>JAUMJL010000191.1:0-1400000 GCA_033558185.1 Dromococcyx pavoninus | reverse complement strand
ATGACTATCCCAGAATAATAAAATGTTTTTGATTGAAAGTTGTTCTGAAATACACAGAGTTAAAAGTAGATAAGAGGCTTAATCTGTCATTTACCCCCTGAATATATGGAAAATGCTCTAAAGAACATCAGAAGTACTTGGAGTGTAGAAAAACATACATTTTACCTCGCTCATCTAGTCTAAAGTTTTGTAATACAGAAACCTTTTTTGCCATGTATAAATAAAGACATAGACAGTCAGTCCATCACTGGATATAACATGGAATAATCTCATTAAAGATTATACTTTAGAATTATTAGGACTATTCATAAATGAGTATCATTTAAGAATCTTTATTTTTCCCTTTAAGAAAATATATGCTCCAAATTGTTCTAGTGAAAATGCAGAAAGAACTGCAAATATGAGGTGATCTGCATACTAAACATTAGCCTTATTATCTAATAATAATAAAGCTATTAAAAATATACAAACTATTCAGGAGGCAAATGTCATCTTCTCTTCGTTCCAGCTTGTGGTTTTGTGTGAATAGGAAGAGATCAAAACCATTATTTTACTGAAGCAAGCAAAAAAAAACAAACCACCCAAACCAAAACATAAAGTCATGAAAATATGAGCGACTGAGAGTGGTGAACATCTCCTGAGAAAGGACTACTCTGGATTGCAAAGAGATTCTGGTTGCCATCGTTAATAGGTTTAACAACATTAAATATACTATGGGATTTGAGCTTCTGAATTCATATGTGCACTTAACAGCTAAATTTTATTGAAATCCCCAAAACAAAGACATCTCAGTCAGCCCTGTGAAGCTAAGTGGGAAAAGTTCAGTTTTGTCCTAAGGGATCAATTCTGTAGAGTCGAACACATTCCTTCCCAGTACATTATGAACAGCAAAATATACTCTCTGCAGAATGTGAAAAACTGGTGAACTTTATTGAAGTGACTTGTGATTGCATGCTTTCTGCTATCATGTTATCAGCAGTTGGTTTGCTCTATGTCATAAAAACTGGTTTAGTAGTTACTTTTGAACAAAATAAAAAATATAGACTGATAGAAGACTAAGAAGAAAGAACAGCTAAAATATTTTTGTGCCTAGTAGCCTCAGGATTATGCACTACTTTCACTGACAAACCCTAGAAAACTGCAGAATAAAGATGATATGAAGTATGTATGTATATATATACACACATCCTTAACATAAAACTAAATCTAATGGGAATTAATACAATGGGAATTAACACCTACAGCCTTCATGCACCTTCCCTAAGAACTTTCAGTGGTGTGTATTTCCATGAATTTCAGAATGCAATGAAAATAATGATCATGGCTCATGTATAAAAACTCTAAGCATATTACCAGAACAGTGAGAGGATTTTATTGCAGTGATAAATACTTAGGACTCATGTGAAGACATGAAAACTATGCTTTTAAATCTGATATAGGCAATAAGTAGCCTGGGAATGGTTCTAATCAGTATCTGTATAGTGAAGCAGGGACAAATAAAGGGAGAGAATAACTTTAATTACTCAGCCCCTAAACATTGGGAATCACTGTGCTGTTCAATAGGTCTTGTGTCACTTTGGACATATGAGATTGGTGTCTGGTCTAGCTTGGTCATTGAGATCCGTTTGTATTAGTGAAAGAAACAGTTACATCAGGAAAACTGTTGATCGCATTAATCTCAAATACCAATCTCAGAATGAAATTAGTCATTCTGTGGAGTTGTCTTTAACTTTCTCTTCACTTCAATGGGAGCCTCAGCGACTAGCCTAGACAGGATGCTGGACTTCAGGCAGCTCACAAAATTATCTGCATTCTTCCTAATTAACAGACACCAAACTGGACCCTCCTTCCAGTCAAGCATTTGGTCCCAAAAGTGCTTAATAATTGATGTTTTGAAGGAAGGTGCAAGAGACTTAAAGCAGGTTATCTGTGTTATCTACAGCAAGGAGAGTACTCTTTCTACCACTGAAAAAGCAGTCTATGTTCAGTTTAAGATTCTTTAGTATCTCGATTTTTTATTATATTTTAAAAGTAACTGTAACAATGTGCTCTTAGACCCTTATTGGACTGAAATTTTCTGTTCTTTGTAAACAGAGCTTTGGGGAAAATGGAATAAACTTGAACTTTGATTTTCTTGTTACAATTTTAGTCAATGTCTCACCTAAAATATATATCCTCTATTTGCCCTTAGAAAATTTGATTTTACTATATTTCTAGATTGTTAAATAATAATTTTGCCTTTAAAGATGGGTTTATAACACACATTTGAAACATATGACTTTGTTCAGTTGCATATCTGCAATTTTTCATCTTGGTGAACCTGTACTATGACTTAGAAATTATAGTTAGTCATGTCTGTCAAGAGGGTTTTTTTTTTAATTCTGGGCAGGGAACTGTAACTTCTGAGTGATTCTTCTGAGATCTGCATTTCTACCGCTCCCTTTGAGGTATAGAGGCATTTTTTGATTAAAATGTAAAGAGAAGAAATAAGTTGTGGAATGAGTGTAGTTGTGAATGTTTGTCTGCTCCAGTATAAGGTCACTGGGGCCATAACCAAGGTCTTCTGTAGAAAGGACAAATTTTTTTAAAGACATGCCTTGAGGAACACTCTGATTCTGTGGATAATGCTGCCTTCTTTTCTCTCAGAACAATTAAATCTGAGCTGCAGAAAGCAGCTGTGTCCAGCCTTCCTTCAGGCATGAACCATTGGTCTCTTTCAATATTTCTTAAATCTTTGCCTCTATGATACATCTCAGGAGTCCTTTAGAAACTGGTAACTCCTCTGAAAATGTATGAATGATGCAGTAGGCTGCAAGGGACAAAAATGAATTGCAAGAGGCAGACAACGGATGAGAATAAATACATCAATTTCATAACTCTCAAAAGTCTGCTTTGTGTTAACTAATTTGAATTTTCATTTTTCCCATTTTCTGTTTGCACATGGCTCCACTTCCTATATTTCCCTTATTAAGCTTGGAAGATGAATGAGTTCAAAAGAAACATGCTTGAAAGCATTATGCTTTCCTTAGGTTCATACACCAATGTTTGACCCTGTGGCAAAACACTGCATCTCGTGTCTTCCCTGTGGTTTATGGAAATATTTCTAGGACCATAAAGCAAAACCCTTTGAGGTCAGTGTTCATCTGTCACTTTATTTCCGTGCTCCATGAATCGTTGCCCTGGGGACTCCCTACACAGCCAACTGATATCCTAAAGCCTTGGCTTTAATTTTATGTAGTCCATTGTTCTTTTTAAAGAGAGCATATGAGGTTCAGGTTACAAAAAAAAGGACTGATCTCATTGCTTTGAGCTACCACAACATGTCAGTTAATTTATAAAATAAACACAGATTGATAAAAGTAATAAATAAGCTGGAGATAACTGGTCTGTGTTCCTGTGTTGTTTGAACCATAAAATCCAATTTACCATTTGCAATTTCAAATTAAACTAGGGAAATGAGACTGTGTGCAATCACAACTGCTCATGTTTTGTGGCCAGCATGCAAGCCTGAAACTGTTTTCTTATCTAAAATATGACTAGTGCCTAAGAAAGACCCTTTGACAGCTGTCACAGAAAATTAAAATCCTTTGACAACCATGTCCCTGTTTATTCCAGCAGCAGTGACATGGTTCAAAGAAGATTAGGTCCAATAAATATGACTCAAAAGTATGACAACTTTGTTAGGCTTGCTTCATATGTCTTAATGGAGGTGCGCTACTGACCTTCAGCCATGAGGAGACAATGTATTACTTTATGTGTACTCGATACAGTTTATTTCAGATTTTAATGAGTGCAGAATAAATCTGTTTGAATGCATCTATGTGGAATTCCTCTGTGAATGGTAATGAATGTTGTTCACTATCATAATCTAAACCAATGAGTTTGAAAAACATGAGGTAATGCATGTTTAGGGACTGTATGAAACTGCGCTTTGAAAATGGTCTTACAACATGAACTTACAGTAAAAATACAGGGACTCTAAAGGGTCCTCTGAATTAGTTACAGTCTCTAAATTTTTTTCTTGAACATGACAAACCATCCAATTATGTACTGCAAAGTCTACAATTCAGATATTTGGAGCATCAGGCTGCAGGTGTGGCTTTTCAGCCTTCCCCAAACGAATAAAAGTCATTGCGCCCTTACTAATAACTGACGAATGATAAATGCAATAGCAGTGTGCTGGGTTTTTTAGCTTAAGCATAGGTTTTAGTTGTTGACTATACACCTTCTGGTCACATCAATGAAAAGCCTGAACTAGGCCCAGCCTGCTTACAAAAGCTAATTGCAGACATGTTAATGAATATGCGGCTGAAGGCAAGAACAAGCTATGTGGCAAAGTGGGGCAAGTTTAGAGTGGCTTATTGAATAGCAAAGGTACAGGAGAAATGATGGTTCCATTCTAACAAAATAAATAAATCTGAATTAGTGATTTTTTTTAATATAGTGACAATAAAACTAACACATTAGATTTTAGCCTTTCATTTTAAATGCCTTGATGTTCCAGAAGTTAAAATAAAATGGTAATGTGGATTGTTTGGGGATTTTTTTTAACCTCAGTTCACCCACATCTTTATAGTCTTTCCATCTCTGCACTGACAGGAAGTATCCTAAGATGCCTCATGAATTTGAGCCATCCAAAATACAATTACAATATTGACTGTTTTTAAGAGTAAACAGTAAAGATGCATTTCTGAAGATCTCCAAATATGGAATGTATGAGAAACTCAAACTGCATACAATAAATCAAAGTAAATCAGAACAGTGCTTTTCTTTTTGCTACTGTATATATTTTAGTTGTAGTGAGTGATGTGTTTTAACTGTCAGCCGGTAAACCTGAGCATTGCAAAACTAAACACATACAGAAATATTCAAATACTTTCCTGCATATTCACACTAATAAGTAAAGTCACTTTATAATGCAATATTGCAAGGTCTACTTTTAATTTGTAAAAGAATGTGGTTAAATTTCAGGGACATTTTATTGAAAATCTTATTCAGCCTTCCCTAAATATTTCAGAGAAAGCCTTTGAGCAAATGCCTCTCACTTTCTTACAATAAGGCTATAAGAAAGTAAGAGGATATTTGAAATAGATAGAACAGGAGTGTAGTAATCTATTAAATTTGAACTCAAATAAAAAAAGAATGAAGTACAATGGTGAATCATACATCTTTCTGAAAACAAGGTTTCTGCTGAGAGTTATTATCACGTGCTTAGAAATCCTTATAATCCAAAAGATGAATAAAGTGGATTATCACTAAGGAATACAGAAATGTAATATTCCCAAAATACTTTGGGTTTTTTTCTGCTTTATATTTTCCTATGACAATTTCAGTACATACATTGACTAGAGGCCATAATTTCTAATGGTGTTAAGAGTTATTATTGACATTAAAATATATGACAATTAGACTACTTTGGTTTTAAGAATTTAGTTAACTTCTTCAGTGTTGGCTCCTCATAAACACCTTCCTTTTACATTCCCTTGTTCATTGTTTGAATAAAGTCTCTGCTCTCAGCACAAAACTTTACCCAAAAATCTAATAATTTTTTATTGGTGTTACTCTTTTGGTTCATCACTCCTCGCATGTACATCTTCTCAGCAGAGCATAGAGTTTCTGCAATGAAATCATCATTGACTAGTGTTGGAGATAACCCTGGTTTCATCAGGAGACCGGACTAGATGTCTCTCTGCTGCCTGTTTTACCCTACACTTCAAGGGCTGTTGTCTGTTTTACTTCTGGCTGATATTACTATTGGTTAGACAGTGTCTCCTAGAAGCATATTCAGACACCTCTAGGCGAACAGCTTAGCCAGGTGACTATCTCCCTGAGCTCCACCTCACTGGCGAAGAGAGGTGGGATTTACCAGAGCAATTCATTGAGCTAAATTTTGGGTGCTGAATCTGGAAGACTCTGAATCCCCCTTTCCCTATAAAACTTAGAAATGCTAGGCAAGAAGCATAGTTAAATTAGATCCTTCAACTTCAATGTTATGAATATTTCTGATATCCTCAAGTACATCCATGTAATTATGCAATGTCCTTACCTTTATATTCCTATATGGTAGGAACCAGAAATCTACTGCAAATGTGCTAAGGTTATCACAGAATCATAGAATTGCCTGGTTGGAAAAGATCTTTGAGGTCATAAGTCCAACTGTACAGTATCACTACATAAGACTGTTACAAGTTTTGAAATCAGAGTCACATAAGGAAAATAATTTCTGAGGAAAAATATTTCAGTATCCCTGTCTCTTGAGTCAGATTTCAGAAAATAAACTGTTTGTTTACTGTTTGTTTCGTTGGTTTGGTTTAAAATTATATCAGAAAGTCCTGTACAATCTTTCAAAACATATCCAAAAAAAAATCAGATTTCCCTGGTAGAGTCCTACTGCTTCAATTAGACAAAAGAAGTTATAGACAATGATTTCTCTCACAACACCTCCATTACTGTTGCTGCAGTAGGCACAATGATTAGTTATTAGAGCTCAATCTTTCTGGCAACTGAAGAGTTACAACACATGGCATGAGATTTCAGTGATACTGAACACTTTTCAGTCAAGAAAAGTGACAAGAAGATAACCACAACAGGTAACAGAAACTCAGCCACTCAGGAAGAGTTATGAAAAGGAATAAAAAGTTGCTGCCACTGGCAAATACATTTATCTGGGGATTTGGTACAATTTCGGGAGACAAACTGAGAAGTCTTCAAATTATAGAGCTTTGTATGTACTTGATGGTCAAGCATGCTGACAATGGCATAAAACTTATCTAGAGAGGTTTTTTCCCAAATTCTCATGAAGCATGAACACAGCACTTTTCCCGATGATGTTGCTTTTGCCCTACAGAAGTCATCCATCATACCATAATAAGCTCTTCTTGCGTGATGTATTTCTTATTAATCTGGCAAGTCATTCAATATAAACTTCCAAACTTTAATAAACAAGTTATTAACTTTTAGTCTATCATAGCAAATTTGTTTTCTGTCCTGGACAATTAGTTGATTTGGATGGTATTCAGGCTTGTGGCCTTAAATATCCAAGAAAACATGTCTCTTGAAATATATTGTATCTTTCTGTAAAGGCAACCTTGGAAGTCTATCAGAATCAGCATTTTCTTCTAGTAGCTTTCTTGATGTTTGCTACAAATTTCTCTTATAGATACAAATCATTAATGCATCAACATCAATGGAAAGCGTATTTTATTCTGTGCTGCAGCAAGCACTGCAGGTTCCCATCCATCCCAGAGTGTACCCAGCAGAGAAGAATTCATGCAACCATAAGATAAATCATACTTCCCACAGAGCAGTCTCTGTAACATAAAACTTCTGTAAAAACATCGGCAGATGAATAACTTGCAGCTGTGCTCTGACAAATCCCACAGTACTTGAGCAACTTGTTAGCTGTGCTAAAACTGTGCTGTATTCCAGCACTTCCCTGTATTCCCAGGGGGTTTGCAGAGAATTGAGGGGAAACTAATATGGTGCTACTTCCTCATTAACATTGTTCAATGCGTTCAAAAAGTGGTACAAAAATTTTCCAGAGCAGACCAAGACAGAATGCGAATAAGAATTCAAGTCTCTTGATTTCCCTTGTTTCATCTTAATTGCAACATTTTTCCCCTCTTCTGTATGTAAGAAAGGGATGTGACAATCTCATGTCAATAGTAGTCAGTTTTTTCATAATATACATATGTAGCAGAACTAATTAAACATGACTTCAAGTGGAATTATGTCATGAATTACTTTATTTTCTCATCTTAACTACAATATTTCCAGCTTTCCCAGCACCTTCCTCCTCTGTTACACTATATTATCAGTCCCTGAATACCTCTGTGCCCCTGGAATGTCAGAAGAGGCTCTAAGATAAATATTTAGCTTATATAAATGTATTGACTTGTTTGTTAGCAGACAAACAAGATATCTAATTGTTGAGCTCCATTTGCAACTTTTCCCTTATTTCAATCATGTCAGAAGATACAAAATTTGAGGTAAGATCACGAACTTGAGTCTATCTTCTCAACCATGCATTTTCCCCAGACTGAAATATGTACAAGCTCTGCACTTTGAATCTGAATAGTTTTAGGGAGGAGACTGGCACTGAACAGACAATGCAATTGCACAGGTCACATTTTCTCACCAAATGCAATGCTGAGAAGCAAATCCTTGATTAGTTTGTCCATATCCTGTAGCTATTGTTGTACTTTCTTTTTTTCATGTCGAGCTCAAACAATGGTCATTATGAGCTACATTGCATGGAGTCAGACAAGGAACATGTGTTTTCCTTTATTCCACTTTTCACCACTCATTTCCAAGACATTTGCCTTGCTGAGTTTTATAAAGCAACTTACAGGCAACTTCCTAGTAAGAAAGAAAGAGTGTAATTATTTCCATTTTTACTTTTTACATCTTAATGTTAGTGTAGGAAGGCTTGTGGGTTTTTTTGTATTGATTTATATTCTATTTTTTGCCAAATTTCTGTGATTGCACAGCTCAGTAGTGATCCTGAAATAGTTCAGACTCACTGTTTTACTCTAATCCAAGTTTCTACTGCAGATCTTGTTGCTCTCCCTGAACTTCTTACTTGTTACATATGTTTGGCTTTTGGCAGGTTTCAACTGCTGACAAACAGTCACTGAGAACCACTTGCAAGTGAGGGGCTGATGACTAAATAAGAGCGTTCAGGAAAGCAATTGATATAAGGCATTGAGTCTTTGTTATGTCAGTGTCAAGACATAAATGTCATATATTTTGCTATGAAGGACTGGAACTAAAGCAGCAAAATTTAGGTGAAGGTCAAGATTTAAGAAAGTGTGAAGTTCTTGCTTACAAGCAATTTTGTATGTGAGAAGGCAGAAGTACCCATTATATTATGTACTTGCTCAGTAGTAGAAAGGAAAACCAGGTGAAGCTCAGAAAAAAATCCAGACAAACTGCTTGAGGTCAGCGTTTGAACGCAAATAGTAAGAAAGAGGAAATAAAAAAATAACGAAGATGTCAAATGGGATCTGTGCTTTAATGAAGGGAATTTTTTCACTCTCTGGCCTGTTAATATGGACTCAGCTTTCATATTTCTACATGGACTTCACCCAATTTTTTGTCCCACAGTATTCCTGTGGAGTCATTATGGCTTAATACCATCAAATTACCCCTGGTCTTAAAATCATCACAAAGTAGTAATAGAAAATGTGAGTTACTGCAAAGTCTGTTCAGGCATATAAACCACCAATTTCCACAGACTATTGGTATTAGAGTTATATTTTACAAAGCTTTCCACAGGTATGCTAAACCTAAAATAGTACTCTTGGAAATATTGGTTAAATTTGATTTTTCGAAGCAGGCAAAAGAAGTTGGATGGTTTACAATAGTTTGGGATCTCAGTGAAGAATGATAGGAATGGAAAAAAGAATTAAGTTCAGTGTCCTGCAAAGTATTATATTTTCTAGTTCCCGGGTTATCGTATAGATGATGTTTTGTTTTGACTTTAGTGTAACATTTAGAGCAGGTGATGAACAGACACATAGTTAAATGAAAACAAACTTTCATCATGCTGGTTTACTATATCACACTTTTTTTAGTAAAGCTGTGTCTCCTCAGATGCTTTCCAGGCTAGATGCCATAACTTATAGCTTTAATAGTTTGTGTAAATTACTTTTAGGGCGTAAAAAATAGTACATATTTTTCCAGAATATAACAATATTGACCTTGGATAGCTTTCAGACTCAACACATTGGTGGCACAGTGCCATGGACAATCATCCTCCTCTAAAGTGGGGGAACACTGAGAAACTTGGAAAAATGCCTCCACAGAGGGATGCATAAACTGGAGTTGTATCTACAAAGATTTTACCTCTTTTTAACCCCTGCTTTCTCAAAAAACTATGAAACCCACACTGCCTTTGAAATACACAACAGAAGAAGTTAAAAAAACCCAAACCACCCCCACCAAAAACATAGTCTAGGGAAAGATAACTTGACTAACAGTAAAAATGTATAACTGTAGATAAAAATACAATGTAAGATTGATTTTGGTGGTTTACTGCTAACATTTTGGTCCCTTCTTCTCCTGACCTGTTTTCTCAGTGTGCTTGAGCACTGCACTAGCAGTCTGGATTAAAGTAACAGTGATGACCCCTAGTCATGGAGGTACAATCCTATTTTGGGGGTATTTTGTTGTCATATATTTACACGACCACTGATGCTGGTACTTTGTAGTGAAGAAACCAATTCACACTGCCAGATATTTGTGTATAACCTGGTGGAGAATTCCTGGGCATGGAGCACAGTTCTCAATGCAACTGCAAGACGAGACACTGCAATTTATACTGCCTCAGGGAAGAGGCTCTAAACAAATCTCAGTTATTCAGGTTTCAACTGAATGAATAGAAACTACTCTTCCTTTTGGACATTTTAGGCTGTAGGCAAACCTACTTTTCATATAAAAGGGTAACAAATAACTCTCTTGGGGACTGATGGTTCTTCTGATATTTAGGTTATTATATTTGTGCTTCACCCAAGAATTCTTTCTGGCTATGTCTTTAGCTGAACCCAGTAGTTCTTCTTACAAATTTCTAGATCCAGAGATATATCCTAATTACGGACAGACTTCATATCAGGACAATATCAGAGCACCCGCCCTTCTCTTTTTCCCCATGCTTTGTTTCCAAACCAAAGAAGCCCATACCCAAAAGACATACAAGAGAACTGTCCTCCAGAAAAGCTTTAAACTTCACAGCATCCCAGGGCATGCCTTAGTGTGTCTCCTATGTATCCTTGATATAGACCTAGTTTTAGGGCATTTCTTCAAGAGAAATGAGAAGAAATAGATCATGTGGTGTCTCATCTAACTCCCTTACTCTGTGCTGGGATGCAGATAGTTAAAGTTGGAAATCATGCCCTTTTGCCATTTCATTAAATACCTGTGCCAGCTGCTCTCCTGATCCTTAGAGAGAATATGTACTCCATTACAGTGAACAGAATATTTCCCAACTAGAAATGTTGTATTTGCACTTTGACTGTAAAAGGTCATAGCTGGTAAATTTGACAACCTCTGCTGTTCTACCATTGAATATCATTGAAGACTGACCTACATTTAAGACAAGAATTTTTCTAATCAGATACCTCAGACTCTTGGGTTTTTCAGAGGGTTTGGTTTTTTTATTTACTTGCTTTGGGTTTGATTTTTTGGTTTTTTTGGGGTTTGTTTCATTTTTTGGGGGGTTTTTTTCATTTGTTGGGAAGGATAATTCATTTATCAGATGAGATCTATAGAGTAGAGCCTCATTTCTAGTCCCTGCCAATCTGTACAAGGTACACAGCAACTCACTGAGAGGACAAATCAAGGGACAACAGGCACTGCAGTGATGCTATGAGGAAAAGGAAAATGTATTGGGCATGCTCATTGGATGTCTTTCACGCAACTGTGAACAAACAAACCAGGTAGAACACTTGATTAAACTGCACAAGTGTGCACTGCAAAGCAAATTATGATAAATTGCTAATATTGATTACTTTTAAGCAGAAGGATGAGATAGTCTGGGGTTTAAATTTAGGAATGCAGCCAAAAGATACCTTGACCTCACCTATGCACTCGGAACCAATGCAAAATTAATTGGAGCTGTCATTCGGGTAGAAGTCACAATTATGTGACAGTAGATTTATTAATTTAAGAGGTAGCTATAAACCTGATGTATTCTCCACTGGTGTGTGATTTTCATGGCTTAGCTTGTTAATGCAGAAAACACTCCAGGATGCTGATAATCTTTGTTTAATGCCAGTAATATAATATATTTTCATTTGAATTAATGCACTTCTGGTCAGCAATAAATAATTTTAGCTTGGTTTTGTGATTACTTTTTTCCCTTTTTTTCATTTTGTTTTTATTTTTCTAAGCAGCTTGTGCTGCTGAATTCATAAGAGCATAACCAACTGGAACTTGGAGTGCTTATGCAGTGTGATATTTGCAACAATCATCTATAGCTGCAAATATCGTGCCTGCTCTACTGTTAATTGTATATCTTGCATTCCAAACAAAAGCATATACTTTCTGGCCTGAATTCACAGGACTGTTGATCTGCTCAGTTTCTTTTCTGATTTTGTTGCAAAGAAGTTATCTATTATGATTACTGGTTATCTGCTTGTTCAGTGTGGGCACAGATACTTCAGTATAGGTGCCAGAGCTTACTCTTACAGATGTTTTCCATATGCGTATACGTATATTTAGACACCTAGTGTTCTGTCTAAGTGAAAACTGTAAACATTTTTATTTCATTTATTGGTCATCTTCATGTTTTTTCCAAAGTCACTGTAGTCTTTGACAGATGCATCTCTTTTCTTTTGTATTCAAGCAGATATATTCATTTTAGCCAGAATTAATGTAGAATTTAGATGAGCTTTATCTAAGTTCATAAAATTACTCATGCATGAAGAAGCATCACAAAGAGACAGCCTAGAAAAATCAAAGGCAGAGAACACCTTTGCTGACAGACAGGATCGTAGATATTTAAGGAAAGGCATTTTAAATATGACTCTATTTTTTCTTTTTTTTTTTTTTTTACCTATACTGCCTTGTTGGTTCCACAGGGCATTTTGTTGTGTGTTCAACACCAGAATAGTAGGACTGTACTGCTGCTGTGTATGGAGTGTGACTGTGGAGTATAGGCAGTAGCTCACAGCAGATCATATAGCCATGCCTATAGATATCAGTTACATTGAAAGCAAGACTCTAGTACACCTTGGAATCAGGATATCTCGATTTCACATCCATATTTCAGATCACATACCTAAAACATTGAAAACTGTGTTTTGGAGAATCTGATTGCAACTTGAGTTTCAGGAATGAGATTGAGGGTCTGCTGAGTCACGGCACCTGCTGCAACTCAACTTCATTCCTTTGTAGCATCTTATGTATTTATGCTCTGTCTTACATGGTTCTCATGGAAATAAAGATAGGCTACAAACAGCATTATGTAATGAAACCTCTGGGACCTCTTGAAAAAAACAAAAAACACAAAACAAGTGAAACACTATATAGTACAATACACAAGTATCCTGTAATTTACAGCATGCTAATATCATGGCTCCACAGCAGAATGTAGTGGTTCTGCCTTCCTGCCAAGAGAAGTTCCGGATCATTCCAAACCACATTTTATTTCTTTATGATCTCAGAAAAAAATTCCTGAAATAAACACAAATCTCACTTTGAAATAAATGCATGAGGAGGAGATCCCATCCTAAAACTCTGTTGAATACAAATATATAATTAAATGTAAAAGACTAGCTGGCAGAAACCAAATTAAAGGAACTTTAAATACACTGCAATTATTTTCCACCTTCTTTTCCTTCTGTTCAACTCATTCCCGTGCTCTAATGTACAACCATCTCTCTATAACATAGCACTTTGCATATCGAAAAAACACCTGAATATTAAAAAAACCCCAAAAATATTTTACTTCTAACAATCTACACAATTTCTTCCCCCTTTTCTGCCAATGTACCTCCTCCTCAATTAAAAAGCATCATATATGTATGTGTACAGATATAATTCACATTCTCAAAACATATCTCCTAACCTTTTAATACGGAGGGATGGGGGCAGTATTTTTTCTTAGTCTTTTTTACCCACCTCTTCCCATTGCACGCTTTTTCTTTCTTCAGTGGTGGATCCACGAAAAGTAGAGTTTGGCAATTATATTGCTATAAGTTCTACTAATGCAGCCTTGTTCTACTGATAATTTTAAAGTCAATTTCCTGAGAATTGCCTGGGTTAGAATGAGGCTTTCTAATGTATTGGAGAGCTAGGAATTTCAGATTTTCAGATATATCAGTTGTTATGCAGCATTTATTTAGAAACCTGGCAGATGATGAAATACTGAACCTTAAAACAGGAGTGACATTTTGATTTATATTAAAAAGGACTGATCCTTCTCTGTTTCGTGTTCTTCAACAGTATCTTTCTGTCAATATAAGAAGCACCACTTCTCTGTTTACACTAGAAAGCAGAGAAACTGGCCTAAATAATTTTAAGTGTTTTCTCCAGGTTTTTTAAAAAATATAATAACTTTTTTTTTTCCTTTCTTATTGACTGTATAGTTAGATACATGATATCAAGACAGCCTGGATATCACAGGCATAAAAATAATTTCTAGAAATTATGGTGCCAGTGTATTTTTTTAAAAATTCAATAAAAAAATCTACAATCGGTTTCTATAAAATATTAGGCTTAAGAAAAATCCAAGATGGAGTTACAAAGTTTTTATTGGAATAAGTTTTGGGTGGCCAGTATAATTCACTTCACCATTTTAAATTTGCTGTCATAAAACGTCAATATCATCAAATAACATTGTCTCCTGTATAGAAAGCCACATCCGCAAAAAGAGTTTAAGATGCAAGCTGTTCTTGATGAAGGTTTATGCATTTGTTAACTGACATGATGATGTTTTATTATTACATCTATTAATTATATATGGAATTCAGTCTTAGATCAAGGGAACAGTTTGTTGTTTAGAAGACTTTTTTCCTAATTTCATATATCCCAAGGCAGATTTGAGCTACTTTGAAGATTGAATATTCGCCTATTTGCAAAGGAGATTGGAAAGAAATATCAAGTCTGATACTAAAATGGAGGGGAAAGTGCTTGGAGAGTGCTCTCCAGTTCAGTTCCAGGTCTCTTGTAGAGTTAATCTAATGTTTTCATCTATTGTACAAGTGACTTCACCTTCATAGATTTATGTTTATCCTCCCATCTAAGTCTCTTTTATCTGTCCATGTTTTCATAGAGCTCAAGGCTCATTGTCTGCTGGGTTCTTTACCTCCACAGGTTATAAAAATATTGTTCACGTAGTCACTATGAGTATGAAATAGTGAGCAATATATATAGTCTGTACAGTAGGATGGTATTTACTGTAGGAAAACAAAACTCATTTATGGTGAATGTCTCACAGCTTGGCTTGATTAAATGCTTTTTTAAAAGACCAATGATTTCATATTGGGTTACTGTTTGCAAACATTATTATGGAAGAACTTATTTCTTCTTCTGAGAAGAATCAGATGCAAAAGAAAAGATTCTAATAACTCTGAGGAGAAGATACATGAGATGAACTAGATACATTCTTAGAAGCAGAGATGTGAATCCAAGTTCCCATTTCAGCAGTGTTAACATTAATAGACTTGAGCGAACTCCTGTTTTGCTGAAACAGACAAACAAATACAGTTCTGGTCTTTTATACTGTGTTTCAGCCTGTCATAAATATTTTTTATGAGTCCAGATTATCTGTGATAGCAGTTTATCTGACATCTTAACATTTACTGTTGTTATTTTCAATGATAAATAATGCTTTCCACTAGCTTTGTCTCTTTTAGTACTAGTTCATCTTCAATTTTTGGTTTTTAAGTTTTCCTGTTGCACAAAATATTGCATAGGTGATGAGATTTGCTTGTGCCATCATCTGCAAGCATGCAGTAGACCCAGTGAACAAAGGCAGACTCCAGAGCAAGTGGCATAATACACTTTTAGCACATAACTTTGAGTTACTTTGTCAAAAGTCAATTTAAGAAAGTCAGCCACAGTACGAGTTCCAGATAGTTTTGAAACATTATATCATTTTCCCACTCTGTTATATAGAGTTACAGATATGGTCCTCTATTGGTGGCATTTAGCAAACATTAAGAAAAAATTTATTGCCTGGAACAATTCCAACGAAGGGTCACCTGAACCAAAATATTGAAGCAGGTCTTATTCATCCAGCATTATAATTGCATGTTTCTACACATTATAATCTTTTGAACATAGAAGGATCTTGGAAAAAAAATGATTGAAATCTGTAGAAGCACAATGCTGAACTGAATAATACTGGTGTAAAGGCAATCTAATGAAGGGGAGGGTCAGGTCCATTCAAGGAGGCTATGAACATTTTTAGCAGTGAAAACTCAGCACTGTCTAAGAAAAGAGATAATTATCAGAAATGGTAGAGCTCTTGAGAAATGTTTATTTGTTGTAACAATCTCATGTGGGTTTTGTGCAATTATATAAGACAAGGTCTCTGCCCTGAGAAGGTCTAATCTGTCTGCTTTCCACGTATTTGACTGTTCCTGGAAACTTACGCACTATCTCCTCCTGCAGCCATTACCAGGGAAAAGTGTGTATGGGCTGACCTTCAGCCGTGTTTCATTCATTATATCCTTTACCATTTTTAGCCTTGCCATTTGCTGAAGTACCAGAGATCATCTGGATGCTCCAGGCAACCAGAGTTAGCGTAGTTAGTGGATAGTCAGAGGCTAGCAAAAAATACTGGTAATGTCATTGATCAGAACTGCAGTTTTTGATGTTTGGAGGAAAAGAAAGTACTGCTTATTGATAGATTATTTGAGAGTATTCTGTTCTTGTTTACAAAATGGCATCTCAGTATAGGTGCTATGGTACATGACACCTTTAGTCGGTCCTACAGTATTGAATTCCCTTCCCTTTGAGAGTCTAAGAATGACCGTCTTTAGGTGAGTGATTGAGTATAGAGACAATCATCAGTGTTATTTTAACGCTTAGACAGGAATTATCATGAAATATTCTGAGCGCTCACCATATATTTTATGGATTTTATTTGAGCTACTTGAATTATTGCAATATACTTGGAGTGAAGCACTGGAGCTTAAGACTTGTCTGAGTCAAATATATTCTGATAAGGTTTCTTTTTACATATTGCAGTGTGATGTTTAATATCAAATTTTGTTATTTAAAGATATTTGATATTACATGGGATTTCTAATTTATCAGAGTGATACAAAATATGTTGCATAACATAATAAAAGTCTATCTTACATTTTGTAAAGTATATATAGCTGGGAAAGAAATTGCTGCTTTTATCCTCTAAGCCACCTTGAATAACATGAAGCAAGCAAATGAATGGCATTTTAAACTTTTTTCTATCTGCTGTTTCTGAAGTACAGCTACTTTTCCAGTTGTCCTGAATGATTAGGAATAGGATTATGTTCTTCAGTTGCTGAGGAACATATTACTGATTCTTTACTACGCTGTCAGTGTATCTACAGGATGTTAAAATGCAAGTATGAAAACATTATAAATATTTCTTTGATAAGTCTCATGTCTGTCAGCAGTGCTACATAAGAAATGAAACGCATATTAAAATGTTAAATGTCCAACTGAGATGTTGCACCCAGCAGAATACACTGTAGATATGTAAATATTTGCAGTAAACAAAATGACGTTCATAACCAGATGTTCACCTAGTTTTGCTTTGCTTTTCTTTTGCTCCCAGAAGGTGCCCAAAGGTTCTCTGGTGACCAGGAAAATTTTATTACAGCAGAAATCTGTGGGGATATATGCAGAACTTTGCAACATTTGCAATCTTTTGTTCATATTCAGCTGTGCCTTTGTAACGGCTATGAGAATAAGTGACCAAAAATATGCTTACAAATGTTGCACTTGTAATACATGGGTTTCATACTCCTTTGTTTTTATTTCTGAGGCTCATAGGAAATGAAAACTCTGCATTCTGCATCTGTGAGATGATCTAATCAATGCCAGTGGAAGAAAGATGTTAATATAGAAGTTAAGGACAGTAATAGAGATTCATCTGAACAAAGCTTGCGTGTGCAGAGAGTCCTGCGTCTTAGTGTATGCAACATTCATCATACAATGCATAGATATTCTTTCAGTGACTCTTGTTGAATTGCCAGCTTTTCATCCATAACTTACAGTAAGGTCATATTAAGGTCCTCGTGCTGGTTTTGTCTGGGGTAAAGTTAATTGTCTTCATAGTAGGTAGTACAGGACTAGGCTTAGGATTTGCTCTGGAAACAGAGTTGATAATACAGGGATGGTTTAGTTATGGCCGAGTAGTGTTTATACAGTCAAGACATTTTCTTCTCCTCATACTACCCTGCAAGTGAGGGGCACAAAAAGATAGGATGGGACACAGCCAGGACCGTTGACCTCAATTGACCAAAGGGATATTCCATACCATATGAAATCACTCTCAGCAATAAAACTAGGGGGAAAGTTGTCAAGGAGGTGCACTGCTTGGGAACTTGATAGGCATTGGTCTGTTGATGGTGAGCAATTGTTTTCATTTGCATTACTTGTCTTTCTTCAGTTTTATTTCTCTCTCTTTGTTGTTTTCATTTTCATTTAAAATAATAACAATAATATTGATTAATTTATTATTATTGTTTCAATTATTAAAATGTTCTTGTCTCAACCTATGATTTTTCTCACTTTTACCCTTCCAATTTTCTTCCCTCAGTTCGGTTGTGGGGGTGGGGATAGAGCAAGCAGCAGTGTGGTGCTTAATTGCTAGCTAGGGTAAAACCACAACAATCCTAAAGTCATTCTTTTGGGACTGAGATGTTTTTGGAAGGGAGTGGAGAAGTTTCCGTTCTTCTCAACCTCTGAATATTTAAGTTGACCAAATGCGGACATATCTATACGCATTTTGATCAGATGAGAAACACAGCAATCATATAGTACGTGTCTGAAAAAAACAAATAAAAAACCCTATCTAGGGCATTTGGCAGAACTCCGGTGTTTGTTTGTTTTTGTCAGTATAACCTTGAGACTACCTGCTAATTAACAAGATTTTCAGGTTTTTACAAAGAGGGGAAAGCTGAGCATCAGAGGAGCCAGATACTGCTACCCCGCATATCTATATGAACCAAAGCAAGAGTGTTCCTCACAAACCTGATATGCTCAGAGTTTTCTTTTGTACCAGAAGGCAGCAGTACTCACTCAAGAACTATGGATACAATATTTTCTGATCCTACTTTTCTTCCTTTTCTTTAACTGACTTTTCTATGTTTGGACGCATGGATTAAATTTTAAGGCATAGGTAGCCTTTGCAGAAGGTTACATTGACATTTCTAAACAGTGACAGAGAACAAGGTTGTTTATTTTTACTTCTAATCAGAATCAAGAATGTAAATGTGAAAATTATAAAGAACTGGTTATGTATTTGAAATCTTAGTCTTCCATCCACAGAAATACATGCTCAATTTTTGATAGACTCTCCCTATTGAGTCCATCTCTAGTTTCACGAAGATTCTCTACAAATGTGCATAGCCTGTCACACTTGCTTTCATCACACATGAGCTGAATACTGTCATGTGAACACCTGGCTCACACTGCCATCCTTGGGCTTACTGGTTGAAGGAGAGGGTCAGATTCCAGGAAGGACTGTGGTAACGTGGAGATGAAAGCACAGAGCCCATTGAAGCAGAATATCCTTTGCAACTCCAGTTCAACTCCAGTTATCTGCATAATTAAATTTAAATTAATTATCACAGGTGAAAGCAAGTACTGGAAAATCTGTTCTTGGTTCACCATGCAAAGAGATTCCAAAAATAGTTTAATATATAATTCTTATTTCGTAAGTATACACATAGGTTTAGATATTTTACAAGATTTATGTGGTTTTATATTTCCTCTTGGGACACACTCTCTTTTACATCTTTCAGGATATCTCAGCGTATTTAAGATCACTGAGACTAGCCAACCGAACTGCAAACATTTGAAACATTAACTACCCCAGATTTGTACACTTAAGAAATTTTAGAGTTTCTTCATATGTTTTTTTGAATGCCATGTATCATAGAAAAGATTTCAAAATGCTTCAAAGACAGACATTAGGATAGTATTTTAGCAGAACATAAGCTAGGATGCCTCTACATTTTTAGAGTCTTAAGAACATGAAATATGAATTCTCAGTGCTTATAAAAGTGATTTTAATGCATAAAACATTTTGAAAAATATTGTAATTTCATAAAAATTTTCAAAGGCCTCCCTATACCAGCTTCAAGCAAACAGCTCTAAAAGACAGCTTGCTATGGAGCAGAAGGAGAATTCTGACAGCTCCAGTATAAAAGGGACTTTTCCATATTTTCTAAATTTCCAAAACCTTCCTTTAAGGACTAAGAGATGAAAAGGAAGATCTTCCAGGGTGGCAGCTAGTTATAATGGTTTCCCTGAGAGATACAGTCACTTCTAGAATATGATTTATCTCAGTCAAAAACAGAAATAAAAAATAGATATGGTTAAAGACATCTATTTCTTTTACTTGGTATAAAGGAAATACAGGACAACTAACTCAAAAGCAGATATCTAAAGTCTAAGGGTCCATATGAGAGCAATTCTAACTTCATTAAATGTAAAAGCTTTGTTTACCTTGTCCCTGTGGGGCTCTGGCAAGTCCTTATTGTGTCCTTTCAGTATCTAAAGGGGACTTGCAAGAGGTATGGAGAGAGGCTTGTTACCAAGGCTTGTGGTAACAGGACAAGGGGCACCAGTTTTTAACTCAAACAAGGCCGATGTAAGGCAGATATTATATTTTATGATATAGGTTGTGAAACACTGCAAGAGATTTTCCAGAGAAATTGTGGATACCCCATGACTGGAAATGTTCAAAGTCAGGTTGGATGCGGCTCTGAACAACCTGGACTAGTAACTGATCTCCCAGCCCATGGCAAGGGGGTTAGACGAGATGATCTTTAAGGGTTCCTTCTAACATAAACAGTTCTATGATTTTAAAATTCTATGATTTATCTTTTAACTTTTTGTGCCTTCCACCATACTTTGCTATGGCTGGCTGCCTGGACAAACAAAAATACATATATAAAAATTCAGCAGTGTTCTTAAATCTATGAGTATTCTGCTTAGAAAAATATTCATGCGTTAGGTGTTGCTTATTAAGATATCAGGAGGCTAACACAGAGTATCGTCTAAATAAAATTTGATAAAGAATATGCAATTGGTGAGATTATCTGGTGAAGTTTTAAAATTTCGTGACTCCACTCCAGTAATTGTAAACGTTGGCCAGTATTATTATTCAGAGACACATCAGATGTTTCCAGCTATTCTTAGATGGGGAATGTATCTCTACTGAAGGCAGTGCTACTGTATCACTTTGCACCAGTTGAAGTTCTGGCCAGGATAACTACCTATTATTTGAAACACAATGCCATTCTTTCTAGAATTAGTCTAAATTCAGAATATCCTCTGGCTGCTTTTAGTTATTTTTTATAAATGCAAAACGTGTGACAAATAGATCTCACATCAGGCCCAAACAACTGAAGACCTTTAGACGAACTTCAAGTTACTTTGTCACACGTCACATGGGGCTCGTGAATAAAACAGGAAAACACATTTGACAACCCAAAAAGCTTGGAAATGAACTTTAAAGGCAAGATTAATAAGTAGTGCAAAGTGACTTTCCCCATGATGACACAGATACGCATTGAACTAGAACACAGTAAGAGTTTTTATTGAATGTGAAAAGTGAGCAACATTTAGCTTCCTTATAGAAGGCGTGAAAAGGTCAGCTGGAAGTTTTATTGGTGGTGCTTAAAGGAGAAGTTTGCTTGCTGCAATGCGAAACCCAGACTTATTTGGACAGAGGAAATCATTAAAAAACCAAGTCCTCTTCCATAGGACAATTTCTTTCTAATCCCTCTGCATAATTATGCTGTTGTTCAGTGCTCTATGCCCATTTCTTGGGAAAAAAAAATTGTGGTATCTCTTTTATTTAATTTAATACCTGAGCTTCATTTATTGCACACTATTTATTTGCTTTTCAGTGATACATTCTTATAGTTTTTTGGAAACCAAGTAACACATTTTTATGTTTATCACTTATTAAGCATTTATTTTGACCGCCTTACACTTGTTGTGGAAATAAAAAGCTTATCTAAGTGTAATATTTTAGACTGAAGATTCAGCATCTTATGGAAATTCACTTTCTGGTCCATTACAACTTCAATATGAATGTATGTCATTAAGGCCACCTGACAATTAGCTTTCAACAGTTATTCTCTAAAAGACAGATGCCTTTTAGTGATAAGAATTGAGTGCTATATACATCTGATCTAATGGCCATTACTAATTATTATTAATATATCTAATAATAATAGTCATGTTTGGAGTGTTTTTAAATGAAAGTATTTAATGATTCATGGAATGCTTGTCTCCAGCAGTCTTTGTGAGGCAAACATTTTAAATGATGAATGGTTAAATGATGATACATGTAAGTCAAAGGACTTGCTTACGGTCATAAAATGCAACTTATAGGGAAATGGAAATCAGGGAAGAAAAGTGATTAAGACAGTGGTTCTGTCTTTAAGAGACTAGCATATGGATATGTTTATTGATGTGA
This sequence comes from Dromococcyx pavoninus, assembly GCA_033558185.1. Classification (NCBI taxonomy): domain Eukaryota; kingdom Metazoa; phylum Chordata; class Aves; order Cuculiformes; family Neomorphidae; genus Dromococcyx; species Dromococcyx pavoninus. The sequence continues at coordinate 1,377,850 of JAUMJL010000191.1, read as the reverse complement.
ATTTGGGTGCTTAACTTCATTGTTTCTGCTCTCCTGTTGCAAAATGAAAATGATTATTCACTGTATTATTATCACATTACTGTAGGGACAGGATTTTCTTACTGTATTGAAGTAACCAAATAGCAATATACTTTAACTGTAGAATCTCAGCCTCCTCTTCCTTGTGCAGAATATGTAATAAAACTGACCCTTACTACAGGGCTTAATTCGCAATTGCATGCATTTTATTCCATTGTTTGGTATTGCCACTAATTTTTTTTAAAACACTGTCTCATTCTGTAACTTCTCCCCGCTTCAGTTTCAGTCCACTCTTAATTTCTTGGCCAGGCTCAGAAATATCTAATTCTTAAGCATGTTAATCTGCTCTTCATTTTATTTTTGACATTTCTGTGATCTTCTGTGATTTTTTTAGATATGATTTTGTACCAGTCTCTCTTTGTTGCTGATCTCCCTGACCTCTTCAGCTATAACTAACCATTGCCTCTTTGAGTTTTGTGTTTTATCTGCTCTCACACCACAGTCATATACACTCCTCTCTGCTTCCTGGGTTTACCAGTTCCAGTTCAGCAGTGTCTAGTCTGACCAACAGTTCTTGTCCAACAGTTCTCCTCCCTGAGGAGTTTGTCATGGACAGGATCACATCCAGCTGTTCCAGGAGGGGAAAGCCAATACTTTGTAAACTTGGCTTTCCATCACATCATTTCTATTTCCATTTACAAAGAAAATGAGTTCTAACAGTACTAGTTTCTGATGTTGAATCAGGGAAGAAAAATGAATTAGCACTTTTGTTTTAGAATATGTTTAATCTCATTATCTTCTTATGAATTGTGTTTATTGGTGGTAACGAAGAGACTTCAATAGTACAGATTTTCCATTTAGACTGAGGAGATGGGCTTTCACATTGCCCTACATTTCATGTCAAACTGTAAAAACATTGATAGATCAAAATTTTTTCTTCTTCTTACTGAGGCTATGCTAAAAAACCTATTTTGATGGTTGAATATGTTAAGATTTTTTCACCATTTATTACATATATATTCAGAGAAAAAAAAAATGTCATTCTTCTTTCAATCAGGACGTATCTATACAGAATGGGCTGTGACATAGGCAGCACACTTGTACCCATAACAGGGTTGAGAAAGCTTAAGGTACAGTTTGGGGGTGAATGTGCATTTGGGATTCTGAACGATATGAGGTAATTGAAGAACTGATAACTATTGTTAATGCAAACACAAATTGCCCTGTTTTGCTGTCTGGGATGCCAGAGGCAGTTTAGCTGAATTAAATAAACCCATATCCTGAATCACCTTTGTAGATTCTAGTTTCTCTGGGTGACGATTCACACCCATATTGTATTGCTTCTTCTGGCTGAGTTAGTTTAGAAGCCACTCAGAAACCTTCACCTGGCACTGTTGGGATATCTAGACAGATGTTAGGGGGCAGATGTTGCTTTTCCCCTCCTCTATTTGTACATACTTCAGACTTAGAGATGACTAAAATTATTCTGAGTCTTTTCCGATGCATTCATTGGTTTTAAAGATCAGTCCCCACAACAGTGCTTAATTTAAGCATTTTGCACAATTTACAAGGATACAATCCTTGCAAAATGCAATTCGGAATAAGTCAATATTCCTCTACGCAACTGAGATGTAATTTATGCATTTTCAGTAAACTCTGAACCTCCTCATTATTATCAAACATGACATTTACAAAAGCCTGCAAATGAAAAAAACTTCCCTTATCTTCTGAGTAGCTGAGTGGAAGGATGTATTGCCCTGGGTTATTACTGAAACCTTCAGCATTAATTTACATAATTTTCAAGTGCTTTTGGGACACTTTCTCACCATGTAATTTCCTTCTTTTCCTTCTTGACTTCAAACTCTCTCGTGATCACAAGGACTGACATGAAACCACATTAGCATGTGCTGGGTGCAAGAGTTAAAATATCCCTAAGCCAACTTCTCTGTCATTAGAAGCATTTGTCACCCTTTTTCTATCTAACTTTGTGCACTTCTTTTCAAGATAAGCAATTTGCTTACAATCCATTAAAAAAAAAAGTAGCTCAAGATTTAGGTATAGATTGAAGTAATTATTTAGAAGTCACATACAAAATTATTCTGGAATACATTGACTTACAACAGTCTTCACCACTTTTGCTTTTTTAAAGAATTTTTTATGCTGTAGAGTTGTATCCAACATGGATTCTTACCTGTTGTTGCTTAAATTAGTTGCTCTATAAGGCTGAAATACATCACCACATGTAATACGATCAGCAAATATAAGTTTTTAATACAGAGCATTTATTTAAGATATATAAAAATATCTGATTCAGTTGATGTTGCTGGTCTCAAATCTCTGCTGCTAGAAGGAGTGGTTTTCTAATTCCTAATTGTCATAAATGAATATAGGTTTATTGATTTCAGGAGAACTGAGATGCTAGTGCCCGTTGAGTTCTGGCCCACTCGAGTGTGTTATGATATTTAGAAAGGAGAAAACACACTCAACAAGGCTCTTCAAGGTGTCTCAACAGAGCAGGTAAAAATTTTACTTCAGTCTTTAGGACTGATTTTGGAATGTAATAGGTGTTATGTTAAGATTTCCTGAAGAGGTATTTACTAAGCATACGGAGAGACACGTACCGTGAGAATGAAAACCAGAAAAAGTTAAAAAAATATGGTTGTCTTCCAGATAATCATGATTTGCAATTTCACAGTAATGAACAACTATTACTCAATAAATAGCATTAAAATATGTTACAAAAGATTTAGGGAGGGTTAATTTAATTGTGACACCTCACAAATGAAAAGGGGTAGGAGTGGTAAAATAAGGATTAGATAGCAATGTAGTGTCAGCCTGAAGGGAAATTCTCACTATGTTGACTTTGGCAGAAGATCAACTACAGTTTTCAATGGGTACTAGGACAAATAGCATATTTCCCTTAACTTGACTGGTATATAAAGTTTTCTTTGGTTTGCTCAGTTTTTGCTCAACGTCTAGTGTTTCCAGAGAATTTACACAGCTGAATGTTGTTATGGCTTTTGCTATAGACTTACTAATGAGATTAATGAATGAACTCTTGCATGAATCCATTCATGTACAGGTTTTTCATGTCAATCTACCACACTTGAAAAAGAAAAGACAAAATCCCTTTTCAGTGCACTTCATCATAGTTCGTGGTCTTAGGGAGAAACGGGCAAAAGAGGAGTGAGTTTCAGTGTTTATAAATCAGAAAGAAAACACTTGGTTGAGAGACCAGATGGGCGAGAACTCTTATGTCCAGGCTCCTGCTGAGAGATTCAGCTAAAAAAACCCCCAAAAACAGCGAAACAAACAAAAAAAACCCTCAAACAAAACATAGACGAGTATATGGGACATATATAAGTCTATGAGACCTGATGAGGGAAGGAGGAAGCACAACTTCCCTGGGAAACCTCTGCCAGTGTCTCACTATCCTCATGGTGAAGAAAAGAATTGCTTCCTAATGTCTAATTTAAATCTTCCCCCTTCCTGTTTAAAGTCCTTCCCCTTCATCTTATCGCTACATGACCGTGTAAAAAGTCCTTCCCCAGCTTTCTTGTAGCTCCTCTTCAAGTACTCAAAGGCTGCTATGAGGTCTCCCCGGAACCTTCTCTTCTCCAGGCTGAACAAGCCCAACTCTCTCAGCCTGTCTTCATAACAGAGGTTCTCCAACCCTCTGAGCATCTTTGTAGTCCTCCTCTGAACCCGCTCCAACAGTTCCATATCCTTCTTATGTTGGGGATTCCAGAACTGGACACAATACTCCAGGTGGGGTCTCACAAGAGCACAGTACAGGAGGAGAATCACTTCCCTCCACCTGCTGGCCACACTTCTTTTGATGCAACCCAGGACAGAGTTGGCCTTCTTGGCTGTGGGCTCTCATTGCTGGCTCGTGTTGAGCTTCTGATTTATCAGCCCTGCTAAGTTCTTCTCCTCAGAGCTGCTTTCAATCACACTATCCTCCATCCTGTATTGATACTGGGGGTTGCCCCGATGCAGGTGTAGGACCTTGCACTTGGCCTTGTTGAACCTCATGAGATTCACACAGGTCCATATTTCCAGGTTTTCCAGGTCCCTCTTGATGACAACCTGTCCTTCTGGTGTGACCACTGCCCCACTCAGCCTGGTGTCATCCGCAGACTTGCTGAGGGTGCGCTCGATCCCATTGTCTATATCATCAGTGAATGTATTAAACAGCACTGGTCCCATTATGGACCCCTGAGGGACACTACTTGTCACGGCTCTCCATTGGGACATTGAGCTGTTGACCACTACTTTCTGAATGCGACCAGCCAAACATTTCCTTATCCAATGAACAGTCCACGCATCAAATCCATCTTTCTCCAATTTAGGGAGAAGAATATTGTAGGGGTCTGTGTTGAAGACTTTACGGAAGTCTAGAAAGATGACATCCATTGTTTTCATGTGTCCCACTTCTGTGTGACGTCATATTTATGACTGAAAGCAATCCACACACATTCAGAAACCCAAAAACTGAAATAACCCATGAAGGAAAACATCCTGAAAATAATTATTTTAGTGTACTAAGGTATGATCTTAGTTTTATTGACATAAGCATGGCGTTTTAGCTGAGAACTCAATTATGATTCAGCTTCAGACATATTAACTTACCAAAACACTTGTTTTCACTGGCACTGTCAGCTGTCATTTGTTCCTGCTTTGAGTGATTTGAGACCATGTGGAAGTAATTCAAGTGCCTAAGCAGAGTTATGTAATGACATTTTTAGGTATGCAAACAGGTATTCTGTTGTATCTGAGACATTAATATGTGATGCAGGCAGGAAATTCCTGTGTTTAAACAGAGAAACCAAGTCTCTAAATCACTTCTTCCTTCTTCAGACCATGTCCTGACACATGGAAATAATAATAAAAAACCCCAAAACCAAAACCAAAAACAGCTATCCTGGGCTGGGTCTGTGTTGAGATAAGCAAGTCGGTTGCTGCCACTTATCCGGAGATCCATTAAGTGGTAACAAATATTAAGGACATGATCAGACGGTGACAAGTGATCAACAAAGCAATTTCTTCTTTTCACAAAACATTACAAACCTTCAGCTGAGCCTGAAAAACTCCTTTTGGCATGCTTTTAATGAGCTGAAAAACGAATTTAAATATATTAGTCTAAAGAAATTATCGTTACTTTCTGCATTTCACTTAGCCATTTTACTTTGTGCTACAATAGATGAATAGTCTACACATGATTAGTGCCTGCATTTCAAAAAAGCAACAGTAACTTAAATCTTCTGCCACCAACAGTTGTTTTCAAAAGTGTGAGCAAAACACTGGCAGCTTTTGTCTTCAGGTGAAAGCACATGCTGCTAAAAGATCTGCATGAGATAAACCTGTGGTTATTCATGGCCCAGCAGTTACTGTCTTCTCCATTTATGTTTATATACTTTTTGCTATGCTTTACTTAAGCTACTTAGTTGATTTGGATTCCTTATATCACAGCAAGCATAAAATGTGACTGTAGTTATTTGTGTCTACAAAATTACATGTATAAAATTGATGCCTAGTTAAAGATGTGTTGAAAATCTTGCCTCTAGATAAAATTTAAAACTAGCGATGTACCACATGAGAAATATTGCTCTTAGAGTGTTTATTATATGTCTCACAGGGCTTTTAAAAGATTAATTTTCTTTCATTCTTTGGTTCAATTTTTTTTGGAAATCATGCATTATTATTTTGAGCACAACACAGACTTCATTCCAGCAAGGATAACTCAGTAATTTCGGTAAGTTTCATGAGAGAACACTCAAAATCACTCCCAAAATCTTGTTTATGGGAAAAGATTAAGGACTTTTATGTATATATTTATGTATATGTATAAACCCAAATTTTATTGCTTGTATAAGTAACGTCTCAACAGTGAAATCCAGGAATCTATTTATTTACATCTAAACTTTCCTGAAAAAGAAGGAGTTGTGCAACTGAAATTTTTATTCACACACTTCTTATTCTTTACCTCTTGTCCTGGTGTTCTCACTCTTCCCAGGCTCCTCTGGGTCCCAAGTTTGGCAGCCATTTTTTTGCTGTTTGTTTGGGAGGGTGTTACAACACATAGTCTGCACCTGGAGTCCTTCACTGAAAGGAATACAATGTACAAACTTAAATGTATCATGGATTTCTGCAAGCAGCTGGCCTCAGACCCTTTGTCAGGCCAGTGGCATCTCTTAGATCTCAGTCTCTTCAGCTGATGGCATCTGAACTGATGAGCTTCTGAGGCTGCAGGCCCAGTCCAGGTGCTCCATACGTGTGCATGCATACACAGGCTGTGGATATCTCCAGTAGATTGCCTTAGATGAGGCTACAAAGTAGCTTTCCCTTGATCCTCCTTTCTCCAGTTGTCTCATGCACAGGAACACGAACATTCAAACAAGTCTGCTATTTGACCTTCAGACATGATGGTCACGGGCTGTGGCTCCTCCAGCACAGTACCAACCACCTCACAGCCCCTTGGCTCCCTCCTGCATTCAACCCAGGTTGCCCCAATATCTGGCTCCCGAGTGTCAAATCATACTGGTCACCTAGTCTGGCTTGATGTTTGTGTACATGCACTGACGTACACACCTATATGTCCTGCTACTCCAGTTGCTGGTACCACAGAAACACGGGCCTCTATGACCCCTGTTCCCATGCCATTCTCTGGCACTTAGAGCCCCATACACATGCACACACAGATAGATAGAGACAGAGAGACCTTAACACAAGAAAATAGCTAGAAATACAGTTCAGTGAGAAGATAAGACAACTGCATCTACTAGCTGCAGGGCACGGCCAGACAAAAACACCAACTAGCAGCCTGTTCAAATGTAACCAGCCCTTATCCTTCTTTTCCCTCTATTTCCCCATGGTTCTTCACCTGGACCCCTGTCTTTCTCCACCTTTGATTACTTGACTAAATACCCCAAGATGTCTTGTATAAACCAGAATATTTTTCCAGCCCCTCACAATGTGTCCCACACCTATAGGTATTGAACCACCACTATACAGTCTGTAAGGTGTGCTCCATTGAATTGTGGCACTGGATGAGAACATGATATTACTGAATACAGAATTAGTTAATCTCTCTGAAACTCTTCATAGGAACAAAATGCATTATTATCACTCTTGCCTTTGGGTAAGTTTGCAGTTGTATCAATAGTTCTATCATTTTATTTATGTGTTGTCGCCTTTGGCTTTTCTATCTTGTTTGTTATTTGTCATGTGGTATAGTAGTAGATGCCTGGGGGAGTCTCTCTTCTTGTCATGAGTATTTCTATCCCAGACTCCAGCAGAGGTGAACTGAGATGCTAGTTAACAGGATGCAGGTAACTCAGCTCTTGAACAGTTGCATTATGGGCAAACCATAGAGTGAGTGAACAGTGGAAGACGATGACCCAGGTAATATCAAAAAGGCATAAATAAAAAAAAACTCAAACAGGTTTCTTATAGGTGCTAGTGAATTATAGAATCATAGAAACTTAGAATCATAGAATCTTAATATGTAATGGATCAAGATCATACTACTTGGGATGTCAGCTATGGTCATCTTTTTTACCTTATTTTCAATCTGCAGCTAATAAGTAAAATGCTAGATCTATTTTAATTACTCTTAATTATGTTGTGGTGAAGTCATTAAAGAGCTGAAATAGTCATAAAAAAATATAAAATTATCTCTATAAATCTTCCATTTCTACACCCAACAAGACATATATTGTAATCTCTTAAGATATCTACAAGTAAATAAAAAATATGTTGAAATTTTTTATTTGGGTTTATTTACATTTAGGGTATTAAATATGTGTAAGCCTCTGTGTATTAAAATAGCTGCCTCCTCAATTGCCTCTGATTATGAGGTGAAGTGTGCATTTTATCAAAATGGATTTCTACAACTTATAGTGTGGGAATTCATCAACATTTATTTTGGAAAGTTACTTACACAAAAAATGCTTGACCATGAAACTGGGGTTATGGAAAACATTATACTTGTCAAGGGAATTAATCTCACACTGATCAAATCTTTTTTCCTCCACTATTTTTTATTGTTATTCACTTTAGATCTTTGTCACCTATCTAAATCCTACTGGACTGACCCTTGACATATAGGTTAGAAGTAGCAAAAAAGTTTTGACCCATTCAATCCCAATTTTTATGTTGTTTTTCTCTGATGTGTTTATTTTGATTGTCATATTAATCACCTGTCAAAGAACATTTCTTAGCTTTGAAAGGAACTATGTCTGTTTTCTTCAGTTCAATAACCTGAAACTGCCAAAAGTGAACAGCTCAACTCACTGTGAATAAACTGAATTGTATTTGTCATTTCTGAGTCTGTTGATGCTTTCTCTTCTTAGCAAAGTGCAATCTTTTGTGATAGAAGAAATACTGTATATTTAACAGTATATTGGGCTTTGTTGCATTCTTTTCATGAGTGGTTTGATTATCAATGTACATGTCTTGAATAGGAAATCAGAATCATAGAAAGATTTGGTTTGGAAGGGACCTTTATGATTGTCTGGTTCCAACACCCTGTCATGGGTAGGGACACTTTTTGCTCTATTAGGTTGCTCAAAGACTCCTCCAACCTGTTCATGAGGACTTCCAGGGATGGGGCACCCAAAACTTCTCTGAGCAACCTGTTGCATTGCCTCACCACTCTCACAGTAAAAGATTTCTTCCTACTGTTAGTCTAAATCTACCCTCTTTTAGTTTAAAACCATACGCCCTTGTCTTATCACTGCCTGCCCATGTAAAAAGTCCCTTTCCAGCTTTCTTGTAGAAAATGGAAGGCTGCTATAAGGCATCTCCAGATCCATCTCTTCTCCAACCTAAACAACCCCAACTCTCTCAGCCTGTCTTCCAAAGAGAGGTGCTTCAGCTCTCTGACCATCTTTGCAATCCTTCTCTGGACTCGCTCCAACAGATCCATGTCCTTCATATTCTGGGGGCTCCAGAGCTAAACACAGTACACCAGGTGGGGTCTCATGAGAACAGAGCAGAGTGGGAAATTTGCCTTCCTAGACTCGCTGATTACAGTTCTGATGCGACCCAGTTAGTTTTCTGGGCTGCAAGTGTACATTGCTGAGTTGTGTGGAGCTTCTTATCAACCAATGCTCCTAAGTCCTTCTCCACAAGACTGATCTCAACCCATTCTCTGCCCAACCTGTCTTTGCATTTGAGATTACCTCAACACATATGCAGGACCTTGCACTTGGTCTTGTTGATCTTCAGAAGGCTTGCATGGACCCATGTCTCAAGCCTGTCAAAATCACTGTGGATGGCATCCCTTCCCTCCAGGGCATCAACCGCATTAAACAATTTGGGGTCATTGGCAAATTTGCTGAGGATGCACTCAATCCCGTGGACTATGTTGCCAACAAAGACGTTAACACTGGTCCCAGAGCAGGAGAAAAGTCCATGGCCATTAATAACTCCAAGAAAAAAGAACAGTGTATTATGCTGCACCTTTTACATGAATGCTATTTATCGGTTCTGCCAAGTCTATTCCAGTATCTTTAATTATTTATCACAGCTCTGTTTTACTAGGTACCTAGAGGTGCAGGAAAAAATATGTTTTTCTCAAAGATTTTTGGACTTCTTTCTTCAGCTCAACTGTGCTCAGCTTCATCTACCACAACATCCAATTAAATAAGACAGGGACCCAGTAGAAGAGTTTTTTTGTCTTGGAACTCAGATGTGTTAGTACTTTAGGAAAGATATATGAATTTATTCCTATTGGTGTACACAATCGTTTTTCCCCAGTCAGAACCAGATACCTCTAAATTTCAACCAATGGAAACTTTCAGATGTAAGCCAGGATTTGAAGGACAAGTTGTGACTTTAAAACAGAGTTTGACAAGAATTTTTTGCTGACAAATTTATGCCTTAAGTTTGTATAATTGATCTAACACAGTGATCTATCATCTACTTGTTCCTTCAATGAACAAATAATGGAAACTTCATTTGTATTTGTCTCAATAATAAAGTTTAAAAACAATACTAAAACAAAACTGAACCCCATAACCAAACAAAAAAATACCCAACAAGAGTTAGAACAGAGAAAGAAATTGTCACTGGAGAGTTATCTTGTTTTCCTGTGCAGAGGTAGATAACAACAGCTAAATGACCATGAAAAGGCTAGAATAAAATCATCCTATGTTCTGCTGCAGGCACTCAGAACTGGTTTTGTCTGTTCCTATTTCTTGTTTAGTTTTAGTATGTGTTTCTGCCATATAGCTCTTTTAACACTGTTGACTATTTGCAGGCTGAGCTCAAGAGAAGTAACATCTGCTGATGTGATCAGAGGAGCATATGATTAGCAAATTACAGTAGAACCATAAAGTAGTAATAAGAAAGCAAAAAGATTGTAATTTTAGCCAGAAATGAGAAGCGTGCATGTTCTCAAGGAAAAGGGGAAAGAAAACCCCAACACAGCCCTTTTTTGGCAGAGATTGAATCACAAATCAGGCTACTCAAAATGCTTCACAAATGCAATAGTTTCAGCAGCTCTCTCTTCTTCCAAGCAGAGTTTGTCTTTGCATAAAACTTCCTAGTTCCAAGTTCCAAGATGTGGAGTAACTGTATGGGAAAGGCTACAATATATGCAACTCTTTACAAAACACCATTGAATAACCAGGTTGTATTGTGATTTTTAAACAACGGTTAAAAAAAAAGGGGGAGAAGTAGAAGCATTTTAAGCTAGCATCAATCTTTCTGTTATCTGTTTTCAGAAAACTTATGCATAGAAATTAGGCCTTTTTCTGTGTTTGCATACACAAACCTCTGAGCTGACTGAATGATGAAAGACCTAGTAGAAATCAGATATTTTAATCCAGAAAAGAAGAAAGCAGTTATTTAAAATGGAGACAGCATGATATGTCCTGGTTTCACCTGGGATAGAGTTAATTTCTTCTTACCAGCTGGTAGAGTTGTTTGTTTTTAATTTAGGAGAATAATGTTGATAGCACACTGATGTTTTAGCTGTTGCTGAGCAGTGTTTACCTTAAGTCAAGGATTTTTCATCATCTCACACTGCCCTGCCAGTGAGGATGCTGTGGGTGCAAAACAAGTCGGGAAGGGAGACAGCCAAGATACTTGACTCAAACTGGCCAAAGGGTTATTCCATTCCATATGAAGTCATGTTGACTAAAACTGGGGGAAGTTGGCTGGAGGGTGGAAATCACTGCTTGGGGCCTGGCTGAGCATCAGTCAGCAGGTGGTGAGCAATTGCATGGTGTATCACATGTTCTGTATATACTTTTATCATTATTAGTAGTAGTACTAGTAGTGATAACATTAGTATTATTTTCCTATTAAAATGTCTTTATCTAAACACACGAGTTTTACCTTTTTTGTGATTCTGTCTCCTAGTCCACTGAGGGGAAAGTGAGAGAATGGCTCCGTGGTATTTAGTTGTCTGTTGGATTAAACCACAACATCATATCACAAATTCTGTATCAAAAACTCAGGTGAAATAATTCCTTCTTCCATGTCTGCATGTTAAGCTTGATCCATTGGGTTTCCTCTTGAGTGACTTTGATGAAGATTTATTTAGAAGCAAAGTCTTAGTGCAGATTTTGTATTGTAATTTTTGATTTCACATCTTTAATTAGTTCTTTGTGAAAGTATTTATTGCCTTGCCTATTGTAGATTTTTTGCCTTCCCCTTCAATATTTTTTACCATGATTTCAAAAAATATTATTCCAAGTGCCTAGAAATTTTAGAGTATATAAAACTTAAGTGAACTCATAGTAATGTAAGATTACTTTCAGTTGTTACTCACAACTTGTTAGAAGTTTCCTGGGAGACTTCTGAAAACCTGGGAAACTTTAAAAACCTTAAAATGTTTCTACCTATGAAATCAAGTTTTCCATTTGGAAAGAATGATTGATTAGAGGGATGGGAGAAACAGACCTTTCAGGAATGTTCTTTTCTTGTTACCATATGTAACGAACCTCCTATCTGTTGACCCTGAATTTACTAAAATTGGGAAAGAAATTCCCTCCAAAATACTTTTCATTTAGGCATATTTATGCAACAAATTCTATGTTTTGGGGTGTTTTTATTGACAGCACATTATCAAAGTTTTTACATAATATCTTTTCTTCTGTGTTTATAAAATTAGATTTCTGATTTCAGAAGGATTTCTGCCTGAATCTCTGATCTTCCCTAAATTACTCGATTTTTTGTGTCACACAAAGGAATGATAAATATGAACCTTTAATTATTATCCTCTCGAGATGTTAACTGAGATAAGTGACATGCAGAGTTTGGTGATCTCACTTTTCTTTGAACTCTTTCATAATAAAGAAATGAGATGACTCACTGTGTAGGGACCAGCACTCTTTGTTCTGTGCAGCAACATCCCACCCTAGTTTATCACATTAAGGAAACACAAGAGATCCAATGAAAAAGGATTGATGGGCAGGAGATTCTGGTCTTTTTAAAGAAGTTGTCAGCTGTTTGGTTATTTTAAGAACTGTTTATGTCTGCATTGATAATAACAGATGTCAGTAGAATATAAAACTCAAGGTTCATGATCAAATATTGTTTCTGTAAATTACTAATTTTCACATTCATTTCTCCAGTGTATATATATATAATTTCAAATTTGCTTTTAAAGTTAAAAATTACTTCCATATATAATGTGTTTTTGACAGAGATTTTCATAAGACTATAGCTCTCTCTCTGGCAACAGTAAAAACTAGATAATCTTTGAAAATTTAATCTGTGGGACAAAGTGTTAAGACTTGTTCTGCTCCTCTGTTTCACACAAGACCAAATGCCAATTTTGGATGCCTCTGTCCACTCAATTGTACCATATGAAACATTTAAACAGTGGAAACCAGTATTAAATCAGGGGGCTAATAACACCCTTGTCAGGCTTGTGTGAGTAGAATTAGGAGAAGGTCTCAGAAGGCTAATGTTTCAATGAAAATGAAAATTGTGACATGGATGAATCTCTAGATCACAGAATCACAGAATAGTTTCAGTTGGAAAAAACATTTAAGATGATTGTCAAATCCAACCATCAATTCAATCCTGCTAAGTCCAGATGCTCCAGATGTTCTGCCTTGTTGTTCTGTATAGTTTAACTTGGGAGTTCACACTCCTGTGAGCAGTCAGAGGATGTATGTTAGAAATGTGTAGAAGATGCAACAGCACTGTAGTCTCTGCCCTCAGATGTAAGAACAAACTTTCTTTTCTGAGAACCATAGATCTCAGCAGCACTAGATGGCAGCTCTTTGTGAGATTCCTTTAGTGAAAGGAACTGAAAAATGAGTAAGCAAATTCAAATTGACAGAATGGTATGTAAATAACTGCAGACTGTTTCCTCTTCCAAGAAAATCCATCAGATTTAAAAGCATGTTTCTGTGGATTTGTTGAACAGTTCTTTGATTCAGCAATATGTGTGTGTTAAGCAATCCTAAAAAAAAAGCATCTATCAAAGAGAAATGTTCTACAGGGCTTTTCTCTATCACTTTTTTTTCCCACTAGTCTTCCCTAAACTGGATCAAAATCTCCCTCTTGGAGCTGACAATGAGGCATTCTCCAGTTTAAACTGGTATTCAGTGCTTTGTATTTTCAAGTCATCATCCTTACTAATGTTAAAAAAGATAAAGTCAATATTGCAATTGCAGATGTATAGGATTACTGGTAGCTATCTAGACCTATGCAATTTAACAATAAAAGCCAAAGCACATTATATCGTGAGTGATGTTGTTTGTTTCTCTCCTTGGTTATTCTATAACTAAAGATACCTGTTTTATCGAGAAAAGAAAAAATAAATTTGACAAATTCAAGTTGTGACAGGGTTATTTGTAGGTTACATTGCCATCCAGTTTTATCCTCTTTTACTGTAGTTCTTTAAACAGCAGGAGAACAAAAGGGGCCAACCTGTTTATTGAACTGGCTTCCAGGACACCACAGAAACAGATCTCCATCCATTCGTTCCTGTCTCGATCTCATAGTTTAGTTAAGTGCACTTTCATGTGTTGAAGTAAGTATTCAGTCCTGTATCAAATGCTTATAAATGCATGATGTGCTTTTATTAATTGTCCTGGTGATAAATTCCCTTCATTTTTTCTAGCCTCAAATTAGTTTACATAGGTTTAGGTTTTACCTTCTGGATTTTGTTACGTTCTCTCCTTCTTAAATTAAAAACTAAAGCTTTGCTATGAAAAGTATTTTCCTCAACTAGGCTTTTACTAGCCATGATCAAGCATCCATGTCTCTATCACTAATGAAAAACAGTGCAAACAAACCCCTTATTGAGACAGTAGATAACATGTCAGTTCCACAGATTGATCTTCAGAGCAGACAACAGGAATTCTGCATGAGACTGAAGGTTTACTCAATTTCATATTTGTGAGTTAAAAGGTGTATAAATCCAAATTACAAATAAAATGCATTTTCTAAAGATGACGATGAGTCATAGGCAGAGACTCTGAGAGAAAGTGAAAATGTCTCTGTCATTTGGGTATTTTGCACAGAAATGGACCTTGATCAACACACAGGTGAATTGTTGGTAATATCCCTTTTAACCCTTATGGTTCAGTAGTGAAATGGAGTAAAGGAACACTAATTATTACTCAAAGAAATGGTAACTGTAAGAGGAAGGCAGGGGTGAGATCATCACATTAATGTCATTATTTTTAAAAAAATCAAAGAGCTATTCACTCTTATCAAAGCATCTCAGAAGCAATGAGATGCTTAAGATACAAAATGCATGTTTTATGTGGGCTTTATTTGAGATGGTTTAAAAAAAGCCAGAAACAATATCTCATTATACAATAGTAACATTTTATTAGAAACCATTACCCTCCCTACCCTCCAACCTGTGAAATTTCCTCTGGAAGTTCAGAACACGTGACAGAATGCCCAGACACTCTGATGCTGTTGCATTAAAAAGAGAGAAATGTCACACACAGATCTTGGCTTGTTTTAAGGATTTTCAGTGCCAAGTATTCAGAAAGCGTTTTATAGCTACCTTGTCTAATAAATGCTTTTAGAATTTTTGGTTTTGTTTCCATTTTATTTTTTGTGGAATGATTTGCTTTTAAAATATCTGATGGAGAAGAACATAATTCCTTCATGACTCCTAGATTATATATACAGCTGAAAGAGAGTAGACTAGAAATGCATCTGCATACGTTGGTTGAATGAAACAGTAACTTTTGAATATTGTGTGTGAGATGGTGCCGTGTTGGTTTGGTACAAGATACAAAAATCTATTGTATTAATAAATATTTAAAGATGTATTTTAGATTCTTCTGTTCATGAAACTTTTACCTTGCTATTTTTAATAGTGCACATTATGCTAAATATGATTCACAACTCTCATACAAAGAGTCAGTTTTCTCCTCATTAATGTATACATAACAACATATCACTGAAAAAAAGGGATAATGATGCTTCAAGTTTAGGCAGAATTTTGAAGATATTTTTCTTGTGTTCTTTTAAAAATCTATTTTAGGATGTGACAAAGTGTCTATTATCTCTTTTGGCTGTATGGGATCCTAAGATGGTTATTTCCCTTGCAGATCTCTACATGTGAGCAGACCTTACACCTGCGGTCAGCAGGTATATTTCTCTCTGCATTTTTGCTTGTCTATTTTGCTGTGGATATTCACTTATTAAAAGGCTAAAGAAGTGATTACACCCAACTTCAGCTCACATGGAAATACCAGGTGAAGCAGTGTCTTGCATAAAAGGCTCTGGGGGAAGTCTACCAAAGAAAACCTAACCTCATCACTGGAAGTACTAGGGTCTCTGCATACTACCAAGGCTGCTATCTTTTAATAATATATAAAAAAAAAAGATGGTGCCCTCCTTTATAAAACAGTTGCTTTGCAGAAAAATACTCTGTCTTTCCCATGCTGAAAGTTTCAAAGCTCCTACCCAGATCTTACACTTCACTGCACTTAATGTAGAAGATCAATGTTCACAGCAACTTGTCCATGACTTCTGCAAATGGAGAGTTTGAGTAATTGAACAGAGGAGAGACACATGGTGTGCATGCACAGAACGGAATGGAGAAATGGCTTTTTCTGAAATTCTTCTTATCAGTAAATTAATTTAAAATTAACTGGACCAGAAAGGGGAGAGAGAGGCTGGAAGAGGGACAATGACCAATGATTAGGGCACTCTTCAGAAAGAACACCATCCTGAGTAAATTACCCTGAGGTAAAGTTGCTTGCTAATGTCAGTAGGCAGCTAAGAACAACAGAGCAACTTGCTGAGTGTGATGGGGAAGAATCAGAAGAGTAGAAGAGAGAAAACTCACGGGTTCAAATACAGTTCAATATATAAAATAAAGCAAATTAAGGAATTAATTCACTACTTCCCTATGGCAGTGAGTTTTTCAGCCATTTTCAGGGAAGCAGGGCTTCCTCAAGTTTAATAGTTACTTGAGAAGACAAAGGATATAATTCCAAACATCCTTCCCATCCTCCTTTTTCCTCCAGCTGTTTTAGCTGAGCACAATGTCATACAGTATGGGATATGCCTTTGGTCACAGATCCAAAACACAGCACCATATGGGCTGCTATGAAGAAAATCAACTCCAGCCCATGCAGACCCAGCATTCTTAAGTAGAGCCCCAGGATGTGCTCAGGGACAGTCAAGTGGAGGGTTAATGATACATTCCTCTGGTCAACATTTGCATTTTCTGAATCTGACTTAGATGTCAAGTTAATTCCATGTTACAGGATACAAATAACAAAGAAATATTAGTAAAGATAATTTATCACCATGTCTGAAATCTCTCTATGGATCTACCTTTAGGATCCAGTTTCACAAGACACTTGCTTCACACACAAAGGCATTTAGGACATTTCTACAATCCTGTCTTTCTACAATGCTGTTTAACTTGGTCTCTCTTGTGCTAGTACTGCTGTCTGTGGGTTTGTGGTTAACCACCTCAATGAAATGATCAAATTACAAGCAATGAACTGTGAGGGTTGAACTGTGGTTGTGAACTTCTTCCAATAGCTTTGCTGTCAATGCTTTCCCTTTCTAAAACTGCAGCTCATGTTTCTTCGTATAGGTTCAATAAAATCGACTGTGACTTTTAAGTGAACTTCTTTTGCTATAATTAGTATTTGAATCTCATTTGTAATTATCCATATGGTTTTCCTTGAGGTTAATTCTGTCCCCACATTGTACATTTAATTATCTTAGCTATCCTTTGAGTGATTGTCTTGCTTTTTAAAAACAAAAAATCCACTTTTATCCCAAATTCCTCAATACCATGTCACTGATCTTCTTTTGACGTTGCAGCTACTGTTTTTGATAGAGTAGTTGTTTTCAATTTCTCTTCAGTGCAAGCTATTTTTGAAGCATTGCATTACTTAAGTGGGAACATCAATCCAGAAGCAGCATTGCAAGAGGCGTTTAGGACAACTCCCATGGCCAGCTCTCGGCAAGACAGATAAATCTACATGGCCAACTCTCCACAGGCGCAACTCTCCATGGGGACCTCCTAAACCTAATCCTAACCCTAACCCTCCTCACGTGCAATTGTCCCTGTGAAAAGTCGGATGTGCAAAATTGTCCTGCAGAGATGTGGCCATGGGGAGTTTTCCCTTTCTGCTGCAAGAGTCCTTCACTGGAAAAGGAACCAGTGTTGGTGTGAAGTCAAAGTTGCAGAGAGGGAAATCCCTCGGGGCTGCAGGAACTGTAATCTCATTCTTCCTTCCATTTTATGAGCGAACTTCAGTGCTGTGTATCTTACAGGTAGAGAACAGATGTGTCAGTGAATTTAATCAAAGCTGGGGCAATAAGTAACAAGAAACCAGACACTAAACACAATCATAACCATGGAAAAATCTGGGGAAAAAGAAGAAATGTATAAATATATAATTTCACCCTAACTTAAAACTTTCCCAATATTAAATTGTTGAATGACTTTTTTATTTTAGCAGGGTTTTTCCCCCTGATTTGGTTCATTAAGAGCTACAGGTTAAGCTTCAGAATAAAACTGAAATAAAAATACCCCTCAAAAATGGTCTCATTTTGGATGACCTGTAGGAAGTTCTTGTAGGGTCATCAGGAGCGCACAAATTTCACAGTTTATTCTTGAAATGTTAGCTTCTGACACCAACAGAGAGCAAATCACTGGGCTTATATGCGCCTGGGTCAATGCAGAGAAATACAATGAAATAAAAGAGCATCTTGGTTTTAGTTCTTGAATAATGAAACTTTCAAAGATTTTTACTTTTTTAGTATTTGTTTCTGAACCCCGAGTTTCTCTCAGGACTGTTCCCCCAATAACAAGTCTTTCTAGTCAAAATCTTCACTCGCAAGAGCAGAACATCGATAACAAGAGATCATTACCAAATCTGTTGTAAGCTGCTTGTTTCAGAGTTAGACACACTTTGAAAAGTACCTTTCACAAAATAATACTCTACTGTACACCTTAGAGTGTTTAAGGAGCTTAGAAACAGTGTCAACAGAGGAGCAATAAAACTTAGTTTTAATTTAATGATAAAAGTAGCTAGACATTCAGCTGATGTGGTGCGAGCTCGAGCTCTTCTGCATCTTGACGTCAGCTAGTATGAGCATTTTGATAATTTTTCATTGCTTCTTAAAAAAATTCTTATATTATAAGACTGCAGTGAGAAGATCAGGAGTCCAATTGATCTCCATGGCACTAACATGGCTATGGAACATTCATGCTTATACAGTGTACAATTCCAGGATTATACCAAGAATCTGAAATGATGTCTTGTGTTATTTACAAATATTATTAGTAACAGTTAACATAAATATCAGAGAACAAAACCAGAATTTACAAAATAAATTGATTCCTTCAGAATACAAAACATTTTTCTTCCTTTTTTTTAACAAATATTTTTGCAGATAAAAAAAGATCAGAGTATTGCTACTTCTTTGATAATATGATTTGTTGTGGTAGCATCTTACCTGACAGACCATGTGGTATGAGATAAACAAAAAAATATCAGTGAGATGAATGAGGGGATGAAAAAAAAAGGTGGGACAAAAATTATAAGAAAAATAGATGAAAAGAAAGAGGAAGGAAACCAGAGAAAGAAGGAAATAAAACTAGAGAGAAAATCTCCTAAGGAAGGGACATAAGAGAAGCAGAGATTTCTTCTAAAGAGATCTGATAAGAGAGAACATTAAGGTTAATGAAACTCTTTTCCATGGTGCCTCTTTAGTTGTAGTCAGACCTTCACAAGCATTATCAAGTCCTACTTGCAATTGATGCTTAATTGCAAAATTTTTATTGAAACCACAGTTACATGGAAAAAACTGATATCACAGTTCTTGCTGAATAGTTTCTGAACATTTTTAGATTGAAGACCAGCATTTCATGGCTTTGCAGAGGGAATGCTGCTTTTGTAACTAGACTATGAAAATATCACAGTATACAAAATGCAGTTAAAAGTAAAAACTGCAAACCAAATACATAGAATCATGACATTTTTGGACTCTGCAGTTTCTAATTTCACCTGTACCTGTGGCTTTGTTTTATGGGGTGCTATTAATCTCAGAAGAAACAATTATTTTTTCTAAAGAACAGCATCAAGAAAAGGTATTACTGCTGAATTTGCAGGAAAAACACCAATAAGATTCTTTTGTCCTTTTATATGTAGCTTTTGAACTTTTATAATATATGACACCACACAATTGGCAGATGAAATTAGAGATATACAGCAACTGATTTAAAATAATAATCAAGAATATTTTCCACATTATTTCCGAAATAAAATATTAAGAACTATATATAATACAAAACCAAAGAAATAATTTACTCTGATCACACCATAGGAAATTCTTATTCCAAGGCCAGACCTTTTTATGCTATTTATGAGTATTATCTGCTTAATTCATCAAAAGTTGGTCCAAGTATAATACCGTGAAATGGCACTTCATGTCCTCTTCTTTCAGCTGGCAGTTCACACCTAGGAAAAATCACACTAATAACAAGTTCAGTTTTTAAATTAAATCCCAACACATTTATTAGTCATTTATAATTCATGTTCAAATCGGGAATTAGTGACATTGTAAAGAAGGTCTTGAAGATTTCCATCAGATTAATAAGGAGAATTAAGCACAATATTCTACAGAAGTTTTCCTCCAGAAGCGCAGGAATGAGAAGAATATTCCTTTGTCTGCATTGATGCAATAGTGTCCTAAGGCAAAATGGTTCTGAGAATAAAGTTTATTTTATGGGTGAACAATTGGAAGACTTTATAGGAAAACACATGTAAAAGCTCAGATCTTCAGTAGGTAAATGGGAATACAAAAGGGCCAGCTATAATATCTACTGGGATGTTCCTTCACTGCACCTATGTTATATCTGACCTGGGTCTGAGTCAACTTTTTTTATATGCATTCTGAGCTTAGGATATTTGTAAATACTATGTCTATGTATATAAATCATACATTTATAGGTACTTTCTGCTTATATACTTTTCTTAAATGCTAGAGAGTTAAATAATAAATAAACTCTCCTCTGAGAGATTGCAATATATAGAAATGCTTGAAGATTTTTTTCTTTTTCATTTGGACTTTAAAAAAAATCTTTAAATCCTGTGTTTATTATAAGCACATTTTACTTGCTGAAAAAAAAACAAATCAAAACAAACCAAACCCCAATATTTCAGAAGTTCAGGATTT
Source organism: Dromococcyx pavoninus (assembly GCA_033558185.1). NCBI lineage: Eukaryota > Metazoa > Chordata > Aves > Cuculiformes > Neomorphidae > Dromococcyx > Dromococcyx pavoninus. The sequence continues at coordinate 1,357,186 of JAUMJL010000191.1, read as the reverse complement.
TCTTTCTGATTCTATTGAGAAACTTCCTTTACACTGCATGTAAATATGCAGCATTCATCTTTGCCACAAAGTACTCATTTCATTTTTTGTACAAATGCCCCTACTGGACACTGTCATTTTGAAGTGAAAGTTAGCAGTTGCCACCTATCTCAGAATTTCTAACCTCACCATTGTCACCTGATTTAGGAAGGCCTGGTACTTTACTTCCAACTGAATGATATTAGACTGAATGGAAAACCCATATCTCAGCCTTGGGGGATGGAGTCAGGGAATAACGGAAAGGCCTTCTCCAATTATTAATCAGACTCAGTGTTTGGTGCTAGTGCAAATGAAGTCCCCATTGGATCCTTCATGTAGCATTGGAAGATCTACTTAGATTTTGGCCTAAAATATTGGATTACGAAGTCTTATGTCTGTAATGTTCTCCAACTCTTCCCATTGCCATGAATATTTGTAAAGAAGAGAGAGAAATACACAGGTAATATACACATTACTAGCCAAACCACTAAATATAGCAAACTCAATGTCAGAAGAAAGTACTAATCTGCAAACTCCAGGGACTTGAAGAAGAAATAAGGGCGCACACTGGATTCTTTTCCTAAGAATCCTTTTGTGGGATGCAGTTGAATTCTGCCTCAGAGACAGTACCAGTTGTCCAAATTCTTCTAACTGAGAAGTAGTTTGCTGCACCTTCCAGGAGCCTGTAGGCAATGTGTCAGTTATCATTTAATATGTTCTCTCTTTTATGCTTTGTAATTGTCTGCTAGCATCTGATTCATGTCCTGCAGATAGGTGTATGACTACTGGCGTTGTAAAGTTTCCCAAAAGCATTTCTTCACTACTGGTTGTAGTAAAAGATATTTCCCCTGAAAAACTGAAAGGATAGACTTTGGAGCAATTGGCCTTTTCATGTCTCGTGGTACCATGGGCTAGGTGATATTTGAAGCACAATTTCCATGCAATTTAAGATTTATGATTAAGATTTCCCTCCTAGCTTTTTCAGAAAACATCTTTCATTTTTTCTTTAGTTTATATTTTATGCTATTCCTCTCAGAAGGTAATTTTATTCTTTGGAGTAAAGAGGACCCAGCAGATTACTGCCTACCAGCCTTCACTTTCTAGATGATGATCTGTTGCCTTCTAGCTGGTTTTAAATAGTCCCTTGTAACAACTCACTGTTCCTGAGTGATATAGAAGCTTTCAATTGCTGTCCTGATGCGTGTGAAAAACTGGTTTTCTCTCTGGTCTGACAACCTCTGTAGCAGGTTTGGGGGTTTTTTTCAGTGAGATGTAAATGAAAATGGCTGGTATATATCATAAAATGTATGAGGTAAACCAACTGATAAGATAGGAGTGTGGTTTTCATAAATTCCAGGCTTATCCAGTAATGTAAGAATTTCAGAATTGCTTTAAATGTAGTAGTCAATAGTATTTAAAAAAGTCAATGCAAAATTTCCCTATAAACATGATGCTTATTAATTGTCTTAATTAGAATTAATTATCTATTAAATACAGTGCATGTCAAGTTAGGTATTTTACAGTCTGTTTACTAAGCGTTTATTAATTTAATATGACAATGAGACAAAATAGTAGCTGCAATTTAGGAGCTAATATTTATGGACCTAATATAATCAATAAATACATTCAGCTTCTGTAGTACACAACAGTAAGCAAGTCTTAGATTGTCTGATATACCGCTACTTGTTCCTAGTTGACTTCAGAGTGCTTGAATAAATATATGAGAAGAGCCATTCACACTCTCAAAAAATCCCACGGTCAGTGAAAGCTCTTGAATCATAAATGTAAAAGCTTGAGGTGAGAAATGGGAAGTTTTCTTCTCTGAATTTCAAGTATCATTAAGATATAGGGAAAACAATACTCAATCTCTTTAATAAAACTTTTCAACTGTCTATGCTGACGTTGCTGTCTATGCATGCTTATTTCTAGTGTAATTTCCTCAGTGCCGAGATGTGCAAATAACCTACTGGTCTGGGGAAAAGATTTCGATGACCATCTAGAGGTCTTGTATAGAATTACTCTGGATGTAAAGTGAAACTGTACAGAATGAGATATGTGGAAGCCTTGAGTACAATACATTTCTATCCAGTTCAATTGAATTATAAAATAATCTCCAAGACAATCGATTCATTGAATGGACTTGCTCAAAGAGTGAAATTGGACAGTACTTTGCACTACACTACAAATTTGCATTTTTTTAAACAAAATGGGTATCGAAAGTGTATCATTAACACCTGAAAGTCAAGAACTGTAAAACAAAAAAATTCTGCAAAGGATTTACTGACATTTATCCTCACAGTTTCATTAAATCTTAACTCTGTACCTAGAAAAGTTAATTACATGGTGCTTTAAGTCTTCATAAGAGGTCAATTTGCTAGTACTATGCTATGTAGCAGAAGAAGTCAGAAAGGTAGTGCTCTGAGTAGGAACATGCTTTTAATATTTGGTTGGAGCAAATCATAAAAGCTTCACAATGTATGCTTGATAATGAGATTCAATTATTTCCAGTGAGAACTTTAAGTCCCCTGAGAGACTCATCTTTTGTTTGTGGTAAGCAAAACTAATCTTTGCACGTGTAAAAATAACCCTCAACTTTTTATTTTGTTGGGTCAGACAAAGGTCAGGTCTAACAAAGATCACTCTTCTTGAAAACTAACAATTAATGTTTCTTTTCCTCTATCTTATACTATATTGCAAAATCAGATTACTGTTTCTACAACATAATGGTACTTGAGTAATAAAAATTTGATCCAGTACAACTACAGCATCTGTATGGAAGATTCTCAATTAAAATATTATTTCAAATAAATGGGTGCTGAATATTGGTCTTTGGTATAGAAAGTCCATCAAAATTACTAACATAGTAATGAAAAATGTGGAGAAGGGAAGTTTTCCTCCACGTGAAGAAAGAGAACAACAAAGGCAACTGTACAAATCTACATCCACAAAGGCATATGCTCTGAAATACTAGATCATCATATGGCATATGTCTACTTGGTTTCATTGGACAGCATTGGGGGAGAAAAAACCCCAAACCCCAAAATCCCCAAGTCTCCTTTTCTAATGTGACAGAGGGAAGGATGGGCTAGTGGCTTATGATTTTGAAATATTTCTGTTCAGTTGTCCATTCTGCCACTGACTTCCATTGTTAACACTGTGTCACTTTATCTTGAATCCCCAGAAGAGCTTTGATGTAGGATTATTTCACACTGGAGAGAATGCGTATACAAATGTTCCTAAAAGCCTGAAACACTTGAAGGTCCAAAATAGCTACTTTTACATTAGCAAGTGGTGCAGTCAGAATGATTTTTTATGGAGAAAAATTGTTGAAAACACAAAATAAGCACAAAAAGTGTTTCTAGAAGGGGGCAAATTCAGTTTATAGCTAGGTTATTTCTTCCTGTTATGTTAAAGATAGGTACTAGCTGAGAAGCAGTTGTGCTCACATGCATTACTTTCAAGTCAGCTTTATCTTAAAACAATTCAGTATATCTTCTCCAAGATCACCATCTGATGATAAAATAAGAGGCACGATAAATGGAAATGCTTGGAAACAATGCTCTACCTGTCTCAAGTCTCAACCTAAACTAGAAGCACGTATTATTTTGAAGGTTTGGTGTAAATGAGTTTCCCACACAGAGGAACATTAAAATTTAAGACTGAAAAGAGAAATTGAATCTTGATTCCATCTTCTCTTTCCCACCAGCAATTGCTGACTTTCAAGTTGTTGGTCCTTTCTTCCCCTGACAGATTTTATCCGTATATACACAGTATGTACAGCAAACTCAAGTACCAGTACCTTTTAGAACTGCTCTCAGCTTTCTCAAGGCTTCCTTATTTTCAGCTTAAGTCTAAATTTGCTAAAATAACATGACAGAATTCCTTCTTCCAGGCGACTTAACAAAAGTGTCAAGTGTAATGAAATATTTCCCAGAGCCTGTAGAAAGTAGATGTGTGAAAAGCTGTTCAGAGTGCTAAAAGATTCATGCCCCATGGACATCCTTAAAATTATAAACACCTGAAGCATGAAACAACATCTACATGTGTTGTGATCAAACTCAAATGGAAAAATTAAATGGAAAACATGTTGCTGTTACTCTGGAGGAAGCATAATGTTCAATAAACAAAATAGATTCCTTTATTTTTATCTGCTCCCCCCTGCTTTTGTTTGTCTGTTGAATGCTTCTTTTTGCCTACTGAGCAAGACATTGCGACTCCTGCCCAGCATATGGGACGGGGAGGCCATAAGTGCATACCATTTCTGGGGCTCCGTATAGATTACTGACAACCTATGGGTAAAACAATCCCTGGCATAAGGAAAGACAGTGATTTATCTCCATCCAGTTCCCCTGCCAGGAGCAGAGCAGCAAGGGAAGACACTTTAATATGTCATCTCTTGTCTAGTCAGTAATGTTCCAGGAAATGGAAATATCGGGTCATGGAGTTAGTAATAGATGTGAAGTGCAAAGTGCACACAAAATCACTTCTAGCATGCAATATGATATTAACCTCTATTAATACAGCTCTAGTAAACCATATAGGATCTACAGAATTCATTAAGTGCTCTTATTAGAGGAGAATTCCTCTTCAAATCACTCTCAACAGCAGCAAAAGTGAACCCATTCCTGTGGTAATTTTTGGTAATCTCATTTTTCGCCTTTGGCTATATACACCACCAATAACATTAACAGATTTAATCTTTGCATTTTAATACCAAATCGTTGCCTTATTTCAGCTCAGTATATAGAAAATAATATAAATGTAAGTCTCTGTTAACAGGTTTAAGGGAGCTATACTTCCTTTGGAAGACGTGATAAAAAATAACAAGTCAAAAGATTTACTCTAGAATGAGAACAGGTTTAGTTCTACTTCACTGTCTATGTCAGTAGTCTAGAAAAAAAATGACTAAATATAATAACAAGACAAACACACATGTACACTTCCTCCGCTACACCCTCCCAGCAACCTGCATTTTGCATCTTACAGGCTTCTGGGGCAAGAGCAAAAAGGGTACTCTTTTTTTTTCAGTAGCACTTCTGTCTTTTTTTCCTCTACATTTATTTTTCAAATTGCTCTTTGACTTGATAGAAACTTTTAATTTCTATGGTATTCTGCAGTAAAAAACTCTCCTCTTCAACTCCAGATGTGTGGAAAAGCTATTTACTTAGTTTCTGCTATGATTTTCATTCTAGTAATTTTATTTAAAGTACTTGGCTGCAGATTAAAACAGAAAACATAGTTAATGGTCATTGCCTTTTCACCTTTTTTTATGATACTCTCTGTTTCATAGGCTACTATCACAGCCCACGCATCCTCTCTTTTTTGTACCAGAAAATCCTGGACCCATTCCATAGTTTTGATCATCTCTGTCACCTTCCCCGAGTAATTTCCATTTCTGATCTGCACTTCTTGGAAAGAAAGGATCATAAACAAAGACGATATTCAAGTTATTGAGGTTAACACAATGGCATGATGATTTCTACTGTGTTCTCTATCTTTTTCTAATTATTGACATTTGATTTGATTTTGACTATTCTTGAGAACTGAAATGTTATCTCATGGAATTAACAGACTATAATTTTAAGATCTGCTTCCTGAGTGGTAATGGCTAGAGATAATACTCTACATTATGTATGCAAATTTATGATTTTTTCATCCCACACCCCTCTTTGTAAATAGTTATTTCATTTTCATCTGACATTTTATGTCCAAGTTTTTCAAGATAGGATTTATCTGGTGGTGTGTGAGCTCTTTGCCTTTGGTTCCCTTTATAATCAGTGCAGACAAACTGGCATTTTTGCAAGTTGATTTATCCCTCCCTATATTATTGTGGGATATCCCTCCATAAAATAACTTGTTCCTTCTACTGACTGTAACAAGGGAGCAAAGGCCTCTGTAAACTGCAGATGCACGGATTTTGTCAGTTGAATGGTACACTCCTTATTAAAAAGATTTTCTGCTGTTCCTCCCAATCAGTTTTTCAATTTTATTGCTCTAAATGGTTTAGTTTGATCAGTAAGTTTTATGACCTCATTATTAACTCATTTTCTAGGTAATTTATGAAGGTGTCAACAAGTAACAGTAACTAGCACAATTCTCTAGCTTTCTAGCAGTCTCTAGTCCCTGTGGGACTTTAGTGGTAATCTTCTCTACATTAAAACCGATAATCTATTCTTAAACTTTGTTTTACGTGTTTTCACCTTTTTATATTAATACAGAAGATTTTTTTTTCCTGTCCTACAGAAGCTTAGTTTCTAAAGGAATCAGATTTATTTTATGGGAGATTTATTAAAGAAGAAAAACAGTACCAACTTATCCTTTTTTAGAGACGTGCTTCTTGGTACCTTCAGAGAACTCACAAGGGGATTCTAACACATGCCTACTTTTGGCATATTCCCTGTTTTCTGTTACCCAATATTGATGGTATTTTATAGTTATCCACTTGCTCTAGTCAATATTCTACCTTCAACAAATCTATGTTTCTTTATTTCTTAACTCCATACTGTCTCTATTGGCTAACAGACAAAAAAACCTCTGCTTTGGGTGTGTTTGGCAGGAAAAACAAACAAACAAAAAATTAAACAAATTCTGGTTTACGGTTTTATCAAGTTGGTTTCACCTGCTTATAGGATTTTCCAACTTATGTTTATGTCATTCGTTGAATATGAGTAGAGTTTTCTTAAGAACTGTCAAATTTTCAATATCCTCCTTTGTTCTCCTGTCCAGTTTTACTGTCCCCCATCTCATATTTTCTTCTCCCCTTTTTATTTTCTGGTACTTCTATAATATTTTTTTTTATTATCATATAACTTTCTGAGTGCCATATACTTTCTTAGAGTGCCTGCAACAATGTCCTTAATCTCTAAAGTACCTTCAAATATTTAAGCCTTTTAGCTCTTAGTTCCTTTGTAACAAATCTACATACCCTTTCTGAAATTGAGAGCTGTTGTAGTAGATTTTGGTTCTCGATTCACTTATGAGGATTGTTAACTCCAAACATCTTACACTGTAACTGAGATGTTAAAATCATAGAATCATAGAATTATTAAGGTTAGAAAAGACCTCTAAGGTTATGAAGTCCAACTATTAGCCCATGTCCTGAAATGCTGCATCTACACATTTTTTTAACATCTCCAGATATGGTGACACCACTTCCCTGTGCAGCCTGTTCCAGTGCTTCATCGCTCTTTCAGTAAAGAAGTTTTACCTAATATCCAATCTAAAACTCCCCTCAAGCAACTTGAGGCTATTTCCTCTCATCCTATCGCTAGCCTCTTGGGAGAGGAAACCAACACCCACCTTACTACAACCTCCTTTCAGGTAGTTGTAGGGGGCAATAAGGATGCCCCTCAGCCTCCTCTCCTCCACACTAAACAATCCCAGTTCCCTCAGCCACTGCTTATAAAACTTGTGCTCCAGACCCTTCATCAGCTTCGTTCACAGAATCATAGAATCATCTGGTTAGAAAAGACCTCTGAGATCATCAAGTCCAGCCATACCTGTCCCCTTACTAAACCATGTCCATAAGAAACTCAGCTACCCATCTTTTAATCACCTCCAGGGATGGAGACTCAAGGGCCTCCCTCATTGTCCTTCCCTGGACGTGCTCCAGCAACTCGGTGTTATTCTTATAGTGAAAGCCCCAAAATGAACAGAGCATGTGAGGTACAACCTCACCAAAGCCAAGCAGAGGGTTATAATCACTTCCTTAGTCCCATTGATCGCTCTATCTTTGACAAAATGTTCTTTAATAATAAAATTTTAAATCAGCTCCTCTTTTCCATCCTGAATCAAGTCAAGAGCTGATTCTTTCCTTTGGTATCCTTAAATACTTTATTCATGAGGAGGGCGCTTACGATACCTAAGATGGGCTTTCATTGCCACACTGTGAAATGACATTTAAATATTTACTGAGGATAATTGAAATCTACTTTTATTGTGTTTCCTTGCTTAGTCCATTACCATTTTAACAGAACCTTTTTCATCCCAGTGATAAAGTATTCTTACATATTCTTGGGAATTTGGTTCCCAAAGATTTCTGTAGTAATTCTTGATCAGTCAAGTTACACATCTAATTTGACTGTAATATCTGGGTTTTTTTAAATGTGTGCATTCCTATACATATACACGTACATGTCCATCTGAAAAAAATAACACCAGCTCAGGGTATGTACCTATTCCTTTTCTTTAAAGTAGGGGTTTTTTAGAGTGCAGCAACGGCATACTTTATTTCTTCTCTTGTATGCAAGATTAGTGAGCACATGGGAAACAAAAAAGAGGGTTGCCTGTGCATTTTATTCCAGACTGGAAAACACTTTTGAAGATACTGAAGTAGTTCTAGTAGCCCCTGCATCATGTGTAGATGGTTATTCTGAGGACAACTGGTGAATTAGTGCGGAGAAGGGTTATGATTTTCTAAAATTTTATTTATGTGGTTTAATTTATTAATTTAATTGCTACAACTAGTGATGTAGCTGTTAGTGTGTGAATAATGAAGCTGCATGAGAGAACAACTGCCAAATGTAGAGGTAGTTGATGTTAATCTAAGTGAGAACTGGTCATCTGCAGGAAAGTGGCCACAACATTTCTTGCACAAGGAGCCATATTAACTACACAGCACCACTGTCTCTGGTGCTTGTTTTTTTTTAAAAAAAACAGCCACCGACCCCCCCCCCCCCCCAAAAATACCAAAACTTTTTTTCTTCTCCAATCACAACTTACTTATTACTTTCCAACACTAAAAATAGGTATCAGTGGTAAAATATATTTAATTGTTATCACACAGCAGGAGATGTAAACCATCCTTCAAACAGTAGACAAAAGACCAAACATCTACTATAGCTAAGATTTACTTGCCACTATTATTTTGAGCAGCTCAACAGCATTCATATTATTATAGAACTGTCATATTCAATCATTCTACTTCTGCTAATTGTCCTTATGTGAATTTTTAGCACCTGAGCAGAGTTTAGCCTAAACTACTTCATGCTTTAAGACAATGATGTATTGCAAAAGGCAAAGCATTGTAACATCTGAATTTGTCATCCAAAGCTGAGCAGACAACAGCTTATTTATAATAGCACTCTGTCATCCTTTAAGCCTCAGTGGAACACTTAGCTAGTGAGTAGCTATTTTAGGAGATATGTCTCTTGCTTCTAGTCTGTGTAAATTTGAATCTTACTTCTAGTCATATGCAAGGTATTTTCATGATACCCTACATCCACATTACAAACATTTCTTGAAACGTTCAATAACCAAAACCTATGTATAAACCTAAGTTATTTAAAGGTGGCTTTCTGGATTTGAAAATGTGGGTCAGGAAATAAAATAATATAATATATTTCAGGCAAAGACTATTACTGTATTTTCATCAGTTTAAAACAGGTAAGAATACCTGTTTGCCTACAGCTACTGGTTGGATCACAGTGTGAACATATAATAACTGTGACTGGTATGCTTCCACTTCTGTACCTATGTAGAAAGCCAGCTCTCAGGATGTCCCTTGTGGCTGCCAGCCAGTGCAAAACATCGAAAAATTTTTGCCATTTCTTTATTGGTTGTATTACTTGTGGAAGTCGAGTTGAATAAATGCAATATCCCTTCCTAATGGAGAGGTGATGGCAGGAAAGAATGATGAGCTATCAGTTTTATCCTTTTACTTCTCTGTGTGCTGAAACTGGTAATGTTCAGAATTGTTTCTGTAGTGTAGTCTCTTGTTCTTTTCATCAAAGGACGTAAACTAAATTCACTAAAATCAGTGCATGCTCCATTGACACCAGATGCATTCTGGATCACTCCATGAGCCCAACCTGACTTTCTATGTATTCTGTCCAGTTTCATGACTGCAAAGGCAACAAAAGTTCCTCACTCTGCTCTGGAACTGATGCCATGCAAGCACTAAGTAGAAACACTACTGTTAACAATAAACAATTTAGAGTGCAATAAAGACTGAGTAAATTAAGGAGGCCACTGTGGACCATTTTGCAGTGCGTTCAACTTTTGATACTTTAAGAACACTGCTTGTAAGTATACCTTCATTTTTATGTGACTCAACTGACTAATGAGTAGATACTGTTAGTGTTGAAAGTTCATATGTGTGTCAGTTCATTAGTCAATTTTAAGAAGCTTCTGCAGAGTTGTCCTGCATTATGTTGTTGTACAATAGAGAAAATATTCCAAGGCTATGTGACTAACAGGTATGAGGAACCTTCCACTTTTGGCTGTCTCGCAATTATACCTCTCTAAAAAATATCATATTGGCATATTAAATAGAAACCTCACATCTATTAGATGAAGCAGTTTCTATGTAGTGTAACTAAATATAAACAATTCACATAAATTTTACCAAAATATTTCTCTCCTGCTCCATTATTTTGAAATTCCATGGGATTAATAGAAAATTACAAATTTATATCTTCTTAGTACTGCACACACTTGTTCAAATTACATAGCCTAAATCATCTCTTTGCATAATTTTGAATGCATATGAACCTGAATGTGTTGCAGAGACTGGGGGAAAGCCAGTCTGAGGAGAGTTTGAAAGCACCAACTGTAGTGAAGGAAATGCTCTGAGAACCAGAAAAACTAGCTCTGTTTCCTGACTTTGAACAAGTTTACATGATTTCTCTGGAAGATTCTTTTCCACTAATAAAATGGTAATTGAGTCTCTTTTGTTTTATCTCTGACAAACAGTTTATCCTGATGATACTTTTCATTCTGGCTAGAAGTTTAAAGTGCACCTGGAGTTTATGAAAAAGTAAATTGTCTTACAGTTTGAAAAAACATTGTAAACTTTTGTCCAACTACTCAGCATTTACCAGGAGTTTGTGATAGACTCGCAGTCACTAAAATAAAATAATTAAATAAATAGTTACTTTTCCACTGAAGTCTTTTAAAAGTCAGATAAACTTTTGGAATACACTTTGTATTAGAAGCTTTACCACCCACCTGTCACTCAGATGAGATATATAATTTTGACAAACTATGCAAAAAAAGTTAATTGCATTTTAATTTTCTAATCCCTGCTTAGTTAAACTACTGACATATGCAAATTACCTGCTGAGACCTAAATTACTTCTTTCAAAGGATAAATAAATGCCCTTTAGTATTTTCAAATATTATTAAAATAAATTCTTGATTGACAGGTAAGAAGCCAGCACTGGGATGTAATATTACTTTTATAAATGTGAATTCATGTCCCTAGATATAAATGTCCAAAGTTTTACAGCATGAAGAAAAATTTAAGAGTTTGGATCTTTTTCTGAAAAACTTGCTGGAATTCATTCAAGATTCTTATTGATTGGAAATCTTATGACAGCTGACTTCCCTATAGGACTGCTTACAGTTTTTCTTGTTTTCCATCAGCAATAATATAGGAAAATGATTATAAATCTGCACCTAGGCCTGCCCTTTAAAAGAATTGCTCTCAAATGAATTAGAAGAATCATGGCTATGACCTTTAAAAGATAACATATGACCAATTAGAGAGAGGTTTTCGAATATTTCCAAGGGCAAGATCAACTGTGCAGAGACCTGGAGCCAGGAGATAAAAAAAAATAAAAATTAACTAGAATCTTTGATAGGGCTGGAACTATTTTAAAGAATGGCTATTCGGAGATGGGAAATTTCAACATTAATTAAGTCTAGGCACAGACCAGACAAGATTATTTTTCATTGTTATTTAAAAAATAATAATAATAAAAAAATGCAGCATACCAAAGGAGGAGATGGTTACTGTGGCCAAGCTATGGCATCCTGAGTGAGAACACTGAAAAATAACTAGAGGGGACAAGCAAATTCCTGGTGCAGTGATTGGATTTGGATCTTGATTTAGATTTGCAAGTGTGATATGTAAATTAAGTGTGGTGGTACTTGTGCATTCACTTTACTTTGAAAACTGTTTCTTCTACCCCCATGAACCTCCACCACCATTAAGATCCCCCACAGCCCTACAGAGTTTTCCAAAGTTTAGTTTAGTTGTTACCAGACACAAGTAGAATTGTTTTTCTTTGCCTTCCTTAGTTACTGTCACTGCAACTTTAGCACATTTCACCAGATATACCCCAAAAGACTTATTTGAGTCCGATAATCTTAAAAATCTCATTTATCTGTGATACGGAGTCTAACTGTTAAGCTGAAGAAAATTCTACTGCCTCAATACATGGTGGATCTTAGTTCGTACCCAGATCTTGCTCACCAGATCCTTTCAACTTAGCAGAAAAATTCAATCAGTTCTAGGAACAGAAGCAGACTTTCAAAACTCCCTGATCTCACAAGACTTAGACTTACTAAGTTGCTGAGTCTCCCATCCTCTATATTTAAGGCCATTTGAAATCGTCTTATCCTTCTGCTTAGGAGTAGTAGTTCCCTGCTCTAAGCCAAATCTCTGGCTTGCTGATTCACAGATTCTCCAGCAAATTGTTTTTAAATGCTTGGAGGCTGTGGGTGGTTGAACCTACAGCTCTTGTGTCCTGGTTGAGCAACCTGAGGGCAGAGGGAGCATGACCATGACAGCCCTGAAAAGAAAACAAACAGTAACAGGACAATTTTATTCAGTGCTTGCTCATAAGAGGTAGTAGACACAGAAGAAAATGAATTGAGGCCTTCAATATAATCCAGCCAAGAGAAGAGTAGGTGAGAATATTGATTAATAACTTTTGTAGGCACTTCTGCATTTGGCTGCGTGGTCCTATACACTAATCCTTGCCACCAGCTTCACCTGCAAGTGCCAGTTCTTATTAGCTGTGGAGTAAAACTTTAAAACTCTCTCTGAAACCATCTTCCTTGTCTCTTCATTATAGAGGAGCAAATAATTTCATATATAGAGTGGTGTATGTAAAGAACTACACATTTTAGCTTATGGTATTCATAAGCAGTTCTGTTTCCCTTTATTAAAATATATTGCTTGAGGGAGTGCACTTCTGGATATTGTTTATTCCTATATCTACCTCATCATAGATCACCTTGGCCTAAACCATCCCCTAATCTTCGTGCAGTATTCGCTGATAGGCCTTTGATAATCCTTCAGATTATAGTCTATTTCAGTGATTTAACACTATCTATGATGTAATGATATATAGGTATATAAAACATAACATAAATTAAAATAAAATAAAATAAAATAAAATAAAATAAAATAAAATAAAATAAAATAAAATAAAATAAAATAATTTAGTTCTCATTAATAGTTGATTATGTCTCCCACAGTGATGGCTCTACTGTAAATTTCTGAATAAAATGTTTCTAACTGTATACAATACATTACACTTTCTTTCCTTTACAACAAATATTTCCAAAACTACTCACATCTTATAAAAACGGTATTTAACTTCTGGCAAGCTAGTTTAAGTAACAAGATGAAAACTTAAAACCTAAGGTAAGTTATACTGTTTTGATGACGTGAAACTCACAACTCATATGATGCAAAACTCAATTAATCTAATGCCACCCCAAAGAAACACAGATAAAAAAAATATTCCTTTAACATTGTAACAGTATTTAATTGTACCAATACAAAATAATCCAAAGAAAATGTTAACTTTTTTAAAGACAGAAATGTATATTATAAAGTCTCTAAGGGGCCAACAGGATGAAAAATGTTAGATTATATGATTATTCTGGTTTCACAATCCATTTTCAAAACTGCTGAGTACTATTTACACTGACTTCTGTGGAAACTCCTGAGAGCCTGACATTTTATAAAGCATATCACTGTGAAGATATGAACAGTTAAACACATGGGAGCTGGGCTTTATTGCTCATGGTGAAAATATGAGCATACATCACCTCTAATCTTATTATCAGCAGCATGCTTTGTAGCAACAAATAACTCACCTCTTCTAAGAAGACCTAGTCACTGTGGCAAGCTGTGTACAAAAATTAAGCACTGATAACATAATTTTCTGTTCTCTAAGGAGCTTACAGTAGACTAGATTGTGGGACTCAATCTCAAATAAAGTGTTAAAGAGTAAGAAAGGAAAAGTAATAGTTCATAAATCAAATCAAATGAAAATAGACAATTATTACTTTGAAAATTATATCTGATGTAATTTTTTTCATTCTATTGAGTTTTTGCTTTCATTTACAAGTATTCTCGACACTTACAATGAGCAGTTTGACTACTGTCACATATATCTGTTTAACATTATAGACAGCCTCGATAAGTAACCCTGGATAAGTGCAAAACACCAGACTGTGCATCAGCTCTGGATGAATAAAGGATATTCTTCCATACTGTTGGACCCGTTAGGAGTTTACTGTTACAGCCAGTTTCCAGGCCATCATCTTAGCTCATACCTGTGATCTAATGCTAAAGGGTATCTGGTTCAAGTCAACATTGATGGAACACAAGTATGCAAACCACTGTTTTGTGTGGCAATTTATGCCGCATCTCTGTGCATAAAAAGCAAGAGTATATAGAGATATACATATGCAGTTTTTCAACAAGGAAAAAGATCAAAGGACAGTGAAAAAAAATACAAGAAAATTTTGGGAAGTAGAGCAAGAGTTCATTCTTTCTTGTTTTTCTTTGAAATACAGTGATGATCAGTCTCACCAGCCTTTCTCATCTTTGTCTAAATAGGAAAAGAACTGATTCTCTACAAGTGAAAGAGAGAGAGAGGAAGGAACCAGATGTGTTTAGAGGGAGTTTTGGCCATCTGTGATCTCTACCGAGGCGTGGAGTGGTCTGTGTATACCCTTTACTGAATTAAAAACAACACTGTTCATAGTGTCAACACTTCAGACCAAGCAAGATTAATCTGGGCAAGAGAGCAGATGTTGTCTCATCAGTTTCGTGTGGATAAATAGCAGAGCCAGAAAAAAATTGTTTTCCTAGAGGTTTCTGAAGGCAGCTAGGAGAACATCCCACCTGATATGATCACTAAGAACCGAATGGGCATTTTATTTTCCATTTCTTCCACAGTTGGTATATCTATGTAGCAGGCATATTTCAATACTATTTTATCTATTTCTGTTCTTACAGAACCATGTTAGCCTTTCAGAAGGAAATTCTACAGTATGTTTCTTCTCTATAGATATACAAATATTTGCATGCATAGCCACTCAGTCATATGATAGTCGTATCTGGTTACACAGAGTGTTATCTGAAAACAAGAATAAACTCACCAATCTACCCAGGAGACTTTTGATATTATCATTTGAAAATATTAAAATATTGCTTCTTCAGCACTACCGTTAAAACATTAGGTGACACTCTTAGAAGATGGACAGCCAGCTATGCCTCTGTAGATCTGTGTTGACTTGTGTCAGCTAATGGGTCACCTGGCACTGATATTTCTTTTTTAGTCCATTAACCATCTCACTATTTGCATTAGTACCTCTGACAGCTGCAACATCATAGAAAAGAACTTTCCTAGACTTTAACATGACCTTTCTACTTTGAATTCAGAAGCATATGTCTTAAATGACGCAGATCTCAAAATGAGACAGTTTTGTCTTTTTATATTTTTTCATATTTCAATCTTGAAGTGAATACCTTTTTTGGTGGTTTTGTCTGCAAACTTTCATAAAGTACCAAGGGTTAACTTATTCAGACAGCTTTATGTAGCACACTTCCTGATCTTTTGTCTTGCCAATAGCGAATGGGAAGCAGGACCATGGCATGAAACCAAGAAATTGTACTATATCAATCAGTGTAGCTCCAGTTTTGACAATGATCATGCATACAGATCTTCCATAGAAACATCTTCAACTCTTAATAAAAAAGGCACATATTTTCATTGTTTGAGGGTGGTTACAATTGCATTTTCTTACTGGCTGTTACATTTTACCATCCAAATAGCTTCCCAAATAAACCTTCCAGCTCACTGGGATGAATTATGAATGCGCCTGCAGTGTTGATTTTAAAATACGTGTCAACACTTTAACATCTGAACATCTATGTAAATGCAAGCTTTTAGCAGAATTTCAATTTAACAAATTACAGTTTGTGACTCTAATTTATGAGAACTATGCAAATACCTAAGATTTGTATAGCTGCTTCTGTTAAAATTAATCACAAATTACTAATTATGCTTTTTTTTCAGCTGCAGGATATGCAAATTTAGTTGCATAAAGAAAAGAAGCGTTCAAGAATAGACAAATTTTAGAGATACTGTGCAGTATCATTTTTGAACAGTAGAGAGAAGCCTTTTGATCTGCTACAGACCTAACTGGTCCACATCACTTTTGTTTACATCAAAATCCCAAATATGAAGAAAAAATACATATTAAATATCAAATATGTCCTTCCTTAGAGAATAAGGCAAGTCCCCATCACTGACTATACACAGTACATGTCTGTACACAACTGCAAAGCAAACACAAGTCAAATCTGAAAGTATTATAAAGGATTACCTAGTTTGTCATATTGCAGCACAAGCACACCAAGTGACAAGGAAATTTGAAAGAGACCTTACTAACCTATAGCCAAACCAATGATCAGAAATATTTACTACAATGGGATTTCTTCAGCCAAATGGACTCTGCCCTGAAGGTAAGCAGAACCAGGAAAGGTCTGTTATTGCCAACTGTAGCAGTGGGAGTCAGGAATTGAGCCCCTAATGTGTTTACAGTGGCTCTTGTGCATTAATCCTCCTTTCCTAGCTGTCACATAATCACAGTGTTCGATGCTAATATTGATTTTTTTTAAAAAAAATCCACATTCATTTATCTATTAATTTTAAGGCCATTTGGTTTTTGACTGGTTTTGTGGTTCTTTGGTGGATAGCTATTCTTTTTATGCTTACAGTTCCTTCCACTCAGCCCTTCTCTCATTTCATCTCCAGCGCTTTCCTCACTTTAGACAGGCAGACTGGATAGAGTCCAGCAAAAGGCCATCAGGTAGGCCAGGATGTGGGAAGAGAGGGTGAGATCTTGTTTGTCCAGGCTAGAGAAGAGGAACCTTGTTGTTGTCTGCAGGTTCCTACTGGGAGCATGTAGAGACTAAGACAAACTCTTCTCAGAGGCGAACAAAGAAAGAAGTAGAGACAACTTGAAGTAAGGGAGAATCCGATTAGATGTAAGGAAAAAAACCATCATTTCAGGGCAGTCAAAAACCATGGGCTAACTTCAGAGTCAGATCCTGTTTTGAAGCTGGTTCTTTTTTCATCTGGAGGTTGCACTACACAATGCTTTTATTCTGAATTAAATTATCCTGTGGGGATTTTGGGGGTGATTTTTTTTTTTTTAAATAATCAAGCTTTGCAGACAATGTGAATAGTTTAGTTAGGAAAAAGTCCTTATCAGGCCCAAATTTAGGCAGGTGGTACTGTCTGGAGCAATTTGCTGTGATTTTGACTAAGGAATTTTGTGGCTAATTGCAACAGAACTAGTAACTGAAACTCAGGTGGATGATGGGATCCTAATTTGCCACAGAGCTGGAGAGATTAGTGGAATACTTGGCTTAAGCACATAATGAAAAATAGGAATTTAGGACTGTGTTAAAAATGTCAGTGGCAGAGAAGTTTTATTTATTCACATACTAGAACAAAAGAACCCATCAGAAGCACTTGAAAGGCAATTCAGATCCAAAATCATGCACCGGTATGTTTCTTAAGTAGGCTAAGATGAAAAATTCATTTATGAAGTACTGCTTGGACCAAGTTCATTATATCAATCACTGCTTATTGTACTGTCTCAATCATCATTGTGATGGGGATCAAAGAAGGCAGCATGAAGCTGTGTGTTTCATGGTATTTGTTGTTTTAAAAGGATCCTTTTCTGCACATTGTATCAGTTACCGTCAGAGTGGCATCCCTGTTATGCATCGCCCCAAGACTGAGGGAAATTGCAATCTGATGATGCAAAATCTGCCCTAAATTAGTAAATCTGTTTTCCTTTGTTTTGTGCTGTTCTCATGTGATGTCCTTCTGCCACCTTGCAATCTCTAGGGTTTGCTCTTGTACAGACTGAGTCAGAAATCTTTGTAAAAGATATTAGCCAGTGGTACTGGGGTTTAGTGTGTTCCTTCTTTCTCTCCCTTTGTCTCTGCTTTTAAAAACTCAATGTGTTTCAATTGGTAATTACTGGAACTGTAAGCAAGTGTTGAAATGCTACACAGTTCGTTCCTCATTTTATGCTTCATAAAATATTTAGATCCTTTCAATGCAATGTAGCCATGAGTCAGCAGGCTGTTTTTTAACACTTTTCATCCTGTTGAGAGCTTGCATCCTCCAATAGTTTAGTGGCAAAGAGGGCTGCCAGAATTTATTCCTTCTACGTAGAAGACTTTGAGAACCAAGATACATTACTGTTCCTATACATAACTCCATTTTCTACTCTTCAGTCTTCTCCCTATATACCCAATAACCTCAGTGTTTCTCTGATGGAAACTCCCCATTCCTCAGCTGGTGGGTTTATTTTTCTGTCTAACCGACTTTGATCAGATAAAGAACAAACATTATTTCTATTGCTGCTACAAAATTCATGGATTTTGGATTTACCTAATCACGAGCACTGATGTCCCACCTGGGCTTAAGCAGAGCAGGAATACAGGAATTTCAAGTATTTGCAGAGCAGAATTTCTGCTACTGGTTTTCCTTAGCTAATCTCACTTTTTTTGCTGGAGTTTGTTTTGCTTTACTTTTAGGAAATGATGACTAATATTTATTGAAAGAGCTGTTTTTGTAGTGTCTGTCTATTGCAAAGCCACTGAACGAAGTTCATTTGAAATTCCAGCTTGAGGAAGTTGATATAGAAGGGAGGGTAGTACATAATGTCTCATAAACCTTCTCACTTCTTGGGATACAACACAAGCATGTAGACACGTAATATTCCTTCTGGGGAATGTTTTGAAGTCCACTTGTTGAAAATGTGAAAATATTTTTTCACATGCATATCCACATACAAATATTGATTTTTAAGTTCTTTCTCCTTGATTGAATTTTGCAAAACAGGAAAAAATCCTAAACCTTCTAGGTTATTCTTAGTTATCATTACAAAAAAATCATTTACATATATGTTAGATATGTTTCAGCAGGTAGAACACTTAAATACTGAATGTATTTATGCAATCTCCACTATTTCTTATAGATCCTGTGGAGCAACTGAAAGGCTATAGGCTCCCAAGAATCTGTAATTTCTTAAAATGTCCTTCTTAATGAAATCATACATCACCAAGTAGTGCAATGCTGACATATCTTTGAGTTTCTGAAGCTAAGCATCTTCCTTCATGTCACAGTCTGTAACAAAGATCAGTGAGCCTGGATTTGTCACTTCCTTTCCCCCGATATCTAATGCAGTAATTCTTTCACTCTAAAGCGCAGAAAAGTTTTGTTGATGTTTCTGGTTTGGGCTTTTTTCAGTTGGCTGGGATTTTTTGAGGAATTGGTCTTTTTGCTTCTTGGTACACTGGTTCATTTTTTGTTTGGTTGTTCTTTTCCTCGAGGAAAGATATTAAAAATCTTATCTATAATTTATAGGAAGTAATGCAAGCTTCAGTTTCCCCATTCAAATAGTGTTGCAGAAAATACTCATAATATCCACTGTTTTAAACCATAACTCATAAAATCAAATCTACCTCCAAATATATTTTTCATTTATAGCCTGATAAAAAGTGAATTGCAGCTCCAAAGTCAGAAAATAACTTATTTGCATAAAAATATCGTTATTTCTTTTGTGTGCCTGGTCTGGAAATAGGTTGTAAATATGAGAAGATCCTCTGAATATGTTCTACTAGGTACCAGTGTGGATGAACTTACCTAAATAAATCTAAGAGGCGGATAAAAAAAGACCTAACTCTTAAAGGGTAGATCTGGAATTGGACCAAGGCTCCAAAGAAGTATCCATGAAAGCTGTTGAATGTTTAAATCTATAGGACAGCTTGAGGGACCCTTAAATCAAAAGACCAACAAACCTTCAAAACCCTCAAAAAAACCCCCCGCATGCTGTTCCTTCTTAATGTACTTTTTTAACTGAGAGTGTTAACATCACTGCAGATAATAACACAGCACAAAAGCAGTACCTCTATGGGCAGATTAAGAGGCTAAAAAGGTAATTTAGCTGGGTCTGGTAAGTATTGGGATAAGCTTGAGGGGAAATGAAGGGATTTGGGAATAAAGAGTAACATTTGTAGTAAGTGCTGGAGTGAAACTCTTCAGTTTTCTACCAGGTGCCACAATGAAGTAATCTGTAGTGTTATGACAGTTTCATAAAAATGGAAAATACCAGGTTAATCACTTGAAAGACAGTTTTTCCCCATGCCCTGAGAGTATTATGGGAAAAATACCAAGAAGCATTTATGAGTGATAAAGACACATTTGATCAAGGCTTCTGTTACTGAAACCAACTTGTATAGATTATTCCATAGTTGTTACAATCACATTCTTATTAATATTAATAGTAATATGGATTGGGTATTATAATGCATATTTAAATAAGAAGTTGATGGAAAGGATACACTAAATGTATCTAGTAGCATTGGAAGAGAGCTAAATTAATCCTGTGGTTTACAAGTGATCACGTTTCATTCCATGCAAAATGAGAACATTGCCCAGCCAAGTGCTATTGAACTGTCTGACAGGAGTATATGGTCAAATCAAAGATAACAAACTCTGCTTATTGTCACACTGAAAGCCTCCGTTAGGGTATGTTGCAGCTGAGCAATTATTCTAAAGCATTTTGTATCTGGAGATTTGCAATTCAAACATCAAAAGCTAACATAAAAATAAGCTATATAAGCTGTTCTTTCTTTCCCTGAATCCATCAGTAAACTGTGTGCAACAAATTTGTGTCAGTATAAATTTTAGCAAGTAACTGTTTATTTCAAGGTCTTTAGAAAAGGTGATTTGGGTGGTTTTGGGTTTTTTCAGTAGTTGATGAAGTCTTATCTGTCACATACTGAAATTAATTACTTCATATAAGTGAAATATTGCATTGAATTTTGGACATCTAAGTAAAACAAAGAACAGAGCTCTGCTTGTTTCCATTGAAATCAGGTTAGGTTCATAATTTAGGATCAAGTTGTACATGTGCTTTGAGCTTCTGAAACTGATATTTGCATGCCCAAGATAAGTAGAAATTATGCAATATTTTTTCAAATGAGAAATATTTCACATTCTAGGACTGTTTGCCATTTGATAAAAATTGTTGAAAATGTAAAACCTAAAAAAACCGCACTTTTACTTTGGTCGCATATCTCAGTATTCTGGGACATCTCTGCGTGCATTGAAATATCTTTGTGATTTTTGTATATATAATGGAGCTTATCTAGACGTCAAGATGTTTTCATAGTCATTTGCACAATTTACCTCTTGTAGCCTGTTGACAAATGAAATCACCTTCACAGTAGGAAAGTACTGTTTGTGACTTCCTGTGTGTTTGCAGCCAGGTAGCCCTAATGCTAAGCTTGTTAACTTTACTTTTGTTTGCAAAAGGTTGTGTTTTCTTGCCTTTTTATGTCCCTATAAGTATGAGGAAATAGGTAGGAAATGTCTGTGCAATTTGCAGGCCCTTCTTAGTATTCCTCAGATTTTTCATTTTCTTTGTTTTCCCTTTCCCTTATGAAAGTTTTGTAGCAATGCCTTGCAGTATAATTTCTGTGGATTTCAGATTTAGAATGCTATGCACTGTTTAAAATACACACGCAATGTATAAAGGCTTCTTAACTTGGAGACTGAAAAAATCACTGCTAGTACTATTTTATTTCTTTTAGATTAATCAATACTAACATTCATTTAAAACACAATCCCATATGTTTAAACACAAACTAATTTGCAGAATAAAGGATCAAATACTGATTTCTTCTCTGCCTATCAACATAAATTTAGGCTGAAGTCTCTTATGCACCCCAACTTCATAAAGCTTGTTATAAATGAATTATCACAATGAAAAGTTATGCAAATTTTTCAGATTTCAAACACAAGATGGCACCATTACTTATGTTTTTCCCATATTACCTCCTACTTGATACCTGACCACATTTGACACTGCAAAATTGCAATAATGACGAAGCTTCCTTGCACAGGCTGCATGCATGTTTTTAATATATAGAAACCTGGCTTGTGCCTAAAGTCCTCTGTGGTATTTCTTAATTTTAATGAAGAGCCATATATGGAACAAATGCTGCTACTCTAGTCAAGCCGAGTCTTTAAAAGCTTGGGTGTGTCAGGAGTGAATTTGTGCCTGTAGATGAAGATTTGCTCAAGGGGCTGCAGAGCCTATAATTCCCCCTATGTTCTCCACTGCAAATATCCAGGGTCATGCATAGCAAGAATGCTCACTCATGCTTTTCGCAACAACTATCAGATAGATGTGTGTAAAACTCTGTGCAAATTTATTTTAGCCTCTTTGCTCATATGCATACACATATATTGTGCTCATTCTCCTTTGAGGAAAAAGCTATGTTTATTTGGCTTTTGAATACGTAGCATTGGGCAAATTTAATGAACTTTTTTTAAAAAAAAGAACCATGTCAAAAGAAATATTTCAAATAAAACTAATTTGTCTTTCTCTAATGCTTTCCCAAGGCCTTGAACATCTCGTGTTTTTCCCCCATTTCAGATTTGAGAAATACTGTGGTTATTTTAATTATTTTTTACATTTGTTGAAGGTAAATAAAAGGCCTGTGGTAGATGTTAAGAGTTTCCCAATGCGTGATAGAGGTGAGGCTGGTTAGGCTGCTTGTTGCCTTGTCCAGCCAGGAGCGAGGCACACACTAACACATACATATACAGATATAGACATATTCAATACATTTATACATACACATATCATAGAATCATAGAATCATCTGGTTGGAAAAGACCTCTGAGATCATTGAGTCCAACTGTACCTGTCCATGTCCCTTAGAAACTCTTCTACCTGTCTTTTAAACACCTCCAGGGATGGTGACTCTACTACTTCCCCGGGCAGCCTTTCCAGTTCCTGACCACCCTTTCGGTGAAGAAAATTTTCTAATGTCTAGTCTGAACATCCCCTGGCACAACTTGTGACCATGTCCTCTCGTCATATCTCCTGTCACTTCAGAGAAGAGACCAACACTCACCTCACTACAACCTTCTTTCAGGGAGTTGTAGACAGTGATGAGGTCTCCCCTCAACCCTATTTCCCTCAGGGCTGTTTATTTCTGGTCACACTTACAAACGTGTGAAGAAAACACAACACTCACAGTAACACAAGGTCTGCTAGTGGGTTATACGTATATATACGCATATGTGCAGTGGATATCTCCAGCAGTTAGCATCAGACCCATCACTCTGCCCAGTACCCTGGACTCCACTCTGCCCCATTACTCGCACCTGGACACAGGAGGCTCTGAGGCCACAGCCCCACTTCAGTTTCTGGAAGAGATCACTTCATTCACATGTAAACGTGCAATGGGTCTCTCCAGTAGCAGATTCAGACCTCTGGCTGTAACCCATTAGTTGGGACCCTCTAGTCCCTCCAGCAGCCAACTCTCAGATATTTCAGTCCCTTTTGTATTCAGTCCAGGCTTGCAAATCCCTCAATACCTGTTTTCCATGCGTGAAATCCTACCTGCCACCTACTCTGGTTTGATGTTTGCTAGCAATCACCCACTAACATACACACCCACACTATCTGCATGTGCTCTGGTCACTCCAGTTGTTGGCACCACAGACACATGAGCCCCTATGACCCCTTGTCCCACTCCATTCTCCATCACTCAGAGCCCCATACATGTGCACACAGATGGAGTAGGGAGCTCCTCATCAAAGAAATTGAGAGGTCAAGACATACTGTGTCAATCCAGAGTGGAGAACATGCACTATTTATAGACTACAAGCCCTTTTGGTCCCCTTGTATCTGTTTTCTCATATTTGTTTACCTTGATCCCTTCCTGTCTGCACCTTTGGTTTCTCCCTTAGACATTCCATAACAAGTCTCATGGAAATCCTAGATCTTGTTCCCGTTCATCCCACATCTCCCATAGGCAGTGATCCCAACAGTCTTTAAGATGCTCTCCCACTGGTGTCACTCCCAATCTGTAGGGCTGAGGGTCCCCCGGAACAGATCAGGGTCTTGTGTCTCTGACAGGGTTATTGGGAACCACCCTGTGCCCATCATTGTTCCTCTGTGCTCCTTTGTATTTGTGGAAACGATCCATTAATCACATAACATGATGGGAAAATTTAGCCCAAATACATAAAATTATAAAAGCAAGAAAAGTGTAAGTTAAAGCAATGGACAGCATTAGAATAAGAACAAATGCCTCATTTTAAAAAAAAAGGAAAAAGTAAGTTGGAATGCGACTTCTCTTCATTAGGGGATTTGAATTTTGGAACACCTGTCTAAGGAAAAGTTTGGAAACCTGATCTTAAAATGCTCAGCCTGATGAGAAAATAAAGAGAGATAGGGTGGGAACTTATAAAAATCCAATTTGGCCAGGAAATTACTTAATGTTTTCCATCTCTTTTGAGCAGTTACAGTGAGGAAAATGGTACATTAATCATGGTCTGCTTTATCACAGAAAACACAAAGCTGGAAACCGTAACTCTGAAGGTTGTCTCACACATGAACCTAAATCCTGTGCTTGTCTAGAAAGCGCATCTAAAACTGAAGGTTTGTTATGTTACTGGGGGTTGTGTAATGTACTGGACACTAAAAAGTGCTTCCCTTGAGTTGCAGAAACATTTCAGAGGTAGTGACTAGAGCTATGGAAATAATGACTATTCCATCCAGCGAATTTCTCTACGATTTGCAGGTTTTCCCAGGGAACATTGCAGTTCCCAACAAGCCTTATTATTCTGCAAACAGTGCTTTGAAAAAGTCCTAGTCTTTAGATTGCATCCCATTTCCTTGCAAATGATGGTTGCTTAAAATTCAAACTGTTGTTTTTTAGGCACATGGCATATGAAGTGCTTTTCTTCCCAAGAGAAATACTGTCTTAAAAATCACATTTCTAGCATTGAAGGAATTATGATTATTCAGATGAAATTTAGTGATTTAGGGTGAAACTCAATCTATGCACAGTGCTGGAACAATGCCAATATATTTGCTCTATCACAGATAGTCCATCAGTATTTTTTTGGAAAATCTTTCACTTTAGCTATTCTACTCTAACAGAGATAGAAATTTATTTTTATATGCAGTACTGTGCATCCCCTGAATCATGCCAGTAGCAAAGAGCATAGGCTAAAAGGTTACTAGATTCCATTGTCATACTTGCTCACTACGGCATTATATTCTTTTTGTGCAAAATTTATATACATCAACATTTGTATGTCTATAACAAACAAGGACCATTCTTTATTCACTTTTGTCATGTCAATACACGGAATCTGGAAGGCATGTGACACAAATTCTATTTTGATTTTTACAAGATCCTTTTGATTATATATTAAACTCCACAGATTGAACAGATGTTCCAGAATAGAAAGAACTTTTGCTGCCAGGGCTCAGAAAGGAAGTCACTTAAAATATCCCCTCTTCATCCTCTCAATTTCATAATGTTTTCTGTATATTGCTGTCCTGCTGAAGATCTCCTCATTCTCTCAAACTATACGTCCTGAGTTATCAGATATCCACCTCAGAGAAGTGTTTGCTGGATGGCTTCGTTACCAGTGATCAAATATCCTTATCAGTCTGATAAGATTCGTATCTGCCAGTAAATTGTCTATCTGAAAGCTGCAAGTGGTCATAGCATTCTCTATAGCTCTTTTGGATCGAGCCACAACCAGATGGAAAACAAGGTTCATGAGATCAGAAGTGAGAGATCTTGGAGTCCGGTTTGGAAGTCATTCCCTGAGAAAGGAAAAGTCTTGGTCCCAGTGGCTTCCTCTGATGAAGTGGCTTTTTACCTGATGGTTCTCTCAAGTAAATGCATAAGTAGCCACCAGATCAGGGAACAGAAACACAAATATTTTCATGGATTATTTCCCAATTGTAAGGTTGTTCATCAGGCCAGTGACATGACTTCAGTGGTGGTCCATTTCCTTAAAGTTCAATTTCCTTCTCTATGAATGAGTAGGATATACTCCAGCTCCCTCAAATACATCCCGCCATGTAAAAATGTTGAAGAGGCAAAATCTTTTCTACAATATTTCCATTAAAAAAAATTGCAATTTCAGCTGTGTAATTATGTGTTTAATACCTCGTGCCTTGCTGATTCTCAAAAAAGGCACAGTTTCTTTGACGGGAATCCTGCAAACATGCTTATTATTCCAGAAGACTTACTTTGACCTCTCAGTAGAGAAGAGAGCTGCTGATCTCGATGCTGTAAATTAATAAATCATTAGAGATATGATGCAATATTAGGTACAAGTATTAAGCTGTCTAATTGGTTAATGAATTAGTCATTACTTTTCATGAAGTGTCTAATCTGTTCTAACTGCTGTTACACCTTGGGTGAATCCATATGGTCAAGTTTTGACTCAACGTTTTTTCCTCTGTCCCATGAAAAAGAGTAATAGTGCTGTAGCTATACTGTGCATACTTTTCCCAATAATGATCTAGTGGCAAATTTATTGTCACTGAAAGCTAATACTAACAAAAAAAAGCTTAATTGTATTTAATTTTTTAACTGCCCCTATCCCTTCTAGCTGTGAAACTTTCAAATGTAGCTGATAAACATAGGAATACCCTCTTTAAAGGAAGTGAGACGTGTTTGATGAGAATTAAGCATTACAAAAATCTTCTCACTATACAGTATATATCTCACTATACAGTATTATATTTAGTAAATTTATTTAGGACAGGTGACATTACTCCAAATACTATATATGAGTATAGCATAAATATGGTGGGGGGGGCGCGTTTTTATTAGCACTGCTCTATCAAAATGGGCATTTCTTGTCATATGTGCTTCTGGCTGTTTTAAAGCTTTTATTTCTCTCTTGATAGGCTCATAGAATCATAGAATCATAGAATGATTTGGGTTGGAAGAGACCTTAAAGATCGTCCATACGCAGGGACACCTTCCACTGGATCAGGTTGCTCAAAGCCTTATCCAAACTGACCTTGAACACCTTTAGGGATGGAGCATCCATGACTTCTATGGGCAACCACGACTTCTATGGGCAACCAGTTCCAGTGCCTCATCACTCTTACAGTAAAAATTTTTTTCCTAATATCTGTCTAAATCTAACCTCTTTCAGTTTAAAACTGTTACCCCTCATCCTATCACTGCATTCCCTGATAAAGAGCCCCTCCCCAGGCTTCCTGTAGGCCCCCTGTAGGCTCTCTTCTCTAGGCTAAACAACCCCAACTCTCTCAGCCTGTCCTTGTATGGGAGGTGCTCTAGCCCTCTGATCATCTTCAGGGCTTTCCTCTGGACTCAAATATATATACGTATATATAACTATAGATGTGTATGTATATATATGCATTTACAGAGGTTTAACACATATACCCTTGGCACATATAGCACATATAACTGTTAGCTAACTTTTTGAAAGCATTTGGAGTTATTGAAAGTTTACATTTTATATTTCTACATGTCAGTATGCACTCGGATGTGGTGGGCTGACCTTGGCTGGCCTCAGATGCCCATCGAGCTGCTCTATCACTTCTCCTCAGCAGAAAAAGGGGAGAAAATAGCATTGAAAACTCATGGGTCAAAATAAAGGCAGTTTAATAAAGAAAAGGCCACAAAAGAAAGCAAAGGAAAGCAAAAAAAAAAGATATATTTTCTGTGTCACATCCACAGATGATCTTTAGCCACTTTCTTGGAAGCAGGGCATCAGTGTGTGTAGTGGAAGAAAAATAACTTTCTTTTGATTGTAGTGGCAACTTGAACGCTTCATTAATTTGAGAACTCCTAAATAAAATTGACTTTCTCAGGCTGAATTTTACCCTTAACCTACTTTTGACCCACTGGTGTCATCTGAATTGCTAAAGAATATGAGAGACATCCTTGCAAGTCAGACAGATATGACAAAGGACTTATGTGAGACTGCACCTTTCTAGATCAGCAGCTGAAAGCCAAATAGGATATTTTAAAATATCACAGACTGTCCTAGACCATTGTATCTGAAATGCAACCCAGAACTAAAATAATAAATACTACAGAGGTTCTGACATTTTATTCCTGATCTTGGAAGACATCTGCACTGTAAATAATCATGATGTCTCTATGTCTGGTCTCTGCTAGAACTTAAATCTCAGTAAATAGTTGAGAGTATCTATGCTTCCAGTGTTTCTTTTTAGTGGATTACAAATGATAAAGACAGGTTGCTGCTGAGGTGTTGATTCTAGAAACACTTATGTACACAGTTACTTGTAGCTGAGCCTGGAGTTGATGCGACAACTGAACCAATGCCCATTTGAAGCAATGGTTCCTGTTTTAACTGTTAGAGGTCCTAAATGGAAAAAAATAGTTCATGCTAAGTCACAGCTGGATGATGGAAATCCGCAGAGGAGAGGGATTACAAGTTTGGTGGGGTGATAAGAAAACATTAGAATTTAGAACTGTTCTGCAGCAATCATACCTCCATTGATTACAAACCAGAATATGAAAACCCACTCAGGGTAAATTAATATGTAGCTAATTGTACTTATCAGCAGGGAGAGTGATGTCTTGAGATAACCTTAATGTAAAAACTATGAAGCAAAACTAATAGATTCTGGCATTCAACATGCAAATGAGAGTTTCATGTTAAGATGTACCATAACCATATGTATTAATTTATTATAAACCACTGGGGGCTTTGTGTGCTCAAAACTTTGTACAGATGGCATATTAATTTAGTTTAATTTGAGAAGAGTTATTAAGCTTTATTAAGCAATGTGGAAAAAATAGAGTAGCCTGAAAAATTTACGAATGTTTTAGAAACATTCATGGTTTTTTAAGTCTGAAAGTTAGTGAATGAAATTGGTTAGCTTTTGTAAATATGTTTAATTATTGAAAAGCAAGTTGGTTGCACATACAAAATATTTCCCTTTTAGGCAAAATTCTGCTTCCACCACATTCTTTGTATTCATCTAACGTTGGAAAAAAAACCTCACTCAAGCTGCAGCATGTTAGAGTAGGTGCAGGTGAAAGGGTGCTGTAGCTTCCCCAGGGCTGCAGCAAAGGAAGCCTAATAGCCTGCACCAGCTATAGTAGTAGCCTGATATTCCTGTCATCTGTGAAGATACAGGGAAAACCTGTGGGACTTCTGCTTAAGTATGCAGTTGATATGGATCCTGTACATTTTGGCTGCCTATAGATTACAAAGTAGTGCAGTAGAAGTGTACAGATCAGTAACAGGAAATATATTCTTTTTTTTCCTGCTCAGGTTGTTATTCAAGCAGCCTTTGGTTTTAATATATTCTTTTTTTTACAAGGAAGCATCAGCGTGTAACAGTAACTGACCTATGCTTTCAGCTTCAGGTGAAAATCACTGATGAGGCTCAGAGTTTTGCATTAAATCAACACTGAGAAAGGATATTTTGCAGGGTGAGAATAGATTTTAGACAACGGCATTTTGTCTATAACCTTGCGACAAGTCAGTGATAGTTTTCATTTTTATGTGACTTCTGTTTTAAGCAGTACATATCAGCTTTGCATCACTGAAATCACTATGCCACTAGATACTTCGAAATAATTCTTGATTCTCACAATTCTTTTTAGTAAATTTTCATGAAACATCTTCCTTGTCTTGAGGAGAATGAAGCACATATGTTATGTTAGACTAGAGGTGACCACAAACATCTCTGTTATACACTGTTTCTGTATGTTAACTTTGAAGTTGCAGTTTCTGCTGTTGTTAGTAGACTTTTCTTTTTTTAATGGAACTGGAGTTTACTCCAACGTGTTGTATCTAAAAGGCTGTGTCAGACTGTCATTGCCACTATGTTGCTAATGGCTTTCAAATACATCATGAAGTTTGTCCAAGGGAAATACCAATTCCTGTCCCTGAAGAGGAATAATCCCAGCACCAACCAGCTGGAAAGCCACTCGACAGAGAAGGACTTGGGAGTGCAGGTGGACACCAAGCTGACCATGAATGATGAATGTATACTCATGTCAGAGACAGTCACTGGCTTCCTGGGCTGTATTAGGCAGAATATTACCACCAGTTGAAAGATGTGGTCTTTCTCCTCTGCTCAAGTCTCGTGAGTGATATCCAGGATGCTGAGTCCAATGCTGGGCTCACCGGTACTAGAGAGACATAGACATGGTGGTATTAGGTGGACTTGGCAGTGTCAGGTTTATGGTTGAATTAGATGATCTTAAAGGTCCTTTCCAATCTAAGTGATTCCATGATTCTGTGACACATGGTCAGGAAAGGGTCATGAAGATGACTAAGTCACCGGAGCACATGACATATGAGAAGAGGCTGAGGGCTGTGACTGATTAGCTTGGAGAAAAGAAAGCTCAAGACGAGTCTTGTCAATGTGTAGAAAAGTCCAAAAGCAGAAAGTAAAGAAGGTGGAGCTGGGGAAACCTCCCATTTAGGGGACACCTATAGACAGAGAAGGTCTGAAAGGTAGCGTCACCTGCCAGTGAATCACCATCTCATGGACTAGCTGCTCAGTCATGGGATTGAGGAATAATTTTGGGAAATTCTCCTTTGGTGGGCCATGAAATAACTGTGGGTAACAATACCAACTATATATGTTATTTTTCTTTTTTTCACTGTTAACTTATTGCTAATCATCTGTAAAAATCTATGATCTGTTACAAAATACTTCTGTAAAGGGATTTTTGCAGTTTATCTCATATAAAGAAATCAGGTTATCTGTTTGTTTCATATTTAGAATTTATTGAAAATACTGATAGTTAACCAGCAAAGATTTTTCAATCTTTGAAAGCAAAAAAAAGGGGGACTAATGAGTTGTACAGATGAAAATCAGTGCAAACAATAGCTCATTTAAAATTTTAATTTTGCTAACAATAACAAAAAGTGCTATTTTGTTTGAATTCAAACAAATGGAAGATTACCCACAGCGGTATTTGGCTCAGAAAAAACTTAGAAGGGAGAAGGGGGGAGTAGGTCAATTGCAGAAATAGTCAGCAACGGGTGACAAGGAACTAAAAGTAATGAGAGGGAATTCAGCCACAGAAGGACTTGGAATGATTAAAAAGGCTAATAGATGAGAAAGGCAGTTCTGTTCAGATAAATATAGTGTAATGGTGACTTTGATGAGTCTTTGTTTCACAGTTCTTTGTGTAACATGAAATAGGAGAAATGGAAGAAAAAAATAAACCAGTTAAAGCCATATCTGTGAGTGACATTAATGAGTGATGAGGACTAGAAGACAAAAGAAAAATATCTGATCATATGATGGGCCTTTATCCCATACATCTGTGTAAACTGCAAAACGTGAGGCGTGACTGAGAGTGGGAGTCCAAGAAAGTAAGAGATGAGTGGACATGTCGAGGAAAAACAGTACTCCAAAACATGGTTTTCTTATAGCAATTCTAGCTGTAACCTTAATTAAAAAACAGAAACAATCCATTAAGAGTACCACCAAAAATAATAATTTTATGTTGCACTTTTTATCTGTGTGCAATGAGTTTTCATCCTCATGGGGTACTGAATGCAGATCAGCTACTCCTGCAGGTCTATAAAAGAGAAAAATATGGAATAAAGGACCTATTTTAACTTCAGAGAACCTTTATTGATTTAGCTTTCATGCAAGCAGGTTCACAAGCAAATCCTGGGATGAATTTCAGTACAAACAAATAAGATGTTCTTAATCACAAATAAAGCCTTGCATTTATTATCAAATCTTATTGTATCTGCTTTGAGACAGCGAGTGGTCAGTTCGTACAGCTTTTAACATTTTCTGATGACAGAGGTTTTAATGCCCGTGTAGCAGTCTTACTACAGCTGTATATGTACCGTGTATGAATCCATTACTACTTTGTTCACCAGTAAAACACAGCCAGGTTTGGAAGCTGTTTAATGGAACACTTCACAACAATTTGGACAGAAATTGAAGAAAACCATTTCCCATTAATACTTCAGGGAGACTTCCAGTAAGGCTTAAGGTAATTAGAATTTGGCCAGAAATTCAAAGAAAATAGTCTTATTCTTGCATAAAATACAATGGGATTTCTATCGACCATGTTAGGTTTGTGTAAATGTTTTGTGGAAGATTTGGAGGAGTTACTCATCTTAGCATTTTTATGTCCTTGTGGTTTTGGTTGCTTGCATTTTTAAGTTTCTTTTTCAAACTTTTAACTCATGGGATACCTGAAGAACTAAGAAATGGTATGGAAATAATGCAAGTATAACTAGAAAGCTTTCTGCTTGCTCCAGTTAGGAGCTGAAACCATTAATCCTGACATCAAAGTTGTCATTATGCTGTCACAGCTTCTGGGTCTGAACCTGAAAATTAATCTGCGGTACTTACTGTGAAGCTGAGATTTCTGACCAAGTGCTTTGTAAAGAAGATAAGAAAATCATGTCTGTGTAAAGACTTTATTAATTTATCAGTCATTGGAAGTTAATATAATACATCTGAATGTTTCCTTTCAGGGTTTGGATATAAACCAGTATTAAAAAACTCTTTGTTTATATGAAGTTTATTAAAATGCCAGCAGCTGGAGGGTTTTGGATGTATGATTATTCTGAAGAAGAGCATTTTGCATGTCAAGGGACAATACACTCTCCAAAGAAGAGAAAGTTCTAGTGTAGATACAAATTTCTCAGGTAGTATTTTAAGCTGGTTGAAATGATGTGCTTTTGTAGAAAAATGATTTGTACTGTCAAAAGTAAAGCCTTTGTATTATGGAGAACTTTTATCTTTCTTCTCCCTAGGACATATATGGGTAGAAACACGCAATTAATTCTTTTAGGAACTTGAGAGAGGATCACCTGTTGGACCTACAAACTAGCCAAATTGCTTTCATTTGAATGCAATTTGGAATTGGCTCAACTAATCACTGTTTGTTAATTGCATTTTGGAGGAAAAAAGGAACCTGGATGTGACTGCTTCTCATTAAAACAGTGACAACAGAAGAGAGCTTGATGTTTGCTATTTTACCTGATAATTGTGGCAAAAAGTGACATTTATTTTTGAAAGTAGCAGTAATTAAATCTGCTGCAGTATTTAAAAATAATGCACTCACATTTTAATGAATCCAAGAGATTGCATACTATACTAGATATTAAACAAATATTAAACCCAACCTCTGTTCTTACATAAAAGCTCATAAACATTGTTAAGGGACAAAATGAAATTTGTGTGCCTTTTCCATAAATAGTGTTCTGGCAGAGTAGTGTTAAACGGAGGTGCAGAGAGGGAGAACAAGATTATTCTTCCTGTGCTGCATCCTACAGATATTGCTCAAGGATAGGTGTAGGGCAAAAGCAAGTTCAACATCTTGCTTGGAGAGAAGGGTGGCTGATCTATGTTAATCTCAACAGTCAAATTTTCCCATCATAGCAGAGAGTGACAAGCATGAAAATGCAGCAGAAGCGGGCAGATATTTTCTGACAGAATGTTTTCCACTGGAAAAATGCCGATTTGTCAATGTGAAACGTTCCCTTGGAGCATGTCTGTTCCAAGAGGAGCAAGACTGACATCAAACCTGCCTGGTTCCTGCCAGCTCATCCACCAACTTGCCTTCCAAGAAACTTTCTGTCTTAGTCAAAATGCCTGCAGATACTGGTGTATGGCTGCAGAAGATCAGTAAGCAGATTGCAGATGAGCCAAGGGGATACCCTCCAGGAACCCAGCCTGCAAATGCACTCACCTGGGAAGAGTTGCCTGGAATATATTTTGGGATACAGAAGCTTGTTCTTGTGAACATCTAAACAACAAATTTCAATTCTAGATATATTTGCCAAGCAATTTTATTATCCTTTAAATTATTTTTCCCTCAACTGCGACATTTTTCACTGAAGTGATATCGTTTCCTGGCTAACTCTTCCACTAGGGCTGGTGGGGCTCTTGAGAACTTCAGAGCTTGTTCAGTGTGTAGCTTTGAAAGTTTAGTAAATTCCTGATAAAGTGTCTTTCTCTCAAATGGCAAAGCCATCTCACTCAGAGCAATAGAGATTTTTGTAAGATCACAAGAACAGATAGACAAGGACATTGCAATTGTTAAGGCAGGGGCTTGGCATTCAGGCTCCCCAACTCAGCACAATACTGTCAAACAGGTATTTTGCACAGCCTTACATAAGCCACCTATTGTCTTTGCATCTTTTTTTCTACTTATGAAACAAACAGGCAAAAGAATAATATACTTAAAAGTTATTTCTGACAATGCTCATTTTCTGTGCAAATTCTGGTTAGGACATGGCATAGTAATAATAACACACAAAAATGGCAACATTCAATGTTCTATGCACATTTCAAATGTGTGAACTTGCAAAAAGAAAATCTATCCCTGGCTCTTTCTTCCTGCACAAAATTTACTGATGCAGGTTGTCACATCATGGTTTTCATAGCCTGGAAATAGCATTATAATTTTCTTTACAAGTGACATTTTACCCTCACTTTTCTTTAGAAAGAATAAATCCTCTCTGTTTTATTTTTTTTTTCCTGCTGATGGTTTCCTCTGGTTTTCAGTCTGATGTGAATTGGTTCAGCCAGAATATAGCTCTCAATATCCAGTGCTGTGCTACTGATTAGTTTTCTGAAAGAGGACAGAGGGAAGAGGAACGGCAGGTTATATTGATTTACTTCTAATGATCTGCTGCTGAACCAGAGCTGGGCAAAGCGTTCTCCCAAAGGCACATACAGCTGTGCTCATGGCTCTTCTCTGCATTACTATCAGGATTAAAAGCAGTAATGGATTCTGTCATGTTACTGTAGCTTTCTGCATTTTTATTTCAAGCCACATATGGGTTAGCTGCTGAGGTTGTATATGCTTTTTCCTTGCCATCTGTTGAACAGACTGGTCAGAATAGCCTGGAGAAAGTCACTTCCTATACTCTGTTGTAAAAGAAGCACATCAAAATAGCATTGCACAATCACGGGGTGTTTAGAGGGAAGTTGCTATGCATAATACCTGTCTATATTTTGCTGGTGAGGGTGTCTTCATGATTTTGGGTAATCCTGGGATCTTTGAAGCCACAAATACAACAAAGGTGACCAGGGATACAGAACATCTCACTTTAGCACTTTGTTGGGAGCCCAGCATGCTTCTGAAGGTTTGGGACATTTTTTTTTCCCTGAAATAGCTAGTGCTGTAACAGAACTGTATCTTGATATACAGTTGATAAATGATGCTCAACAATATGTGTGTCAGACTGAAATAATCGATCCTTATGTGTTGGCTTATTTCTTTTTTTCTGTATAGATTTACTTTCAGTATACTTTCTGCTTTGCTTTCTGTCCATCATGTTAGCTGTGTGTTGCGTCTGTAAAAGACACTTGAAACTATATAAACGTAGCCCTTATGCAGGGAAGAGATTTCTGAAAAGTTTTAAACCCATGGACTACAGCAGAAATTCCATGGTGGCTAATTATTGTGGAGGGGTTAGTCTGTTTGGTTTTTCAACACTTGCGATTGAAAATTGCTACAGACATCATGTATTCTGCAAATATTCCAATGCTGACCCTGTTTTGAAAAAGGATGTTCTCCAGAGGTCCTTTCCATATAAATTATTTTGCAATTTTATCAACTTAAATGTTTTTTCCATCCTCATAGGAATGATAAGTAAATTTCATGTGATTCTAGATGATAAATTTAAAGATACAACCATCACCACAGGACACCAAGAAGATGACAGGTCCCCGGAAAATATTGCTGGTAGTGTATAATCCTCTAACTGTGGCTACTCCTTCTGCTTTACTGGTTCTCCACTGCTGATCACATGAACCAGTGGCCTAATAGAACCTCTGATTTGACTCATACAACTGTCATGTGCTGTCACACCAATCTGCTTCTTTCATTTTCTCTTTCTGTGCTTAATCACTCTGGACTATTGAAACGACATGTTATTTTTGGACAAGTGAGGCATATAAGGAAATAAACCAAGACATTAGTAATTAAGAAAGCTTTGATACTCTCTTTCAGTATGAACAACTTTTTCCAGTATAACTAGTAATCTAGATATGACATTTTTATCTAGATGAAGATATTTTTAGAGGCCTGTTTTCCAGACGAAAGAGCAGCCAATGGACAACTATGCTTGAAAACCCAAAACGAGTCACCAACTATGTCTACATTATTCGAAGGCAGAAGGGACCAGGCTTTGCTGACTTTTCTGAAAAACTGCTAATGAGCTTCTTTGAGCCTAAAAACTATGGACATGGAGTCATGGACTTTGCAGTAGTAAAAGCCATGATTATATAGTTTTCCTTTCAGAGCAGGCATGTGTCTAGACAAATACAGGTGTCACCCAATCCAGAGCTGTTTTGAGGTTTACAGTTGAGATCTCTGAATACTTTGAATATTTTTAAAACATTTTAAGAAAGATGAGATTTTTGTTGCTGACTTGACCCTGTAATCAATAATGCTCCCTGGCTTTGTTCATTTATGAACAACTAAGGTTTAGGATTTTCTCCAAAATGAAATTATTTGGGAAAAAAATTCATAATGTATATCTTGTGACAGTTGTCACAGTAATGCTAACTAGGTTTTCTTCATATTATTTTTCATATGATACATGAAGAAAATATTACATGGTGGTATATAAAGAGATGTATACTTTCTATTGATCAAACAAGTTATCCCTCCACAACATTTATACACAATCTTATTTTCATTATGGTTTATTGATACATTGGTGTTGCTGCGGGTCAGAAAGAGTCTGAGTGCTCCTCTAGGAGTAAATAGCAACACATACATGCAAATCCTTTGTTCTCTCTGCTGATGTAGAATTTTAAATGCAGAAAGCAGGTATCACCATCTTTTGGGTTGAAAATTTGCAAGTCTTGGCTATTTTTCCTGTTCTGAGCATGTTCTTTTCCTCTCTCCCCTTTCCCTTCCTACTCTCAGGGAAAGAAAAAAAAAAAGAAGAAAAAAAAGGCAAAAACAAGAAAAAAAAGAAAATAAGTTAAAAAAAGGAAATTAAGAAAGAGAAGGAGTACCTCAATAAAAGAATTTGGCTTCTTCCTCTCTCAATCTCTCAGATTCATCCTTGATCCTCATTCCTTGCCCGTCATTCTGAAAATTTACCTGGTTGTCACTGATCCCCAGAAGACCCCTCTCCTTTGACTTCTCTGGCACCAGACCTCAAACTAGTCTGTTCAGCTCTTCCAACATGGCACACATTGCTCAACATTGCAGTATATGGCAAGCAGGTGGAGGATTGCCAGTATGACCATTTAAATTTTTTTTTAAGACTTCTCTACATATAATAGAATCATAGAATAATTTGGGTTTGAAGGGACATTTAAAGGTTATGTAGTCCATCAGTGGACATTGCGAGTCAAGTCAGTCAGGGGTGTCTTCCAACCAGGACAAGATTTAAGGCTAAAATTATATGTTTACTTCAAGACGTGAATTTACAATTCAGGACATTAGAAAAAGATACACACACATAAATACATGCACTAATAAAGCAAAATACTAAGTTCTATTAACTTTATTAAGGTTATGTTTCATTAGTTATCTTTTAATAATTATTTATTTAGTAAGTTGTAACAATTATTGATATGATATGGGCTTTTTCAATACATCAGCTCTTTAACTTTCTTTCACAGTAAATTGAACTCTCCAGCTCTCCTCTCAGAAAATGTTTTCTTTGCTTAAGATGACTCCTGATGTCCTCTCTCCCTTCCATCATTATTCTCTTTATTTCCAAGGGATGTGCAAAGAGGCTTAGAGTGGTCTTCTCTCAGTCACTCCCCGTTCCTGTCACTGGGGTTTCTGTTACTGTGACGGTGTAATGAGAATTTTACTTTCCCTCCTGATCTGCCAGGTTCTTTTATTAGTAAAAGTACCAGCAATCTTAATTAATTTTTTTTATGCTTCAGTCTTTTTTTTTCTATTAGAACTTGAAGAAAACATACTGTACAACCCCATATATCCTTTTTTTTTAAGATAAATTGTACTTTGCAAGGTTACTTTTATAACTAGTAATACTCTGTTAACAAAGATTGAAGACTAAGCATGGTATTACAGATGTTGAAATTAAGAAAGGACTTTCTTAACCGACCAACACATTGATTTTTGACTGCAGACTCTTAGGATTATGAGATTTCTTCTGGAATATCTCGTTACACTCCTATAATCCTTTTCTTGTAGTATCCGTAAGGTTAGGGTCTTGTTTCCAGAGCATGCACAAGGCATTCCAAGCAAAGTTCTTTATTGACAAGTGGACTCTGAGAATGCCTTCTTCCCACAGCTTCCTCATGCACTCTTTCTGAAAAGAAACTGATCTTTGATTTTGTGACTCCTACATGCTATTGCATGTGTGCACTGTCCCGTTGTTCTCATTGTAGCCAACATTTGGTTTTACAGTCTCTTACTCTTTGAGTCAACAGAAGAAACTGCAAGTTATCCATGAGAAAGATCTTAC
The DNA here is from genome assembly GCA_033558185.1 of Dromococcyx pavoninus. NCBI lineage: Eukaryota > Metazoa > Chordata > Aves > Cuculiformes > Neomorphidae > Dromococcyx > Dromococcyx pavoninus. Next base: position 1,318,862 of record JAUMJL010000191.1, on the reverse strand, counting down.
AAGAAAGCCTTTGCTAGCATAAAATTGTAGCAGCCATTCTGCAAACTCATTTCCAGGAGCTCACCTTTAAAGATATGATAAAACAGTCCAACAATTTTATGCTGGTGTTAACAGGTATTTCTATATTTCTATTTTGTCAATTTATAAAGTCATTATAAAGTAATGAAAAATAACAGTAAATTATGAAGTTGAAGGTTTTCTTCTACTCTGCTCTACTTTTTGGCAATGCACCAAATCTGGTCACCTCATTGCTGGAGCAACAGTATATTAAGTGACATGACAGATGCTAGTCACATGTGGTCTCTTTCCTTTTTAGTTGTTCACTTTATGTCACTTTAAATCCTCAGGTGGTGTAAATTAGAGCAGCACCATAGACGGGTGATGGTTCTTAGCCTTAGAGATAAAAAGTCTTCCGAAACGAATCTGAAAAATCTCCTCTCTTGACTTATTTTATTTTAAAACAAAAGCCTGGAAATAACTGTTTTCAGCACTCCTTCAAATGATAAGTATCTCTTTTACATTCTTCCTAAGCATGTACACACAGGCAAATTTTAGAACTAAAATAAAAAGATGAAAAAGGGGTGAGTAGTCTTGAACGATTCAATAAACTGTGAAAGGCTATGAATTATGGAAAAGCAGAATGAAATGATTAGAGACCTAAAAGCCAGGAAGATGACACCCACCTTTTAATGTCAAAACTAAATGAACCCATTTACAATCCAAGATTACCTTTGATTTTTCTCATGATTGATATTTTCACAAATTGCCAGTATAAATGTAGATACATATATGTTGAGCTGTTATCTCTTCCCACTGATTTTCACACACATTTAATGTGGGTCTAACCCCCTTGCTTTTGATGGTCTATTGACTTCATTGTCTTCCTGAATGCAAATCTTGTCCCACTGTAGCAATGTTATTCAGTCATCACAGATGACATTCTGTTGAGCAAGTCTCCCTCCATCAAGCAGCTGAGAGTGCTGTGACATCAGAGAGGATGAAACGGGCTTTAGACAATCTGCTTTTCTTTCCTTAAATCAGAGGTTGCTGCCAGCAGAAATATTCCCTGGTGAACATTCTCATAATCAATTAATCTGGGACACAGTTTTCTCAGAACTGAAAAAAATAATCTTTTGGGGGTCCCTTTGAATATGTTACACCTACCTTTTCTCCCTTCCTACTCTGTTCTTGGTTTCTTTTATTTGTTTATCTGATCCATGAATGCTGCTGATACACATACATTCACTGTGAGAAACCTGGGTTTGGCCAGGTGTCATTTCATACCTTACTTGTTGCTCCAAGATTAAGTCCCTAATTATTAACACGCAGTGAAAAGGTAGTCCTTGTTCTCAAGTATTTAGGACTTATCTTGCCAATTTACATGATATCCATTTAGGCAAGTAGGACAATTCCTTTGAAGCACTTTACCTTCCCTATTTCAGCAGTGATGATGGATGCCACACTCCATTCATACTATATGATGGCAATTCTGGGATTGCTCTGAAGGCTTTGATGTACTCTGGGGAACAAAAAGTGGCTTGATGCACTCTAGGGAGCAGATACAGAGAAGCCCTGGCATGAATGGCATCAAAGATCACAGCTGACCAAAGCATAGATGATGTAAATGTCAGATTCCCATATACTGGTGTCATACAAATATATATTTGAGAGACCCGGTACTGCAGCCAGGGAATGAAAATCTGATGTAAAAAGTGCATAAACTCTAGGGTCTTGCAGTAGTTTTGATAAATACTTTCTTTGCAGCTTGCAGCTCTATTAACATAATTTAAACTGGATTTTTTATGCAGTAACTCTACTCCGATTGTCTCAGAGGGGCTGCTAATGTGCTGTTCCCCTTTTCAAAGCTATTTAGTCTGGAAATGCCCAGAGGGCTGTAAGGAGACTTGAATTAGGGCCTGGCAGTAAGTAGTGTTACTTGCCTATGGCTTCAATTCTGAGAACGCATCAATGAGGCTTTATTGCTTTGTTGTGACTTTGACTTTGTATTCCACCATTGTAGCACAGAAAAACAACAATAAAAGATTTCACCATGGGAGGCGAAAATGAATTCCAATCTAGTTTGTCTCGTCCTATCTAGTTTGTCTCTTCCCTGTAGCAAGACAACTACTCATTTATATAGCCAAAAAGGGAAATTATACCCTTTTCTATTCCATACTGTTTATGCTACTTGTTTATTATTTTAATTGGCAGCAAACATTAGGCACTTATGTATATGCTGGGAAAAAAAAAGAGAGAAAAGCTCTTTCAATAAAGTGTTCACTGTAGCTCTAACTCCATAAAGAATAACTCATACTGTGGGAAAGTATCCCTGATTATAGATGAATTGGAGAAATGTGCTGGTTTGATGGACATTCTGGAGTAGGCTCTTCCCATTAGGAATTTACGATTCACAGAACTCTGTACAGTTTAGTGCACAAAACTTGAATAATACATTCTTGGGAAAGAACAGCCATTCCTGGCTAAGGGAGATGTCTTTTTTTTCTATGACAAATGGTATTGTAGACCAAAAAAAGAGAAAATATTCATGTTATTTTTTTTCGTAAAAGGACCTAATTTTCCTTTCAGTGGAACGGGAAAGCATTAAAGCGAGAGCCTGTAAAGCTCTGTATCTGATCAGAGCCACACTAGTAAAGAGTTCAAATTGGAAATATTTATTAACGTTCTAGAGGCTTTTAGATTTACAAAATAAATAAATATAAAGTGTTGTCTGAAGTAGGCAAATAGTGATTTTCATCAACTTCTGCAGATAGTTTAGGTGGGTAAATTTGAATTAAGACTACAAGAATTTCTATGAGATGGAATAAAAAACAATTCACAATAAAAATGAGACTGTTGTCTGTTTCAGGCTGCCTTTAGAGTCAAGGCCATATTTGGAAAGTGATTGTTAGCTCAAATGTTAGAAACTTACACCTGTGACTGTGAATATCTTCAAATACAGCTTGGTCAATGTCTTACAAAAGCAGTCTTTCAGCAAAATGACCGTAGGCTTGGACAACAACCAAGCAAAGAACCAGCTGAGGTCCTGGATAGCTTCCAGCTGTTCAAACATGGATCAACTAGAGATAATATTAAAATCTCATACTATACCTTCAGCAGTGCATTAGACTGCCCTACTGCATAAACACTCAAACCAGAAATTGCTTGGTACAATCCCATTGAGTAGAGAGAAATAACTTGGCAAAGAAAATATTCATAACTGTGAGGTTCTTGACCCTTACTTTGTAAAACTAGCAGTGAAAGCCAGGTTGACTGCTCTCTTCACTAAAGCAAGAGAAAACAAACTGAAAAGACCATTTTTGGATGTAAAATTTCTAACATTTATAACATAACAGAAGCTTATAGTATAAATATGTGTTAAATATATATGTATAAATAGAAGTAAAATATATGTGTTTATATAAATATAAGTAAACATGTATATTCTGCACAATCAGTGTATACGTATGCTTGTAGCTGGAGCTGCAGACATAGCGTGCTGTGAAATTTCTTTGAAAAGTATGACTTTGTTGATTTCTAAAATATTTTTATATGATCTATAAAGGTCACTCCCAACCTAATGCATTCTATGAATCTGAGATTTTCTTGGTGTTAATTCAAGAGAAATATGGAAAAACAGGATGGAGGTGGACATCTCTATTTTTGCACTTGAAATGGCTCCTTTTGTTCTAGAATGTCTATTTTTTTCAAAGGTTTGTTTTTTTCTTTGTTTTTTTCAAAATAGCAGATTGATTAAAATCAATATTTTTTAGGTCAAACAGAAATTGCTTTAAATTAGAAATGTATTGGCATTTGTGAGATTCTTGGGTTTTTAACTTTGGTCTTTGGTAAAATATGATTATCAGTTTACCATATGTTTGTACCAACTGAAATAATTTTTTTCTCACTTGATCCAAATTGTCAGCAAGCTGAAAAAAAATCATGCACTCACACAATTAACTTTATAACAGCAGCCTGGCTATTTGTTTTCAGCTACCAATTGGAAAAGAAAAACTAATAGCATCTATATTTCAATTAATGTGCCCTTGTGTTTAATTGGTATCAGCAACATTGATAAAAAGAAAATTAAGTTAGTATCCATTTAAGTAAGCAGAAATCTTTGTTGTTGTTAGGTTGAGATTGTTGTTACATGGAAGTCATAAGTTGCGAATAATTCTAGTGGCAAAACCCAACATGAATCAATTCTTGAAAGCAATGTTATTCAACACCACCTTACTTTTTGGCTTTCATTTTAGATCTGCTGGAGCTTGGATACAAATATATTATTTATATTCACACATTTATTTTTAAATAGTTTCAAAATGAAAACTCTGTTTTCTTCTATTGGTATGTGTATTCTTCATTGTTATAAACCAGAATGTGTGGAAAATTAGTTGTTCCTACTTGTAATATAGATTGCATAGTGTACGAAAAGCATTGCTTATCCTCTGTAAATATTTTATTTGAATTTAATATTCTTGTACAACCATATTAACAGTCTTCCCCTGATTATTATTGTTTGTTTTCTTTCTCTTTTCTCAGTTCCTTCTTTACCTTTTCTGGGGGAAAACCTTTTTTTTTAATTCACAGTGGAATTTCTATAAATATTTAAAATGGCTGCATTTGACATTAGTTGGACTATCACATCTGAAAACCTGATACAAAGATACACTAAAAAACTAATATACAGGTAGATCACTTCAAGGTTAGACGTGTAAGATAAATGTAGATAAACAGTACCAAAAAAAATTTTGTTTTTTATCACTGCAATGATAAGAGATTATTAAACAATTTTAATCTTTTTTTTTTCAGATAGTAAAAAATTCAGAGTGATTTCAGTTGTGCAAGCTTAGATAGACAATTGCCAAGCTCCAGGCACTGCTGGAGCAGTTATCAGTTTTAAAAATGATATTTTAAATAAAAACTGCATTCATTTGTTTTCTATTCTGATCCAGCCTTCCCTTTGTAGAGTCTAAACAAGAACAACTTGACAAGCTCTCAACCACAGGATTACAACTAAAGTGGGATCACTACTCACTTCCCCTCTATTCTTGTTACCCATTGATTTCCTAGGAAAAAAAAAGGTAGATTTTTAGACTGATTTGATATGAGGTATGGCAGAGGATACTTGTTAAATCAAAGTTTAAATCAGAATTATTTTTTGTTTTTGCTCACCTACCAATTGAGTAAATAAAAAGACACAGCTGAGAACTGGGAGAACTTTCAGTAAGTTATTTATAAGAAAAATAAAAAAATGAAGTTAAAAATGGATATAAACTTAATAGATTTCTCAGAGTTTTAGAAGTTTTGAATTTCCATATAATGGAATTTTGATTAAAGTTGGTGAATAGGAAAAGTGGCATAAATTTGCATGGTTCATACCCAAGAACATAGGTTACTGGTATTCAATTTGCATACTGAGCACTTACAGAATGTTTAACAGCTGTAAGTGGTACCCTCATCTCTGCCAATTAAAATATAATTATTCTATTTTGAACAGAGTCAAAACTGAAAAAAGTGAGTGGTGGATCTAAAAGTGAATGCTGGAAACTAGAAATGAGCTCCTGTAGAAGGGAATTCCTAGCACAGTTGAATTGAGTAGTACCCAGAAGTGGTTACCTTGTTGAAAACTGTTGTAGCACTTTAAAGTGAGATCATCATATAAAGAATAGTTATAAACATATAAAAATAACATTTTACTGCTATTTTTCACTCTACATAAAAAGAGCAGGTTCCTTTTTCATAACCAGGTTTTACCTGTGAAAATACTTCCTGCGGCAGCATTGCCTTTGACTGATGTTCTCAGTGATCCTTCCTCAGATTGTTGAGGTTTCTCATGGGGTTTCACTGGTCTTGCTAGTGGTATGGTGAGTTTTAAAGACATGGGTCAGGTCTGGAGATATGTATTATGCTTCACGACATTGCTGTTAAATACTGTTTATGTGCAGAGAGAAAGCAGGTCAAATTTATAATGAGTCTTTAGGACCAGTAGGGGTCTAAAAACTGTTCAAGCTTATACTGTAAGGCATAGTAACACCATGAATGCAGAACCCTTCCTGATAAGTGATAAGTGCTATTTCTGGAATAATAACCATCTCAGATTTGTCATTATTAAATATTGTGGAGCTTGACCCAGAAAACAAAGCCTCACTGGTTCTTTTTCTTAACTACTTTGGCTGTTGCCATTTTACCACCAAATGTTTTATGCGACCAACATTTGCTTTTCAGTGGTGTATGCTGGGTCACTTCAGCACTGGTTTTAGGAGAAGGCTTGTACCTGAAAATACAGTTTTAACCAAAAAAGAGAAAACTTCATAAATTTTGATGGATCTTCAATAAAGGCTACATTTGGTAAAATGTTAATATACAATAACATTTGTAGGTACATTAGTTTGTGCCTCAGGTTTAAATTCGGCTCTGAAGCATTCATCAGGCAGTCCAATTGACACCAGTGGAATTACTGAAGGTCTAAATTGCCCTAAGAACAGGTAAAATAATCAAGAGAGATTCAGTGCTACACAAAGTGAAACCCATAGGCTTATTATGGAAAATTCATTCAACTTTATTATCCTCAAGGATGTGCAGGAAGGGCCCTGTCAGGGAAAAACCCTCCTGCAACTAAGGAATAAGACAGCACCAGTGCATTCCAAGTTATAAAACAATAAGATTATTCTCACAAAGTTTGGCTTGAGATTGCCTTGAGGCATGGTTTCTTCTGGGGGCTTAAGAGCCATGAATATTTTCTCCTTCTGCCTGGTTTGCAATAGAAGTATGCAAATCATCCAAAAGCTTTAGCTGTTCCTTCTCACACTATGGGGAAGAGTCACTCAGAGGTACCTGCAAACACAGAGCTGGAAATGCCAAGTGTAACCTTTATGCATGAACACTATTGGCACACACTAAAGGTGTTCTACTCCCTTTTTCCTTGTGGATTTGAAGAGCACAAATAGGAGAAGAATGGTTCATGAGAGAATTAGGCAGGATGGTGAGAAACAAGAATCTGGACAGAAAACATGACTCTCAGAAGGAATCTTGCTAACCGATGATTCATTGCAGAACTGCTGCCTCCAAGCATTGGGTATCGAGTAGCTTCTGTTGATACTTTTAGGGCAAGATGAAAAGCCATTTTGGGGGAAAGTATACGACATAAGGTCCTCTTTTTTTAATCCAATTTAAACTTTACAAATATACTGTGACTGGCTAAAGTAATGGAAGATACATATATGCAAACTATCAGAAAAAAGTTCACAAGGAACAGTGTGATCACACTTGAGATGGCTTCCCAAGGCAACCAATACCAGGTAATACTAGCCAAACATATTTAATAAAACAATCCCTGATTGTCAAGATTTTTGTACACGTACAATTATTCTGCAAATAACGCTGAACCAAAAAAAAACAAACACCAGAGCATTTTGGACCAAGTTTCCAGTAAAAAGATGTAAAATACTAGGATTGTTTGGAAGAGAATGGAGCTACTTCATTACATCTGTCTCTTTGCTTCCAGCCCCCTTTTGCTGGAAAATATGGCTGTTGTTTAGGTTGGGTTCACAGAAGCTCAGCTTTGTGGTCTAGGGGTCATTCTATCTCCAAGGAAACAAAAGCACCAGCAGTTCCTAGAAAGCTTGAACTTTAGTCCTGTTCAGAAATGAGTCAGCTTAAATATTGCAGACTTCTTGTCTCCAGCAGTGAACATCTGGGATACTGATAAGCTACTTGAAAGAGAAGAGGTGATACTCTAAGTATGTTTGACAAACTGGAGTAAACTGAGTCTTTAAAGTTAAGATAAGGTCTTCGATTTTAAGGGGAGCAAGTGATTTATCAAATCATGCTGAGACTGAGGCATTCTGTGAAAAATAATATTAAGTCCTGTCTAATTAATGCTTGGCATGTTAACTGATAGATCCCATATCTCTGCAACAGCTAATTCATCTTCTAAATTTACATTATGCTTTCTTTGTGTGGACTTCTTGTTGCTACTGCAAGTGCTCACTTTTCTTGGGCCTAAAATTGCTGTGAGTTTTAGGCAAGGGAGTCATGACTTGCTTCTTTTTTTGGTAAGTGTAAAAATGAAGGGAAGTTTTCCATTCCAGAAAATGTAGTTACTGTCTATTTCCTAGAAATAAACCCCTGTTAATTTACCAGTAGACTGATCTTTTGTGGATCTTTAGCGGAAAAAAGTAATGAACCAAACAGACGAAAAACCATAAATGTAATTTCTTTTTATAACACTTAAAGTTGGTTGAAACTGTTATAGTTTTCCTAGTTCACCCACTTCTTTTTCCCTCAGCACTGTGGAATGACCTATTCCATGTTTCAGAAATAATGTGGAAAAGTAGTGATCACTGTGATATAATGACATGCCTTTATCCACACCTGTTTATGGCACTGATTTTGACCTATTGGTAGATTTGTCTCCTAGATTTTCAATCAAGATGAAAGCAGCTGTGCAGACTCAGCCTTGCAGTTTTTATTTCCAATGTGGAAACACAGTGCAGGATGTGGCAGAATAGTACACGGCAGAGCTGTGAGGACACAGATGCAAGTTGCCTGCAGAGGACTTCAGAGTCCCAAGAGCATTCCAAACATGTACAGGCACCAGGAATAGGTTTAGTATAATACCTCTGGTGCATACTGCTACAGAGCTTTTAGTGAAAGGTTTTTCTTCCCTCAGGCACTTTGCACCGCATGGCTTTTGTGTATATATAGCATACCTGAAGACCTGCCCTTATTTTGTTTGGTTTAGGTTCATAGATTTATCCACCAAGGCCTCAAATTGGCACACATGAGTACCCATATCCATAGTAATTTCACCAGACAGACTTTTCCTGATAACTTTCAGCTGTCATTGGCTTTGCCATAAGACAAATTAGATTTGTTGTTGTTCTCAGTGTTAGCCTCCATAGTGTCTTCAGACATATGAACAAAATCTTAAATCTCTTCTTTTCTGATTAGCTTATGTCTCTCCATGCATCTCGTAACGGCAACACTGTCTCCTTTGAAACACCTGTAACAAAATCTGCAGCCATTTTCACAGTAATCTTCCCATTTTTCCAGATTAAAGTAAACTTCTGCTCCTTGCATGTACTTCCTAATTAGTTGCTGCCTTATTGTCACCATTTTGTTTTTCAGAGGGTCCTCATGTACTAGTGAAAGATTCATAATACCGCATCTTCTGCTGAATTTCCTTCTGCCTCAAAACACCTTTTCTGCAACACCACTTTGAAAAGAGAATATCTGTTTGCAAACATGCATTGAGAACTAAATAGTTGTGTCCCCTGTTGCATTTTGCCAGCTTCTTTAGTGTAAAACCAAAATAGAGAGAAATATTTTAATAGGTTCAGAAATCTTTCTGGTGCTTATCTCTTGTTCATTCATCATAAACATTAAAAAAAGGTTTGATTTATTTCTCTAACCTCAAGTATTTGGGGGGGAAGAGGGTTGGGGGTTTTGTTTGTTTGTTTTTCTTTTTCACAAAACTCATGGTTCAACACAAGCAACATGAATACAACTTGTTCTAGAAAGAAGCTTATAAGATACAAGAATTATTTCCTCCCCAGATCCCTAAACCTCATTTGTGGAATATTTTATACTGGAAACACCCACAGAAGAGTTAGGTGAAATTTTCCTTATGGGAAATGCTTTTTTTGGGCTTGGTTAACATAAAGCAAGTCTTATCTACCCCAGACCCTGTACAGCACGATATATTGTGTTCTGCGAACACAGTCCTCTTCCCCGCCTTTCACTCCCAACACTCTTCCCTTCATGTGAATTTGCAGTTAATTGTATTCCCTGAACTCAGATCCCACACATTCTTACAGTTAAACAAACTTCAGAGCACAGTCGCGTTTTATTCATCTTGCATACAATATAGTAAATATTGTATATGTATAAAGTTGTGACTTCAGACTGGACATGGAAGCCATCTCAGAAGCCATAAGGTCCTTCATCAGGCCAAGCAAAAGACACCCATCTCCAAGACAAATTGAATTCCTTTTTTCTTGCAGCATAGAATGACTGTAAATTTCAGTTATTCATTGAGGACTTTTTATGAAATTGAAAGTTTAGATATTCTCAGCCCTCGACCACTGTGCTCTTATGAAGTTTTCATATTCTTCCTCTGTTTCTAATGGAAGTACAATAGTAATTCAGGAAACTAGTATCACTGCAATTTCATTTTAAGACCTCAATTTCAGAGAATTGCATCCCCAGTATATTAGACTGACTTGGGCTAGAGTTTGGCAAACAACAGATTAGTTTTGCGTAAACCTCTCTTTTGTTTGAAAGACTGTTATTACTGGGTAGAGCTAAAAATATGGAAATTGCTATTAAACAAAGACTACTCTAGTGGAGTTGCAAAACTGGTGATTCTATTCAAGAACTGTTTGTTGTGGTTTTATCTGTAGAGCATAAAAAGTAATATGGAAAATGTGTACTAACAGGAACATGCAGAATAAAACTGCAGAGAGCCTTCCTTCTGACTGGGAAGCTCTAGCAGCTGCATAATCCTGCTCTCACAGCTTGTCAGGAAAGGTCCAAAACTGTGAGGAAAATAAATAAAATGGCTGTGCCTCACAATCCTCTACACTGTGATAAAGTGCAATGCAATTGAGCCTTTTCCCACTGTACCTCTGAATTCAGAAAGCTGAGGAAAATCATCAGCTAGTTCTAAAACATACTGACGTCCTGACTGGGGTCTTTGAGTCTAGTAATGAGTGAAAGATAACAGGGTTTAGAACAGAAATGAATGGTAGATACTTATAGCTAAGAAGGCTCTCTGCAAGAATGGACAGAGCGTATAATAATAAGGCGGCTTCGATATGCCTAGACATAACTTTTTGGGTTTACTATGCTTCTCAAGATTTCATTTGAACTTGGTATGGGTGCCTGTTTTTGGCAGTTGAACAGTTTGCATGCTTGGCATAGTGTATCTGTATCTAACAAAGAACATAGGAATGAAGATCCAAATGAACATGTAGGCACTGTGTTTGATTTGATGTCACAGAAGAAAGTCTGACATCTATTTTGCACACTACTTTGGAAGAATTCAGCTTTCAGCAATACACGCTTCAAGCATTTTTCTGTCTGTGATCTTCCTTACTCTAAGGAAAAAGTAGATGGACATGGGCTGTGTTTATTTTATTTTCAATTTAATTTAAAAATAAGTAAGAAGAAGTGCCCTGAGTTTGTCACTGAAGATCAGCCCATTAAAATTTGTATGTGCTGTGAGTGCCAAAAATGCCTATACAAAATAACATTTAATTTTCATTTACTCTAGCATAAGAGATCTTAGATATTGTTATGGGACATAGCATCCCAGGAAGGTCATTGAAACTAGTTAGAGTCTCAGAAGAGGGTATCAGTGCTTTACCTACTCTGGCCAGTACAGCTTTCTTACCCCTGTAAGGAAGCAGCTAATGCCACTATACACTACCTCACTTAGATATTACATAGCACCACATCACTTAGATATTGCAGAGCACCTAGAATCCAGCAATATCTTTGGTAATACTGAAAGGTTGATAAGAAGTGACTGGAAATAAAAATGCTTCTGATTTTGTGCATGTAGATACCAAATCTCATTAATACCAATAGAAATTGTTCACAAGTTTAAAGTTTCAAAGTTCATCCAAATAGACCATGGAAAGAATTCTCTGAATTCTTTCCAAAACAGGAACTAAGATTTTAAAGCTCTATGAAGACACTTAATCTGTAATAGAACAAGGAGAATTACCTAGTGTCACAAGTACATTTATGATTTGAGGCCATTTGGTCTTTCGAGTGAGGTATCATTACTGCCCTATACATGTGTTGCTGAATTGTATCTGCTTCCATTACATGCTGCAAAGATTTTATTTTCACATTTGCCTCCAAATGTTGATGGCTCTGGGATTAATTGAACGAAGGATATGCAGCAGAAATGCTAGAGAAAGAAGTGCTGACAATCAGCTATATAACTAGTTTTTAAAATGTGTGCATGTACTTGTGCCTCAACACAGTAATGAAGAAAGTGTATATATGCTACAGTGTTACAGCCTTTTCTATGCCTTGTCAGCAAATTTTGTAATACAGTGGTGGTGTATGTATTTCTGAATTGTGCAGATGATGTATGCCATGAATGCATATCTTGGTGACATAACGTTGCTTTCTTCTGAGTCTTATTTTTTTCTGCAAAAGCCATCAGAGTGCATACCTTGTACACAACTTTTTTGGTTTGGCAGTATTATTGTTATAACAGAGCACTTAGCAATGCTTAGCCAGTTTGTTCACTCAAACAACTGGCAGGTGGCTTGTTCTGCAGATGGATAAACACTAACAACGTGTTAAACTGCAGAAATCTAGAAGAAGCATTTTGTTGCATATTTGTTGACCATCCACCCATCTGCCTGATTTTCTTTAAAGTACGACCCATGGAGATTTGACAGAGAGTATAAATCACGTAGTATTGATACTAAGGTTCTTAATCCTTGTAGCAACCCAGTGAAACCTTATTCATCAAAATCTAAATTAGATGGGCAGATGTAAAGACTGGGAATTATTCCAGATATGCACTTTAAATATCAAATGATTCAACACCAGCTACAGTAAAAGCATGATCCTTGACTGTATCATTACATCAAGTGCTACCAAGGATATTCTTTGCATAACATAGTGATGAGGATTTCAGACACTTGAAGGAAAAGGAGTTCTGTTCCTCAGTCTTTTAGGTACTGAATTCTCAGGATGATATAGCACTAATATCTACAACAGTGTTGACTAGCTTACATAGTACTCATCCAGGTATTTGGAATATGTATTTCTAAATGTTACATAGGATTTAAAATAATTCATTTGCACTAATTTATTGAAGAAAAAAGTTAATTCAGGGATATTAAACATAAAGAAATCACTTGTGGCTCAGGAAGTCTTTTATACACAGGAGGGTGGATAATGGTGTAGGGAAGTATTGCTCTATATCTTCACCAGTTTAGGCTGTTTTCTCAGGTATGTTTTTTATTACATATCCTAGTAGAGTGTATGGATTTTGATCTGACCTGGTACAGCTAGTTTTGTTCCGGTTCCACAGCTGAGTTGCTATATGGTAATTATGGCAATGATCATAGTGTTATATGTTCATTGCTTTTATTTCTCCCTGTATTTGGAGTATATCGTTTATGGGTCAGGTATTCGCTCAGTGCCTGGCAGAATGGAGCTGTGATTTCAAAGGATGCTCAGGATAATATTAAAGTATAAAAGTTAGTTCATGTCCTTTAGATAGAGCTGTATACAGTAGCCTGGGAATTCCTAATCTGTTACAAGAAGGAGACATAATACTATGGTGGGTTGACCCTGGCTGGGTGCCAAGTGCCCAGAAAAGCCACTTTATCCCTCCTCTTCTCTACTAGACATGGGAGAGAAAATATAACAAAAGGCTTGTGGGCCAAGATAAGAAGATAAGAACAAGGAGTTCACTCAGCAAACACTGTCACAGGCAAGACAGGCTCAGCTTGGGGAAACAAGCTTAATTTATTACCAATAAAATCAGTGTAAGGTAATAAGAAATACAACTAAAGTTTAAAACATCTTTTCCCCCAGCCTCCTCTTCTTTCTAGGCTCAACCACTCCCAATTTTCTCTGCCTCCTCCCCTGAGTGGCACAGGGGGACAAAGAATGGAGGTTGTGGTCAGTTCATGACATATTGTTTCTGCTGCACCTTTCTTGTCACACTTTTCTGTTCCAGCGTGGGGTCCCTCCCACAGGAGACAGTCCTCCATGAACTTCTCCATCTTGAGTCCTTCCCATGAGCTGCAGTTCTTCATGAACTGTTCCAGTAGGGGTTCTTTCCACAGGGTACAGTCCTTCAGGAACACACCGCTCCAGTACGGATCACCTACAGGGGTCACAAGTCCTGCCAGCAAACCTGCTCCAGCATGGGCTCTGCTTTTCATGGGTCTACAGGTCTTGCCAGGAGCCTGCTCCAGCACGGGCTTCCAAATGGGGTCACAGTCTCTTTTAGGCATCTCCTTGCTCCAGGGTGAGGTCCTCCACGGGCTGCAGGTGGATATCTGTTCCACTGTTAAGCTCTATGGGCTACAGTTGCAGAGCGTGCCTCACCAGGGTCTTCACCAGGGGCTGCAAGGGAATCTCTCCTCTAGCATCTGGAGCACATACTCCTCCTTCTGCACTGACTTTGATGTCTGCAGGTTTATTTCTCTCACATATTCTCAATCCTCTTTCCAGTTGCTGTTGTGCAAAAATTTGGGGTTTTTTCCCCCTTCTTAACTACATTATCTTACCACTGTCACTGATGGGCTCAGCAGCATGTCCGTCTTGGAGCTGGCTGGCTTTGGGTTTATTGGACATGGGGGAAGCTTCTAGAAGCTTCTCACAGAAGTGGCACTTGTAACCCCTCTGCTACCAAAAACCTGTCCATGCATACACAATACGAATAGTTAAGTACTGCTTAGGATATTCGGGGGGGGGTCTACCTTTTTGATTCCTAGGGAGAATTTTTTTTCATCATGATATACCCGATTTTGCTAAATGGGGATAGGAAGGTCAATTGCCAGGATAGACAACATGGCATAACATATAATTATTTTCTATATTTTTCCTCCAATCTTTATCCTTAATTTAGGTTACAAAATTATTTCTGAAAAAGAAAAAAACAGGTTCAGCATACAAAGCCGTGATGAATATACAGCACTTACAGAGGTGCCCAACTCCAGATTTGATGTGTCTCTAAACTAGCATAGTTGCACAAAGACACCAGGACTTTGTAGCTTGATGAAGAAACAATGTCCTTTTAGCTCCAGTTTCTCTTTTCTTCTCTTTTCCCAGCAAACCTATGCCTAAACCAGCTAGTCATTCAAATGAGTAAGAAGTGGTAAATCTGCGAAGAATAGTATCTGTAGGGATGTTCTGGTTTCTCCAGTTGTTAAATAGAAGAAACACATCCCATAAATGCAAAACAAAAAATGAATTTAAAGAGCTGATTGTATGATTTGGTTTCAGCAGTTTACCCAAATTCAGAGGAAGTACTCCAAACTATGCCACTGAGCAGAGAAACAAATTAACTCTGAAAAAGCATAATACAACTCAACAAAACTATGCCAATATCAGTTTCAAAATTATTCTTTCAAAAAATTAGTTCTACATATGATGATTTTGAGGTCCATCTCTTACATAATACTCTGTAAGGAATACAATAAAAAAGACCATTGTCAACCAAAGAAGTTAAATTTTTTCATATATTTAGCTTTTAATTCTTACACTAAGCATATATTTAGCTTTTCCTCCTGCTTTTGTTGAGGATCTACTTCATACACTTGTTAAAGAGCTGTGGTTCTTTAAATCAAGACTCATCTCATCCGTGCTATTACAGTTCATCAACCACCAGAGATGACCATGCAGTCTCACCTGGAAATGTTTGTACTTTAAAACAACTAGTTAGCTCTGTACTTCATAACTTCTTTTTATCACTATGTGCAAAGTAGCCGCAACTTTTAAATACACTGGATCAATTAGACTCCAAGTTGTAAGGAAAAACATCTATTTAATAATAAATGAGGTACAAAGTCTTCGATTAAACTGCTAAGAAATGTAATAGAGCAGGTTAAAGTTTAAAACTGTTATTTAAATTGCTGTCTTAGGTCATTAAGTGTATTTTTTTGTGTTTGGAAACTCAGAAACTATTAAACCTGTTTGTGGAAGCAAGAAATTGGGCCATTAAAAGCTATCCTTTCCTACAAAATAAAGTGTTCTCAAGGCTTGGAGAGTTTTTGATACGACATTTGGGCAGCTTAGAGCTCAAACAAATGTGAGGTTTCTGACATCATTTTAATACTTCGGTGACTTTCTATATGCAGGTTTTCCTTTTGAACTTGAAAGCACTACCAACTATGTGCAGGAGTGACTGGAAAACTGATGGGTTTGCTGAACAAATCTTTAATATATTCTCCACACTTCTTCAAACATAGAATCTGGGTTGTTCCTTGACTGTTTCATCTCACTTTATCTGTTCCTTTTCCAGTCCAAAATGCACTGATCACACATTATGAGAACTGAAAGTGTTTGATTTAAAAACCTTAGATTTTTCTTACTCAAGTCCTTATCTTTCCTTTGTTGTTTCTGAGGAAGGAGGGATATACAGACCAATGCACCAAGGAAACTGAAATTACAGTCCCACTGAAATTGTTGGGAGCAAGCAGGAGAATCAAGTCAAGGTTCAGTTCTAATCTTAATGTAGAAACGTATCATTGCTTACAAAATATATCATTGCTTCCAAGAATTACAAAATTAATGTAAATACTTTTATGTGCAAGAAACATAGGCTTCTTCTTGCAACAGAGAATAATTCTAATAATTGGAACAAGCAGTAAATTGTACTTTTGCAATTTGCTCTAAAAGCTAAGAAAAGATAGTGGTAATTACCTTACCTTTTTCACTTTTCACTTTATTATCTCTTTTAGAGATGAGGAAATTGGCATTGAAGAACATATGTTTTTGATCTTGTTCATAGTCAGTTTTTTTTGAAAGCAGAGGAGAAATTTTTAAAAAGAAATCTGTTCTACAAGGTTGGCAATCCTGAAGGATGGAGCTCACAGGAGACCTTTGTAAAAAAATTGATTCTGTCTCAGATGACTTATTAGGTTCTCAAAGGCTACAATTACCAACGAGATCAGTTACAAATGTTAACTTTGCGTGAAATTTTAGTGGACTGGGAAACTGTCATCTTGGTGACTAATTTAAACACCAAAAAAATTGCTTTGCTACTTTACATAGTTCTTGAATATCTGAATAGGTGATTTTAGTGATTCACTGGATCCATGTATGAGAAAAACACTCAAATGTACCATTTATATTGTCATGCAGAAAGCTGAATGTCTTAAAATAATCAGCTCTCTAAAAGTGCTGAGACATTGAAAAATGATACAACACTAAGAACTCCATCTTCCAACCATGTCCAGAATATCATTACAAGATATCCTGATGTACTGTGAAAGGTAGAGCATTAGCAATGATTTCACATCTTGTAAACTGTATTGGGTTTCAGAAAGAAGACAATAGAGTCAATTAAAACTTTATAAACAGATAAAATTCACACTTATTGTTGTGAAAGTTTACTTTACACTAGAATGTAAAGTTCTAAAGAATGTAAGAAACAGAATGTTCATTTCCAAATGCAATTTTCAACGCTTTTGCTATTTTTTTCTAAATTACTTTTACTTTCTATTAGAAGAAGAACTTTTGATGGACATACTTAGGACTTAAGAAGATCTTTTTCTTTGACAAACTTGACTTCCAGATTAATAATCTCCAGAACCAATCTCTTCTTACTTTCCCCCTTTTATTTAATTTTATTTTATTCCTCTCTAAGAAAAGCAAATAAACAGATAAGCTACTGATTCATGCAAGCTGTTTCATCTGAAATGAAACTTCATAGTAAAACCAGTACAATTTCATATTTGTGAATGTAACAGAGGCATAGTTCATTTTTTTTCTCCAATGAAAGTGAACAGTTCTACGCCCACGTATACCCACAGTACTTCAGTTTTGTTTATACCATTTTTTTTAAAATATAATACTCTTTACTGAAAGAGCTTTCTAAAACAAAAAACCTCCCTGCATGCTGAGCAGAAGTAGCACAGGTGGCATTTCTCATGTCTCCCTTCGGTCATCAAAAATTAGATGCCTCCCCTGACCTTTTTCTTTTAGGTTCCCTCTGATGTAGACTGCTGAAGTCAATAAATAATCATAAGTATGAAGTGGTTCTCTTGAGTTAACTATTCAGTAACAACCTAAAAGCTTACTAGCAGTTAGAATATCTCTTTTGTGAAATATTAAAGGGAAATTGAGGTCTTCTAAAAAACTACAATCGACTTCCTTAAAAAACGCCTAGTGATGGACCTATCAGTGAAGGCTCCAAGCAATCAACAGAGATTCCTGCCAATTTCAGCAGCCTTTGCAGCATGCTTGGTTATATTTTTTCCTCATATAGGGATCATCATCAACATGTTTGGCATTTGTACATTTTTCAAGGGCAATGAAAGAAACTAATCTATTTTAAATTATTTTCAGTCCATTTAACTATGCGTGTATTGAGCGTTAACAGGTTCTAGAAGTAAATGTATTCAATTATGTAGTGTATTACAAGGACAATGTTGTTTTTTAAATATGTATGTATGGGCACTATATTTACTTTTCTATCCATTAATCAGGCACAACATGATCAACCAAAGAGCAAATTTCTCTATTTTCACTAATAGCAGGATGGATTTTTTTTCTAGAAAAATCTATATTATTCCTTGTAGAGTAGCTAAAAAAATGCATTCTATTTGTCTACGTTCTCTGCAACATTTTTGAATCAATGACATACATATTTAATACTTCTAAGACTGCAATATAATATTCAAGATCTTAACCAAGACTATGTCCAGTCAGTTTAGTGGATTCAAATTCTAGATGTTCAGGGTTGCTCTGCATTCATAGAAGTTTGCCAAGATGTGTTCCTTCACACAGGTTAGATGATTGCTTCATACACTGACAAGATTAATTACAGATCTTTGAACCTGATATGTTTTCTTGATATCCAACATGGCTCTTACTTTTCTCATTCAAGGTGAAATATGTGGCTTGCTCTTGCATAATTCAACAGCAGTGTTCTCTGTGGGTGGCACTGTTTTTAATAGTTGTAAATGACAGCAAACTACTAAAGTGATACGATGCACAGCAGCTTGTTTAGAGTAATTTCAATTACGGAAAGATGAAAAACAATCATCTTTCCAAAATGTCAGAATATTGGAGAAGAAATACTAGTCATATAATTTATAGAATAAATCAAAGGATTTTTTTTCTAGTTTTTATATTGTGTGTGTTGTCTTTACCCTCTTGAAAAACATTTATATTCCACTTATTGATGCTTCCCTAATTCACTTTTTATCTTGCTAATCAAAATGCTCCAATATTTCCTCTGTAAGTTGATACTTTACTTTTGTTTGTTTGTTCAATGTTTCAAATAGAATGTTGGGTTTAATCTGTTAGTTGATAAAACCCCCCCCACATTTTTAGTAACTGGCAGTTACATAACATGAACATATACTGCAGAACTTAATCTGCATAGATCATTACATATGGAAGAAAAAAAGTACTTGTGTGATATGTATTCAGATTTATTACCCTATGAAATAAGAAGGAATACAAGTCTTAATAAAGACGTAAGTCTCCAGTTTATCCTTTCTAGTTAAAGGTATCAATTAGACATATATAAAGGCATAGCAGGCCTGGGATCTTTATTTAGTCAAAAATGAGAGGCAGGTATCAATAGGAAACCAACAAGTCAACCAATGATCTCAATCACTTGGTGGAAACACGGGAAGACTATTTTATTTTGAAAAAATGATTTTATTTGGGAAATTGTCATTGGACTCAGTGAGTGTTTCATAAGTCCCAAGATAATATTGATTCAACTTTTAAAGGCTAAAATAATTCTGCCTCTTGATTTCCAATATTCAGTTCAGTGCTTCAGTACCTGATCTCATTTTTCTCTTAATCCTGTGACATGGTATACCTGCAAAATAGTACAACAGTATGTGTACTCTGTGATGCAATTGCTTACACAAGGTAAATGAACAGAAATGAAATTTGCAGAGTTGTGTACCATAAAAGACACTGGATTTGAAAAAATTTTGAAGTAAGATCTGATCTGATGTTGGACTAGATGACCTCCAGACGTCCCTTCTGGCCTATGATTTTCCACAACTCTGTAATTCTGGGCTTGCAGGTTTAGTCTGAAAGCACTGAAGAGTCTAGGTGAACAACAAGACATTAAGAGCAACGGAGATTTGAAAAAGCCAACTGATGATTCAACAAAATACTAGGGAGTCCATAACCCCCTTATTATTCTGGAAATACAGAAAGAAGTACTTCGCTTACACTTGTCATGAATGTAGAATCCTTGCCAAATCTTAGCTACAGTGATATGAAATTTAATTAGAATTCATTGTGGTTTAGGATCAGTTGAAGTGAAATCTTTGGTTTTAATATTGGTTGTAAATTTTCTACCAAGCAATTTTCCCACTGAAGGAAATCCATTTCTAATAAAACAAATTCTTCTATTGATATATGCCAATTCTAACAAAACTTTTATCCTGGAAGGTTTATTCAGTCCAGAATTTAATTTCCATAAATGTGTGAAAGAGATAGATGGGTGAACTGCTGAATTTCATCACAAAATCAGCTCACTGTTGGAACACTTAACATAAATGTCAAAGACCAATGCTGAAGTCTCAAATGTGTATTAAAAAGAGAAAAATTTGAGTCTGCTATATCTTTTTTTTAATCCACCGTCTCTTAACTGTATTTGCTATCTCTTGATATTAAAAGTGGAGAATTATCTTTATATACTGCCTCATCAGGAGAAATATTTTGATTTTACATCAAAATGGAAACAAGACTTCAAGGTATTTGACCTCAAAATTATAACATAGCATGTAAAGGTATATTTTACGTAATTAGAGGTACTATAAGGTGTTAATTGGATTATCCCTCTTCCTTTATCTCTCGTAAAAACAAAACAAAAAAACCAAACCAGACAAAAAATAAACTGCAAAATACCCACCCCACAGCAGTTTTGTGTCAAGGTTAAAACTTTGAATATGTATTGCCCATATTAAAATGTAAATTTTCTTGCAACTTCTTAGTTATATAGACACAACATATGAAAATGTGACATCTGTGTAGAAACTGTAGATGAACACAATGTTTTGTACCCCAATTTGGGCTATTCTATGCTATTATTGTCTTAACATGATAAATTCCCTTTTCATATGATTCATAACTTATCATTACAGGACACTGTAGCCATCCAGACAACATTAATCTATCGATGACTTTGAAGTGAAGACGTGATTGATGAGGTTATGAAAATCGGTGGCATAGGTAAGGTCTTTTTTAATTTTCTTGCTGAAATACATGTCTGTACCTAGAGTAGAACCACAAAACATTTTTTAACTTCTGAGGCATGGCATCAAAAGTTCATTGAGACAGTCATTTGTTTTAATGAATTTTCCTTTTTTTAGTTTTTTAGAACCTCTCTCTCTTTAAGCTTTCTTAAAAATATTTTTAATTAAGAAAAACCTGGTTTGATAACTTTTACCAAATAGTTTTTAGTAAATGTTGGGTTGTTTTCCCAGATCCATTCTTGGTTGATTTTTCTTTCGTATTTCTTACTGTAATAGATTTAAATCCTGCAGCTTGTCTTCTTCTAATTCTCTCAAGGATTTTATGCCAAATTCTCTTGTGCTGTTACACAGAATTTTCAGGAAGATACCAATGAAGTGATTGTACTCCTTTTTGCTATAAAATCAGTGGGAGTGACAATTATGGGTTTAAAGACATAAGTAAAACTCAGCTTTGAAATTCTCAAGTATTATGTTTCTACCTCTAAAATGCTGCTGGGCTCAGTAATACATTTCTACAGTATTCCTCCAAGAAGAATATCCCCTCTATCCTCCTCTTTAGTACTGAAGTACCTGGAACGGGCAGATAAGTACTTTTTAATTGAATTTCTCAGAGAGAGGGAAGAAAAAGATAAATGCAAAACCAAAGGCATACATTTAGCCTATAATTGTCATGCTGCAATCTGGTTCTACATTTCAAGACCCTTCACAGGCGCTGTATCAAAAGTTAAAAGAAACACTTCAAATGGTTTAACTGCGCTGAGATTTTAACATATTTGACAATGAAATAGAGAAAAAATCATTTTTGCGTGGTCAAAATATGATTTAATACACTGACAGCACAGGAACACATCACTGTAAGTAGTACAAATGGAGCAATCTTAAAATATAGGCATAGTACAAAAAGAAAACATAGGGAACAGGAAAAATTTATTGGCATGCAGAGTTCCTGTCAGAAGAGTTAGGTGAGTGGAGAGAGGAGATAGGCTGAATTTACAAATTAACCCCACTGAGGAAAATAGTGTGAAGACATCCCAGAAGGTAAGGTAAAATATGTAATGATCTCATTCTTCTTTCCACTGTCTAGGTGGGATTCTAATCTGTCATAGAATTTCATGGCTCCAGTTATGGCACTAGTGCTTCTAACAGAATAGTTTGTCTTATGTTGAACGTAATGATGTCTTCAGTCTCTGTCCAGTGCATGCAGAAATGCTGTCAGCCTAAATACTGGTATTGTATGTGAATAGCTCTCCAAAGTGATCTAGGGAAAAAAAACAACAAACTCCACTCAACCAAAAGAAAAAAACTTTGAATGTGGAGACAGTCTGCACAGTCATTGCAGATTTATATTTATTGAATTCTGAATGAACTATTTCAGTGATATTCCCCAAAAGTAATGAGGCCAAACTCCCATGAGTCCTTTTCTGTTTAGTGGATGAAAGGAAATTCCTCTGTTAAATGGTGAAAGTTTCAGAGGAGGAGCCTAATTTTGAGCGTTGCCCTTTGGAGGAGTTGATCTTCCTCTGTTTACCATATTTAAACTCAGGGCTGTTCAGCCTCCTGTAGCTATAGCAAACCTTTCTGATCATCTCATCTTCTCATCCCTTTGTCTGTTGGGATTTCTATCTTTCTGCAAATTCAAATGCATCAGACATGCAAATAAAAATCAGATACAGAGTACTTGAGTTGTTAACGATGACTTTTGCATTGCATATCATGGCTATAAAATGTGGCAACATCTAGAAGCTTATAAATGCAGTTTCAGGCCTCCTGATACATCAGTATCTTTTTTAGGAAGGAATCTATTGATCTTGCCCATGAAACCCATTCCAGCACAATGCACAATGCTGCGACCTTGCCTTCTAAGTTCCTCCTAGCAAAGGTAATTTTGCCACTAGCAGTTCTTGAGGGATCAAAGACCTCTTCTTTCAGAATAGTTCTGTGGTAGATACTTGGCAATATTTGTCCTTCTTTGGCTGACTGTGTTGTGTTCTGGTCCTTGGAGAGGGAATTTTATCAGAAGGGGTTGCCTTCTCATAGACCTTGCAGCACAATCTGCCTAAAAGTGCATTAGTATTTGGGTTTTGTGCAGTAGTATGTTCGAATCATGGTCCTGGTGCAGAGATTTTGGCTTTTGCTGGTGATTTTTCCCCATTCCTTAGCACAAATATTATTTTCTTTGCCTGAGTTTTGGAGTTGAGGTTAGGTTGTGTGCATTCTCAAACCTTTCTCTGCTATGTAAAGACGACTTTTTGGTAGCAAAATCTGTCCATGAGAAAGAAAATTGGAGGCTTTAGTAGGATGGAGACATAGCATTCAAGAGTATTGCAGTATGTCTGATTTGGGAAAGAGGAGAAGTTCAGTTTCTAGTTAACATTCTTCAAGCTTTTTGCAATTTCTCTCTCTCTCTCTCCGAGCTAAAGAAAATAATTAGGAATTCATCTCTATTTTTTTCTGATAAAGTAAACTATACTGACACAGAAAAATATGTGTCTTGCAAGACCTAGATGAAGAAGATAAACATGATGCAGAGAGTTATCTGTCCAGCATCGTAGTTTTCTAATCAACTTTTAAATTATTCTTTTTTATCATCCTTATAAAACCTTCAAAATAATTCTTTATCTTTTAAATCAGCCAGATATGAGACAATACTATTTTTAATGACTTCTAGGATATCATCTTGCATTCATGTACATCCATCCTCTGGTATCACCTTGTGTGTTGTAAGTTTATTTTTTATCGACTCAAGCATTTTGTATATTCTATCAGCTGATAAAGGCTGTTTCTTGTTCATAAATTACATTGTGAAGGGTTTTATATTTGGTGACAAAATTCAGTTATTTCATCTGATGAAATCTGAAAAAAGTATATCAACCAATCTTAGGTTTTTTTGAATAAATAATTAAATGTAAATTTGTTTCATACTTGGAGTATGTAAATCATAGAATCATAGAATGGATTTAGTTGAAAGATACTCATGGGTGTTATCTGATCTGAACCATTTAATGTAAGGTCAATTTTGAATTAGAAGTATCTTCAAGCGGAAGGATGAAACGAATTATTAACTATTTTCCTAATTCTCTGCATTTTTTGTGGGTTTTTTCCTAGAAATTAAAATTAAAATATATTTTGTATTTTTCAGATTTTGTTTCCTCAGGTATATAATTTAAACTCACCAGAATTACTTTAAAATATACGAATCACTTTGTTCTAGGACTAAGTTAGTTGTGAAATCAGAATTTAGAACTTCTAATGCTCCTTTATGTTTTTAGAAATCATATTCCTTGTCTTTTTCTATTAAAAAAAAAAGAAAGAAAAAAACTAAAGCCAGGCAAAAATTAGTCACTTGACTCAATTCCAGCTTGGATAGAGAAATTGAGTAGCAGGATAAGTACCTGAAATGAAATTAACAAGTAAAATGTGCAAAGGAAATGTTTATTCTTCAAATTAGCTCATGTCTCTTCTAACGACAGGGCATGTAGAAATCTATTAGTTTCTTTAATGCAAGTAACTTGACATTTTGACAGTCAGAGAAACCAGTTATTCCTAATGAAGACACTGATCAGTGCCTGCTCTGCTTTTAGTACTTTAAAGTTTTTATTAGTAGTTAAAGAAAACATATAACTAGAAAACTTAATGAAGAAAAAATGTTTATTCTAATGTGATCTAAGACATTACTTTTGAATCTGCCTTGAGGAAAACACAGAAAATTACTCCAAATGGGAGGGAATTTATGAATGAAAACATGTCAGATGAGTGGCTTCTTATTTTATTTTATCTTATCTCTGTCCTAAACTGACCAACATGAACCCCAGTGCTCCTCATTATCTACATGTGTAAAAAGAGTGGTACCAACATAGTAATAACTATTTTTTTATGACATCACATTGCTCCTAATATGGAGAGATCTAATAGGCAGTTATAAATGGGTCATCCTTCCATGCTGTTGCAAATAAGAACTTTGGTTTATCAGCAAGTTAGAATTTATTAAAGTAAGATCACAAAATTCCTATTAACACTTAATTATCAAATGAGCAACAAAGTAATTAAGAATGATTCAATGCATGTGTTAAAATCAAATTTATAAGCAAGTTAATCAGATTTGAAAATAACGAGATTGACTCCTATTTACTACACAGTGTAATAAATAAGTGTATATGCCAGCACAGAGAGATAGAGAAGTATGCAGTCAGAAAGCTATACTAATATTTATGTATAAGAGAAGTGTGGGTCACGATAGATAGAGAGAGGCTAGCCTGAAAATTTCCCTCTTAAGATTGGTGAGAAGACTGTCATTCAATGCACCACCATTCTCAAAGGGTAATGGCCGGATCTCAAGGGGGGATGACTTTGCCTATGGTTTTTTCATTTGCTGTGTTAGCAGATGAGATCATGCACTACACCTGAGAGATATTCCAGCTCAGGGGAGACTACTGGTCTCAGCTTGCTGTGACCCAGAAGTGCTCAAAGGGCCTTCTATGTAATTGGATACTTAAAGGGGTTTGAGATAGTTGATTTTTGTCAGATATTTGAATATTCATTTTGATGTTTTAATATTCACTTTGGCTGCACTTGGAAGATATCATACTAGTGGAACTTTCCGCTAGTTGCATTAGACCACTTGACTTGGGACACGATCCAGGTATCACATGTCTAGGGGGGTGTGGCTGATGGTTGGTCTCTTTCTCAGAGTATTATGAAGCTTTTTCACAGGCACACAGTTCCCCAAGAACACTGGGGAACTGCCCAAGTGCTCTGAATCATTGCGGTATAGCAATGGGTATTCTTTCCCCAGTGTGCCTGGTCAAGATGACTTCTTTGGATGGTAGTGACTTTCTTTCACAACTATAGCAGTTTCAGGTATGCTGGGGGGCTGCCTTGGCACCCTGAATGACTGCCTTTATATAATGAGAATTCTTCCACCTATGACGGCTGGATCAGACAATAGCCCAAGTAAGGGACAGAAGATGCTTTTCAAAGTGCGTTAAAAAGGTTATGCAGAGCAGTAAAAAGTGGTCTGTGCAGGCAGCAAGCTGGAAAGAATTCCCACCACCACACGTTCCCTGCCCACTGTTGTAGTGTGTGCATGGATATGACTGGACTTCTATTTACTGGTTAGTCATTGTGATCCCCGGTATCTCAGGATACGCACAGCTGGAAAAGCAGGTGGATCCTGAAGAAGTAGTGCAAGAAAACTGACAACTTGTCTTAGCAAAAACCTCGCTGTTTCCTATTTCTGTAGTGGCCAGCAATTCTTAGATAAATTCTATTATCACAGTGAGTGGCATCTTAAGATGTATTTTGTGCTTTCCTTGGTGAAAGGGTTGCTGCTAAGGGACTTTTCTTAGGACAAGGCCCTGTGCAGGAAGCAGGATCCGAAGAACTATGAATTGTCAGTAACTCAATATTTTTCATCTTTTAATTTATAGTCTTTAACATTGATCTTGTCAATTTATTTCTGAGGACTATAATCATCCTTCTGGATCACTGATGACAAAGAGGTGCTGTTATAGCCAGAAGCTTGGATTTAAGACTAAAAGCATATCAAGATTCTGGGTTGTATAATAGAAAGGAACATTTAGCTGTACTAAATACTCATCACAAAATGCAGTGCCTTGACTTTCAACCAGTTTCTTGTATCAAGGATGGGGAATGGAAGAAAGTAATTATTACCAATTTATACCCTGTGTGTTGATGCAGGCAAACACATTTAAAATCAATTAAACATACTAAAACAAAGTAACATCCTAAATTAAAGATTACTCTACAAAAATATCCAAAACAACAAACTTTTTAGCTCAGTTCCTGATTGACCTTCTGGGTTTATCCTAATTTATTCTTATTTAAAATGATTTTGTAATTACAACATATCATCTGTTGCAACCAAAATAATATAACACAGTACTGCAGAAGAATTTTCAAACTAAAGACAAAGACTTCTGTGTCAATATTACCACAGATTAACAAAATGAGAGTAAATAAAAGGTGACATGCTGTCAAAGTATCCAGATTATCCAGAAAGACAAGCAGCCCTCTTATTAATAGATGTTCCCTCAGGAGAAAAAAGAAAAAGTCTCTGATTCAATGATTACATCCAATATACTAAGGCTAGGTTACTGCAATCACTAAATACCTGACCATAGCTAGAGTTGTAATGAGAATACAGGGCTGAAAATAATGAGCTGGAATAGCAAGAACAGAAGCTAACCGAAATCTAGTCAAAATATTATAGGTGTGTTTGAAAAGGGTTTTTTGCTGTGACCAAGACTCATAAACACGACTTGTGATGCCTTTTTTTTTATTTACTAGAAACTCAACAAAATTGTCTCAACAATTTCACCAATGGATGTTTCTCATTTCTAAGAGAACTGCTGAAACTTAACACTCTAAATTGGATGCAAGTTGCTAGAGAAATCTGTGTTATTCAGCACAATAGTTTTGAAGGAGGTTAATGTCCAATTTCCTGCAGCTTTATTTTTTAAATAATTTTTTGTATTACTGGTATGCATTGTCACATATACTCCTGTGTGACTGTCGCACTTCATACATTGCTTATAAATGAATATTGAAATGAGCAAGAGGCTGATATATAGAGAGATCTTTGCAGAAGCTGGCATTTTCTTAAATGACAATGGCATTAATTGGGAAGTCTGGAACTAATCCAGAGCTGGAGAGAAGAAAAATTTCATTTCTTTTCCTTACTTTTTTTTCTTTGTCTTTAGAGAGCTGACAGTGTATAGTAGTGACTCATATGTGAGGAGTTTTTTTGCTCTTTTCAAGTAGGTGAAAAAATGATAAGGAAAGTAACTTGTGGATTCAATTAATGTGAATATTGATGAAGGAAGGTAGGTGAACACAAGCATATGTAACTGACAATTCAATTGAACACTCCATCCTTTGGCTTCACCATTCTACTCAAAATTGTCCTACGAGATCATTGCACGATCACTGGTGATGAGGATGTCCCAAAGGGAGAAAAATGTCAGGCACCTTCATTACTCCCATGTAAGTCACAAACAATATTAATTCTGATGTCATTGCTCTGTTTTATGCTCTGTAATTTCACCCTTACAATGTCACTGTTGTTGGTTTATGTTTCTTGAATTTGGCAAAGATGAGGCTATAGCTGCCGAAACAACACTGACACTGCATACATAATCTTTTCTGGTACTGGGTGGGGGGGAGACCTAAATCTCATAAACTGGAGATTTTTTGTTTCTTTTCTGGTTTTCTGGTTTTGTCCTGTGGGCTTTCCATGTCTCTGTTAAAGCTGTGGTCATGTTATCACTTCTTTAATCCTTTCTTCATCCATATAAACAAATTGGGGTTTTTTTCCACTTAATAATGACTTTTTTTATTTTATATAATGAGAGAGATGGATTCCTTTGCAGTGCAGAATATGTGGCGTTACCAAAGCCCCTATTTTTGCCTTTCTATTCTATGTTCTAAGGTGTTATTGAGGGAACCTGATGCATGCAATCTTCATTCTTAAAAGTCTGAAGATGATTTGGGGAAGTAATAGGGGGACAACATAAAAGTGCATTCATTTTTGCATTTTACCTCACAGAGATTACATGGGAACAGGGAAATGAGCATAAAAGAAATCTGTTGCTATTCATGGTTACACTAAAAGTAAATCTCCAGGGTTACAGAGATTTCCCATGTAGAGTATCTGAACTTTACCTTTTGAGAAGTGAGGGAGGGTGAAGGATGCTGGGGATGTACTGTGGCACAGTAGGGATTGTGAATGATGTCTAATAGCTGAATCTTTCACTTAGGAGAGAAACTGTTTCACCCCTTTGCTCTGACAATTATGAAAAATAAACGAACTCTTTAGGTGATATAAACGAAAAAGCAGGGGCATATTTTGAAGTCTTTCACTGTTGAAACCATAAATTTTTTTTTCCAACAGATGTACATACAAATTCCTTGCAGTCAACTACCGAGGCAGAGACAAAACTGTGAACAGACCACACAATCCCTTCTGCTGGCTCTTCCTTCTAACCACTGATTTATCTTTCTTTTCAATATACAACTGCTCATCCTATATTGCTTAAATTGCCAGCTACCTTTAGGGCGGGGAGACAGTTTTATGTAGCAGCATTCTGAGTTCAAAGCATCTCTGAAAAGGCTTTAGAAAGTAATGAGGTTAAACGGTGACCATGCTATGATCCTGAGTACAATGAAAAGCCATTATGCATACGCCAATGGAGGAGTAAAGGCACATGCTTGTCTTAAGAATTGGTGACTTAGTTTAAATTCTGTGCTGAAGGGTCAAACCATTATAGTACCTGTGCCTGACAAAGCGACAGACTTGACCTCCTTTGCAGACAATCTTTCCCCTTTGTAAGATAATCAGATAAGCATGAACCTCTGTACTGGGAAAAAGACAGAAAAAATTACTCTGTTACTGCAATCTGTACTGGTAGGTCACTTGTACTTAGAATGACTAAGGGAAGGATGCTGAATGAGACTATATGTCATAGTCTTGGGGAGATGTGACTCTTTTATGCTATTTTTTTTTTTAGTACATTCTCAAAAATATTGTGGACAGAATAATTGAATTTGGTTAATATCAGCAAGCCAGAAACACATCTTTTACTATTTATTTTATTTCTTCTTTAAACATAGGCATGTAAAGCAGCATGGGAGAGGTCTAGGAAGAAATGCATGTATCCCATTTCACTTTACATGCTCAAACCATTCAGTTCTGGAGCAAATTTTTCAACCCATCCTCCCCTATGGCTGTGCAAAAGAGGATGCAGAGCTGAGATGATGTTGTAAAATAATGATGCAGATTGTGTTTGTGTGTGTGATGACCAAAATAAAGGGTTTCTTTTTTCTTCTTGGATGACTTTGAGTTGAAATTCTGATCTATGTGACACTCACATAAACTTGAATTTATTCCAGAGAAGCCATTAAGCTTTATGTAGAATCCTCTGAGATAATAATTTGGCCTGTCTTCAGTTACATTACTTCCTACTCCAATATTCATGCAATGAATTTCTTCACTTGCACAAGGTATCTTGGAAGTTCTTCAAAAGTGAATAGATACTCATAGGTGTTTTAAATGGGAGATTGGTATGAGAAAGCAAGCTGGTAACCAGTTGCTTATATCCCTCATGCCAGGTGATGCTTGCTAACAGAGAGATAGATGGGAGAGGTGCCAAAACTCTTAGTGTAATCTATTCTGCTTTATACAGTCTGGCACCATACTAGCTATGCTTTCCCTGTGTAACTTTTTACCCTGAAAATTTTTTACAACAGCTGATAGCAATCATGAACAGTAAATGTATGTCTATATAGGATGATGTCAACCACTAAAGTGGCTATGACAAGAAGCAGATCAATCACAACTATGTTCTAGGTCCGGCACCAGGTGTATGTTCAGGCATAAAGTAGCACTAGATGGTCTGGGCAATGAGTCTGAGACACTGGATTTGCTTATTCATGTGCACTTACATGTGCATGCATGATTTCCCTCCCTGGGCCTGGATTTTAATATTTAAAATAAAGCAACCATGCTGAGCAGTTTCGTTTATTGATTTGTTTCCATCTGGAAGAGACCCAAGGAGGTACAGAAGATGAAAAAGGCCTGCTAGTATAAAGCAAAAAAAGTGTTGATACTTTTCTATCCAGAAAAGTTTAAATTAAAACCTATTTTCACTTTGGTTTTGTTAGCAAAGAAAATTTTTAGCTGCTTTTGATTTTTTCAATGGGAGTAAACATGATGAAAAATATAAAAAGGTTTAAGTATCGTATAGTTTTTAGCAGATTTAATAACTTGATCAAAAAGAACAAAAATCTTATGTGAGGGAAAAGTGAAAAGAAAAAAAGAATCGTTAACATTTTTTTCTATGGAAAAAATTTATCCAGAGAAGTATGACAAGATTCTAGACAGAAAGTTTGCTGACTTATGAATAGAAACACAAATTGTTCCTTCTAGTTCCAAAATAGATGTAATAGGTCTGAGACTATCTCTCTTGTTCTTGTGTTCTTTTTCCCTTTCATCACACTTTCTTCCCCTTTCTCCCTTCATATCCTTGATTATCTTATATATGGAGACTGGGGAGAAAGAAAAAACAAAAAAAAAACAGAAAGGAAAAGAAAAAAAAATAAAAAGGAAAGTAAAATTATTCAAGGCAATTTGAGTGGACTTAAATATTTTAATTTGGAAAATAGAGCTGCAAATATTTTTCCGCTTGTTTGTGTAATCTCCAATCAACACTCAGCATACTGAAAAAACAAAATGTTGTTGATTTTTTTATTGACTACACCTCTTTTCCTCGCATTTGTCCCAGAGGGCAAATCCTTTATTTATACTTTGGAAGATGTAATATCCGAACTGCACCAAAAAAAATTACTTATCTTTACATGTAAAAAATTAGACAGTAAATTAGAAAATATAATAATCTCGTATAATAAGCAATGCATTAGCCTGGTATTGATATATATTTTTAATGTTATCCTTGTTGATTTTTTGCTTATGCAGTCCTTTTGAAGGAACAGTATGAATTCAACTGACCAATATGATTTCTTTTTTTTTCTTGAACTCATCTTCCTGTCTCTAACCACCCATTTGCCTGCTGTGTTTAGCTCCAAATAATCTTTGAAATATTTCATTTATTTAGCAGTATTTACACAGCTTTTCCTAGCAGTTGAAATAAGACTGGTGGCAGTCTCTCCAAAATTTACATTTCCTGTTTTTCAGACATTTCTACTGTTATTGTGATAGTAGTTTTGTGGATAATCCATATTAGAGAATCAGTTATTTGCAAAGCAGAAAGTGAGCCCCTCCCCATACATAGAACTTTCAAACTAAATGGCAATGCATTGGCTTTTCATGTATTCCCACTACTACTGACACGAACATCGTGAAATCTCTGCTGGCATCCCAGTTTGTTGTAAAATTATTACTTAATATTATGCAACAGTATATGTGAGACAGAACAATTCATATTTTCTGTCTTCTTGCTGTGTATAGATTTCACGTTTCAGCATTCTATTTAAGCAGGTGGCTGACTTTTTTAATATTATCATTTTTATGCCTTCGTTGTTATTTTGGGCATCCAACATGTTTCACAAGAATGTGAGCAATACTGCAGTCTAATTTGTGTCATTCAGGAATGCAGATCAGCTCTGGAATGGACTGTTTAAATGTTTATGTGTCAGCTGAAAGCTATTAAGGAAGTTGTAGGTTAAATCTTTTGAAAGTCTGTTTTCATTTATTTGCAACATGAGAGAAATTTAATTAACAGGACTATTTTTCCTGTTTCAGAAAAAAAAAGATATTGAAAACTGGTAAAGAACGTGTTTTCCTACAGACGTTTTCAATCCAAGTGGTTCAGTAACTTTCTGGAAAAGGGGTTGAAACACAAAATAATTATCTTTCTCTTGCAAATAACTGTGACCTTATCCTGAGAAATAAAGGCAGCATTTGAAATCCAGGGCTACCATTGGTAATTGAATAAATGTTGGAATTTGGTCAAACAGGAAACCACTGAAAATACCTGAAGAACCTTAATGTCAAACAGAGGTTTGGCATCAGACCAACTGTGTAACTTCAAATGAGATGTAGTCTTTCAAAAGCTCTATTGCACCTTGTCAATGAGTTTATTACTGTGTAAACTGATGGATTTCCACCATAATAGATCTAGGCTACACACCAGCTGTGGATGGAGGGGAGGGAGAATGCTCCCAAGGTTAAAGTTGTATCTAGATTTCACTCGCAGGTGAAGTTCAGAGACACTGCCTCCTCTCACATTCCTAAATCATAAAATTTTGAAGCCTGATTGTGACGATTTGGAACTGTTACAGTTTAGAAAACACAGGAGGAAATCTCACAAAAACATTGTCATAGCTAAGTTCATTTTCTCATACTCCTCTTGGATCTGGGTGACATATCTTTTTCACGTTAGCATTTTCACTTTGATATATTATTTTTTTAAATGCTAATTTTCTAGCATGAAAGGGATCACATCATATTTCAAAGCCTTTGCTGTAACGTTAAACCTTTGAACTAATGTTAAAGAAATTATTTCCCTAAGGCTATAAGTCTGAAAATTTATTAAAAATTGAATTTTAAAGATAGCACCCAGGCTAAAAAATAATAGTATATAAACACCACTTAAAACCTTATTGCTGCTTACTTTTAAATAAAGTAGAAATTCTTATTAAAAATACAGAGGCTTAATTTTCTAGCAGAATTTCAGAAGCAGCATAGATATCCTAGCTCATCTATCTTTTATGTTGGTTGAAGCTGCACATTTGTTATATCTGTGGTTGCTACATGGAGTGAGTTTTAAATTTCTGTTCTTTTAAAACAGTTGTAAAAACGTGTACTTCACTTTTAGGGCATGAACCCACATAGGAGGCCATAAGTGGAAATAGCTCAATAATTGTGAAAAGGTGATTTAGGTGTTTGGGTTACATGATCCTAGACCTAATCTGATTGAGACACTCATGTTAGGAGTAGAGTCTGCCTTGAATTGTCTCCAGAGATCAACTTTTCAATCATTATCTGAAGGATTTTCTTGCTCTCCCTGATGTTAGAAGAAAACCTAAAACAGGCTCCTAGTTTCTAAACTGCTAACCCAATGGACTATTTCAACTGTGTGTGACAAATTTCTGTTCTCTAAAACCATACTACTGTGCTAGCATGGCTTTTCAGTAATGTTCTAAATCATATCTTTAATGTCTTCTCTGTTTTCAGCCATTTATTTTTATGGATGCCCCTTTCATTTATAGTTTCTGGTTTAGTGTGACTTTCAGGATTTTTTCCTTTGTGTCCTTGATGTCATTTAGGAACCTTGTACTTTACTGTACACTTCCCAAAGCCCTCAGGGTTGTCCTTGTTCCTCTTCTTTTTTTTAATATACCACTTGTAAATGCCTTTTCAAAAAGCAAATATTGACCTTTCCTCAAAGCAATGTTCTCAGACATCCTAAATGTGACATATGTCTCTTCACTTCTCTCTTTCTCTACTTCTTTATTCTTAGTTATTTTTCCTATAAAAGCTAATATTGGCAGTGTGCATCACTGTGCTAAGCTGTTACATTTCCTTTAATGCTATAGAGATCTCTCCAAAGAGTATGGGCAAGCCTCAAGTATCCTGGCTCTGGACTGTGACTCTGTTGGGTAGATTCACCCTTGTGGTACTCCAGAAGGCAGCTGGAGCTTAGGTAGCTGGACCTTTAAACTCAAAAGTCCAAAAGATGAGTTTTCAGAATACCACAAAGTTTCTGCCTGTGAACATTTTCCTGTCTGTGTTAACAATAAGAATGATGCAATGACTGCACCAAATTGGAGGGAACAAGTGATCTGCTTGAGTGCTACCATCCAGAAGAACCTCAACAGACTGGCAGAAACCTCATGAAACTCAGCAATGGCAAATGCAGAGTCATGTATCTGAGATTGAATAGCCCCATACACCCATACAAAGGTAGGAACTCTGGAGAAAACAGTAGAAGAGGACCGAACAGTTGCAGTTGAGAATCCATCAGCCATCAATGTGCCCTCACAGCAGTGAAGGGCAACAAAACCAAGGGCTGCCTTAGTAAAAGGATATCCAGTAGGGCAGGGAAGGTGGCTGTTTCCTTCTATTCAGCACTTGCACGAGGACATCTCACAAAGTATGTCCAGTTTGGGGATTTTCAGTATGGTGAAGATATGGAACAAAGTAACTTCCAAAGTCCCTTTCCAACCTTAATTATTCACTGATTCTGTGATTCCACTTCATCTCCATCCTTCCATGGTGTACCAGGTCATACCACACAGAACTTGATGCAAAAACCTGAAAATTAGTACTTGACCTTAGCAAATTGTACTTGCACAATTTAAGTACAAAGAGAGTTCTTCCATTTCTATGTGATGTCTGATTAGCTCATGAGAAACTTTTCAAACTTAATGAAAGCATTACCTACTTTAATTACTTGTGCATGGTATTTCCCTTCATATGTCTGCAGTAAAATAGAAAAATTGACAGAACTCTGTAGCCTAAATTATGCTTTTGACACTTCAGAGATGAAGCACCAGAAGAATACATTAATGAATAAATTACTAGGAATAAAAAGAATAAATTAATGAATAAAGATGTTACAATAACAAAGCCCACACATAAATGGAGCAGGAACAGAAATGTTTCCAATGACAGCACACATATAGGTGCATTTCTACCCCAGTGTTCTTATTTGTATTTTAAATCTAATTTGAAAATCCAATGACAAACTGGAACCTCATCTGAATATACTTTTATACTATAAATTATAGTTGAACAAGTCATAAAAAAAATTTATTAAAAAATGATTATTCTTCCCTTTTAAAATAATTTTCATGTGTCTGAGTGAAAATGTATATGGTGTATATATGTATAGTGTGGTGTTTTGTGTATATTTTGACGTTTTCTCTGTCTGTAATCGGGTATGCATAGTTACTAGTTCATCAAATTGTGACGCTCCATGTAAGTAGACTATAATTTGTCCAGATCTGCATGTCATATCTTCAGATTTTTGCATGCAGAAATGTAAACAAAGAAGACATTTATAAACAGTTATCAGCGCTAGAAATATATTTACATTTCTCTGGGATTGCATGGTTATTATACTATTCTAATGAAAAGGCAGGATCAAGGTTTATTGTGGTCCATTAAATAAATTTAGTGTGAAGTTAGTGTCTGAATGCTTTGGGTAACCTTGGTGTAAGTCTGAATTTGGATCATGGCTGTATTCAATTAGTTTAGTTATCTGAAGTCATACTTAGGGAAATTTTTTTCATAATTCTGTGTGGTTTTCTGTGAGTTGCAATTTTTTTACCTTATCCGCACAGAACACATAAACCTCTTAGGGAAAATTCAGAAAAAATATTATATTTTGTAACTATATTACTCTGTATAACTTTGCTTGTTTACAATGATAATGACAGAGAGCTGTACAATGTGTTATGAGTAAATGTTAAGTCACAGTAATTTTGACTTTTCCAAGTACTTGATATGCCACTTGAAATGAATTCTCTCATTATCCTTAAGCGTGGCAACTTGTCATAATAGAAAGGCCAACTATGAAATTGCATGAGAACATTAGACTGACATCATTTTGCTTCTGTGGCTTTGCCAATTAGTCTGTGTAAACATCGCCTTCTTGAGAGATTAGAAGAATGAGAGATGAACTCATGGCTCTATCACTCATGAAATACAAAAAACTGAAATAAATAATATACCTTTTTTAGAAGATAGGAGCTGTCCCTGAGAGTAATGATTCTTTGCCATTTTGAAACCCTGTCATTTCAAGTCTTAAGATATTGTATGAACCAATATCCGAAGTGGGGCTCTGTAGTTTCTACTTCATGTTGCAAAATAACGCTTCAGGAATTGAAGTTCCTTTCAAACGGTTTTCTGTGCTGATAGTCAAAGATATAACCTTATAAACAATGAGAAAGCATAACTTTAGGGTCAGTATCTTAATGCTTCAAACAAACATAAATCATTAGATTTAGAAGACTTTATTTTCTGGGATACAGTCCCCATGGGGATGTGTTTGAGAACTGACTTCATAACTATTGGAAAGTGTCATGTTTTGGTGAAGTGAATAGTTTGTTCCTGAAATCTTGATCCTGAGTCCTCTCTTTATTCCATTTGTCCTTCCATCATAGAGATTAATCTCTCTGACAGGAAGAGTTACTTAATATTGCAAGTTTGCATGTATTTACAATGCAGACCTCTGCAACTGGTCTAGATGCTTCAGCCTTCTTGAATCATCCACAGAGATACTGAGATAAATCATTTCTTGATGTCTCTGTTTCTTTTGTCTAAGAAGATGCAGGATGACCAGTTCAGAGGCAGAGATCTACCTCGTAACAGATATTTTCCCCCCCTAAACCATTATGCTGCATTTGGTAGCTCTCAGGACATCAGTCAAAACACCCCTTTTTATAGACAAGTAAAGCTAAAGCTGGGAAGGACTCTCAGAAATAACTGATATGATCATTTCATTAATGTGCGTGAATGTCTTACCTAAGCTCTTCTGAAGTAAGGATATACAGTTTTTTTAGGTAGATTATACCTTCCTCAAAGACACCAAGCCATTGACAGGATTAAATGGAATCCCAGGTGATATTTACTCTTGTCAGAAAATGTGCACCCTGTGTCTCATATGCATGTGTTCAACTATATTTTCCAACTGGAAGATTTCACTATTTTTTTCCTAATAAATTTAAGAATAATCATCTATCAGAAAACTCTCCACTGTACACATACCTGCTAGCAGATCACAAACTACTACATATATGGAGATTAACTGTTAAATAGATAGAGGGGTTTACTCAGTATAAAGTGTGTCCATTGGTTCTGGGGTGGGGATGTGTGTCTTGCTTTGAGGTTTTCTTTTTCTCTCAACCCTTTTCAGATGTCTAGCTTTCTCTTCAAGTACACGTGGCTGAATATAACAAATTATATGTCAGGGTTTACAATTATTTTGAAGTATATTTACCTTTAGAAGTCACTAGATATGAGGATTCTGGAATCTTGCTTAGCTTGAGGATGTGTCTAATATTAATTGTTCATAAGTGCTCATATTCCTCAGAAATGCAGCATGCTGAAATAAGCCACACTGGCCAAGTTTTAATTACTTGTTCATCTACAAATTTTACCAACATTTATTTTATGTTTTGTTACATATATTTTATAAATTTACTTGAGACTTAATTCTAAATAAAGGGCCTAATTAATCCTTATTTATCTTTTCTTAGATATTACCACAATACCAGTTTATTTCTGGTTTACTCAGATCTTTCAGTATTTTTCCACTGCCTGTTAAAAATAGAGTACACATTCAGAGATCTATTTGTCGCAAGTTTCATTATTGTTGAATTGAGATATTTGGTTGCTTATTTAAGCTATTTAATAGCTGCCCTGATTACTAGTGGAGAAGAGTTTTCTTTTAATAAAAAATATACACCCTGTTCCTCTTCAAGGCTACATTTAAATGTCAAGCTAATAGACAAGTTTTTCCTTAGATTTTTTCATTACTCACTCTGAAATATGTGTGAAAGTTTGAACATATGCTGTATGAAGAATAAATGAACATCTAATTCATTTCTATACCTGTTTTAATTACTGTCATTCGGATTGCAATTTTTAAAAGACTAGAATTTTAACATGAAAACTGATATAGAGTTTATAGAGGCCAATAGAAGCAACTTGGTTAACATGTATGTACTCCAGAAAAATTAAAAAACATCTCTCTCTCTCTATGGCATAGTGGTGTTTGCAAGGTCTATGAAAAAATCTGCACTAATTTAAGGTATAGCAACAGGTGATGAGATAGAAAGAATGTGCAGAGTAGAAGAATTGTAATCTCTGAGAAGTAAGCCTAATTATGTGGAATTTTAATATCTTGCAAAATATAATTTTATGAGAGGGGAATTACCTGCAATACATCACCTGCTGATGAATACTCTGCTTTATTCTCTGTTCAGGCATCTAGGAGAAGTAAAGGAGAAAACATGGACGACACTTGAACAGTATCTGTAAAAGCAAAATAGTTTATTTATCTTATTTTTAATCTGTAATCTATTCATTAAATAGAAAATAAATTGCTTCATAGAAGCAGCAGAGAAAGATGTATTAATTTTATTAACTCAAGCATTACAGTTCATTACTGAGATCCTTGTCTTTTATTTATTTATTTATATATTTATCTATTTATTTATTTATTATTTTTAATTTAAGCTAATGACATTTATGGTCAGTAGTAGCAGTAACAGTTTTATGTCCCGAAGCCTAAATAGGTAATCCCATGGTTTAGATGATAGCTTGTTGAAGAATTGAGCCTTTTCTTACAGGGCTTGGGAGCAATCAGCTGGTGTAAAGTGTGGTCTTCTGCAAAGGAGACGCACTGAGAGCTAAACTCCGTGACAGGAGTCCCCAGTTCTGCAGTAAAGAGGTAACTTTCAAACTTCAGTTTCTATTTTATCAAGAAGACAAAGCTTCAATACAAATTTAAGAAGGTGACATGGGAAAATTCACCCCCATATAATACCATTCTGCTGAGTCTGTAGAGACCTTGGAATATTATCTCCTGGAGATACGAATACTGAAGATATCCTTCCAGAAGTAATAGGAGAAAAACAGGCTATTTAACAGTTTTCTAACACATGTCTATTGATTGCTGTAATATCTAAGCTACCAGCATCACCATTTCCAAACACTGAAGGAAACTTCTTTCCTTCCTCAAAACTTCTACTACTCCTCTGAGGAAGAGTTTAACCCAGTGTTGACTAAAATGAGGACACCTTCATCTTTTTCCAGACTTTACTGTCGATTATGTTATGAAGTTCTTCTGGGTATCTCAACACTATATTTGTGAGTGCAGAGCAGACACCCTTGAATTAGTGTTGTCTTTTAGCCCACACATCCATCCAGCGCATTTCATACTGTGTGGAAGAAGAGCCAGATTATGAAGATGCATTTGTATGTCATTAATTTAATAGCTTTTTGTGGTTCATTCTCTTCCCCTCTAGCGTTAGTGGACACAGTGCCAGCTTTGGCACTGTAGCTACCACAGTGCGCACATGCTCTTCCTGTGTTTCAGGAGTGACCAATACCTCAGGATCCCTGGTACTTTTTAATGTCAAAATATTATATCAGTATTACATTAAATCTTTTTTTTTCTCTATGGAAAAACACATAAAATTCTCCCAAGTCCAAGAATCTATTCTTTGCACACACTGTGGATATTTTGATCAAAATCTCATAGAGAATATTTTTAACAAAAAATGTATATTTATTTGTATTTTCCAACATTTTTCCAAGAGTATCCTCTTGCTAACTTTCCTTAAAATTCTCTTATCCATTCATCTTAAAACTCCACTGAGGTCTTGCAAAGCAGTTAGTGTTTGTTTAAGTCCTTTGAGATCCCATGATGGGAAGTACTGTACATCAAAGCAGCACTGCCTATTAGACACGGTTTAAGAGATGTGGAACCAAGAAAAGCAAAACGCAGTTGAAATACCTGGTGACTTGTACATACAAGGAAAATTATTAGCCTGTGAAATTTTCCTTCCAGGGAATTCTCATTGTTGCAAAAATATTTCAGACTAGACTGAACAGTGTTAGAAACAATCCTTCACTCAAAACAGGGTGATTTATATGAGGAAATGTATTGTTAGCAAATAAGACTGGGAAATGGCACCTCATAATTGGTATGTTTATGGGTTTATACTGCTCACTGGACAGGATTAAAAAAGCAGAAGATATAAGTGAGGCTTCAGTGTTGGCTTCCTATGCCTCCAATAAAATCTCCAAAAGACTGTAGGCATGTCTCCAGCCTCTCTATTTTAAAATACTTCTGCCTGCAGCCAGAGTAGGTAGAGAAGACAAAGCTTATATGTACATTTTTTTCAGATCTCTAGTAATGGTGTTGAAGCTCTAGTACTAATCCTGAAAAAAGACCAGTTGTATAGATTGTTTATTTTCTCATACATACATTTGAATGCATCCTTGGATGGTGTTTATTTCCTGGAGGGACAGTAACCTAGCCTATGAAACACAGCAATCTTGCTGCCTCCTCATTAAGATTGACAATCATCGATGTATACCTCTATCAATCATGAGATTATTCTTGGAAGCTTGTGACGTGTTATTCTTCAGCTTATTTTCAAGGAAAAAAAAAGAGTTCTTGAGGTATATTGTGACCTGATTCATTTTTCTTGCTTTATTATTCTTTCTCCCTTCCTCCAACTCCTTCACCTAAGGAGCACTAGTTTTAATGCATCTGGGTTTTCACAGTGTATTCGCAAAACAATCTCAAATAAGTCCAGAATTCAGAAATTAACACAAACAAAAGATCTAGGTTGAAATATCTCAAATACCGAGGAAGCAAAAAGGATCACAGAGCACAAATGGCAACAGAAGGAGCTTCCCCAAAGCTGCTTTCAAAACCTTGTTTTTTCATTATCAAAGAAATAAGGCCCAATCTTCACATTAGAAGAAAAAAAATAAAGCAAATTGTATTTGCACAAATCAATCATACAGGTTATTTAAATGTTAAATTGCATAAATGGCAGAAGAAACTATATGGCAGATGAAACCAAGCTACCGTTGTCTGTGTAAAGTCTGCCAGTGAGCAATTTTGGTTTACTTCAGCAGTGCAGGTTTGTATAAACAGTGTAACTCCATCCACTCTGTGTACAACAAATGATCAAGCAGCCAAACAGACACTGATAACTCCAAACCCCTGGCTCGTTCTCAGACTCCCCTGGATTCAAACTAGATGAGAACTCAAATAACCAAGTTTCAAATTAACTCCTGAAACAAACCTAACTTTCCCTATTCTGTCTACGGCCATAGAAAAATTGTCAGAGATAAACTGTGATGAAAACTTTGGGATTTCTGCACCAGAAATGAATGGAAAAATATTCTTCCCTAAGGGTGTATATTTAGACATATTTCTCTGTTTGCTTATATTAAAGCTTCTCGCTAAGCAGGTAGAAGCAATCAGACTCTTGAGAGACCTGACTGATTAAGAACTTTATCATTCATATACCATAATTATATGTAAGGTATCATGTCAAGGTTTTACCTTGAACATAGGAGAAGGATCATGGTTTTGTAAATGGGTAATAAGGCAA
This sequence comes from Dromococcyx pavoninus, assembly GCA_033558185.1. Classification (NCBI taxonomy): domain Eukaryota; kingdom Metazoa; phylum Chordata; class Aves; order Cuculiformes; family Neomorphidae; genus Dromococcyx; species Dromococcyx pavoninus. The sequence continues at coordinate 1,277,304 of JAUMJL010000191.1, read as the reverse complement.
CAAGCCATATAATGTGTTGATTTGTTAGATTAGAAACGTGCATAGAGCGCATAATAAGGATGTTTTAGCATCAAGTATTCTTATAAGACAGCTATGAATTCAAGTTGTGCTGACACAGAACATTTTTAGATACTTGCAAGGCCGAGCTCTGGTAATGATACTTTGTTGACCCTCAAACCCTCGTTAATGTTGATGTGATGGAAACATAATGCTTACCTAGTATAATATGATATTCTAACATAATCTGTATATATACCTATAAATGAATATGTATGGCTTGAAATTATTTTCCGAACAACTTGTTTCTGCCAACCCAAGGGATTTTAAGCATAAGAAATTGTTCAAGGTTTTGATTTGTTCAAGGAATTCTTGCCAGACTTTAGGGAAAAGGAGGCTAAATCTTTAAGTCTTATTTGTGTTTATTATGCAAATATAAAACTTGTACAGTATTTATCATAAACTCTATGTGTTGTTTAGAGACTCAGACCCAAGAAAGGTGTTCCACAAACGTACCTTTATCAACAGCTGATAGAGGGCATTTTTGCTTGTCATTAAAATTTCCTTTAAGACACGGGTTGGCAAATGTTGTTTCTAATTTTGCATAGTCTCTTCCGTATTTCATTGTTGCATCAGTTCTTCAATTTGTAAATTCGTAACAGTTTATTGCTGTTGCTGCTTCTAAATGTAAACATCTGATTTTTTTATTTCTGGATGTTACTGCTTTAACATTAATGTTTCCAGCTTTTTCTTCCCCAGAAATCAGACCAGAGTTCTTTCTGGTTTTTTTTTTTGTTTTGTTTTGGGTTGTTTTAATTTATTTTGAATGTAATGAAAAGATTCTGTTGTAACCTTTTCCTCCCAGAAACTGCAGATATCAAAATGCTCCTTACAGCATAGGAAACGTAATAGCAAAAGCTAATGATGACGCTTGCTTTTTTAGGTCATTGTTTTTCCCTTCCTGTGAGCTTTTTTTTTCTACCAAGTCCTTAGGCATGTGTTTAGCTAAACACTTTCTTGTTTTGAGCCCAGCAACTCTACTTGTAATCCAGTCTTCAGGACATCCTTGTGCCCTTCTGTGTGTTACGTAAATGAGATTAATATGAGATTAATATGACAGTAAATCAATCAGGTGTCTAAAGTTAGCTGGGATTAATCCAGTCGCAAAAGCTCACCCTTGATGAAGATCTAGGAATGTGAACTGCACTGAATGTTGTAACTTTGAAATTGTTTCTGACTGGACCACTGATACACACAGTACTAATAAACCATTATAGACACACATGATTTATAAACAACTCAATATCATTGTCTACTTGTTTTACCCACTGAAAAAATTCACCAAAGTATTTGCAACCGTGCACTAATTCCAGTGAACACATGAACAAGGGGGAAGGCTGCTTCATTTTCTTCATTTTACAATACTGTTGCAGTTCAACATTTTCAACATTTCATTTTTTTATAGCTTAAATATGATTTATTTTCCAAATCTAGTCAAATAGATATTTTTAATGCAAACATTAAAACACCAAAAGTAGGGCAGGCCATTTTATGTTGAGTAAAACTTTTGATTTCACTGAAAATGGAAAATAGAGTGAATTAATTCCAAGTATATTATTTTTAGTTGTCAGTTGTTCAGTTAGGGGATCAAATAAATAAAATAAAATCAATTTTGAGCAATATTCAATGCCAAAGACAATTGTCTAGTATTTACTGTAAAAAGACCCTGGACTATACTTACCAAAATTATATTTATCTCAGAAAATCAGAAGTCAGAAACCTATCTATATTTTGTCACAGCATGAAAAATGACTTCAGAGAAAGTTAGCAGCAGCAAAATTATATTGAAAAAGGACTTTGATCTTTCATCAAATTGTCCTTGATTATTAATTATATACCTTCAAAACTGTCTAATGGTATCTTCAGCAGGCCTGTAAAATTATTTTTCTGGCTATGAAGTTTTATTGCCTATTCCCCCATATTCTTTGTCAAATTCTCCTGTCTTCACTTTCATTTGGCTTCTGTTGTAATGTCTTACAGGGATTTGACATAGGGCTCTCAGAGCTTAGGGCCACCAGAAGGATTCAAGGTCAATGAAAATATTAGTTTGTTTCACTTTGGATTCCATAATCCATGTTGGTCTCCTGCTGAAGAAACAAAGCACTTCAAATCACCATCTCACAGCATCATTGTATAGTTTTATATCATGGAAAATATCTATGGAAATCTCCATGGAAAATACTAATGATAATTTCTTTATGCTATGACTGAAGACAGGGAATAGCCCCAACTTTCATATTTCACAACAACTTTTGTTGCATATACTGTGCTAGTTATCACCTCCTGCTGTGCCTAGAGGCTAGATTACACCTGTCTGCAAAAATCTGTCACTTGTTGGCACAATTTTTTTTCCCAGAAATATATAAGTAGTGCCAGAGTAGGGAGTTGTTGGATGGTCAGGTTCTGACAGCGTTTCATCTTTTTGTGAAGAAGTTACTGTGATACCTGCACCATGAAGTTCTGTATCCTTCCAGAATTCTTTTGCCAGCACTAACTTATATATTATGCTCATTAAAATTTATAATAGCTCCTTCAAAATGTCCCATAGCTAAACCAATAACCTTATCCTGCTGCCCTTGACTTTAGTGGCAAATCCCCCTTTGGCTGTGTTGTCATATATAATTGAGCTAAAATAACTAAAACACTAATTACAGTTGCTAACCGAAAGTATTAATTCACAGATAAATTCATAGTAAAACATATTAGCAACTGCCTGTAATAATCACATTCCATTATCAAGGGAGTTTCAGATAATGGAAAGTTTAGTCTCCTTCAGTTTTTGTCTAGTTTTGTGACACATTCGAGCAACTCATGTTTTAGCAGTTTGTCACTAGAGTACTGAATTCACAAATTAAACTTGTTTTACTTCATGAAATTTTATCAACTTGTTATGTTTAGCATAGTGTCTATTTATCAGTGGAGACCTGTCAAGTTAGGTATCCTAAAGATGAGGCTTCTGCTGCAATTTGCTTTCTCATATCTGCACAGTATGTTCACGCTCTGCTGTACATAAGTGGACGTTGCCCACATTCAGTTGATCCCTTTTGTGCCCTTTCTTCTCTTTCACTGCACTGGTCGGACAGAAGAAGAGGAGTAAAGCACAGGCAGCAGCATGCTGCTGTTGAACAAGACAATAGTCCTGTGTTTGGTCCAGAAAAGCTGGAGCTGAGGTGCGAAAAGGAGATATACCAGCTCTGAGCCCCAACTAAGAGGTTGGGTACAATCCAACTCCACAGGTCACTCATTCCCAGGAAGCACATAGAAATTCCCTGGAAATTGATTTTGTACTGGGATGGCAGCATTCAGCTGGGATATTTCCAGATGGCTCTGGTATCTATATATTCATGTCTATGTTTATTTCTAAATATCTGTGTATAACTATAGCTATAACTATCTATTTATCTGTTTATCGATACCTATCTCTATGCATATTGATACACATAAAAATCCCTAGAAGTCTTAAATAGTTTGCATTATGAGTAGCCTTTTTAGAAGGGATCAACATGCTGCATACCACCTTTGCTGAAATTATACTTGAGATTTGGCTTTTAGCTTCTTTTAGTTGCACAGAGGTCCTGACGAGTTCTTTCCAAGCAACATATTATCTAGTCTCAGAGAGAGAACACTCCCATTTGGGTTCCGTCTAAGCTGGCCCAAACTAGGTGACTTTCTTCTAGTTTTTTAATTGAATGATTTTTTAATTTTAAATAATGATTTTGCATGTTTTTTAAACCCTTGCCTTTCCTTAAATTTTTAATAGTCCAAGTATAATGGTCTCTCACCCATCATCCCCTCTCAGCCATGGTTCGCTTTGGAACAGATGTGAAAATTTAAAAAAAAAAACAACAGAATTTGTTGCTTAAGGAAAAGTTATCCAGCTATTTGGAGAGAGAAAATTTGCTGATTTCTTGCAATATAAATAGGAAAAATTTTTGTGTTTTTTCAGTAGTTCAAGGACTTCTGCTTCTACCTTGGGGTCCCATCATTGTTTATGTGTACAAGTTTGAACTGCTTCGTTGCCTGTAACTTTTGCATCTCACAGGGAATGCTATCTTATTTCCTACCTTTGCAGGCAACTTTCCTATTTATTTTTGTAATAATGGAATGGGGGCAGCATCTCTCTCAGCTGTCATAATTGATTTTTCTTCCATCACCAAACAATCATTCATTAGCACTAAATAATAACATTCCAGATGATCCATTACTGTTTCTGTCATTTTGAAAAATAGCTGACGTACACTCAGTCCTGTCGGGCTTGCCCACCAACTACATTGCAGAGTTCACTGATAAAACATTTGATTTTATTGATCGAGCTCAGTACAGCTTTAACAAGGTGTTGGCTGGTCACTCTCAGTAGATCTCATTGTACTATAATATTAAAATACCATTTTTCTTCATTTATTTATTCATTGTTGGCCATGTTGACACCATCTCAACTCCAAATACTGCAAGCTCTTGAGACTCAGAACTGAAAGGACTGGGTTAAAGCAGTGGGCAGTTCATTTCCAAATATAATGACATTCTTATTTTCAGGCAAAATAAATTGATTTGGTTAGATACAGCGTAAAGCAACCTATATTAACCTTAAATGATGTTTGGGAAATTAACCACTTTTGAAAGAAACAACACAGAACTGCAAATGCAATCTGTTTCAGTAGGTCTATGAGCAATTTTGTTTGCCAGAAGTTGGCAAACACGTGAATAATTAAACAATATAGTGTTCTTCTGGGGAACTGATCTCAGTTAAATACATGCATACAAACGCACTCAGATCTGGCTAATTTTAGTCCAGGTTGGTTCAACAGCCTATTTTACTACACAGTGACTTGAGTGCTTGTGCTTTCATGAAGGTAGAAGCAAATAACAGAGGTAAGAAGAACCATTGAAGCCAAGAGTAAAGCCCTCACAATAACAGAAAGGGCTGATGAGAGCTCACAGCTGTCAAGGAAGTTTAGTGTAACCATACACGTGGTTTTTAAAAAGGATAAATTATTTGGACTTGGCACTAACTCCTACTCCCTGTGTAACAATTGGTCAGTTATTACTCTGATTTTGAGGGGGCATGTTGTCTCCACTACCCGATGGAGACCCTGTCTTAACAACATCTCTGTTTTTTCACGCATTTGAAGGTGCTCTTTACTGAGAAACAGCATCCATCTCACAAGAAGTAATTCCAATATTTAGGGTATCCAAGAAGAACAAGTCAGCTGGGAAATGTAACAGCAGTGAGATCTGGGTATTTATCTTTCTTGGTTTTCAGCAGTTTATTCCATATCCTTTGTTCAATGCCTCTTGTGATCATCTGTCAGTTTTGAGACTCTTGTCAGGATGTGCTTTCCTTACAGTGGAGCTCTAGACCTTCCTTGCTTTGATAAAAAAGCTGTTACAGATACTTAATATTTCTTAGCATTTGCTTTTGGGGACAAACCTATACATTCAATTTATAGAAAACTTAGTGAATGAGAAGTTTCCATTGTGGAAAGTGGAAGTCCAGTTCTCCAGGAAGAGGAATGAAAGTTTGTGAATTATACTTCACACTATGAAGCAGAATCTTTGGTGGGTTAATTTTTAAAGATTTCTTTAAAACTAAGCTGTTTTGGACATAGTTTTGAAGAGACTGGAGAGAGAGTTATCTCAATATGAATCTCAAACTCATAGAACATGTATACAAATTTTTTATCATACATTATTTGAAGCTGTACTCTTTCATATGTAGTTTTTCTGTAGTTTAGTGATTTTCTACGTTTAAAAATATTTTATGAAATCATATCACATTTTTAACATGGATGGTTACATGAGCATGTAGAGCATTTTCTGTGAGAAATTAGTCAAATAATTATCTTATCCCTTCTTTGTTAATAACTGTAGTTAATAATTACTTGGAAGGATAATAAATCTGTTATTGCTACAAACAAAAGAACTCCAGCAATGAACAACACTGGCAACAAGATTACAAGTCCAGTCCTGTATCATGTCAGATGATCACATCATGCAGTCATAAATCAATTATCTGCATTGTGAAATCTTCTGTAAAATACATTAGATTTGTTTCTCTCCTCTTATACTCTTGGAAAACTCTCCCAGAATTTTATTCCGTTGATAGCCCAAAACCTTCTTCTACTTTTCATCCTGAAATTTTTCAAACTGTTTATAGCCATCTTCTGTCTGTGACAATACTTGTTCTTAGCCTTATGCAACAAATTATCACGTCTTCTCAGAAGCTGCTATTTTATGGCTCATTTTTCCATTTTACAAATCTTCATTTTCCCCTCCTACCTAGACTACTAATCCCTACTTGGCTTTTATCTGGTTTGAATTAACTGTTTCTAAATTTGAACTCTTGGAATATCACAGAGCATTCAGGATCTAGGGCTTTTCCCTCAGTGTTATGTTGTATATCTCATTTTCTATCCAAAAGCATAAGCTTGTTATTTATACTGCTAAGTTTCACCTAGTTTCTCTTATTCCATTTCTCAATTTCACAATTCAGTTCATCTTGCACAATGTTTCACCTTCTCTGTACTGGTGATATCTTCCCACTTTGCATCATTTGTGAATATGACTAATATACTACTTTACGTCATGTCATGATTACAAATATTAAATTAGATTATTCTTAGACTAATCCTTGAGTTATTTATTCCAAAAAGTCCTTTCCAACCAGGTAGTTTTCATTTTCCCCTCTCTTTAATTCCTTCTCCATTTTATGATATTTCTTTAAAGCTCCTCTTTGCCATATTAATTAATTTTCTGTTTGGTAGTCTTTCAGATGCTGTCATAAATTCTAGGCAGATTAAATGCTACTTATTTTCTTTAAGCTGATAGAGTACTAAAGCAGTATCCAAGAAAAGTCCAGCCTGCATCAGCAGACCATTAAAATATCCAAATGTATCTCACTGAAACGTTACAGCATTTTCAAGGGAAACATATGTCTCGAAACAGAGCTGCTTGTGAGTATTCACATTTGAATGCTATCAGATAAAGTGGCACATTTTGTAAGTCTCTCTTAAGTTTTGTAATCTCTCTTGAAACAGATGATGAAAGTATAGTAAAATCAATCTTAGGCCATTTTACATTAGGGGTATTGAGTTTCTATGTCCACTTTAATTTGCTTTCTCTTTCATATCTTTACTATATATGCTAAGCATTCATTAGCTCACCCAGATAACTATTATAACATTGGTTTTTTAGCAAATTTAATTTACTAAGTTTTATTCAATTAACTTAGGTGAAGGAGAACCATGACTTTGCATGTACCAATTCAGACTTCTAAAAAAAAAATACACAAGGAAAATCCAGAGGCAAATTGAGGTGTACAACTCTGCTCGGCAGAGATTTTTATACCTGGGAGAAGCTCAGAACAAAAGGAAATTTTTAATGTTCTTTGATGGAAAAATCATTTTTTTCACATTTCAGATGTTTGTGAAGAAAATAAAAATTCGGTGACTAACAAAGAAAAGTCAGTGGCTGCAGTTTAGGTTAATTTCTTCTCCTTAGTTCTTGCGTGAGGTAATAAATAAAGCCACAATCCTAGAAGTAGAAAATGAGTTACTCAGTCGCTGACTGTTACATGATTCTTACAAAGAAATTAAACTTGCTCCGTTCACCTCTGTACAAAGAGTAGTCTCAATGACAAAATACCATACATGTGTAAATAGTATGCCTGGAATATAAAAGCTTTATTATCTTACAAATTAAATCAGAGGTTCTGATATTCCAGCTGCATGATTTATTTAGCACAAATTCTAAGTATCCAAACCTTCTTTCTACCTGGCACCAATGCCGAGTTCCTGCCAGCGCTGGAATGACACACATTATGCTGCAGGAGCAGGAGCAGGAGCAGGAAAATGGCAGGAGCCGTGAGTTGGACACACCTGCCTTAGCAGATCAAATTTCTTGATAAGTTTGTGCCTTTTTTTAATTTTGGGCTGAACCATCTTGTGCTCCAACTTTGTAGTAGATCCTGAGGGCAGTGGAAAATGGCAAGTGCTGTTTTTTATTTTGCTGCAATATTTTTTAATAGCTGCAGATGTTAAAAGAATTCATATTTGAGTGTTCCAAGAGGATATTACAGAAGAATGTAGTGAATTAATGTGTACTACAGGCAGGGTTATGTAATAGTAGGGACCTGGCCAGTGTGACAGTAATTGTTTACCCCGGGAGTATATGTTTACCCTCTGCCTGGGCACAAGGGAAAAAGGGAATTACAGGGAAAGCAGCTAAGGCTCTGGGGAATTAAAGACCCCAACTCTGAGCTCCAGTGGTTGTTTCCAATACAACCATTTCATTCTGCTAAACTGAAATAAAAAAGAATAAGAAAATTAAGAGAAAAAAAGAATTTTAAAAAGGAAATAAAAGACAAAAAAGTGAAATGAGAAAAGAGAACTTGGATTGCGGGAGGAGGAAGAGGGATAGGGAAATCTACCCACAGTGGCAACAACATTTGTTGCCTCTCATGTCTCACACTGGTGCTGACCACAAGATCCCAGCTCCAGAAAGGTTTTACATATTCTTGGCTTTATATAGGAGGACTCAGTCCATTTACTGATTTTTTCAAATGCATCTTGAAAAGGTCACACAGAGAGCCAGAAACCTTGAAGTGAAAATGTAAATGATGTGAAAATGCATCTCTTATGTATACACATACACAAAAGTGAACCTAGACAGACTAAGATTATGTTAATGTATGTAACATTTCAGCATGTACAGTATATTCACAAATGTCACTATTATAGCAATAATTTGCCATTGTGTGTATTAATATTAATTTTACTAATAATGCTATGAAAAGGTTATATTTAATTGAATGACTTCATAAACTCAGTTTTAAACAACAAAGAAAAGCCAACGCATTAGAATATAATTTCAATTATTTTATAAAGTAAAAACAGATTTTTGAAAATATGTTAGGGCTTTATAGTTCCCTGATCTCTTTTGCATTCCCTTCTCTCAACGATACCATTTTATCTTCTTATGTTCTAACTCCCATGTGAGTGAGTCTTTATATTATAATGCAGCCAACATATTGTATTGGAAATAGTGTCTGTCTATCTTTTATAGCATTATTATTATTTGTTTGTACTCACATAAATAAATATGGACTCATCTCTGGGTGGCAATAAGCAGCAAGGGGGAGGGAAGAAAATCACAATATGAGAAAAGGAGGCATTTACCTTGAAAGGAGAGATGTGAATTACCCTCTTGACCAATGGTCGCTTTTATTAGGACCCTTATTGGTCCAGTCTAACTGGAACACTTTCTTGTAATCCTGCAACGCGTAACTGGTCATGGAGTCGTGTTCTCACTCCGAAACAGGGATGCATCCATGTCGTGAAAAACTAAGTGAATAAAAGTATCTTGGTTAGTTGCTGCTCCTCCACAGTGTTGTATGTTTTTCCAACATCTAGAAATATAATTTCAATTAGCATGAGGGTTTTTTAAAAAAAACCACTCATGTATTTAATATACAGCACAGTATAAATCTAATATGAATCTAAAAAATAAGATTTCAAAAGCAGTATTTTATTCTGAAAATGAAATTAAAATGGTTTCTGAAAAAGAACTCCCAAAACCAATGTTAAATTTCATCAGAAATATTGTAAATTTTTGATTTTCAGAAATATTTTTTGTGAAATTGCAACATCTTCTTGTGATATTTTAGTTAGCTGTATGAAAGTGACTTTGCCTCCTCATTATCAATGGATTCATTTTCAGGGCTGTATATTTTAGACCTTATCTAAATATCATAAACATTAACAGTATACCAAACTAAAGACAGCTGAAGTTAGAATGGGGTGCTTCCAAAAATGTGTTAAGGATATATTGCCTCTTTTTACTAGCTTTATGTATTTTTTATCTGTGTGATCAATTCTATTATTTATTATACTTTTTCTAGAAAACGACAAAGTGTCCTTAGAGGAAATTGACCAATTTTGATGATTTTTTTACTTATTTCAGGCATAGCCTGATTTCTCCTCCTTCCTACTTACACATCGCAGCACCTCCAATGGCTCCTACAATTTACAACCTGTACATTAGGACATTAGCCATGATCCTGAATAAAATTTTTGCTGGAGGCAATTGGGGTTTTATCTCAGTATCAGTAGAGGAGTAATAACAGCTTCAAAGAATTTCTGAATGAATATTTGTCCTTCAAATTGTCCATGGTGTCCTCTTATCCTCAATGACAGTGATTCTGACTGTGTCTTGACCAAAATTAGATTTTCTCTCTTGTTACCCTCAATCCTCATTTCTTCTATCAACTGGTGATGAGGCTGCCTTAGGCACAAGTGTGTTCCCTGACATCAAAACAGAACCAATATTTTTGTGTCAGAAAAAAATTGCTTTATTTGTTCTGAAAAAGAGCAACAAAAAAGAAAAAATAGTCCAAAACCTTAAATTAATTAATATGACCAGTTTTAAAACAAGAGGGCCTTTAGTGTCAAGGAGCAAGTTTACAGGTTAAAAAACCAATCTTCATCTTGCAGTTTTGAACTTTGAGTTAGCTTTTCACCTAAACTCTTTTAAACACTATTTAACCATGATTTTTAATATAACCCTGAAATGTTGTTTAAAAGTATGTATAATCATATAACATAAATTTTGCATTGAAAATACAAGGTGTCCATTTAATGGATCCTAATAATGACATATTAAGCCCTCTTTCAAAAATCCTGTGCTTTAACACCCCTTATAATTAGCTATCCATCTCCACTTTTTCTCTCCAACAAATATATAAAGAGCCCAGATTCAGCCTAGAATAATATTGCATTTCACAAAGCACATAGATGAATATATATAATAAAGTATTATTTTTTGATATAATGAAGTATTATTTTTTCCTCAGAAAATGAAGAAAATCCAGTGAATGGAAAATTGGGGTTACTGTGTGTGTGTTGCAAAGTAATAGTTATTTGAGTATTGAATCCACCAAAAGGAAAATTTGACAATGATGAAGTGCATTCAGACAAGAAACTAGAAAGCTGGGAGAGGTGAAGAGGGGAAGCTGGCAGACTTGTGCTGTGTTGATAGCAAGTATAATAGCAAAAATGATTGCTTTGTTTCCCGGAGGATGGGCCAGAGATGTTGCTGCTGTTTGTCTTACATGAGAAAAAAAGTCTTCATTTCCCCTCAGCAGGGACAGACTCTGTTGCTCTGAGCATGATTTACTTTGAGAAGGGTAAACCGTTCATCAAAGCTTCACTTTAAAACATTGTGAGGCAAACAAAGGCAAAACCTGGCTGGAATCAAAAGAGCAATTTAATATCTGCTACGTCCTCAAGATACATCCTCCTTGGAAGGGAACTTCTCTGGATTTCGTGACTCAGTCTCAAAGCTTTTACCTGTGTCTCTAATGACAACACTGTTAAACCTTCGCTCTGGCTTTAGTTGATGTTTGTTCATTGCCTGGATGTCAAAAATGCAGATAGAGTACGTGCAGCAGTTCACATTTTTTATTGTGAGCATACCCAATGGTTACAGTGCATATTCAAGTCTAAAATAAGTGAGTGGATAGTGCATTCCTGAATTAGAAGTTAGAGTAGAAAACTCGTAAATAACTGTAAGTGCTTTGGGAAATTTTTATGCCTTTTCCATTAAATGATCAGTGCATAAAATCCATAAGCAACCTTAAATAAAGGATTTAGTCTTATTCTGCTCCTTTCTCTTAAGAGACCCACCAAACTAAAAAATTATATAGTTATGTTTTTTCTCTTTCTCCATGAACCTGTACAACCCCTTTCCATTATTAAGGAAAAAAAAACAATAAAAGAATCAATCTTTCTAAAGTATTGAAATTTTTATTTTCAGGACTGGAGTGAACATTGGAGAATTCGTCTTGCAGCAATGAGTCAGCTACCCTCTGGGGAGTAAAAAATAACATTTCATTTGAGTAATTAGGGAGAAGCATCAGGCTAAAATATTAGTCAGAGAGATGTTTTGGGGCTTTGAGTTTGATGCTTTTTTGGTTTTTAAATAATATTTGAAGGCATAAATGGAACTCAGGAGAATATCTACAGCGGTTGCTTATTAGCCACCTTCCCCTTCCCCTTTGAGAAATGTGCTATGTAAATAGAAATTACTTCTAGGTACACTTATAAAATAGCTAAATGTACATTTTTTGGTTTTGTATCATAAAAACCATACTTATTATGAAGCACAGCACACTGCCATATACTAGAAATTCACACTCAAATCAACAGAGAATAATTCCCCCCTGCAGCGAGTGGGTCATTGTTGTCCTGTAAGAGCATCTTTCTCATGATGAGACAAATGACTCCATGAAGTGGCACAAAATTTCTATACCAATAATAATTAAAAGCCTTTAGGTGAACAAATTGGTCTAGAGAATTGACTCTTAGACAGATAAAAGCACTTCATTTACCAATGCCTAACTAGAATTTTGGTCTAATTAATATTCAGAAGTCCACTTGAAACTTCTATAGAAACATGAGCATCATTTGCCTGCACTGTGTCTTCAAGTCATCTGGTATTTTGCATAAAATCTATCTGGGGTGCAAGTACCTGTGTTTCTTCATCAGGTACAAGCAGGCAATTATCTATTGCAAATCTAGTTTTGCAATTCCTCCCATGGTAGGTGCTGAAATTTTAAAAAGCAGAAACTGTATGTTTAGCACAGTATTATAATTTTTCTGACTCACAGAAACTTTACGCCAGAGGGAACGTTTCCTTGGGCCCCAAATATTGGTGTAGAATCAGAATATTTCCTGTTTTATCTAAATCTATCTGGACCTTTTTGTATTACTCATCTATCCTCACTGTTAAATGTAAACTCACAATTTAAAGTTGTCAGTTAAATTTCAGTGATATTTATGCCCACATTCATTACTAAGTCATAAAGTTTAAAAAAGTCTTAATATAAAACCCATGTAGGTCATTTGCAACATAATTCCTGATGTCAAATGGTTTTTGATTTGGATCAAACCAGCAGTGGCAGCTTAAGACAATTTCTGATGTAAAGCACTGACATACAAACTTTTAAGAAATAATCATGCCTTCTAGGCATCCTTTGCTTTTTGTCCTTTTTCCATTCTTCAGTGTGCGTAATTCACTGTTCACATCCAAGACTGAGTTAATTTTCATTGCCGAGAATGTTTTTATTCATTGTAACTATTTTAAAGGCAATTAAGATGCAACTTTAATGAAAGGTATGACAGTTCTGTAGAGCTCCAAGAAGGACAACAGTTAAAGGAATAATTAATACAGTAATATGGCCTGGAAATTGTGATTTAAAATTGAATAAACTAACTTGACATCCTAAAATACCTTAATACAAGTCGTGGGAATTTTTGTTATTGTTAAAATTGGAAGTCTGTCCTCTTTGCAAAAAAGAAAATTAGTATTTATGATGCAGTATTTTGGTGATGATTGAAATAATGTAGATTATAATAGACTGACGTTCATTTAAAAGTTTTCTATTTTCACGATTATTGCTTAAGTTTTATAATGAAATACATATATGAAAAAACAATGATAGTTAACCTCATCTAGGCTACCTTTCCAAAATTTGGAAAGGATGACCTTTTGAGGTCACATTCAACCCTGCTTTTTTATAATCTGTGGCTAAAAATGTAGTTTCTAACAGCAAAACTCATGCTAACATCCAAAATAGTGTTTACATTTGGTCTCACATATTATTCCCTGTCATCTGAGTTATAACAGTTTAATTTATACTGAAATTTCTCAAGTGTTCGGACTATCTGCCTTCACGTTTGTAGAGGAACAATTTTGTGTTGGTGTACATATAGTCTGAAGGACATACTGAATCCACATTACCTAAAGACTTGTTTGTTAATATTAAAAAACTGAAACAGCTATTCTCATAATTATTTGTAGTTTTTGTATGGTTTTACAAGTCATGGAGAAAAGTGCTGAGACACAAGCGATTCCTACAAGATCTCTGTTCAACTGTACTATCCCAAGAAATTTAACTACTTTGAATAAATAACATAAATATCTTGTTAGCTGAGTACTTTCTGAAAGAAAAATTTAAAAATTCAACATATTAATATTTTTCTTCTGTCACAAACAGACAAAATCAAGAATCCTGTGCTTTACGCCAGCCTTTATCACAGGGATTATTTTTAATTAAAATAAAAAACTCCTATCACATTATTTCCTCCTGAAATATTTTTATATTCACTTGATAGCATTTTCCCCCCTGACTTTAATTCTTCCTTCTACATTATACTCCTTAAAACTTTTTTTACTTAATTCTCTTTTTTTTCTTTTCTATAAATAGAATCATAGAACACTTAGTTGGAAGGGACCTCAAGGATCATCAGGTCCAATCTTTCTTGGCAGAAGTATGGTCTAGACAATATGGCTCAGCACCCTGTCTAATCAAATCTTAAAATTGTCCAATGTAAGTGAATCCACCACTTCCCTGGGGAGATTATACCGATGGCTGATTTTTCACACTGTGAAAAATGTTCCGCTTGTATCTTGTATCAGAGCTCCCCGGGAGTAACTTGTACCCATTACATTCATGTATACATTTCTTAGCCTCACACATTTACAACTCAACAAAAATCATGTAATACCTAAGAGCCAGGTTGGGGCCCTTGGTAAAAAACATGTCAAATTTTGTCTTTATACTACTTTGTTTTCTACATTATGTTTTTAGAGGGACATATTTTGTCTCCTGCGTGTACAAAGAGCCTCTTGGCCAGAGCCTAAGTGTGAAAAAAAACAGAAGAGAAGACTGGCTTACAAAAGAGTTATTCTACTACCATTTGGAAAAACCTTTGGATCTTTCTCAAGGAGTTGAGGATTCTCAAAAGTCACGAGTTTCAAAAGCAGTTTAAACAAATCCAAACAGACCCTTCAGAATTAAATATTTAGAATCAAATTTTTCCTTGCCAATCAGATCAGAAAGCTACAGATCTTAATGTTGCTACTGGAAAATAATTCTTAGGGATACATTGTGCTATGGAATTACAGAACCATACACAATTTTCTTGTTGTTGTTGTTGATTGGTAGTTTCTTCATGAGATAAACCAGAACCCACTGCACTGCTCTGTGGTCAGCTACTGGTGAAGATGGGTTTCTCCAAGCTGCATTTAAGCACTTGCTTTCCAGCAAGCTGTTGTGCCAGAGTCTCTGAAAACCCCTCTGGGGACTAAACTTTGAAAGAACCAGTAGGCTACCAAAATTAAGGCAAGCTGTTAGGAGTTACTAACGTCCATCAGCCCCACACAGATAAGGTTGCTGTAGCTCCATGTCTACTCTTCCAGCCAGGAACAAGGCTAAGTGTGATCATCTCTGTTTAAAATCTCATAACTTAGACATCCACGTGTTTTCTCTATTTCAACTTTGCAAAATAATTGCAGCTCAAGGAAGTAAAACACAAAGAACACTTAGAAGTTTTGTTTGTTTTTAGAAGGTTAGTCCTTATATGCATCATTTTTGAGAGTTTGTACTCTGTTATTATTATTATTATTGCCTCACTTGAGACAAGTTTGTGGCACTTTAATTATTATCCATTATCCATTCAACAAAAGTCACATAAAAACTTATTTCATATTTCATCATGATTTGTAGTCTTTGCCCATGGTAAAGCATAATGATGTTATAATAAATTTGAAAACCAGGCATGAGAAAACTATGTCTTCAAATGGAAATAAACCGTATGTGTATGGTGACAAGCATTGTATTCTGCAATCAATGAGATGTAGATTTCATAAAGAAGAACAAAGAGTTGATTGTTGAGTACTTCCATTTGAATTATGTAACGTATGCATAACTATTAGACAGCAAGCACAATTAAAAGTGTATTAGAACAAAATGTCTCAGCCTTGGAAAAACTTGACTCTTTTTATGGAGGTTTGCAAAGAGTGTTCACATTTTATAACTTGTATATTGTAAGAGAGAAGTAGTTCAAAGTAATGGAAAATGCTCTTTTTGTTCTAAGGCTCATATGCTATGCTAGAAAGAAATTGAAAAGTTGTGCACTAGTACGTGGCATTACATTCATAAACAGGTTCTGCTGATGAGTCAGAACACAGGGAAGTTTCTTTTTAATAGTAAAAGAGACATCCAATATACAAAGAGATTTCTTACTTATGCATCGATATGGTGAGGAGAAAACACACTTTGTTAGCTATTTGTCTTCTGCTTACTAAATGCAACAGTTTAACGCATCAAAGGAGCTTTAGTTTCAGTTTTTATTTCGTTGGAGTGAAAGCAGCCTGCATAGCTGCACCATTAAAGTAGCAAGAGCAGTAAGCAGTGAGACGCTGTCAAGGTAAGCACTGCTCATCAGTGAAACACATCGGCTTTAGCAGAGCAAATCTCCTATTTCCCTCCGGGAGAAGAGGAAGAAAAGTAAGGCTGACTGGATGGTTGATAGATAAGGGTATATTCCATCTCCCCCAGAAGGACTTCCTGTCCCTACAAAGCTTTTCCTGTCTCCTTGTTTTCTTTGTTCCTTGTCTTTGACCTTTTTTATTTTCTCCTTAATGATTTTTGAGAACAGTGCTAGGTGATATATTAAGAACTAGTTTATACTGTGTTTATTTTTTTCCTGTACCCTTTCCAAATGTATTTCTGTTTTCTCTAAAAAAATGCCCCTTGATTAATTAAAGAGAAAAGGCCACTTCACAAAGCCTGAGTAATTAAGAAAAGGGAAAAAAATAACTTACAGAAACTGTCTATCAATGTTCAAGATCACAGCTGATAAGAGTGCTGAAAATTACCACCTGCCATCCCCCAGAACTCTTAAAAATACATCAGCCCCTTGAGGCCTCTTAACAGTAATGATTACAAAGATTAATTAGGTTTTTGAGCTCAGAAGAAGTCCAATTTCTTGGATTAGATTTAGGTTTCCCATTAAATGCTTTGGCGAGTGCAGTGTACCTTGTTATATATGTACTTCAATGACTTCTCTTGCTGTGCTGTTTGTGAGCATCTTTTTCACCAGGTTGCTGCAATCCACTTCATTTTACAAATGGAGAATGGAACTAAGTTAATTAATTACTGATCTAGAAATACAGAGAGGCCACAGAGAGCCGGAAAGAAAACCTTTTTTTTTGGCTTTTCGAACTCCATCATTAACTCACGCTTTTTAAAAATTGGAATTTCTGCTTTAGTGGAGCAGAGTTTTGATTTCATTTCACATCAAATCAGAACCAAAAGTATTATCATGGTGTGATAAAAAGTTGTAATGAAAGCAATTGAAACTGTCCTTTTTACAGTTTTTCTCATGAATTACCTTAAAAGTGGACATAGCCTTCCAAACGTCTACCAAGTTTCCAACCCATATCGGTTTGGCTATTATTTCTAATAAAAAAAGACATTTCCTGCACCCACCTTACTTATTCTAATGATGAGTCATCAGAATAATTTCTGTCTTCTCAACCTATCTCACTGCAAACTCATATATATATAAATGAAGTTTTTAATGAGGTAGTCATTGAATTGATTAGCCAGCAAATATCCAAATCTTGACTTAAAAGCACGATAAGCAATAGAAGATTTTGTTAACTACTCAGATTAACTAGAAAGATTCATCAGAAATTGGTTTCATCAGTTCCAAAACTTTTCCAGCATCAGATGAGAGCAGTGGAATTAACATCAACCATTCATAAAGACGATAGTGTCTTGAAACCAGTATTAACTGTGCCAGATATACTTGTATCATATATTGCTACAAAATGTATTAGATGCGTTTTGGTTGGTTTCTTGATGTACAAAGCATCCACCATGCTTTACAACATGTATAAAACCACAAAGAAATGACAGTCCTTGACGCAAAAAATATAGAATTATAAAATCTTTAAGGTTGGAAAAGACCTTTAAGATCATCAAGTCTAAGCATCAACACAATACCACAATGCCAACTAAACCATGTCCTGATGTGCCACATCTACGTGCTTTTTGAACACTTCCAGGGACAATGACTCCACCAGTTCCCTGGACAGCCTGTTCCAATGCTTCACCACACTTCCAGTAAAGAAAATTTTTCTGATATCCAATCTAAGCCTCCCCTGGTGCAATTTGAGGCCATTTCTTCTCATTCTATTACTTGTTACTTGGGAGAAGAGACCAGTACACACCTTGCTACAACCTCCTTTTAAGTAGTTGTAGAGAGCAATAAGGCCACCCCTCAGCCTCCTATTGTCCAGACTAAATAATCCCAGTTCCCTCAGCTGCTTTTTATAAGACTTGTTCTTTAAACCTTTCAACAGCTTTGCTGCCCTCCTCTGAACATGCTCCAGCAGCTCAACATCTTTCTTGTACTGAGGGACCTGAAACTGAACACAATAATCAAGATGCAGCCTTGAGCGCCAAATATTGGGGAATGATCATTTCCCTGTTCCTGCAGGTCACACCATTTTTTTGATACAAACCAGGATGCCACTGACCTTCTTGGCCATCTGGGCGTACTGCTGGTTTGTGTTCAGCAGGCTATTGACCAGCACTTTTCCACCTCTCTTTTCCAACTCTCTTTTTCTTCTGGAGTTCCAGCAAAAGTTCCCTGTTTAGCCAGGTCTGTTATCTTCCCGTTTGGTTTGTCTTACGGTACATGGGGACAGCCTGGTCCTGCACCTTTAAGATTTTCGTCATGAAAAATGTCCAGCCTTCATGGACCGCTTTATCCTTCAGGACTGTTTTTCAAAGGACTCTCTTAACTAGTGACCTGAACAGGCCAAAGTCTGCTCTTGAAGCCCATGAGAGTCGTTTTACTGACCCCCCTCCTTGCCTCACTGAAAATTGAAAACTCTATATTATTTCATGTTCGCTAATCCCAAGATAATCTCTGACCACCACATCTCCCACCAGTCCTTCTCTCTTTGTAAACAGTAGGTCAAGCGAAGCACCACTCCTGGTATGCTCGCTTTCAAGCTGTGTCAAAAAGTTATCTCCCACACATTCGAGGAACTTCCTAGACTGTTTCCTGACTGCTGTTATATTTTGATGGTTGATTATATATTATTGGTTGGACTTGATGATCTTAAATGTCTTTTCCAACCAAAAGAATTCTGTGATTCTGTGATTTCTAGTAGGTGTCAGGTAAGTTGAAGATCCCACAAGAATAAGTTGTAGTAATTGTAAGAATTTTGCCAGCTGCTTACAGAGAGCTGTGTCAACCTCCTCATACTTGTCGGGTGACCTATAACAAACTCCCAGTAGGACATCTGTCTTGTTGGCCTTCCTCCTAATCCTTATCCATAATTACAATTTGATTTGATTTTTATGCTTAGTTGTATTATGGACTTCAAATTGAAAAGAGAAATAGAACAATATGGTATTTTTCCATTTAGAGTTTTTTCTTGGAAAATGCATTACCTGGATTTTAAATTATTCAGAATTATTCTCAAAAAAAAATTATTGTAACAAAAATAGTGGTTCAGCCTGAATGGATCCACCATGGTTTTGTTAGACAAAAATATTCTATAGCAAAAAAGGATCTATGTATCCCCACTACCACACTTGTATACTTGTTATCAGATCATTAAAGCTGTCTCAAGTCATACTGAATTTGGATAGCTAAAAGGAAAGAAATAGGAGCAGCCCTATCCAGAATATCACATAAAGTAGTGCCAAATGTAAGTTCAAGATAGAATTCTTGTAGGCACAGTTAAGTGTGTTGTTAAATAAGCTACTGGATAAAACAATAAACCCTCCTTAATTTTTAAATTTACTTCAGAAGGATTGGGTTGCTTTTTTTAGTTGATTGGATAGTTGGTTGGGACTATTTCTTTTCCCCCAGTGCTGTAATGCTTTATCTATGAAATTCCATCTATATTTTTAAATTATTTCAGATCTATCCCAACATTTGATTTAATGAATGATTTTTTTAAAAGATACGCCTATCCCCACCATTTTTTTTCTGAGTTCTAGGATGAAGGGAATATTGGAAGGTTGGAGCAGGAGTGGTTCCAGGCAGTGCACCTTCACAACAGAGTAACAAAACCTTCTTCCACTAAGTAACACTGGACCAGCAGTTCCAGATTTGTTTTCTAATAATCATTTATAACAGAAAACGGTGAAAAAAATCTAAGACCTAGATTGGGAGTTTACAGTAAAGAAATACTGTGCAAATGTACTGACGGTACAAATAGCTCCCTGAGAATTTTTTCATTTATATTATAGCTGGACTTTATATATTTACATTCAGAAGACTAAAGTTATCTACAGCATAGAAGAACAAAAACAAGAACAAACCAAACATCAAATAACTAGTTACATAAGCTACTTTTCTGCTTCCACAAAGTTTCTTATATAGTCTGTGAATAACTATAGGTTCAATCACAACAGGGTTTTTGCTGTATATAATGACTCTGGGATCTTTGCATCACAAATTTTCTGCAAAGGATGAAGTTTTTAATCTCTTGGACATGAACATTTCCCTTACATATAATATACTATTTTAAATGTATGTTTTTTACATATTTTGAGCAAACAAGTAACAGTCATCTTGATGCAAAGTCAGAATTTGTATCTTCAACTAGATTCTGAATTCAAGGGGCAGGGAGAAAAAAATGCACTGATCTTTTTACTGAGGAATGTGTATTGTTAAACAGTTGTCAAAAATACTGCATGGTCTTGAGGCATGAAGATCAACTGAGATAGAAAGAATTATTCTGGTCAGCATTCAAATACAGTGCTCAGTTTTACCAGGGAAAACCTACATGAAATTTCATCAGCATTCTAAATCTGTTGGATTTCTGTTTCAGTCTGTGGCTTATTTAGTTTTTAATTTGTTTTCCACGGACACTTTGTTTAAATACATACGACTCTTGCTAGATTGAGACTGAGTTACAATTGTTGTAATACAAAGAAAACAAAATTAAAATGAACTATTATTCCAGCATTTTTTCTCTTGTCTGAGTAGGATTTGTATTTCCACAAACTGAATGTCTGAAAGAACTAAAAAATTGTGTCTGATGGATGACTTGGAACTGAGGACGGAAATTGTAAATGACATAGTTAAATTGCAAAATGGTTCATCCTCTTATGTGTATTCTGCATAACCTGACTGTACTCTTTCCCTTAGTTCTCTTGGACCTACAGCTCTTGGAGGAAGATGATGTTTGCAGGACTAGGTTGTAGAGACAACATTGAAGCTAATGGAGGGCTGAGCATACTCAGCTCATTGTGACCTAGCTGAAGCTGACAAACGTTGCTCAAGGGAATTCATGTCTTTCATCTGTGGTTAAATTTTCATTTCATCCAAGGAATGATACTTAAGCAATAAAGATTCTTTAAGGATATACAGATTATTCATAGTTGTGAAGACACAAAGAACAATACAATCCAAGTGCTTAGTATTTTATTGTGATTTTTGCATCCTATTTGTTTAGAAAATGTAGACCGTATAAAATGTAGTGAAGTTAATGAGCAAAGGATATGCCTGACCAAGCAAACAGGGAGTCAATAACACTTGATGCTAAGCTGTGTGCAGAGAGATACTTGGTACTTTGGTTTAATGAAATGTGGATGATTAATGTTATCCTGCTACCCAAGCCATCGCAGGCTTCTTTTGTGCCATTTCTGTCTTATTAAATTTTACTTCTTATTCTCATAGATATGAAATCTGCTGAAATCAGGATTGTTAAATATACTAAGCTGAGAGATAACAGAGAGACCTGGAGAACTTTCTTCTAGTTTAAACGCCTTTTTGATTGTTATGGTAAATGGATGAGAAGGTAGTTAAGGGAAGGGAGAAAAAAAAAATCAGTGCAGGTTTAAAGATCATCCCAGAATGTATTTCCTAGTTTCACTATGGACAACTTCATTATACAGTAAACACACTATGTGAGCTTTAAAAGTGCTTTACAGGACTTATACCTTACTTTTTACACATTAACGTATGAATGAATACTGTATTTTTAAACTGTACATAAAAATATTCCTGAGCATATATTTTTATTAAAGAAGCATAGATTTGGATTGTCTTATTTCATTGCATGGTAGTTTTGTTTATCAAACCCATCTCATCTAGACAGAGATGTTTTAGCTGTGTGTCAGTAAATACACATTCTGCTCACAATTTGTATTCACAAAGACTACATTTATAAGGCTTTATTTGCTTATAATGCAGTATGGCTAAACTTTGAGAAACTGGCAGTGCCTTAAAAAAGAGCTCTGATAATTATGCAAAAGTAATGAAACAAAATAATAATGCAGGAAAGCATTTGTCTTATTAATAATGCAGCATATGCATCCTTAGGGGAGTAAGTAGCTGGTTTTTAACACGCACTTCTAAATCCTGGCAGACACAGTGGACACACAGATTACACGTGTATTCCTTGGCTTTTCATGCTTTAAACTCTGTTACAATAGCCATGCATGACTGACAGTTTTCAGAAAGCATGAATCAGGAACAGCTTCTGAAATTCCAGAGTACTTCATTTTATTGAGCATTTGCAGTTCTCTAGCATGCATATTACTTGAGCAGCAAAAGCTTTAGAAATGAGCAACTGCTAAAACTCAGGACTTTTTTTTCATCTGAAAGGATCAAAGCTCTGCCTAGGAAAATACCAGCTTGCCCTGACAGCAAGTGTGCCAAGCAGACTCACTCCATTTCTAAGTTGGAAATTGTATATGAGGACACCTATAGCATTGTGAGATTCCTTATCTATCTGTTTTCTACCTGTAATAATACAAAGATATCTGTGGAGCATATCTCAGAGGAAATGGTTGAAATCTGATAGAAAAAAATGTGATAAAGTGTTAAAGTATTAGTTTGTGAAGATAAATAATATTTAAAGATTGTTCTTGATGACTCTATCATGGACACAAAGAAAGTGGGATCTGGAAAGTATGAAGAGACATCCTGCTCATCCATTTCTGGTGCCTTCCCATTATTTTTATGCTTTCCATCCCTGATGTTGTGTTGCCTGGTGCTACAATGAT
This sequence comes from Dromococcyx pavoninus, assembly GCA_033558185.1. NCBI lineage: Eukaryota > Metazoa > Chordata > Aves > Cuculiformes > Neomorphidae > Dromococcyx > Dromococcyx pavoninus. The sequence continues at coordinate 1,254,365 of JAUMJL010000191.1, read as the reverse complement.
GTCTGTTGATAATGTTGTTTAAGCAACATTCATGCTGGTCACAGACAGACGTCTCGTTACTTCTGTGTGTAGCATTGCAGTGTGGGCCTGGATCATGGTGAGGGCAACAAGTTGACCTCTGAAGTGGGTTGTAGTATTTGATTTGACTGGGTTGTAGAAAGCTAGTCAACTTCTGACCTTTTCATATAAGATCATACTGGCATCTTTTTAATGCTGTATGTTACCATTAATTCATTCATCATCAAGAACATTTTACTGGTCTCTAACAGCAACCACACTGGCCAGGGTTTCTTTCATAGCCCTTTAAAAGGCATCCCTTGTCCACAAAATTTCTTCACATCACATATGACCTTCTAATTGCAGCTTTGAGCCTTGGCAGGGAATGAGACCTTAAAAGTCTCAGCTTTCTTTGCTCTCCCTCCTTCAACATTTCTGATGATTGTGAAATTTCTTCCTGGCTTTGCTCTTCCTTTTTCTACGTGCAGATGTAAAGTAGTAAAGGAAATATTGTATATAATACAGAGTAGTAAAACAAATGCTGTATATAATATTGCAATTAAAGATTTTATATTATGGAAGTCAGAACAATAAGGCATTGAAATTATGAAGTTAAAAACCACTCAAAATTAAGGATGTCATTGAAGAGAAATATTGAAAAAATATTTGGATTCAGGCAAAGCTGTGTGATCTTTTTAACTGAAAACTAATTTTCTGAAAAGTTTGAGGCAACTTCCCCAAAAAAACGAAGGAAGCCCCCAAAACAACCCTCTGAAACATTATTCTTACTGAAAAAGAAAAACTAAAATCCATGCACCTATGCCAAGCTCTTCTATCTTTTCTCTTACGTAGCCATAGTTTACTCTGCTGAAATTTTTAATTAAAACCAAAACAGAGCAAAACCAAAAAAAAGCATTGCAGTGGAAAAGGGTGACACAGGATAGCCTGTGAGCGTAGTAAATGCTGTAAAGAACAGAAAATTAAAAGCTTTACATTTACTTCATAAAAACACAGGATAGCATGCTGTTAAGATGGCAGATACCAGTGAAGTAGATTTAAAGATATGAGGGTCTGTTTTAAAAGGTAAATACAAGAAAAAATACAGAAAAACAATGCACAAACTACTTGTAGCCAAGTTATAAATGAACCACTCTCATATATTTCCACCACCATGAATTTCAAGCTTAATTATTTTATTCTAAAATACTTGAGAATAGACCGTAGTAACAGAGGAATTTTTATTAAATGCATTTAACAGGCTGAGTCACACTACTTGGCCTGGCCGCATGAAGGCTTTATGCAATTTACAGATTTTCAGTATTCTGCTTTACAGAGGTGTAAGTCTCCAAACAAATAAAAATAGACGTGAGATGTAGAAATATGAGGACTGTTTTCCATCAAAAGTTTTCATGTAATCATAAAATCATAGAATAGTTTCAGTTGGAAAGGGCCTTAAAAATGGTTTGAGTTGAAGAGGACGTTAAAAATGATTTGAGTAGAGCCTTATAGATCATCTAGTTCCAACTGCCCTGCCATGGGCAGGGACACCTCCCACCAGACCAGGCTGCTCAAGGTCCTATCCAACCTGGCCTTGAACACTTTCAGGGAGAGGGCATCCACATCTTCCCTGGGCAACTTGTGCCAGTGTTTCACCACCCTCATTGTGAAGAATTTCTTCCTGATGTCTAATCGAAATCTTCCCCCTTCCAATTTAAAGCTGGGTCTCCTTGTTCTATCACTACAAGCCCTTGTAAAATGTCCCTCCCCAGCTTTCTCTAAGGCCCCTTTCAGGTACTGGAAGGCTGCTATAAGGTCTCCCTGGAACCTTCTCTTCTCCAGGCTGAACAAGCTCAACTCTCTCAGCCTGTCCGCATAGCAGAGGTGCTCCAGCCCTCTGATCATCTTTGTGGCCTCCTCTGGACCTGTTCCAACAGTTCCGTATCCTTCTTATGTTGAGGATTTCAGAACTGGATACAATACTCCAGGTGGGGTCTTACAATAGAGAAATAGAGGGGGAGAATCACCATCCTTGACCTACTTCTTTTGATGCAGACCAGGACACGGTTGTCCTTCTGGGCTGCAAGCACACATTGCCAGCTCAAGTCAAGGTTCTCATCAATCAACACCCCCATCCTCCACAGGGCTGGGCTCAATCACATTTTCCCCCATCCTGTATTGAAACCATGGATTGTTGAAGATCATGAAGTTTACATGGACCCTCTTCTCCAGCTTCTCCAGGTCCCTCTGGATGACATCCCATCCTTCTCATATGACAACTGCACCACTCAGCTTGGCATCATCATGTTTTATATAGAAGAAGGAATCTTGGATGTTTAGATGCCTCTATAAAGGGCTTTCACTCAGTTCAGCATCAGGGCAGAAGCATCTGATAGCACAGAGAAACAGTCCTAGCACATGTGATGCTTTTTAATATATACAAAGTGATAAATAAACTGATTAGGATGCAACCGGAAGAGAGCCATGCCTGAAAAATTTTCTCATATTTCAGATCATATATTCAATGACTCGCCATCTCCATTCCCATCTGTTGGCTCTGATCTACAATAATCTATTAAAATAACAACAGAGTACAACTCTGGACTTCTTTGGGGGGCTGGGGAAAGGGGTCCAATGACTGTGTATTTGAAGAGCAGGTCCTCAGACCAGCATCACAGGCATGTCTTACATTGCACGAAGGAACACATGATAGAGACCTGACCTGTAGCTCAGCGGACAGCTCAATTCAGAAATGGTAAAGTCACATTCATGTACTTACTAATAGGATCTATTCACATGCAGATTTGCCCATAATGCTTCCAGTCTTGATTTGGATTGCCTTGAGGGACCTTAGATATCTTTACTACATGCTGTCCAGTATCTGCAGCCCTAGAGATATCATTAAAGCAAAGGTCGTGATATATACTTTAGGCGGTTAAATCATCCAGTGATCTCCCATATCTGACTCAGTCTTTGTCTCTAGGTATTATACAAAGGACTCCTTCAGACTTCTTCGGTATTTGCAAAACCATTTTCCATTATCATCATATTCTGTTGTCCTGCAAAACTTCTTTCCCGCTTGCTCTATGCATGTCTCATTTCTGTTATGAATTTTATAATCTCTACATCTCTATAAATGAGTGTTTCTGAAGTTGTCTTAGGTCTGAAACATCAGTTTACAGTCCCTTATTTTTCTAGATGATGAAGCACACCTGCAATTCAATGGATGTCAGATATATTGTACTCAATAGCTTCAAATCTTTATCAAACCATATAAACCAAGTTTTCAAATATCACTGTCATTAACATCGATTGAAATGCCTGATTTGGAAAATCCTTTGCAGAGTTTTTGTGGAAACATCTTATCTTTCATTATTTTAGTAGTTCCCAGCATGATTTCCTAGCTTGGTTTAAATTTCTTGTTACCTGCTTTTTGATAAAACAACACAGAATTCCTTCAAGCAAAGCAAAACCATAAATAGAATACATCATTTAATACAAACTAGATATGATGTTCTTGCAGAAATATATTTTAGTACCTCGTGAGATCTTCAAATGAGAAATTATTGGTAAAGTACTTGTAAAATCTATAAAACACAAAAAAATTTGCAAGGTGAAAAGAAAATTGGGATGTGTTAATATGAAATGTACTAGATGTAGTACACGTTAGAAGTATTAAGCACCTTGATAAGGGCTGTTCTCTCAATGAATGAAATTCTTTTAACCCTTAAATCTAAAGACACTTAAATGTCACATAATCATGCAATGTAGAAATCAGGACAGTATCTAAAGTAATAGGAATATTTGAAGATAAGCATATGAGCCTGATTTATTCAATATTAAAAAAAGACATGTAAAATCAGTGTCATTTACTTTTTTTTAAGTTAATCCTTGAGAGTTAATGAAAATTTACAAACTGCAGCACCTCTTAAGCTGCTAACATCCTCTGATCAGTACAAACTCTTTCTTTGACAGCCTCAGTCAAAGAATCAGGATAAATGATAATTTTATGATATTAATATTTTAGTAACTTGGCTCTCTTATCAGTTTCCATTATACTGAGTTTCTCATGAAAATGGGCAGAAAGGGGTAAATCAGGTCTAAAGTTTCTTTAAAGAGTTGGCCACAATCTTCTGCTATTAAAAAAAATGTATTTGAAACATAAAAAGAGGGATGGAGCTCTATTTGGTTGCAGGTTGTGTGTATCTCCCTGGTCTTCCTTCATGCTCCCTGTCCAGCTACTCTTCTTCTTCTTTTCTTTATTTTGAACGTGCAAAAGGGGAATTCTTGCACCCGCCAGAATCCTTCTGCAGTACACGTAAGTGTTTCACCTATCTCATTACTGTGATAAGTGTATTTTCCTATGAGAAATCACTATACCAAGAAGTTAATGATGTATGACTGGTTTCTAATGCTGTCTTTCTCTGGGAAGTTTGATAAAAATAAGAGATTAGAATGTTAACAACAGGGTTCCTCATTCCAGAGATAATCCCGTAATAACTTCTATTTCTAATAAATAGGTTCACTTTTAAGGTTAAAGTAGACTGTTCATTTTTAGTGTGCATGGGAAGAACCTGAAATACATAGAACTGATAGAACAGTCCATTACTATAGGCTATTCATTACTATACTTTGTTTTTATTTAGCCTTCACCAAACTTGATAAGATCTCTGTGAGTTTTGTGGTTAGACTGCTGCAAGATTTTCAGGATTGCAAACATATACACTGAGTTTCAGAAGTAATAACATACTAATACAAAGATTAACCCTTCTGTTATCGCAGTGTAGGTTAAAAATAAGTAAGTAAGTAAATAAATTAGTAAATAAATAAATACACCCAAACCCCTCGTTTTCACAATGGTTTAGCTATCCTGCAGAGGATTATTACCAGCTGCTTTCTGTAAAGAATTAATATTTTTACTAAAGGTTATGAACTCTTTTCTGGCTTGCCTGATGTCATCAGTGCATTAGTACACGGCACAATGTAACAGCCAAATCTCAGCCTCTTGAGTCTTCGAAGTGTTGTTCACCATTGATCACACTATTTGACCCCTGGGTCCCAAAACAGAGTCTGATTATCAGATAATGCATGCCACAGAGATATGGCTTATGGCCAGTTAGGAGCTGGAAGCTGCATATGTGCGTTAGTGTACCTGTGTGTCTTTTTCTTGCAAGGGTTTCAAAGGCACTGAGCTGTGCCTCAATGATGTGTGACTTCCAGACAAGGCTAGCTTGCATCCATGCCCTTCAGAGGCAGATATTACACCTGTGGCTGTCTGCTTGTCTTCAGGTAGACAAGACAAAATGTGCAAAATGTGCAAAACTTGCTGGACTATAATTTAAAGAATGGGACCTTTTTTTTAAAAGGAATCTATAGCAAGCTCTTTCTCACCCTGTGTACATTTGTACCTTCTGCTAATGAAACATCAAGGATAGCTGTAAGGCAATACGTACAGCACTTTCAGAAATACAGAGCTACGGTATAACGTACTAATGGGGATGTCTTGATTCTGTGTTTCAGGGTTAATTATCCTAAGGACTGAGAATAAAGATAGCATCCTCCAATTAATTGCAGCTTTCCTGTATGTGAACAAAACAGGAAACATAACTGTAATAAAAAAACAGGAGACTGGAGTAACTTAAATGAAAACATCACATGCTTTTTTTTTTGTAAAAACATTTTCAAACCTATAAAGTGACAAAGGCATAATAATTTTTTTAAAAAACATTATGCAGATTCAATGCCATTGTCTTCAGTAGGCTGATAAATAACCAAATATGTTTTCTTTGATTAAAATATTCTGTAGTTTTTTGTAGTTTTGTATTTTAAACCAGTCATACATCAATAAGTGCCTGAGTTTTTGTGCAATTAGACAGGGAAAATGGAATGAGATAACATTGACCTTGTTTATTGGAACCATTACATCAAAATACGGCATTATGTATGTTTGTCTGCAGATGTTGAGATTGTTTTGCTATCCACACCCATAAGTATGTGAGTTGTTGAGATCTAAGAAGCCAACACACAAGGTTTTGTGGACACTTAATACATAACTGTAGAAAATCCATCTATACAGAGTGACATAGAGCTCCAGTTAAAGTTATCTATCTGGTACACCACAGAACGAGTTAGCTCTTGTGTATATTCATAGAATCATAGAATAGTTTGGGTTGGAAGGGACTTATTGATATCTCTGGCATTTTACACAATAAGTCTGAAAAGTTTGGAAGACTTCTGTCATGTTTTACTTGTGAAAAAAACCTGTTTCAGTGCTTTTTGAAATATAGGTAAACTTTCCTGAATGTGACTTTACCATTTTGCAAAATCTTGCTGAATTCTAATAGAACTGGTAACTTATTTTTATATTATGTTACTTCTGTATGAACAATGGCTTTATGATTCATAATTATTTATTTGGAAATACGGAATCAATATGTAGGTATTAAGTGCTAAAATATATAGCACTGAGCATAAAGAAATAAGTGGAGTGAAATCAAACACTTAAATGTGCCTGAAAATAGACCAAAAATCACCTTTAGATAGATAATTTTTAGGAAGATATAACAAAACATCAACCTGCTTTCTATATTTAATATCTTGGCATATAGAGAGTGGCTATGAGAGTGCTTTGACAAATCAAAATCAAGCTGTTATTCCATCGTGATATGCCTTTTTATGATTTTCAAATATTTGCTGTTAGATCGCCCCCCCCAATATGCTATGTGGCAGAGCTTCATCTCCTTCCAGATATTTCTGGTTGTCGGGTAATTTCTTGATGAAGGAGATTATGGAGGGTGGTTATCCATTTTTTATGAGAAAAAGTCACGAGGGAGGCCTGTGGATTTTTCCCACTTTTGTCCCTTAACTCTAGAAACTGTCAGACAGTTCCAGATAAATTTGATACCTTCTTCAGGAAAGAAAGTTTACATGGAATATTAGATACAACAGAGGGATCAGATTTTTTTCTACTAGCTGGAGATATCCTTTATTTGCACTGTCTAATATTTAGAGGTTCTGAATCCAGACTGGTGTTACCCTGACTGACACGCATCTTTATACTTACTATAGCAGAGAGCCTCGGATCTAAACTTTATGATTTTAGAGTAATAGTTTCAACATATGACACATATAAAGCACCCATAGTCTGCACAACAGTGTATCTAGGTCACTGCCCTCCCAGGAGATGGTACAAGTTATCAAACACGAAGAGCACACCAGCCTGGCTGGTGGCTTCCTCCATTCTCCCACATTACAATTGAGGGCTTACGGATGTGCACTCCAAATCCCTATTTTCCATGGAGTTGTCTGATTTTTTTTTAATCTAATTATGTTATCTACTTCCAAGAATCTTATTTCCCCCTTCTTTTTGCTACCATGATGAAATACATCATTGCCTCATATCAAGCCAGGTATATCAGGGAGTATGGGAGTATAGAATCATAAAATGGTTTAGGTTGTAAAGGATATTTAAAGATCTTTCAGTTCAACTCCATCTTTCTCTACTTTCACTAGACCAGATTGCTCAAAGCCTCTTTGAACTCTTCCAGCAATGGGCCATCCACAATTTCACTGGGCAACCTTTTCCAGTGTCTCACCAGCAGCGCCATAAAAAAATGTAAATCTACCCTCTTTCAGTTTACAAACATTGCCCTTTTTCCTGACATTGCAGACCTTGGTAAAAAGTCTCTCTCCATCTTTCTTATAAGCCCTCTTATATATTAAACAGTTGCAATAAGTTTTTCTCTTCGCCAGTCTGAACAATCTCAACACACTCAACCTTTCTTCATGGGAGAAGTGTTCCAGCCCTCTTCTATGAAGAGTCAACAGAGTCAAAAGCTGAAAATCATGATAAGAAAACAACACTATATTTTTGAAATGGAGTACTTTTCAGATGCTGGGTCTAGATCTTCTGGGGTCAAGATGTGTAGAAAAAATGAGAGTCCTAACGTGCTCCAACAGGTCTTCCAGTGGTAGTGATTGGCATTTAGGAGCCAGGGTAGACCACTGAATTCACTTGCCATGGTCTCTAAATGTGGTCTAAATATATTTATCTTCACTCCTTACATATATATGTTTCATGAACTATAATCAATATAATGCTTTACCACAGTTTATATATTGTAAATGCTATAATGTACAGTTAAAGTGTGGGAAACTCTGCATTTAAAAATACCTCATACTTTGTGGAACAAATACAGATTTTATTTTATTTTTTAATTATTATTATTTTACTGCGGAATGGTAATGGACTTGATTTACTCTGTGTACTAACTGATTATTCATAAGCCTCACTTCTAAGTGAACCTCAGATTAGATGTAGCAAGAAATTCGTAGGTTGAATCTAAGCAACCTGTTCAGAAACAGACACAGTTCTCCAAGAAAATACTAATCCCCTCAACGCCTTTTGCTAAATGATACCAGGCAGCAGGAGCTGAAGCATTGTCTGGGCAGAAGACCCTTGAATAGGGGAGAAACTGGTACGAAACTCAGATTTTTATATTTTTCTCACAGTTTCCGCAAGAGATTCTCTGCTTTCTTTGAACGGAGCAGAGTCTTAGGCTGAATCCTGTGAACAGAGGTTGCATCCATTTAAGACATTAAAACTAATGCTGACATTCTATTATTTTCTTTTAAGTCTCTTATTCCCAGACGTACGTTAATCCATCGGAGAATGAGAATATTGTAGATGAGATGGCTTGGTGTGCAGATGGATGTATATAAGAAGAAAGCTAGACAATGAAAAGTAGAAGCCCTCTTACTGGGGGATTACATTTCTTCTCCCTTGTATTTCCACCAGAGAGAAAAAAAAAATCCCATCCTCCTTTAAGTCCAACTGGTTTTTTACTCAAAACTGACTGGATGGGTAAATGAAAGCATCTCCTTTACCTCACTAGGGAGTAAACAGAATTTTCACCTACATGGTTCGACGTCTTCAGTCCTTGCTAATTGCCAGTTCTCATGTGAATTAGGATTCAATTTTCTACAATGTGTGAAGAACTGCAAATCACTTAAACCAAACATATTATCAATATTAATTTTACTGGTAATTTGCTTTGTTAGGGTTTTACATTAAGTGCTTCAAGAAATACCAATTTGTGTAGGGTACACTTTTCTCAGTTTGATTTTCTTGGCATTGATTAATTCACTTTCTCATACTTTTCTCTGCACTACTCCAACACATTTAAAAGCTGCAGATTTTATTCCTTATTGTTCTCATTAAGACAATTTAATTAGTCGACCTTTGTACCTTCCTTTAAGGCAACAACATTATGTGCTGTAATTATTTAGGTATTTCAAACATTTTCACAACAATATATTGATTCAAATTAGTGCTTCATTCTGATTAGTTTTAATTTCTATCAAATTTACCTCTAACTTCAAGTTGTTTTGCTTGTACGTTCATCTGCAAAAGACTTATTTGTTTTCATTATTGCTTTCTCCCCTATGTGTCACCTGCTTTTGAGTTAGCTGTAAGTAGAATATTGTCTTCCTGACTTCAATGTGTTGGAACTGGACTTTGGTGAAAAAAATAAGTGATTTCTTCTTGAGCTGAAGATTTCTGGGAAAGTCTCAGCTCCATTAATTGATTTTTGACCTCATGCATCTTTCCAAGGCTTTTTTTTCCCCAACTTTACTTGTTTCTTCATCCACATTCTTCTTCTGCTTATTATTTCACTTTGCAGTAACAGCTGCAGGTTTCATCAGTTTGGGAGCCTCATTATGTTAAGGATTTTGGAAATATGTTGCAAACTATGTCCTTGGATGAATGCTTACAATATTAAAGAATGCACGTATGATGTAAAGGACACGTCTAATGTTGATCATCATTAAAGTGGATTATTGGCTGCACTCTAAGATACTCACATGGCTCCAACTACTGCTTCAGAATATCATCTGTAACTTACTTAATGTATCGAGAGCTATGGGTATTGAGGAATTCCAACTACAAAATTTATGTATTCAGTTGCCTAAAAGACTTTATTCTGGACAAAACAGCATAAAATTTTTCAGGTAATCTGCATCAAAGTGTAAACTGAACCCCAGCCAAAAATTCCAATACCTTTTAAAATTTTGTTGGCTAAAATATAGTAGATAGAACATTTTTTTTTTCCACAAATGCCATTTATTAATCTTATAATAAGCAAAATAGCTTGCCAGGAATGACTGGCATTTCAGTGAGTGTCAATAGAAAAGTTTGCTTTGCATTTAGGATCCTTCTCTCTAGTAAGAAATCTACAATGGATTTTATTTTTAAAGAAAATAACTCAGCAACATTTAGTCAGAATCTGAACATACAAAAATATCAAATACATTAGCTGCTCAAGGTTAGGGAAATGTAGTGGTTTCTGCAGCTTAGAAGAGTAGATGTCTCACCCTGATTTCTGTTTCTAGGATCTAAGTAAATTCTCAGTCTTCATAGAAAAGATGATCTGATCATCTATCACTTTATTCCAAAGATAAAAACCTTATCCATTATACAATAAATTGTAAGAGTGTTGTGGTGAATGTTAAGGTACATGTTAAATCAGGGGTTTTATGTATAAGCTGGTGGAAAAGTATGTGTGTTTGGATGTGTAACACTGAAAAAGCATATTTGATAAGAGATTGCTGCCTCAAATTCTTAATTTCAATTAAGTGCATCAAGTCCAGCATAAGATGAGCCAAGACACACCAATTAAAATGAAAATTTTTAACAGGTAAAGTCTTTTCTTTGCTTTGCTGAATATGACTTTGACAGATTCCCAGGACACCAGACACTCCAGCTGGGTGGGTAAGCAAAAATAACATGACAGTAACTTTATAACTGCAGAAGTTTCTGCTATTGCTGAGAAGGATGCTCAGCTTCTTGCAGTGATTGCACTTGTTCATGCTTGAGAGAGTAAAGTGGAAGCTGACTGTCTTCTGGTTCAAACTTTAATTGCAAGTAGCTGAGGGTTGGGGAGCTGAGGTAAAATGGTTCTTTAGCATCAGGGTGAACCTGGAGTACATTTCAAGGAGAACTTACCAGATACCTCAAGGAAACACAGAATGATAGAGTAGATTGAAGGAAAATAAATTGTACAATAACTTTAAGGTAGGAACAGTTTTGTCAGGCAGAGTGTGGGAAGTGTAAAATTATTGCTGGTGTCAATATTTTTTTGGTTTGTCTATGACATCAGTTGCAATAGGAATAATTAATAGGATTGTATTCTTCTGGAAAATTGTATAGATGGTGTATCAGAGATGATCCCCCTCAGGAAGGCTGGGGAGAGAAAGAACTCATCTGTAGGGTCAGAATAAAATTGCCTTCCATGTTAAAATATTTGTACAGTAAACTGCAAATTTAGGAGACAGTAGTCCTCAGTGATTTGCATGTGAAGTATATATGCTTTTACTTTGTCCTGTTGTGCAGAAATACAGGAATAAATTTTGACTGAGATGTTGTAATGTATTTTAATGTTGATTTTCATGTTATAGATATTACTTATGCAGAAACATGAATACTCATGAATATTTAACTTAAGCCCACACCCTGGTTAAAAAAATTGTTATTTTTTAATACTCTTTGATAATTATACCCAACTCTTTCTTGGTGGCAACAATCCTCTTCTGAAAGGGGGCAAGACAGCAGGCTGACTGTGTACAATACATAGAAACGGTGCATCTTGCATGGTGTTTTCTTGATATTACAGAAATGGAACCTTGGAAAACAGCAGGCAAATACTCTTGAAACTCAAATCTAAGAAATTCTATTTTTTTTTTCATTTCACTTGTGAATTTTATGTGAGGCAAAGAGCAGTACTGATGTGATAGCAAAGGTGTTCTCCTTACAGGTATGTGTATCTTCCACATTATAACTTAGGCAAGGTCACCTAAGCTGTTACCTAGCTTAAATTGATGGGTTTTGATCATGTTATATTGATAGAGATTTTACTCCTCTTTCTCTTCTGAGATGTCTTTAAGTGTATGTGGCTTTTTATGTAAGACAATAATTTTTGTCATACCCATATGAAGCTGAGGCACAGAAATGCTGACTGACTTGCCCAAGATCATAACACAAAAGCTCTTCTCTAAATATCAAATCTCTTTGTAAATGCTGTAACCATTTTTAAGGTATATTGTAAAACTCATACAGGCTTTACCCTGTGATGACATACTCTTTCTTTCTTTTGTTTTCTTCTGTCTAGATTAGGTCATTATAGACTTTACTTACCATATAGATTTAGAAGCTTTGTCACAGGAAATTGGATACTTTATTTAGAATATTTTTCTGCAGTAACAAGATTCTTGCAGGGAATTATTTAGGTGTGGTTTGTGTGTGTTTAGAGTACGTTGATTTTAAAGTCATCATGTTACTTTTGCATAATTCTTTCCAGAATCTCCAACCGAGGTTAAGCCAACAGACACTGACCAAAACATCTGGTCACACTACTGGTAAAGAACAAAGGGTATTTTCCTCTCCTACTCCACCTCTTCTTCAATGAAAAAAAATGTCATTGTTTTCAAAAACCATTTCACAGTAGGGCAGACTTTTTAACAAACAAATCATGTCCATATAAATGTCAGAGAAATTATCTTAAAAGAGGGGACAAGAATAAACTTCTTGTCAAGCAAGACAATTATACGAAAACATCTGAATCAGTCAACTGCATAATGATTGTAAAGGAAAGAAGCTTAACATTCTGTTAGACAAATGTCTTATTGACCACAGCCACAGCTGCTGTTTCTTTTGCTGTTATTCTGGCAGGCTGCAGTTACTGGAGCTTCCCTCAGTGTTTGAAGCATCCTGATGCTCTGATTCTTCCAACCATTATATATATTGAAGGAATGCATCCTTGCTTATATAGAATAAGCAGTATTATAAGAGATCTTTTCTTGGAACACCTCTAGCTTGAAGCACCTGCAGCAAATAAAGCAAAAGTCCCAAATCCTTACCAGTGCCCTGAGTTGTCTTAATGCCCTTGAATAAGTTTTTGGTTCAAGTCCAACTGTTTTAGGATACTCTACAACTTAACTCCTGAGGTTCATTGTACGATGTATTTCCTGCATTGCCAGGCAACTCTGAAAAAAAGAAACAAACAAACCCCCAAAACAACAACAAAAAGAACACAGGGCACTGAAGTACAGTTCAATAAATGACTTGAATCATCTACCTTATCTATCAGAGCCTCAGTTCCCTTCAAAAGAAGAATATATCAGTTAAGGTAATTTAAATCATTAGTGTTTGGAAAATGCTTCCACAGATCAAATGGAAAACCAGGAAAAAAACAGATAAGAAACTAAAAAAAAAATAGCAGAGGCATTTGAGCGTTAATTACCCAACAATTCAGGTGAAAAAATTCTGCTTAAAGGATGAAAATGCCTTGCTCATTGAGCAATGAGCAGTTTGGATGCAATAGAAAAAAATTCAGTGGAGATATACAACTATTTCAAGTCCTAAAAGAAGAGCCTGTCTTGGTCAGTATAGATGTACCTTCTCGCAGTTGTTTTAATGTGAGTTTGCTAGCACCTTAGGGCCAGGATAACCTCTTCACATTGCCATTTTTTCATCAAGGATTTGCAGCTGAGAATATGCTATTGTAAGAAATAACAGTGCTTACTGCAATAAGTTAAGATTACTTAAGATGTTAATATAAAATTTTTGAAGTGGCATACTATTAGTTTTGTTGAAAATCATGAGGCTGTGACTGTCAGGCCTCTCTTCTGTGGAGTTTTAGCTTACATTTTCTGAATGAAGTAGATCATGCAGTTAACAGCATCCATCATCAGAATTACTGGATACTACGGAATATGAGATCAAGAGATTAAAGAAAGTTGAAATAATCTTTTATCCAAGGCTGCTAGAATGTGACTTCCAGCCAGGGGAATCAGACAGGTAACCAACTACTGCATCTCAAGCTGCTGCTGGGAGTAGTTCACTGTTTTTCTGTTAATTGTATTGGGAAACAACATAACTTTTTTAGGAAGATTCAGTTTTTCACTGTTTATAGGCACCCCATAATTCATGCTATCAGTATCTACAAACTTCCATTGTGTCCATGCCCACCGAGAAAGGGTGATCAACTTCTCAAGGAAGAGAAAGGGAGATATACATCCCTACTTAACAAAAGGAGAAGGCTTGGAACCAGTTTATGCTGCTGATTGCATGGGCCGTAATTTGTTGTTCAGTCAAAGAGTCAGCATTTCAGTCATAGCAAATGATGAGCAATCTTAAAACTGATTGTAAATTGCATCTGACTGATTGGCAAAGTAATCAACTGAAGCTGAGGGAATCAACACTGGGCATACAGAGCACCTTTTCCTGCCATCAGAGCATGCACTTTCAGCAAGTTCAACAAAATGACAGAACTTTCAGTGAACAAAAAAGCACAGACTTGACAGTCTAACCGCATGCAAACACTTCACTTAAGTATCACTGGGTGTTTTCTTTCCCCTGTTACTTGCTCTTGGCTAGTATCCATCCACTCAGAGCCTCTTCAAATGCCTGCTTGTACACTCTCTACAGAGACTTTGTTTTATTGGATATTCATTACAGTACCCAGTAAAATTGCTGTGTACTTATTAGGAGAGATGTTAGCACTCGAATTGCACTTTTTCTCAAGAGGTTTCCCTGCTTTTTCACTTGCCCATTGAGTGACCATTAATGTGGATGAAAAGCACAAGCTCCTGGGAAATTATTAGAAAAAGGTTCCCTGCCAGAGTAATGATTTTTCTGAGTTTATTTTGATTTCTTGTACATGGCTGGTAAAACATGGGTAATCTCAACAAAAGTGTCGTACTGGTAAATAAAGTTCTGTGTGGGCAGTAGACATGGATAAAAATATGTGATATCTATCTGATGTGAAATATATGTTTACAACACACACTTAAGCTTTTTGTGGAGGGCCTTCCTAGACAATGTGAATCCTCTATAATAGGAACTGTAGAATTGCAGAAGTGTTGGTTGTGCCAACTAGCATGTGATAATTGTCCCTCTCTTCTAGACAAAAAAATAAGGGAAATAATTAATCCCTTAGAAAAAAGGTCATTGGAGTCTTTTTCTGAAACTCAGATATGTGGATTTTTTCTTTGTGGGTATACAGGCTTTGTTTGACTCTACTGCAGTTATTTAAGCAGGAAGATGCAGACAATAAAGACAAGAACACAGAAAATATTGAAAGTGCTAAAGATGTCTGCAACTGAGCTATTCAGGCCATGGTGCAGAACTGCACACTGTATTCACACCGCTCAGGACTAGCCCCTTGTGGAGCACAAATTCTGTGTTCACACAACATAACACCTGGCCTGGGTCTCCTCCAGGTCCTAGTAAGAGCACTTGGAGGGAACACTTTTTCAGTTCAAAGTACACTGCATAGCAGTTGAATCCTCTGCCACAACTTGCCAGACTTGGCAAAAGCTGACTGTACATATTGTATCTTTGGATTGTGGCACCACATGAATGGGATTATTTAGAGGAAAAGGCAACATGGACCACTCATTAGGAGTGTAAGATGGAAAAGAGACAATCTGAAACACTTCTTGACAATATCCTCAGAGGGAACTACTTGGCCCTTCAAAGGTTAAGCCTGATAGCTAACCAACAGGTAGAGAGTGATGTCCAGGACCTTAGACTGATGACAGGCCTTGCTTTCATTAGTACAGCAGGAGCAGGTCAAGTAGACTGAAGTAGGTAATGAAAAAATTTAACATACCTTCTTCATACATTTCAGGCCTTTTACCTTAGATTAATTCTGCAGGCAAAACAGCCTGAAGCAGTACAAGATAAAATTATGCCCCTGAATATCTTCTCCCTTCAACAGATCACCCTTAGAAATGTAATGCTGCCCTTTCATATGCTTTATGGAGATCATGGTAGTTTAGGGTTGGTTTTGTGGGTTTTTTTTTCCCTTTCTGCTGTTATCCCTTTTAGAAGGTTTCACATGTAGAGTAGAGCTCCATTTCTGCTCCAGGTCTTGGATGTCCTGTTTTTCTTGATTCATGAACAATATCATGGCGATGGTAACCACATCCCACTCTCTGGCCAAGCTCCTGATGTGGTTATTGAACACAGACAGGTCCAGCAGGGAAGGGTAACTGCAGGGTGTCTGCAGAACATGTCTTGGAGTAGACTCCTGATGATCTGTCACAAAAGTTCCCAGATTTCTTTATGGCTCATGTTCTTACATCTTCTCTTTCTTGCACTGTTCTGTCCCAGTCAGAGGGTGATTATCCATGTAGGAGCTGAGCTCAGGCTACTGGAAATGTAGTGTCCTCAGTGCAGAACCTATTGATGCAGAGAGGCAGAGTTGCTGTCCTCTGATGTAAGCTGTCACCACAAATTTGCAGTGGCTGAAATCATGCAGAGCATGATTTTGGAAGCCTGTAGGTAAAGTGAAGAGCTTGATTTTTAAAGCTTCCCAAGCTGTGGTCTCTGACAACTACTGATTAATTATTACCTGTTTTGAGATGGACGAAGTAGTTGTGGTCAAGATAGTTCAGGTCTTCTTAGCCATCATGTAAATATTGTTCCTGTGATTAACAACTTCCACTTGCTTCTTATGTTAAGTCATCTAGTCTTCACTTTGTGTTGATTCCTGAATTGTATGAGCACTGCTTGACACGGTCTTCAGTACAATCCAGTGCAGCTGTGACTTCATTTCAGTACAAGCTTTGTAGTTTTTTCTGCAGACATTGGTGGAACACTTTGGCATGGTTACAGATCTAGGGAGGATTTGCAGGAGGATATGCAATGCCCAGCTGCTCTGATTTCCAGCTTGAAATGACTGCTTTCTTTCCATGCCAAGATAAAGCTTTTCATGGCATTTTGGTACCTGTTTGCATTGTCAGAAAGGCTGCCTACCCCTGCTGTGAAACGTTACCATACCTGGACAGTATAGGAGTGCTGACACAGCTTACTTTCACTCTTGTATGCCGTGTGGAAATATGTAGTTGATAAGCTTACTGCAACTGAGTGGCTGATCACCGCTGTTCCTAACGCCTTCTTAGTAAAGGATGTTTGCTGTGCCCTGCAAAACATATTGCATAAGGTTTTTTCTATCCCAGATGGAAGAATAAGGACCAGTACCATCAGCAACTTCAAGAACAGTCCTCATTACAGAACCTAAATGTTGCCATCTAATACTTAGGACAAATGTACTTTCAATGCAGAGGGACATGATCACCAGTCTTCCCACTGAGGAGCAAGAAGCAGACTTGGTGTGATGGCAGATGGCACTGGAGGGACAAAAAGCTCTAGATCATATGTTTGTCTCTTTTCCTCTTCCTTACATTCTAGATGTGTACAAACCATAAAGTCTTTCAGGCAAATGTCTGTATGCTGAATGTGTCTTCCCTTGCTGTTGGTGCCTTTTTCAACCTTGTTGCATGATGTTGAACAGCCTGCGTTTGCTACTTCTGCACCCCTCAGGATATCTCACAGGCTAAGAGTTTATTAGTGAGAAATGTGGTTCGTGGGGTGTAATGTAGATTTCTTCTTGGTGAGAGGGAGGCAAAAGGGAAGATTTGCTAGCTTTTCACTTCTTCAGCTGAGGGTGGGGCTAACAGCGTGTATGAGTGAGTGGAAGATTGATAAATCCTGCTTTAGCTACTCTCAGAGCTTGCTGTGAGACTGGATAAAGTTTAGAGAGGTAGTAAGACAAAATCCGGCCTCCTCCACTTTGACCAAGGGAGATTTCTCTTTCCCCTTCCACAGTCAAACAAGAGCTCTGGTTCCATTGTCTCTTACAACCAACATTTTGCTTCTTCAGCTCTAACAAAAAAAATCTGCCCTGACCTAAGACCTGGGTTTTAACTGAAACACGCAATCCATGTTCTGCTGCTGCATGGCCCTACATTCCCTACTGCAAAAGGTCTTTGTAGCTAAGGTTTTCTGTACATGTATGCATAAATTTATTGTGGCTATGTGTGTTTTGACATGTACTTTTGTGAACAGGATGTATTTCTGGGGTAGAATGAACAGCAGGAAAAGATATATAGACAAACAATCCATTGTATTCAGAACCAAGGATGAGAAGTGCTTGATCAGACTTGATATGTACACGGATAATTGTGCTTTTACAACACATTTCAGTGTGTCAGTCATGTTGAAAGCTTTTTAGTCATGTTAAGAGGTCTTTGATTTATAAATGTGATTCTACTATGTGTAAGTCTGGTAAGAGCTTTTTATAGATTGTGAGTTTGCTGCTTTTTCCTCACTGCTACTTAATTTGTATCTTCTCTTACTTTAATAAGCTGTGAAAAAATGCAGGCTTTTCAAGACAATTTGTTTATATTGCAGCCCAATTTTCCTTGGGACATGGGAAATGATTTTCACCACAATCCTTCGAATCCTATCTTTGCTGATTTTCCTAGAAATGTTATGAAAAAAAATCCACATGGTTATTATTATATTCTGTGGAATTGGTCTTTCTGGGAAAGATGTACTTTAAGATAGCCAAAAGTAGTACTTGTGCATACCTGCAATAAACATTTTAAACCTTGGATACAGAGCCATGCTTGTGCTCTGAACAGTGTTTATAGTCTTAAATATGATAAAATAATAATAAAAATTAAAATTTGACATCTTAATAAAACTCCAAGAAAATCAATATTTTTAATAGAAGGAATCATGAATAAAAAAATATGTCAGGTTTAAACAAGTATAATGTCTTAAATATTGGTTTTGTGTTGTCTTTGCATTTCATAAATAATTGTAATTTTCCTAGCTATCTGTTACTGCCATTGCTTCTCATAATTGTGAGTCTTTCCATGGAGAGACAATCCCAGGGGTTACTAAACCCTTTATTTACAGGGATCTTGGTGGGACACTTCCAGTCTATGGCTAAAACTACTCTGGCAGCTAACTGTAAATATTTCAAAAATCAGTGAAGGAAATAATATCAGGGCCAAATTTAGAGCTTAAAAATACTGAAGCTGGGCTGTAACTTGAGACTGTATATCTAATGGTACTTACTACTTGTATTACAATAGCACCCAGATGTTCCCACTGAAATCAAGATTTCATTTGTAGTTCATTGCAAAATTTTCTCCTAGGTCATAGAAAAAGCACATGACTTCCTTTTGTTCCTCCCAGCTGAAAGAACACTGCTTCCCCTCCCTTAATTTATACTGCATGTATATCTCTTTAGGTGTGCATTTTGTGATTCATTACGGACGATCAACAAAGGGATTTAGAGCTCTTCTATCAGGACTATGCTTATTGGGCAAAAGACAGATTATATAGCCTAAAAACAATGACATATAACATGTATACTATAAATAACACATGTATGTCAGGTCAAACAAGACAGCATGTGGAATAGATGAGAAATTAAACAAAAAAATACGACATGGTAGGATGTCTAGAAGGAAAGGCATGGGAAAGTGAAGTATCTTGCTTAGGATCACATAGCAGGTCAAAGGACACAGAAAGAGTGAATCCAGGCTCTCTTATTCCCAGTCCAGAGCACTAGATTTGCATCATTGCAGAACAACTCAACAAAACAGTGATCAAATATTCTAATCCTGGGTCAATTTACTGAGAGAAAAATTCCCATCAAAAAAACCCTGTGCCTTTTATCCTTCAAAGTAAATTTGGCCCAGGTGATTGCAATTAAATGAGAAATTTGTTGCAAATATTTTACACTAAAATAATCAATTTTTCATAGTAGCCATGATGTGTTTCTAAGGATCTAATTCACTTGTTTGTATGTATATAGACACATGAAAAATTGGTTTTGATTACAGCAACTGAAAGCATTCCATCTTTTGTACATTATCTGGTTTTGGAATATTAATTATTGATTAAAAAGCGCAATTTGGAAGCTGCCATCATAAAAGAGTAGTCTCCAATGCCAGGTGCTAGGTAGCTCTGTAGGGTGATAGTTTTCTAGGACTTGGTGCTGGAGCAAATATCATTTTGTTGCAGTATTTCTTTCTTGTGGCTCAGGGCACTTTTTGTGCCATTGTATGAAAATTGACTCACTTTTAGGGCTGAGTTATTCATAGATTACTAGCTTGGTTTTGAAGAAGCTAAATGGGTTGTCACCTTTCCAAGGAGTAATGGTGTCTTCTTCCTATAGCCCTTTTACTTCTGGGAAGAAATAAACAGCGAAAGAGTTCCCTTTTCACCTGTCTGATGGTGGGGGGAAATGTTGAGTTTGTATAGGAGCATTGTACAACTGAATGCATGTGCAATCAGGTGATATGGAGGAAGGGGCTGTAGGACATGGCTCTCCCTTGCTCTTATAACATCTAATGTGGCTGAGAGGCAATGGTCAACCTCCCTAGTCTGGTCTTCCAAAACTGAGAGGTCTTGACACTGACATTGGACTCTAAACTTGGTGGTATCATAACATAGATAGCAAATGGTAATGATAGAAAAACCCCTACAATATTTTTCCAAAAGAAATACTGATTATAAATGAATTATTATAATCAACTGTCTTGTCATTGGTTTTGTAGAATCACAGAATGACTGAGGCTGGAAGGAACCTCTGGATGTCATCTTATCCTCCAAAGGATAAGACAAGCTTTTGAATAGCTCCCAAGAGGGACATTTCACAACCTTCCTGGGCAACTTATCTAAGTGATTAACATGAGCATTGTGCAGTGGTCACCAAAGTTGTTATATAGAGGAGGTATGTTGACGTGCTTGTGCTTTCTGTGACATTTCAGTGAGCTCTCCTTGGACCAGGAAAGACCTGTAATAAAACCCTAATAAACTCTGCTTCAGCCACTCTGCTCTGTTCCTTGATGTGAGAGTGGTCTCCTCACTGAACCCACCTCCACATTTTGAAGTAGAGAACTAGGTGTCTCTGCACTAGTGAAAAGAAGAGATCCAAATGTTACACTATATCAAGGCTGTCTCGAGGAATATGAACAAACCCCAGCATTTCAGGTTACTCAAGGACAAAAACACTATGAAAGCTTGCCATCTGATTAACTTTATAGTAGTGGTGCTCACTGGACTCCTACACAGTGCACAGTCCTGTCAATTTAATAAGTGCTTTGCTATCCAAATGTCTGACTAATCCTCAGGGATCTAGACTGCTCTATTGGTTTTCATCAAGCAGTGGCAGCAGGAGAGTTGTCTGACAAGTGTGTGATTTGTGAATGGCAAGGCTTATCCCCTAAATGGCTAATCTTCTGCTCTGCATCTCACAGACACTTTCTGATTCATAAATTTCTTCTGAACGAGAAGGTTGCAGAAACACAAGTATTTGGGAAAAGCAATGTCATGAAGAAAATTGCTCTGCAAAGCGCAATTCCTGGAACTGCTGGACCATGGAAATATCAGCAACAGCAGGAAAATATCAAAACTTATTAAAACTGTGCTCACCTTGCCTACATTAGGCCTCCATGCAGCATGTCTGAGGTATACATGTAGTACAAAAGTTGGGATTTTCTGAGCAACACCAGAAGACAAATCAGATGACTGCAGTGACCTGGAGGTCAGTCCAGGACAGAGCTACCATCAGCCAGCTGAGCGTTATAGAAGTGTCAGCTCATTAAGCTGAAAGAAGGCTTAGTTTCTGTATCTCTAGGGCGTGCACTCCTTGTTAGTTGTAAAATTTATTACAGAAAATGCTACTTCTGTAGATATTAATTTCTCTGAATCTGGACAAGCTGTTAAGAGGTTGAACATGAGACTTAACAGGAGATTATGAGGTTCTGCATAATTCTACCAGAATGGGATTATTTTGCACTATTATTGCACCAGGGCAATATATTTTCAATGAACCATATCCAAAAACAGGAGTCTATCATGTACTGTGCTGAAATACGATATAGCTTTTCATAGGGATGTAATACGAGTCATAAGATGTTAAATCCATGGTTTGTCACATCTTCTATTGTCTTCAATAGTAGCTGCAAAGAAGTAGCTATAAAAAATACGTAATGAAAAAGATAAAAAATCCTACTTACTTCCAAAAAACTTGCTATTAATAGCTAGCAGGCATTAGTTTAAATTATGGGGTTTTATGTCCCTATCCAAAGCTTGGATCATTAAGTCAGTAGTGTTGTTAGTCATATTACTGTCCAGTCTTCCATTGTACCATGCAGCTGTGTATTGCATAGCTTAATTATTCATTGTCTAGAAATAATCAGCAATTGTCCTTTCTTGTTTGAATGAAGGCCTCCTTTATTCCGGGGGGGGGGGAAGAATAGTCTCCACTCCTCCTGCCACACAGCATTTGTTTTTTAACATTTTATTATGCCCTCTCATGCTTGTTTAATTTCTCCAGGAAATAACACTATTCTTCACAATCTCTATTCACGGAGGAGAGCTTTATTTAATCTCCTAATCATTCTCATTATAATTCTTGTAGAAACTCCCACCCCTGTTTCTTTCCGTACTGCAGTTATTTCTAGTTATTCTGCGTACACAGATTACTTCTGACATCAGATGCTCAGTTGTCAACGCACAGCAGTATCCATTCCATTCACTCTAAATATTTATCAGGTATTATGACCATCTGGTTGCTGGCCAGACCCTGTGTAAGATGAAAAATGATTATAAGAAGCAGCAAAAAGTCTCAGGGACAGAGCAACACCATCACCATCCAAACTCTTTAGACATGCTCTCTTTGGGGACTTGCAAATAACCCAAAATAAAGTCTGTGGGAGACCTGAGGTACCCAAAATTGACAGTTTCTGCCAATCTATACACTTGGAGATCTGCAGTCCCCTTAGCCTATTAAGAACAGCAAAATATATTGTGACTTTACCCATGTGGGTATTTTGGTAGGCAGAAGTTTGGCCATTCTGACAAAACACAGGGAGATGAGCATGGACATATTTTGTCATTTCCCAGGTTGCCATACAATTTTCCACATTGTTCTTTAATCTTCTCAATTCTAGTTAATAGTCATAGTAAGAAAATTGTATGTAAAACTTTTTCTCAGTGTGGACAGTGGCTGCATTAAGGCTTGTTTCCTACAATCCTTATAGATGCTTGAATAAAAGAATATCAATAAGAAAATTGTGTGCACGTAAGAAGTTATAAAAAATAAGTTATACATCTTTCCTCACCTCTTTTCAGTATAAAAGTTATTTTAAAAAACTTTGGTTTTAATAATTCCCTGAAATTCTGTAATAGACAATGGAAAAATGGTAAAAATGCTTTTTCTTGTTTTTCTGCTGCTCCCATATAGAGTCAAAAAAAGTGCAAACTATTTTATTCATGTATGAAACTCTATGGAAAAAAAAGTTTATCCTTGAAAAAGTTTTTCATTCTATTTTAAAATATTCACTATATATATATTAAATAATTCATGATTAACAAAATAATGAGAACCACTTGCATGAAATTATTCATTTCCCATACATTTACACAAAGTGTGCATTTTGAATGAATTTTTTCAGTAAATGATGTGCCAAATTCTAACTAACTATGACTTCATTTTTATTTTTTTCTTTATAGTCCAATACCCAGAACTTAAATGTTTCAAAGATGAATAATATTCTGTTAGGATGTGCCATGGACACCAGAATTAAATTCAAATCATTCAAATAATTTTGATTCTGTTTGGTCATGCAAAAACTTTTCATGAAGTATTTCAGGACTGTCTCCCTCTTTTCTCCTGTCTACGATCTTACAAAATAGATTTCTTCCAGAATAAAACACACTCATTTTTATTGTAACTGAATGTGTTTTATGATTCAGCAGTCATCTTTCTTTCCATTTTTAAATGTACCAAGTCCTTTCTACAGTACAGTTATTTTTTTCCTCATCTGAATGTTTCTAGCTCCAAAAATCTGCATGTTGAATCTTTCTATTGACTTTTGGGGACTATTTTCTTTTGATTTTGCTATGTTAAAGACCTTTTACTATAGGAAAAAAATAGCACCAGAGAGATAGATACTTATAAGTCTCATTCATTTATGTTTCAGTTTCTTCATAATTTTGAGAAATGTTTTCCCTCCAATGTGATTCACATAACTTGCCAGGTATTATGAAACACCTTATGTAGGGAGTACATTTCCATATTCTCCTTAGATGAGTGTTTGAATTGTAAGGATCTCAATTGCCCATATGTTACCCAAGCGCAATTGGTGATTTTTGTTGCCCATGGAGACAAGGGAGAGTATTTTGAGGGGGTGGGGAAAATGTCCTATGAAGTTCTATACATCTGGAGGGAGCATAGAGAGCAAATGAAACAGTTTGTTATTTTAGATAATATTTCATATGAAACAAGCTATATCACAATTCTTATGAACTCAGGCCTACACCAAGAGAAAACCACCCTGTTGTCTATCCTCTACTGTCCATTATGAATCACTTAGTTCAGTTAATTTTAAGTCTCTTCTTGATTTTTATAAAAATCAGCTTCCAGTTTAAAAACATTTTTAATGGATTTAGTTGCTATTAAGGACAATCAGGTGACTATTATTACTAATTTTGGATATTATCTTGCATGGGAAGGGAACAGATTTTGATTTCTGAAGGACCACCATTCAGATGAACCAGGTTTCTGAGCTCCTTGAAAAGTGTTGTCACCTCCAGATTAAAATTGCACTTTCTTTGTTATTATAAAATCATGTTAAGGAAATCATTGACTTAAAGTTGAAGGAGGTTTAGGATTGTGACTGACAGCCTCACAGATCTCTCATATCTGGTACAATCAAAGAAATAACCAATTCTTAAGCACTTCCAATTAGCTGGTTTAGTTGAGCTACTTGTTGTAAATCCATTTTTTTTGGCCCATAATATCCTCCAAGTGCTGTACAGGGAATATTGCTGCAAAATTAAGGGCTATGAATTTAATTTAATTTCTGAACAAAGTCGAAAACCTAGCACAATGGTCTTCAGTACCACTGCACAAATCTCATGGACCAAATCCTGTGCTAGGAAGAAAGCAAAATCACATTTTGAAAAATAGCTTAAACAATTAACAAACACTCGTGTATAGCCTTCTTTCATATTTCTGAGCAGATCTGTGCTACAGAATAATTTCTAGATTTCAAAATATTATGTATTTTTGCATCTTTTTTTTGTCCTGCATGTCTAAACATCTGTTTTCTGCCTTCATCCCCTGTGGCAGTTAACACTTTGGGATCTGGAGTCCATATTCCATTCTCTCTTACTGAAGCTTTTGAAACAGTTATGGTTTCAGAAAGGGACTGTGTTTTGCATTTGACATTTCAGTGAAAGAAAAATATAGAAATACCTAAGTCCTGTTCTCATACAAGATTCTGTAATCATAAGAAACCAGGTTCTGTCACGTGTATCCATAAATGTAATCATATGGTATATAAATAGAATTGGTTTTAAATAGAATAGAATAAGTCTTCAGTCAGGCTTCATAAGCAGCTCTTTAAGAGAAAAGGCTGATTGAAAAGGAAAGTCAGCAGCAATTTTTATGAGGACTAATAATCAACGCTTCAATTTCATTCCTGTTAAGTTAAAGGAAGTCATTTGACATAGATGTCACTAGGAAGAGAACAATATAGATACTGATGCTTTGCAAACCTCACAGAATCAGGAAAAAAAAGATACATATATATTATAATGTTGTTGCACAAGATATTGTCCATGTGATTACCAAGGAGGTAATTATATTTAGAAAAAAAAGAAAATATGTTCTCTCTCATGTCATTCCCCCAATAAACTGAAATAAAAGAAATAACAAAATAATGCCAAAAAAAGAGGATCTTTTCAAAATGTTAATATTGAAAATTTTGTGACGGTGCAGGCATGGAACAATATGTGCATATTCAATATGTTGGTATCAAAAGCTTTGTGTCTGTAATGCAGATTTTAGTGAAGATTCATTGACTTGAATAAGGTAATCAGCAGCTTCTAGCAGCAGTTTCAAATGTTCATCTGCCTTAATTTATGCCTCTTTAGCTCATTTATCATTTGCAGAGCTAGATTAGGAGCAAGATAAAACAGAAGTGCTCTGCTGAGTGACAGTTCCTGAAGACTTCTGCTTACAGATTGCTAATTGAGCCCTGTTCGAAGAATATGTTGCAAGGGCCTGGGTGTAGCCACAAAGGCTGCTGAAGGAGTTTTCAGCATTTATCTTCTGTAAGTGTTCAGAGGCTGCAGCTCTACTGGCATGGTTCAGAACTAAAAGAAGCTCTGCTGTTAAGTGGGGAATGATTCTTGAATTGCTTCATGAAAGGATTTCCACCACCAAAGGCATTGATTCCTCCATCTCAAAGTTCTTAAAGCTAATAGGAGATTTCCTCTTCCCGCTGAAGAGGAAGACGTTGTCACTCAGTCTCTGAAGAACAGAATATGAATGTGTTCCAAAGATTAATCTGGCACTCAAATTGGGAGGAAATACATTTAAAGATGTGGGGTTTGAAAGAAGATAAATTGAACTTATTTCCGTT
The DNA here is from genome assembly GCA_033558185.1 of Dromococcyx pavoninus. Lineage (NCBI taxonomy): Eukaryota > Metazoa > Chordata > Aves > Cuculiformes > Neomorphidae > Dromococcyx > Dromococcyx pavoninus. Next base: position 1,228,070 of record JAUMJL010000191.1, on the reverse strand, counting down.
TCATAGTAAAAAAGCTACCGATCTTTCAAGAGTTGTTCTTTTTTCCCTGCATGTGGCAGTATCAGTTGTAAAAAAAAGATATGTGCTTAGATCAAGTCTTTTCCATTGACATTGAAGTGAAGATATTGGAAGAACTTGCTTGTTCCTAGCTTTATCATACCTTTATTGGCATTAAATTTTACTGCATTACAGTAATGAGACCTTCATTTTATATCTTCTTATTCCAAAATAATTTATTCTATTTGTAGTACGTGGGAGTGAGTATTAAAGTGATGGCAATAAGAAGCATTTATAGCTGTTATTTATTCTAGTTCATCATCACTGTGTGTGACTGCAGATATGAACCTATATCATTGTCTGATATAACTTCCTATCACCCAAATGTTGATGTAAATACCTGACATTTTAGGATGAGGTACTCTTTAAAGTTCTATTTAATGGGAATATCCACAAGAAAGTAGTAGATTTTTGATTAATGATTACACACTTGTATTGTTTTTAGATTAGCAGAACAGACAGTTTTAAATGCATAATTTCCAGATGGTAAGATTCTTTAAAAATACAATACTAAGAAGGCCCGTAATTCTTGATATGCTTGAGCATGCCATTTGATGTTTATAGAGCATTATATTTTTATATTAATTCATATTTATTATTTATTTATTTAATGGTATTTTATATACTCTTTGTATTTTTATCTATGCACTTATTACTCTATTTTCATAATCTTCATCTTTCTTTCCATCTTAGACTTGTTTTTACATGGAAAAACAAGTGGTCAATACCCACATTCAGAGCCATAAGGACACGTAGGCAAAATTTTCAGAAGTGACTTAATAGTTTGGGAGAGTTAAATCTCAGATGCGTGAACAAATTATGATGCTTGACGAGTGATCATTCATCAAATAAACTGATTGAGTTTTATCAGATAAGTTTATGGGATCAAGCAAAAAACTTTTGAATACCATACATGTTTGGATTCAAAGAATCCCATTTAAGAATTAAAGAGAAAAGTGGCTATGCTAGTTCACAGCAGAGATGGAGATATTTAGCTGATGGACAACAGATGGGAGTAAATGTTTTAATCATCTCTCTAATGTCCAAATACCTTTAAATTTGAAGTAAATTGACCTATATAAACTGTTAGTTAAGAGCAAACATAATAATAATTTCTGCTACTCATCGATTGGTTTAGCAGAAGATGGGTATTGTTGGACTCGATGATCTCAAAGGGCTTTTCCAACTTGAAGATTCTATGATAATTTTAATTACGTATCTGAATCTTACCAGTGGTTAAGGAAAATAAGCCTCTATGGTGTGACTTTTTTTTTCTGACTACTGGCTAAGTATGTTAACTAAATTCTCGATATTTTATAAGAAGCCTATAATTTCATAATTCTATTTGACTCTGACATAGTTAAAAAAAATGAAAGTTTTATAAAATGTCCAACTATTAAGAAGATACAACTTTTTTTTACAAAATGGAATTTGATCAAAATCCATCAATTTATTAGCTTTAAATGTTTTTACCAAATATCTCGACCTTGACAAAACCTTGACTGAATTACAGGCTGAGTTCCACTGAAAGGTTGCCCTGTTTCCTGGTGAGATACTGAAGTGGTTGGGTTTTTAATAGTCTCTGTAAACTTAGAAGCAGGAATCTAGACCTTACAGCCTATGTGTTCAAAGGTCCTCTTTTCAAGTCTTTGCCAGAAGGTATGTTGCATGTCTGGCAACTCTGGATGCTTTGGAGACATGCCACCTAGCAGAGTCATCATTTTTCTAGTTTTTGAATTCAGTACAGCTTGTTTTCCTGGTATCTCCAAATGGCCATGAGACAGAGTCTGTAAACTCTGAAACCAAACTCATAATCCTGATAAAGATTAAACTATCATAAGGTAGTTAAAGAAACTGTCATTCTTGAGAATTTCCACAGTAAGCATAATAAGAAACTCAAGTCCATTTAAGTCATGAAGAACGTACTGTATTGCTGGGATAGCACAGCTTCAGAATTGCAATGGTTCCTGAAACCATTTTATGTTTGTTGCTGCAGATTTTTAAGTGTTTTGTAATTAGAATAGAAGAAAAACTGTACAAAATATTAAACTGAATATAATGATTTTCAAATCCTGAGGGTATTTTCTTGTAGTCTGCAATGGCTTGTTCCGTATTTGTTTTTCCCCTAGGAATAGGGTGGCTACTTGCAATTTTCTTGACTCTATTTGAAACAATTTTCTCCTCTGATCTTAGTTTTATATGATATAATTTTGTAAGTGTTTAGGGGACAAAGAGAACACACTGTTTTCTTTCTTCCTTGTTAATTGCTTCATCCTTGTACTCTTTTCAATCCTTCCTAAAGAATAACAGCAAACATCTTTTAAAATCAGCTTTGTATGGTTATGAATGAATGGAAAAGATAAATTAGTCAAATTGGGCTCTTAGTCAGAATCCAAGATATAAAATAGTAGTGGTGAGAGAGTGATTCTGGACTCTTATTGGCTTGTAAGAGGCTCAAATTATTATTAGACTGTCTCTGCTGGTCATGCATTACAGGCTGATTACTGAAGCACTAGCCCTGTTTGCCTTAAACTTAAAAGAGTTCTCAGTACCTGGCTGATTCTTTGCCCTGATTGCTGCTTGTTCTGTCAGAGTTTTTTGCCTTTAGTTATTAGTGGTTTCTACTGATTTTTTCTGGATGTCATGAAAAAAACAAAAGGAACATCATGGGAAAATAAACCTACAAGCTAACATATTTTCTTTTCAGTTTGATGGAATTGCACAGCATACACTACTTTGAACAAGTTTTCAAGCTGTACATAGTCCTGTTTTGCAGGTAGGAACATCCATAGCTTTTCATTTCAGTGAGTTTGATGCTTTTCATAAATTAGGTATTATATATGTACTCAGGAATGTTTTTTTCATTATTTGGCATGAGATTCATGTTCTGAAATTTAGATATCTATTGGGTATGCTAATCACTCTATACTCCCTTTAACGTCAAAGAAGATAATTCATGTAGGTCACTGCAGTGCCAGACACCCACAGCGTGTGACTATCCCACATATAGACTCCGGTAATGTTGGTGCTTAAAAGTAGATAAACCCAAGCCTGGCTTTCTGTGGTAGGGAAAAGATTTACAAAATTAAGTGGAAACAGCATCCACCAGAACACAGACATAAGAATATGCTCAAACAATAGATTTATCTGAGTATTTGCATATATTCATTTTGAGCTTCCTACTTCTGGCTTTCCTCTTAATACATACCTTAGGCAAGCTTCACTAACAATGATGAAAATTTATCTTACTCTGTGTCTTCAATATAATTTTTATCATCTTCTTTGACATAGTTTGAGCCTGTTCATATTTTCCTTCTGAGATAGAACCAAGGCTTTGTTTATTTGTATATTCAAAGGAGTTTCTACTTACCTATATAACAGAGAAAGAAAATGCTGGGGATGCTGAGATAATCTTTAAATTATTAGCTTCCAAATGAAAAGGCAAGTCTGAATATACCACTATCTTTTCACTATTTACTAGAAAGTTTAGTACTACAACCTTACTGCATAGTGTTCAGTGCCAAGTAATTTCTAAGCAGAGAGGTAAAATATCACTAAAGCGAAATATGCAGTTCACTTCTGAAGAAAGAGAACATATCTGAAGTATAAGCAAATCATATGTGATGGTCCATATTAATAGATCAGCTACAAAATTTTGGAGATATTTGTCTACCAGGATGTAAAAAAATCATGGGTTCTGACTTCCTTAAAGTTCAGTGGTTTGACCAGTCCTAGAGTCAAACCTCACACAAACTTTACAATAAGTAGTTTAAGTTGTACTGTCTTGTAATAAAAGACAGTGTTTTGAATAACGTGGAAAATAATGTAGTTACTATTACTTTGACATGAACAAAGCATTCTGATTTGAGAAAAGTGTGCCCTGTTTTCCTGATTGAGACTGATACTGATTTCAAAACTTTTGCTCCCTCCAAAGTGGCCCTCCTAACCTCTCACTGCTTCCAAATGTTGGGAATTCTGAGATCTAAATTATGGTTAAGGAAAGAATGTCAGTTTCTGTAGTATGTTGTAAAGCATTGGTATTCTTGTCTTTATGTACTGTCTATATTCCAGCTTTTGATTGTACAAGCAAGGAGGTAATGACTGATAAAGAATGTAACAGACCTACATAAATGTCATGAAGAATTCAGTCACACTCTTTGAAGTTTAGAAGAATGTAACCCTGCAGTCTAAACAAGTTTACCTTTTTACCTGTCTTCAGTATAATTTTGTTCCTTATGGCTCAGATAACCATTTTTCTTTCCAGACTGAGCCACATTTGTACCACACTTTAATAGACAACAAATTAGGGAATTAATAGAAATTAATTTTCTCACCCATCTTTTTCAGGAAGTCACCTGGTTAACATACAAAAACAGTTAAGGTTTAAGTTTTCAGAGAAGTTATGTGTGAAGATTGCACCACTGACCATTCTGTGATGTTTTAAGGTCTGTTTTCTTTCGTATAAGACCTTGTATGGATTGAAGAACTATTCAATGAGGCAAGGTTCACAAGGAAACCTAATATGTTTTACTAGGTCATTCCTGGGAGAAAAAAAAAAGAGCTTTCAGAGAGACAAGATCTATTTAGGTTTGAAATGCAGCTAGTAACTTTTGAAGCTGTACATAAAATTATTTAACCATACTGTATTATTTTAAAGCGTGTTCTCTTTTCCTCAGCTGTGCTGCAACATCGTGTACATAAGTGTTCAATTTCCTTTCATCTGTCTTTAATAGGACCCTTCCAGGTTCTCTTTGGTTTTCTTGTACTCTTATGCTGCTACTTTATAGTTTGCAATAGACATTTCTTCATTTCAAATACCAGGTCACATAGAGAGGGGTTTTGGCTTTCAAGGAGAATTATGATACTATTTTAGTCAAGTAGGACAGAATTTATATGCCTTGACTTCAGACTCTTATGATTCTTCTTGTCCTATGGTAGATGCACAAGCTGGAGAGATGATTCATAACCCTAAAGTGCTTTTCCTTTCCTTTCACTGCATTGTGACCTCAAATTGGGTGCCTCAAACATAAACATCTAGGGTGGGATTAAGCTCCAGATAATAAATGTAGATGTCTGTAAGTAAATTAGGTGTCAACTACAAAATGCAAAATGACCAATTGAATTACCTTAGGATACTTATATGGAACTGTCAGAAATTACAAAGACCAAGGGGTATTTAGAGTTTGTAGAGTGGCAGCTGTAAGCTGAATGGAAGCCTCTAGAGCAATCTAATTCTCACCACACAGGTGTATTTGGGCAACTCAGCACACAGTCAGTGCCATCTGTTGGACAATTCAGCTCAGTCTACAGGAGATACCTGTGGTGAAAATCACATCACAAACATATATGTCTACTACCTTTGAGACTCATCATGATTAGGTGCAATTCAAATAGATAACTGTCTTGTAATTCCTGTCCCAGCTCCTTGCTGAAGTCTGAGTCCTAGGGCATTATAAACACTCTTATGTATGTGTAACTAAGCCCCATACTGGACCATCACTAAATTTAGATGTTTTAATCTTCAACTGAATCCTATCCCTAAAAATAATTGAGATTAATATTGCTTTCTAGTCTCTTTTTCCCTTATTCCACTCTTCAGTAAAATGGATGTAACAATACCAAGCACAATGACATCAGGATAGATATGTTATACTGTTGTGATAACTCCATTAAAATAATTTCATGAAATCTGTGTATGAAAGCAGTTCCTGCTAGCTGAGGAACCAGTCCAGTAGTTGTAAAGTGCTTTGAAATCCTTCAGTAATGAGCATTATAAAACTGTAAAGCCATATCTTCTATTTTTCTTAATTAGCCACTAAAACTGTAGTTATATTTTCCCCAAACAAAATCTCATGAAAAGTTAAATATTTTATTTGACTGTGCCATTTAAACATAAAATTCGTTCTGTTCTTTCTGACAAGGAAAAGTCCCTAGTCCCTTGAATTTGCTTCATCTACTCATTCCAGCAGTAATCAGTACAACAATTACCATGTGACAAAGTCTGAAGATATTCCTGAAACTATACATCATAACAGAGCAGTGCATTCAACTTATACTTAATGGACCTGATGATACTTATCTAGATGCAGGAAGTAATGCATTATGGATAAGACACATGAGATATTTAAAACATTCAGCAGGGCTATATTGCACATGAAGGGGAAAAAAATCCACAGAACTAAAAAAGAAAGTCAAATTTAAATTTACCATTTAGCTGTCAAAATACGTCCTGCTGATTGTGCTACCAGTCAACAGAATGCACATTTCATACATATCATGCATGAAAAGAAAAATACTTTGTAATATATCACAGATGTACAGAGCAGGCCCATTTCCATTGGAAGCAGGTGAGTGTCATTTAACCATAGCTCAGTTAATGGCTTCTGTCATTGTCTAAATCAAAGAGGCCCCTACAATGGTGTTTGAATTTATTTTCTTTTTTGAAGATTAGCTACTATAATTGTATTCTTTAATTAAATGAATTTTATTTTTATTCGGCATGTTTAAATACAATATTTTTTACTATGATGTACATCCTTAGACACACAAATAATACTTAATAATATATTAAGCATCATGTTCATTTCTCTGCTCCTTTTAGCAGTCGTCCAGTGAAAGCTATTTTATTTGCCAATGCCGCTGAAGACCTTCTAAATGCAAGGTCCTTCCAGTCAGCAGTGAATTTTCATTTCAATGGGAGGATAAGTGATGTTAATAATAGCCCAAAGACAAATTATACTTGCTAAGAGAGAATTTATTTCTGAGCAAGAGAGTAAGGCATTATAAACATAATACTACCTATGTAATGAATCCCAGGCACTTGGCCTAAATTTGTATGGAAACCCAAATAGTTGAAACAGCACAGCAAGACCTTAGGTCTAAATTACTTTTCTAAGAGTATATAAAAATTACAGAATACTATTTTACTACAACATTTTAAGGGAAATGTGAGCGTCTTCACCAAATGTCACACAACGTCAGATACAACATTTTCTTCATGTCACTTACAGCAGTTTTGGGGTTTTTTTCTTGTGATGGACAATGTTTTCACTCTATCCTTCATAAATTAACTGTGAATTAAAAAAAAAACCAACAAAAACTGAAAGGCAAAGAAATCCCCCCACCCCCCAAAAAAACAGCCCAAGATCCCACCAATTAATTTTGCCCACCGCTTTCCACCTATTGTTTGTATATCATGTTGTCTGTATAATTGTATTTATCAGATTTTGCCATCATATTCACATACAATTTTCACTATTCTGGAGAGATGCTACTCATTCTGTTGTTCAAAGGCCACAGCTGTCTGCTAAACCCCCATAAGTAAAAAGTTTTGGAAAAGTATGCCTTAGCAGGGTCACAAGATACAGTAAGATGATACAATCATCAGAGGAAATATTAAGACTTCTACATCAATTAATTACTCAAATTCACCACTTCTAAGCATATCAGATGTTTTGGGATTTTTCTTTCTTTTCTCCATAAAATTTTAGGTAATTTTCAAATTAAACAACTTTAGACACAGTACACATTAACTCTTTAATACGTTATATGAAGAGTGTTTGTTAGTATAAAATTGTAATCACATTAAAATTAAAGTACTTCATAAACAATCTTATACTGTATTAACTCTGTTTGAATTTTGACTTTGGTTTAAGTATTTCAGCAACATCAATTATTTGCATCCAACTATTGAAAACATGAATTAAAATCTGAATTCTGCAGTGACTGGATTTATGGAATGAATTCTATATTCATACTGAAACTGACTTGAGTTCTAACTTACAACTACTATGATTCTGGTAGTGCACCTACCTTGACCTGACCTCTCTCTGAATCCTACTTTATTGGAGTCTGTAGAAAGATTTTGGGGAAAGATTGTTTTATTTACGGTACTGTTCCAATTCTTCACCACATCTTCACTTTTCATTATAATTTGAAACAGGATCCTGGACTAGGCAGACTTATGATCTTACCTAGGAAAGCCATTTATGGAAATCAAATGACTATTTCATTCCCCTGAAATGAGCTTGATTCTCAAAGTATTTAAGCATATTATTAACTGATAGAATTGTGGCACTATCTGTCCTACAGTTCTCTATATATGACATTAACTAAATGCAACAACTTCTGAGGAGAGGACTATCACTACTTAGAGTTACACCCCCAATCTGTGCAAATTGTCATATCTCAGTTGAAAATTAGTGCATCTTATACCTGCTGAGGATCTGATCCCTGGAGAGTGATGGAAAAAAAACCCCACAACAACTAAATGTAGAAAGCCTTACTGATGCCTCATATCTAATTTAGGCTCACATTTGCACCTTGTTGGTCAAGTTCTCTTCCAGTGCTACTTCCCTGAAATTAATGGATGCCAGTAGGGAATTTGAACTGCTATTTTTGGACCAGAGGTTCTTATTTTCCAACAGAACAAAGTTTTCTCCTCTCAGCTGAAGAAACATTGGGAAACTTTTGAGTTTATGGCAAATTCTAGGCTGAACTATATAAGCTGGCAGTGAAGCCATGACTGGTTATTGTTCAAACTTAACTATAGTGCAGACCAGTTGCTTCCATTGAGACTCCAACATTTTTTTCGTTCACTAAACCAAAGATCTATAATTATAGTGTTGACTGCATGAAACAGGTGTGCAAAAGCAAAGTCGGATACCAACACTGACCAGCAAGATAGGACATATTAGGCACATTGTGACATATTATTTGAATGCTCTGAAGTTTCCTAGAAGTTCAAGTTGAGATGCAAGATATATCATCTGTGAATAAAGCGACATTTAGATGGAGTTTTAAGACCTTTAAATCGAGAGAGAAGGAACTAATGATTTGACTCCAAATTATTTGCCATTCTGGATTCAATTGCATTTTTAAATTTATAAATTATGTAGATGTTATTGATGTTTCCTCATCATTTCTTAAAACAGATATCACCTCCTGCTGAACCCGAATATCAGGCTAAATTCTAGTGAATCTAATTGCTAGATCCATGAAAAATCTTTCTTCCTAGCTGAACAGCTGCCATAAATAGATTTTAGCATTTCCTTCAGTCAGTCCATCACAGAGTCTGAATTCTTAAGTCTGCATCCATGATATGTTAATTTCTTTCACAGTTTCTATGAAAAAAAAGAATTTTAGGCAATTACTAATATGTTCATAGAAAATGTTTTAATCTTTCACAGAAGTAATATAAAAATATTTTTCCTACTGAGATTATTTAAGGGCAGAGGAAGAATTGTTTCCCTTGCCTTCCTTGTTCCTTATTTTCTGCTGAGCCAAAGTATGATTGAACTAGACACCAAGATATTGGGAAAACCGGGACCATAAATAGGTTCCGGGTTGAAATACAAAATTCATGGTAGATAGGTTTCGCAAACACTATTAAATATGATGGTCCAAGTGCAAACTCTGTCACAGAATCTCACAAACTGTTGTAGACTGGAGAAATATGCCAAGAAAATCATCAGTTTACTTATGTCCTTATCTGCTGCTGGTGGTGATCTGATTAATAGGATTATTTTTTATATTAAAAAAACCCCTCCTTCAACTCTGTAATCTGAATCGAACACTATGAGGAGATATTTTAAAAGCCTTTCCCTTATTTCAAGGAAAAAAAAAAAGCCAACCACACTAAATATCATATATTGCAAAAAAATGGTAGGCATGGATAGAGTATAAGTCATAGAATCAGAGAATCATAGAATTATCTGCGTTGGAAAATACCTCCAAGATCATCAAGTCCAACCCTTAATCCAACACTATCATGATTACTAGATCATGGCACTAAGTGCCACATCCAGTCTTATTTTAAAAACCTCCAGGGATGGTGAATCCAACACCTCTCTGGGCAGGCCATTCCAATGCCTGATTACTCGCTCTGTGAAGAACTTTTTTCTGATATCCAGCCTAAACCTTCCCTGGCAGAGTCTGAGCTCGTGCCCTCTTGTTCTGTTGCTGGTTGCCTGGGAGAAGAGTCCGACCTCCTTTCAGATAGTTGTAGAGAGCGATGAGGTCACCCCTGAGCCTCCTCTTCTCCAGCCTAAACAACCCCAGCTCCCTCAGCCTCTCTTCACAGGACTTGTGCTCAAGTCCCTTCACGAGTTTTGTTGCTCTTCTCTGGACCCACTCCAGCATTTCAATGTTTCTTGAACTGAACGGCCCAGAACTGAACACAATACTCAAGGTGTGGCCTCACCAACACCGAGTACAGGGGAAGGATCACTTCCCTCGTCCTGCCTGCTGGCCACACTATTCCTGATACAGGCCAGGATGCCATTGGCCTTCTTGGCCACCTGGGCACACTGCTGGCTCATGTTTAGCCTCCTGTCAATCAGTACCCCCAGGTCCCTTTCCACCTGACTGCTCTCCAACCACTCTGTCCCCAGCCTGTAGCGCTGCATGGGGTTGTTGTGGCCAAAGTGCAGGACCCGGCACTTGGCCTTGTTGAACTTCATCCTGTTGGACTCAGCCCATCTCTCCAGCCTATCAAGGTCCCTCTGCAGAGCCCTCCTGCCTTCCAGCAGGTCGACACTCCCTCCCAACTTGGTGTCATCTGCAAATTTACTCATGATGGACTCAATCCCCTGATCTAAATCATCGATGAAGGTGTTAAACAGAATCGGACCCAACAGTGATGCCTGGGGGACACCACTGGTGACCGTCCGCCAGCTGGACGCAGCCCTGTTCACCAGCACTCTCTGAGCCCAAAGGAAAGGTAGAACATGAGTAAAATCTGTAAAGAAGAAAGTGGTGGAAGTTCCTGGGGAGTCACTTCACCCAGACAAATTAGAGACTTCTTGGGTGAGGACCATGCTCTAATTCAAGTTTGTGGTGTAGATTTATGTACTTTTATGGACTTGCTCATATCTTTCATTGTGATGTGTTCGAGTCCTATTCAAGCCCAGGGTAACTAGCTCAAATGATGATGTCAGTGTTGTTAAAATGATCCCACTATCAATGTCACAGAACAGGGAAGAACAGAGTGCACAATGGGATATGCCTTTATTTCTTTCAAACTGTAAAGAGCTGACTCTTCTACAGATAACTAAAGCTGCAGAAACACTGATGGATATATGTGGTGACTTTTGAGTACAAATATGACTGCACAACATACATCATTTAGGAGTTTCATATTTCAAAGCATTGTCTTATAGTCAGTGTTTCATAATGAAATTTTAATGCAAATTGAATTTTAAATCCACAAATATGTCTTCTGCTTATCAAGATGTCCAAATCATTCGCAAATCTTTGATACTGAAGTACATCAACAAATTCCTTTGTGCCGTTTTCTCCTAATTAGGTTTCTAATGGTTAGAAACAGTATCATTTTGTAGAGAAGAAAGAAGCACTACACATATTAACAGTGTTTATTTTATTTTTACTTACAAGAAGAATAAAATCTTAATTGGTAGTTTCTAGTTTAACTCAGAAGCCTACCAAGGAGTGTAAGAAAAATACAGTTGCTTATGTAAGCTTCTGGAATCCTGCTTGATCTGTTTAAAGAGATTTGATAGATGTCACAAATAAATGGAAGTTTCATAAAATCTTATCGTATCATTTAATAGCACCTCTGTTATCAAAACACTGAAAAAATATATTCATCAATTCAGGCTAGGAGTGTAAGGATGACTTGGATGAAAGAAATTATAGGAAGTTGTGTATATGCTGAGCCCAGTGAATAGAACAAAATCAAATCTAATTTCTCAATATCCTTTGCATACAAAGTGATAAACTAATAGTAGCTAATTTTGAGAAGGAATATCTCCATTTGTGTATTATGAAGAGAATTCCATCTGAGGAGTTGTATTATATCAAAATATTTTCTCATGGTATATCAATTCTTAATCATAGCATAAAAAGAGAAGAAAAGAGAGGCAAAAAGTCTCTTAAATTCTCATAAGCATATAAATAATACCTAATATTTAGATTTTATAAACTAAAATCCATGCTGCATAAATGGTTATGAAAATTTACTTGCATAACCAAAACATATGCTTGTCTAGTTTTTGCTGAGAAGATTGACACGATAATAGTAGATAATATTCTGTCTAGTATCTTAATAATCATATTTGAATAGACTAGTTCATTTTCCTATCACAGGAGTAAGAAGGATTTGTAAACTCATGTTTTCAACAGAGTGTTGCCTTTGGATTATTGCATTGCTTTTTTTAGGATCAGCAAATAAAATACTCTTACGTACTGTTTAAGAGGGGGGGTTATAAAATTTCTGACCCTTCATGTGTGCATCCATTTTGTTTGTTCAGTGTGTACTCAATGAGAGAACAATGTGCTTTAGCTTGAATAAGAGACAATTAATATACTGTCTGTTAGCTATGTTCACAAGCCTGCCCTTTACTGCCCCTCTTCCACAGGAGACTAGTAATTGGTTTTCACGCTGCAAGTCTGCCATACCTAGTTTTACAGAGCGAATCCTCTTTTAAACCACTGTACAAGAGACCAGTAAAATTTGGTCACCTACCACATATAACCTTTAACTAAATCCATACAAGAGTGCAGTGGAAATTCTGGGACCTACATCAAGGTAATTGTTTAATACAAGATTATCTTCCAGAGGCAGAACAGGATATGAGAATCATATTCTGATAAGAATTATCTTTCTTCCTTTAAAATGCTAATACTGTCAACAAAGTATTGTTTTAATATCTGTCTTTTATCGTCAATGCTGAGATCAGTTCAGAGCCAGTCAGCTTGCAGAGAACCACAAGCTAACTAACACAGCCCATTACTGTGCTGACATTATTGATGATTTTATCAATGCTACAGGTAGATTAAAAAGAGAATTATAACTTGTTTTTGGGGCCAGTCTCATTGCAGTCTCATTTCTATGACAAGCAGCAGGTGGGTTGTTAAAATCTCGAAAGGCTTCTTTTACACTACAGTAAAAAGAAATTTAAAAAAAACACCCTATCAATGAATTATATAACTTCTTATTTCTGTCAGGACCATGCTAAGAACATGATCCAAAGCTGGAGAACTCTCTGAGAATCCATCTAATGACTGAAACTAATGCAAGAAAGACATAGATTTATGTAACTCTCTAAAGTCCTTGAATGCAGAGACTGAATTACAAATGTAAATTATCTGTGGAGAAAAAGCCTTTGAGTGATAGCTAGGTTTTTAAGAAAAAAACCTCAGAACTTTTCTGTGAACATACAGAAGTCAGAGTCAATGGTACAATTGGACTTTGATAATTCATTCCTGTCCTATATTTTGGTAACAAAAGAATCTGTTGCAAAAGATTTTGACTTTTAAGAGGAATGATTTTTTTCATCGGAAGGTGTTAAATGTTATGTGAGATGAAGGATACCAATAGGAAAAAAAAATGAAGACAGTAGGGGAACCATGAAAAGAGACTTGGAGAAATAGAAGAAAATTTAGAATGAGGAGGAAATTATTGCAGAACTGATCTTGCAAGTTCAAAGGTGTGACTTTCAATGATGTGTAGAGTTTGATTGTAATACAGTGAAGAAATAGAAAGAGAATGAACCGAGTCAATAATTCAGAAAAGTGCTGACATCCTGTTTTATGACAGCAGCTCCAAAATAAGTATTAAAAGTTAAATGAACAGTTAGTTTCTCTCCTAAGAAGGAAGGTGGCTCCTAGAGTGAGAGAGCAAAGACATTAAGTGTGGTTTTTTTGAGAGCTGAGATGGGAAGGTATTTTCAGATGTCTGCACCAAAGTTTTACAAAGGTAGCAATGGAAAAGAGATTCTGCTATTGATAACATCTTTCAACTGTGAAAGGAGAGATTCTGGGGAGATGAATTGTTTCTTAGTATTGTAGCCCTGTCAGTGCAAACTTTCTGAAAATCATGCTGGTTTTATACTTGCAGAGAGTGCCTTTTAACCTATGGACTCCTGCAGGGGTGATGTCAAAATTAGAAAATGAAATAAGGTATAATTTATCAACACTGTTTAAGGAAAGAAACAAAGCCTGAGAATTTCCAAGAGAAAAATGATAAAACCGTTTTGCTGAAAATTAAGAGTAGTGCAACCAAGCACTAACTTGCTGCCTCATATTTAAATCCCAAACACTTAATGTCAGGGGAATTAAGGGCTAAAGATATCATGACGCTTATGCTGAATGCATTATAGAGGTAAGAGGATTACTCTGATCAAACAGATGTAAATACATATTTCTTCACACTACTACAGCTTTAACTCTGGCCCAAAATAAACAATGTTTTTCCATTAGTGATTTCAGAATGTAAACAAAGTATAGCACACAGCCCTGCCAAAAAAAAGAAGCAGTTGTGGCAGAGATTTTCAAAAGCAACCAAAAGATCTGAACAACTGTTTGACTCTAGACCTTGTAAAATCCTTCCTAAATTCTAGTTTTTGTACATAGCTAACAGGTAGTTCTAAAATTTATCAATTCAAGTCTCTAGACTTTCTTCAGCTGTGCTTGGAAGTTTGTACAGACTAATATAATACTAATTTCTTTGCGTGTTTGTTTTACTCCTGCTGAGGTACACTTAAAATTTGAATGTGTACGGCATGCAGAGGATTCCCTGAACTAGGACTGAGGTTCTGCTTCCAGTTACTGAAAGTAAACCCTTTATACATTTATAATTATCCCTGATCCTTTTCTGATGTTTTTTTCAAACAGTAAATTGCTTAATCTCTAATAAAATATTTGAAAATCACAGTATCACAAGGTTGGAAAGGACCTCTGAGATCATCAAGTCCAACCTATAACCCAACACAACACCAACCCATCATCTAAACCATGGCACTCAGTGCCTCATCCAGTCTCCCCTTAAACACCTCCAGGGTCGGCGACTCCACCACCTCCCTGGGCAGCGCATTCCAATGGCCAATCACCCTTTCAGTGAAGAACTTTTTCCTAACATCAAGCCTAAACCTCCCCTGACGAAGCTTGAGTCCATGCCCTCTAGTTCTGTCACTGGTCACCTGAGAGAAGAGACCAACCCCTGCCTGACTACAACCTCCTTTTAGGTAGTTGTAGAGAGCAATGAGGTCTCCCCTGAGTCTCCTCTTCTTCAGCCTTCCTCTCATCCACCAGGCGAGTCACATGGTTATAAAAGGAGATCAGGTTGGTCAGGCAGGAATTAAAACTAGAATTAAAAAGAGAAGATATTTTAGGGAAAAGTCAGGAAGTCTGGTTTCAAGTAACTACTTAATTAGTATGTGATCTGACAAAAACAAATGTTGAGGTATGAAGAGTCGTTTTACAATGTATGAAGTAAACTTTTTCCCACACTGTATTAAATTAATATCACTGTCTCCAGGTTCACAAGAGAATCTTTGGACTTTTTTTTTTTTCCCTGTGCCCTGTACGCTCCTGTCTGTTGGGTCAATCCAGCACCCTGACAAGTCTTTGGGAAGGATTTTAGGTAATGACGGCTATACTACCATAGGGAAAAAGAATAAAGGAGACAAAAGAGCTGCAAAGAGAACCTTCCTCATTGAAGACCTTTCCTCATTTATGGTTTCATAGATTAGGAATTTGTGTACTACCTTTTGCACTGCCTGTGAAGACTCCCTCACTTGCACTGGAACATCACCTTTAGATACTGAAGTTAGTGAAAATACCGATATCTCAGAGAGTTATCTTTCTCCCAGTCTTATTCACAAAGACTTGGAAGAGGATCCAGAAATAGGAATGGACTCTTTTTTTTCTTAATTTAATGAAGTTGCATTATTCAACTGTTCTGGTTGAAAGTCAGAACATCTGAACTGGTGATATAAAGTTAATCATCCAATATGCGGCTGTTGAAAAGATTTGACTAAGTCTCAGCATGAGTTAAGTAACAGTTTTTTGATTATTCAAGTCCAACTGCAAAGAAGTCATCGAATTCTCAATGTTACTGCTTCCTGGTTCTTGTGGGTTTTAAAAACTATTCCTAGAGCAAATGAGAGAGAAAAATATGCACTGAAGTCACTCTTCTGTCTCTGCAGGAAAAGAACGTACTTGTAATTTCCTGTAATGAAGGAATAATATTCTGTACACGGTGGTCTAATTAACGACTTAGAAAAAAAATTGCCAATGATTCTTCTTAAACATGTGGATGATAAGAATCAGACGAAGAAGACAAAAGTTAGTTGTTGAATTAACATTCAGAAATGTAACAATTTTTGCAACACTAAAGTAATTATTATACGTGATATTAAAAAGAATAGATAGAATTAATTAGATACCTTATAATATTACAATAATAATAACTTATTAAGTTCTTGCAACCAGCTGAACAAATGAATATGTACAAAGCTAAGTTTTTGAGCAATATTATCATCAATGTGGATCAGATTAACCTTTTATCTAATGCAGTTTCTTGCCTCCAGCCATGGTTACTGTCAGCCTGTTCAGAGAAAAGTGCCAAACCATCATAACAGACAACTATGTATCTCCAGTTAAGGACATATATCAAGGACATTCACTGCTGTCTTGAAGATAAGATTGGCTGTCCTTATATCTTTTATCCTACATGGTGTAGATGCACTTTTATCTTCTCTTATCCTTTCTGAATTAGGTTACACTCCAAGTGGTAGTTTTGCTTTATGACATGTAGTGTTGAAGTCTGTTTCATAAATACACAATTGAACAACTCTCTGAAAGAATTTCAAGAAATAAATATTAACTGATTGCTGATGCTGCCATCCAGTTACATTTACAGCCAGTAGCCAAAAGCTATATCATGTCTTTCTATTCATTAGCTTTATAAGTGGAACTGGTAGTCAGCAAAATCACGGCAATTCATTTTTGCTCTAAGGCATACATGCCCTTGTGATATAAGATGCTCTAGACATACTGTACCATGTGTCAGCATGTAGAGGGGCTGCCTTTAAAGATGAACCTCCATGTTTTAGAAGTTTCCCTCTTTCCTGAAATAGGAAGCCTGCAGGCTTCCGTCAGGTAAGAGAAAAATGCCATCTATTTCCTAGGAATTCTTCAATTTCAGAAGATACTCAGCCCCTCTATGGACAAAATTTGTTTAAAAAGTGTTTATTCTTACAGTTTCCCATTGAGTTCAGCACATATCCTTCTGCTCAATGAAACTCCAGCTAGTTTTCTACATCTGTTATATTACCATTTTGCAATCCTTCATTCATAATTGTTTTCTGTATTTACTCTCAGTGGTGCCTAAATTGCTTCAGCACTATGAGGTTGAAAACAAGGAGCCAGAGAAGTATTTGGGGATGTTCTTTCAGTCACTCTACAAGACCCAGAAACTCTTCCATCAGAAATTGAACAGTGGAAATTTTTAAGCTATTGTTCCTGTTTCTTTGTGTCAGCTTTCAGTTTTCCAGGAATCATCTACAAGGAGAGTAAGAGAGGTGAAGAATAGAAAGGCGGAGAAACTGGGAGATATTTGATGATTAGCCAGGATGAGACAGGTGAGGGGTGTGGTTATTGTTAGATGAATCATATCCCAGGGGCTTCATGAGGCTTCATGTATGCTTAATGCCTCTAATTCTCCTGGGCTGTAATTATCTCAGGATAGGTAAAAGAGTTATATTTAGAAATGTCAATTTTCTTGATTTATTGGAATTTAAGAGCTCAGGCAGCAGACTCAGGGAGGGGTATTTAGCAGCCCTGTAAAGGTTGAGACATCAGCCATTTTGCAGTAACATTCTGACAGGAAGGAAACTCTCAATTTCCCTATCCCAGGAAGGCCAGCAGACCTTCTGAGACATTGATTTATGCCTAGTAAGTAGCTCTGCTTTCCTTTTCTCTGTTCTGTGTGGTTTCTTCATTTGCCTTTCTGCAGTCACCTCTTTAACCCTTACAGCCCTTGCTGTCCCGAGTGCGTCAATCAGAAGGATTCTCAGTCCCTCTTAAGCTGTGGCTCTGTGCTCCTCTGTTCCTCTCTCTCCCCAGACTGCTTCGAAGAAAGCTTGTACGTTTAATCAAATATCCTTCTATAAATTTTTCATCTGTTTGCTTGTTATTTGCATCCTCTGTGGTCTTGCTATCCCCAAAACAACTGCTTCATTGACCAGTTTTAGTTTTGTTTCCAGGGTGGGCTTGAGGCTGTATGGAAAGCAGACAGCAGGGACAGGTGAAAGAGTCTCATCAGGGAGATCTGTTGAGACTGTAACCCGTGCAAGCCGTAAAGACCTCTCTGCTGTGCACAGCTTTCATTCTACTTATGCCTGCAGCCTCTGCAGCTGCTAAAAAGCCACCTGGGATTTGATATTTGTTACATGGTATATTCACTGAATTTCCCTTTTAGTCCTGAAGAAAATCCACCTGCTCCTGCAATACACAGACATTTACATTAAAAAAAAAAAAGGAAATCCTGCACAACATTAAGTGCTAAAATTACAAACAAAAACTGAAATCTCTATCCAGCAGCTGCTATCATCTGTGTCATTGTATGCTATAGAAAAAAGGGTTCTGTCTGTTCCTGGTTACACACTGCTTGTTGATTTAAGGTGCAGATTCCACTGTAGAGAAGAATAAATATAGCATTATTCATTTGTTTTAGATGCAATTAATTATTGTTTTTTCCGGGATCCCCGCCGAGTATTTATTCACAGTGTGATACTCAGCAAATCAGTCAGGGCCCTGATTCAACAAACATTTAGATACACTTATCAAGGCAGGTCTGATCACATGCTTAAGTGTTTTGCTGAAGTCGTAATCCCAAGGAAGTTGTGTAATGAAATCTTTTTTGAATTTTTTTAAGCATACCTTCTTTAAAAGCACTGAAGTTGTTCTGGATATGTCCCAGCTAACAATGTTGAAAACAGAACAACAGAACACTCCCTTCTTTTAATGATTTTACTTTATAATTTAGTTGTTGTAACACAATGATAACTGAGGAGCATATCCTATTTCATTATACTAATATGTCTGCGTATTATTTTGATAAAAACTTGTGTGGACAATTTTCTTCAGGCAGGAACCCACTGCAGCTATTGCTATGAAAAAGAAGTTATAAAAATATTTGAGTCTTAATGACCTACTGTACCACAACTTGCACATTGTGTAGCAGTGTAGCTGAAGACATTTACATGATGTACCCCTCTACTGACATCTGAATAGCTCCTGGGAACCCATTTCCATGTCTTTTGCAAGTTTGCCAAGCAGACCTTTATTGATCTGAATGTCAATTATGGTTTCTCATATGCTTATATTAATTATGCTGTCCAAGAGAGTGTGGCAGAATGAAGGCTATCACAGCTGATATTAGGCTGTCAGGCTATGAATTTGTAGCTCCTTGAGAGCGCAGAAAGAACCATTTGAAGGATAAAAATGCTCTGAAGATTTTGCACACAGCAGCTATATGTCATGTTCTGATGACCAAGTTCTTCCCAATATTTTCCCTTTCAGAATAACAGAAGTCCTCAGGTCTCACTAATGAAATCTATAGCTCAGTCTCATGTGAGAATAAAAAAATTAACTCAAAGAGCCCAGAAAGGGAATCAGCTCAATATGAATCAGTAAATCATGTAGGTAAAATCTGACACTGAAAGTGGTACACACTTTGATGTACAGAGAAAAATTTGTGTTCTGGCAGAAAATCTAAAATTCCAAACCAGGTTCCTTTAAAGACATGCAATCACTTGGTTTATGTATGTCTACTGTCTAATGATATTATAGTTCTTAGGATGTTTCCCTCCTAAATGAATAAAGGAAAAATAAATCTAACAATGAGGTTGGCAAGTGTATTTCATGCAACTGACTAACCTTTGCAATTGTTAGATTTACTTTCCCTTGTCTTTTTCTAATCCAGTAAATCATCACAGACATGCACAGAAAACACACCAAATCTTAATGATTAAAGTACAAGAAGCCCTGTTGGCCCAATGGGGCTTCTCTCTGGCTTGAAAAGAAAAACTTGCTGAATATTGTGGATTCTTGTAGTTCCATGACTTGGACAATGCAGGGAAGATTGGCAGGAGAGCAAAGAACAGGAAATAATGTGCAGCACCTCAAAGGTACTTTACCTCAGCATTTATTTAAAATTACCCCCTTAATTATGCAGATCAATCTAATTTTTCATAATTTTATTGGAAATGTAGTACTTCGTTCATCTGTGCAGTGTTAGATTATCAAAGCACTAGAGACAAGCTGATGAGGAAGTGTATAAGTCTATTTGAAAAACTATTTATCACCCAGGATGTAAACACAATGTGGATTTTGTTACTGATTAAGAAAACTACAAATTTACAAAATGAATTTGTACCCAAATAAAATTAATCAGAGCTTGCCGTGAATTACAAACAATTATATGTTGATCAAATCAAATGTTCAGGAGTCTCTCTAACAGTCCATGTCCTTCTCTCACAGCATATCTGGAACAAGGTTTCATACATCCTTGAACAGAGCCAGATATTGAAATAATAACCTTTTATCTCAGAAGATAGCACCAATACTTTCAGATATTTTATGGCTGCCTTTTATGTTGTAAGAATTCTGTACATTGTCCAAAACAGAGAAAACATCCACACCCCTAACACAGTGTAGGTGCTAGAGAGGAGAGGAAAAGAAAATATTAAACTGTGGCTTCTGCTCTAATTGAGTACATTTTAGCTATGTTAGAGAAAGTGGTTGTCTGGAACAGGCACACTGATCTCTGAGGGAGAAAAAAGTTTAGCTTTAGTCCTTTCCAAAATCATTCTAAGAAAAGTTTCACTTCAGTAAAATACAATAAACTTTGAGAAAAATAATTGTGGTATCTATTGAATAGGATGTATAAGAAATTATTGGAGTGACTTAAATTGTCTGCTGCATTAGACCACTCAAATAATATTTTATAGTTGCAATGCTAAAAAAACAAAGCTAAACAATCCTTTTATAGTACCAAGAATGAGGTGCTACAAAGAGTGTACCTTGTGCCTTTGCCTCCTTGCTCTTTCTGTGCTTTTGAGTTTATAAAGCCTAGTACAAGCTCAAGGAGAGATATCTCCTGCTTAGTAGGAAGAGCTAAGAACTTAACAGGAGTAAGATATATTTCGGGGCAGGAAGCTGGTGGTGCAACAGGAACATTCTCTAAACCCCAACAAAACAAAACAAAACAAAGCAACAAAATTTCCCACGTTAGACCTTTCATGTTTGTCGTAAAAAAAAAGAGGAGTGTGGTAGCATAAGTCTAGAACTATATCATTGGATACAGTCTGCCTTTCTGGGCTTTTATTTTCCATGTACTGTTCAAAGCAATTTTTTCACAAACTTGTCTCCAAGCAGAAATTATGTAGCAAAATGCCTTTAGGGGATTCAGAAGAGTAGTTAAAGACCAAGTGTCAATATGTAAGTCAATGCTTTTGAATAAGAAGGTGGATACTCTAAATGAGTAAAGGCCTTTTCAATATAAGCTCTGAAGAATGAAGAGGCTTTATTTACTTGTTTCTTTTTCTTCTGTGCAGTTTCTATCTCATAAGAGTATTAGGAAGATAGATTTATTCATGTTTGTTACAATGAGAAACTATGGTGATGAGCATTAGAGAAGCACCACTGAAACAAAAATTTCTTAGAATAATGGCTTTGTTTAGGGTAAGCAGAGTCATACTGAAATGAAACTAAAAAGGTTTTTTTAGTTAGGGTTTTTTACAGATTTTAAACCACATGGTGGGGGGGAAGGAATTTAAAAATAACTTGTTCTGGAAAAAAATTCCACACTTGTAGAAACTCTGGAATGTCTATTTCTTTTTTGATTTGCTCTATGTTTATAAATATGTAGAGAAAGGATTATGTATCCGAATCTTTACTGTCATCAAGAAATCTCTACACAAACCCATCTAATTAAATAGTATTTTTGACGATGTCCCTTGTTATCTTATCTGAATTTCCTCAATATTTTTATAGAACTCAAGTGAATAGAGAATAAAAGGGTCAATTTGTAAACCAGAGCACATCTGGATCTGCCCAGAGGAAATGGAAAAGCCGGAGCGGTCACGTCCCTTTTCACCAGGTCATGACCATATTTTCATCTTTCTTGTCTGGGTAAATACATATTTCAGAGGAATATTTTCGCAGTTACTGACATACACATAAGCACACAATTATTGAAATATATAGGCCATGTATGCTTATTTATGTGCATGGGAATGTAGATTTACACGTACATTATATGTAACTACTTTCATGTGTATTAAAATGCATCCATTCATCATCAAATATAAACTGATAAATATTTGTAAAATATTTTACAGATGAGTATTTCTCAAAATGAATTGAAAAAATCAGTTATAATCAGTAGCAAGAATTATCACAGCTTTTAACAAAATACTATCTTTTTACATG
This sequence comes from Dromococcyx pavoninus, assembly GCA_033558185.1. Lineage (NCBI taxonomy): Eukaryota > Metazoa > Chordata > Aves > Cuculiformes > Neomorphidae > Dromococcyx > Dromococcyx pavoninus. The sequence continues at coordinate 1,205,774 of JAUMJL010000191.1, read as the reverse complement.
TAGATAATTTTGGCAAATATTTTACAAATGAGATTAATCCAGATCTTCTCTAGTTTTCTCCAAGAGAGCACTCTATTCCTGTTCTACAAGCATGTTGTTCACATCCATTGTTGTATAAATAAGACATTTCATTTGTGTTGGCAAGCAAAAAAGAGGCTCTTCTTGAAATTTGATACTATCATTTGACCACAGAACCATCACCATATAGATAAGCGACTCTAACACATTTTTGTTTATGTTTTATAATTTTATCTCTCAGAGTCTGTAATCAAATCTTGTACTGTGCTGGAGAAGGCTGTGTGAAAAGAAAACTTAGGAAGTTGTAAACAACTGTTACATGTGTTTTACAAAATGACTAGTGGAAACCTGCCCCTTAAGACCTGTTTCTTAAGATCTGTCTGTTAGTTCCAAATCTATTAGTTATTCTACAAGAAAACACAGCTTCTTCCTGCCAGCCTTGCCTCACCTACTTTAGGACCCCCAGGAGGACTCTACACTGAAAAAAAAATGGAATATTCTTGATCTGGAGAACAGTTCTTTTTGTTGCCTGCAGCTGAACTGCCACAACCACTAATCCATTCTGAAAATATCTCATATTTTTTGACCTAAGAGGTTCAGTCACCCATTAATAACCTCCTGAGTTACCCAATCTCCTGTGCAATACATAAGTTAATGATGGATGAAGCACACCAAGAAGAAACTAGAGCATCAGAGAAGGAAGCAAAGAGGGTGGTCTTGTTCTTATAGTAATTGATTGATTTAGAGCCTGTGCAGGAGCTGAGTAAAGGCTTTGCTGAGGTTTGGCTAGAGTTGCCAAGGTAGTTGGTACTGTGAGAAAATGTCAGAGGAGTTAGGCATGGTTGGATTGTTCACAGATGGCTGATGCTGTCAGTTTTACTTGAAATAATCCATACTTGAGTTTCAAGGGGTGATTTAGTGAGATTCTACCACTGAGAGAACAGATCATTAATGTGTTTTGTTTTACTAACTCTTCTGCTTCTCTTGGAAACCTTCTACATGGGCATACTTAACATTCGGAGCAGAGAATAAACCTGCATTTTTTCCAAGTCTGTTCAGCAGAATTGTTATGCAGAACTTTAAGAGATATCACTCCTGTTATTTTGTCTCTGCTTTTTGTCATATCTTAATTTATATGCCTAGTAGAGAGAAATTTCTGTGTTGCTGCACTTTTTATGATTTCTATTTGGGAGGAGTGGAGTCATGCTTTTACTCAAATGTAGCTTGCTATGCCATTATTTCTACATAATGCATCTTAATTTAACATTCAAATACGGAATGATCTTTGTAATCATTTCTCCATTTGAACTAGTCATTGCTCTCCATAAGCATTATGCATAGCTATACAAGCTAGAATTAGCTGGTCAAATATTTTCCCAATTTTTTTTGATGGAAAAATAAATTTTCAGTTTCCTGGAGAGTTTGTGGTAGTCAACAACTGCATAGAAAATAGAAATTTAAACCTCAAATATTTTACTTGTGAAAAGATATTTCTATTTTAAATCATTAACTGTTGCTTGTCTTCCTCATGGGAGCTTTAATTTTGGTAACAGAAATTTCTAAATGCCATTTAAGCTGTCATAAAGTAAGTGTGCAAAAATGTCATCTTTGTCTCTTGGAGACAAAGGAATTCCAGCCAACGCTACATTGGAAATAAATATTTGGTGTTTGGCAGCATCTTGATGCCTAGCCTGTAACTTTCAAAGAATTGCACCCCATGTGCTCTCATGATGAACACCCCTATAATTAGAACCCTGTCTCACTGCATAAATCCTCTGTGTTTCAAGTGTATTGCAAAGTTAAAAGCTCTCTTTATTTTTTTGCAAAACCAACACTGGTTTTACTGGGCAAGCTGGTGATTTTCTCAGCTGACAACTGTCTTGCAGTTTCTGTCCTGTACCTAGTAACGGAATCTTATCCAGTTTTATGGGTGTAATAAGTTGTATGGCTGCATTTTATTATCTTCACTTTGTGAAAGATGCTTATGGAAAATAGTAAATGAGCACTTTACAGTAGGAAATTTTGCAAATGCATTGTGAAGCAATCATGGCATTTCAGTGAGGAGACAGGTATTGGTGCTTTCCTGATAATACAGAAACACCTCTAATGAAATCTCAGAAGTCCTCATTTACCTGAAAAACTACTAGAGTTTCTTTTTCATGTTTAGAATAAATTTCTTCTGGACTACAGTGCTTTTAAGATATGGAGACTGGTCACACTTTAACATCCTCCCTAGTATCACAGTTAGCCACGTTTAGTCCATTCACAACAAATATTTTGGCAAGTAGTCTCTGAGCTTTGAAATTATAGGACTATGAAAAAAGTTATTCTAGACTATCCTTCCTAACCTTCACGTTTCCTCATATTGAAGAAAGTCTCAGGTAGAGTGGAAATTCTGAATATTAGGAATTTATATCTTTATATTCTGAACAGAGATTAAGAAAGAACAAACTATTTTTAACAGATCTGCCAGTGAGTTAAGATGGCATTTAGTTTGTCAGAGATAGTAGAATTATTCTGCAGCCAAGAATTTGCTTAATTAGTGGACTGTGATTTTCTGTTCTTTTTCTGACATAGTGCCACCAGTGCCAGCCTGAATGTATTAGTAGCAGTGCACACTCTTCCAGAAGAATTTTTCAAGTGGACCATGTTCACAGGTGTTTGCGCCATATGGTCTGTACCATAGATACATAGTTATCCTAATGACATTCAAGATGCTTAATAACATAAGGAAATGTTCTTGGAAACTCAAACCAAAAGCTAATGCTTTATGGAAGACAGGTGCTTAAATTATATATGAAAAAGGACATCAGCTAGTGCACGGTTAAAGTATTAATCTACACCAATGCTGTAAGTTTCTTGGCATTTGAAAGATCAGCCTCTCCAAGGAAAGTCCCAACAGACTTTTTTGGAAAATATGTGCCTGAAAGAAGTAACTGAAAAATCAACATCCCGTTTTCTACAAATCAATCTGTTCCATTGAAAAATAGTTTCACTGAAAAAGAGTTTAGCTGCATTCAATGACTTATTTTTCATCTGTTTGTGAGCTTCACTGCTGTTTTCAGTATCATTCACTGAGATGCATCTAGTTAACCTTTCTGTTACTTGTTTGATGGGTCCTATTCTCTAAGTGCTTGAAGATATGAGCATTTCACATCTGCTTGTTTGATGGCCTTCAGTATTTCAACATTATGGATGCTGTCATCCTCAAGAACGTGTGAGTATCAAGACATGCAAGCTAAAAAGCATTTCAATAAAATGAAGGATAAATTCAGTAAATCGATAACAAGAACTTTATACTCTATGATTCGATTCACAAATAAAAGTAAAAAAAACCCCATTTATCTATGGTACTCTAAAGCTATTCACCGTGTTTCAGGGTTACCCATTCTTAATAAATATACTTATTGTATTGTAGCTGTAGAAAGTATTGAATAAGAGGATGTCAGTTCAAGAAAAAAAATCAAGAAAACAAGGTGCTTTATTTCTATAAAAATAAATCCTTAAACTTATGCTCCAGATAGAGAGAAGTCCTTAATTCAGCAGAGGATATTCCATGGTTATTTGAAATCTAGAAACTCTCTTAATAATATCAAAGATAAGTGTTTCAGAAGAGAAACATCCTCTCTTTTCCACTTCTTCCATTTTTTTTCTTTTCTATTGAGAATGTCTTTTTGCAAAAGAGCTTATTAAAAAAAAAAGTGAAAGACAATGTCACAAACGACTGTAACATTTAAACATTTCAGAGTATGTTGTATTCAGAACTATACAGGACACATATTTCAATACACATTTTCTATGTAGATAGGTTTCTATGTATTCCTTACATGTGGAAAGAAAAACACTGTTACTTCATGTCTGCATTGCAATCCCTTCTATTGCTGGTCATAAGGATTATGAGATTTAGCAGCTCTCTGAGGAATTTGCTTTTCACACCTTAAGCTCCAAATACATTTTTTTTATGTACCAAAATGGCTTGGAAGGTCCACCATCTGGTATATAGTTGTGAATGAGCTGACAATCATTACAAAAATATTTCCTAAAACCTAATCAAGAAATGTAGAAATCCAAACAAGTTCATGTTACGTTTTCTGATGCACACAGAGAGAACATGCAACTATACAAGGTTTATTTCTTGTAAACAATGAAGCTCAGAATTATTCAGAAATCCTCATCTACTAATCTGGAGGCAGGTTTACCCTCTCCATTAACTGCTAAGGGAATTAGGAAACTAGCTGGTTAACCTCTAGGTGACATCTAATCTCTAGGTTACATGAAGCTGACTCTGCACTCAAATCATTGCCGACATCTAACTTTTTTTGTGTGTTATCCATTTGCCTAATAAGAAATATTTTTTATACTGTCAACTAAATCAAGACCAGGAATATTAAACAGCAGTGGAACAAGATTGGTATTTTTGGGTGACCTTGTGTAATGAATTCTTCTTGCACAAAATTAACAACTGCATTTTTCAATCTGCTAGTAAAGCAGATTTAATCCCTCTATCATAGGATTTAATCTGTTCCTCTTGCATAAAATTTAACTTTTAATCATGATGACATGTGATACTATGTTAATTTTTCATATAAATTCAACTGTACTCTACCTATATAAAATACCATTGTATTTTATTTTATTTTATTTTATTTTATTTTAGATAAATTCTCCTTCCAAGATCCAAATGTTTCTGATGTAAAACTATTTTTTAATATTAGTATCATAAATGAACTGCTGGATACAAATGAGCGTTGTTGTATAACTATGAAAATATGTTCATAATTTTTGTTTTGAGTGACCTTATCTAACACTTATTTATTTATCTGATTAACTGTGAATTAAACCCATTGGATGATCTCCTACCATTTGTTGACCTTAAGCTTATCTGAATCTTTGCCATAGTTTTCTTTTAAAAATTAAAAAAAAGAAAAATATAACTGCAAATTGCAAACAAACATAATCTATTTCCTTCCCTCCAAGATTTCATTTCCATTTTCAGATTAATCTCTCTTTTTCTGAGTGTGGTAATTGGAATAAGTTTAAGCAGTACCTAATGCTTTCTCCAAGTCTATTTTACGCCTCTCTCTCTCTTTTCTGTCTTTTCTTCTCTCTCTTTCTCTTTTCAGTTTCTGTTTATATAATAATACCAACATCCTGTTATCCTCGCAGCCCATCAGTGGGGAACTGCTGCTGCTCTATACCCATGTTCTCAGTGGGTCAATGATTTCTTCTGCTCATGGTCTGACATACCAACCAATACAAGCCTATATTATCAATTGGCCAGCACTTATACACTGCTCTTGTATCAGCATCTCCAAAACTTCCTGTCAGTTATTTCTTCTTGTTTGACTACTTGGCGTTCACAATGGGTCAGAGAAAGGACACAGGTTGTTTAATACCATTAGAATAGGGGTGCCAAACTACTTTTCACCGGGAGCCACATCAGCCTGCTCTTGCAGCATAATGCGCATCACACACACTGCACATGTGATAGTGCACTGGCAGGAGCATTGGGGCAAGGAGCTCGGCGCTGCTGCCAAGTAGAAACAAGGTGCCAGGCTGGATAAAACAAGGTGGAGGGTTGGGTTTGGCCTGTGGGCTGTAAGTTTGACACCCTTTCTGGTCCTCTATGTAGGGCCATAACATTCGCCTGGGACAGTCAAACTTATTGAGCACAAAAAACCTACTTCTTGTAGTTTTAAGCTTTCTTATTTAGTAAATGAGCTACATGATCCAGTGGTATGGGGAGACATACTGGTTTTGTTTCTTATTTTCCTTTACTTACTAAGGAACAATCACCTTTCAAACATGAGTTAGGATTTTTTTCTGTTTTTGGAGTTAATAGATTTATGTGTATTAAAGCATTTTATCAGAGGTATGTCTTTACAGTTATGCACTCCTTTATAACATGAAAACCTGTGACTCAAAGTATGGGTACCACATTATCTTATTGCCATGTATTTTGCATTCAAACTTTGAGGTTCCGGGTGCCACAGATGCTATTACATTGCACATTTTTTTAAGTAGCAGTCTTGTTATATACTTAAGATTACTAGGTATTTCCACCATAGTAAGATATAGGTAAGGAGTATTAATACAATTTTATTTTCCTTAAAGACAGAAAAAAATATGCTGCAGAAAGTTACCATAAAATATGTAACAATAGGAAATATGAACAGTTCTGCTAGTGAAACCGAGCAACTGTATGTTGGGGCCCACTCCCATCCCTGGGTCTCCTCCCCCCCCCAAGACCCGCTCAGTCACGGATGGAAGAGTCCTTTGATGTCTGCGTGGTGAATTGTGTACGACAAATCTCACAGGGTAAGACCAAACAGTGTTTATTTTGGGCACAGCCCAAAAAACAAGTCAGTATTTGTTTTGGACACGGCCAAAATGGCAAATTAATATTCTGGCCACAGCCAAAATACAGAATCAGTATCCGTTTTGGACATGGTCAAAACAGCAAACCAATATCTTGGGCACAGACAAAATATGGAACCAAATTATTGGGTGCACTCCAAGTTGCAATTTCCCAAATGTTGCAAAACCAGATCCCAATCTGTTCAGGTTACGGTCTGATACCCTCAAGGCAGCTGCACAAAACAACACAATTCGGATCTGATCCGATGCACCTTAGTGCCGTGGAAAACAGAAGAAAGGAACAAAGAGAGAGAGAGAGGGAGAGAGAGAGAGAAAGGAACATGTCAGAAGGGAGGGGGACAGGCAGAGAGGAAATAGGCACCACTCCATGGGCTTCTGGAAAACATGGTCTTCAAGAGCACGTGGTCCTATGGTTCTTCTGCAGCAACTTCAGGTGGGTTGCATGGGGTGGTGAGCATGCTGTGCCTACCTTCTTGGTGGGCTTCTATTTATAGAACAAGGCTGTGCCCCCTTCATGAGCATGAGAGATGGTCTTGCTGCAAAAGTTCTCAAAAAGGTGCATGTGAAGCTTCTTTGGGAAGGTTCTGGAATTGGGTCTGGGGGCTCCAGGGTCACTGACAGTTCAACAGACCCTTGCCAGAATCATCTCTGCGTGAACCCTATGGGTCTGCATGGGCAGGCAGGTGTGTGGTGGGGTGGGTCTGGCAGCACCTGCTGCTGCACTTCCCCTCTCCTCTGCAGCACCACAGTCAGTCCATCAGGGCCCACAGCAGTCAAGAAGTTTTTAAAGACAATACAAATAGAGTCAGACAATGTTTAAGACAATAGAAGTAGAATCAATTGAAGTTTAGGACAATAGAAGCAGTCAGTCTCTACTTTGCAGCCTGCCTGTTCCTATTATTCTTATTTCATATATTTACTATAAATTCTCAGATTATAAAATTTTCTACATGTATAGAAGTCTTTCCAGATACAACAAAAATATTTGTATAACTCTGATGTCAGATGCAATGTAATTTAGAAGATAAAAAAGGGAGATGTGGATAGTTGTGTAGATTTTCCTAGACATACAACTTCAGAGCTGCAGAGTGCTTATAATTTTCTGGGCTGAAAAGATTGTGCCATTTCACTCACTTTTGTGTTGTACTCCTGTGAGGATCATTCCTTGTCATCAGAGGAGTCCCCATAGCCAAGTGGTCCCGTAAACCACAGTTGTATCTCCATGAAAACTGATGAATCAGCAGGAACTTCCAGTCTGAGTTTGTAGAAACATTATGATCAGATTCGTTTCAGAGGAGTAGTCTGGTATAAGATTTCTCACATGTAGTCAAGATAAATCTACTTCATAACATTATTGGATTAGCCTTTCTTACAGTTTAATCATATTGGTCTTCTATTAACTGTTATAACTAGGAGATGGCAGATGAGAATGAAATTCCATCTCATTACAGTTTGATAAGTTAAATCTCTTCTTGTGTCTCTAATGCTAAAATATAAGTATCATTTTATTTTAATTATGCAAATCGATTTTATGTTAGCAACTTCAGAATATGTACTGTTGTCCATGTTCTCATTTATAGAGATTACTTCTTTTCAAGTTGTAAATTAACCATTACTATCTTGGCCAATAAAACAGAAAGGGAAGAAAGTTGTTCTCTGATGCAGGCAATCCCAAACTAGTAACATTAAGCTAACTGAGAAAGAAAAGAAAGAGAGAGAGAGAGAAAGAGAGAGAGAGGGGAAGGAAGGAAGGAAGGAGCTTGAATACAGCATCAGAGGGATGTATACTTGTCTAGGCAAAAGTGTGGTCGTGTATGCTAAGAGCAGAAGCCACCAAAACTGTGTTCTCCTGATTGTGAACTTCAGGGAACTGAAGGAAGCAGCCCAAAGGCTATCTGTGAAAGAACAACTCCCTGAGATACCACCAGTGCCCAGCAAAACATGAGATTGGTAGAGCCCATGGAGTATCGTTCTTGCTGTGCCCAGATATGGGGTAGAGCAAGGGCATGATATAACAATAATGACATTTTTCTACTTCACGGACAAGCTGAGAACTATGGTAGCAATTTGAACACGAATAATTTGGACAGCTACACACACACGCACAAAAAGATACTTTATGGTCCCAGATTTTAATTACAGAACTGAGCACAGATCCCAAGTGCTGTGAAATTTGTGTTCAAGCTCTGTGAAGAGCTCCTTAGCCTAAACTCTGCTATGCTCTGTTTCTAAGTCTCACATCCATGGCATCTTTTCTATGTCCACATTAGCAATTTAAACACGTGCAAGGCTTTCTCTTACTCTCAGAATTTCCTATTCATGCTTCCAAAATAACTAAACTAAACTAAACTAAACTAAACTAAACTAAACTAAACTAAACTAAACTAAACAACTAAAATAAAATAAAATAAAATAAAATAAAATAAAATAAAATAAAATAAAATAAAATAAAATAAAATAAAATAAAATAAAATAAAATAAAATAAAATAAAATAAAATAAAGTAAAATAAAATAAAATGTGTTTTAATTCAAATCAGAGACTGAGATTTTTTCCCTGGTTCGAGCTACCTCCTGGTTCATACTTCAGGATCATTTTGAAGAGTGTTACCTGGTCCTGTACAGACACATACTAAAGACTACTCTGACAACTTCTGATAATTTATTTTATGTCACTGATATTATATAATCTCTTGAAAGAAATAGTCTTGTTTTGTTAATTCTTTGTTCTGAAAATAGTAGGACCTTATATTTTATTAACCAGCTAGATGTTTTCTGTAATAGAAATTTAGTAATGATACTAATTATTAGACCAGAATGAGAGAGAAAAATATTATCCTACCTTAAAAAAAATAACCAGTGCAGACACTCAACTAATAGAGTTATTAAAGAATTAAAGAACTTTGCTGATAATAATTACATTAGCTTTTTTAGAGAGATCTTTCTCCTTTTATCCACCATTGTGATTCTTGTTTTTGTGGTGGTCTAGAAGATGTGTCAACGTCTTGCAAACAGCTCTTTCTCTTAGTTGCTTTTAGTCTGACTAAAACCAAACAATAACAGAAACTCAGAATAATACTTCTTTCTACAAAACTTATAAAAAGTTTTTTGCAGAGTCAAAGGTTGTGATATAAAGCTGCAATTACATTGGTTTTACAAATATATAATTTGTTGATTAACAATCACCATTATATTTTTCCAGATTTTATATTTTCTATATTATGGAAAATCTTAATTTTCAATTTACTTCTCATCTAACCATATAATAGTAATGCTATGTAGAAAAGTTAATCATAAAACTTACTGAGTATCTTGCACTTGCCTTTGAATTGTGCTTGACACGGGTAACCTTTCACTTTCACATCAGTAATGTCATGCAAATTCCTACAGGTTCATTTGGGTCCTAATATATTCATTTGTAACAAAATATTCTGTTTTCTTATGCTGAGAGTGCAAACCAGGACTGAGATGCCAGCTATCTTATTTCATGGTTATTCTCTTATCTTTATGCCTTAATGACAAAGCTCAATGACAATTTTCTTCTTTAATGGTACAGTATACACCTTCTTATAATTAAACACTGTGCTATTTACTTTTGTACTTTTTTCTTTCTGATATCTATGTATGCTCTTTTTTTTAATTATTATTTTATTTCTTTATTTAATATGTCTGCTACCCTGCCAGAGAATAGAGGCTTTCTCTCCCACATGTTGAAATGGCTCATTGGCAAAAGATGTCTTGTGTTAGATAAATAATCCCAGGTCCTTTGTTTTCCATTCTGTGAAAACCACAAGGGAGTTTTATTCTACAGAAGAAGAAAGGTTAACTATGAGTTGATATGGAGATACTTACTATCCGAAGGTTACATAGGGAGCTGTGAGAAGTAGTTGGTGTTGACACATTCTGTAAGATGAATTAGCACCACTTTTAAAACATTAGAGAAGGTGCAAAACAATTTGGAAATTAAAAAAATAATAACTTGCAGTATGCAACATATATTCTGCATTTCCTTACTATTTAATGAGGCTTTTTTTTCAATGTGGCCTTCCAAATCAATTTTTCTTAAAAACAGTGCAAAGTATTGTTTCTAATATCTGGCAATCTTCTAATTACTTTATTGCATGTCATATTGCCTGTAATGAAAAAGAAAGGCCACTAGGCTTTGCAAGAAATAAATCACCTTTTATCGAATATTCTTCATTGCATTTTAATATTTTTGAAAGCAGAAAACCAAACAAATAAAAGAGAAGTTCACAAGTGAACAAGTTCCTTTCGACAAGCTATCTTGAGGTGTAACTTAATATTCTTATCAAGTTGATAATTTATGGATGTGATTTGGTGATAACCACTGAAAGTCCCCACTACAGGAGCAGTTACTCAAATACAACAAAGCAACGTCGCAGCTCATTCCTGTGGTCTACTGTATGGTGTCTGTGTGTGGTGGGAATTTTTAATTGTCTCAAGTCTGCAGCTGACTTGAGGGACTTCCTCAAGTCAATTGACCTGGGACTTCCTGAGATTCACTGGTCTTCAAACAAATTATCCAAAGACTTAAATACACCATCTGTGCTTCACAAGCCAGTGCAGCACATCTATTAGTTAAGAACTTTTATACTTTCTTTACAGATATTGCCACTGAATTTTATCTACTTCCTGTGTTGTCAGATTAAGCTAATGTTACTTGTCACAGGAAATTAAAGAAAAAAACCCAAACCAACAAACCAAGAAAACCCCCCAGACCCCTTCCACAACCCCATATCATCTTGGAAGAACAGTTAAAATTTATTTTGGTTCCTACTCTTTGATCACCATAGCTTCCAAGATTTCCACCCCTAACAACACAATTACACCTATCAGTGCAGAATACATTTTGCAAGTGCAGTGTCATACTAATTGAAACAACCACACGATACAAATCCTGATAAAAAAATCTATGAAACTTGGTATCCACTTTAACATGAGTAACATTTATTTCATTTCAGTTAATATGGGTGTAGTCAATGTTTACTTTATAAACTGAATTACATTGACATAACTTTGGAAATATTTAAGTTTACAGAAATATATTTATTCAGTTCATGAAGTTTAGTATCAAAGTTACCACTATTTTCTCTCAAGCTCCTCTTTTCAAGATTTTTTTCAGTTTCCTTTGAGGATTAGAACTAAGAGATCAGTAACTAATTTTGTATAAAATTACCTGTCACAGGTTACTGGCTGCTACAATCATTTTAGATTGTCTGTGGCATTCTTTTTCCTACTTTATGGTTGATTTTTGTCCATGCATTTTCCTCACAGAATGAAGTCAACCACATTTTGGGCACTTATAATTTTCCTGCAGAATTTGTTGTTGTTACTGTTAATTTAAAAAAAAGGACTTATCTACTAAAATATTTTTCTTTGTCTTCTTTTGATGAGGACTTAGAAATAATTTACAGTTCGGGATCAAAATTTTGATAAAGACCATGGAAGGAGTAATCACAAAATAGCTGTCAGTCTTAAGCACACACAAAATGGTCAACTACTTCTACACAGGCATCCAGGCCACTTCTCTTAATAGAGGTTAGCAGGGACTTCTTTGCATCCCAGAGCAGTGCTTGAGACACTGGGCCACTTCAGTTTTCTTACTTTCCTCCCAACATAGCCTCTGAGAACTCCTTTCCAAAACAAGATGCACTGGTAACATTGGGACAACCTGAACTTCTTAGTCTATGAAGACTACAAGAGGTTTTGTGCTACTCCTGGCAGTCTGATGATTAGGTCACATTCGACTAACTCTTTTAGTTGTGGTGAAGATAAGAGGGAAAAAAAGAAGAAAAAAGAATCTGTTTCCATATTGATTTTTTGTTTAAGTCTCTTGGTAATTTATAGATTTTAAATGCTTAGAAAAATGGGAGCTTTGGCCATCCGCTGGTATCATGTTGTTTTTACAAGATATGCTATAGTCAACGTTTATGGTAGAACTTCAAAGAGAAGAGTTTTCTGTAAACTTAGACTTTGTGATTCTCACTTGAAGGTGATTAGTCTGAACTCAGTTCTCCAGTCTAAGAAAACTTAGTGCATTTACTGAAAAATAATAAAAATAATAAAAATAATGTGTAGAAGGTGGCAGCAAATCAATATTGGGATTTCTGACATCATTACTTACAAATAGAGAGAGAATATCAGTCAAGGAGTTTATGTAAAAATATTAAAAAGAAAATGTTTAGTATTACATAACTATTAAAAACCATTAGCAAATAATTCCAAGTAAATTATGTCATTTATGAAATATTTAAACAGAACACCCAAAATTTTATCAGAAATAGAAAGGCAACTGGCAAAGGAATAAAGGAAAAGAGAGGGAGAGAAAGAGAGGAAAAGGAAAGATCCTCTTTAAAATTATAAACTTTTGTTTCATTAAAGTTGATATGTGTGTAGTCAATGTTTACTTTATGAACTAAACTCCACTCCTGTAGCTTTGTAAGTATTTAACTATATGCAAAACCTATCTGGATCACCATGTTTATGTCAGTGCTTTTCTTTTCTACTCTCTGCTTGGGTTTGAGTTTGACTTATGCAAAAGCCATTCTGAGCAGAATTTGAACTTTCCGAATCCTGGCAGAGTAACTAACACTACAAGAGCCATGGTTAATACAAATTTTGATTTTTTTTTCAAAAGAAAAAGATTGTGTCCTTTTGAGCAGTCAACAAAACCCACCAAACCACAACAAACAAACACAAAAACACCAAAGATCCCAAACACAACTACCCTTTGCTGTTATGGTCTCCTTGCTAACTCTAAAGCACAGTCAAGCAAGACAAGTTAGTAGAAGGGAAAATCCTACTGCAGAGTTGCCTGTGAAAACTTTGAATGACAAGTACAAATGCTGCTCTTTTGCTACTGTTCGCCAAGATGAAGCTAGTTTAGATTTTTTTTTGCATTGTCTTTCCTCAAATCAAGCATTTTTATGCTCACTTACAAAATACTTAATGAAGATATTTTTCTAAAGCCTCATTAGTTAAAGGAAGGCAGGCACCATCTGGGGCATTGTTTCTATCACAGAAATGGAGTTTTGTAAACATTTCTACAGATATGGTTCATATATGTTTAACCAAAAGAGAGACAGGCTCATGTAGCACAAGACCTGTTTCTTTAGCCAAATGTCTTCCTGGCTTTTGTGAAAATTCTATATATCTACACTCCTCTGAGTATTTCAACATAGAATTGTTTGTATTTTATGTTGTATAATGACTATTCAAAGCAAGTAGAGATTTTCTTCATGGGTTTTCTTTAAATCTATAAATCAACTATTTTACGTCAGTCTTTAGAAAAAATTAAGGTAGAGAATAATCACACAAAATTAATTTGAAACAGAGTTCTTGTGATTTCATACTTCTTTGCTGGGAGCCTTCTATTTTGCCATTGATTTCTACAGGCAAATCATTTTCCAGTTTTTAACCCTTCTACAACAAAAGCTTCTTCTACTGAATATTTAGGAATTACAGACTGATGTCCTGCACATCATCCATCATAGTGCAGACACAGTGCAGTGACAGCTCTTTGACTCAGCTCTACAAATGATATAGAAAAAACAGAGAGCAAATATTTGACTGTATCTCTGAGCAGAAGTACAGTTCACCCTGTGAATTTAGCAGATATCTGGTATTTGTTTTTCTTATTCTTACTCAATTATTTTTTTCCTGAGGTTATCAAGGTTGCTTGCTAAGTGCTAGGCATGTGTCAGGCTCCAAAATCTGATTATGGGTATAGTAAAATTGTTATTGTTTTCCTGAGATGTTTATTAGTCTTTAGAAAAAGGTTCTAATTCTCATAAAACTAAGGTGAACCGAGTTGTCATGACCATATGGAAGCTGTGAAAGTTGGTAAGAATTACTGAACCTGCTATTACAATTCCTAAGTCCCTGAGGAAGGTGCACAACTAGCAAGGGAAGATCACATTTAAGGGCTACTTTTTCTTTTTTTTCTTTTATTTTAAGCAAGAATTTGAACCCATACCGGATATCCCTAACATGGGAGCCTCTACCACTGAAATCAAAATTATTTTTTATGTCTGCTAACAACCCTGAAAGGTTTGAAGTTTACCCTGAGACCAGACTAGATGGATATATGGATTATTATTTGAAATTATTTCCCATCCAGTTCTGCTCCCAATCAGCATCAGAGAAGTGGGTTTTGGTGCCTTATAAACAAAGAAAAAAATTAACATTCTGCTAAATCCTTGGTCTACAATTACTTATTTTACCAAATTAGGATCTCAGTGGAAAAAAAAACAAACAAAACCCAACAAACAAGGTTTGAAACACAATTGAAGCAATGCCAGTTATATGTCAAGTATATTAGGAAAAAAAAATTTCTAAATTAAAACGACAGAAATAGCTAAAAATATTTTTTGCCAGTCAATCAACCAGCTGAGACATACAAAGGCAATATTGACTGTAGAGCTCCGTAATTACCCTTTCAGACTTCTGCCACACATTTTGAGTTCAGTTTATTTATTTTAAATTAGTTTCTTTCAGCTATCTCCTATTTTTGAAGTGTGTTAATGATAGTATTGGCTGACATTACAACTTCTTCAAGATAAGAATTATCTACTGTTGCAGAAAGTGTCATCTGTAGCAGACATTCTTCAGCAAAAGATTGTGACCTATTTCAAAGTTCAGTTGAATGTGGAATTTTTAATATAATTGTCTGGGTTTGTTTTGTGTATGAACATCGCTTTCCTGCCATATATACATGAAAGACTGTCTCTTCTCTAAGGAAGTAGAGGTTCTTCATTCAAGTACATGAAAGAAATGAAAAAAGAGAAGATAAACACTGGTATAGAGAAAGTGGCTTGATCAGAGTGCCACAGCAGATTAATTAGAATTAGTACATAAGCTAACATACATAAGCATAAGGTGACATAAGCTCTCCTTAGGGCATTCTCCTCATCATAACTCTGCTGAAGCTTGATATTAGACTGTTGAAGAACAGGGCCCATTACTTCCTCAAAAACAATCACTACTGAAAGCAGGGTAAGAAGATGTGTTACACACAAGATCTAAAAGTCCCAATAAAAAAGACAGCACATAGTATTTGCACAAGTGGCCAGAAAATATTTAGTCTCTCTACTCTAGTTTTCCAGGAACTCGGTTAATGTTAAATGAAATTAGTGTCTTAATGCATATTTTCATTTTTTTTAATTGAAGCTGGAATTCCTGGTTTGGGCTGTAACTGGAATTAATCTATATGTGTTTGAGAAACTCTCAGTCTTTAGAGGATTTATTTCTTTCTCAAACTAAGAGATGATTAGAGAAACAAGTCAAGTAATTTTTAATATAGGAATACTTAAACATAAAAAAATACAGCACATGTTTTTCTTTAACATTTCCTTTATTCTGACTTAAAAATCATCTGAAGAAACCTACAGTAGTGTGTTTTACTTCACTAAATTTTATTTTAAAGATCATATTTAGTTAAAATAATTTCTAAAACAGTTGACTCTTTCCAAAATGGATTTTTAAATGTATAGACTCATCTACCATTCTTTGGCTCTTCAAGTAAGATAGAAAAATTAAATGACAGATCTACAAATCATGTTAAAAATCCCTAAATAAAAAGATTTTAGCTATCCCACCTTATTTTACTCTTCAGATGTATCTGATTTAGGCAATAAATGTGCTCTGAAATCCTGTCATAACAATCTTAATAAATCCTGCTCTCATATTTAAATCTGTTATGATTTTACGTCTCTGATTAAGTAAAGATCTCCAAGTTCACATTTTCAGCCAGCTGTAACATTTTGCATGACTGCATGGACAATGATAAGTTCTCCTAGTGAATTTCAAGACAATCCAAGCATCTCTTAAGTGTCTAACCACATGGAGTAAAATTAACAAAGATTCCATGTTGATTGATCTGGTTAAGAGCAGTAGAGAAGGCAGCAAATAAATATGTGTTATTTTTCAATAGATTTAAAGTAATAAACTTATATTCATTGCTCTTTCCATGAACCTGTAAGATGGATAAGAAGTTAAAATCAGGATTTTCCTCTAAGAACTAGCCTAAACTCATATCCAAAGCTGGTAATAAAGGCATTTCTCTTATTTGAATAAGAATCATCACAGTGAAATGATTTGTCTCTCATGCTAAGATGTTTCTGTGTTTTAATAAATAAGAGCTGTTCTAAAGCACTACAAGAAATTCCTGTCTGCAGTGCAGATCAGGAAGGCTGTTGATACTATAAAACTTAGAAACTGTGTGATGCACTGTGAACTCCTATTTCATCTACTGGCAGAACCTTTAGGTGTGTGTATGGTTCTGTGTATTTCAATATACTGTTATATATAGATTTATACATTCGGTTTCATATATGTTGTGGATCTCCTTTGTGACTCAGACATTACAAATGCTCTGTGTTTCCTTGTAACTTCAGATACAAAGGGGACTGAATCAATCCCAAGTACTGAATAGCTTCTAATTGTAAGTAGTGAATGCTTAGAGGGGACTAAATCTGCAGTTAAACTGCAGTTTTCCAGGCTGGATGAACCCAGGGAAGATATGCATGACAAATTACCATTAAATCATAAGAAATATAGAAAAATGCATGTGAATTAACTAAATCTAGGTGATCTGACTCAGTAGCCAACTTAAAGAAACTAGATGTGATGTTATAAAAACAACAGTGTAGCTCTGGAACTCAGTGCCACAGAAACTTGTGCTTGTAGCTTACATGGGTTCAAAAAGCAATTAGATTAATAAGAAAAGAAATGTCTCAAGACCTAATAAAAAAAAAATAACACTAGCTCAAAAATTCTCTAAGCTATAGATTACTTGAAATTACTGGGGAAATATACTGTGAAAACGTATTTGTGTATTATTCTCAGGCTCTTTTGCACTTACTTGCCATTTGACATAGTAAAACAATATACAAATAAACAGACTTCTTATTTTGTTTGGAAAGGACATTCTGGTACTCTCACTTCTTACCCACTTTCCTCACACCATTTTTCTAGTGACTTGGAGCTCTATATGGTTGTACAGAATCAGGTAAACATCTTTTAAGCAACTTCTTTAGTACTTCTCATTATTTTCATGTATTTATTATCCTAGGTCTTCTTAATATTTCTCTAATATTCTCCTGAGGAGGGCCAGAGACACATTGGTCAGTATTCAGAGCTTAACACACTGTGAACAAACTTGTGTGAATTAGCAATAAATATTTCACAGAATATGCTAAAATATTTCAGAAGTTTTTAGGATTTTGAAATTTCACACTCTTTCTCTCATGTTGAAGAGCTGAATAGTCAGCCTAAATGGATAGTACTAGCATAGCGTCCTTCCTAGAGAGATGGGAAAAAGTAGATCAATTTATCTCTGCTAAGTAGCATAAGGGCTGGAAGTTTTGCACTCAGAAATTCATGTCTTGAGTACTCAAGGACTATGGAGGCATTCAGTTAGTTGACAGCTGAAGACTGGGAGGAACGTGACCAAGCCTAGAATGGTACCGTCAAATCCAAATTTGCTTCTTATTCTCACAAAGCAGGAAATAACAAGTGCTTTACTTCAGAACTGATTTCTACTGAGTTTCTGTGTTCTTGCTGTGTTATATTCAATGGGGTGCAATTTAATGTAAGTACTCTATCATTTTTTGGTTCATTGCCTTCCCATACCTTCTTTCAATTCTGCATGCCGTAAAGATGATCTTTCACTGAAAGAGGACAGTGTGAATATAATTGTGACAGTTTAACATGGTTGAGACAGTCTCGTTCCCTTATATGCTCAGATTACCATTTCTGATGTCTCTGGTGGTATCAGTAGACAGATCTGTCATGTTCCTTCATTAGGATCTAGTCCTCCACCCTAACTGTGATTTTTCCTTTTATAACATAGTAGGTAGGTAGCTAGAGCCTAAAAAATACACCATCCCTAAGGAAATGGAAAAAGCTCTACTAGAATAGGGGAAATTTGCTCTAGAAATAAGATATCTCCTGGAACAAAGCCACAAAAATCACTTGGAGTGAAACCAGTATCTGACGTTACTTTCTATGACTTGCCTCTTCTGTAGGAAACAGGACTGCAACTTCAATAACAGTTTATCTGGCTGTGACGATAGCCATACATTCTTCAGCTCAAGGACACTTATTTTCTGACCTCATGGCAGACAGTTTTTAAAATAAGTTTTCATTGATTTTCCTTGCTAACTAGAAGCCCATTTCCACACTACAAAATCTTCTCATGGCAAACTGAATGGAGCTGTTGCTGAAGCACAATCTCTTCTTTAAGAGACCTCTTGATTAAAAGAGTCCTCTGCTCCGTGGATTGTCTGATTACATTCAGATTAGATAAAGTCAATTAAGCATTTACTACTCAGCAAAAGATATGTCTAATCAGTTAAGCAGAAGTTGTTATAGGAAGTCAATGAGTGAATTCAGGAAAAAACGTATGAGTACACTGGCATAAAATCAAATCTGATCGAGCCAATACAGATAGAAAATAAGGAATAACAGGATAAAATCGCTTTAACTCTTCTAAGTACACTCATATTTACAGTCTGATGTATTAAACATAGCCCTGAAGGAAACTTCAAAAATCATAGGTTGTTTTTTTTTTTTTTAGAAACAGCAATCCAAATTTTCTCACTTATCCATAGCATCATAGTTTTACCTTTCCATTAAGTCAACAAACAACATTAACGTAGATGTTGCAGGCAATGATCTAGTTTCTATACATTATCACATCTACATTTTTTTTTAATTCAGGCTAAGTAGCTTTTGTAGAATCAGGTTTTTGTAAACTAAGTAAAAACTCAGTTTGTAAAGAGGATAAGGGACTGTGGGAGTTATGTTTTGTATTATCATAAAAATAACAATCAGAAAAATTTAATCTGAAAAAATTATTTGTTGTTCTCCAATATTTTTTGGAAGGCAAGGATTTCATGAGACATCATCCAAAACTATCAGTAATAACAATATCTTCCTGGTAATGGTGTGTTTCCCTTCCCCTTTCTTCAAGTCACAAGATATATATTTAAAAAAGAACTTCAGTGTTTTCTGAGCTGTGTAAGTCTACAAAGTTTGTACAAAAAACCTAACACATTGTATTTTCTGGTTTTTTCCTTCATGCACTTGTGATGATGTCTGTTTTCACACAAAGATTTAAAAAAATCATCAGTTATTTGTAAAGGCTGTCGTGATATTACATCTTGCCTTTGCATAGTCATTGAACTCTCATTTCTCTTGCTTTCTAGAGAAACAGAATTTTTTACTGTAGAGCTCTTTGCTGCAGTATGACATTCCAAGTATCACAGTATCACAGTATCATAAGGTTGGAAAGGACCTTTGAGATCATCGAGTCCAACCTATAACCCAACACTAACACCAACCATCATCTAAACCATGGCACTCAGTGCCACATCCAATCTCCCCTTAAACACCTCCAGGGTCGGCGACTCCACCCCCTCCCTGGGCAGCGCATTCCAATGGCCAATCACCCTTTCAGTGAAGAACTTTTTCCTAATATCAAGTCTAAACTTTCCCTGACGAAGCTTGAGTCCACGCCCTCTAGTTCTGTCACTGGTCACCTGAGAGAAGAGACCAACCCCTGCCCGACTACAACCTCCTTTTAGTTAGTTGTAGAGAGCAATGAGGTCTCCCCTGAGCCTCCTCTTCTTCAGACTAAACAGCCCCAACTCCCTCAGTCGCTCCTCATAGGGCTTGTGCTCCAAGTGTACTTGTGCAAATCATTGCAGTCACTGCAGCCTTAAAGCATATGTGTGATGTTGGAGGCTACGTTGACACACCAAGAAAAAAAAAAGAAAAAAAATTGTGATTAAGTAGTATTTAAGCTTTGACACCAAAACATACATTTAGCTATCACCTGGAGTGAATAGAAATCTCAGATACCTTGACAAAATACCTTGTCTTCCTTATAACCTTACAATATTCTAAATGGTTATACGTCTTGACCCACCCTTCTTTCTTTTAAGTTTGAAAGCTATTACCATAGTAATTTTTGTACATAATAGATAGAAGAATTGAAAAGAAACCTCAAAAGATGAAGAGTGAGAGTTTGACAATTTTTCCAGCAAAAGGCTCAGTAAATCATGTGTTCTGAAAAGTGCATGCACCAGCACTGAAATCAGTGTGGATAACACTGCCCAACCATTTCCTTCTGGGCTGGCTCCAGATGATTCTGCTAGATGATAGTACTGTTGAAAACAACTGAAGAACCTACACATCCTCTGTAAAACCTTACTCTGCAGTCACTTGTGCTCTTACCAGTCACCTTGTGTCACACAGCCACAATATGAATTTTGCTCTTCTCTGGAGCTACAACAGGTAACACAAGTTTGCAGTTCTCTGACTGTGCTAATATATTGGCTCAGGATCTGGTCCATCACCAGGAGAAGCAGAAAATTTCACATTCAGAAAAGAAGAAAAAAAATGAAGTGATATTCCAGGTCCTGCCAGTGATGAATAAGAGAATAAAACTCTACTCTATTTAAACAGACATCTGGGTTTAGGAATTTATTGTCTGCAGTTTTATGCTCAGATTACTGATCCTAAACTGTCCCACAGCCCATCAATGACTACAGTCCTTAAAAAAATATTATAAGTTTAGTATAATATTCTAAAAATATTTACTGAGGAATCCACAAGGGCTTTGTTTTAATCAGTTCTTTTGGTATTTAAGTAATCTTTTTTATTAAACCATCTGACTGCATGTGGCAGAGCTTGACTTATGCTTAAATGATATCCCAATGAGAAATGCAAAATGAGCTGTGATTGCATTTATAAAAGAATGCATAAATAAACATACTTTGAAGGAATGAATCAAAGGAGTAGGAGGAAAAAAAAATACTAAAACCTCACCCTAGCAGGTTGCTAGTGAAAAACATTTTTTGTATTTGGAAACAAAATTAAAATTCAGTTCTTTCGGTAGGAACACTTAAATACAGTGCAGTTACCCTGCATTTAAATCAGAGTAATTAAGACCAGATTTTGATCTTCTTGACTGCTCTTCAAATAAGGATAATCAAAGAAGTTTAGAGAGAAAGGGTTGTGGCTAGTGCCATCAATATTGACAGTTTTTACTGTAGCACTCAACTCTTCTTTTTGTTACACATTTCCACACTGCTTCATAACACAGCAGATTTTCAGAAGATAAATTATTCTGGCACTATAGTTATGAGCAATCTCAAGTAAAATGTATGTGAAAATAAAAAACAACATCACACAAGGGACCAGAGTTACAGAGCTCCTCAGTCTGGTTGCCTTGCCTTATAAAAAAGGAAAGTGAAAAAAGAGACAAAAGGTTATGAGTGACAGATTTTTTGTTCTTAATATATTCATCCTGCTGTATACATTAATGCACATTCATAATGGCAGGTTTATAGATATATTTATCTATCTCACTTAAAGTTTTCAGTTACAGATGGAGAACTTATATCACTCGTGCAATCCAGACAACCTGAAAAATACTTTTCTGGGCACTTGTATGTCCTCTGACACTAAATATTTCAATTTTCTTAAATAGTTATCTTGCCGAGGCAACAAGTATATGGCATAGCCAGGAATTCAATTAAGCTGTCTTGAATCTAGATGACAGGAAAAGGAGACAGCAGTGGATGCAGTTCATGTTGACTTTAGCAATGCTTTTCACACTGTCTTCCATTGCATTCACACAGGTAAAAAGTCTAGTTGGAAGTCTGTAATGGCCCCAGGAGATGATACTGAGGCCAATACTCCATCTTTATTCGTGACCTGGATGATGAAGCACATTTCACCCTCAGAAAGATTGTAGATGATACAAAACTAGGAGAAGTGCTTGAAAAACCAGATGGCTCAATAAGAAGGACCTGTTATGCTACAGAAATAGTCTGAAATTAACTTTAAGTTCACAAACAGAAAAAGTTAAATTCTGGCCATAAGGAAAATCAGCCTCATGTATTAGTCCAGCTTGAGAACCAACTAGCTGCTGTGTCTCTTGGCAGAGACTGAACCAGGGGTCCTGATAGACAACAACTTGAATACGAGATACCAATGAACCCTTGTGGCAAAGAAAGGCATCAACTTCCTGGACAGCATTTGGCAGAAGCGTGCCAGTAGATCCTCCGCTCAGCCCTGGTGAGACACATCTGGAGTGCTGTGTACCTTTCTGACTCCCCTGTTCAAGACAGACATAGTCATAATGAAGCAAGTCCAGCAAAGGGCAACAAAGTTGATTTAAGGATTGCAGCATCTTTCATATGAGGAGAGGCTGAGAGCAAGGCTTGTTTAACCTGGAAAAGGAGAGAAAGATCGTATCCATGTGTATAATTATTTGATAAGAAGGAATAAAGAAGACAGAGCCAAAATCTTGTCAGTGCCAAGTGAGAAGACAAGAGGGAATGGGCACAATTTGAAATACAGAAAATTCCACTTAAACATGAGAAAGAAATCCCACTTAAACATGAGAAAAACATGAGAAAGCATTTTTTTTTTTTTTGCTGAAGGTGGTAGACACTGAAACAAGTTGTCCAGAAATCTTGCCCAGAAATCTCCATCCTTGGAAATACTCAAGATATGACTTAACACTGTCCTGAGCAACCTAGCTGAGATTACTTAAGCCGGATGCTAGACTAGATGATCTCTAGATGTGCCTTCCCATTGCATCTATTCCATGACTTTGTGAAAGACAGTTTAACATAAAAACTGCTGAAAAATATTTCTTTAATGATTGTCATTGGCCTCAGAATTATATCAGTTTCTTACAGTCTTCGTATAATAGTACTCAAAAGGATATCTCCAGAGTTTTCATGTGTTGTCTTGAACTGTTGTTTCTCATATTTGCATGAAATTTCTCAGTATGACTATTCCAAACTTTTGATTTTTTTCTGAATGACAAAGTTTATTTCAAGACTTTCAAGGAAATTCTGTTATTTGTCCTTGTGGACTCCTTCAACTCCAATTGTACAAACTTCATCCATTAGAAAGGAAAACAGACAGTATGTGGATTAAGTAGGATTAGTCTATAGGATTAGATAGATGGGATCAGTCACTGCCACGTTAAGAACTATTGCCTCATCAAAAGATCATATAAATCTTTTCAGGGACTTCAATGGATAGGATATTTATTGTTCCTGAATAGTTTCCAAACACACACAAACTCTTTGATTTAATCAGGGCTGTGCTGGTAAGAGCAGGGTACATGAGGGAGAAAAAGACATACTGCTATTTCCAATCTACTTTCCTAGAAAATGTTCCAATGCTCCAGTCTTGAGAGACCTTTAAATAAACAGTCGTTGACTGGGCAGGCAAACACTATCTAGCAAAAGAAGTAACCATATATATTTTATGCATTTTAGTAATTTTCTAAGTAGGCAGAAAACATAACAAAAATAGTGGCTGTCAGATATACCTGTATCACACATCTACTCTTTATCTTCAGTTTAATACCATCATTTAATTTAAAACTATACTGTGTCAATTTGTTTTCCTCATAGCCAATTTTTCTTTGTTTATGTGGCCCATAATGATATTTACATAAAACTTTTTTTTACTGTGTGAAATCAATCTTTTATAGCACAATCATTTGTTTCAGTTAGACCTTTTAATAAGTATTTTTCTATTTGTAATAATAATGTTTCAGCTTATTTTTAGACACTAAATGCTCTACTGCTATTTTTTCCTCTCTAAAAATTTACAGCTTTAGGCAGAGGTGAAGACATTTTGTTAGGGATTCTGGCAGTTTCTTGAAAGACTACAAGGAAAAAAGTAGCTGTTTATTTAAATGTGCATTTAAAATAAAATGCAGGTCAGGAAAAATGTCACAGCAAATAATCTTTTAGCAGGTTTTAAAAATGAGACCTAGGCACATTTTAACTAGCAGAAATTATGCCAAATCTATGTTCTTCCCTTATGTATTCATGTATCTTAAAAATATATATTTTAAATGAGAAGACAATCTTATCTGTCAGTGACACAAAACAAGGTATGCTGTAAAATGCATAATTTAAAAATCATGTAATTTCTCGCTCAAAAAAAATGTTAGTCCCTTTGTAACCTTCAATTTCAGAAAATGTATGTTCTTGAAACAAGAATTGTTAAAAGAAGGGTTTTTTCACATAATTATAGACACCTTGGAGACAATCCTGAAGCACAGTAAAAAGAATAGTAAGCTTTGTACTATAAACACATTTGCAACACTAACAAACAAATATGGGAAAAAAAAGTAGCAAGAAAAATAAAACAAACACAAAGAAATCCAAAGCCAGAATCCCAAAAATCTATAAGTAGTGAGGACCAAGGGAAGCAGTTTAAGATGTTAAATCTGTCCCATATTTTTAATGACCTCAAGAATTCATAATATAAAGGCAGTGACCTATATAAAATAAAAGTCTCTTCCCCCTCTCTCTTTCTTTTCTATTATCACAGATCCCTAGGTTTAGTTCAGCATCTTTCCTTTCTCCCTTTAGCCTGGAATTCCCCAAACTGAGGATAAGTTTAGTTAACCAATTCATCAGTGTAAGTTAGAACAACCTCATAGTTTCACACTGTACTACAACAACAACACAATCCCACAATATTTGTTGTTTTAACAAATTACACAGATCGAGGAGGGAATAAGCCACATGTAATTTTAGCTTTTTAAAAATTGAACTTCTACTCTAAACTAGTCTGATTATTTGAATGGATGTATAGACTTTCTGTGATGACATTGACAAGGGACTTGCCCCTAGAGACATTTGAAATGTTCAAAGGCATGTGTAAAATATGTTAGAGGTGAGCCAGGACCTGTTTGAGAACACATCCATCCAGAGCAGTAGCTGAAAGTCAGAGTTCTCCTTGAGGGATTTCAGTCAACTGCATTGATCCCGAACAATCTGCATTGGTGATGTTTGGATTTTAGATAATATGACCTCCACTCTAAGGACTCTATTCTGAGAAGCACTCTAGCCCAAGTTAATGAAAAACTCATACACATGGACACCTCTATTTTACTTTATCTTACTAAACTGTGAGTTTACCTTTAAGAACATGAGTATCACCCAGTGAACATTGTTAGGTTTTTTTCATAGACTTTTTACCTTCAAGTGTTTCATTTGCAAATATACAATTCTCACGTTACTAACATGATTTTTTTCACAATAGTGGTTCATGTGTCACTCTTGTACTATTGGCATCTTCCCACCAGCCCCCCCCCAACACACACTTTTTTCTGATGTCCATTTCAGGAAATTCAGGTTAATTCATATAATTTACATAGTAAAGTACTAAAAGAAAAAATAAAAAAATTATTTTAAATTAAAGAGGTGAAAATTGCGGGAGTCGTAAACATATTTTGTTAATACTCAGTACTCAGCTGACAGCTTGACACCAAATTCAGCACCGGGTATCACAAAAAAGACTTCAAGAAATCATGTTTCCATATCTAAGCCATTATAATGAACGCAAAGAATGAACTGAAAGTACATCAATTTTCAAGATAAATTGATTTAGTAGGGTTTATATAAAGTAAGGGTTTGCATTGCAGTATTATAGTTTGCTTGTAGCTCTGGCAGAAGAGTAGAATAAATTAATTAGACTCATCTTAAGACTTTCTTGCAATCAGTTAAACCTTGGAAGTTCAAAATTTTTTAGCTTCCAGATCACCCTTCTAATGTGCAAGTGTCCTCTCTAGATTGCTGTGGAAAGACATGGGGCTCCAGAGTCTTGGTGATCCTCCTACAACTCTACACCCCTTTTAGCAGACTGCCTCTGGTTTATACTTTGGCTCTTCAGAGATAAGCTAGACATATACGGTGTCACAGGTCCTGTAATACATTCATCCTGTGTATATACTTTGTACATAAGCAGTACAAGACAAGCCTTAGGACGGAAGTATACCATTCTTACCCTCGCACCTGATCTCTCCCTTTATTTTATTTTATTTTAGTTTAGCATAGGTTTTTATTAATATTTTAATTTTGTGGATAATTTTGTATTGGAGAGTCCATCTTTTGAAATACACAGCTCCTGAGGAAATGTAGGATTCCAACTTTTTCTCCTCAAACAATTTTTTACAGGAGAAAAAGAACACAAAATTCTGAGAAAATAAGCAAAGGTCTTAAGCTCCTTTGATTTCTTTGTTATGACTATTGAGACAGAAGCACTACTTCTTATGTTACTGTCCTTATGTGTCAAATGAGAAGATGTAGAGAAGATAGAGCAAGAATGTTCTCAGAGGTGTACATGGAAGGGTAATGGGCACAAGCTGCAACAAGGGTAATTCTGATTAAGTACTAGGGAAAAGGCTCAACAATGAGCTTTTGTGCATCTCCATCGTCAGAGATTTTCAGACTTGACCAAGCAAGGTCCTGACCAAACTTTTAACAGTTTACCTTGCTTTAAGTAAAGGTTTGGACCAGATCATGTGCTGATATCCCTTCCAAACTAAGTTCTTCTGCAGCAGAAGCAAATTTCTTTTCTGTTGCAATTTGTATAATTCATAGAGATTTCTACAACTTCAGATGAAGCTCATAAAGCAGAAAATAATTCGTGATTTAATGAAGACATTGAAGTCTATTCGGCACATACATTACTGAGGTGATGGGACCCGCAGACAATTTCAGTAGTGAGCTATTCGTAAAAAGACTTGTGGTGTCCTCTAGTGAGATCTTAGTGGTTGAAGTTAAAGTTTGTTAAAATGGGATTTAGTACATGCAATTGACCCAACCAGCCCTTCCCTTATGACTCATTGAGGTGAAAGCCTCCAACAGAGGCTACCGAAGAGAAAGGATATAGGAACAATGAAGAGGCTGTGAGAAAACGAATTGCATTCATTGCTAATTATAAGACTGTTGGGAATTTTATAGAAATGGTCCTACAAGAGTGATGGTTTGAATGGTGTTTCCCCTGAGATACAGTAGAGAACAAAAAATGTTTTAGGTCTTGAAAAATCCAATTTTTTCAGGTTTTAGTCATTTGGAGTTTGTAGGTTTTTTCCTAAGAAAGGCTGATAATTTGGGGAGGAAATAAAAAGGAAAGCAAACAAAAAGCTTTTCGTTGGTGCTCAGTTTTGTTGAATATCTCTTGAATCAAAAAAGAATTTCAGCTAGCTCCAGTTTGCATGATCAAATCTTTGTAAAGCATCTGCAAATTACAAAAAACATAATTAGCATACCAACAACAAACTGGTGATAGACTCTTTTATTCTTTGCATAATAACTATTTCTACTGAGTATGTATCAGTTTTTAAACTCTTGGGAGACACAAAATCCTTACAGAGTAGAAATTATAAGAAATTATTATTTCTTTTCAAATCCATGCTTCTTCCATTCAATAAGCAGTTCTAACCTATCTGATTGCTGAGAGTCCCTTTGGTATATTTAGAGTAATAATTTAAGTACAATGAGAAAGAAAAGAAAGAAGAGGTCACAAGTTTGCAAATAGTTCCTTATAAAAGATTTGTTCAATTACCTGGTAAATACGCCACAGTAAGAACCTGTGTTAGATTAAGGTTTGTAATCTCATCTCAGCCTGCTATTCCTCCTTATAACAATCACCATTCCACAGTAGTAGTTTCCATAGGATTACTTCTTGAAAAGAACTGTGCAATTAATTCCCAAAGCAAAAGCATCTGAATGTTTATTCATTTTCCAGTTTTGAAACTGGTTTGAACTGCATTTCCCTCTGTTTTGGAATGCAGTGTTATTCCTAGAGAGTCCTTAGAGAATTACCACTCTCCAGCATCTCCCTGTTAACATTCCCATTTTAATTATCCAGGTTCACTTTTTTTATGTAGCAGTCTCACGTTGTATCTTTGCAACATCATCAAAACTAAGAAATACTGTTAATTTTTACTTCCTGGTAATACATATTTTGATAGCTTCTCAAAGATCCTAGCCAAGATGATGACCAGTTTCTGTTAGGTTTAACAAAGTCTTTGAGATCTGATTTCTGATTTGGAATCCAAACGGACAAAGCAGTTGTATTACTTTGAAGATAACTCGTCTTTTTAAATACGTAATAGATTAGAATCATTAGTAGCAGTAATCCATCTGTAAATTTTGATGAAAATAAGAGCTCTCTTGAGCTAGGCAATGTATTTTGTAGATAATTTATAATCTGAGTATCTGCAGAGATGCTGCAAAAGAAAGAATAGTTATTTATATATGTGTAAGGAAATGGAATTTTATCTTTCTGAGAGTTGTGAAATGGCATAATGGAGTTTTCCTGGTTAGTTATTTTTCATTATGTATCATTCACCATAATACAAATAGATAGACACAGAAATACATCACTTACACTTAACAAAAATTTATCCTTTGTTCTGACCAAAGTACCTGTCATCTCTATTTAATCTTAACCCTCTGAATAAAATTGCTCATTTCAGGTCTTACTTCAAGATGTTCTAACCAACATGGAAATACATAGTGGCTTTCCAGATCAGTTCCCACCTGGATTTCTGTTTTATTTCTTTGACTATGGATATTTCTCTGACTGTGTTCCTCCATGCTGCCTTGAATCATAAGATCACCTTGCAATGACTAGAAATTCAGATTTCTGCAACCTCTATTTCAAACCTGTCTTCAGTATTCAAAGAAGTGTTTGGGGTTTTTTAGGTATTTTTTCTATCATCTCCTTTATGTTTTCAGATAGGGTACTTCATTTTGGCCACAACAATCCCATGCAGAGCTATAGACTGGGAACAGAGTGGCTGGAGAGTAGTCAGGCAGAAAGGGACCTGGGAGTGCTCAACATGAGCCAGCAGTGTGCCCAGGTGGCCAAGAAGGCCAATGGCATTCTGGCCTGCATCAGGAATAGTGTGGCGAGCAGGACCAGAGAAGTTATTGTCCCCCTGTACTCGGCACTGGTCAGACCTCACCTTGAATACTGTGTGCAGTTCTGGGCCCTCCAGTTTGGAAAAGATGTCAGGATGCTGGAGTGTGTCCAGAGGAGAGCAACGAAGATGGTGAAGGGGCTGGAGCACAAGCCCTACGAGGAGCGACTGAGGGAGCTGGGGCTGTTTAGTCTGAAGAAGAGGAGGCTCAGGGGAGACCTCATTGCTCTCTACAACTACCTAAAAGGAGGTTGTAGTCAGGCAGGGGTTGGTCTCTTCTCTCAGGTGACCAGTGACAGAACTAGAGGGCATGGACTCAAGCTTCGTCAGGGAAAGTTTAGACTTGATGTTAGGAAAAAGTTCTTCACTGAAAGGGTGATTGGCCATTGGAATGCGCTGCCCAGGGAGGTGGTGGAGTCACCGACCCTGGAGGTGTTTAAGGGGAGACTGGATGAGGCACTGAGTGCCATGGTCAAGATGATGGGTTGGTGTTAGTGTTGGGTTATAGGTTGGACTCAATGATCTCAGAGGTCCTTTCCAACCTTGTGATACTGTGATACTGTGAAAATCATAGCAAAGTTGTGCTTTCTGCCTACCCTTATGGACACAGACAGGGCCCACACACATCTGGATAGCCAAAAGCCAGGACGCTTTGACTACTAGTAAAATGAATATATGCAGAAATGTTTCCAGACACCAAAGCCAAGTACCATGTCTTGGCTTTTGATTCAAGGTGGCTGTGTAGAAACTGGTTATTGGGAACCTTTGGAATATTTTGACAGCCAAACTCTATAGGGAACTGTACAAGGCTGGCAAAATTCGTGCCAAAGAACATAGCTGCTTATTCACCTAGTAAACACACTCTAGTTCCTAGTAAACATCCTGAGTCCCTATGATTTACTGCTATGTGAAATTTTTGTGCTGTTCTCATCTGAAAATTTGTTCTCACACATTAAATTATTAGAAGCTTTCAATATTTTTGTCTCATTGTTTTAACCTATCCTTACAGTAAGGACATAATGATGTAAATTTGGGGTTTATTTCTGTGCACACAGGATCGGAGCAAAACATTATGAACCGCTCAAGCCATGAAGCCAGGAAATAATTCTTTAAATTCCCTAAATAATATTAAGTTTACAAGAAAGACTAACTGTTAAAGCAGCCTGTCTACTTCAGTCTCAGAGAGCTGTTTGTATGGCTTCCAATGACTATGTTTGATTGTAAGATATGCATTTGTTTGCAACCACTGTCATTTTGTAAGATATTTTTTTCTCTTAAATTGGGAAAAAAAACAGGGAAAAAGATTACATTTCACCTTCAGAAGGGGAGAAACTAAATTCATATTTTTATTTTGGAAAACCTTTGTCAGTTTTTTCTTCTCTCTTCAGGAGAAAGTAATTCTTTCCTAGCACCCAGTATTTCAATTTTCCTGGGAGAAAATTCAAGGCTGTGTTTTGTTTTGGTTTGATTTATGTTTTTATTTTCAGAAAAAGAAAAAATCTGCAGAAATTGTTCATTTTTCTTTTAAAGGTGTTGTTTTCTGTTAGAAATTATTTGAATGGGAATCTCCTAGTCAACTTCAGTTTCCTCACCTCTGAAAAGTGACTGAATGCCAGGCAAAGGTCATTATTCTGATGAATAATTTTCTAGATATTCAGAACTTAG
Organism: Dromococcyx pavoninus; assembly: GCA_033558185.1. Lineage (NCBI taxonomy): Eukaryota > Metazoa > Chordata > Aves > Cuculiformes > Neomorphidae > Dromococcyx > Dromococcyx pavoninus. The sequence continues at coordinate 1,174,932 of JAUMJL010000191.1, read as the reverse complement.
CAAAAGTCTATTGAAAATGACCCTTCAATTTATCTCATTATAGATGTATTATGCATATCTGAAGGATTTTTTTTTTACTGTTGGTTTGGTTTGTTACTTAAATTGCTTTAAATAAGTATATATTAGGTACTTGCTTTATTGGACAGAACTTTTTCAACTCTAAAAAGAAATCCCTGGCCAGGATAGCACTAATTGCATTGCCTAGGGACATTGAGTAGAGATTTCATTTCACACATCATGAACTATCTACACAACCTTGTCATTGTAATATTTCATACATAACTTTTTCCCAGCAAAGTCTAATCTTCCTATCCTAGTTTCACAGTCCACTACTCTGAAACAAAGCCCAGTTAAATCTTAATAAGAAAAAAAAAGAGGCAAAATTAAAAAGGAAAAATCTGCTGGGTTTATCTTGGGCCATTGTCCCTGGACTTGTTGAAAATTTTGTGCAAACTCAGCTGGAGTCCAGGGACAGGGCTCTGGTAATCATCAGTGGAGAGTGTTGCTTATACAGCACATTCAGTGGGAAGGAAAATTAGGTGTAGAGAGACACAGAATACTAAGAGTTAAGTGACTGTTATAGATTTTAACAGCATTTTATGATTTTCTCTTTGCTTTTGTAGAAATGTTCTTTATGAAAGATTTGTAATTAATTTTTTTTCATTGGCATTATTTAAAAGATAAAGACAAAGTAAATTTGTGTGCTTTGTGTTGATATGGTTTTAGATGATTCCTAAGGTAATTGTTTCTATTGATTTCATGCACCTGTTTTACTTAAAAAATACACTTTTCAACCAGTAGCATGATAAGAATAGAGACAATTCTCCTTTTGTGGACAGGTTGTTTCACTGTGTAATACAAAGATCTTAGATACTCTTAGAAGCACTTTTACAGGTCACCGTCAAAGTCAAAATATTTGTTGGTCCATTGGTCTGTTATGGTGTGTGCTTCTGTATATTGCTTTTCACCTCTAGCTCTCAGGAAGGTGTACAATAAGATGAAATAATATAAATCCTTCCATTTGACATAGGGCTAAGTACATTTGTATGTATCACAATCTCTACTTTTCAACAAATTATTTTTCTCCCAAAGTTAGGTGGTCAGTTGTTGGGGCTGAAATTCACTCCTAACCATAAAATTCCTTAAGAAAATCTTGCAGGAAACCAGTCCTCAGATGGAGGAAATTCATTAGAGTGCAATAATTACTGGAGCAGAGGTATAAATTTTCAACAATTAGGATTCAAAATTTGCCTCAAATTGGCAGAGTTTGCACCAAGTGGTGATTTCCTCTGTGTATGATGTGTTGAAAAGTAGCTTCAGATTTAATATCTGATTATTATTAAAATGGCAAATGTTTGAAACTCTGTGTACAGAGGAAAATGGATTTTATTTCCTTTGGAGTCAGAAATCCAGAATACTAAGCACACCCTTTTCTCACAAGGCCACTGGGAAGACCTGGAGCCAAATAAATTTTCTCTTTTTATGATAGTTTTAAATGCATCTTTTAGAAACTTCCATTCCCTCTAATTATTTTTTAAGAGATTCTGAATTTTCCAAGATGTTCTTTTCCCTTTATTTATTCCTCTGAAGAGAACATTGCTGCTCACATAATAGTCATTGAAAACCAGATAGCACAGACATATCAATAATGTTAGCAGGTGTGCTTTCACTGTGCAGAAAGCAATTTACTATTTTCCTGCAATCCACTGAACTTTCCTCATTTTGGGGAAAATTTAGTGGATTTAGTGGACTTCTTTGATTTGGTCATTTTTAAGTGTCTGGATCTTGGAGAAAGCAGGCATTTCAGTGCTTGTGCTATACATTTGTGTAAAGTTTTATTCCATATGTATTGCTTTCTGGTTTTCAGGGTACCAAGATCATATTTGAATGTACTAGAGAGATGTAATTTCTGATAAACAAATAGTTGCATATCTTATTTTTCTTCTTGTGCATATTCATGAGTTTGCCATATCCTGTGTTATTTTAGCCACTATGATGGTTAGACAGGATGTTTAAATTTTCGTGTCATGAACAGCAGAGTACTATTGGGTACCAGTTCAGCAGCTCAGTTAATTTTATGTGGAAGGAGGTGCCTGCATTTCAAAATGTGTGTTTATGCATCTGTATCTCCATTAAATAAATGCTGATATTTCAGACTGCTCTGACACAAAATTAACCCTGCATCTAACAAATTAAAGTATGCTTTCATTGTAGCATATTTGTTTATAATGTCTAACAAGCTGCTCTGCCTTAATCCCTGATACAGATGAAACCATTGCTTTCTGCTTGGCAAGTCAAACAAGTGCCACTATAGGATACTAAACTCTGAAAAAATCATACATAAAAATCTGTGTTCCTGGACTTCTGTTTTCAGTGCATCTGTTCCAATCCTGCAAGCAATGAATATGGGATTCTTCAATGAATTTCTGTAGAGTCAGTGGCTTTTTTCTGATGTGCGTCCATAGAGTCTGCCCTTGGCTAGAGCATTCCACAGAAACTGAAAACACCCTGTGCTGGGTAATTAACAGAAGTACAAAAAGCTTTCTGCCAAGGAATCAAATGTTGGCAAACAGGTCCCTTTAGGCTCTTTCTGAGAAGACTTGCAAATGCAAGCTGTCTATCCATTTGGCTTAGGATAAAACACAAGCGTCAACACAGGCTCTTTTATTTTATTTTTTTCTCTTTCATGCAAAAAAAATTCAGCAATAACTGACATGGCTTAGATTGACTCCAATGCAATTATGCAGGGTCCAAGCCAATATGGAATTCACTCTGTACAATCATATGTTTCATATTGGGTTGTCATTCACTTTGTTACTCCAGGGTATAACTCAGGAATGAGTCTGCCAATGTTAGTGGAGTTACACTTTGTTTTAAAGCAGATGAAAAAAAGTGAGAAGAGAATGAAGCCTACATAATAAATTTAAGAAAGAGAAAAGACTCGAAGTTCAGTGGTACAGTTCAAAAAATACATGTTATGGGGAAAAAACCCCTCTCAATTTCCTAATTTTAAAACAAAGTAGTTCTTTAACATGGCACTAAGATAAACTTTGCTTTGAGTCTGCAGCTAGGTCCCTGACAGAGAAAACCAGCAGAGATAACAAGAGTTTGCTGCTTCTTTTTTGATTTTTTTAACCAACAGAATATGATACAAACATATGTTCAGAATACATCTTCATGCAGAAAAAGGGTCAGTTATGTACATTTTCTTTCTACTAGCTTATCCACTGGCTGTGAAGCTGAGGAGTTCGCTTTGGAGAACCTCATCTACCCTGCTCCATTTATCAGCTTTAACTGATTTCAAACGTTCTCAGAGAAACACCTATCATCATCAAAAGAGTAGGGTAGCTCCTTAGGTCAAGAAGAGGATTGACAAGTCAGAATAAGAGAAAAATATTCCGCTTCAGGATAGGGGACAGCTTAGATGCTTGTATCCTTAACCAGCATGTGAGATATGTCCCATTTTCACATCCCCTATCCCGGTTCGGTACAGAAGACATTTGTATCATGTCTTCCATTTTAAGTGCTTACCCTCATCATTTGGGCATTGTGCTTTTTCTACTTATACAAGACCTTTCAAAAGTTCTGGGTTTAACCCCATGCAATATGGAGACATTTCTGAAGTCTCAGTAACTTCTACTGCTGTGAAATCTGGTATACAATCAAGTCCAACAGTACCATTGGTCATGCTTAGTCATCCCCTCTGTCAGTCTGGCTCATATGCCCTAATCTCAGTGTCATAGAATAAGTCAAGATAGAAGGGATCATTGAGTTCAGCTTCCTGCTCCCTTGTAGGATGACCTAAGTCTAAACTGTGTGACTAAGAAAGAGCATCATCTGGACACTCCTCTATGTTATAGTGTAGGATTGCATCCACACCTTGGTAACTGCACATTTGCCGTTACATACTAATGTAGATCTTCCTGTGCCCATCACTGAAAATAGAAGGCCAACTATTTCCTAGGCAACCAGGCCACAGGGTTCACATTATCTTAAAAAGAACTATTGCCTCTTAAATTCCAGTCTTCCTAAATAGGATGCCTAGCGAACTCTGCTAAAATTTAAAATACATTTTCACCTTCACTCAATAAAAGTTAGAATCAATCCCAAGTATTGAATGTGATTTTCAGTTCAGTTCATTCACAGCCCATTTTCAACTTGCATGCTAATATCATCTTCAGACATCATTTTATATTTGCTCTCACAGTGGCAATTTTTTTTTTGGTTCCATGGTGATTGCCACCTACTGCTGACAACATGTAACGTAAATAAATTAGACCAGACCTTGGCGAGATGTTCAGGTTTTCATATGCATGTTCACAAGGAGTAGGCAGACACTAGGAATAGACATTTTCTCTGAAGTGACACAATATGCATGTTAAGCTGTAAAATCAATGCACCATTTACTGAGGAGTTGATTTTTTGAAAAGCTGTGTTGATTGACTTTGGTTTAAAATAGTCTTTTATAGAGCCCTAATTGATTATCACAGAATCATTTGAATTGGAAAAGACTTCCAACATCAACAAGTCCAACCATAAACCTAACACTGCAAGGTCCACCACAAAGCCATGTCCCTAAGTGTCATATCTAGATATCTTTTAAATATTTCCAGGGATGATGACTCCACTCTTTCTCTGAGCAGCCTGCTCCAGTGCTTTGACAATCCTTCCAGTGAAGAAATGTTTCAATCTAAACCTCCCCTGGCACAACTTGAAGGCATTTCCTCTCATCTTATCAGTTGTTACTTGGGAAAAGAGACCAACATCCACCTCCCAACAGCTTTCTTTCAGGTAGTTGCAAATAACAATACAGTCTTCTCTCAGCTTCCTTTTCTCCAAACTGAAAAAAAAACCAGAATTATAGAATCATAGAATGACCTGAGTTGGAAGGAACCCACCAGAATCATAGAGTCCAACTCTTTATCCCTTCATAGGACAATCCAAACATTCACACCGTGTGTCTGAAGGCATTGTCCAAATGCTTCTTGAGTATTGTCAGGCTTGGCACCTTGACTGCTTCCTTGGGGAGTTGTTCCAGTGCTCCACCACCCTCTGGGTGAAGAACCTCTTCCTAACATCTAACCCAAACCTCCCCTGACACATCGTCCTCACATTCCTTCGAGTCTATCATTGGTCACCAGAGAGAAGAGATCAGCATGAGCTCCTCCTCCTTCCCTTTTGATGAAGCTGCAGAGTGTGATGAGGTCCCCTCTCAGTCTCCTCCAGGCTGAACAGATTAAGTGACTTCAGCCTTTCCTCATATGGTTTCTCCTCTAGTCTTTTCACCAACTTTGTGGCCATCCTCTGGACACTCTCCAGTAGTTCAATGTCCTTTTTATACTATGGCACCTTATACTCGAGGTGGGACCTCACCAGTGCAGAGTGGAGCGCAACAATCACCTCCCTTGGCCAACTGGCCATGCTGTGCCGAATGCACCCCTGGCCACAGTTGAACCTCTTGGCTGTTGGGGCATACTGCTGGCTCATGTTCAACTTGTCATTGACCAGAACGCCCAGGTCCCTTTCCACAGGGCTGCTCTCCAGCCTCTCAGTCCCCGGCGCACTCGGTATTAAACAGAACTGGTTCCACTGATCCCTAGGGAACACAACTTGTGACCGGCCACCAACTGGAGTTAAGTCCATTCACTACAACCCTTTGGGCTCAACCACCCATCCAGGTTTTTACCCAGCAAAAAGTATGCCCACCCAAATCATAAGCTGCCAGTTTCTCTAGAAGAATACTGTGGAAAATGGTGTGAAAGACTAATAAAGTCTAGGTAGACAACATCCACAACCTTTTGCTCATCCATTAGGTGGATCATAAACGTCATAAAGGGAGATCAGGTCAGTCAAACAGGACTTGCCTTTCCTAAACCCATGTTGTCTAGGCCTGATCATACGGCTATCCTGTAAGTGCGGCATTCAAGATCATCTGCTTCATAACCTTCCCCATCACTAAGGTCAGACTGACAGGACAGTAGTTCTCTGAATCCTCCTTCCAGACTTTCTTGCAGATAGATGTCATATTTTCTAATCTCCAGTCAAGTGGGACCTCCTCAGTTAACCAGAACTGCTGATACATGATAGAAAGTGGCTTGGTGAGCACTTCCAACAGTTCCTTCAATATTCTTGCATGGAACATATACAACCCCATAGATTTGTGCCTACCTAGACTGAGTAGCAGGTCGCTAACCATTTCCTCTTGGGTTAAGGGGACTCTCTTCTACTGTCTGTCCCTGTTTTCCAGTAAGGGGCTGGATACTTGGAGGACAAATGGACTTACTATTAAAGACAGGAAAAGAAAACTTTAAGTGCCTTAGATTGTCCTCATTCTTTGTCACTACTTTTCCCCCATATCCACCAAAGGAAGGAGATTATTCTTAGCCCTCTTTTTGCTGCTAATATATTTATAAAAACATTTTTATTGTCTTTTACCTCAGTAGCGAGATTATGATCTATCTGGGGTTTGTTCCTTCTAATTTTCTCCCTGCATAACTTCACATCTTTGTAGTCCTCTTGAGTTGCCTGCCCTTCCATAAAATCTTCTTTCTTTCCTCTCTGTTCAGTGAGGCCAGTCTTCTTCCCTGCCGTCTTTTCTTCCAGCACATGGGAACAGCCTGTTCTCGTGTCCTTAAGATTTCCTCTTTGAAGAATGTCCAGTCTTCCTGGAATACTTTACCCTTCATCACTGCTTCTTGGGGGACTCTGTCAATCAGTCTCTACTATAATCTTCCCTTTTGTGATAACTATTAATTAAAATGACATCATACTCAGAATAACTTATATATAAAATGTATAGTAGGACTGTATTTTTAGAATGAAAACTTTGATTAAAATTTAAAATTAAGTAATAAAGAATTCTGCTTAAACATATATGGATTGGGCAGATGCACCTAAAAGGCCAACAAAAACTTGCGCTTATATTTGTCTTTAAGCGAATAACCAAACCCCATGAGTCTTCACAGGATCAAGGACTATGTCCAGCTGGCTTTATTTACAACAGTAATCATTAACAGTTGCAGACATCTCTAACAATAAAATATTTTTGTTTTACAGAAATTACTCTCTTACCTTGCAGCAGTAAGCAGCTTCTCAGAAGCTAATATCCATTCTTCATACTCAGGTTTTTCAGCTGCTGAAATATGTTAAGTTTCCTAGCATTCTTGTTTGGTAATTCTGATAGTATCTGGAGAATATTGTTGTGAATACAGAACAATTGTGAGTACATTGCTCAGGAAAGCTTCTCCCACACTCTTTGAAATGGAAGAATTAGCTGTGAACAGCATAGCTATCATTACAGCTCAAGAGAGTCTCCTGCAAATAACATGCTGATAAACTTATGCTACTGTCTAAGATGCTTTATGTCCCAGTTTTCTGGGGAAATGCTTCTTTCCTTCAGTGTTACTAAGTTGAAGATCTTGAGGAAAGAGATGACAAATTCTCAAGAGAAGGCTCTCCCCTCTGGAACTAATTTCTGCTAGTAATGCAGCACCACCTGAAGGCATAGAGAAAAGCCCATCTGTTCAGATAGGCCTTTGCCTGAGGTAGGTTAGTAGGATATTTCTGTCCATCCTTGGTTTCTGTTTGAAGATGTACCTTTATAATTATATTTGCTGGGTTGTACTGAAAAAAATGAAGTTGCTTGAATCAGCCAGTTATTGGTAAATATTTTAAAAGGTTGCCTCTGGTTTTTTTTATTAAAAATTAACTTGATCTATTAACAATAGAAGTGTGTTTTATTTATGCAATTAGAAATTAATTACTGGTTTACATTGATGGAAGGATGAACACTTACTCAGCTACTGATCTATCTCAGCTCCTTAAGCCTAAACTAATACTTTTTGTTGTGAAGGCTGCAGATGAAGATGAATTATTTTGTAATTAACTGAGTGTCTAGCCATGTGATTTTATATTCCTTATTTTATGGTTGCTACTGTGAGGATATAAGAATTGATTCTTTTGTACAGTAGATTTGCGGTTTGGTAGTTACTATTAAAGCTGTATGAAAGCAAAGGTGAAAATCACATTAACATTCAAAATCCTCTATATGCTACAAATATAACAGCACAATAAGTTAAAGAGAATACAAATTCTGTTGGTGTATTAGAGCTTCAGGGAGTTTTGGCTAAAAGTTTTTGGAGATGTGTTTTCTTAAGCATCGAGAATCCTCATTCAGAAACTACCTCAATTCTATTTAGTGTCATACAGAGGACACATGCTTGAGAGTTTCTGCTGTCCTGAGAAATCTTGATTTCAGATAAAGGTTGGAAAACAGGCAATACTGTCATCCCCAGTTTATAAAAGATACTGGCTTAGTAAGGATAGGTAAGTACCCATTGGAGAGGTTACCTGTGAGTGGACCACTGCATTTTTGTAGGCTCCCTTGGATCTTTGGGACTTCACTGACTAGGAAATCCACCTCAGTGCTTAGCACATCAGAAATCAGGCATATCTGTAATCCCCACTGATTTGAATAGACTTTCAGTAGTTCATTTAGTCAAATTTAGAGTGTGTACTTCAGTGCTTTTCTAGTCCTAAGCTTCCTCTTTTTTTCGGCATCTGAGCTTTTTTGGCTATCTTTGTTATTAACTTCCTTGTATCTGAGACAATCTAAGTATTTGCCATCCTTCCCTTTGGGGAAGAATGAAGGATGGTATATACTGATCAATACCCCTCTTGTTAACAAGACATTTTCTTTTCTTAGTAATTAAAGCACAGGATCAGAAAAATAAACATAGGTGCCAAAAGAGGGGAGAAGCATATCCAAATGCTAACATCCTATCCCAGCATTTTCATTTGCAGAAGTATCAAAAACTCAACAAGATACAGTCCTGGGAAACCTGCTTTATTTGACCCTGCCAGACTAGTGAGGCTGGAGTAGATTATCTCAGAAATGCCTTCCATTCTCAACAATTCTCTAACTAATAATTAGGCCACTTCAATGAGTTTTTCAGCATCACACATATTCACAGTTTAATCAGCGGAATTTACTCTCTATATGGAAAATAATATTATTTATTATTTATTATGAGCTATAACTGATACAGCAAAACTCTTAATACATCAGTTAAACTCAGTTGAGTATGGAGATGACATAATACTACCTCTCCCTGGGCAATGTATCTCTATTAAGGATCTACTGAGAACAATAAAGTATAAGGGAGATAGGGATTTTAATTCAGAAACTTCTTAGCTGCTTTCCACACTCGTATGTCAATATGTGCTCTGTCCACTCCAGGGGGGTAGAATAAGTCTGCCTATACCCTGCTCAACTAAAGTAGATCACCAGATTTTGATGTCTCATTTTACATGCAAGCAGATTGTACTCAGCTAACATTTCTTCATCAGAAAATATTTGATGTTATTTTTCAGGTATTAAAATGTTTAGATTAAAATATTTGTTGAGTTTTCCAAAATTACCTATGATAAATCAGGAAATTGACTGCCAAAGTGAAAGTGTCACTGACTGCTCTGCTCCTTTCTTTTATACTGAATACATATGACTCTCACCTTATACCACTTTCCTACTGCATACATTTCTAACGACACGGCAGTGAAGTAATGGCACTTTAAAGCCTATTTGATAAGTTTAAACTCAATCACTAATATTACTGGATATATATTTCTATGTGATAAAGCAAAATTGATCTTTTTAAAAATTTACGTTGTTAAAATTAATGTAGCTATTGGCCAGCAAAAAACAAATATTTTCTGAAGCTTAACAGATCTTTTGTGATGAAATTTTCTTATTTGCTAAAACGTTTGTTTTTAAGGTTGGCTCTTAAACGTAATACAGGTCAAGCTGATAAATGTATCTGACGTATACTAGAGAAGAATCAGCCCTATCTCTCTGCTCATTACTTCGAGCTGAATGTATTTCCTCACTCTGACAAATATGCTTTTTCTTTAAGTGTTTTCACTTTCCAAATATTAAAGACCCCCTAAAAATTTCTCATTTCTTCTATATGAAGATGGCGTCATCAGTATCTGATACTGCGTTTCTTTAAGGTATTACTCAATATAACAGTAGTTTCAGGAGGCAGGTTTGCAGATATGCAATGTATCTTGTGAGTGGAAGAGTGGAAAGATTAACAGATCATCAGACAATTGTTTTTAGGATTTTTTTTTGGAGTACCAAAAATCCAAGAGATCCACAATTATTTTTCTCATTCTGAAAAGTAGACATAGGACTCCTAACTCGTCCTCACCAAATGGCTTATGGAAATGTATCTCATCCAATTCACCTGTCTACAAATGCAGGTGTCCTATCCCAGCTCATCAATCTGAGCTCCTTCAGAAGTCTTAGGAGAGCAGCACTGTCAGGATAAAATTCATCTTACCTATTTTATGTGTCAGATTAAGATCCCTGGAAAGAATCTCTGTCCTGACTCTAATATTCCAAAAGTCAGAACTGGATTTCCAGGAAAGATATGCTTATTCTGAAGTTTCACATAAACATGTAAGATCAGTATAGAAGAATAACATGCTTGTTCCTGTGATTGTGGAGTTTTAAAAGGTTCTCTGAATACTGCTGGCTAGAACAAACAATATAGAATAGTACAAATCTATGTATTGTCTGAATTTTCCACATGCATAATTACTGTGATAGCAGGTGTTATCTGCATTTAAAAGATCCATCTTCCTTCCTGTTACAAGCGAAAACATAAGAGAGAAAACTCAAAGGCAAGTCTCAGCAGTTCACATTCTCAGTAAATTACGATACTTAAGTTCCAAGATGAAGCAACATAGGTAGATCATGAAGTGTAATCAACAAATAGGAACAGCTCTGAGATTTTTTTTTTAACCAGAAAATCTAATTTTTCACATCACTGTGTGAAGATTGCAGGCCCTTTTAGGACAGTGCATGACTGAAATCTGTCTTCATCTAATGTGAGACTTTTCATGGACCTTCATGTTCTCTGTTGTTTTTCTCCATTGTACTTCCTTTTAGCTTGTGCTGTCTAAATGGGGAAGGATGGAAAGAGTTTGAAGAGAGCTCGGGATCTTTGTCCTCCTTTCAATGAAAAAACAGTGGATTTCTATCTTCTTAAAAATATAATGCAGCATGATCCACTAGTTTAAATGGGTGCATCTTTTCTGGAAATATATCACCACTGAAACAAGAAAAGATCATGGTTTTTGTACTCCTGTTGCCTTTTTGTTCTCCCATATTGAACTCCACAGGAGAAACTTTCACAGGTATGCTTCTTTCAAAACATTTTATAGAGTCATTCTATGAAGAGAAGCAAAGGAGTCACCACAACTACCTCCAAGGCATTCAACAAAACAAGTTTTATGATTTTGCATCCATGGATGGGTTTTCTATAGTTATAATATTATCTTTTGACCTTTTAGAGGAAAAACAGAAGTTAGGGTTTCTATTTCTCATTCATATAGATAGATAGTAGATAGAAAAATGAGGTCTGACACACATGCACAAAAAATTGGGAACTGTGCCTGTAACGCTTTTAATTTAACAGATTAAGAAGAACAACTAAGATCACTTTCAAAATAGTTCCCTTCTGAGATGACATGCATATGATGCTGCCAATGTTCAAAGCAGTTCTGAAAGGCTGTTGAGGATCTCTGTCCTTTTTACTTTCACATCTTCTACTGAAAAAAAATGGGTTGAGCACTGACTGGATCTTTGGGATTTCTTCACTGTAAGCTTCAGTCAATAACTGAAAATTTTCCATCAAGGATTTCTTCAGTTTCACAGAAAGCTTGATGTTAAGTCACTGTTCGCTCTTGCACACTGACATTTTCTGACCAAGGGTTGGAAATACGTGTTCACTTGTACTGAGTATGCTCAGTCCACTTGTACTGAGTGAAGAAATAGAGCTGAGACTTGTCTTACTGTGGAAGGTTAGAACATATTCTGCAAACATCTTTTTGTGTCTCCCGTCCCACTGTAGTTTCCCAGGCATTTGTTTATATATATATGTATATAAAATGTTTCTGTGTCACAATGTAGGAATTTTCTAGATGTGGCTTACGTAAGTGAATTTATCATCAGTAAGTATAACTTAAAGTAGTTCTTTCTAGACTGTGGTGTTTACCAACTTTAATTGCATATACACTTTTTGCAGTGAAATACCAAAGACCTCATTTGTCTTTCTTTGAAAAAAAATCCTTTCTTGGGCAGAACTTCCATGTCAAATTTTGAAACAAAATAATAGAAAACTGTTTTCTCTTCCATGGTAGAAAAAACTTACTGTCATATATAAGTAGGCAAATTGATTCTTCAGTTTATTTCTTTTCTGAAACTTCTCATCCGTTATGTATTTATATCCACCTTCAATCTTTTTCTTGACTTGTTCTAAGAGCTCTTCAAGTTCTCCTACTTCTCAGTTTGTTTTCTTTTTTGTTGATGTTGTTTGTTTGATTGGTTGTTTTTTTGTTGTTTGTTATTTTTTGGGGGGAGCTTCTTGTTTTGCTTTGGGTTGGGTTGGGTTTTATTTGTTTGGGGTTTTTTCCCTAAATGTTTTATTTTGTTTCTCCCGCTCTTCTATAATTCGAGAGCTGTCAAACCCACACTTTCTTTACTGAGTCAGGAGTAAATATTTTTTTGGTTGTGTTTTTAATTCTCTTTGGTTTATAATACAGCATCTACTATAATTTAAGGACTATAACAAATACGCTTTGATAGAAAATACCATTGATCTGGGCAGGACAATGTAACTGTCTCCCTGGCTTTCAAGAAACCATAAATGAGATTAGCTAGAAAAATTAAACTACAAATTGATTAAGGCAGAATGCAGTTATCTAGGGCTTTTCTGAGTCAGTTCCTTAATTTCTTACCTTATAAACATTTAGACTTGTTTCCATTAGGCAGTGATTTTTTTTTCATCCATTAGCAGTCTCCTAGCCTTGAACACAACATCATTAGTTGTGGCTCAGTAGATTTTCTTGGGGACTAACTCAGATCATTTCAGCTTGTACATGTCCTGCTCTGTATTATAACTATCATCTTTTCCCTGATATACTGTGAAAGCAAAAGGAAAATCAGTTACACTACTGGTACAAGCGGCTTTGAAGAGCAATGGATTCAATATCATTACTGTTGTGTAATTAGCATCAAGAACAATTCACACTCAATAATATGAAAATAAATGTATCCCTCCAAGTTGTGGCTTGGATGATATTTTATTAGTTGTTAAACTATTTAAATGAGCAAGTTCCAATCATTAAATTAACAAGATTTATTTCTTCTGCAAAGACTGGGTCAGTTTGGTAGCCAATGACATATGTAAATAGATACAATAAACAGATTTAGCTGCCTTTTTTCACTTTTTGTTTCAGATGGGTTTTTAATAGCTTCTCAGGTTGTTACATGGTAAGTAATATTTTATGCTACAGGAGATAACTCAGGAAAATATAATAATAAACAAGACTCTAAGTGTGGCTATTTGAACTGGTTGTTCTTTGTTGAAAGAGTCATTAAGGGCTGAGCTGTATTTAGTACTTTAATAGAAACGTGTCAGAGATATGACAATGGACTATAGTGTTTGTAAATGCGATTTTGCATTGTGGTTTTTCTTCCAATAATCCATCCAGTTTGTACAGCAAATGTTCTCAGCAAATAAAAGCCAAGCCAATAGTTTCTCAGGAATGTTGCTGATGTTAATTAAATTGGCCCTTTTACTGTCCTCTGCAAACTTACTCTTTTATACTCCTGTAAACAAACCTCAAATTCATTCTCTGATGTACTACTATGAGGTAAATACGGAGCAACTTCAATGATCTGCAAGAGTCAGAGCCTGTGCTCACTGTAAATCCAGGTAAGTTCACTGAAGTCATTGGCATTACTTCAAGTTCATGCTGCTATAAATGAAATTAAATCTGGTATAAAAAATATATAATTAGTAGAAGTAACATAAATGGAGCCCCTTCAGCCAAATATGCTCCAAATGCATGTGATTTTTCAATTTTTTCACTACTCTGTTTAATGGACACAAAGAATTACATTAATTTTAAAAATGCCAGAGTTCATAGCAAACATGTGATATAGTTTAAGCACAGAGAGGAGGAGAAAACCCCGCAGATCTCGTTTTTGTAGAAGAACATGAAAGGAAATGTGAGAAGGATACTGAAGTTAAATCTCAGTCCTAACAAATGTAGACCAAGAACTGAAGTAATTTTTGGTGGTGCAGGTTACATTTTTACATCACTTTCCACCGCTACTAATACTCATTGTAGTGGAAGACATAATGAGTGCAATGAACTGTGGAGAGGACTTCAGATAGAATACTACTTAAAATGGAGTAAAGAAGGTCTTAAGAAAAAAGAAAAAAAGAAGATGCTAGGATAATTCCCACAGTGAGGACAAATATCCTGTTTATCTTTAACTTTTCTGACGTTTCTGATTGGATTTTAAACAAATATTCTGAAGGTACTATGAAACATATGTGTCTTCCTGTTACAATTTTTTGGGGGCAAAACCACTCAATGATATGGAGAGTATTGAGAAGCAAAGCTGGAGGATGAGGGACAATGATGCAAAAGTAATATTCTTTGAGGAGCATAATGTGAGACATAACCTGCACATTGTATAGTGTACCATTGAACTGAATCACTTAATTTAAAGCAGTGAGATTTGTGCCGATTTAATAACAGAGCATGACCAGCAAACTCTGGCATATGAAAACTTGAAACAGCTTGGGACTTTGAAGACCTGAATAGAGTTCCTCTAACTTGTTTCTTTAAAAATGTCCATTTATAAATTATCATTACCAGTATTTCCTTTCTTTGGGGACAATTTGGAGCCTTTATGATGAAAGATGAGACCCTTATTGTGACAAGGCAGCAATCTAGTTTATCTCAAGCACAATTCACAATTTCAAGTAATATAAATTGTAAGTCTGCTTAATGATGTAATTCCACATAATGCAGAATATAAAACAAGGGAAAGTAATTGCAGACCTACATACAGAAGGAAAAAGCAGTGAACAATATGTTTCAGCTTCCTCCGTGTGGTTCTCCTGATCACCTTTAAATGCATCTCCGGAGTGCTTTTGCAAAAATGGAAATCTATGTGGAATCTGGATGATGTTGTCACCATTTCCACCAGCAATACGTTTGAGTCGTACTGTACATACTGGCAGGAAAAGTTTCTGAATGTACATGGTTTTTATCCTGATTATCCTTCACTTTAAATCCATAATATTCTACAGTTATGATTTAAATGAGTAATTCTGTCTCGTCATGTGGTGGGATTTTGTTGCCCAAAAGTAAGGGGTTTTATGCTAATTTTGTTGACTGTGCAACTGAGATAGGAAACAGGACTATTTTTATAAATCTATATTAAAAACAAGAAGTGCAATTAATTCACTGAGTTCATAGACTAAAATTCAGTACTGTATCAAACTGAGCTAGCATTGTTGAACTATGTGCACATGTATCAACACATTTATTGTGATACTTGTTTATATTACTACAGGTTTTGGAACCAAAATTAAAAGATTTGTGTTGGCACTGGGAATTCCTACCTCATAGTTTTAATGACAAGAGAAAAAGATATGTAGTTACAGCAAAGGGAAAAATGGGAAGAAAATTTAACAAGGAAATTATTGTAATTTGGTGTAACGACCTTCTGTTAGAGCACCACAGACCTATGTCTAGCGGTTAGTCTGTAAGTATTTATCAGTGGTGACTGGAAAGTTACTTTTAAATCAGAGATTATTCTGCCAGATCAGTCTTCTGCAGTCACTTGAATATATTTCAGATAATATTAGGAAGAATTTCTTTACCGAAAGGGTGGTCAGGCACTGTCACAGCTGCCCAGGGAGGTGGTTGAGTCACCATCCCTGGAGACGTTAAAAAAAGGATAGATGAGTTTTTAAGGGACATGGTTTAGCAGATGATGAGTGCGGTTGGACTCAATGATCTCAAAGGTCTTTTCCAACCAGATGATTCTGTGGTTCTATGATTTTCAGAATGCAGCTTTGTAGTTGATTTCTCCTTTCCTACTGAATGTTCCCCTTTGTGTCTGCTGACAATTTCGAATGACAGTATTCTGTACTCTTTGATAAAACAGAAGAGATATTAGCAACACTGTACCAATATGTCTAGATGGCCTTTGGAGGCATAATTGTTGTACAGGTAGTGATCTCTGAAAACCTTAAAAAAACAACTAGGGACTGGTGGATTATTTTGTTTTGCCTGAAAACATGCGAGCCAAGAGGGATCACACTTTTGAAAGGTCACAAAAAAAACCCAAACCTGAGCAAGATTAAAAAATTCTTGCCTTGCTGCCTTTGCTTGTGTGCAGACACAATCCAAGATATAAAAAGTCCCAATTAATAAATTGCTCATTAGACTGGTTCAGTATCTGTTCATACATTTACATATATATGGTAGATATTTTGTATTTCCCTTATTCTGGACTTTAAAAGAATCTGGGCGAAAAGATTTTGCAGACACACACTGTAAGAATAAGTTAAAATGAGAGATTATTTAGGTTTGATATCTATAATTTCATACTATAGAAGGCAATAAAAATAAGGAAAAAAAGAAAAAGTCCAAATAAAGTGTTAAAAAATAATAAAAAAAATCTCTAAAAGGAATGCTTGTGTTGCTGTCCTGGAAAGGGATGAGAGGATTGACCACGGATTAGAGCTAAAAGTCTTCTTGTGTAGCTACCAGGAGGTAACAGTTCCTTTGACTGCTGATGCAGTATCAGTACAGTGATCATAAAGATGCTTTAAAAATCAAAGGTCAGACAGGGGGTATTTTCAGATATTTGAACTGAGTGTGCAAAGAATTTGAAAGACAAAGGATAGGGATTGCTATCCATTCCTGGGGTGGTTTTATATATGTATTTACACTAAAATATTTCAACTTTTCTTACCCTGACTTTATTTCACTGTACCAGAGCTTAATCTATCAGAAAGCCTCCAGTTGAGACCATCACAGCTGAAAAACAAAAGGCAAGCACAAACAACAAGAAGTGTTATATTTAAATGAAGAAATTTTTTTATACTTTCTGTTGTGTTTTCCTCCTTGCCACCTCATGACCCAATATAAAGATTTTAACCTACCAAATTAACTACTAAAGTTCCATTCTCACTAACCCCTTTGAATTTACCTAAGGTTTAATGAATTAACTTTATTGAGAATATTTTCAGAATGAGATATAAGCTTATACAACACTCTTTGAAGGTCCAAACGCGTTTGTGAAAATAGTTTTGTGAGCTTTCTTTATCTCATACACATATAAACCTGCTTGTTTAGGCTTTATTAAGGAAAAATCTAGTCTATAATTGTAGACCAATTAAATATTTAGATATCAGCTAATTGTGCTCACAGAACAAAGAGTGTGATGGGACTTTTGGTCCCAGCAGCCACTATAACCTACAATATAGAGAACAAATCTGTAAACAGTCCCTAGGACGTCATCTCATCTTTCAGGAATTATTTCACTTAGAAAAATCCCTTTTCTTAAAATGATGCTTACTTAAACTAGGGTCCTACTAAGAAAGACAAATGGCATCATGACAGTGAATCTAAACAATGTGAGTCTCTCTTCCAAAACTAAGAGCACACTTTGCTTCCATAAGATTGAATGGTTCAGTTGAACAAGAATTTCTCCTTAGATCTTAAGTCTGAAACTTTTGAATCCACCAAAATGGGACAAAATAAGTGGGTTTACTTTCTATTGTTGGCCTTTGATTTCATTAGTTTCTATCTATGGATAATCTAACTTAAAATGTTTAAGAAGAAAAATAATAATAATGATAACAATAATAATAATCGCTGTTGTTGCTAAATGAGCATCCTGGTATTTGGATAGTAAAGGTTTAATAAATATTTAATAAATATTCATGTAAATATTTAACATAGATGCATGTATGTTTCAGATTTCTGTCTGCACATATGTATGTGTTCAAAACTGCACAAAGTATCCAGAGAGTAAAAAATGAGGCCCTCAGTATTAGGAAAGGAATTTTTATAAAGGGAATACTGTAGGTATTACTATGTCCTGTACTGCATTTGATAGCAGTATTCAAAATTAATGGACTTTGTCGTGTAGTGGATTAATGCACTCTGCGCACATTGCACAAAGATTCCTGTTTGGAATTTTGTCTGGAATCCGGAACTACACTAAATATGAATGGTATATTTTTAGTAGGACAACTTTGTCTAGAAATCAGCAGTGTGTCCTAAGCAAAAATATATATATGCCTTATAGAGTTTTGATGTTTTTCTCATTAATGTCAGGAAATAATTTTTTTCAAAGGGAATTGTGCTTTAAAATACTGTTTATATTGTTAGTTTCTGTGCTACAGTTATCCCTTGCTGTAAAAAAAATGATTGAAGACTGGAAATACATGAACTGAATTCTGCTCTCAGGAATCCATGTAAATGTTCATAACAAATTCTTTAAAAATTGTGCTACTTTGATTTATTAAGTTACAAAAAAATCAGATTCTAGCATCTCATTTCAATTATTACAATGAAAAACAATGTAACTCTTGCAGAAGAAATAATTCCTATAACAAGTAATGCAGATATGTTCTCTTCTAATATTAATTTATAGTATTAATTTCTTTTAATACCTTTAAAGGCTTGCAAAAATCAATGATTCTGAGCTATTTTATAGCTTGCTGGTTTTTGTTGTTCATTTTTCTAACAAAAGTTGAAACTCCTCTCCCAAACTATGTGGAATGCATATCTATTTTCAGTAGTCTTATTACTCAACATATTTAGGTATTTGTATGGAGAGACGATAAACTTCTTTGTTACTGTCAAAAGCAGTACCCATTATAATGAGCTATTTTCGCTTTCCACCCCTGACCTGGAAATGGCCTTCTTTTCAACACCCTGAGGCAAACCCAGCTATGCTTTCTTTTTCTGCCAGCTAGGATTTTCCTTATACAAGTATTCCTAGGAGTGTTACTAGCTCAGTATTAAGATGACGAGCCAGTACAAAGGAGTTGTACCAGATTAAAATATCGTGTATCCTATTACATTACACCTGATTCATTCCTACATGCAAATTGTTTTCTCAACAGCTTTCTGCTTTAGTAGATGGAACTCCAGTCGTGCTGTAAGTCGTGCTAACTCCATTCCTGCTCACTCAAGAAGTGGCTCCATAGTCATCTTAGATAATCCATCTCTGCTTTCTCCTTCTTTGTACTTGCTTCACTTGTTTTGGCTGCATCTGGATCTCCCTGTTTATCTATGTTGGTCTTCAGCTACTGCTCCTTGTGTCCCTGTGCGTTGGGATTGACCATTCTTGCACTTAGAGGAGGTTGCCCTTGAAGAACAGCCAGGATTCCTGGACCTTTCATGGGATCCTCCCTAATAATTCTCTTAAAAATTGTAGTTTAATCTCCTGAAGACAATGTATTTATTTTGCTATTCATCTTCTTCAGTTCTCTCAGTGTTTTAAATGCTATACTCTCAAGGTCACAGCAACAAATTATAGCACCATCCTGAATAGTATCACATTCATTACATCCCTGAATTGGTATTACATTCATGAGTAGCAGATTTAGATTCTGTTTATTCCCCATTCCACAGTTACTTGCAGTAAAAGCTACCCCAGTCAACCCACCAGCACCTGTATCAAAACAGTCTGGAAATTTCAAGGATTGGTTGTGCCCTGCTGCGTGACCCTCTTAGCAAATGGTTAAAGTCTTCCATGATGACTAAGATTAGTGATCAGGAGATTTCAAGGAGGCTGTACCCATGACCTGTTTTTGATCAGGTAGATGCCTGACAAAGCATCCTTTTTATTGTGACCTCCCCTCTCATCCTGGCCCATAAAGTCTCAACAGGCCTTTTGGCTTGTTCCTTTGCAGAATTCCATATGTGCTATCCATGCACTTGCTGTCCATCTACACGTGCTCCACACGTGGCAAGTAGTGCCAAGGGCACGTAGTGATAGCATGAGCAGGAACAGCTTTGAACTGGAAGGAGGAAGATTAGATTAGATATTAAGAAGATATTCTTCACAATGAGGGTGGTGAGATACTGGCACAGGTTGCCCAGGGAAGTTGTGGATACCCCTTCTCTGGAGGTGTTCAGGGCCGGGTTGGATGGGGTCTTGAGCAGCCTGGTCTGGTGGGAGGTGACCCTGCCCATGGCAGGGGGATTGGAACTGAATGATCTTTAAGGTCTCTTCCAACCCAAACCATTCTATGGTTCTATGATTCCATGGTTTTATGATTCTATGTGCATCTATTCATATATCTATCACTACTATCCACGCTCCATCACTACACTCTGGTTTTAAAATGATTACATAGATGTGCAGTTGTGCACAAACTTTTAGAAACATCTCCTGTGGATTTTACCTACATATGTTGATGACCCTGAAGTGGGCATACAGCTTCTTACTAGGTTCAATTGTCTCCATTACCAGATTATTGTAAGGTAATGTTCCGGTGGTGAATGGTGTTTGTTTTTTAACCTGATTTTCACCTGGTTTTATGCCTTTAATTAGTCTCTCATTTATAATATATTTCCCAGAAGCTGGTGTTAAATGCCTTTAGTTGTATGGATCAGTTTTGTTTTCTTAACTTAATCTATTAAACTGCCGTTTTGTAGTCATATGGTACCTATATGTCTTGAAAGGTTTTCCTGACATACGAAGAAGCCATATGGTGTCACAATCTGGGAACTGAGTGAAGGCTACCAGCTCATGCAACATTGATGGCATGCCAGCTTCTACTGGTAACAAAAAAGAGAAAAGATCTTCTAATCTGCTAACAGTACTTCAAGTCATAGAGTTTATTCTTAGTATTGCATTAGCTGCAAAGGTGAAATTGATGTGGAAGAAACTGAAATCATTCAGTTGCATTATATTTGTATTCTGTGGTTGACACCTTTTTTAATGTTACTCTGTCTATGATATATAGATCTGTCATAACTTGTGCTACCGTGTTCTAAATTTTAAGACTTACAAAAAAACGTGATGAATGTAAACATTAACATTCTTGGGGGCTTGACCATCAATATTTAAGCTTTAGGAAAAGAGGAGCTTTACCTAATTTATTGGTTCTCATTATATCTGGCATGTAGAAGCTGAATTCCCCTCTGCTTGGGAAATTCCCCATCTGCCTGGAAAAATGACCTTTTCTCTTCTGATAATCAGTCTGGCAGAAGAGACACAGTTGGTTAATATTTTATCAAAATTACTTCACTTGTTGCCAACTAAATTGTCATGATTTTGACCAATTTTCAAATTAGTTAACATTTACATCCTTGCTTATATTTCATGCATCATGTGTTTAGACTCACTATACTTGTGATATGCTTCTGAAGAGATGTTTGATACAGTCACTCTTAAGAGCAATAGTAACACAACATTTGTCAAAGTGTCAGAGTGAACAATGAAACCTCATTATATGTCACTCAGGGAGTTGAATGAAAAGCGATGTTACATCTAGGCAATTTTATACCTAAATTATGGAAGGTGAAGACAAGTTTTCATTTCTTTGATTGTATTTCAGTTTGATTTGTTTTCTGAGAGCTCTCACATAAGTCAATGTTAATATTCTTCATCTTGATCCATCTCTGCTGGAGTTACTGGGAATCTCACTGGTGATTTCACTGGAAACAAATGAATTCCCAGTGAATGAAATTACTCATGTGTAAGAGTTTGTAAGATAAGATCCTCTGGGGCAAAGGCTGTCATTTTTGTTTGCACTGCAGAATACTGAAGATACTCTTCATGCTAGACTGAAAAAAAAGTTGAACATTATATACCATAGGACATTGCTATTCTGCAATTCTCCCCACATAAGAGGTCATTCCTCAGACAAGTAAAAATTAGTTCAGTTTGACTATTGAATGTACATTGGAAGTTGCAATTTCTATTTCCATAAAAGACGCTGAATATTTGCACCCAAAAGTTGGACAAATGGCCTCTTTCCTTTTCACATTGTCTAACTATCTGGACATAAAGATTTTTCTTATAGATAGGATTTTTGCTACTATGTCTCTACCCACCAATCTTGAATACAAAGCAAAATAATTTAATCCATATATTGTTTATATCTCAAGTATTCAAATTCCATGCAATAACACCTTTTTTTTCTTAAAATGAAAATTTCTTGTCTTTCATCAAATCCAGGCATTCAATGGAAAAATTAGGAAAATCAAATATACATCATCAACATACGACATTCATCAACAAAGCAGGCAATATAAACTAGACTTTCTTAAGCTGAGAGTAACCTCACCTGGAGAGAAAGGATAGAAGTGTTAGTGTTCACTAGGTTTACTTATCACTTTACCCAATTCTTCTCTTTCCCTGGAGCACAAGTTGTTACTTTATGGATGTGAGCTTCCTGGCAGCATGAAATGTCTCCATTTAGCAATTTCATTAGAAATGTTTTATGTGTCCAAGGACACTTAAAAAAAAAGGAGCTAATCCAAGGATGGCAATGTAAAAACATAAACATAAGGTTTGCCATGTTGACATTCAGCCACACTGTCAGTCATTGTCAAAATTGTAGAGCATAGCAGCATATCACATCTTTATCTGTCAAAATGTTCCCTCTGACAAAGGTCAGTGCCTTCACGACAGAAATCTGTTATCCTATTATTGTCATAAGTATCATGAGAAGAAAGGAGTTGAGTCAAATGTTTGGAATAGGTAGAGACAACACAACTTAATTCAGGAAAGGGCCATATTTCGCTTTTCCCTTTGTGAGGCTGCCAGCCATTAGCAGGAGCATTCCCTCTTACAACCCGTTTGTGTTCTAGGGAGTAGTAGCTTTTTACTGGCCTGGAAAATGAGTATCCCATTACTAGCAAAGTGCATGTATGGGATCAAGTACCTTTTAAATAGTTAAGTACTTTTTGTCCTTTAAATAGACTAGATGTCTTCTGATGAAACTATGTAAAACTATCACCAATCTATCAGAATTAAAAATACAGTAAAATCAGTGTTATAATCAGGCATATTTATGATCTACTCAAATATATAGTCACTTAAAATAGTTTTTTACTCCATGGAATTTATTAGTATTTCTTTCTTCACAAGAACCAACAACTCCAATAAGTCATGGACATTTGTATTAGATGGAAAATAAAGAAAAGTAATAAGTTCTGGCATAAATCATGTCAAATTGCTTACAGCAATATTTGGCTTCACATCTAGTTGAAAAGATTCCAAACTATCATAAGAACGGTGATCATGGCTCTTTTCGCAGTAACGCCAAGGTGAACTGGGAGTAAATGCAACTGAAATCAATAAATGGACACCAGTGTAAAGCTACAGCAAATAGTAGGACAATCAAGGCTACTGGATATAAACATATATAGGTTAAAGCATATATAAACATGAATAAACATATGTCAGGACTGGAAGTGACAGTTCTGAATGGAACTGGTCTGTTTCTTGAAGTCACCAAGAAGACTGGGCTATAGTCTGCTGCCTCTCAAATCTAATTCATAAATTGTATTCACATGATGCATGTGCCTTCAGAATTTATTTTGATATTGTCATTATACTGTCAGAGTCATATTAACATTAAACTTAAGGAAAGGGGGGAAAGACAGTGGCCTAGAGTTTATGCTTTAGTGTAAATTGTAGAGTAAACTGCATTGTAGAGTTTGAAGGATATGATTATTCAGTCCCATAATACAAAATTGCAGTGTTCAAGAATTGATTGGACTATTTTTCATCTCTTACCTGTTAAGTCTGTGATCTCTACTAAATTACTTTTTTTCCTGTTTGAAGTCAAACAAAAGCTTTGCAGATTTCATATATAAAAAAACGGCTGATCCCTCCTTCTGCATGAATGGACCTCCAGGATTTACAGTTCTAATAACAGGAATTTTAGAAAGGAATTAAAGAAAAAGATATTGTTTGCTTGTTTATCTGACAGCTTCCCATCTTTAGAATCTGAAAAGGAAAAAAAACAGAAACTGACAAACAAACCAAAAAAAAGCAACCATCCGTAAAAAACATGGATACCCCCATCTTTGCTCCCTCAAGAAGTAAATTATGAGCTTCATTCCCATCCACATCTTCTTCAGATGCCTCAGTTCTGGCCTTGGATGCAGTTACACTATAACTGGAGAAATTTTCCTGGTGAAGGCCACACCAACCTGCAGCTTTACAGAAACCTAATGGCTGCACTTTCCCTGCCACTTCCTTCTGCAAGATATTTTATGGGACGCAGCTGTAGCTCTAATGGCCTCTTTGCTCATGTTCCCTTTAAGTACTGTTTCTCCATGGTGTAGCTTGCTGAAGCCAATGTCTTAAACATTTGCAAGCATTTAGTAAGTGAGAAGTAGGCATTACAATCTTGCATACAGGGTATCCTTAGGGAAGTCCTTTAACTGGGGTCTTCAACTCTACAGAAAAATGTTGGTAGGTTATTTCTAAATTATGCTATTAAATTTCAGTGAAATGGGGTGCAGAAGGGGAAGGAGGAACTTGGAGCTCAAAAAAGGACATCGGTCTCTGTGGGCAACAAATGTGAGGAGAAAGTTGAGACCAAACTTTGTGTTTAGCTCTTAGTTTAGTTATTGGAAAAAATATATTCTAAAATGGCCCTGTAACTTAGGGGATAATTCTGTAATAACTGGAGTGGGAAGTACAATTGCATTGAAATACAAGTTGCATTTACTGGCTCATGCTCAGTCTTTTAGAACATTTCTACATAAAGACTATGAAGGTAAATCAGCGATAACACATCTTCTTGGTTTTTTTTTTTCATGCATTCCACAACAATTAGTGATTTGTGCCTGAGACATTAAAAACAGCCCCCAAAATCTGTCTTTATAACATTTCATTTTGTTATTTTGTCATAGAAACACAGAGGCCAAGGTATTTGAGTGAGAAGATCCCTGATTAGAACTGAAACAATTTGTCAGAGCGCCAGAGCAGGGCTTAAAGCACAATAATTTTTTACTTTTCCACGAAGTCAAATACAAGGTCTCTTTTCCAGTTATTTTAAAGCCCGCTTCTGGTGTCAGAGATATCTTCTAGCAATGAATTTTAGAAGTTCAGTAAGAATCTTATGAAGAAACAAACGTTTCTTAGCAAGCTTTACATTTTCTTTCCTTCAGCTCTATGCAGTTTCCATGTGGTCCTGTATCACAACTAAAATCTGGCTAAGAATGCCAACAATTTGATCTTTTCTTCACTCTTGGAGCTATGAGTATTTATTTTTTTACTGGTTGTCTTGAAATTGCATGATGAACAGTAAGGTAATGACTTTTTTTAATATTTTTTACTTAAATTTTAATAGTCATTCTTAATTTACCCTCTAAGAATATGAAATCTTTAGTATTATTAGTCTCCAGCCTTCATTAAACACGAAAAGATATTATTGATAGCCCTCAGAAACCATGAAAAATGCCATAGAACTAAAAAAAAGTTCCAGAAATCTAGAGGGAAGATTCAACTTTTCTTTTTGGAAAATATCTGTCCCGGTATTCATACTGTAAGCAATAATTTCCTCTTTCATTTCTGATGAAATACGATCAAAAAAAAATACTATTAACAGCAAATATATTTCAATGTTCATTTAAAGTTGGGGTTAATCAAAGGCTTGGGAGAGGAGGAGGAAATGTATCTTGATGTATTGCTGCTTACAAAGTTCTCACCAGATTGGCTTTCTTCGTCTATTTCACAGTCATAGTTTTGATAGATATCTTTTTCCTTTTTCTTAGAAAGTTGTCTACATTTTCGCTGGATTTGTTCAGACATCCTGCTGGCTTTATTAAGGTAAGAATACTGCATGTAGACTATTCATATTTTAAAACCAGCTTTCGTCAACTCATGTACAACTAACTACAAAGTAAATTTAAAATTCCTTTTTTACAGATGATGTTGGAGATTTTGTTGTATGGGAGAGACAGGTTGTTTCAGAGGAAAAAGTGTTGTCAAATGAAAGGGGTAGATAAAGCTATGAATGTTATGCTTTAAAGTGTTTCAGTTGGTTGAGCTGATTTTAGAGTTCTAAATCACCATTATGTGTTCTATCTGCATAGCTCCTGCACTACAGATCTACAGATATGGAGTATCTGTATACTATGTGCACTCCCCAAATATGAGAGGGGAGGATGGGGTTTTCATATCCACCAGCTATTTTGTATTTTGATAGCTCCTCAGTATTTGTTGTCTTGACCAGAACTGTTGGTGCTTACCAGTTGAGACATGAAAGTGTGACAGAGCTGCTCAATTGGTAATTTCAAAGTTTAAAATGAGAAAAAGTTGGAAAATCTTAGTTTTGTTTCTTATTTTTTGCTTCTTTTAAAAATAGCCCCTCTCTCTTCTTACCTCATAACTTTGATATTGTTTTGTTCTGAATTTAGAGTATTAGACTCCTTCTGAATTGCATGTAGATTCATTCCAGGTTCCTTTGGAAATCATTACTTTAAACTTCTGCTAATTTCACCATCTCAAGTAGGGGGAAATCTTTGTAATGGTTTGGCATCCTGGCACGAACTTCTGCTGTATGCTACCTTAGCCAATCCACCTGTCTTTTCTGAGAGATGCCATTGCTGTGATACTCGTGTCAGATGAAAAGATATATGGATTCCTGTGTGTGATATTTTCACTCCTGTCTGGATTAAAAATGAAATAATTAGACATATTTCTAGCCATGAAAGGAGATAAATGATCAAAATTTTAAACCTGTCTCATCAAAACATAGAAGCCAATGTTCAAGTCTGAATGCCTGTTTGCAATTTGCAATATGTGGGTTAATCTCAAGGGTATTACAGTTTATGCACATCAATGAAATGGCTGGACCAAGAAAGCTGCATACTTTTAGAAATCAGTAGAAAAAAGACAGGCTTCCACTTTCTACCACACAGTTCTCTGTTAATTCTTTGTTAATTACGCTTATTATTTTCTGTTACTTCATTCTTGTACTGAAATAATTTTGAAGTATAGAACCAGACTGGACCCAGTGAATTAAGTTCACACAGGCAGAAAGATGTTGTATAACTATGATCTTTTCGCCTAGAAAGTTGATACTGTCATTCCAAGGAGTCAGGAAGAGTGTTATCCCTTACAATACAAAACAAAAAACAATCAAACAGTAAAACCCAAAAAAAACGTTCTCATAGGGCTCCTGTAGCTATATATTTTAGAAAAAATGCAGACACATGAGCAATGCAACAAAACTGAGAATATTTAACAGACAAAACCCTAACTTCATATATCCTTATGATGGAACCAAAGACATATTTATTTATTATCTATGCCTTATCCTTTGTTACCCAAGTCCCCATGATGTTAAATCCTCCTCCCTCCCCACCTCAAGACATTACACATTTGATAGAACAATATAAGGGAGGAGTGCTTCCTTTGTTCCATATTTTCTCATATCAATTTCTATACCTTTTTTTTTCTTCTGTGACACATTCCAGACATGTTTTGCATTAAGTTGTTGCTGAAGACCTTGGATAAAATTACTTAGTTGTTTGTTTATTTCTCTGCCTTCCACCCAATAGAACAGCCATTAAGAAAAATGTTGAACATCCCTGACATATAGAAACGTTAGGAGAAAAAACATGTGCTATAGCTAGCCCCCCTGTGACCATCTGTGGAGCAGTTTGTGTGTGGTATACAGTGTCAAGAATTAAATCCTTGGGTCTGGCTACTTCATATGCAAAAGATGCAAGATTCTGTGGAACAGAGTTTTATGAGTGGTATGTTGTATAAGTGTGATTGTCACTATGGCCTGTCTAATGTAAATACTGTTTGAAGGGATACTGTTTGGAGGTTTTACAATTGGAGTCTGTCTTGCATGTCCAGTGTTCACTGCCTCAGCATTTCCTGTTTGCAGCAGGCTTGTGGCTACTCTGACACATGCTGCTAATATCGAGTCTTCAAGGATCTTCCACTTGCAGAGTTGAGCTCCACCCTGTTCCTCACACATCTTGCATAAAATAGCCTCAGTAGAAAGTGGATAGAATCAGCATTATCGACAGTTTCCTCTATTACAAATGTGTCAAAATCCAGCAACTGTATACTTTCTGTTCAGAACAGAAAAAGAATGAATTGGAATCTGACCTAAGGGTTTTTAATATTACGTGAATTCAAGTTGTGCAAAGAGGCTCGGAGAATCCCTTTGTGAACTGATAACATGAAGCTACAACCAATTGTGCAATCTCTGCTAACATTGGATACCATACATATTTAAAGGGTGTCCAGACTGACTGAAATGTGGCTGAAGCCCAGAGTTGTGATATTGTCATCACTTTATTAATCTCTGCAGGCTGGTTTTTGGCATGATTTACTCTACACTCTCAGATCTTTATGGCTGACACAGAATTTGGTTTGCATTCCACAACTTACTCAAGACATCTCAGACTTCTCAAGCAAAGGACAATCCACTGTCCACTGGGATAACTTTGAAAGATAAGCTGGAAGGAAACTGTTTCCTAGCATAATCTATCCAAGCATTTATTAATACTATTAAGACAGGGCAAAATGTTAGTATTCACTCTAAACAGGAAAGAGCCATCTGCTGAATCCTCTGAGTTGTTTCCTTCTTTCTTCCTGATCTGGCCATGGATATTTCAAAAATAGAATTTAGCAATATACCTCCTTTAAGCTACAAGCCATACTTTATTGTTGTCCAACTGAAGAACTGGGAACTTGGCATTTTGTTAAACACCTCTTTCAGATCATTCTCTTTATTCAAGAGCTTCCTTTGCTCAATTTACTCATTCCCTGTAAACAGAAGACAGTCATCATCTCTTCTCTACTGGTTTGCATGCTGATAGCTCTTCATAAATTACATTAATTAATGAATAGTTAGCAGGGAACTGTCTCCTCAGGCTCGTTAAAGAAATGGGCACTAAAATGATATGAAAGCAGCTGCCTCCTTTCTGTCATTCCCTTCTGACGGCTACTGCTTTCCTCATCAGGGTTAAATTATAATACTGCTTTGATTAGTAGTCCAGTTATTTGCTGCAGCTGCATCTGGAGATGGCTATCTTAACCACACAGTCATGTTTAATTGTTATTCTCATCATACTGTTAACATTGTAAAAATTGCAGCACTTCAATACATCAAGCTTATGTATGTATATTAAATGCTGCTGGAAGTTTTTTTGACCTTGTAGGCAGATTGAAAAGACATGTTGATTCTTGATGCCTTCTAATAAGCTATTGATTATTAGGGAGTTCATTTGGGAACTGGAGGCAAATGATGTGAGAATTCTCAGCCAGAGATCACCCTAGACAGAAACATCCTTGATCAATATTCTGGTGCCTAAATGTGAATGTTCATGTCTATGGTAAAAAAAAAATATTTTTAAGGAAAAGACAAGATTTTCTGGTTTTTTTATGATTTTATCTAAATATTTCTAATAAAACATTATTCTACACCAACAGTAAACCTGTGTTGGACAGATAATCTATATCATGGTCGTTGTAAGTGAACACGGTTTAGAAAATGTTCTAATTGATGCAAGAAAGATGGTTATTTATATTTAACTTGTGTCAGACCTGCCTATACAAAAACTTATATTTAACCTGTGTCAGACTTGGGTTTAAAGTCTAACTCATGCCTTGTTGTTAAAACCTCATTCTTATATCAGACCACATCAGGATATGCCCCTTTACTCTGAGGTTTCTGAGACATGCTGGTCCTCTGCTACCATGGTAGGGCAATCTGTTCCAATGCTCTGTCACTCTCACAAGGTTTTCATCATATTCAGGTGGAACTTCCTGTGTTCCAATTTGTGCCCAGTGCCTCTTGTTCTGACAGTGGACACCACTTAAAGGAGTCTGGCCTCATCCTATTGACACCCACCCTTTAGATATTTATAAACATTGATAAGATCTCCTCTCAGTCCTCTTTTTCTCCAGGCTAAACAGATCCAAGTCTCTCAACCTCCAGTCCCCTAATCATCTTCATGACTCTCTGTTGGAATCTCTCCAGTGGTTCCTTGCCTTTCTTTAACCGGGGAGACCAGAACTGGACACAGGACTCCAAATGGGGCCTCACTAGGGCATAGTAGAAGGGAGGCTAAACTCCTTCGATCTGCTTGCTACACTCTTCTTAAGGCACCTCAGGATACCATTGACTTTCTTGACTACAGGGGTACATTGTTGGCTCATCATCAACTTCTTGTCCACCAGGACTACCAGATACTTCTTCGCAGGAGCATATTTCCAGCAAGTCAATCCCTAACCCGTATTAGTGCATGGGATTATTCCTCCTCAGGTGCAGAACCCTACACTTACCTTTGTTGAACTTCATTAGGTTCCTTTCTGTTCAACTCTCTGGACCGTCCAGGTCTCACTGAATGGCAGCACAACCTTCTGGTGTAACAGCTGCTCCTCCCAGTTTTGTAGCATCAGCAAACTTGCTGAGGGTACTCTCTGTCCCCTCATACAGGTCGTTGATGAAAATATTGAACAAGACTGGGCCCAGTACTCATCTCTGGGGAACACTGCTGGCCACAAATTTCCCACTAGACTCTGCACCGCTGTTGTCAACACTTTGAGCTCTACCATCCATCCAATTCTCAATCTCCCTCACTGTCCACTCATATAACCCACACTTCACAAGTTTATCTGTAAGGATACTGTTGGACACAGTGTCAAAAGCCTTGCTGAAATAGAGATAAACAGCATCCACTGCTCTCTCCTCATCTACCCAGCCAGTCACTTGCTGGGCTCTCAGACTAAGTGGGAGATGAGCCACAGGACAAGGGGAAAGACCTTGGTCTAGTGCTGACTCGTGGTACTGAAATCCACGTCCAAGTTCAGCCCAAAGGAGAGGGGATGACTTCCTTTACCATGGGGCCTACTAGAAAGCATCTAAAATCAGAAGTAATAAAAGCAACTCTTTAAACTTTGGCCCTACATTTAGTGTATTGAGTGATATTCTGAAATGATCTAGAGTGAAATGAAAGATTTCAAACCTCTTCATCTCTCTGTTCATGAATTTACATTTCAGGACTCAGTATAGACTGTCATTACCAAATATAATCATCTTTGATGACAAAGAATAATATGTTCAAATTCAAATGTGTTACCTTGTTTAAAAATAAAGAATCCTTACTTGATATGTCCTGAGCTTGAAAACTGCTCAGCTTCACCTGGAGAAATTTCCATTAGATTTTTCCCAGTCAGAACAAATTTTTGTAAATCTACATTTTCTAATTAATTTCTGCTGAATTAGGAACTTTAAAGTCCTATTTTTATTTTGTACCAATTAAACTTTTGAAGGGGATCTCCCAGTTGTCTCCAATTACTGCGTTGCTGAAAATCATTTGCTCCCATATTGGTGCACTCCTCAGTGTAGTCACAACCTCAAGTGTCTATGAGATCATTTCTAGATTCTGCCTGTTTGATAGCACCTTTGTTTCTACTTTTGGCGCTTCAATAGCTAAAAATGGTGTGATTTTTACTAAGTTTGGTGTGTAAACATCCTAACTTATTACAGACACCAGTAAAGATGTGTTCAGGAAAACACTGGGTAAGATACCTCTCTTGTTGATCAAATAGGAGATCTAGGCTCTTGATGTAAACATTTTACATCATCATTTTGAGAATAATCTTAGCTTTTCTACACTGTTTAGATTTAGGAGAGAACTTTGGCCTTTAAACCGAGGCAGTCAAATTTTTAAAAAGTAGTTAGAAGCCCACTCTCAGCCTTTAAATCTTCACTTGAAATGCTCTACAAGATTTGTTGATAGTTGGTACTATACGATGTTAAATATTGTTACTTTGAGTGAATAACATAAATATGTCCTTTAATCTCTAAAGTACTTAAATTCTTTCTTTCTTTGATAGCCTGTGATTGTAATATATTATTCTATATTAATTGAACTGTTTCCATTTGAAGTATATTACAATAACAGTGAAAAGACCTAGGTAGCTAAGTATATTATATATATCACAATTTTCTGCAAGTCTTTGGGGAATTCACATCTGTTATTAAGATTGTTTTTAAATGTCATGGCTCTACCATAAAAACAAAAAGAAAAACAGAACAAAAAAATCATTCTACATTTTAGTTTGTAACTTGGCTCTAAGGATGGGCATCACAGGTTCCCAAAACTAAATCAAATCAATTTAGGCTAAAAAAGATGATTCACTGACATGTTATAAAGTTCATAGTGCAACTTCAAAACTTTTAGTGACTTCAGTACAGTATGGTTGAAATTAAAGAGGAAGCAGGATTCTAAAATGAAACAACTGTTATCCTTGAATCCTAGTGCACGTCTACTGAGTGTTGCAATATCCAGCCTTATTTTTACTTTTTTGGAACAGAAATTTTAATAACAATTTTATTCAATAAAGTTGTTCCAGCTATCCAGTACCCTTAGACATCTCCTTTACTGAATAGAAGTCTCTTGAAAGCCATTCACTAATATGCATGTTCAGTAAGGCAGACAGTGTTTATCAGTTCATTTCAAATAAACAGCCCACTTATCATTTGACAGAATTATTTCTACCTTTCAAGGGTGTTAAAAATTAATGTAGTCCATATGTGTGAGAAGTTTTACCTCTTATTAGACTTTACATATGCTTTCCATGCCTCCATCTCTTTCTGTGTATACTGATCTCTAATCTTTAATTCATTAAATGATTTGTACTTCTTAGATATTTATAATTGTTATGCACTTTCTTTAAAAAATCAAAAATTACAGTTGGCATAGCATTTCATATTGTTGCTAAATTAATTCATTAGATGCTTTAAAGTAAAAGCTAAGATATATCCTCCCTGTAGGGTTATGTTTGATTCCATTTCTCCACAATAACTACTATAACATATAATAATCAAATGGAACAGAAAAAGCACATCACTACAGAGAAGTCAGGTTATCTAGCTGCTAGTAAAGATCTTATGAGAGAAGAGGAGGACAAATTATTAAGATCTGTGTCCACACTCAGTAAGAGAAGGACTTTCTATAAAGGGGAAAGGAAACATCTGAGAGCCCAGGTGAAATATGTAAGGAATTTTTACTTAACCATACAGGCAAAAGAATCAGTGTTCTGTACCACTGCTCTGAAAAAATCCCATCCTTCTTTTCTGAAACAAGAGCAAAAAGTATGATGCAACATGCATTAGTCTGACCTGTGTTGTTTTCCATTTAGAAAGGTACAGTGTATAAGACTACAATAAATGTGTATTAATTGAAGTAACTTGTATTCAGTGCTCTACTGGAAGTCCTGTGATAAAAACCCTTCTTCATATGTGCTTCGCTGCCTGAAGAGTCTTGCTGCTGAGGTTATTGACAGTCATTGACAATGTGGTGAACTGCAGCTATTTCCACTCAGTCAGGAATCCAAGATTTTCCAAAGGAAAAGAATTATTTTTACTTTTTGGATACTCTTGGTAATTATGCTGCCTTGGAGAATACTATGATGAATATATCTGCAATACTCTTCTAAAAATATCTGGAGGAAAAATCGGTAGGAGTGTAGTCTTTGGTCCAGCAGATTTCAAGAAGGCTTCAACAGATGTGGGAAATTACTGACATCACTGATTCCTTTCTATGTAACAATGTGCTAGCAGCCCTTGTATGCTGATATTCTGGCTTACTCTTGCCCACAGCTACCCTGGTTTCACCAAAGGTCCCTGTGGCTGGCAAAGCACCTGCTGGTTTTCCCTGCATCACTCACTTATTTGTATATATCCATGTTTATTTTCGATATCACTTCTTTGGCTAATATCAATACATATTAATTTGGTTTTTTAACTAATTGGCCAGCAGTCAAAATCAGTGGAAAATTATTACCATGTGGGAAAGTGACAGTAGCAATGATGCAGTCTGGTCATTACTTGCACTAATTGCATTCTTTGGACAAATATGCTGTATAAATGGAAGTGGCACCAGTCCCTTGTTTATTCATACAGATAATTCTAAATTTCTGAAGTTTCAAAATATCTAAACAAGGAAATACACATACTTTTATGTAAACTTAGCAACTTCATTCAATGAAGTATATTATTCTCATTTACATAGGCTCCTTTCTAAGAAATTCATACAGATTAAAAGAAATGGCAATAATATAAGTTGTCATGCTCAAAATGGTCAACAGATGAGACATTGTTTCTAACCATGTTTTTCATTTAATTTACAGACTCATGAAATTAAATGGCATTACATTTCTCACTTTTTAATTTTTTATTTTCTATTAAGATGATTTTTTTCATGACACCAATGTGAGCAGAACAAAGGAGAAACATTCTTTCAGAAGTATACTGAGGCATTAGAGGCATTAGTGGACACATTAGAAAGTGAAATGCCACCCTCATTCCTTTATAGGAGTGTATATCAGCTAAGGATACAGCAATAAAATACTTAGTCATGAAGGACTATAGGAAGGTGCTGTCTTGTGCCAAAGCAGAACTATAATAGAGTACAACTTAGGGGGACATAATTTAAGTTAAAATAAAATTTTTCCATCCCTTCTTGTCTTGCTCCTTTCCAATTAACTGAAACTAAGTTGTCCTACTATGGGATGAATGTCTTATTTACCCCAATATTTAAAAAGGCACTTGTTGGTGCTTTAAAGCAGAAGTTCAAATAAAACTACTTTCAGATATGTCAGAACCAAATTTTTCAGCTCTTTAGGAAGCAGAAAATTTGAAATTTTAATTATAATGATTGGAATTGTTTTGATAAATGACATAAAAGAAAGGACACACAATTGTTTAAGGAGAAAAAAATAATCACAAATGTCTTCCTTCATGTCTGTTGCACTATTTGTCAAAAACAAAATAAACAGATATGCATTCCATGTTAGATATGAAAATAACTTCCTGCCAAGAAAAATAATGACATCAGAAGGGTAAGGAGTTTACAAATTACAAAATCATGAATGTGAGTAATTACGAACAGAAGGAATTTAGGCTTATTTGGAGTTATCACAGCAACCCAATTAAAATGGATTTTAATTTTAATCTGTTTTTTGTGGGATGCAAATGGAAAACACAGATGCTTTAGAGGGTATCAGATATAACAACTCTGTAACTTTATGTATTGAAAAGCATAATAGAAATTCTAATCAGTATTTCCATAAAGGAAGTTCTGCAGATGAGGCTGCAGAGCTCATAGAAATACAACAATTTTCCCAGCATTTGTGGCACTGGAGCTAAGAAGAAGTGTTTCTCAAGGACGAAAGAGAAGGCCTGTATAAACACCAGGATTAGTACCACGGCAAAATGCAGATTTCCCTGCTGTGTTCCATAGACATGAACCCTCCTGCTCCTTTTCTATAGCATGTTATGACCATGATTTTATTGGAAGTCCTGAGCTGTGTGGGATTTGGAAGGATATATGTGGAACACATTTGCTGTATGTTTCCTAGAATTGCAAGTGTCAGGACTTGATTATTATGGTCTTTTTTTTCTTTAAGGAGCTATTGGCTACTAAAAATGCTACAATGCATTTAAGAAAATAACTCCTAAAAGTCCTTATCAGCTGATAAATTAACATTATCAAGTTTCTTGTTACAAAGACTTATATTAAAATAAATTTAAGTGTACTTTAAGCTTTAACTGAGTAAAAATAGTACTCAGGGGAGTCATAAACAGTAGCGAGAAAAATCTGAAACAAAATAAAATTGCATGTCCACCTAGCAGATATGTTGCTGAAATAATTATGATTTAATTTTCTCTTATCACTCAGTCCACACAGGTTTTAAAAGTGGGATCAGCTAGATGATCAACTATTGACAAAATTTATGATATTTTTACATTTTTGAAGAAAAAGTATATAAAGATCATTGCATTTCTGACAAGGTGTATTTAGCAAAGACATCGTCCCCTGGAGCTTTGTGCTCCATATAATTACATTCCACATAGAGTAATTGAAACTTGTGAATACGTCAAACTGTGTGTTTTCACAAACCAACAGTAATCAACTCAAATTATTTAAATTCACTATGTGACATAATTGCTATAAATATGACAGAAAAAGCTATTGCTAGGTTTGTGTTACTTCATACCTATATCAAATGGCTACCTACTGAGATAACAGCATTGTGTTCCTATGGATATCTGCAGGATAGCAACCCTTGGGACCATTGGTATAGCTCGTTGATTCAGAAATTACCACAAAATCAAGCAGTTGGTCAATCAAACTGTTGGCCAGAAGCTCATTAGCTGTCATCAGAAATTGTTCCACTGAAGTCAGAAAAAACAATGCTGATTTTTACCACAGAAAATTAAAATTACACTTCAAGGGGAAATGCCCATTCTGATTGTCCTGTTGCAATGGACTTGTTACCTCTACAGAGACTGCTCTAAAAACAGAGATTGTACTATTTGTTGTGGGTTTCATGTGTGACAGAAATGGCTTTCTTATGTGTTCATGAAAACCAAATTTGGTTTGTAGTTTCCAGTCCCTCTGAATGTTTGAGATGGCATCAGTCCCTGACAAAAAGGATTTCTCCAACAAGTTTGCTTTCAGAGCTGCTGCAAAGGATTTAAAGGGAAAGGATAGAGAGAGCATTGTTTGGAATGGGTCTGGATATCTTAAATTATGACTGAATGTTTTCTAAGGTAAGGTTGAGGAGTTTATTTACCCTAACCTGATGGCTGGCTGGCAAAAATGCACACATGATATTAATTAATAATGTGTATTACTGATAGTGAAAAGAATAGAGTTATTGCAGGAACTGTAAGCATAAGAAGGTATTTGTATAATGTTTATAGGGAACATGAGAACTTTCCACGGGTGTTTTATGACATCTGAGTTCTAACTGCTCTTTGATAGTCCCTGGTCCCTGGAATTGCAATGAATTAATAAAGAGGAAAGAAAAAAAAGAAGAAAGCTGTGCATATAATTTTTTCATCCTTTTAAAAATATTTCTGTAGGGTAAAAAAAAAAAAAGCCCCAAAACTCCACACAAACAAACAAAAAAACAAAACACCAAACAAAATATGCTGAAACTGGGTCAGTTGTATCACAGATGTCAGGATAATGTAACCACAAAACATGTGTTTTTGTAGCAGGAGAAAGAGGGGAGCAGGCTGCTTAGAAGGTGTTGTCTTCTTCTTTGTCCCTCTAACCCTATTATACAAGGCTGATTTCAACATATGAAATCATCTTATTTCCCTATAAGTTCTCTCAGGAGTCAGACCTCCCTGTGAATGTTTCCTACAGCAGTGCTCTGAAGTGGCTGGTTACAAAGAAATGTCTTAGAAAGGAGAAATAAATTGCTTATTGATTATTATTATTTCTTTTTTAAAAAATGAGGTTTTTTTTCTTTTTCTTCTACAAACAGACTGATTTGTACATGTATATGTATCTGTAGAACGGAAATATTTTATTAAACAAAACCCCACATCCACACCTATCCAACACTTAGGATAAGAAAAAATTATACAAAGAAAAGTGAAGTTAAATGCCTCATTTATGACTCACAGAACTGTTTCAGTCTGTTTCCCAGATATTAGAAATATCAGCCTGGCAATTCAATGCAACAACTGTTTCTCAAAACCCAAAGCTTCTTCTGGCTGCAGAATGGCCTGTGGCATGTATATGGCTGAAGTTAAAAACAAGTAAACATTCTTCTTAATGAAGAAAATTATTTAAAATAAAGTTAGGTTCACCCTTTGTCTAAAGCCTAGGTAGTCTGATAAAAAGCCTCAAGCCATTGTGCATTGAAGCACATGAATAATAATGCAGAGAATTTACACGGAATTCAAAGTACTCAAAAAAGTAGAATTAATTTAAAAATTATAGATCATTTGTTATGAGATAGAGAAATGTTCAAACAGAATGAAAAATAAGTACAGCATGTTGTTGCTGACACACAAACCAGACAGCTTGTATAAGGCATGTAGAAGGGGATTACATTCCTTCCACTTGTCAGATGGTATTCCCAGATGAAGCACATATAGAAACACACCACTGTTAAATTGTTCGTCCTCCCACAAGGCTGTCAATGTAGTGAGATGGAAGAGTAAAACTGGAAACCTGGGTGGCAATGGGAGAATCTTAGTTTGTACGAAAGGATAGGAAGGAAAGAATTTTTACTTAGAAACTTATAATGGTTTATCAAGTTCAAAAGAACCTTTACTCAAGAACGGAGTGGAGACAGAAGATATATGAGCTCCCAAGTTAAAACAAATGTTTTTTGTAGGCTTAAAATCATCCAGGAATCAAACAATCAGATTTTAATGTTCCCATGATTTTCTTTTTTGCTCTCCTATTATGGTGAATAGTCTTCACGTCCATTCCTTGACCCCAACCTCACGCAAATTTGCTCCTTCCTTAGGAAATGAAGAGAATTTAGATGACTGCAAAAAATCATTAGAATAGATGTAATGTAATTAATATACAGGAAGCCATGGCCTGATCCCTGAAAGGCGCTTTTGAAATAGTTGGAAAGGAAGATTTTAGGTTTTCAGTGTATATTGCACAAATACATATAAATAAAGCTAATTACTTTTATATTTACTTGTCAGTTTCATTTATTCTTTTCTTTCTTCATACTTCTATGCCAGTCACTGAACTTAAGGAGAGAAATGACAGAGAGATGCAGTCAGATATGTGGTTTTATACATACTTTTTACACATTCATAGCATAATTGAGAGCAGCCCTGAGGAAAAGTGCTTGGGGGTGGTGGTTGAGAAGAAGCACTACATGAGCCAACAATGTGCACTCATAGCCCAGAAATCCAACCACATCCTGGACGGCATCAAAAGAAGCATGGCCAATAGGTCAAAGGTGGGGATTCTCCATCTCCACCCCACTCTGATGAGACCCCATCTAGAAGTACTGTGTCCAGCTCTGGGGCCCCTAACATAAAAAGGTTATAGACTTATCGGGGTGAGTCCGAAGGAGGGCCATGAAGATGATCAGAGGGCCAGAGCAACTCTCTAATGAAGCCAGACTGAGAGAATTTGGTTTGCTCAGCCTGGAGAAGAGAAGGCTCCAGGGAGACCTTATTGCTGTCTTCCAGTACCTAAACGGGAACCACATGAAACCTGGACAGGGAATTTTTATAAGGACGTGCAATGATGGAACAAGGGGTAATGGCTTTAAACAGAAAGAAAGTAGATCTAGACTAGATATAAGGAAGAAATTCTACATTTTGACAGTGGTAGGTATTGGAATATGTTGCCTAGGGAAGCTGTGGAAGCACTTCTCCTGGAAGTGTTCAAGGCCAGGTTAGATGACACTTTGAGCAACCTGATCTAGTGGAAGGCCTCCCTACTCCTGGCAGGCAGGGTGGAACCAGGTGATCTTTAAGGTCCCTTTCAACCCAAGCCATTCTTTGATTCTATGATTTGATAGCTGTAACTAGGTCTAGGATCTTTCTAGGGAGTTTTCAGGAGCAGCACAAGACAGGGCTGCAACATAGGCCAGAGGTCCATACAGGAGATGGGACCAAAGATATGAGTGGAGTTAGATTATCTAAACAATAGGTCCAAGGTTCAGCCAGGACAGGGATGAAGTCAGGCACATCTATGACACAGCTCAGATAGGGCTAGAGACCCTGTGCAAAGAGAGTAGGAGCAGGTAGGGATTGATTAAAATAACTTTAATTAACTATAGGTTTGTCTTTGTTTCGTGTCGGTGTCGTTCCTACTGGCAAACCAAGAAGACTCTTGTCTGGTAGGCAAATTTTACATTCCAAACCAGAAAAAGTCTTTTCATTAAAATATATCATTAAATATAAATAGTTGAGAACAGAATGTTAGGGAGTTTCAGAAGTATGTATTCTTGCACCTTCCTTGTTGGAGTTTGAGGTTCAGTGATGGACATTCAGTTCAGCCTGATGTCTCCTCCAATATTGTTCTAGAAGCTTCAGAAATTTTTCACAGAAAACGAAACATGATTGTTTATACTAGATTTGTACTAGCAGCTGCTCTCAGGATATAATTGTTCGACTAAAAAATGCTAAATATCTGGGAATACATAATCTTGGGATATTTAAAATTTCTCAAAATAGTAAGAAATTCCAAAATAATGCTAGCAATGCATGATTTGTATCCCTCTGTTCTCCCCAGTCTCAAACAAGCAGCTTATTTCAAGAAGGCTTACTGTTATTATGGTTACAAGTTCTTTCAGAATTATAATATAGTTTAACAAATAGATTTGTATCACTGACAAGTGTTAATGGTTGGATTATCGCCTGAAAATGTGACAATTCTATTAATACAACTCAGTTTAAGTTCCCTAATGAGCATTCAAGTTGATTTTAAAAGACAGCGAAAAGAAAGTTATTACATATTAAACAGTTGCTACTTGTTTGTTTAGCACATTTATTGAAGATTAACAGCAACAAAGGCTGTTCTCATTTGCACAGAATCTATCTGCCGAATCTTCCAGTGGTGGCTGTTAGCAGAGGCCCATTAAAACAAGCAGCAGATTCTCTTTTGTGTATGCAATAATAATATCAACTTATTGTAACCCATTTCATCAAAACTTTTAAATCAATCACTCAGATTTAAGAAAATCTTTATATTCATCATTTTGATCTCTGTACTATTCCAAGTTAGATGTCACTAATAGGTAAGCAAGCTTAAGAGAGTTGGATTTTAAAACATCAGCTGCGCCTATTGTCTGTAGTGTAAAGTGACATGCATTCAGTTAAACTATTGGTCTTAAAAACTAGTGTCATATATG
Organism: Dromococcyx pavoninus; assembly: GCA_033558185.1. NCBI lineage: Eukaryota > Metazoa > Chordata > Aves > Cuculiformes > Neomorphidae > Dromococcyx > Dromococcyx pavoninus. The sequence continues at coordinate 1,134,398 of JAUMJL010000191.1, read as the reverse complement.
TTACTTTAATGCATTTTCATCATCCTCTTTATGACATGCTGATAAATTGTTCTTTTGTACTATTTTCCTGGAAGACTTTGACCACAAGAAGTAGATCTGATTTTCTATTTAGTCAAGTTTTTTATTAATAAAATCTAGGACTTTTTTTGGTGTAATTTGCAATTTTCCACTAATAAATTAAATCAAATATTTGAATGCTGATATTATCAATCATCTTATAGGGAATTACAACTTCTACATCCTAAAATACCTTGTCAAATCTTTTTTTGAAAGTTGTTCTAGTTTCATTCTATCCAAAGGGAATTCTTTATTTTACTGCCACATTAAGTAGGGTTGATATGTGATTTGAAGTAGCAGGATCTTATACATTCTTACCCATTGAGGCCTTATTATTATTCCAAATTGCATCAAACTCATGATACTCTGCTGCATTTATAGTGAAATGAATTTCATATTGTATAAGGCAAAGCTGTACTGGGATTCTAGCAATTAGACACTTTCTTGATACTAGATTTTCACACCTTCTTCAACTTGACTGGACAGACTGGAAGTCTGGGTTATCTTCTGGTACTCTTGCTACCATCCTCATGATCTGCCAGATCTGCAAGATGAGGAGGAAGAGACAGATCTTTAAGACAGGATACCCATTTGGATTTTGGAAGAGACCTATCACATTTTTTATGAACGATCACATTGTACCATATGACATAAGAAAGTTATTTTTTCCTTCTTACATCCATATGCCCATTTGAGCTTCAGGGTTCTTATTTAAGAGGCTCAGGTGTTTCATATGTTTTTGTCAGAGAGGGGCCAGAAGAACAAACAGCAGTGATATGAATATCCTTCAACATGTAACAGAGGATAAGTGCAGTACAATACTTTGGCAGATGAAGGAAGCATATCTTCTGGCTCACAACATGTACAATCCTCAAGAATGTGGTCTATATCTAAATAAGATTGTAAGAATTATATACATATCGATTTATTCAGAATGCATAAACTAATGATTTTGGAGTCTAATGTGTAATTTAAATATCTGTATTTAAAAGTCTGACTGCCTCACTTTAAAACCTAATGCATTTTCCTTTGTATTCTACAAACACCAAGTGTAACAATTTGATTCATTTTACAAATGCTTTTGCAAATACAAATTCTGAAACTAGTCCTTCCTTAATGTCTTCTGGCAAAATCATAGTGCTGGCTTTGAACTTAGCATGCCCTATGTTTCTGTACACCTAGTGAACTTCTCCTGTAAGAAGAAGTACAGTGTCTTTATCTCACCTTATCTTTCTGCAAAAGGAAGTGTGTACTGCTTTGGGACCACATTTAATGATCAAGGAAACAGCTCTTTTCTTTTTTTTTGGGGGGGGAGGGGAGAATGCCAGTATCTTATGAGCCTTTCTTTAAGCATCTGTAGGTTTTTGCTAGCAGCATTGTGGAGACAGGTATCAAAGTGCCAGCTGTTTGACTCACAGAGTCATTTTCAGCATTGGCTGAGTAATATGGGAAGGCAGGACAACAGCTTAATAAACCTAACAGATGATAGAAAGAAAATATGACTGTGGATATAGAACTTCATCTGATTGGTACTACACAATGTGGAGCCGTGTAAAGTACTTGGATCTGAAACAGTATTTGTAGCTAACTGTCAAAACCATCAGATTTAGTCCCAGTATGAAAACTTACACTCTTTTATGTACATGTTCACAAGTATGCTTCACCTTGAGTGACTGGTCAAACACATAACAGCCTTTTTCCAGTCATTAACAAAGTGTCAAAGTCACACTGTAGCCTCAAAAATTCAAATGAAAAAAAAGGCTTGGGAAAACAAACTTCCTAATTATGGGAGGTGGACCACATTTAATTCTGTCATATCACTAATGTTAACTATACCCTGTGCCAGAGAATTAGGACACAAAAATATCTGAAAATGTGAGTTATCCTTATAAATGGCCTTATCTCTCACCTAGAAATCCTAAAACCTTTTGATTCATAGAATTTGAGATGTACCAAAAAAAGGATCACTTTATAACAGACCTATTTCTGTTATTCCTCTCTACACACTCTTGTGAGATCCCCAACTGAAATACTGTGTCCAGTTCTGGAATCCTCAGCATAAGAAGGATATGGAAATATTGGAATGGGTCAAGAGATGGACCACAAAGAAGGGCTGGAGCACCTCCGTTGTGAGGACAGGATGAGAGAGTAGGGGTTGTTCAACCTGGAGAAGAGAAGGCTTATAGGAGCCTTGCAGTACTTTAAGGAGGCCTACAGGAAAGATGGAGAGGGGTTTTTTACAAGGGCATGTAGTGATGGTACAAGGAGGAATGGCTTTAAATTGAAAGTGGAAAGATTTAGAACAGACCTTAGGAAGAAATTCTTCACAATGAGGGTGGTGAGACGCTGGCACAGTTTTCCCAGGGAAGCTGTGGCTGCCCCTTCCCTGGAAGTGTTCAAGGCCAGATCTGATGGAGCCTTGAGCAGCCTGGTCTTGTGAGAGGTGTCGCTGCCTATGGCAGGGAGGTTGGAACTGGATGGTATTTAAGGTCCCTTGCAACACAAACCATTCTATAATTCTATAACTCTGTAATTCTATAATTCTACAAATCTGTGACTCTATTCAATGCTGACCCTACCATAAGACAGGGGAAAGCAGTTCTCTATTCTGAACAGTTGTACAGCCCTCTCATGCTTAACTCAACCATGCTACACCCTCTCCACAGCACAGCCAACAGCTGTAGCATTTTTGTTGAAGTGTAATCGGGTTTAACCCAAAAGAAAGTGCAAGCTTTGTAGTATGCACAGTGCAGACTAAACAGGAAGGGCTCAAGAGGCGAAAACCAACAATTAACTGTGGTTGAGCCTCATCTTTGTGTTTGTAGGTTTGATACTACAGAGCAGGGGTGTCAGACTCATGACTCCCATAGTTTTCCTGCTCCTGCAGCATCATGTGCATCACACACTCTGCATGCATGACCAGTGCACTTTCAGGAGCATAGGGGCAAGGAACTCGGTGCTGCTTCTGGGTAGAAACAAGGTGCTGGACCAGATAAAACAAGGTGGAGGGCCACATTTGGCCCATGGGCCATGAGTTTGACACCCCTGCTGTAGAGCGTAGTAGTACGCTGTACTATATGTGTCAGACTAATTTTTGCAAAACAGAAGAGACAGAGGATTTTGAGATTGTCAGCCATGCTCTGTCCTGGCTTTTTCTGACACAAATTTATGATGTCTAAAGACAACATTGACTAATGTTATTTTCTACAGTAGGCATAAGCTTATACATGTCATCAAATCCTACTGAGGAATTCAGTGGAACACTCTTTCCAAGTTACAATTTTAACAGGTCCCAAGTGTTGCTGCCAAATAATAAAGCACTCCCTCCTTTACTCTTTATTACCTAATCCATTTAATCTTATGGCCAGCCATGGAAAAGGAGTTACCTTCTGCAATGCAAGGATATCTCGTTTCTTTAACTTTCTGTAACAGCGACAACGTCCTATGCTAAACTTGTGTACAGGGAACATGTTTATAGTTTGATTTCTCTTAATGCTATTCCCTTGCCACACAATTGCAAGCAATTTAATAGCCAAATTTTAAAAGTCATCTTGTCTCTTAAGGTTAATTTTTATCATTTAGCAGGTGGGAAAGAAGTAGAGAGACAATCAAAGGTGACAAAGATGATGTCTTCATATTGCTGTATATCTGTGTTCCATGAAATATGAAGTGCTTTTTTTTTTAGGATAGGTATGAGTACATTTTTGCTGTCTTACGCCTTTGATTTCAAAGCTGTCCAGCATAACACTATTTTGTTCCTCATTCTCTTCAATATATGTGTGAAATTAATTTAACTGCATGTCAGGATCAGGACTCAACTGTCTATATACAGGTTTCTCGTATCATTTGAGATATTCTGATATTTTTGTGACATTGTCATAGGAGTCACATGTATAACACAGGAGATTTATATCCCATTGAAGCACCAGCTGAAGGACAAGTTCACATAGTTCATGTAGAGTTATACTCTGTACTCATGCTGTGGTGTATGAACACAGACCTGAACCCCAGCCTGAAAATTAGATAAGGTCAATCTTACCCTTGAAAAAATATAATGGGAGTATTTAGCCAATTATGCCTCGTAACCATTTTGTAATACTAAATGGTATTCATAAGATGATGCAGGTATTTTCACAATTGTAGTCTAAAGTTTCATAACGTTTAACATCATTTAGTGTTATTTCCATGAGTACAATTTTTGTACACAAGTTACATAATGAAAAAATAAAAGCCACAACACCAAAAAGAACCAAACTAAACCATAAACCTTTAAGCACAGACTTTCAGGTAAAGAACAAGATAAATGTTGGTGTAAACTTCACCACAATCAATAAATATTTTTTCCTAGCTGTAATTGCCTGTATGTTTGGTTGACTTACAGGACCATTTCTAGCAGCACCATCTAGAGGCTACAGATAATAATAGTACTAACATAAAGGCAAATTTGCAAATCCAGTTTTCTGTCTCACTGGCACAGCTACATAGTTGAATAATATTCATCTGGGATATTAATATTTCTTTGTTCAGTGAGCTTCAGTGACTTTTTTTTCTGAATTAGAGAGATGTGAGAAAAAAGAAAGAGGTTTTGTGTTGATTTTTAAATAAAATGTCTTGGTGAAATGTCAGTTTCACTGAAAGCAATGCAAAAACCTCTACTGATGTCTATAAACTGAAATTTCACTTGATTACTTTTCCTATTTAAACACATTACTCCTTTAACTAAATACATTTACATCTATAAAAGCTGAGACAGACAATTCTAAGGTTTAATCTTTCAGTAACATTTTTAACTTGAGTTGAAGAGCTGAAAGCAAATCAGAAATAATAAGTAGATATTTACGCTTTCCACTCATGAGACTGTGCAGAAATACATAGCTCTGTTTTGTCTCTTTTCTCTTCCATTTTCAATACATAAAATATTTTATCCATCAGTAGCTAAGGCAAAAAAAAAATCAATAAATCCTGGATTGTCTCTGTAGACTATAATAAGAAAGAAAATATTTGAGGCTTGATATATCTCTTAAATTTCTATGGAAGTACAGGTAACTAATCATTATTATGGGGTGGAGAATAACATCAGGCTTACCCATGACAAGGATGACACATCAAGGTTAGAGGGACAGGATGCTAGTTAAAGCCCTCAGCCTATTGCTCTGAGACTTGCTGGCTACACTGCAGCACACGTGAAGTCTTATGAAGATAAGCCAGGGGATCCAACAGGGAAACAATGGTGAAACATCTCAAAGGAATTAAGGTGTGTACCTCTGAGAAGGTGACATGGCTGGCAACCCAGCTGCAGTGTCTTTGGACCAATGCATGCAGCATGAGCAACAAACAGGAGGAGCTGGAAGCCACAATGTTGCTAGAAAGCTATGACCTGGTTGCTGTTATTTGATGAGATGAATCCCATGATTGCAGGATGACTACAAGCTGTTCTGAAAGGCCAGGTGAGGAAGGAGGGGCACAGGGGTTGCCCTGTCTATCAAGAAATGGATAGAGTGTGAAGAGCTGTCTCTGAAGAATAGCCACAAACAGGTTTAAAGCTTATAGATAAGAATCAGAGACTGAGGCATCCAAGGGAACCTTGTGGTTGGTGTCTGCTACAGGCCACCTGATCAAGGGGAGCCTATTGATGAAGCCATCCTACTCCAGCTACCAGAGGCATCACGCTCACAGGCTCTTGTACTGCTGGGGAACTTCAACCATCCCATCATCTGCTGGAAAATAGCACAGTGAGCTGCAGCCAATCCAGGAGATTCCTGGAATGCACTGAGGATAACTTCTTAAGCCTGGTAGTAAAGATCTCTACCAGAAGACGTGATACTGAACCTGATGATCATCAACACAACTGAGCTAATTGGTGATGTCAACATTGGAGTTAACCCAGGCTTCAGTGATCATGCGTTAGAGCAGGGTGCAGTCATGAGGGATATGGGTCAGGCAAAGAGTCAAGTCAGCACTCTGAGCTTGAGGGAAGTGAAATTCCAGCTCTTCAAGGGGTTAGTCATGAGGACCCCCTGCGAAACCGCCCTTAGGGATGAGGAAGCAGAACAGACCTGGCAGATGTTTAAAGACACTTTCTAGAGAGCGCAAGAGCTCTCTATCACCAATTTTAAGAAATCAGCAAGGGCAGACAAGAAACCAGCATGACTCAGTTGGGAACAGCTGGTTGAGTTAAAAAGCAAGAAGGAAATGCAGAGATAGTAGAAGCAAGGACAGGTATCCTGGGATACAGGGATGCTGTGAAGTTGTAGGGATGGCATCAGGAATGCCAAAGTGTAACTGAATTGAACTTGGCAAGGGATGCAAAAAATGATAATAAGGGCTTCCACAGGCATGTCAGCCAAAAAAGGAAGATCAGAGAACACATGTGTTTTCTAATGAACGTAACTGGTACACTGGCAACAATGGATAAAAGGGCTGAATTACTCAACATTTTCACCTCAGTCTTCTCTGCTAACATCTTTTCCCACACATCTCGACATCGTGGAATGCAAGATGGGGACTAGGGGAGCAAAGTCCCTCCCACTATAATAGAAAATCAGGTTTGTGCCCCCCTGAGGAACCGGAACATATATAAGTCTATGAGACCTGAGGAGATGCATCCCAGAGTCCTGAGGGAACTGGCTGATGTAGTTGCCACGCCATTCTCCGTAATATTTGAAAAGTCATGGCTATTAGAGGAAGTCCCTGGTGACTAGAAAAAGTGAAACATTACAACTGTATTTAAAAAGAGTAGAAAGGAAGACCCTGGGAACTACTGACCTGTCAGCCTAACCTTTGTTCTTGGGAAGATCATGGAACACATCCATCTAGAAGCTACGCTAAATCACATGGAAGACAGGCAGATCATTTGAGAAAGACAACATGGTTTCACCAAGGGGAAGTCCTGCCTAACCAATCTAGTGGCCTCCTCTGATGGAGTGACTACATCAGTGGACAAGGGAAGAGCTACAGACGTCATCTATCTAGATTTTGTAAGGCCTTTGACACAGTGCTCTACAATACCCTTCTCTCTACATTGGAGAGGTATGGATTTGATGGACTGCAGCTCTGCAGCAAGAGAGGAATTGGTTAGATAGTCACATCCAGATGGTAGTTGTCAACAGCTCAGTGTCCAGATGGACACTGATGACGAGCGGTGTCCCTCAGCAATGAGCCAGCAATGAGTGTTTGCAGCCCAGGAACCCAGCCATATCCTGAGCTGCATCAAAAGAAGCATGGCCAACAGGTCAAGGGAGGTGATACTTCCCCTCTACTCCACTCTGACCACATCTCACCTGGACATCTGCATCCAGCTCTGCGGTCTCCAATATAGAAAAGGGATGGACCTATTGCAGCAGGTCCAGAGGAGGGCTGCAAAAATGACTAGAGGGATGGAATACCTTTTCTGTGGAGAAAGGTTGAGGAAGTTGGGGTTGTTCAGCTTGGGGAAGAGAAAGTTCAGTGGAGACTTTGTTATGGCTTTACAGTGTTTAAAAGGGGCTTATACAAAGATGTGGACAAACTTTTCACAAGGGCATGTAGTGATAGGATAAGGGGTAATGTTTTTAAACTAAGGGAGGGTAGATTTCAGATTAGATATAAGGAAGACCTTTTTTTTTTTTTTTTTTTTTTTTTTTTTTTTATGATGAGGGTGATCAAACAGTGGCACAGGTTGCCCAGAGAGGCATGTCCCATTCTTGGAAACATTCAAGGTCATTAGAAGATTTATAAGACAATATTAAGGGTCCAGCTTCAACAATCCTCTGCAAGAATAATATGCTAGTTTTATTTTTCCCTCCTACCTATTCTATTTTAAAAGGTTCGTGTACAGGAACATTCATGATAATGTGCTCATTGTAATTACTAAGTCTTTAGTGGATTTTAAGAAGAAATTATAAAATTATGCAGAAAGCTAGGAAACTTTAAAAAGCCGAGACATTGTGAAGTAAATGTGTGCTTGTTTTAATATCATTTTTAGTTTCAATTGGGTTAAACCAGTTATGTAGGTAGTACTTACTACAATTTTTTTTGAACAGCAGGGACTGTTGAATGGAAAGAATAGCATATCAGTGAGGAAGAGGAAAGGAGAAGTGAATCAGAGGTCCAAGTGGCTGTTTTAGATGTTTGAGCTTGCTGTTTACAGATGTGCTTCCAGATTTCATCCTGTACTGCCAGAAGCTCATTCCTGGACAGCTCACATAGAAAGCTGCCAGTGCATCACCACTCTATCTTTGACATGGTGACTATGAGATTACTTTGTCATGGGACTTGCCCAAGGAATGCCTAGTTTAGCAGTTTGCATGAGGATTGCATTTCTGCTCTGTTGCTTTATCTGAAAATATCTACTTAGCTAGGAATCCTAATGCAAACATCCTTGCTACTCCATCACAGTGAGTTTTTATGTTGAGGCTAAAGTGCAGCTGATAAAAAGAGGAAGGACTTCTGATTATGAGCTTCCTAAGGAGTTTTATTTTTGTTCCAACTAGACACCACTTTCGATCTGATGGAATGTTTATACCATCATACATTTTTGTGCTGTTTTATTCGTAGTTGCTCTCTTGGGAAACTAGGTATGCTACTCAACTGTTAGGCAGTTAAATTGCAAATAGGGGAAGTGGTTTTGTTGTGCATGCAATCAAGTCACTTTTGGGAGACTGACACTTCTAAGATGAGATTTGGAGCACCTCCCACGGTCTAAAGTGGAATGGTCTGAATAAACCTAGCTTACCTTTCAAAAACAGGTCTGAAAGATGCTTGAATGTGCCGCACTGTCTCAAAGCATCTGATTACAAAGACTTCACCTGTCAAACCTCGCTATTACCTCCCATTGCTGTGGTTTGCTTTTAGTCTAGTGAGTCCCAAGATCATTGAGATGAGTGTTCAAGCTGTGGGAACTAAATGGAGAAGCATGTTACAGCCCCTGAATTTCCTCCCACTGCACTTGGAGTGGGGGATGATCCTCACCTTTGTACCCTGTTGAGATGGAGAAGAACACTGCTGATTCCATCCTTCACATAAAGGGACAAAGCCACTAAACACCTTTTATTTGATTGCATGGCCTGGGGCTTCTTTGGGCTCAATGTATATTCACTTAATTTGTGAGAGATTTGGCTTGGTCTCTTGCTGTTAATTTTCCTTTATCATAAATGTCATGGTGACTCCTTTGTATACAACTATACTTGTTGTGTTTGATATATTTGTTGCCTGAAAACCACATAACTAAATTTGAATACAAGAATAAGGATGTCACCCAGAAGACGGTTGCTTTCCTTTATTTATTGTTTAGTCAACTGTCCCTTTTTGGTGTGTGTTTCACTGTATTTGTCTATACATATTTATGAGTTACTAAATACGCCAATTGTAGGTCCATAAGACTGGGGGAAAGTGATTTCTTTCGAATGTTTTTTTCTCAGGGAAACTGAGGAAGCTTAATATTCTTTTCCTCCAACATTATACTAATGTACAGTCTTCTGTGAAAGCACATCCACAAGTGCAAGTAATAATAGTGGGAATATATTTCATGTGGTTAATGAAAGTTTATGGAAGCGTCTTCACAATAGTTGCTTTTTTTTCAGAAATGGATAATAAAAGTTATCAGTAGAAAAGAGGAAGAAAAGTACAGACACAGAAAACACTATTATTTTGTGTGGTTTACCATCTTGAGAGCTTGGCTTTACTTTTGTATCTGCTTCCTGATTATTACAATTCTGTCAATTGTTAGAAAAGTAAAAGAGAAGGAACATTTGTTTAACCGAATTCATGCTTTTATTGAACATATTTCTCAAGATATTGAAACTAGCACATAATTAAACAATTTTTTAATGCTACAATGCAATTAAATACTTGTTGCTTTCCACAGATAATTTAGAATTTCACTCTTTAATCCAGCCCAGACCCCATACTGATCAGTTAGATACAACATTTTCCAGATCACTTTAGCAAAATATTAATTTGGCTCTATACAGAGAATCCACTCTTTGCATCCATTTTAATCTAGCAGTTTATCTTATTGCATTACTTAACATTTTTCAGTAGAAAAGTATCATTTTGAATAAGAGTTGCCTGGCTTCAATCCAGTGGGAGCATCCATGGGCTCATTCAAGGTTTCATGTCACAGTCTTGCCTGTGGCTGTTTTTTCATATTACCTACAGGTCAGTGTTACATGACCTAATGCAATAGCAGTCTAGTAAGGCTCAGGCCATGAGAGCTTGCTGAGTTGCTGTGAGGGTTTCTACGTGATCCATCTGCTCAAAAAAGTCAAATCTGCACTCTCATTTAAAAAAGAAATCAAGGAGAGTCCTATTGTTCAATGCACAAGTTTTAAAATGTAGTAAACAAAGTCAGCATGAGCACTTACATGTGTAATATTACATATATTTATGTACTTCGCTAAACTGGGCCCTTTTACTGATGCAAAAGAAAGAGAAGGAAGAAAGGGGGGGGGTTATCTCTAAAACACTAAAAATCAAGGGTATTTGCTGCAGTAAAACATTGTCAAAATTCAGTGGCAGGTTACAGATAATTCAAAAAATGAAATCAGCATGTCTTGTTAGAAACAGGGATACAGCTTTTCCTTACTACCTCTGAAAGAAAGAGCAATGCCTTCAAAAGAAGCAGAAAGAACTGTCAGGGAAGAAAAGTGAGATAGCTGAGTGACAAATACAGATATAAGCAATGCTTGAATAATTTATGTGTTCTGTGTGAAAGAGAATTTCCATCCAACCCATACAAATTCTCCTTGATCTCCTTTGCTACACATTTACATGAGAACTGAAGGATATTTAAGAGTTATAGGGTAGAACTTTTTCATTGTGCTAATCACAACTCCAATTTCACACTATATCAGTCCTTTTCACTTGGGCTCACAGAGCCTATTATAATGCCCCTTTAAAAAACTTAGAGCCAAAACTGCTTCCTCACTGCGCATTCAAAACAAGGAGCATCTATGACATTCTAGAATAGGGAAGGGAAGTATAAACAGCTATGGAAAACCAACTTTAAATTAAGCTGGAAGGGGTTTAGCTTCTGGTGCCTTTCACAGAATTGTTTCACAGAATCATAGAATATTTAAGTTGGAAAAGACCTTCATTGAGTTGGATCATTGAGTCCAACCATAAACCTAACACTGCCAAATCCACCACTAAAGCTTGTCCCCAAGTGTTACACCTACACACCTTTTAAATACCTCCAGGAATGCTGACTCAGCTACTGGATGCCCTGTTCCAACGTATGACAACTCTTTCATTGAAGAAATATTTCCCAATACCAAATTTCAGCTTCTCCTGGTGAAATCTGAGGCCATACTCTCACCCTGTCACTTGTTCCTCCTTTCAGGTAGTTGTAAAGAGCAATAATCTCCCCTCAGCCTCCCTTTCTCCACACTAAACAATCCCAGTTCCCTCAGCCACTCTTCATAAGACTTGTTCTCTAGACTCAGCTGTTTTGACCTTCAGGAAACCTGAAGGCATCTCTGACTACTGCTTACCTGTCAGTAATTCTGACCCTGAAAGTCAGAATATGGAAATTAGGAGATTATCCATCATTTTACAGTGAAGTGGGGAACAGTCATGTTCTCAGAGTTGTAAATGTACAAAAAACACTAGCTAACAGCTATAATCATTTGGGTTTGAGATGGAGATGTATCAGGTTAGGGAGATGTAGATTAGATATTGACTCAGTGTTTCAGTGTCTAAAATTCACGCTTCTGTATCTTTACAAAGGTTCTTATTACAATGGCCAAGATCTGTGCCTGTTCAATCTTCCACTAGTATTCAATCTTCAGAGTAAATTCCAGAGTATAGCAGCTTCTGTTCAAATATAAACATGTATGAACTAGGTGTTGTCTATAATAAGATGTAAAACATTACATCTAATTTCGTATCATTCCATCTGAATTAAAGAAAAGATTTAATATTAGATCATTACTTTTCCAGACAAAATAAAATATTTCATAGTGTCTCAATATTCTGCTTTAAAGATTATCAAATATTATGTCTTTTCTTTTGGATTTTTCCATGTTCTTTTTCCATATTCCGTTCTTTTTCCTTATTTTATAAATTTTATTTGACATCTTAAATATTTTCTGCATGATACTGTATGGCAATCTGACATCTTCATAACTTTATACATTCTTAAGTACTCATGTAATTTTCTTTTTCATTTAAAAAAATGCAGAAATATAAGCTCAAATCCACCCTTAAACTGCAAAGAAATTTTAAAACCTTTTAAGTGCCCTGTTGGTTCAAGGTCTTAATCTTTTGAGAGGAAATATTAGCAGAAAAATCTTTATGCTTTACATGAAGCTATATATAATTGGGACATTCCACAAATAAATAGTTAGGTCTCTCATATTTTCAGTTTCTTGTCTGAGTTTCTTACTAAGCATTAATTTCTGCCAGCCTATATGATAACCCTGGAAATCAATGTAATATTTCAGGTAAGCTGCTCTAGAATATTCTGTGGAGGTGTTAATTATACTTTTTATTAGAGTTTGGATTTAGGAATGAAAACTCATGGTGATTTATACTTCTTTGTAATTAGATGTAATAATTGGCATTTTTTTCAGTGTGCTGTGGCTTTGCTTTGAAGGCACAACAATATTTTATACTTAGTGATTTCCAATATTTATTAGTTTTCCCATATCTCCTTGTGGGTCTCTCTACTGAAACATCCCATCATGCTCCCTCTATTGTCATCATTGCAGTGCCCATCACTTTCCATAGGTCAAGGAGTTTTATACGGCGTTCCTCTTCATTTCTGTAATTGTAATTTCCTGGTAACTCTTTGGAAAGCAACTTAGCGAAAGGGAGCGATGTGTCCGTGGAAGGTACAGCACAAAACAAAGAGATCTGAAGAATTTATCCCAGCAAATTTGACTTTCCAAAGGAGTGAAGTCTCACATCACAAACATATCTTCCATTACATCCTTTCACATATGCTTTTTTGATTGTCTGTTTCTTTGGATCCAGGTAGTAGCTCTCTTGGTCATTAATGAAAGAATGATATTGCATAAAGAGAATGGGCTAAATCTATCTTTATGTTGTAAACATATTAAATATGCAGCTCAGGAAAAGCTTGGAGTTTCACAAGTATCTAATATGTACTTTTTGCAAATAATCCCTTCATGTCAACAGTTGGAATTTCCTCTGTTTGAGGACAACCATCTTCCCTCTCATGGGTAATGACTAAATATGTGTCTCTTTGGTCATTCTTCATCACCCAAAGATTCTCTTGTGCTGAGGGACATCTGCATTGGGCTAGATATGCTACTTTTAGCACAGTCACAGTAAGCTAAAGAAAAAATATGAACCAGAACCCACTTTATAATCTAGAACTTTCTCTGGGATGTAATCATTGCCCTGATTTTGAGTCTTTCACACTTAAAGATGTTAAAATGCAGCACTTTGCTATCATGACTTAAGAAGATGTGAAATAATGTTGAAATGCAAATCTGAATCCTGGTTTTGATCAGCTAATTCTGAAGATCTGAAGTGATGAATGAAACATCTGTTTTATGTTTTGTGTTTATTGTTCAGATCAGCTGATTTATAGAAATGACATCAACTGGTGGAATACAGTGGTTTTGACCTTGGTTTCAATATTATTTTGCCTTTGTTTCTGTTTTTAATATTATTTTTGTAGACTATTCCTCATTTTCACAGTAGTAGTGAACTACTGAAATATAATAAAATCCCTGAAAAACCTTTTTTTATATTGAGTTTATAACCCTTGATCCAACATTCCTGACTTTCTAGAAGAAGGAAGCGCAAGTGGATGGAAGAGAGGGTTCATAGTAATAGAAATTGAAATATTGAACAATAAAGCAAGAACTCTGTGGCTGCCTAGAAAGCAGAGTTATAGGGAAATGATGAGACAGCTGATGCAGAAGCAAAGCTGAACACTGCAAAGGACATTTGCACAGTGTAGTAATGCATAGTATTTCAAAGCTACAATATCCAGTTTGAGATAAAATCCAGATTATTTTAGCTTCGAAACCACAAAAATATTTTTCTGCTCTTATTCAGATATTCTAATAGAATGCCACAATCATAAAGGGCTGTTTTATAACTAAATCACAAAACTTCCACAGTGAAGGATGCTTGGATGTTAGCCACAGCTGAGAGAGTATGATGGCTAGAGGACCCATGATGGAAAGTGACAGCCTACATTAATAAACACATTCCTATATGCAAAGGAAAACAAAAGGACTGAAGAAATACAGGGAGAGGCTAAAAGAGAGCTGTTTTATTTCGTTGTGAGGGGAGAATGACGAGGAGGTTTTTGTCTTCAGGTACTTAACAGAGAGCTACAGAGATGAAAAAGTAAGGCTGTTTTCAGAGATAATGCAGTAAAGGGCAAGAGGCTGTGAAAACAAGCTGCAAAAAGGAAAATTCTGCTTAAATACAAGGAGAAAGAGGAAACAATCACAGTAAGAGAGACCAAGCACAGAAGTAGGAGCCCAGAATAGTTGTGCAATCTTTAACCATGCTGATTTAAAAACTCAACTGGATGAGACCCCAAACAAAGTGTTTTGAGGCATCAACTGACACTTCTTCAGGTGGGAAGTTGCACTGGACATCCTCCAGAGGTCCCTTTCAATTTATTGTTTTGTGTGCACATGAGAGGGTGTGTATTAACAATATAATTGTGTACACAGTTGTTTGTCAACGTCAAATTTGATCCTTAGCTGCCTCTTAAAGATATTACAGCTGTAATTTAAGATGAGATGAAGTTTTTCAAAAGTAATTCTTACATATTCTTACTAAAAAGCAGCAATGTGTATGGTGTAACAAACATATTTAGCCTGCTACTTTAGGACAAGGCATCTACGCAGCCCACAACACAAATATAAAAGTATTATAGTAAGTAATTTCAATTTGATAGGACTCTTTACCCACATCACAGGAATATATTTGATTGCCAAAAATTTGGGTATAATTGAAATTTCCTAGGACCAATTAAAATGACAGCTCCATCAGCAAAATATTGAGAGCACTTTTTACTCAGATTTATACAGCAGTGCATGGGATTTTTCAGTTGCTTTGTTCTGTTATAACAAGTTTCTTTTTTTACTAAGCTACTTTGCTCACAGATTAATACAGGCTGGTGTTGCTGAGAATTTGCCCACAGTCTACAAGCCTAATTAGAAAACAAAAATTATTTCAATCAGAAGAGAAGTAATTTTGATTCCCTAAAATCTTCCGAATCATCTGTAACTGAGATTTCTGCTTTCAGGAACATTGCTTTTCCCCATTACATGCATTGAAATTAATGTTTGCTGAAAGCAAATAAGAGTAAAATTAAATATTTTCTGATACAAATGATAATTGGGCACTTGTCTGATAAGATGGTTTTATTTAAACAAAATGTACTCATGTAACACTGCATTTCCGATTCCACAATCCTGTAATCTTCAGGTTGCTCCTGTTTTACAAGTCATTATAATTAAAGGCAGGTGTTCAATTTAGCCACCAGAAGGGATGACTTAATGGTGTAATTATTAGTTGTAAAAGATTTTTAATTAGAATCATAAAGTATTTGGGTGCATAAGATGCAGGTAGATGCTCATCAATTATTTTTTTTAAGTACATAGGCATCTATCTCCAATAAAATGAGAAGAACTTCAGCTCCTAAGTATTTTAAAACTGTCATTAGAAGCTTATTTAAGTCTTAGGGCATTAGCTAAAAATACTCCTTTGTGTAAAAGTCAGGTGGAAGTTTTTATCCAAGCTTTCTAGTAACAAATACGTATTACTAGAAGAAGTTTAATATCTTCCTTGCTTGAAATTAATTGTTGTAGCACTTTATTCTGATTTTCTTTTTCAAAATAAAGAACAAAAATATTTATCAAACAATTCTTATCTGTTTTCTCAGTAATAATATTATCCATTTAGTAGACAGTAGATTTTTTCCTGAACATAAACTGAACACATTCTCCTAAACCACAGATTTTATTTTTTGCCTTTAGCTTACACAACCAGGTTCTACACTTCATAAATACCTGTCAACTGCTTCATTTGTCAGGTTTTATGAATGGTTCCTAAATCTTCTTTGCACGTATTGTGTCATTTTGTAGATGTCAAATGTTCCTGACTTTTTGACTGCTTTTTTGTTGAAAAGCAAAAAATTATCAACTTACAGAGAAAAGGTACCGTACAAAAATACGTACTTTCACTCTTGAAATGATGTGTAGACAAATTCCATTTTTTGCTATTAAATGTAATATTTCCCAAGAAACATAAGAGGAAGAATCAGTTATTATTTGTTTTTTTCCTTAGGAAGCTATAATTGCCTAAGCATCAGCTCCCGGTCATGATTAGAAAGAAGTTATTGGGATAGGTGGATCTTTGATTTAGTCTGTTGTCATGTAGCTCTTGTACTTACTCAGCTGCTGTAATAGGACCCTTTAACATTTTAATAGAATTTTTAACATTCTGACACAACTCATCACATGTAGTGCTTGTTAGTGCTTAGACAATGGCCTTCTGTTAAATGGAGATTTTGCAAAATAACACAATTGTCATGGTTTCCTACCTTTTAAGAGACCAACATGAATCTTGATGCTGACCTGGCATAACCTCAAGCCATGAATTCAAGAATTCACCCATGTGATTTATATTTCAAAAGTACACATTATTCATGATGTTTCCATCGTGTGCACATTTCATCCTATCCGTAATATTCAGAATCATTTTGTATGCTCTAAAGCTGTCCTAAGTTCTATTAATTAAGATTGGAAATGACAGTCCTTTAGAGATCACATCAAGGCAGATCTTCCATGATAATTGGTGAAAACAGCCAATGATGTGATGCATGATGTCTATGATGTCTATGCTTCCAACTTCCAATCAATACCAATGTCTACGTTACAATGCTAGAATATCCCTTGCACCATCATAGGATCAAGACAACTTAATGGCCATTTGGAGGTCACAGTTCCTCCACATTCCCACAGCAGCTTAGTTTTGTCAGCCTTCTTTTGTTAATGGAAGAGTTTGCTCTCCTGTGTATACCCAGCTAACTAAGATAGTAAGCAAGACTCTGTGTCCTGCTGGATCTCTGCCTTCCCCTGACAATTTTATTCTTTTTCTATTGTCAGAGACAATTTTGCTGATCCAGTAGAAAAGATTTGAGGAGTCTAGTTGTTTCTTTTCCAGTGTGACTATGGACAGATCATGATCATTTAAATGAGGATTAACAGATATGTGCGTTGGAATCCATTAGTACCTCTTCGTGTCTGAGTAATTCCTGTTACAGAGCATACCGCGCGATAAAGCTATGTTATTTAATTCAGGATTTTACAAGTCAGCAGATCATAATGATATTACCAAGAAGTTTCAAATAATGGGAGCAGAATAGAAACAGAAAAAACATATTTAGACCTAGTGAAATGTGTGTTGCCATTCATAATAATATCTTATATATAATAAAAAAGTGATAAATAATAAAGGAACGGTGTCTTGGGATATGAAAAGCAAGACAAAATTGTATAGCTACTTCAATATATATGTCTATTTAACTTCTCAGATATTAATGTTGTTTTAAGAAGTTGTTATTAGTCAGTTTATTTGGTTTGTTTTCTGTTGTACTTTTCGGTTCTGGACCAAACCAGCAATCAAATCATCTTATTTCAGGGCAATTTTTAAAAAAAAAAAATTTAAAAAGTGCCATCTGTCAACTCTTTTTTCTTCTATCGGATTTTTACAAATTAAATTTCTTATACATTGTTCAATGAAATAACAGTCAACAAAGATAAAGATTTTTGAATCCTATACCAAACTGTACATTTAGTAGTTCAGTGATCCAGAAACTATGTGAATGTTCTGGAATATTTTCTTTCTAATACAGACTTCACAAAAGAAATGAAAAATTGGTAAAGGGTGTTGATGCTGAAAAAGTGCCCTGGTTGCAATAATGTTATATTGATACATTTCATGGTATTAGAGACATTTAAGTACACCATAAAGTGCAACACACAATTCCACTCAGAATATGTCTTGAATTCTTTCAAAATATAATAATGAGGACTTTATGTGAAATCCTTATATTTGTTGGTAAGCTGCTGTTTACATAAATAGCCTCACTCAATCTTTAAAACTCTTGTATGAGTGAAAGGTCTTCAACATCGATAAAAGAAAGGAAAAATTGCACAATTCATATGTAAAGTTATATATTTAATCAAGGTTATATACACATTCATTTGTGCAGCCTCAGTGCTGGAAAACAGCTTCATTCAGTTAAATTTCCTATTAGTAAAACCAGAGAATTCATCAAAGTTAATTATTAGATGAGTATTACCTACTTTGGACAGGAGAACATGTATAACAAACTAACAAGAAAAAAGTTCACAGTAATTTTATAAATTAAATTGCTATTTATCTCTTGACAAAAAAAACAAACCTGTAACTTGCTGAGGGTTTTTCCAGACTCGAATTTGGTTTCAGTTATCAGTGCTGACTACCATAAAGAAACATGTTTGATTAAATAGGAAAGAGAGAAAATTGGGTTTCCTGTGATATCTATATATTCACTCCTCTTGGATCTGAAAAATAAAAATGGAAACTATGAATGAAGTTAATCTAAAGACTGATAAATGCTTTCTTTGTCTTAAAGACCATTACTTGTATTTTGACCAGGGCAGACAGTTCAAAGTGCTCCAGAAAGCTACTATGGTACCAGATGCTACACAGGGTACAGTATAGACTAGGTTCTTATAATACTTCATGCTTTATATTAACTCTTTCAGAGATACAAAGGATGGATTTTTTTCTGGTCTAATTCATAGTGCAAACTGTCCAGGGCTATTGAGCACAAATATAAAACTTCTGATCCACAAGGTCCTCAAGGTGTTGTCCAAGACACAGGCCATCAGAAATGGCTATTGTTGTACTCTGGCCATCTGCTAATGTCTTTTTTTGAGACACATTTCTGGGTTTGATGTGAATTTGGCTTGACTCCATTTGAGTATCTTTTACCTATGCTTGTGTATTTTCTTGTAAAAAAATAAACTAAATGCTTTCTGTAGCAAGACATGACAGGATATCCAGTTAAATCAGCATCTGTTTAAACGGAATTATCATGATTCATCTTTCCTCATTGCAAAAATCTTTAGTGTGAATGTTTACATCAGAGCTAGTAATAGATATCTTATTCTCAATGGAGACAAATAGGCACTTTAAGGCTGTGATTCAGTTCCTCTTAAGGTAGATATCTGAAATGCATTATGTCATAAAACAGTGTTAACTATCAATGCTGTGTAATAAATCTATAGAAATGCTCAAGCAGGATAATTATTGTAACATTTTTTTACATGACCTTTTGACTCCTGATGTGAAACCACTGGTATCAAATCAAAAATCTAAATATAATCATTCATGTCTCTCACACATTCCTTCAGAACTCTTTAAAGGGAAGGTGAGAGGCAAACAGCTGTCAAGGAACTTTATTTTACTCAGTTGCCAGGCCATTAATAACAATACTTCCTTTTTATTTCTGAAATAATTTCAATTTCAGTATTTAAAAAAACATAAGAAATGTATTTAGCCTCCAGTGGAGTAAATAAGAGAAGGTGCCTATGGAAAACATCAAAATCCTAGTCACTGTCTTCAGTCTCTTGCATTTCTCCAGCATCCAGCACTGTTATTTTTGAGATATTAGAGGTCATGGCCCTGTATTTTCAGTTTCTTTTAATGGTCTGCTGGCTATGCATTTTTTTTTACTCTATTTGTATCAGTTTCTCTTGACATCAGGCTTTGCAGGCTCAATTTTCATTGTGTAAAGAGGATTTTCAGCTATCTGTTTTAAACTCATCTCCTGCAGTCTTCAGCCAGAGTCTTATCTTTATTTTATTTTGGTGAGTTTGGGTTGAAAAAACAAACAAACAGTTCTTCATGTAGCTTATCTTCTCCTTTTTGACTTTGTAAACTATGATCATATTCCTCCTCAGTCTTCTCCTGTCCAAAGCATCACCCTCCATGCAGGGCTGCTGCTCCATCCACTTGGTCATTTTGTTCAAGTTACCATAAAACTATTTTGAACTCCACAACATCCTTCTCGACATGAGGAAAACACGTTAGCACATAGAAGTTCAAGGTGTGAGTGCATGCAGCAAATGATGCTTTTACTTCTACTTGCAACATCTTTCCTGATAATGCTCAACATATGTTGAACACAAGGACTTGTCCAAAATAGTAGGAACTTCAAAGAGGTACTCCAAATTAAGACGTAGGGAAGCATGATTTTCCACTGGCAATGCAAAGGATTATCTAACTTTGAGTTCCTTTTGAGTAGCCTCCTACATTAGAAACATAGAAATAGATACTGTGAAAAAAAACTAAAATTGAAGAAGGGAAAACTATGCCTTTTGTTTAATTTCCTGGACTCTGTACCTAAAGTCATTCAGCATTTGGAAAGATAGAGCTTTACACCATAACTCCCATGGACCTAAGTGAGAATCTGAATAGGGAAGAAATAATGTATTTGAATCTCATGCCTTAAGATAAGATTTACCGTGGTGGGGTTAAATGGGTCTTAAGAGATAAATGGGCCTCTTCAGAGGTTTAAATCCCATGCAAAGAAAACAATGAATCAGAAACTACAGGAGTTTAATGTGTTAGATTTTTGGTAGGAAATACAAACTTCCCAAGAGTGTAAGGAACATGAAGATTAATTAAGTTCATGACAGTCTCAGTTTCCTTCAAGGGTTCTTAACTGATTAGATATTACTTGGACTTTTGTTTGGAAAAATATAGAAGTCAAATCATGATACTTGAAGAAACTGATAGTAATTACAGTTGCAGCAGTAATGACTTAGTAATGCTTTCAGTCTAGCATGACACTTCTTCATTAGTTTTTTTTCACTATGTAACTTTTGTTCCAGTTCTTCTCTTTATCTTCACTACAATATAGTATGTGGTAGTTTTAACACACGAAGACTCACACATGCACACACACTCACACAAATTGCAGTGTTTGACACAACACAGTAAGGTAAGTTACAGTGTTTATACTCGTATATCAGTTTTAGCCGTGCAAAAGCAGATTCTACCAAAGAAAGCCAAGATTACAGGATAACACATTGGGCCATGAATTACATTAACCACAGAATGTGATCTTGATAAATGCAAGCAGGGACAGGTAACCCGGAAAGAGCATAGGGATGCTGCCTGGTTGTTTAGTTGGGTCAGGAAGACCAATGTGCAGCTGGAGCTGAACTTGGTGAGAGAAGAAAAGAATAACAAAAAGGGCTTCTATAGGTGTGTCAAGCAAAAAATGGAAGTTTAAAGAAAGTATATCCCCACTGCAGAATGAAAATGTTGACCTCATATCAAAAGACGAGGAAAAGGCTGAGGTACTCAATTAGTTTTTACCTCAGTCTTCACTGGCAGCTGCCCTCTTCCACCCCTCCAGGGCCAATGAACAACAAGATGGGGATCGGGGGGTTATAGCCCTTCTCACTGTAGGGAAAGATAAGGTTTGTGACCACCTGAGGAACATGAACAAATACAAACCTATGGTATCTGATGAGAAGCATCCCAGAGTCCCAAGGGAATTCACTGATGTGGTTGCCAAGCCATTCTCCATAACATTTGAAAAATCATGGCAGTCAGGAGAAGTCCTTGGTGACTGGAAGAAGGGCAACCTTTTGCCCATTTTTGAAAACGGTAAAAAGAAGGACCCTGGCAACTACTGACCTGACAGCCTCACCTCTGTGCTTTGAAAGATCATGGAACAGATCCTCCTAAAAGCTATGTCAAAGCAAATGGATGACAGGGAAGTGAATCTAGACATAGCTTCGCCAAGAGCAAATCCTGTCTGACCAACTTAGTAGCATTAGTGGGCATGGGAAAGACAATGGGTGCAATCTATCTGGATTTCTGTAAAGCCTTTGACATGGTTCCCCAAAACATCCTTCTCTCTAAAATGGAGGGATGTGGATCTGATGGGTGAACTGTTCAGTTGGTAAGGAACAGACTAGATGGTTGAATTTAGAGAGTAGTGGTCAACGGTCCAATGTCCAGATGGAGATCTGTGATAAGTGGTGTCTCTAAGGGGGTCTGTACTGGAACCAGTGCTGTTTAATATTTTCATTGATGATATACACAGTGGAATGAAGTACACCCTCAGCAAATTGCTGGATGACACCAAGCTGAGTGGGGCAGTGGTCTCACCAGAAGGACGGGATGTCATCCAGAGGGACCTGGACAAGCTGAAGAAATGGGCCTTTATGAACCTCACAGGTTCTACAAGGCCAAGTGCAAGGTCCTACACCTGAGTCAGGGCAACCCCTGGTATCAATACAGGATAGGGAACAATGTAGGAGCAGCCCTGCAGAGAAGGACTTGGGATTGCTGGTTGCTTGACATGAACTGGCAATGTGCACTCACAGAATAGAAAGCCAATCGTATCCTGAGATGCATAAAAAGACGCATAGCCAGCTGATCAAGGGAATTCATTCTCCCCCTCTACTCCACTCTTGGGAGACCCCACCTAGAATATTGTGTCCAGTTCTGGAACCCCCAACATATGAAGGATATGGAACTGTTGGAATGGGTCCAGAGGAGGGCTACAAAGACGGTCAGAAGTCTGGAGCACCTCTGCTATGAGGACAGTGTGAGAGATTTGGGGTTGTTCAGCCTGGAGAAAAGAAGGCCCTGGGGAGACTTCGTAGCAGCTTTCTGGTACCTGAAGAGGGCTACAAGAAAGCTGGGGCGGGACTTTTTACAAGGGCAAGCAGTGATAAGATGAGGGGTAATGGCTTTAAATTGTGAGGGGGATATTTAGATTAGACATTAGGAAGAAATTCTTCATGATGAAGGTGGTGAGACACTGTCACAGGTTGCCCATGGAAGCTGTGGATGCCCCCTCCCTGGAAGTGTTCAAGGCCAGGTTGGATGGGCCCTTGAGCTGCCTGGTCTAGTGGGAGATGTCCCTGCCCATGGCAGGGGGATTGAAACAAGATGATATTTAAGGTCCCTTTCAACCCAAACCATTGTATGATTCTAATGTTTTTTTTAACTTTTCTTTTTCCTACTGAAGAAATATTCATGTGTGTGAAGAAGTCCTTTCTAACAAGCTTCAAGAGGTTTAGAAAACCTTCCTCTTTTATTCATCCTCCAAGCCCCTTATTGCTAGCTTGTATGAAATATCTTTGTAAAACAGCCTATTAATTCAGCATAGAAGGCAGCGCAAACCCTTCCTGGAAATAGCTGTAATACTAACTGCCAGATATCTGTCTTCTGCATTGTAAAACAACAAGTGTAGGTTCTCTCTTTAGTGAATATAACAATGAATGCAACAATGTAAGATGAAGCATACAATAGAAACATCTACAATAGAAACATCTTTTAATGCATTCTGAGAAATTTTGCATAACTTTAAGGAAAAAAAACTCAAAAAAACCCAACAAAAAAGAAAACAGTCTTCCTTGCAGCTACTAGATTTCTATGCCTTTAATATAAACCCAGAAAAGATTTGAGATGGCTGGCAACATCAATTGCAACTCCGCTTCCTCCAGTTTCTCACAAAAAAACACTTTCCTGAGATACCACACTGTTTTAAAAGTCAAATCTGGGGATTATTTGTTACAAATTTCTTATAAAATCAATGAGGAGAAAAAAAATGTACCTAACCTCCCATTTTTTAGTACTGAAAAGTTCTACAGTTTTCTAAGCCAGCCTGTATGGTGTGATTTGCGCTGTGCTACAGCAATCATTTGTTTGTTCTTTCTTTAACAAGATAACTTAGAAGTTCATAATGTGCCTTACATACATGATCCATTTGGCCTATTGAAGGAGATTCTTCAGCAAATCTTCTGTCGTATTTGATCTTTGATTTTTTTTCCTTCTAAATAACTCTTGTTATTGTAATGCTTCAGCTGAGGAATGGTGAATTAGCCCATGAAACGTTATCATAGTCTCATTATCATTGTGTCATTAGTGAATATTTGTAGGCAGGATTGCATGGTCCATAAACATAACTAAATGGTGGTGAGAAATATTGTAGTATCTGATATTAGGAATAGAAAAATGTAAAATGAAAAAAAAGAGAATGAAATGCTGCAAAACAGAAAACATAAAAGACAAGTAGTAGGATAAGCACCAAAACTCTTGAAAGAAGTCTGATTTCCCTTTGTTTGATGAACTCTGAAGCATCTGGAGCTGGCGTATTTGTACAAAATTGTGCTGCTCTGGAGTCTAATATCCTCAGGCTGCCAATGGCTTCAGTTTGGACAATTCTAGGTCTCTTTCTTCTCCCACAGATCATACTTATCTTTGACTTGTCATCCACTCAGCTTTCTCTGAAAGTGGCAGACAGGCCTTAAAAGTATCAAAATTTAGCCAACATTTGAATAGACAGAATCCTAAGGTCTCTTCTTCTATTGAAATCTTAACTACAAATGGTTACATCAGCTACAATTCCTTTTATATTGTCCCTTGTAGAAAACTTTTAACAGAAATGTTGCCTCTGACTATGGTTGTAAGTTCTAAGTATTAGTAATCTATTCTTAAAATTATTCGGGGATCCTATTTCAGTATTTCCTAAATAGTTCAATGGCCACGTGAATATTTTTGGCATAAGATTGTTAAAAACATTAATAGTTTACACGTGGACACTAGTGAACAATCCCACATGTTATTAAAACAAAACCAGTACCTTAGTTACTAAAAAGAGTGTAAGAACAATCTACTGAGTGAAAACAGAGCTTTACTGATGGTAACATAGGGTTTTTTTCCCTAGTCATTCTAGCTTTCATATATGTACAAAAGCTACTGCCACTGCAAAATAAAATATCATTGCGTTGTCCCAGTAAAATAAGTAAATTTAATTCATTAGTAGGGCTCAATGAACTTTCTCTGACTTTTATTTGGTATTTTAGAGGTTTTCTCCTTTTATTGGAAGGCTGTTTGCTCTCACTTTCTCCCTTTTAATACGGGATCCCTATCATACCTCCTAATAACCTGATAAACACTGTGTAATTGTGTCACAGACAGATGCTCTCAGAGTAGGATACCATGCATGTGCTGTGCTGCATTTAGGTTAATGGCTATAACACTTTCTGTGTCAGAGGTAGTCTGTCATCAGTACTTTTCCCCTTGTGGTATGCTGAGAGTGGTCTTACCTTTAAAGTTAATGTTTTTCTACTACAGAAAAGTAAAACTAACCTATTTTTTCATTCTTCCTGTTTTTAGTCTAAGATGTTGTCTAATACTAAGTCCACACTAGAGGTGTACTTTTTCTTCAGCATAGTGCAGTTGACTTGACTAATCTGGCCTTGTGCTTTACGACTTGTCATTTGCAGTGTGTTTTCCACTTGCAACAAAAATGTTCTACTAAATATTTCATATGAAACACAACACCTAATGTTTATATAACTGCTTTCAAAATGTGTTAAATCAAGATAAGCGAATTAGTTATTAGGCAAAAAATAAGACAAAAGAACAAGCTGAAATGTAGAATATGCACCTTTCAGTTCTGCAATCTCATCTAGGAATAATAAGCATCTTTCTGGAGTTGTTCATGTTAGGATTCTGCCTATTTGTCTGTCTGTACATAATCCAGTGCAGTGATTCCTCTAGACTGAACTACACTTTTAGGCTTCATCAGATTTTGGAAATGAAAGTAACTATGATAAATATGATAGATTGTATCTGATCTCATTTGTAAGATTTGGGTAAACAGTAGGAAGATGCATATCTGACATTCATCTTCTTTTATATTGTTATAGCGAATATGTTAACGCTCAAGTCACCATTCCGTTTTCTCTCAAACATTTCATTTTGTTCAGTTGAAACAATGTTACAATATTAAGTTAATGAATTGTGAATCTCTTTGGTACAGGGAACTCTTACTCTTACTCTATTCCAAGAAAATAGTATGAACATGCTTAGACCTCAATAGTTTCATTGAATCTCTGTCATGTGACAAGAGGCTCAAAAATGTTCTTTTTTTGATATTCTCTAGTGTACAATTACCTTGATTTTTAAGAGAAGTGTAGGGATTCCTTGCATAAGAGAGAATTCCTGCTGCTTTGTTTAAATTGGGCTAAATCTCTTTGAAAGGGGTTTTCTGTTTTGATGAAATTTAGAAGTAAATTCTGCCAAGCAGTTTGAGTAACCTGGGATGGCAAATGTGACAGAGAAGATAGCATGGAAGTGATAATACCTTTCTAAACAACACTGCTTAGAGAATACATAAAGAGCAACAACAGACGTTAGTAGGATGGCAGTGACTTAAGAGGAAAAATAATAGAACTAAACATCTGTGCTTCACCTTCACCAGATGTACCCTGTAATTTTGTGCAAATATCTGAAAAGCATAAAGAGAGCGAGTAATCAGGCATTGGAATGGCCTGCGCAAAGAATTCACCATCCCTGGAGGTTTGTAAAATATGACTGGATGTGGCACTTAGTGCCATGATCTAGTAATCATGGTAGTGTTGGATTAAGGGTTGGACTTGATGATCTTGGAGATCTCTTCCAACCCAGATAATTCTATGATTCTATGAGATCAAGGAGAATTTTACCAAAATATTTGTGTTCTTGTGGCAGATATTTCTGTCTGAGTTCTACTTATTTCTACACTGAAAAGGAGGAAGAATTTTGGCTTGCAACCCAATTAAGCCCATTACTAATGAAGATATGATGATAATAAGAAGTGACACAAGAACTCAAAAATAATTTGTCCATGTTTAAGAATGTGCATACTCACTAAATTACAGGGGAAGTAATATTGCTAGGCAACAATTGTTCATGAAAGATCAACTTCCACTTAAGATGGTTAGAAATATAATAAACACAAAGCAGCTTCAGGTATATTCTTAAATGGAGAGAAGCACATTAATATAGAAGAGGTTTTTTATGGCTTTCTATTGGTGTGAGGACAAGAACTGGTCCTTTTATCCCTAAGGTGAAAATTAAGGCTTTCAACACATAGCATTATACCTTCTGTTTTTACTCATACTAATGAGTAGCTTATCTATTTTTCTTTGACCTTCTTCAAGCACAGTAACTTGCTGAAGTGGTGATATTGAAGCTTTCATTATTGTTCAGAAAACTGTGCTGTCAAAATGCTTGACTGGTGTCTTGTTGTCAAAACGCTTGACCAGTGTCTTCTGGGTTAATGTTTATTTGGAATGAACTCATTTGTTAAAAAAAAAAGAAAATCTGACACTTAAAAAAAATCTGTAGGATTTTCCTAAGGGCTGGGGGCAGCATGGTGACAAGTACCAACTCAAGTGGACCGCTCAAATGGTCTAAACTCAACGTCAGGACTTAAGGATGTTATTTTACATCTATTTGTTACAATTTGATAGAGATTGTTGAGTTTCTGGCACAATGCAAAAAAAGTTGTTCATTAACACTTGCCACTAGAAGTTTACTGCTATCAGCAGTTCATATAGCTTTGCAATAAAATTTCCCTGCTCCTGAGTTTCCCCAGTTTGGTATGAGGTGTTGTGGACTTCAGAGCTATACCATTGTTTTGTTGGTTTGTTTATTTTTATGTTTTTAATGAATTCCTAGATTCAAAAATTAAATAATCTGTCTACAGAATACAAAAATCTCTCAACAACTGGAAAACCTCAATGAAAAAATTAAAATAAGAACAGTGCAAGTATTAATATATCAATTACTGTTCTTATAGACAAATATACAAGGAGAAAAGAATACTACACCTAAAGAAATCTATACTTTCCAAGAAATTGTCTGTCTGAAATTCATCCAGCTATAACACAACCTGGACATGTACACAGCTTTCATGAGGGCACTACAAACTTGTCTTTAGTCAATATTAGATCATTGAATCATCATATCATTGAATCAGATCTATTCTCAAGCTAAAACTACACAAAGTATAGACACTTCTTTTCTCCCTAAGGTTTTTTCTTTCTTCATCTGTTTCTTCCTAAATTCAGTATTTAATCCAGACATCTGTTTTTAACAATGTTTTTGTCCCCAAACATTTGCCAGAGCCCAACATTAGGATATTCATGTCTTGAGGCACAGACATCTGTTAATCATGCGAGAAAAAAAGAAAGAAAAAAGGAAAAAAAAAGGAATGAAAAAAAAGTAATACCAAAAAAGGAGAAGCTTTTAAATTTGTCTTTGTCTTTATCTTGGCAAAACAAACTGGATATTTATTGGATATACAATGTCTTCAACATACTGTCAGATCTGAAATAAACTTCAGTATGTGTCTTTTATGCACGTTTAGAAAAAAACACAATTTCATGTAACTATATACATGATCTACTGAATTCATCACAAATATGTCAAAAAGACTAATGTCTGTAGTTCATTAATCTTAATAGATATTAGAGGTGATGTTAACCAGACAATTCTGGTACGGAGTAAGGTGGGGATAGAGCAAGATGAGCACATACTGAGGGATGAATAATTATCTATCCTGACTTTTGGGAAATCAAAACTTCAATCCCTGAAAGGCATGGTCTGCTCAAATTCTACGGCACAAGGCATTTCTCCTTGAGTCATTCTATAGACACAGAAGACACCCATAGAAAGGAGACTATATTAGGAAAGAACCCTTCAGTATTAGATGCTTCATTCATGATTGAGGACCATATAAATAACCGTGTCAATTGGCACAGCTTCAAAAGGAGGATTTCAGAGACCTTCTCTGTACAGCAGTGACTTCCAACTCAAACCATTAAGTGGAAAAATAGTCACATTCTTTGTCACGCTCTCTCCTCCTGCTTTCTTTCTGGAACCTAGCTCTTTGTTGTTCCTAGGTGTCTTATGCTCAACACCCTCTTCATGGACAGTAACCTCAAATGTTTGGATAGTGTCTATACATTTTCACTAGCATCTAAACTTTCTCCCAGCTTCCTTTACTATTCTCTACACACTCATGAAGATACTCCCAGCTTTACTACCAGGTAGGCAAGATCCCAATCTCCATCCCCAGTACTTCCACTTTTCTACCATTTAATGCCTGCTTCTCACTATGTTGGGCACAAAACTGCCTTTTTTCTGCCTTTTCTCTTCCAATGCAGTGTTCCTGCACAGTATATGTTATGCATTGTGCTGAATTATGCTTCTTCTTATTGGTTACTGCTTTGGTAGCTTAGCCTGATGGAGAAACAAGTAACCAACAGCTTTGGTAGCTTAGCCTGATGGAGAAACAAGTAACCAACTGAGTCAGGAGTTGCCCATATTGGCATAGATCAGACCAATTGATGGGAATCACAAGCCACTTTGACTAACTCCTGTTACTGTCTTTCCTATGAGCCAGAAATCCTATGCTGCATTTTAGCCACTGTCAGGTCTTTGGTGGGATATATGGCTCCTGGACTCTTTGTCATGCAGACCCGGTTAGAAGTTTACAGAGTGTATAGCTGTTTCAAATACTCCTGACATCCAGAATTTTCTGGGTTTTTGGTATGAGAACATGCTTAGTAGTATTATAAATTTCAATAAACTTTGTATTCTACAGAATCTCCTAAATTTCTCCAAGAATATTTATTTGAGGTACTTACATATTCATTTTATATCATATATTTACAGTTTGCTTGAAACAGAAGTTAATGGTAGGTGAGTATTTTCATGTAGCTGCGATGAAGACATTTCATATTTAAAAGAAATGTTCTGCTTTCTTAGGGTTGGATTATTAGATGCTAGTTTTGCTACCCAGTTGGGCTAACAAACTTGTATTCATATTTGAATGTCATATTAATGAATTGAAATCTGAAGTGTCCTTACTGAAAAATTTCATAATATATTTTTCAGAAACATTCAAGTTTAGGATTTAGTCTTTGTAATCATTCGAGTTCTCCCTTCCCCTCCCCCAGAATAAAAAAAAAAATAAATCAGAAAACAGTCTGCAGTCTGTGCTGATGGTTAATTCATGACTCCTGTTCTGACAAGTCCTAACTGTAGAGCCTATTGTGTACCTATTTCCCATATATTAGCTACCATTGAATTTTTGTGGTATTAGTGCTTTTAACAAAGAGTGAGTTCCTGTTTCTTTCCTTGCTTTTGTTAGAGGAATGTCCTAGTTTAACTAAGATATTTTTTTCCTTAAATAAACTTAAAATTTCTTTGCTTTCTGCAATCTGATACAAGGGGCAGTCATTTACACTCTTCCTCACTGAATCACTGTTTGGCTAAGTCAGGTCATTTCACCTTAGGCTTTTTTTTTTATTATTTATTTTCTTGCTTTTACTGCTTATTTGCATAGTCTTCCATCCTCCTTCACATCTACTTCACTTAAAACCTAACACCACTGGCACTAGTGACTATTTTTGCTTCTTAAAAATCAGGCTTTGGGTCAGTTACTAATGCACCCAGACCGTATTTTGCAAACTTTAGCAGAAATTACCTTCTATATGATAAAAAAGCGTGCCAGGATCATATTTCTCTTACTTTAGAAACATCATTTTAAAAATCATCACTTAAATTTCTAGGATATTTGCTTTAAATAAAATATAAAATACCATCAGGATTTGTTCCATCCTTTGTATTTCTGTAGCAATCTGATGGGTAACTTTCATCTTACCAACCTTATTTCCTACCATCTCATCAGAATCATTGGAGACAACAGGCACATCTAGTCTGACTTCATAAGAAGTCTGACTTAAGATGAGGTGAACTGTGCTATAGGCTTTTATATCATTTGGATTGGTCTTATCCCATGTTGCTTCCAGACATTGGGTGGGTATAAAAAAAACCCTTAAATTGCTATTTTAGTTGTACAGGAACTTGAAAATAGTGTATGGCTGAGACACTGGACTTCTAGTCACAAGATTTTAATTAATTTCAGCTTCGTAATACCAACCTTAGACAAATGCAACTGAAGAAATTAACATTCAGTTTTCTAGGTACCGCTTCCACAATGGAGGTAGAATATACCTTGAGATCACAACTTTTACATTTGTCATTAGGTTTTGATCTTCTCCTCTTTTCTTTCGTTAATTTATTAAGGGCTCCAAGTTTGAATTGGGATTTTAAGGCATGTTTATTTGCAGAATTCTGGGGTTTTTTTCTGGCTTTGTCTTATTCCTCCCTCTGATGTCATAGCTCTTAGGTCTATAAAGATTCTTGCTCTGTATTTCCAGCAGCAATTTATCGTTCTCACAACAACAGAAAACAAATTACACCGTCCTGAAAAATGGTGTAACAATAAAGACAACCTCAGTCTGTCTGAAGTTAAAGCTCAAGAATCCAGTTTACCACTGTTAATCTAATTCGTAGGTATCTCCTGATCCCCAGTAAGTTTTATTAGCTGCATTACACTTTAACTCACATAACTATGGTGAGAAACAGGTACTATGCCCCTATTAAAAGCACCTTTCCAAAAGTTATTGTTTTGAAGATGAAACAGAGTATATTGAAAATATGAATGCTTTCAGCTGCCAAAGTATTTTGTGGTGATACTATCTAGGAGATGCAGTCAGGATCAGAGGTCTATGTTTTCAGATTTATATGAAACCTATAACAAAGAGCTATTATCCATTTCGAAGCCAACAGAAAAAAGGCAACAAGAAGCCACAAAGACAGAGAGAAAAGGATGACTAGAGAACAAGAAAATACTGGGATCATACTCATTAACTGCATTGTATAGTCATCCCAGAAAAGATCACTCTTCCAGTGTCTCAGTATAAAAATCTAGAAAAATCTTTTACGTAAATAATTTAATAGGATGATGTTTATAATATATGCTTTAAAAGTGTTTATTTATTGCTACCTTCCCAAACTTAACAAATGTTTCGAAGGTAAATACAGAAATTGTTGGAGCTCTTGGTTGAACTCTGGCCTCTCAAACTCAAAAGGATGTTTTAGTATGGTGCCAATGGGATGTTCACCCTAAAGGTAGAGTGTAGAAGCAACCTTGGAAATTTGGTGGGAATAATCTCCTTTGAATAATTGAAATGCTTTGACTTTAATTAATTTTATTACACCAGGTTCAATGTAAATAAGCTCCACCAGGCTTGGAACTAAAAGCATTTATTGTTGTTTTAGTATAGTTACACCTGAATTCATTTTTCACTGCCAAGAGATAGAGGTTATTATGTTAGTTAGTTCTGTACTGCACTTTCTTGTAATTTTGGTTTTGGGGTCCAAGCTACAGCTACAGACTCATAGAAATATTTTAACATGCTCAGAGAGATCTTTACCAAAGAAGTGCTTTGTTGCCCTGTCCAGGTATACCTAACAATGGCACAGTATATCATGACTAGTATAGTGGAATCACTCTAATATCACTTATGCTGCAGTAAGCTGGAATGCCAGTATTTTTATAGTTGTGTTGCAATCAGGACAGACTAGTAATGGAAATTTCTCCTTTGCTCACATCATTCTAACCTCAACAACTCGATGAAGAAAGCTGATGCATATAAGAGGAGAAGCAGAGCCCAAAAGAAATAAATGATTATTGTTATTAGGTGAAAATGAATCTATTTAGAAATTCTTAAAGGTGTTGACACACAGTCATATATTTAAATGGAGAACTGTCAAGCAAAAGAACAACCACAAGCTTGGTCTCTGTAAACAGCAATTACTTGCATAAAGGACTTCTGCAAAGCAATAACCCTCTTTCTCATAAATTTTTTTCTGCAAAAGGTAAATATAAATAACTTTTGCAGAAATAATTTTCATACCAAATTTAAGACAAGCAGCTACATATTTTAATGTGATACTGCTCAAAGAACAAACAGATTCTTCATCTGACAACATCGTTCCAAACTGTCTTTTCCTTCTCACTACTAAAATATATTTCTTGGCTGCTGCTTCAGAGCACTGGTAGTCTCCTCCATGTACCTATGTAATATTACAAGTATTTGAAAATGGATATAGATGCAAGATGATGCATCCAGTTCTGAGATCATTTTCAATGGCGAAATCCCAGCTAAAGTTGGTACTTGAGGTACGATTAGGAAACCTTGGAAATCCAGCTGAATTCCAAAGATTTCAATGAATTTGGATGTTTTCTGTAATTTCTTGTAATTTACCATGGAATTTTCCTGTAGAATAAGAGCAACACCTGTTTCCTTACTGTTATTAAAGACAGACAGACAAGCAATGCTAGTCAGAGTATAATCCAAGAATTTGTGGAATCTACAGAATTCCTCTGGAAAAAAACCCAAAACAATTCAAATATATTTATTTAAACTTACATATGTAATTATACATATATGCATATGTGTATATGCATATACACACAGACAAGTATATAACTAGAATTTAGATTATGTATCTATTCATACATACATTCATATACATGCATGCTTTATATTGTCTATCTCAAAATCTAAAAATCTGGTTTGCATGTGGAGCTGCAGATTAAAATGGAAATTTAACTACACTTCATTTTTTGTAGTGCTTCATTTTGCGCAGTTCTGAGCAGTTACTGGTCAGACAACAAATGCAGCAGACCATTGTCAGACACATCAGTGACAAATGATTCCTGACATACATGCTATGTGGTCCAGCTAACAGTATTTGTGAGGAAGTTTATTTGTTGTTCTCTGTGAACTAATTTAAGGGAGGAAAAATCTCAGGTTCGTTATCAAATTTCCTCTACATGTCGAAGTAAGTAGCACAGCTTTTAAGAAGATTGTGTACAGGCTGGTTGTCCAGCCTGACTAAGTTTGCTAGGCTCTTTTCAGAGAAAAACTTCTCTCTCCTCTCTGAATCCAAGTTCATTACCCAGATGAGTTAATTCCTGACTCCCAGGTCAAGCGTTGTGAAGAATCTGTTTTTTATATTATGTAGAGCTAACTAAAGGACTGACAACATGCCTATAACCTAGGTCTCCCCTGCAGCTCTAAACCCTGCACCCCAAAACATTCATGTGCCTGAAAGACAAGGAGGGTTATTTCAGTTTGCCAGAGTGACATTTTTACAGCCTGGTTGGTGTTCAGACATGTGTTACATGCCTTGGAGGGTGTCCTGACTTGGGATGAACGTACATGGGCTACTGGATAAGAGTTGAGGAATCAGTTGAGAGCACAAGGCAAACCTGACTTAGCTCCCTCTGGGGTGCAAGACTTGCAGGAAACACTGTAGAAATATATCCAGGCTTCTTACCAGGTAGAATTAGTTACTTCACAGAATTATTCTAGGAATACAGTATTATACACAATGTACAATCAGGGAACAAACTAGGGGTCTGATTTGTTTTGCCATCGTGGCTATACCTGTAGTTGTATGCTATTGCAAGGTGGGACTAATCATGCTCCAGTGTCCTTGTCCCGTTCTTTTGAACAGAGGAAATCCATACAATAGTTTTAAAGACAGTTTATTTGCAGTGGCTAAAGTTCAGTGAGCTGAATCCCACCTGGTGTATTCATATGCATAGCAGCTGTTATGAAAATCTCTCTCTGGTTAAATGTACCTGTTTGTGTATCTCAGCTGTAATCAGTTCAGCCAGCAGCTGAGGAAGCAGTTCAGACTCCAGATCATTAACCTCCCAGCAGTACAGCCAGGAGTGGAGATGCTGCAGAAAGTGCTTACTGCAGATCTCGATTTTCTGCTACAAGTAGTACCATGACTACTTCTCACATCTATAACTCACACAAACCAAGAGTGGCTCATTTCATTAATGACTACTGATAAATAATGATA
This sequence comes from Dromococcyx pavoninus, assembly GCA_033558185.1. Lineage (NCBI taxonomy): Eukaryota > Metazoa > Chordata > Aves > Cuculiformes > Neomorphidae > Dromococcyx > Dromococcyx pavoninus. The sequence continues at coordinate 1,099,775 of JAUMJL010000191.1, read as the reverse complement.
TGTGAAATTTTATTCTTTTCCCCTGTGGTCTGTTAGTTTTGCTCATTTTTTGAAGGAAGTTTGGGTAACAGTCCATTTTGTGATCCATATCAAAACACATCCCATTAGGGAAGCAACCGGCTGGAGTGAAGAAGCTATTGAAGCATCTCACCATTTCCCATTTAAAATGCTGTTTACTTTGTTAATCAGCAGAAAACCTTGCTGTCTCGAAGAAGTGAAACCCATGGTAATAAAGTAAATCCTCAAACTTAACATCAATGGCAAAAGAAAGAAGGAAGACAAATATTTTTGGTCATCCATAGGGAGTTGCTTTATTTATGTGTTTGTTTATTACTAAATGGAAGAGTGTCTATGGTAGTTTAAAATTTTAGACTGAGTCAGTAATCACATTTTAATTGAATTATTTAAAGTGTGTAATTTGTCACATCTAGGAGAAATCTTAATTACTCAATAAATTGCTTTGGTGTCAGATTTGAATCTCATTTTGAGTACCATATTTCTTAAAAATTACTGAACTTATTAATATGAAGATATAAGTATCCAAATCAAGCAATTATTTCAGAAGTTCATTACTCAATGTGAACTTACAAATAAGGGAAATTAATGTTAGCTAAACATAGTTTGGCTCTAAATTCTTTGCACAAAAAATATTTTAGCAGTGTTCAGTGAAACCGTTCCTGGAAATTAACATGAATTTGAGTGTTTTAGAAATTAATGTTTTCTACTCTAACTGCTTACTTATTTCTGTGTTCTATGTTTGAGGAAACATATAAATAGGTATAAATATTGGGATCAATGGAATAATTCCAAGATTTCCAGGTAGGAGTGTTGAAAAAGACATGAGGAATCCAAATTTGTTTTGTGGGTATTGCTGTTCAAATGGAAGGAATTATGTTTGGAGACCTTAGGTAATAGTTTCTGAGTTGTTGCAATGGAAAATATTCCAAATATTCACAGCTTGTAAAGATAAAAATTGTCATCACCTAATCTGATTTTCTACATAGCAAAAGCCACTTGACACAACCTGTGTGCTCTTGTTTTACAACCAATAACTGATATTTCATGTTTTAAAGACGAAATAAACATATTTAGTCATGAAACACCAATATGTTCATCTGAAAGAGTTGAATTCAGAGTAAATAAGGAAAGAGAAAAAGAACTGTAATTTCATATTCTAGCATGTCCAACATCTAATTCATGTTAATATGTTAAAGTTCTCTTCACAGAAGCTGAGCAAATCTGATGTACAATGAAAATGGTGTTAAGCAACTACCCAGGGGAAGAAATTGATTGCCTAATTTTAACTAAAAGTCAAACAAATTAGTTTTAAAATCTTTAGGGACACTTAATGATCATATGAGGATTGGGGTTACTTATTGGTAGCAAAGAAGATTTAGTCTATTTTCAAGCTTTTCTTATTTTTCATTTTATGGATAGCATTTATTTTATCTCTATTAAGCTTCAGATTTCATGGCATTAATCAGCTTCCACTTAACTCGTAATTAAGAGACAGAGCAGTATAACATAGTCTAAAAAGTCAGAGGGCTCTCGGATTCTCACCTCAATTCATATTTTATAGCTGAAATCATCCCTGTCTTGCTCCAAGGCACAATGAACACAACACAGGTGTGAATCATGCTGTGCAGTTGGCAATAATTGATAGCTCCTCTCACTCAGTCTTTTCAGCTGTGGTCACTGATGCTGAGTTTATCATTATCCAAAAGGAAACATTCTTATCAAAAAAATAGAGCTGTTAACTGGAGGTTCTTGGAGTTCCTCTGTGACATTTAGACCAATTCAGCTCCTTAAGGAAGTCTTCTTTCTTGCTGGTTTTTGCCAGGGATATTCCTCCTGTGTAAATTTAATTTGCCAGCAAGTCTGAAGATGAAATCAATCTGGAAGGGAAAGGAGCAGATAGACAGAATCAAACTGTGTCGTGACCTGGTGGCAACTGGGGCTGCAGGAAATTTCTGCAAGATTCAATATCAATAAACATCTGTCTAAATACTCATGAGCAATTTGGTGATATATGAACAACTGAGCATCTCTAGTGCTATGGAGAAAGCTGGTAAAATGAGGGGCCTAATTGCTTGCTGTTGCTGCCTTAAAGAAATTTAGAGTTAATGGCATCATAGCTTCCAACCTCCTAGCTGCTGCAGTTCACCTCGGGAGAAAACAAACAACACCCACCCTCTTCTCCTCACGATAGCTTGAAATTGCCTTTCCAGTTTTGATGAGTTTGTTAACTTGGGAAATGTGTATATAGTCTAATACGTTTGTCAGTTCTTTCCATTGAAACTTTGCTCTTCCTACCTATTGTTATTTTGACTTTCCTACAACCCTCTCTTTCTATTTAAAAGGAGCTTCTAGATAAATGCATATCTTTCTGTATGCTAAATTCTCTACCAGAATCTGATATTTACAGTTATTTACAGTGGAGCTCCTTGTTTACGCATGATCAAGAAAGCAAGATTTTTCACCTCTATGTTGGACTAAGACACAAATAATAACATTATTTTGTTCTTGCTTCCAGACCATTTTTATGAGTTTTGGTAAATCTTTTAAATATAGTAAGTTTTGTCTTTTTTTTTGTAGGAAGACTATACTCACACATATATAGGTATATGTATATAAATATATGTTGGATATATGTAATTGGATACATGTATATACAATTGTATTTCTAGTTGAAAATTATTTCAAAGAAAAGTTTTAATACTACATGACTTAATATTTGTGAGGTGATCAGACAATGTTCATAACCCGTATGAATACTCCAAATGATGAGGCTGTGGAATAGGAATATGACTGTAGAATGGAGTCATGATCTTAGAGTGGGTTTAATGCACCCCACTGGAGTTAAGTGACATCTATGGTTTTCCCCTTTCTTAATCATAAATAATTGGGGATCAGGGGAAAGACAGCATTAGGAACATTTATAGGGTCCATTGTGTACAGTCCTCTGTTTTGATGTATATTCTTGTATGACCTCAGAGAGGTGAGACATTTTTAGAGACATTTTAGGCATTTATCTAGGAATTCAAACCCCTTGAGCTTGGGAAAGTTTGAGTTTAGAAGTATGTAATTCATTGCAGTTTCGTTTGTTATCTTTCTCCTTCTGAATACAATGAGTTGGAGTCATATAAATATTTAAGATCAACTAGAGAGAGAGAGATTCTCTATAAATTAATTATGTAGAATGATCTTACCAGCTCAAAGAAGGCTGGAGTGGAATTCAGACCCATGAATCAATAGAATACGTCAGCTAATCTCCTCTGAATTTCTCTTCAAGTAGAAGGAGGTCACATTATGAAATGATTAAGACAGTTGTGAGAAGGAGTCCAGTGTTCTGATCCACTTTCTCAGGATTTCTGTTTTTTGCTTGGAAGTCATTTCACAGAAGTAATCATTAGATCAGAGACTGGAAACAATTCCTGCCCTTTGCAGAGCAGATGAGCGACCTCCAGGCTAACCAATAAAGCTATCTTTGCTCAGCACATACCTTCAGGAGAAGACTCAATTTACTGGAATACAGACAAATAGAGATAGCCCATGCACAGCCCTCAATCAGACCCCTATGCTTCAGTGAGATTCAAGCCTCCTTCTGTCAGGCAATATTTCCTACTAATTGATTGCATAACTCTGCATCTTACCAACACATATTTCTCTAAATACTCATGTGGAATGTGATACAGACATCTAGGCATCTGTGGCACTGCAAGAAAAGTCTGTAAAATGTACAGAAGGAGGTGACTAATGTCTTGCTATTGCTGCAACTCTGAGTTATGGAAGGATAAAGTTAATGGCATCACTGCTTCCAGCATCCTAGCTGCTCTACTCCATCTGGGTTCCAAAAGAAAACAACAAAAAAGAATTTTACAACTATGCCTTTAAGTTGTCTTTCCAGGTTTGATGCACCCATCACATATATAAGAAGTCTAGCTACATGAGTGGCACCCAGAATAAATACTCTGCTAGGGTCACATGTACCTTTTGGTACTAGAACACCTAAACTGAACATGAAGGTAGGAATCTTGACTTTACCCCATTGCTTCCCTCCACTTTATAGCAAGTAGAGAAGACAGAAAGATATTTTCTTAAATAGCTGATTTGGATCTACTTTATTTTAAAAAGTTCCTTTTGATGGGTTTTTTTTTTGTGTTTTGTTTTGTTATTTTGGTTGTGTTGATTTTTTTGGTGTTTTTGGTGGGGTTTTTTAGGTAAAATTACTATTAATACTACACTGGTAATAAAAATTATATGCAATCAAGAACAAGATTATTTAAAAAATAGATTTATGCTAAAATGACACCTTTTAAAATAAGCAATTCATTCCTCTAATCAGTTTTTCTTTCAGTTTTTCCACCTCTTACCATTAAAATAAGCAGGATTATTAAAGTGCATAAGCTTAGTCATTAGCAGATTGTTGAGATGCTGCAGTGATTGACATCTGTCTTTTTCTATATTAGCAGTTTAATATGCTGGTATGGCCAATCAAAACAAAAAATAGGTTGATTATTTGGTGAGTGTTTAGCTCTAACAGATAATTTAACTTGCTGTTTAATCAGAATACTGATATTCTTTCAGAGTTCACCTGATACAGGCAAACAATTCTGAAGACTTTCAAATTACTTGCCATAATTTTTGACACAAGTATGTAAGACAAAACTCTTGGTAAAAAGTATTTACCTTTTTTTTTCCTGAACTGATAACTGTAATTTATTGTGCATATATCTACATAAAACAGTTCGAAAGTGGATGTGAAGTTTAGTTTTGTTCAACAAGTTTTCCAATTGTTCTCATTGAAGGAAAAAAATAAAAAAGAAGAGAAAAACTGCATTTCATTGAAGTTCAGTTTGTCTTTAGAGTGATTCTTTGGCGCTACCTTATTGTGCTTGTATTTTCAATTCCAGCTAAAGTGACCTTACATTCTGTAAACAAGGCCTTTGAAAGAGGAAAGCAGCATTTTCATGCTATTTCACTGGCGGCTGCATTGCCTTTCATCTCTTTTTCTGTTATAGAGGTTTTTCAAAGGAAAAATCAACAGGTTTTTCTAATTAACAGTACATCCTGACCTGCATCTGATGGTTAAAATATTTAAATCAGCAGTTTTTCAGATGGAAGTAAACAACACTGCACTAAATCAGAACAGCAAGTCTTTTCAAAAAGACTGCAACCCTTTTCACAGGAACTGCATGGTAAAAATGCTTGAGCGCTGAGTGCTCCTTAAATCAGAATACACATAGCACTCTCAAAACGCCTTTAAAAAATCAAATGAAACTTAATTTAATAGTAGCAGTAAAGGATCTTTCCGTTAATGTTCCATGTTTCATCTAACATCTGCAAATGCCTAGGAAGCACTGGTTGATTAAATTTGAGAAAACTGGCAGTACAATGCTGCAGTGATATAAATCCAGGAGATGAACATAGGGCTCCATGCATCCTGAATACAACAGTGTGCACAGTTACTATTTTTTAATTAAGTCAATGAAAGTGACATATACTGACATGTAATCTAAGCCCTCACATAATGCATTGGCTTAAACCTTAGAAAAAGATATTTTCAGTTAATGGGGTTTCCTTTCCATTTGAAAGAACTGAGAATGCATATGTGAATAATTGTCACGACTGTGCTGGTTTATGGATATTTGAACTACAAACTGTTTAAAATATCTCAATCAAGAAAGAATAAAAAATAGAATATTTGATTTCTGAAGAATTAAAGTAATCAGGCATGCCACTGTTCCATCTGCATTTGGTACTTCAAGCAGAACGTTAAGAAAACCAAGGCATTGTCATAAATTCTTATGTCTAAAGTAGACTGGGAAATAATAGTCACATACAAGGCAGTTATTTGAGGTTTTTTCCTTCTATTTGCCTTTTTTCATATCAAGCTATTAACCAAGTGATAAATACAACCAACGGCCCCTACATTCTGATTTAACTTCAGAATAAGTCCCTTTCAAGAAAAAAAATGAAATAAGGTTAAGCCAACAGACATTTATGCATAACTTTTATATGACAGTAAAAATAGTAGTAATCTAAAATTAACTTAATTAACAGTTAGCCCATACATACTTGCACCCCAGGATGCTTGGATTCAGGGTTTTTTAAACAGTTATACTGAATATACTGTTACAGTATGAAATATAAGGCGGTGTGTATTTCCCAACAAAATTCATGGAGGTAACTAAGCATTTAATGGATAAAGATGTAATTTGTCATATTAATGAAATATTCCTTTTAAGAAATCTATACACAGCCCATTCGGCTGGTGAATAATTTATATGGACGATAACGTTTGCTGAAAAAGAGTTCTCATTACCATTGCAAAAGAAAGGCAGTGTATGGTCTTTCTAACCACATATCCTATTGTGATCCTAAGAGCACTTCACTGTATGGTCGAAAGACTTTTCCCTCCTGACCAAAGTTATGTGACAGTAGTAAAATATTGCCTATTAATGACAAAAAAATTACATTCCTCCTTTTCCTGCAGATTTAGTTTTCTGGGCTGTATGTTCCACTCAGTCTTAGATACTGCCTGTCTTTAGATATTTACAGGACTGCGTGAGAAAGAAAACTAGAACCACAATTTGACCTGGAAGGGACCTCTGAAGTCATCCCTTCTAAAACTAATCAGACTAGATCCTCTTTAAAAGTTGGATCTCAATTTGAAATTAGATTGTGTTGATCAGAGCCTTATCATAAGAGCCTTAGTGAAGTATCTCCAAGATACTCTTTTGTGCTCCACTGTTATTGGCTAGTGGAAAAGACAGCACTGATTTAGTACCTAATTTTGGTGGTATCTTACATTTGAGGTTTACCTTAGAACAGGATAGTGTTGAACAATAAACCTTAGAGACTGCTGTACTTCTTTTAAAGAAAAGAAAATATATCTCATTTTATAGGGGTCAGTGTTATGAAGGCTGTTACTAAGGACTGTCTATATGTTTGGGGTTTTTTTTGTTTGTTTTGGTTTTTAGCACAGGACTTGTGAAGCAGCAGCACAAGTCTTGGCAAAAGAAAATGCTGGACCAGTGAAATCCCCTGATGTGAATATTTGCTGATGTAACTATAGTCTGTTTTCCAAAGCCTTTATAGTTAGTTCAGAATTAGTCTGCGCTATTTTTAATCTAAATTGTGTGATCTAGATCTCAAATGCAAATAAGTTGTTGTGCAGTACAGAAAGGAAATATGTGAACAAGACAAAGCTGCCTTTTTTTGGCTGGCTATTGCAGCTGTCAGCATACCTTCATGGTCAGTCATGATAAAAGTGTGTTTTTCTTTCAAATCACCAGTGTCGTTAACTGAGATAATATTAACTATGCCTCAGTGTCATCCAAACCTTTTATTTATTCCTTATCATGGATTGTATATGCTGCTGCTTATAAAAATGCACACTATCTTGTTAATTTCCAAGAAAAATTTTGATTTAAATGAACAGTGTTCAGTTTTCTTCTTCAGCTTTATTGTTACATTTCCATTGTTAACATTCAATTTCATTTCATTATGTGTGCCAGGTCATCACTGCTTATAAATCACACAGCTACTGCTGAGGTACTGGTACTGTACAGTGGGGGGCCTGCAATATGGAGTTCTTATTATTTTTCATTTATAAGTAGTTCTGGGTTGTAACAACACTCTGTTGAAACTGTATTCCTGAAAAAGACACCTTTTCATAAGAGTTGGAGACACTTTTAAATTAGTTTTAGAGAGGCCTTTAGATTTAGTGTTTCACATATCTTTAAGATATTTTTTAGATTTCTGACTACAACAACTGTTTCATCCATCGATTATAAATAAGAAACTTTCCCAAATACATATAATCATATCAAATTTTATCAACCAGTTAGGCTTAAATCTTTACCGTACTTCAAAATAAAACTTCAAAAGAAAGCTTGATGATGATATAGATGCACAGTTGAAGCAATGATGATTTTCTAATATGTTCCCAGGCTTACCGCAATATCACTGATTTTCTTCACTGGAAGCATAAACCATTTGTTCAATTTGTTCTTTTTCAGCTTAATTTTGTAAGATTTGAAGTCTTTTGGCATCTTGTACCCTACTAGCAAATAATATTCTCCCAAAAATTAAAAAAAATATTAGAAGAGATTTGTTTGTTGTTGTTTTAAAACAACATGGTGGTAGCTTCCATCCTAGAGACTGTGAATGAGACTTGATATCTGACTTAAACCAAAATATTAACATATTTCAACAAGTCAGGAAAAAAAAACTGATTGTTTTAGAAACAATTCCTTTGCTCCATTTCAAGAGTTCCCTAGAATTTTGGATGATTTTCCACTTGGAAACTTCAGACGTTCAAGATCGAGAAAGACAAGGAAAAAATCATAAGAACAAGATGTAGGAAATGTTCAATGTTTTCTGTCTTCTTATGTGCTACTTAGTCCTGAAGTTCTAATTTTATGACTAAAACAGTCCTTTAACTGTTCTGCCACTTATCAGACAATGTGCTTTTCTGACACTAAACCAGAACATAGACCAGAAGTCCTCACAAAGATAAGGACCTAGTGTGAGAATCTACTTTCCCCATAAACATTGTTTTCAACAACAGCAGGAGTTGGAGCTCAGGAAATTCCCAACTCTCAAGTGAGTACTCTGCTGCTTTAAGATCTTTCTGTAATGTTTGATGAGAAATAGGTTGGTTTTCCTCTGTTTTAACACTATGAAAAAAAAAAAAAAATGTATTTTAGTATTGTCTGCTTGGAATGCTGAATTCAGAAAAAAAGCTATATTTTTTACCAAAAGGAACCTCTGTTAGTGTTCAAATTGTATTAGATAAGATTGTAATAAATTCACCTTGTACAATACCTGCAGTGATTATTTTCAAAACAAAATTCACCTATACTCTGAAATAAAACATACTAGAATCATCTTGAATTAAGAAATAAGTATTTACCTACTCTTAAAGTTCAAGGGAAATCTCAAGGAATTTTCTTTCTCTTGCCCTTGAGATTCTTCTCATGATAAAATGCCACTGAGTTGTCTGTTTCCTTAATAGGGTCTTGACAAAGAGTGGAGAGGTTTTCCTTCAGTTCAGCAGAGGGCTCCAGAATACACACAGGCTAGGGAGTTTCTGTATTTATCACCTCTACAATTCAAGGGAATGGTTAAATTCCCTGCTGCAAGATAATTACACTTCTCTATTGCACAGAACATTTGTCCTCCCATAATTAATTATGAGGAAGAAAAGAAAATGCCCTTTTGTTATTTTTAACAAATTAATCCTTCATGAAAATAATTTCTGTGACATAATAACAAAAGGACATTTGTTCCCTGTCTTCATCACCACACTTACCATAGTACATAAATGGCCTCATGTGAGGAGTCTCTTTGTCTTTTCTGTCCAGGAACATACTTTATTGCAGACATGTCACAGGAGTATTAATATCCTCAATTGCTGTACAGACAGATAAGACTCTCTAGATCATTATAACAAAAAAAATTATAGAGGAAGGAGTCCAGTGTTTTGATAGAAATTCTCACTCTGAAATCAAAGGAACAGTTCCAGTAAATGGATTTTTCTTCAGACATAAAGAACTCACATTGTCCTATTTAATCTAGTCATTTTAAACATGGCTTAGATAAATCTATCTGACTAAATGAAGAAAGTCAGTCTCCATTTGATTGGTCACCCAAGATGTAAGAAAGGAATGCATTATATCACAAGATTGAGAAACTCAGGACTGTGTTTTGTAAGATTAACGGGTACCATGTCAAATGTATATTTAATGGAGTTGTGCTGAAGAGCCCAAATATAGCTAGAATATTTAGCATTTTGCTAAAGCCAATGTAAGACGAAATTCTCTCACATTGCATGTAGTAGGTTCATTTCTTTAATTCTTAAAGGAAAATGAATGTATGGTCAAAGCTTAGTAGAAAATTCTTCGCATTATCAATGAGCTTCCATCAGTTTTGGTATGTTCCCAAGCAGATAAAATGTATACTGGATTTAATTTAAGGATGGGCACTATATTACCTACAGAAGACTAAAGCACCAGCCGGACATGCTGAGTGGCAGCTTACTGAGTGTCTCAGTGTGGGAGTGAATACCAGAACACTGTGTTAATGGGAGAACTTAAAAGATTAAACACTCTAAATGCTTTAGGTTAATTCACATCTGTTATGACAACAGATATAACAGACATTACAAAACATGTTTATATTCATAATGATGATTTTTATGACAAAATGTTGCCCCATTACATTTTCTGTGGCATTCTCATTCATCTTCTCTTGAGATGTTTAGAAAATTTATTGCATTTTTGTTTCCTTAAACTTACTTTTATAAGAAAAAGTGGTACGAACTAGCATAAATTGTTGAAAATTGCAATGTATATTTTGTTTAAAAATGCAGTATTCACGCCAGCAGTATTATTTTTTTCACAATCCTGTATAACAAGAAGTTCACACATTTTCTCTACATTATTTTAATAATTTTCAACAGCTGTCCTTTATCCTTTGTGATGATCAAGTAAATATTTTTCATGTATGCTGATCAATTAACATTCCCCATTCACTAGTATTTAGTGAAATATATTGAAGTCTCAACATTGGTAAACTCTTCTCTGATGGAAGCCTCTCTGTGTACCATTAAACATCTGGCAACTGCCCAAACTCACTCATTATTCAATGGGAAGAAATAACACAACCTGTTCCATCAGTCAGAGATGCACTGTAAGATTAGATGAAGCACCTTCTCCAAGTGTCATTCTTCCATACATGCTCTAAAGGAAACCAAGATTGTAACTTATTTGAGGTCATCTCAACAAATACTTGTCCATTCCACAAATGGCAAGAAAAATTGTTCCCCTTTTTCTGCAGAAGTCTTACAAACACCTGACAGGACACTTAGGCTTCCTGTGCAGAATGCAGGGTTACATACTTGTACTTCAGTTTGTTTACAAGATTTTGTAAATAATTCCAAGAGCCAATTGAAATCATTTGTCTCTATTTGCATTTTTAGCATCGTTACACTTTATTTACTCAAAGAACAAAGCTCCCTGTTTGAGCCAACATGGAACTATAGGCTGGTAAGATATGTTTATAGCTGTCTTTCAGTCCTCTTTGTTATGGATTAGTTTTAAGTGGTTGATTCAACAGTAACATCATGTACATTATTTGTTTTGATTATATCTATACAAAGTTCCCCAGAAAGTTCTTAAAACTACTCTTAAAAGCAAATATTGAGAAATAAAATGAAATAGTGAGAAAAATACGTCCCACCAATATATAGATACTCAATATAATGCAGCGCAGAGAAAAAAAAAAGAAAAAAAAGAGGTGAACCACACACCCCTTCTAGTACATAACTTGAAATATTTATACTATGGTAATTATACAACTCACAAAGGTTGATACACAAAAAGTGTCTTTGTGGATCTAGGCCTGAATGACCAACACAAAGATAACACATATACACAAAGAATACTGCAGCAAAATCAGCACCTCCTTCAGTCCCAGCTCAACACCTTGTCCTTAGGACAACCGTTTTGTTTCATACAGTGCCTATGTGTAAAGAACAGATCAAACACCTCAAGAGTCTGGTGAAATACCCATCAGTCAGTAACACTTCACGTACTTCTGTTGGCCTTCCTGTATTATATACATTGCTATTGACATTTGTGTTGCCTTTTACACAATGCTGCACTTCATCTGCGTTGATCAAACAAATCTAGAGTGAATGAATGCGAAGTGCTATAGGTAATTCATTTAAGATTCATGTTTCAAGTTTCCATCAGGGTAGATACAATTTCAGAAAAAGTCAGGAATTATTCTCAAGTGTCTCTTAAATTCATGTGCCAAGCTGGAGACTTAATATTTGGGGTTTTGTTAATGCAGCTTAAAGAAAGGAATATCCTGGTACAGGTGATAGAATTTCGTAACCAAGTATCTGTGCTTTTGAGATATATGAATCGATACATCTACTGGATGCAACTACTGGATGCAGCTACTGGATGTAGATGTGTGCAGTACACACGTTTCTGTTCCTGTGGAGCAGGACACGAGCTAAAGCTAAACTTTTCAGTATTGATGCTCAGACTAGGTATAAGGAAGAAATGTTTTATTATAAGGGTGGTGAAACACTGGAACAGGTTGCTCAGAGAGGTGAAAGATGTAGCATCTCTAGAAGCATTCAAGGCCAGGTTAGAAGGGGCTCTGAGCAACCTGATCAGGTTGAAGATATCTCTTCTCATTGCAGGAAGGCAGGACTAGATAACTTTTAAAGGCCCCTTCTAACCCAAGCCATTCAATGATTCTATGATTTCATTTTCAGAAGGACAGTGTATTACCAGTTAGATTCTTTGCCATTTATATTTTACATCCAATCATTAATTACATTATTTTTTCCAACACCAAGCCTTTTTCAACGTAAGTTGCTCTTACATACCCCATTTTATATTCTCATTCTACTGACTCATCATATTTGTGACTGTAATCCTCATTACCTTATAGAAAAGTCCATCACAGACAGCTTATTTGATTTTACTCTTTGTGATACGTGTTATATATATTGGCACACGTTGGATAGCTCTGGTAAAGCTTCTTCCTGCAGACATTCTCTTTCCACAAACTACTGAAGTGTTGAATGAAGAGTGAGCATAAATTTGACTTCTGTTTGGTTGCTTAAGTTGCATGTTAAGCACAAACAAAAGCCTTATTTATGGGAACACTTCAAAGATAGACTAGCACTACTCTTTTAATGCATTGCAGGTTTGGGTCAACACAGTTTCTTTACCATGTTTGGTAAGCAGCATTTTTTTTGTGATGCTAATTGCCAGGACAGAAGTTCATATAAGCTGCCGAAAAATAAATTGTCATTAACTTGCGATCTTTCTCTGACCTAGAAAAGTACTGTGTGTACTTCTTAAACAAAGGTGACACCTTTCTGGCTGCCTATAAATGGTTTAAATTAACAAAGTAATTTCAATTTTTTTTAGCATTCTGAGTTACTTGGTAAGAGTAATTTAAGAAAAGATAAAATCTAAATGAAACCTACATGAAAATGACTGTTTCAGGCAAATTGTCAGAAGTTTCTTATTCATCTCTGATGGCCTCAGCTTTTCTGACTCCAAGAAGCCCTTCTTCTCCAGGCTGCCACCTCTCAGCAACTCAACAGAGGAAATACAAGAGAAGGTTTTAAAAAAGAAGGGAACAGAGTCATAAACAAATTATAAAACAACATTGTGATGTAGGGTTCTGCTATTGACTTTCATTACAAAAGATATTTAAACCCACAGGAACATGTTGTGTGTATTTGTCCAACAATATTGCCTCTGCTTATTGGTAAGCCTCCCTAAAACATAACAAAAGAATGATCCTGCCTCTGCTAGGGTAGAAATATTAGCACTGTTTGGAAGAAACTATGGAAGTCTTAGGAAAGTCAGACATGAAACCAAACCGAAGGAGAAATTTAAGGATCAAATGAAACACAGAACTAAATTGCAGCTGATGTTTAAGATAGCACAAATATCTCTATTCCTTATATCAACTTATTGTGTACAAGCTCTACATATTACTGTCATCATACATATTGCCAGTCAAGTCAAACAGTCCAACAAGTATGATGTCTGACTTGGTATAGGGGAGCAGAACATGTTTTCTAATAAGCCTTTGCAGGAGGTTAAACCTGAAAGGGGAATAGGTTGCAAATAGGAGCAAATGTTGAGGTAAAATCTCCATTCTTTGGATCTGAGGTTAAAACTCAAGACTGAATTCAGGGAAAAGATATCAAAGGAATAAAAATAGTTGTAGAAGAGGTCAGCAACTGAGACTGGATGGAAATAAACATCACATAAGAAAGAAAGATTTGAATTTGAAAAATATTTAAATATTCAGCAAAGATGGGGATATGGGAAAGAAATGTGGATAAGCATCATGAGAAGTTCATATGAATACTATCATTTTTTCACTCAAAAAACATCTGGGAAACATGGCAAATTGTGTAACAAAAACTTTGAGGGCTGTGCATATTTTTCAGGCCTGGAATAGAAAAGCATTGGTCCTTCCAAAATGCTGTAATGGTTTAAATATTATTTTGTTCTTCTCCTATAACATTGCCTTAGACAAATATTTAATTCACAGCAATGGAAAAGACTGCTGCATTTTGAATTAATGTTGCTGTCATAGACTTTGGTAGGAAGTGTAAACATGACATTTCTGTCTTTGAAGTCAATCAATTTTTGTTTCACTATCTACTTGAGTGGGACCAAGATAGGCAAAATTACCCATATTTTCAAGTGTGACTCTAATTTAAACCAAATATGGGAATCTCAGTTTAGCCACACAACATGAGATGTCTTGGGTTTAACTTTCATAATCAAAGGATATTCACAGCATTCCCAAACAAAGCAAAGACAGCCTCTCTCTAGCTGGGTGGTCATTTCTTGAAAACATTAAATTTGTAAGTTCTTCTGGACACGTTTCTGGCTGGCTGATACTTAGAAATAACATCTATTCATATCTTACAGCTAAAAGGAATTTACTGTTAGCTAGCAAGGGAATTCTAGGATTCTTCAGGTCAGGGGTCTTGTCTTTCCATTTCTATATTCCCAAGGAAAATAATGCATGTGTTCATTGTTTTGTCAGTGTAAGATTTATAATCCCTTTAATTATTCATTTCCTTGCCATAAAGTGTATAGATTTTGTAAATGATGTGAGAATGGCAACATTGTAGTTTCCTTGACAGCTTTAACCGGTTTTCAAAATAATGCTTTTCATGTTTGGAATAAGCATTGATTTGTACAATCTGGGAGGGAAAAAAAAAATAAGAAAGTGAAAAAGGAAAAGAAAGAAAAAAAGAAAGAGAAAAATACCCTTTTAAGGAAAACAAGTGGCAGCTGCAAAAATTGGAAATCAACTGTCCATTTCTTAGTCATCTATGGTGGTGTGAAATTTAAAGAGCTCAATCTTAAAGACAAATTTACCTGGAAATGTCAAATTTTTTTCTTTGCTTTTCTTAAAGTCCAGCAAAACTAGCCTTTTAGCTTAGATTCAATGTTGAACTTAATTTGGCTCTTTCCTCCTCACAAGTTGGCTCACTGAATTTTAAAATCTGGCTGATGTTTAGATGCTAATGAGACACATATCTAGGCAACCTTTCCCAGGCTTTGAGGTTTGTAGTTTGGTTTGGGGTTTTTTTCCCCTCCATTTTGAAAATTAAACACGCTTAATACCTCAACAGTGTAAAAGGAGACATTAGGTAAGGTGAGGTCCCAAGCTAAACGTCTTCATTTTTTAAAAAGATTTCTAAGAGTTGACTTGAAAGAGGGAGGCTGCATTAGCAAATATGGATTCTCAGTCCTTAGAGCAAGAGATGTAATGTTTCTTTTGATGGAACGGGATGTCTGTGAAAGCTTATTTCTTTAATCAACTTTTTGACACATGTCCCAAAAGTATTTCATTAATTGGAACAAGAATATGTATTCTACCCATACCATTTTCATTCAGCTCTGTTGTTTTTCCTCCCTCATATTTTTATAGATTGCTCAACTACAAATTATGTAATATAGAAAAAGATTGTCATAGAAATAATATCATTCCAGTGGCATGGAAGGATCACGGATGTTGAAATCATTTCATCTTGCTTTCTGTTCATCATTAGCCATAACCCTGTAAAAACGCTCAGCGTTAGAAAATGTTTTCATTAATCTGAAACCTGATTCTCATTCAAAATAGTTATTCAGAGTTATAAGTAACAAGCAATGGTAATGGAGAAAGCTGTCATGCTATTATGTATGGGAAAGCTGCAGATAGAATGATTCACGTTCAGGTCTTCAATTGCATGGTGATGAACAGAAAACGGAATAATGGCTGGATGGAGGGTTTTGACTTGCAATGAGCGTGAGTACATGAGCTGAAGGTATATAGGATGACTCTTACATAGGAGTTCATAGAATTGTAGATTTATCTGGGTTGGAAGAGACTTCCAAGATCATCAAGTCCAACCCTTAATCTAACGCTATCATGATTACTAGATCATGGTACTAAGTGCCACATCCAGTTTTATTTTAAAAACCTCCAGGGATGGTGAATCCACCACCTCTCTGGGCAGGCCATTCCAATGCCTGATTACTTGCTCTGTGAAGAACTTTTTCCTGATATCCACCCTAAACCTTCCCTGGCAGAGTCCAAGCTCGTGCCCTCTTGTTCTGTTGCTGGTTGCCTGGGAGAAGAGTCCGACCCCCAACTGTCTACAACCTCCTTTCAGATAGTTGTAGAGAGCGATGAGGTCACCCCTGAGCCTCCTCTTCTCCAGGCTAAACAACCCCAGCTCCCTCAGCCTCTCTTCACAGGACTTGTGCTCAAGTCCCTTCACCAGTTTTGTTGCTCTTCTTTGGACCCGCTCCAGCACCTCAATATCTTTCTTGAACTGAACGGCCCAGAACTGAACACAATACTCAAGGTGTGGCATCACCAACGCCAAGTACAGGGGAAGGATCACTTCCCTCGTCCTGCCTGCTGGCCACACTATTCCTGATACAGGCCAGGATGCCACTGGCTTTCTTGGCCACCTGGGCACACTGCTGGCTCATGTTTAGCCTCCTGTCAATCAGTACCCCCAGGTCCCTTTCCACCTGACTGCTCTCCAGCCACTCTGTCCCCAGCCTTTAGCACTCCATGGGGTTGTTGTGGCCAAAGTGCAGGACCCGGCACTTGGCCTTGTTGAACTTCATCCCATTGGACTCAGCCCATCTCTCCAGCCTATCAAGGTCCCTCTGCAGAGCCCTTCTGCCTTCCAGTAGGTTGACACTCACTCCCAACTTGGTGTCATCTGCAAATTTACTTATGATGGACTCAATCCCCTCATCTAAATCATTGATGAAGATGTTAAACAGAACTGGATCCAACACTGATCCCTGAGGGACACGACTGGTGACCGGTCGCCAGCTGGATGCAGCCCCATTCACCAGCATTCTCTGGGCCCGGCCATCCAGCCAGTTCTTAACCCAGCTGAGAGTGCACCTGTCCAAGCCATGGGTTACCAGTTTATCCAGTAGTATGCCATGGGAGACAGTGTCAAAGGCTTTACTGAAGTCCAGATAGACTACATCCACAGGCTTCCCTTCATCCACCAGGCGGGTTACCTGATCATAAAAGGAAACCAGGTTGGTCAGACAGGACCTGCCCCTCACAAAGCCGTGCTGGCTGGGTCGGATCGCATGTCCATCCTGAAGGTGCTGTGTGATTGCACTCAGGATGATCTGTTTCATAACCTTGCCAGGCACTGAGGTCAGGCTGACAGGCCTTCAGTTGCCTGGGTCCTCCTTGCAGCCCTTTTTGTGGACAGGTGCAACATTGCCAACTTCCAATCATCTGGGACCTCCCCAGAGAGCCAGGACTGTTGGTAGATGATGGAGAGTGGCTCGGCAAGCTCTTCCGCCAACTCCCTCATCACCCCAGGATGAAATCCATCAGGTTCCAGTGATTTGTGTGGATCCAGGTGGCTCAGTAATTCATAGACTATTTCTTCCTGGAACACAAGGGAACCATTTGGTTTCCTGTCTCTATCTGTGAGCTCTGGAGGCCAGTTATCCTGAGGGCCACCTCTCCTACTGGTGAAGACTGAGGCAAAGTAGGTGTTGAGTACCTCAGCCTTCTCCTCATCCCAGGTAACTATGTTCCCCCCCAGGTCCAACAAAGAATGGAGGTTTTCCTTGCCCCTCCTTTTGTTATTAATGTATTTATAGAAGTGGTTTTTGTTATCCTTAATAGAAGGAGCCACATTAATCTCAAATTGAGCTTTTGTTTCTCTGATTTTCCTTCTGCATGTTCTAACTATAGTCCTATACTCTTCCCGAGTAGTCAGTCCTGCCTTCCACAGTTGGTAGGCTCTCTTTTTATCTCTGATTTCCTTCAGTATCTTCCTATTCAACCAAGGTGGTCGTCTTCCCCACCAGCTTGCCTTTTGGCTAATTGGTATAGCCTGTTCCAAGACTTTTTCCTTGAAGCACATCCATCCTTCCTGTACGCCCTTGTTTTTGAGGAGTGTGTCCCAGGGTGTGCTCTGGACCAGTCTTCTGAACAGGTCAAAATCTGCCCTCCGGAAGTCCAGCATAGGTGTTTGATTGGTGGTCCTTCTTACATTCCTGAATATTGAAAACTGTATTATTTCATGGTCACTGTGCCCCAATTGGTCTCCGACCATAAAATTCAATAGATCACAGCGAGGGAGCTGCTCTGCTACGTACGAAACCCTGACCCAGAATCAGGTCGTCTATGAATGATTTAGCACCAGGTGCCCCACGAACATGCGGTACGCGATGGGGGAGAGGCGACACCTCATCCGTCCACCCCTCCAGTCCTGACCAAGAGTGGCGCTCCGCACCGGGCCTGCCCAGTTGTGAAGTTTAAATCCTTATATGGAGAATACAAAGGCATAGCAAAAGGTAAGAACTAAACATGGAATTTGTATCCTATCATGTCCAGGTCATTGTATGAACATCAAAATTTCAGTAACAAATGTTATACCACCACTTAATGTTATCAGAGGTGGTACTCTTCTGCCATATCAGGCACCTGTCATTCACACATATATGTTCATCTCCTTTGAGACGAAAAGCACAAAAGGGTTTGAATCTACAGCAGGGCTTCTCTAGTGGTGATGGTCCGTATTTTCTGGAGCTAAGATAGTTTTACAAAAGTACCACCTTTTCAAGAGGCTTCTGCTTTTGGAATAATATCTTATGTATCAACTGTGTAAGGGGTTTTTTCGACCTTATTTATTTTTGTCTTATTAGGTTTCTGACAGTGCCTAGCTTGGTGTGTGCTGTTGGATCGCTAGTTTCTGAAAGAACCATCTCTGACACTTGACTCATGACATTAAGAATCGATCACTGCTACCAACCAGAGGGAAAATACTGATGGGAAAAGAACATAGAGACTATATTTGATGCGTTACTACCTGTGTTAGAAAGTAAAGAATAGTATTAAAAATTAATGTGTGTACATGAACTCTTCACACTCAGAAAAACAAAATGTTGAAAACTGATCTCATCTAAGATCAGTACTGCTCCTATTCCTTATCACTTTTTTTCTAAGTGATTATACCCTTCTACAACTGAGCAACTACTAGATTTTGTCCTGTGACATTCACCTCACCTTACTTTCCTACAACTAGCTGTCATAATGACAAATCGTTATATAGTTCCTGCTCCTAGATACTACATCTGTGTGGGGTATCCTTCCATAAGATGTATCCTTATAACCCCACAGAACTCCACTGCAAATATTGCTGTCTTCCCATTCAAACACACAAAAGTAGGTACATGTGCAGAGATCTCAGAGATTGACTATCGTGTATACTAAGAATCCTTTACACAATTATGAAAATTATAAGTATGTTGTAAGGTAATTGGGATTACATCTGCATCCACATTTAGGCCTACACTGTCATACCGAAGTCTATAAACCTGACTGTTATATTTAAACTCTTCTGAGCTCTTCTAGCTCCTTGCCTTTGTGAAGTTTTAAATATACTTCTAGGTGATCTAAAACAAAGAAGAAAAACATTCTTAGAAATCCTACAAGCCTGCCTAACTCATGGCATTCTCTTACTTATCTGTTTCTTATCATGCTTGCTCTGAACAAAATAAAATATAGGAATATGTGTGTGCTCTTGTACACGCATATTTTGTGATATTTTCCTTATAGTTCTACTGAGAAAAATAATTGAAATCTCAAACATGAACCCAGCATTTCTTATTTCTGTAGGAGATTCTTGCTCATTTGATGGAAAAAAGAAAAAAAAAACACAAAAAGTTCTAAGACAATTAAGAAAAAATATAGATCTTACCGCCTAGGTTCACAGAAAGAGAGAATTAACGTATTTGTGCTTTTCAAGACATTCCAACGCTTTCAAATCAGTGTTGCATTCTTTAATTACATGTAATAAACAGGTAGTGGAATAGCCCAGCATGGGGCCTGAAAACTTAAGTCCTCATACCGCACAGCAGTGTCCATAAAGAGACTTTTTAGTAATAGAGGAGACAATTAAGAACAGTAACAGTGATGTTGTGGTTTTAGCATATGTTCAACATTGGTTGCTTACAAGGGAGGATTTAAATCACTGGAGAGCTACAGTGTTTCTGATATGATTAAACACAAATTGTTCTGATCTATTCTTCTAATTAACTTGAAGGTAAAATGAAAAGATTGTGTAAGCTTGTAACATGTGAATCTACAGCTCTTTCCACCACAGTTACTGATTTGAAATCTTATCTCTATATGAATGATGAGGTTTCATGTTACTGCTGTTTACAGTCCCTGAGCTCTTGCATAAATGGCTAAATCAAGGTGTTAGAGTCAGACAAAATGTTTGAAATTTCCATTGAATTACCTGGTCTAACACTGGGGAGAATTTTGCATTATGCTGGTTATTTCTATTAGCCATTTAACTAATATCAGCGGTGTTACTTCATAATGCTGTCCATGAGGAAATGATTAATGCTAACCTGCTGGCTGTCAGTGTCCCTGCTTTGTAGCACATGGTGTATGAATCCATTACGAATTAAGTTGTTCAGGCATGTTTTATGGAGCTAGCACAACACCTAGGGAATGACTCTCAGCTGTGCTCCTGCTGCTTGACAGCAGTATTGCTGAGTAATGCAGTAGGGAATCAGGGTCTAGAAATATATAAAAAAATGTAAAAATCTAGTTTTGCACTAAATAATGCTTTGCTTGGGTTTCTGGGGAATTATGTAGCTTGTAGTTGGTCTGATTCTCTGTCACTTACAGAGAGGGAAGACATACTCCAACAGCCATCCCCCACAACTGCCAGAGTTCACCAAACTCATTCGCCCATTGATAAAGGCTTACCCTAAGGGCCTTAGCTGTGTTGCAACAGCCACATCGTCCAAAGTTCACCTGATACTATCAGAGGCTGGTGTGGCACACTGATAGGGGGGTTTCCCCTGACTGGACAGAGATCAACTTAGTCACCATAAAGTGTCTGGTGGGACCACAAGGAGGTGTGATCTCCACAGCTGCGTCCAGTCGTAATTAGACCCTTAACAGAATCATAGTTAAGTGACTGAAACATACTATTTACTACAATGACCTCTTATTTCACCTTCTTTGTTCCTCCAGGCAGCAGAACCCAGCGGCCCTCTGCTCAATATATGCTCTTGGTTAAGGGAGAGGAGGATCTGTGTTAATGACTTTGTAGGAAAACTGCTTCCTGAGCTGCTGGTTTATTTAGGAGAGTTTCAAATCTCATTGTTTCATTCCAACAATACCCACCTTGAGAAAGTTTCTTACATAGTCTGTACTACTTGGCTAGTGCATGCTGATTGCTTTGAAAAAAGGAATGGTGCAGGATAAATGATCCTGTGATCCTCCTAAATTCTTCTACTTTCGGGGAATATTTGTTGGGCCAGAGAACACAAATTAGAATGAGTGGAGCTCTGTGGATGAACAGTTACAGTATCACAGTATCACCAGGTTGGAAAGGACCTCTGAGATCATCAAGTCCAACCTATAACCCAACACTAACACCAACACTAACACCAACCATCATCTAAAACATGGCACTCAGTGCCTCATCCAATCTCCCCCTAAACACCTCCAGGGTCGGCGATTCCACCACCTCCCTGGGCAGCGCATTCCAATGGCCAATCACCCTTTCAGTGAAGAACTTCTTCCTCACATCAAGCCTAAACTTTCCCTGACGAAGCTTGAGTCCATGCCCTCTAGTTCTGTCACTGGTCACCTGAGAGAAGAGACCAACCCCTGCCCGACTACAACCTCCTTTTAGGTAGTTGTAGAGAGCAATGAGGTCTCCCCTGAGCCTCCTCTTCTTTAGACTAAACAGCCCCAGCTCCCTCAGTCGCTCCTCGTAGGGCTTGTGCTCCAGCCCCTTCAACATCTTTGTTGCCCTCCTCTGAACACATTCCAGTATCCTAACATCTTTCCCAAACTGGGGGGCCCAGAACTGTACACAGTATTCCAGATGAGGCCTGACCAGTGCCGAGTACAGGGGGACAATAACTTCTCTGGTCCTGCTCACTACACTATTCCTGATGCAGGCCAAAATGCCATTGGCCTTCTTGGCCACCTGGGCACACTGCTGGCTCATGTTGAGCTTCCTGTCAACCAGCACTCCCAGGTCCTTTTCTGCCTGACTACTCTCCAGCCACCCTGTCCCCAGTCTGTAGCTCTGCATGGGATTGTTGTGTCCAAAATGAAGTACCCGACGTTTGGACTTATTTAACATCATCCCATTAGAATCAGCCCATCTCTCCAAACTGTCCAGGTCCCTCTGCAGGGCCATCCTACCCTCTAACAGATCAACCCTTCTTCCCAGCTTGGTATCATCTGCAAACTTGCTGATGATGGACTCAATCCCCTCATCCAGATCATCAATAAAGATATTAAACAGGACCGGACCCAACACCGATCCCTGGGGGACACCACTGGTGACCGGCCGCCAACTGGATGAGACACCATTCACCACCACTCTTTAGACTAGGCCATCCAGCCAATTCCTAACCCAGCACAGAGTGCTCCCATCTAAGCCACGGGCTGCCAGCTTCTCTAGGAGTCTACTGTGGGGGACAGTGTCAAAGGCCTTGCTAAAGTCCAGGTATACCACATCCACAGCCTTCCTCGCCTCCAGGCGAGTCACATGGTCATAAAAGGAGATCAGGTTGGTCAGGCAGGACCTACCCCTCCTAAACCCATGCTGGCTGGGCCTGATCTCTTGACCGTTCTGCAGGTGCCGCATGATTTCACCCAGGATTAGCTGCTCCATGATTTTACCTGGGACCGAGGTCAGGCTGACAGGTCTGTAAGCACCTGGATCATCCTTACAGCCCTTCTTGTGGATGGGCATCACATTGGCCAACTTCCAGTCTTTCGGGACCTCTCCAGTGAGCCAGGACTGCTGAAAGATGATGGAGAGCGGCTTAGCAAGCTCATCCGCCAGGTCTCTCAACACCCTAGGATGGATCCCATCCGGCCCCATAGACTTATGAGGGTCCAAGTGGCTCAGCAGGTCTCTAACTTCCTCCTCATGGATTGCAGGAGGGCCATATTTCACCCTGCCCCCATCAACCACTTCAGAGGGCCAACTACCAAGCGAGCTGACATCCTTGCTGTTGAAAACTGAGGCAAAGAAGGCATTAAGTACCTCAGCCTTCTCTGCATCTTTGGTTACTGTATTTCCCTCCACATCCAACAAGGAGTGGAGGTCGCTGCCGCCCTTCTTTCTACCATTGATATATTTATAAAAACTCTTCTTATTATCCTTAACAGAAGTGGCCAATTTGAGCTCCAGCTGGGGTTTTGCTTCCCTGATTTTCCTCCTACAGGACTTAACAACATCTTTGAACATGACGTGGCTTACATCCCCTTCTTTCCAACGGTGATACACCCTCTTTTTCTTACTTAGTTCCTTCAGAAGCTCCCTACTCATCCAGGCCGGCCGTCTGCCCCTACGACTCTTCTTACAACACATGGGGACAGCCCGCTCCTGCGCCTTCAAGATTTCATTCTTGAAGTGCATCCAGCCTTCCTGGACCCCCTTGCCACTAAGAGCTATTTCCCAGGGTACTTTCCTCACCAGTTCCTTAAATAATCCAAAATCTGCCCACCAAAAGTCCAGCATCGATGTTCTGTTCCTGGCTTTTCTTGTTACATTGTTTAGAGAGAACTCGATTATCTCATGATCACTACACCCCAGACAGCCTCCGACAACAACATCACCCACCAGCCCTTCTTTGTTTGTAAACAGCAGGTCAAGAAGAGCCTCACCCCTGGTGGGCTCACTCACCAGCTGTGACAGAAAGCAGTTCTCAATACACTCTAAGAACCTCCTGGACTGCCTCCTCTCAGCAGTGTTAAGTTCCCAGCAGATATCCGGAAGGTTAAAGTCTCCTAAAAGAACAAGGGCAGCCGATCTAGAGGCAGCCTCCAGCTGCTTAAACAATAGAAGATCCACCTCCTCATCCTGGACAGGCGGTCTGTAACATACTCCAACCAGGAGGTCAGACCTGACTGACCCTCTGACCCTTACCCATAGGCACTCAAGCTGGTCATCACCGATCTCGACTTCAACAACATCCAGGGTTTCCCTAGTGTAGAGGGCCACCCCTCCACCCTTCTTCTCACGCCTGTCTCTCCTGAAGAACCTGTAGCCTTCCATGGCAGCACTCCAGTTATGACAGTCGTTCCACCACGTTTCCGTGATAGCAACTATATCATAGCTCTCCCGCTGGACCAGGACTTCCAGCTCCTCCTGTTTGTTAACCATACTGCGTGCGTTTGTGTACATGCACTTCAGTTGGGTTACTGACAACACACTTTGAGATGGCTCATCCTCCACATGAACATCTTTGGTGAGCCTAGTAACTCCCCCCTCCCCCCTCATGCCTAGTTTAAAGCCCTCTCAACAAGTCCTGCCAGCTCCTGAGCTAGAATCCTCTTACCCTTTGGAGTTAGATGAGACCCATCTGAGTCAAGCAGGCCAGGTGCCGTAAAGGTTTCCCCATGATCAAAGAACCCAAAATTCCTCTGCCGGCACCAGCCCCTAAGCCATTTATTAACTGCATATATTCTCTTGTTCCTATCTGTACACATCTCTGCCACTGGAGGAACCGAGCAGAACACCACCTGTGCTCCTGCCCTATCTATTGACCGTCCCAGCTCCTGGAAGTCCTTTTTAACTACCCTTGACCCTCTTTTCGCTAGCTCATCACCACCAGCTTGTACCACCACAAGCGGGTAATAATCTGAGGGTTTAACTAGGTCTGGGAGCCTCTTGGCGATGTCGTGTACCCGGGCTTGGGGAAGGTAGCAGACTTCCCTATGAGTTGGGTCCATCCTACAAATACGGCCCTCCCTCCCTTTCAGAAGGGAGTCTCCCACTACAATGACCCTCCTTTTCTTTTTCTTACTTGAAGTCCTGACCTGTCTGATGGGCAATGTGAGGTTAACAGCCTCCTCGGGTGAGTTCTCTGTCACACTATCATCCACCTGAGCATCAAATTCCAACACCCCAAACCTGTTTTGTAGGGGCAGCTGGAAAGGTGGCATTTGAAAGGGAGGTCTATAACCCAGGAGAGCAGACCTGCTCCCAGTCCTCACCAACCAGGTCACTCCCCTCATCCTGTTGATGAGGAATATGGCATTCCTCAGCCTCCTGGGGAGGATTACTGGGAGGAGAGAGGGTTCTACTCCACCAGTCTACCTCCCTTTCACTTTCACGAATACTCCTCAACCTCTCCACCTGATCCTTAAGATCTGCAACCATAAGGAGCAGATCTTGAATCTGTTCGCACCTCAGACAAGCATTTTTGGTATGGTCCTCAGGAACCACAAGTAGGCTGAGACACTCCCTGCAGTCTCGAGTCTGGGCAGCTGCGTCCCGTAATAGTGGTTCCGTTTGGATGCCTACACTCCTGGTGGCAGAGGCTTTACCACGCCTGATCACCATTGCTGCAGGGGAGTGGGAAGTCAACTACCTGTCAGAGAGTGCCTGCTTGCCCGAACTGCCACGCAAACTGCCTATTCCTTGACCCTGTTCGCCGCGCTCCGGTCGCTGGCGCTCCCAGGGAGATGTTTAAATGCCCCGCGGCTTCTTCCGGGACCGCCCCCCTACCACGTGGTCGGCCCACGTGACAGTTGCCGCTTCTGGGGTTCAGAGAGAGTCGCTCTGCCGGGGTCCTCTCCTGAGCTTTTGCCTTTCGCCAGGAACTCTCCACCCGCCCAGATTGAGCACCCGGCTGCAGTACTCACCGTTCCTGCCGCCGGTCACGCCGAATCTCAAATGAGTTAATGAGTTAAGATACTCATCTCAAATGGGAACACTCAGTCTTCGTTCTCTCTCTCTCATCTATTTCTTCCGTTGTGTATCAGGCTGCGGGTGTGGTTAGTAATGTTTCAGTGCCTCACTACCTTCATCATGGTTTGCCAACTCTCGGAGCACAGATTTTTAGATGGAATTCTCGGAACATCAGTATTTCTGAATTCCTTATCCTTGAATAATATTCCCATGTATCATGTCAATCTTGATAAGATGAGGAACTTCCAAATTTCCACAGTACCTATATAGATCAGATTAGTGCTTTAGAGAACTATTTATATTTGTTTTAAAACTAGAACTCTTTTTTTTTTAATTAATAACAAAGTAACACCAACGGAAAAAAAAAAGAAACCCAAGGAAATCTTCTGAAGAATGTTTGAAACAGAGTATTTAACTCACAAATATAAATCAAGGCAACCTTAGGTGCTACGATCTGATTTTTGCAGTAAAACTTGAATTTCTGTGAGAGAAGGCATACCGTGAAGAACAATCAATCACTTTATTCAAGAATAGCTACCAACCAATAAGAATACTACATATTTTACTCTTCTTAAGTCATGAGAGTAAAGTAATTTATAATTCCTATTTCTTTCTGAGGTACAACTTGCTGAACAAAGACCTGTTTTAGTTTTTCATTAAGGAAGCAATTTTATTTATGAATGTGTCAAGTATCATCTACAAATATCATATTTTATATTTACAATGTCTCTTACGTGCATTCTAGGTCTCTTTCTTTTGTTTTTCTTTGGAGGTCAGGGAGGGGATTGTAGTTATACTTGGCAAAACTAGTAATTTTCATTATGGTTATTGTAAAGTTTTCTTTGAATCTTTTTTGGTTAGGGTTTTAAGAATACCTGAAAAATAATTCTGTTCAAATATAATTTTTCACCATTTCTCTTCCTTCTCTCTGTATTACTAGGAAAAATAACATAAAGATACATTTGGCATTTCTTTTCAATTAATCTGTTCATTTTTTATGCGTTCATGAAGTTCCCATTTATATGGGAAGAGTATGTGATACAATTCTCCAAGACAATGGCAGAAAGAAACTGGATTTGGTGGTTCATGAATTCCTTTCCTGTTCGATGTTGCTAGACATAATCAATGTAAATTAATGTAGTAATGCATTCTTGTGTAACAGAGTAAGTATGCTATTGCTGAGATTTGCTATCTCCTTTTCTGCTATGCTAATGTGGCCAAATTCAATTTCTTCCAATGGTCAATACAGAATATACTGAGTTTTTGCAGTAGGTTAAAGATAATAGGACTGAATGAACACTTGTAGAAAAGCCTAAGGATGAATCTGACTTAATTGTGTTTATTTAGTCTTTGACGATTGGAATTAGAGAGTTCAAATTTTAATTGTAGATGTTACAATATATAGCGAGCTGTAGTACACAGAATAAATCAGTCTCTACTTTCAGAAATCTACATTCAAAAGGTGCAAGCAGTTCATATATATTCAAGTATAAGATTTTGCAAGGTTGTTGGGCCTAGGAATGGGAAGAGAACACCTCAGGGCTTACTGGAGTGCTTTATGCTTTGTCATTTTGGGTGTGTATGAATACTTAATAGAAACCAGAATTTCTACCAGATTGACCATGATGGAGAAGAGTTGTGGTGGGTTTACTTTGGCTGGCTGCCAGGTACCTATCGAGCTGCTCTCTCACTCCCTTTACTCAGTGTGACATGGGAATAAAATAACATGCAAAAGATTCTGAGTTAAGATAAGGACCTTGAGATTGCTCACTGATTACCATGACAGGCAAAACAAACCTTCATTGGGGAAGGTTAATTTAACTTATTGCCAATAAATAACAGAGTAGGATAATGGGAAATAAAAGCAAAATTAAAACACTTTCCCCAAGCCTCTGTTCTTCCCAAGCTCAATTTTACTTCTAACTCCTCCGCTTCAAGTGGCATAGGAGGATGGGGATTAGAAGTTGCAGTCAATCCACGACACTTCATATGTGCCATTCCTTCCTCTTCACATTCTTCCTCTGCTCCAGCATGGAGTCTCTCTCAGGTGATACAGTCCTACACAAACTTCTCCAGTGTGAATCCTTCCTGACAAGAACTGCTCCAGCATAGATCCTTTCCATAGGGTGCAGTCCTTCAGAAACAGGCTACTTCACTGTGGGTTCTCCATGGACCATAATTCTTGCCAGAAAACCTGTTACTGCATATACAGATATTTGCTGGCTAAGAAGTTTCTGTTAGAATGTGTCTGGAGATGATCTATTTCTCCAATATTACAGTGGTAGCTGTCATGATATGGGACAGTTAGACAAGATAAGACTTTTTCTAAAATGTGGAAGATGTATTGGAAGTTTCCTCTTATACATACTACAAAAAATCCCTGTAAGTTTCTGAAGCTCCAAAAGAAGGTTTCCTTAGCTAAAAGCAAGTGACCTAATGCAAAGTCTCTAGGACTTTGCACCAAATACTGTGTGATCTCTGATTGAAACTTTTCTCCTAGGTCATTCGTAAAGGTGTTCTCCAAAGGATATATCCCTATTAAGAAATGAATTTGCAGACTAGTTTTTGTCTCAATAAGATCCTAGCTTCTGCACAAATTCCTATTTCGTAAATCTTACGGGAAGTATTAACACTGAAACCTTTGTGTATATGTCAAATTTATTTTAGAATGACCAGTGGGTTAAAACTATATTTTTTTCTGGGAAATGCCTGAAACATATGCCCTCCACAAACACAGAATCACAAAGTGATTATAGAAGATTTTCTTCATAGAAATCCACACTAAAAACATAATAATTAGAGAAAAAGTGAAAGTAGCCATATAATATAATGAATATATATAACATATAATGAATAGAAAAGAAAAAAACTTGATCTCAAGAAGTATAAATCAACACTTAGGAAATGCAGGTAATTGAAATTGTGATCAAGAGTCAATAGTTCCTTCAGAATTTGAATTAAATCCTGAATTGTAGACTTATATTTTAAAGCAAATTAAATGGACTTGATATAAAAACCCATTCCTGCCACTTGCAAAACTTATTCAGAATAGGAGAGTGGAGAATTAAAATTGTCAGGACTCTACAGTGTATTCGTACTATTTTCTGCTCTCATTATTATCCTTCTCATGAGAACAAATTCATACTTATTCGTTTCCTCTTTGCATTGCAATATTCATTAGAATTAGGTGCCGCAATTTAAATCCCTTGCCTGTTTTGCAGAAGGTAGTGGGCAAGTGTGCAAAATTGACCTTTTCCAGGACTCTCTAACTTGACTTGTTCACCCTCCTTAGCTCTTCAAGCTCTCTGATTTGAGTCCGAGTTGTAAATGAAGAAGAAAAAAGTTTGACACATAGAGTAATGCAAAGGTTAAACAGTGCAGCATGGACTTGTGGTTTATGGACTCTGTTAGGTATTTGAATGCCAGATTTGGTTTGTGAATGAAGATTGTCATACCATTTCCTGATCCCATTACAAAATTCCATGCTTTGACAGGACAGAATGCTTTGGACTGGATATGTCTTGGGGTTTAATGTACAATACAAAGCCTTGCAGCTTAGTTTCATGGTTCAAATCCAACTGAGGACTGCAGAGTGAAGTTTGATTCAAATCCAGTGATTCTTCAGAGTTGAAATGAGTTTGGCATATGCAAAGCAGGATTTAGAGGATGAGTATTAAAACTATAACATATTTACATAATTTTCACTGATGCACACATTTACCTGTTTTTTTAACAAACAGGCTTCATTATCAACATAGATTCTGATCCCTAGTAGAAATGGGAATGAGTCTTGAACCAAAGAAAAAGCAAGATACAGCTCAAAGTGATTCCACAGGTTAATCATCTCTGATGTTATCAAAATATTTGAGTATAAAAATTGACTGAGATGTACACGAAAGCTGTCTGAAATCTCATATTTTACCTAGAATAAAACATTGAAAAATTTTCCCTCTGATATCTTCAATTCTGTATAATGGCAGCTTACCTCACATGGTCTAATTGTCTAGTCATTTAAAATTGAATCTCACTTTTCTTAAGAGAATGAGCCTGATTGCATATCCAAATCTAGAAATTCCATGCAAGGACCTGATTTTATAACTTCTACAATGAGTACTATTCCCTTGTATGTGTGCACATTCCATTGTTGTATTAAGTAAGACTGAGCCATTGGACTTGAGGACTGAGTTTCAGACTAAACAAGTGAAAACGTTTGTGTGAAAGATTCTTATGGTTCTTATCCCCACTTTTGTGACATTTAGCTCTTATTTTTGTTAGAACGATGACTGTTGGACTCTAGATACTGATCAGTTCAAGACTAATTTTCAAATGTAATTTTAGCATTTATCACTGCGGAAAAGGAATGGAAAGGGAAGACAACTAAAATGTGAACCCCCTTCTTTAGTTGTTATTGCAGACATATTTAATTTTGAAATCAGCTTCAGGGAACTGGGAATAAAGCATTTGTTGTGATTTTGCATGCTTGAGAACTATCAAATCTTGCAAAAAAATGCAACTATACAGTTTACTGACAAAGCTGAAGGAAATACCTTAATGGACAGAATTATGTACAATAAGACAAATCAACATCAGGATGCCACAAGGGCCATGGGATTCCTGAGGGTTGTCATGGGCAACAGAGCAGAACCGTACAGCCAGGACCTATCCCATCACACTCTAATCAGGAAGAGGGCAGCCATGGGGCAAACTGTGCCCCCCAGCTGTAGGCATCAGATAGGAAAGGGCATCAACTTACAGATAGTTTATCTTTTGCCTTCAAGTAGTGTCGTCTTCCCTGTTTATAATATATTTCATGACTTTTCTGCCTGCATTCTTAAATGTCCTCCCACGTCTAGACTTTTCAACAGGCTTCGCCATTTTACTTTAAATGATAATTCAATCCTTCCTAATATTGGCAATGTCTTCCAATTTTGCCAAACAAAAGTTCTGATGAACACCTCAGTATTTCTTTTCTCTAGATCACTGGTAAATTAAGTGGAACTGGTGTCAGACTGATGACTGAAGAATACAAGTAGCACTCTTTATCCAGTCATATTCAACTCTTTTAATGTAAACTATTGCAGTTTCTTCTTTAGTCAGGTTTTTATTGTTTTACTATTCTAATATTAATGTTCTTCAGTGATCTCTTTGAGCACTAATTTCCTCTGGGGAAAGATATCTAGTGTTTGGAGTTGGTGTGGGGAGGTTTTTTCAGTTTTTTGTTTTGTTTTGTTTTTTTAAATCTACATGTACTAAATCCACTGTATCATCTTACCTAAGAAACCAGTGCTCAAAAAAAGACAGGTATTGGAACAGGCTGACACCTTTGATAAACCCAGGCTGCAATTTACTCACTTTCCTTTGTCTCTATGTCCTTAATTATTCTTTCTTTCGAGAACTGTTATAATACTTTACAAAATATTTAAGTCAAATTTAAAGTGCTGTAATTGCAGGGATCACCTGTATTTTCCCTTTTTATGTAGCCCGTTATGTTTGCCATTTTTCAGGCCGATATTATTCCTTGAATTTATTCATTAAAATCCCTCCTAATGAATTTCCATTAGTTATGCATAACTATTACGACTCCATCCTGTACTGCCTCATATTAGTTTATGCTTCAGCATAATTCAGGGTTTGTCTTTTAAGAAAATATTCTTTGAATTGTAGGTTGAGTTGCAGTTAGAACAGGTTGCAGTTAGAACAGAAGAAAACTAAGAAACTAACAAGGGCAACAACATCTTTGCCAACACTCTCACCACAACATTGAGGCTATGTTAAACTAGGAACAAGTAGTGAGGGAGGTAGAAAACAGTCAAATGAAGAAGTGATGGATTGGGTTGGATTGGATTGGATTGGATTGGATTGGATTGGATTGGATTGGATTGGATTGGGAAGAAAAGGGTGAACAGCGTTGTGGGTCAGAGAAACTTTGTAATCAGTGAAATGGGGCTGAAGGTGGCCCATTTCAAGCACATGCACATTAAAAAGTGGAGAGGAGAGCATGATATAGAAGTTTCAAACATATGTGAAATCAGCATGATCAAGCACCTCTCCGAAGCCCCTACAGCTGTGTAGCGGAGGACCTGGGTGTCCTGGTGGACACCAAGTTGTCCATGTTGCTTTCATGATAAAGAAAGTCAGCAGCATCCTGGGCTACGTTAGGCAGAGTATTACTGGCAGTTCAAGGGAGATGATCCCTTTGCTCAGCCCTGGTTAGACACATCTGCGGAGAGACCAACTGAGGACCTGAAGAATATTAAGGGATTGGAGCATCTGACATAAAAGTTGAGGCTCTTCAGCCTGGAGAAAAAAAAGACTCGGTTCAATCAACCTATGAAAACAACTAACAGAAGGAATAACAAGGACAGAGACAGTGTTGTCCAGTGGCAATACAAAAATCAATCGGCACAAACTGAAAGATGAGAAACTTCTGCTAAAAATAAGAAAAATCTTTTTTACTGTTAAGGTGGTAAACACCAGAATACGTTACCCAAAGAGATTATGCAGCCTCCATTCCCGGAGATATTCAAAACCCAGCTGCACACAGATCTAACTGACTCTGATTTGTGCACTGGCTTGGACCAGATGATCTTCAGAGGTTTTTTTCAACCTCAAATATTCTAAAAAAAAAAAGTCTGTTATCTTTTATTAAAATGATTTGTAAGTTTGGGAAAAATCTGACAAGCTTTCAGGCACAAAAGCCCTCTTAAACAATCAAGGCTATAACAAAATGTCACACAAACCACAGGGCTGTTTTGTAAGTAATTCACCATACAAATAGCCATAAATTTGCAAATGTCAACTACAATTGTCAATTTGCAAAGCAAGTATAATTAAAAAAATTTAATTCACTCAGAAAACACTGTAAATATCTGATGATATCATAAATTATATTTGAAAATCCATTCGCAATTGTAAACAAAAAAATATAAAAAAGATAAACTGACAGGTGATTTTCTTCCAGCTTTTCCCTCTTACTTTATTTTATCTTATTTGGTTTCTATTCATGTTTAAGCATAAGGCTCTGATGGGAAACTGACGTTTCTATAGTTTGAGGTACATAGAAAAATGGCTTCTTCATATCTTTTCCAAGATGAATCTAAGCTTGTGTGACACGGCTGTTATGTGTAGTGTGTGTTGCATGGGTGATGCAAAGCTGTAAGAATCTCAGTCCTGCTTCAAGTGCTTCAGACCCCTTTCGGTAAACAGTCAGGGTTCTGGATGTTTGAATTAACTTTAAATTAACAACAGACTGACTTTAAAAAATATCCAGTCCCTGAATATCTACAAGGCTGTATTAAACACAGACTTTTTGCTCTCAGATCATCTAAATCAGGTAAGCTTTATTTTTCTTCGCCTCCACAATGTCTGTCTCTGGCCTCTCTGAGGTGAATATCTGGCTATGAGCAGTCGTGGCTAGATCCACAGAAGGAGTTTTGTGAGAGAATCTTGTCTAATTTTCATTTCAAAGAGTATGTCTCAAAACTCCCAAGAATGGCAGCTGAGTTGCCCTTAAACCCAGAGTCCAGTAAAGCTCAAACCCACTTCTGTTTGCTATCTACTACTTCATGTTGCCAAGCATTTCATACCTCATGCATAAGCCACATTTAGACCAAAAAGAACCTGTGTAGATGGAATGGGGTGAGGTGTACTGAGCAGAGCCCATAGAAAATTATTTCAAAAGGAGCTCTGTCTTTGCACAATGGCCTTATCTTAAGGATACTCGTGCTTGTGTGCAGACTTGCAAATTTTAGGGTCTCCTGAACATTTTGGCACTGAAAATCCTGCCTTGCAACACAACCTACTGCCCATTGAGATGCACTATGTTGAGAAATCCAGAGAAAAATTCAGGACAAACCCTAAATTTTTCCTCCCCATACTGATTCATTTGGATACATAAGTGAAAGAATCACTGATGATAACATGGATGTGCACAAGTATGATTTTCTTGTTTCTTCCCCTTGGAAAGGAAACTTTCTACATGGTGTTTTAAAGTAGCCAGCCTTCTCCAAGCTAGTATTTTCTTTACAGATAGAAGCAAAGAGACTGTAATTATCACCCTGTTGAAATGATTTTACACGTACTTCTTGTGAACTGAGCACTTCATAAGAAAGGGTAAAGCTATAAGCTCTGATATCTTTGTCAGATCCTACAAGAAGTAATTAAATATTGCCTGATCTATCAATAATGGCTGTTGAAAAAATAATATGGGGACTGTATAAAACTTTAGGGTATTTTACAAATAAAATACATTTATATAAGGTCATATTAACATTACAAGCTTGTGTTCTGCTGCTTGATATGCATACATGTATAATATATAATAATATACTTGCATCTAGGACAGAAAAGACCTTGGTTACATTCATCATGATATAAATAACCTGACATGTTCAGCTCTCTTTTTGGAGAGCTCTGGCTTGCAGCACTTTCAGTACATAAAAACATAAATTCATACCACAGAAGTATCAGTGAAAGTACATCTTATCACTCTGAAACACAAGTAACTCACATATAGTTGAAGATATAATGAATTCCTGCAAGTATCTTATTAATGCCACTTTCTGGACATCCTTCTTCTTAGAATAATCTTCTACATAGTTTGAAAGATATAAAGATTTGGAAGAGACGAGGTTGGCACCAAAAAGAATGATTCAGAGCCTTTAGGTATTGTAAAGGTTAAAGGGAATTCATTAAAGGAACCTGAAATGCTTTCTAGATAAGTGCTTAACTCTTTTGAAAGAGACATCTTGTAAGTAGGAAGACAATTTTCCAGTCGGGAAAACAACACAAAGATTTCTACATAACCTCTTCAGGATCATATAGCTCTTGACTCCCAGTCTTGTACTAATTCACATTGACTATGTTCAGAGAATATCCTACCCAGGCATCTGAATCTTGCTCAAAGAACCATAAGTACACAAGCTTAACATCTATTCGGACTCTAAAGAAATTTCAAGGCATATGTGTGAAGTGAAAGATTGTGGTGATCCAACAATTGCTGTTAGCAGTGGAGAAGACAATTAAAATAGGTTAACTGCAATGCATAACAATGACTATGAACTTTAATGCTACCACAAGTATATATGTTCAGAATACAGACATCAGTAAAACCTGGAAGAGTGATATTATACATTGTTTGTCTTGGTTTTGTTTTTTTCTGATGGCTATGTGAAGTTCCTTAAAATTTCCTCAGAAGCTGTCTTCTTCACATATGTGTTGCTAAACAAATATAGCTTAGAACAACCTGGGATGAGAGAGATAGAATACTTTAATATTTACTGGATCAGCGGAAAAGGAGTGAATTTAGTGCCCTGATGTATGAGACAGCTGAAAGGGTAGAGTTTCTGGATTCCACCTGCTGTTCCTCTGCATATTGGCACTTCATTTTGGCAAGCCAGAGCAACCTCAACAGAGGACAATGACAGAGAAAAAACATGACAGAGGTGGTGGTTAGGATCCTCTTCTAGAAGGCGGAAGTGCCTATTCCACCTCATGTGATGAGAGAGGATCTGACTTTGTGTTCCAGCCTCTGGATGAATGGAGTCTTAACTAGGAGGATGCAGAGTATAACTTAAAAGTATTTTGTGCCTATTTCCTCGTTTATATTGTCAATACTATTCCCAAGAGAGTTTAATTCTGGAATATACCTAATAAACTGTTTAAAACATGGGAGAGGAGAACTTTAAAATAAAATAAAATAAAATAAAATAAAATAAAATAAAATAAAATAAAATAAAATAAAATAAAATAAAATAAAATAAAATAAAATAAAATAAAATAAAATAAAATAAAATAAAATAAAATAAGGAGGTAGCTTTCCAAGATCTTTATGTTTTCAAGTTAGACTCATAAGGATACTGAAGCAAAATCAGTAACGGGATAGGTGATGATATCCTTCCTTCTCCTCTTAAATCCTATAGCCCAGTATTAGAGTGCACATTTAAATAATTGTGCTTCTTCCTCCCAGGAGAATGGTCTTTCCTACTGGATACATAGGAAAAGGCATAATGACCACCAGCTTCTTTGTTATGAAGGATACCTATAGCCTACCACAAACCAAACCTCCTACAAACAAACATATTTTAGTCTGGGAAATTCAAAAAAATAAATGTTTTAGCATTTCTCATTCAACTTTTATTTAAATTAAGGTATTTCATTATTTCACATCAAATTTATATCTAACTTAGCTTGACTCAAACCTGCAAAACCAGCATAAAACCATGTCCTTTTTTGCTGCAGCAACAGCAAAAAAACCCTTACTAGATCTCAACACTCTTAGAGGAAACTCGGAGGGGTAGTTTAGTTCTGGCTGCTGGACTGAGACATTGTGGGGTTGTCTCCAGTGCTACCCAGTGCCATAGGTCCAGAGGCTATACTGTCCCCCAGGTTTGCTCACAAGGCAACACTAGTACCCTGTGGTGATCCTCTCTAAAACGAGCCACCTCTTTTCCCAGTAAGTCCCTTTCCAAATGTTGGAGGAGGTTGTATCATTTCCACCAGTTGTGCTTTATATTTGATTTGCAGTGATTGAAGCCCTAATGCAGGGTATAAACCAGAAAGTATACAGTTGTCTCTAAGTGTCAACTTTTTGTCCTACCAGGATTGATAGGAGATTTGTGTTTCTCGCAGATGACATAAGTAAAACCATATTCTGGGTAAACTCCAAAATATAGCACTCCAAGGAGAGTAGCAGCCTGATTAAATCCCTGCTGAGTATTTTGATGTCTTGTTCTGACTCCTTTAACTTAAATCCTGTTTAACTAGCAGCATCTGCCACTGACATTTCCAAAAGGATGGTGCAGATGGAGCAGTGACTCAGATCGCTGGCTCTATGGAGTTATGAATAGCTAAAACTACTGCTGCTGAAAATCACCAAAAGGACTATAGAAGAGGTCCATGTGTGTGATTGAGGCCTGCAACATGTGCAGTTTAGACCTTCCAATAGTCTTGTTTTCATAAAAGAAATTGTATCTATCTGCCTATATATATATAACTCTAAACATGAACAAATTCTGAAGTCTTTAGATGCTTTTGTAATTATAACAGTCTACTCTATATGGGTTAACAATTAGTTAATTACAAAAGGCAAAATTACTTGAAATATAAAATTATTATGTTTGATTTCAGCATTTCAATCTAGGTAACAAATTATTTCATTTCTTAGTATTCTTCTTGTAACCCAAAAATGGGTAGCATGATGCAAAGAAAAGGTAACTCTGCTAGCTGAACTTCCTTGTCATTTGGGTCACATCACTGTTTATCATACTTACTTTTCGCTGAGGAAGCACTGAGCAAACAAGAAGATAGTTGCACTGAGCTCTTGTGATAAGGGTTTCATTTGAGAAATATAATCTGTCATTATACAAATGATATAAACTGTGTTGGTCAAAAGACAGTCTGAGATTGCCTTTTTGTTCATTCTTTTAAAATGAGAGATGTGGGTTTTTTCCTGTTTCTTTTAACACATTGTGTACATAGAATTTTGGGAAAGGTATTAAGTTAGTAATTTAACCTATCACAGTTTCAGCTCATTAAAAAACTGACACTGAATCAAATTTTTTACAGACCAGAATGAACTACATAACACAAAATAAGTTTGCTTCCAAATGGACTCATTGTTTGGGACAGACCATAATTTATTAAATGCTATTTACATTTTCAGCAGTAGTGCTTTACACCATTCAGACACCAAGTAAATAACCATTTCACTAACTTAATTCAGAACATACTCCTTCCTAAACAGAGCTTACACTTGTACACTACAGAATATATCTCAGCAGAGAAACAACATTGTTCAAGGGTCATTTGAATTCATGCCTATCCATCAATTTTGACAGTATTGATGAAGGTGCAATAAAAATTTACATGAGCTGGATTTGATTCCAAACAAAAGAGGTAGATCTCATTTTTTATATTTGCATAGCACAATCTACATTAATTAACCACTCTTGAAGCAAGCTGAAATTAGTTAGTTAAGAAGAGTTAGAGGATCCTGTAAAGGTGGCAGAGGTTACTGAAACTTTCTTCTTTGAAAGAAAGTAAAGTGGTTAGTTTTGCTTGAACTATGGCTCCCAGATATGTTATTTCATGGACAGCAGCCTTTATTTGTTCCTATACCTATGGAATTATGTTTTAGTAGTTTCCTATGAAACAATGGTAGGGATGTTAGTTTTCTGGAAGGACTGAAAATTTACAACCACTTTATGACTGGGTTTGTTCTAGCTCCAGTTTCATTATATAATTTAAACTACACTTAGCATATTTCTAGGTACTATTTTGCTGCTTCTCCCATGAGAAGAAAACCATCAGTCTCAGAATCTTGAGCTGGCTTTAAATTTAAGGTAAAAATTTAAATTTAAGGTAAAAATTTAAATTTAAGGTAAAAAAAAAATGAAATAGACTATCATGACAAAGATTTGGGATTCAACCCTTGGAAAAGCGTGCAAATATTCCAGCAAGATCTCTCTATAAACATGACATTATAAATACTGCTAAGCATACTAGTAACAGAAAAATGTGCCAATGGGTCTGTTGACCAGTACTGTTGCAATTTATTGCACCTTCATCACAAGTGTTTGTAATTTGATTACACGAAAATTGAGAAATAATAGCCAAAATACTGAGTTCTGCTCCAAAAATATATTTGTCTTGCAAAATTACTTCTAAAAGAAAGAAAGAGTAAATGCCAGGATATATTCGATCAATATAATTTTCAAAGTGGACATGCAGGTTAACCTGGAAACTAGATAATTTTACACACTCAGAGACAACAACCTATCAGCCATCTTTATTCAATTTATTCTTATTTGTTTCTTGCCACCAGGTGTCAGTACAAGTGCATGGACACCCTAGACATCTGTGACAGGTCTCCTGGAGAGATGTCAGAGCAATATACTCTTTCACGGCAGTTCTCATGCTCCTGAAAATGTTCTATTTTATTCCTTCCATGGTGGTAAAAAAAAATATGAGATTGATTATCCATCTTAACAACCCTTTGAGCTGCACAGTCTACACCAGTTTTGTGTACAGTAGGTGTTCTAGAATGAGCTGTTCTAGAAATCCTGACATCTCCACCCATCCACTTCTCTGCCCTACAGTTCATCACAGGGCCAGAGATTCTCCCTTCAATCTCTAACCTGAAGATGTGAAGACTACGAGAAAAAAGTAGGAAGGAGGGATAACTGTCAAATAGATACATGGAAAATATAACTGGAAGATTTCAGGTTTCTATTTAACTACTCTACTTTTTAAGTCATAGTACATAAACCCCATTGATAACTCCTAACAATCATCTCCCCAAATCTTCTTCATGGGAAGCAGGTCTTGGGTCCTTGATGCAAATAGCACCCTCAGTATTGCTCTGCTAAAGGCAATATATAGAGCTGGGCTCCACCTGGCCTTTGTTAACGTATGAACAGAATTTCTTACATTTTATGGAGGTTAGAGCAATAGACTGCCACCTTCTGTATATTTTTACCTTCTGGCAGTGGATTCCTGTTTTAATTTTAGTTTGCTTTACTGCTTGCTGGTTAAAACAGCAGGCAATACTAAAATTGTTATTAAATGTAATCTGTCTCTTTAATAACAGTTTCAAAATTAAAATCATAAAGTTGATTCATAAACCACAGAAATACATACAATGTTTGGAGTAGACATCTTTCTGGGGTACTGCTGGAATGTACCAATCCAATAGATTTTATAGAAATAGGTTGCAATTACTGTTATTGATGGGAGCAGGGAGCTTGTAATAATCAAGATGTGTGTATAACACGTACAATATAACTTCGAAAAAGATATTAACTGCAGTGGACACTGCTTCTTATTTAGTGGTTTGAAAGGTGGTAGCTTGCTTTTATTATCCACTAGTGGTCAAGGTAGCATCAGAAATGATCAGAAGAGTCCTGGAGTCTGTACAGAGAGCAGTAACTCCCCTTCCACCAACTTATATCCAGGTGGGCAATGGGTGAGTTGGACAGTATGTAAAAGGAGATTTGCATAAAATGTATATATTTTAATAAAAGAAAATATAAGCCAGTATAGAAAATTCATAGAATCATAGAATTGTTTGGGTTTGAAAGGATCTTAAAAATGGTCCTGCTCCAGCCTCCTGCCATGGGCAGTGACACCTCCCACCAGATCAGGTTGCTCAAAACCTCATTCAGCCTGACCTTGAAGACCTCCATGAATGAGGCATCCATGACTTCTCTGGGCAACTTGTACCAGTGTCTCACCACCCTCACAGTAAAAAAATTCTTCCTAGTCTCTAATATAAATCTACCCTCTTTCATCTTAAAACAGTTACCCCTCTTTCTAGCACTGCACTCCCCAGTAAAATGCCCCTTCCCTGCTTTCCTGTAAGCCCCCCCTTTAAGTACTGGAAGGCTGCTATAAGGTCTCGCCAGGGCCTTCTCTCCTCTAGGCTAAACAAGCCCAACTCTCTCAGCCTGCCATCATATGGGAGGTGCTCCAGCCCTCTGATTATCTGCATGGTCCTCCTCTGGACTTGCTCTAACGGATGCAAGTCCTTCCTATGTTGAGGACTCCGGAACTGAACACAGTACTCTAGGTGAAGTCTCATAAGAGCAGAATATAAGGGGAGAATCACCTCCCTTGAACTACTGGTCACATTTAGCCCAGTATATGGTTGGCTTTCTGGGCTGCAAGCGCACGTTGTAAGCTTATGTCCAGCCTCTCATCCAAGGCAGGTCTATTCTCCACCCAGTCTGTATTTGTGCTTGGAATTGCTCTGATCAGGTGCAGAACCTTGCGCTTAGCCTTGTTGAACTTCATGACGTTCACACAGACCCACCTCTCCAGCCTGTCCAGGGCCCTCTGGATGGAATACCTTCCCTTCAGCATGTTGACCGCATCATTCATCTTGGTGTCATCGACAACTTCCTGAGGGTATCCTCAATCCCACTGTT
This sequence comes from Dromococcyx pavoninus, assembly GCA_033558185.1. NCBI lineage: Eukaryota > Metazoa > Chordata > Aves > Cuculiformes > Neomorphidae > Dromococcyx > Dromococcyx pavoninus. The sequence goes on along the minus strand of JAUMJL010000191.1, from coordinate 1,059,050 downwards.
CATGTCTGTGAAAAGTATGTTAAACAACACCAGTCCCAATAGTAACCTCTGCAGAATGTCACTTGTCACTGGTCTCCACTTGGACATCGAGCCATTGACCACAACTCTTTGAGTATGACCATTCAGCCAATTCCTTATCCACTGAGTGGTCCATCTGTCCAATCCATGCCTCTCCAATTTAGAGACAAGAATGTCATGCAGTACAGTGTCAAATGCTTTGCGCAAGTCCAGCTAGATGACGTCTGTTACTCTTCCTTTATCCACCAAAGCTGTAGCCCCATCACAGAAGGCCACCAGACTGGTCAGACATGATTTACTCTTAGTGAAGCCACATTGGTTGTCACCAGTCACTTCCTTATTTTCTATGTGTCTTAGCAGAGTTTCCAGGAGGATCTGCTCCATGATCTTGGCAGACACAGAGGTGAAACTGTTCAGCCTGTGGTTCTCCAGGTATTCCTTTTTTTTTTTTAAAAAAAAAAGTGAGTTATTTTTCACTGTTTCCAGATGATGGGAAATTCACCAGACTGCCACAACTTCTCCAATATGGTTCATAGTAGTTCCAGAAATATTAAAACAACTTCCTTTCTGTTGTGTTGTATGTGTCAGGGATGCCCAGAGGTACATCTCAGTTTGCACATATTTCGGAGTTTGCCTGTAACGTATGCAAGGAGAAAACGTTGAATAGCTGTGGAACAAACCCTAAGGAAACTCACGTCTTGGTGTTTCTTTTCTCTAGATTCAGCCCAGACTGTTTATCTTTAGATGTGCTGGTTAGGAGCCTGTCATGTGGGACAAGCTTATTTTATAAACAACCTATCCTTTTTAATCTTGTTAAGGAAACACAATACCCAGACCTCAGAAAAAGACTGCAGCAGGCAATATGTGAATAGTTCTCTATTATTCATAGCAATGTTTAGAATTCCTCAGTGCCTTCCAAAACATCCACAGAATCCCCCAGCTACTGATTCAGCAGCTTTGTCAGTGGAAGTAGTCGATAGAAAAATGTTGGTGTTACTGTGTCCCTGTTGATATTATGACTAACAAACATGATATAGGATGCAACCTTCATAAATGCTTAGCTTTTCCCTGCATTCAAATATGGGGTTTCAAGTAGTTAATTTGAAAACCTATATATTTAACAGATAGAAGTTTCCCTTCCTTTTCTACTTCCACCCTCATAGCTATGTATCACCCAGTTGTTTAGGGATGCATCTATACATTTTGGAGAGTTGGAAGAATCTACAGAAAGCAAATGGAAGAAGAAAATGGTTTGTTCAAGGTCAAATAAATTACAACTATACTAACACAATAATTGTGCATTTGTGTTCATAAACCATACTGAGGAACCTATTAGGAATGGTCCCTGACTTATTCTAGTTCCTGAACTGTCTGGAAACTCTTTAGGAGGGAACTGTCATAGTCTAAAAGCATATCAGAGTCTAAAAATTGAGCAGTTTAACTTTTTTTATTTTCCACAAACATTTTCAAAATTGCCTGAAGTGATTCAGAAGCATGAACAATGTTTACTTTAAAGAATTTCAGAGGTAATGAATATATATTTACAGCATATACTGAACTGATGCTGATCCAAGACAAAAAATCCATAGGAATTTTTAAGAAAATGAAGTAAGTATCCAGAAAATCTTCTGGCAGATAACTATTGTTCAGACTTCAGCTATTTTTTCAGGATCAGGCTGCATCCTAAGTCCTCCAGCAAATCCTTGCCACTTTTGCAGGTCTGATGTTGTCTTAGGTGGAGCCAGCCTACAATGGCCTGTGTCTGCCCATAGCACTTGTGGCTGGACCCACTGACACTCAAGTGATTTTGCAGATTTTAAGTATCTTCTTTATCAAACATCAACATTTTAAACACAGTTTTCTATTATTTTTATATTTAGTTACTTCTCTGCTGAGGGTGTTTTCAAGAAAACATAGACAAAAAAAATGTATACCTTGGCACATCATATAAGTGAGAGAGGAATGTGGAAGAATTACCTTTTGAATTGATTATTCAGATATAATCACTGGAGTTTTTTTCTTTAAAAAATAAAATATTCCCCTCAAAAAAACCCAAACAAGAACAAAACCAAAGACATAATCCTAACAAATGAATTCTTAACACCAGAAAGCTGCAGACACTTCTAAACAAAATAAGGACATTTCTGTCTTGTATTTCTTCTGCTACAGTGTTTCTTTTTTTTTCCCCTCTTTTTTTAAAAAAAAATCTCTTTTTTTAATTTCCCCACACATCCCCCACTCACCCCCCTACGCTGGAGATGGCAGCTGTATTTCTTGAGTTACTGTTATCTAATTAAGAAGGAAAAAACAAATCTCACTTTGTTCTAATTTCTCTTTGCTATTTCTTTTTTCTCTGTGTGACTTGTATTCTCCTCACATAGTATCATCTCTAGGTACACAAGAAGCCACTTTCAGATTGTTCACACCAATCCTGTTATTTACCCACTTGTGCCTATACATTTTGTACAGTGTTCTGGGTTCACAATCTCTCTCATTACTGTAATTTCTTGCAATTATGTTCTTTGATTTGGTATCAGAAGATTGCAGGCTTCTCACTGCACTTGTAGTCTACATGAGATTTGTATGTTTATCTATGGCCATTTACTCTGGTTGTTTCTATAACAGTCCTTGACAAGAGAAAAAGGCACCACAAACGCTAACACCATACAGAGCTTGCAAAACAGAACAGTCTTCTAAGCTTTCATTTGAATTGTACAGTGTTTTAAACATCTGATCATGATTATCTTGCTTCAGCAATTTGTCCTGACCAAGAAAGAGAGAACTGATATAAACAGGTGATCTTACAGCTAGTTTGGGAAGTTGAAGATGAAGTAAAATATGGCTCCTCTGTGTCAATAAATTGAAAGCATTCCTGATGATTTCAAATAAAAATGAAAGTAGTCAGCTCAGTGTTGTCAATATGGGTCTACCAGCAACCAAGAGCCATGGTGCCAATATCTGTGCTTCTCTTTGAACTTCTATTCTCCTTCCTGTGCTAATTGTTTGGTACTTGCATGCAAGTGTCATCATTTATTACTGAAATGCTGACCGTTTTTTATTTGGTGTGGTGTCTGACTGAAGGGATGAAATCAGCAGGTAGAATGAGGATGAGGGAAAGTCATAGGGGTAACAGAAGGGAGGAAAGAGAAAATCAGAGAAGATACGAAGAGATATGAATAAAAGTAAACAACATAGTGATATTGTTGATAGTTTAATGAATGAATTTTATCATCTGTATTTTTTAGGCACCCAGATTCAAGAATCATGAAGGGCTTTTCTAGCTTTGAGATCATATGGCCAGGCCTATGGTTATGAATTAAAAATGTGATCCAGCCTTTTCCACAGAAAGACCTTCAGTTGCCCAGTTAAAAATCAAAATGGAGTTGTTATCTGATCATCTTTTAACATCTGTGATTAAATTAAAGCTGCCTGTTCTTATTCACAGTTTTCTTTAAAAGAGTCCACAGGTTTTTCAGTTTTATTAAGTCCTTTTTTCTTTTTCTTTTTGTTTCCTCTGGCACATTTTGAAACCTTCATTCCCAACTGCTATTAAAGGCAGGGAAGAATACCACTCATCTAAGTGACAAAGGAAGTTAGTAGAATGCAGTATTGAAATAAAAAGGAATTTTTGGAATATAAATGTCAGACAAAATTTTAATTACAAGAAATTTTAGAATTTTAGTGGAAACTCAAGTGTCTCTGTTGTAATCTGTTAGCATGAATGGTGAGATTTGCTGAGGAAAATATTGTCTGGACTCTATCCACCTATTCTGTCCAAGACTTCTGTATTGATACTAATTGAAGAATTTCTGAAGTCGTTTTTTTTGTCCAATATTTGGTATTATACTTCATGATGTTTTCTTCTGGTACAGAAGTTGTCACTTATCCCTATTGGTCTTATTAGTGTCACCACACAGCAGTCTATCAAATAACCATCAAGAAAGGTTTCCACTAAGACAATACATTCTGAACAAATGTCTTATTAATGCAACAGGGAGAGACAATGTTTTCCAAATAAGATAAATAGAACTATGACTTAAATGGCCTCAAGAAACCTGGAAGACTCCAGAAAAGTCTCAGGGATAATAAAAGACTGATGAGTAGGGTGACATAATAATTGCAGAAATATAGAATTTATGTTAACAGTTGTTACTGCTTTTGAAAATTCATGGCATTAGCTAAAATTACCAGTTTGGATAAGATAGGGTATCACCCCATAAATTCATTGCATTGAGTGAACAGTTGTATTAAACTTAATCAGCAGAACAGAGAGTAGTCATCCTTTGGATGCACATTCAAAACCGTATTACATGTTCCAAAACTGATTATTGAGTTGAGGGTGGTTCATACTTCCAAATGCCCAGGTGAAAATATCTAACTCTCTAATAAATAGCCATTAAAGTTCCTCATTCAGAAAATTAACAAAGTAAAGTTTTTACTGCCATTAACTGAAATAATCTTTGAGTATTTGAGACTATCCAGTAAGTCTTAGTTATAGTGGGGTTTAATTGTCTGAAAAAAAACCCCTTTTCAGTAGATATAGTGATATAGTTAGTGATAACAGAATAACCTTGAAACCAGAAAGTAATACTGAGTTACATGACAGAAAACAGGCTATGATAGGTGCTTCATAAGAGAAGCTTAGGAACAGATGACTTTAAGCACAAAATAAGCTGGTATCATTTGTTGATTGGCTACCAGAAGATAAGGTCTTCTATCTTTAATCATGGCATTATCTTATTCTTTAAGTATTCTCTCTGGGTAATTAGCTCTGAGTGGAAACATTAGAATCTAAAACGATAGATACTGTGTTATCTTTGACTCATTCATTCACCTCAGTTTCCTTTTAAATCAAAAGCAGAAAAGGAGAGAACACAGAGGTATATTAAAGTCATTTATGCAATAAATAGGCTTGATATCTAGCTAATTTTCATAATTTTTTATAAAATGTCTACTTATGTTGGAAGGAAATGAAACGTTAAAAATCATTTCATTCCAATGGATTATGATTTCAAGTAAGTTTCAAGTAAGAACAAACATAAGGAAGGAACCATCTTTTAGACTGCTTCTAGCAATATATTTTGTGATATATTAAAAGCTCTTTGGTTTCAAGAAAATAAAATAATTAAGGGATTAAAACCCCAAACATAAATACAAAAGTACAATTTCTTAAAGCAAATATATATCATTTCCTTGCTATTTCTTGTCAAAAAGCTATGAAAATGCCACCAATTTGTTTACTTTGTTTATGGGAGCAATTTTATAGAGATGACTAGTTTTCTCAAAAAAAAGTAAGCAATTCCAGCTTATTGTGGCTTCTGGGCTGTGAAAATACCTGGTGACTACAATCACTTTTGTAGCTTCCAGGCAAAGACAGTTTATTTTGTGTATGCTGCATGATAGGTTCTACCTTATTTCTAGCTTTGAATCATGTTCAGAAAGCAGCTTGATTATAATTAGTGTAGGAACATCCTTGGGTCTTTTTTTTGGTTTCTAACCAAAGTTTCAGAAGTGATTAAGAATAATCTCAATAAGATATAAAGTCATGTCAAAAAGCATGCTATTTTACATTTTTAAAATGCCTGCTCATTCTTTTGCAAATGTATGGGTGACTGATATTGTGGAACAAGATTAGGACACATTTTCTCTCTTACCAATTTTAGGAACTTCTCCGAATCGCCAGCCCTAAAAAGACAGTCTAGAGTGCCCTTGCAATGACATTGGCTGGATCCCTCAGCACTCATGGGGTGGTACAATCTTGTCCTGTGAACTTCAGTATGTCCAGTTTGTTTGAACGTTCCACAACCTGAGGATGTCTTCCTTTGCTTCAGACTTTTCCCAGTAGTTGATGGGACCTGCAATTCCTGAGGCAAAAATCACCCAGCCCCTGAACTTGAAGAGAGGGACAGGGAGCAGAATGGAGCTCCTATAATCCAAGAGGAAATGGTTAGTGACCTACTACATTACTTAAACACATACAAGTCTACGGGGCTGGATGAGATATGCCCACAGGTATTGAAGGAATTGACAGAAGTGCTCACGAAGCCACTTTCCATCATTTATCAGCAGGCCTGGCTAACTGGGGAGGTCCAGTTGACTGGAGGTTAGCAAATGTGATACCCATCTACAAGAAGGGGGAGAAGGAGAGTCTAGGATGACTATTTCAGACAAACTTTTCCATAATTCTTTTTGTAAGGAGCATGACCACGGTTTGATGCTCCTCCATCAGTTTCCATCTGTGCCACTGAAGATGCACTTAATTTTTTTAACAAAGTGGGGAGGAAAACTTTTAAAAAATTTTAAAAAGCCTTACACAATTTCTTTAAGTGACAAATTACTTTGAATAATTTTGTTATTTCCTTTGTCATACCTTTTGTGAAGCAAACTGAATAATCTTTCTTATTTAATTCATATCACTTTAGGCTTTAGAGTCTCTGCAATTGTAGCTAAGAAGCAGGATTTTTTTTCTTTTTTCCTTTCGTAGTACTGGAACACATTGTCTACTCACAAATTAGCCAGATATTGCATATATATTTTCTTATTTGAAATGAGTCTGCTTTAGCTCTGGGAAGTCAATGGATACTTACTTCTCCTTCACAAATTCAGCATTTTTTTAGCGTTTTGAGGAGTTCTGTCTCACGGTTCTATAATTCAAATTATTCTTAAGGAATCTATTTTTTTTTTAAATGAAGAAGGAAAATTGCTCATATACACGTAACCTAAACTTGTAAATAATTGCATTTTACAGAATAGATACCATTACTAGTATTAATGATATTTACTGGAGATGATTACATTTGCAGTAAACCTAGTAGGTTGTATTTATCATCTTTGGACAAAAATGGGCACATTAGGGTAATTTCTCTGACTTATTGTAAACATGTGTAAAATGATTAGATTAATTACACCTTAAAACTTTCTGCTTTACTCCATCAACTCATTATATCAGATATTTCCACCTTATTTTTGTTAACTTTGTCTTACCTTACGCTCTTGTCCAGGTCAGTTTATATCTTAGAATGTTAGCACAACAATTATTTACCACTCTATGAAGATTCCTTCATTTCTTTCTATTTTCTTCATTAACACAGCTCTCTAAACAGTCACCAGGCTTCCAGGAAGGGCTTAAATATCATTAGACTTCTCTCCAAAAAAAATCCTGGACTGGGCGATAGAACTAAGTGAAATTTTACCCTTCTTCATTTTAGTGTAACAGTGCTCAGAAATAATGACACAGAACTCAGGCTGTCTTGCAACACAAAACCTTCTGGATTTAAACCCTCTCTTCCTTATTTTAAGTTAACATACAATATCAAAGTTTCTCATAGGAAATTTGGAAACACTAATTTTTCTTTCAGGCTTGCCAAAAAGCTTAAATATAAAACAGATGGTCACCAGGATAGGTTCATATTCTGTCAAGACTAGTTTCTGTTTTAATAGAATATCTTTTGTGCCTTTTTTTCTGTTTTTCTTTATCAGTATCGACAGCTGGTATTGAAATTGTACCTGTCTGCCTCAGAGTCAGATCCTGAGTCTGACACTGAAGTGTCTTGGCAGTCTTTTTAGGAAACAAAGGAGCAGAGCAGCCAATGCAGCTGAGTGTGACTTTATTGCTGTTGGTCTTCAGGTCTCGTCTCACATATGCAAGCTAACCTGGCAGGTGTATTTCTTAAGGGAAAACTATTGTTAATAGAAAATGATTTAGGTTTCAATTTAAGCCAGCTTGAGCTTTCCAGACATTTGCTGTGGGGAATACTTTTTGCAATTCCTCCAAGTGAATTTATAATCAAATGAGTGTTCAGTTTCACATTACTGCATGCTGTGAAGGAAGTCTAGCATGGGAACAAATATCCGCACTAAATTTTCACGTCCTTCAACTTAAAAAGGTGGGAGGAGTAAACCTTGATTTGCATTCTCAGAGGAAGAAAGAAAAAAAAAACCTTCTTGAACTGGCATAAATTAAAAGACTGCAATGCATACCACGGTGAAGGAAAGGATTTTTTTTTTTTCTGTAATGTAGATGAAGTGAAAGGCTAAATAATTATACATGGCAGTAGACATGAAAAATGCTGTTTAAGTTCTTGACATTAAGCACTAACGTGAAGTGACAGGCTGCAGCTGAGCCCTGTATCTTGTGTGGTGCTTGTCTATGGCAGAACTACAGCAGAACCTCGAAAACAAGAATGACATTTGTCCTCTGATCCCTTTACAAATAAGGTATGAAAAAAATCTCATGTCCAGACTTTTTTTGTAGGCAGAAGGGTAGACAGCAGAGGACGTGGGATAATATGGCCTTGTGAATCCTCAGCCTGCAGGATTTCAGATCATCAGCCATATAAAATGTTCTGTGATATTTTCAGATCCTTTGTCTGAAGCCCAGTAAAGATGAGATTAGATAACATCATTGGCATTGAGTCTCCAGCAAATGGGTTTCATTGGTTTTGCCTGAAGCTGGAAAGTAAGATAATTCTCAAAAAGGAACAATCAGGCACACTGAACTTATAAACATATTTCCTGTAAGGCTGGTAAAATATCACATAGAGCTAAAGAACTTCTGAGGCTTTGTCTTTTTTTTGACAAGTGTGCAAACTCTCTTTTAAACAGGACACATAGGTGGAAAGTTCTCTGTCACATCTTTAGCTTGAAATTCCTTCCCTTCTTTTATCATGTAAAAGATTTTCCTTACTTTCCTGGGTTCAGCAGAAAAGGAAAGTGCTGAATCGCTTAATGTAGATTCTCAAGTTTCAAAGACAAAACAGCGTTGCTTACTGAAAAACAGTTTTTTCTCCACACCACAATCATCACAATCTCTACCAGGCAGAATTATTTTATAAATGCTAAATCGAACTTTGACTCATCATGCAAAGACTGTGTGTCAGATGTGGAGTGCAAATTTGTAATCAGTCCTACCTTCTCAGGTTGTGTAAAATCATCTTTTGCAAATATCCTACACACCACTAAAAGATCAAGTGCTTTTATTCCAGAATTTGTAAATGGCTGTATTCAGGAAAATACAACTTTATTCACAGATTTTCTTCTGCTAGCAAACTTTATATGTGCTGCAAAAAAAGTAAAATCCAAAGTAAAATTGGTCTTTTTCTTTCTGTGTTGCTTAAATTTTCTGAACAATAGGGACACAAAGTCTATTACAGTCATGTGGGAATCAAGCAACGTATGACTGATTATCACAGAATCATAGAATACCAGCTTGGAAGAGGTCTCAAAGATCATCTGGTCTAAGATTCTTTGATAAAAACACAATCTGGACAAGATGGCCCAGCACCTTGTCCAGACAAAGCTTAAAACAGTTCAGTGTTGGGTAATCCACTAATTCCTTGGGGAGATTATTCTAATGATTGATTTTTCTCAGTGTGAAAAGTTTTGCTCTTGTGTAACCAGAATCTCCCTTGGAAAAACTTATAAAATTATGAAAAGAAGGAACAATTTTTGATGTAACACCTTAAAAGCTCTGGAATATTTGTGCCCTTGCATAATAAACCTGAGAGTTATATGGCTTAGCAAATGGTTATCACCTCATAAACAGGAAGCACCCTCAAGGCATCGTCTAAGTAATATAGGCAGTGTGATCACAAAAATCTGTGTTACAGCTTCACAGCAGTTCTACATGCATTCCTTTATGGCATCATTATGTTAAACGTTTTTAATGCAGGAATATTTCAGAATAATAGCAAATTATTTTCTATTTCACTGCAGTTTCATTCAGGTCCATTAATGTGTGAATATGAAATAGAAACAGAGAAATTAGATGATTCATCTAAGGTCACAGTGTTCTACTGGATTATACATCGATTAGAATAGTGACACAAAACACCTGACATCTTACACTGATCTTGACTTGTTATAGGGCTTCATATGCATCACCTGTACGAGGTGACTTAAGGCAGTCTTTACAGCAAACATAGGCATCTATGTCTAAGCTGGATACTATTTCTATATATAATACACAACGCTGAAAGTACATAGAAAAGGAAAAACGTGGTTGTCCATGTCCACCCAATGCAATAAACATCAGTACAGTTGTCAGTTTATTGCTAATCTAAACCTAATGTTCATATATTATGTAATGTTTACACCATAACTTCATGCTAAGCTTCCTTATTGTCACTGTGTCTCATCTCCATGTTGAATATGTACTACAACAAATTTTGTAAGCTAGAACAACTTCAGTACTGGGCCAAACTATGAAATCAATGCTGTTTTGACACATTTTTTTCTGCTTTAATAACTTGAATGACCAGGGCTGCCTGGAGCATCTCTGTACCACCTTTAATCAATCAGTGTAACTGCTTCTCTGTGACACCTGAAACAGCCTTAGGTGTGTTCAGTGCTACTGAAGGATGCTAATGACAGGACCCAGTATAGATTTCACTGGCTGTACAACACAGCGAAGCCCTGTGGTCTCTGCCCTAATTAGTGACACTGTATCTGTTAATGAACAACAGACTTCCTGTAATAGGAGTTGCGACTCTCACCATTTTTTGTTATATAAATCATCAGAGGCTTGTTTCCCCTTATAAGCAGTAAGATAACAGGGAGGGAATTTATTGTCCCCAAGCCATCATTTCTTTCTGATGAGTTTTCCCAGGTTCTCATTTTTAAGGAACTAAGGTCCAGATTGACTGTACAGTGTTTTTATCTGATATATCCTGCAGTTAAAAAATAGGACCTTCGTTGCAGTGTTCACAGCTCTGTATGAGTTCAAAAAGTTGTGTTAGTGTCCTGTCACTGGGGTGGAAAGGCAGAAAAAGCTTACTCAGTGGCAGGCATGGTGGCTACACAGCTTTGTGTATTAGCATGCTTGCATTCTTAAAAATACCAGTTTCTATATTGAGATATCTGCAAATGTGAGTGCCACACACATATTTCTTGCTCTTTAGACTTCAAAACTTGATTTGATAGGCCTTTTCTAGCTATTTGAGATCATCCATGCTAAGAAAAAGAAGCCTGACAGATGTTAGCAGCAAAGAATGTAAATGATAATCAGAGCTGATAATCAGTTGTCATAAAAAAGTAGAACAAAACCAAACCAAAAGAAAGAAATTTCCTCAAAAATACCAGGCGTAACAGTAGTTTGACTTACATAGAGGGTGAGGCTATTGTTTACTCTTTGCTGGATTGATTATGCTTTTTGATTTATTTTCAGAGGTGTTTGTGAGGAATGAAGAAGAAAAGCTAATAGGAAAGCTTGGAAAAATGGAGGAAAACAAAAGCATATATACTGATTTCTCTCTTATCAGCAGTTAATTGTTTGCAAAAAGAGCTTAATATCAAACCACTCTTCAGGTTTGAATATGTATGATCATCTGTACATCTGACTTCTCCCTTAGTTTGCATTTGTGATGTGATATGTTGATAATATAAAAATTTTGAGCCAGATTTTGTCCTTTGGCACAGAATTCATCCTTTTTCTTACTTCTGTTATTGTTATTCCATTATGTGACTCTCTACTCCTTACAAGATCCAGCTGTCCCATTAAAGAAGACAACACTAAGACTTTTCTCTCTGCCTTTTGGTTTTATTTAAATGTCTACTTTTAGTAAAAGTTAAGACAAAAATTCATAGAATTTTTAAAAATGCTTATTTCTATGTCATTTAATCTAATGGTATAGAATTTCTGAACTGAATATTTTCTATGTATAGTTACGTTGGCTTAATTTCTTACTGGCTTTGTCTGTTTCCATTTCTGAAACATCTGATTACATCTCTAATTTCCCTATCATGCTTCCTCCATCTATGCACATTCACATAACCTGAATGGATGTCCAGCGATCTGTAAATACTACTTTGCTCTTAATTATATTTAAATACCTAATTCAAGGTAGTCATGTTGATATTTCTGCACAATCTTATCCCAAACTGGGTTATGAATGTTACATTGTAGATCAACATGTGATTTTTCTTTTGAATCATTCCATTTCCCTTGCATTGAAGATTGTACAAGTGTATAAACTGATACTGCTGAGCTTTTTAGATTTAGCCAGTTGCTGGAGAAAGGTTAATAGGTATGGTTGCCTGGGGATACTGTTCCAGTTCAAATCTGTCAGATGTATAATCATGTGTGTTAGCAGAAGACTTTTTTCATAGCAATTTTTCAATCTTCTACATTTCCGTAAGTTTTGAAAGAAGGGACTGTCCCATTGCCAAATACGTGATTTAGATTTTAAGAATCAGATTAAATCAAAGATACATATATATGTATACACACATGTATTTTGTTTGAAGCACAATATTTCTCCATAATGTGGTGATTCTGACATTAGATTAATTAAGGCAGGCATGCAGGTCATTTCAGCAATATACCAATTTTTTTAAAAAATAAACAAACCCAAAATTAAAATACTTCGGTTTAGAGATGTAACAGCTAAATGTGGTTAAATCAGCCTTCTAAATGTGCCAGCCAGGTGTTTGCCCACTTCAAAACTACTCCAATGACTGCAATAGTATGGCTAATTTGTTGAAGTGCGAGAGTACCTAATCAGTCTCTTCAGATAAGAGCTCTGTTTCCTTGAATGTTATTTTTTTGTTTATATCACTGAAAAATGAACTTTTATGAGTACTTTTCAATCAATTACCCCTTCTGAGTGTGCATACTGGTATATGTGATGTCCATCCTGGCCAACATGACACACAACGTGGAAAGGATCTGCTGATTTGACTAATGGGTCAAAGTTTCCAGGACTCCAAGTTAGTGATCTCTATGGATGAGATAGATACCTCATGATCACACACATGCACACTTCTTGTAGTGAAATTCTGTATTAAAAAAATGAAAAGAAAGCATTACTTTCACAGTTATGATGTTCACCTGAGGCAGGTACATGATGTACCTGAACTTCTTTGGGAGGAGTGTACTAGAGCACATACAGAAGTTAAGATAATAGGAAAATGTCTAAACAATAGAAAAGTACAGGAAAAAACCTCAACAATAAAATCAGGAGATTTATGATGTAACAGTATGTAGGGATTTTAAATTAAGAGGATTCCAGACAGAAGTCATCTTCATTGCCTTAAGTTTTCCCCATAGAGTGTGTATTAATTGCTCTTTCCTAACAGAGTCAGACTTCACAGTATTCAAATCTGATCAAAGCTGGGGTTTTCTGTGTTTTAAGCATTCTTAGTAATTATTTTTCCAAGGTAATTTGGTCTTTTAGGGTGATAGCTTGAAGTTTCCTTCTTTAAAGGGAAAATCCTAGCCAGTTACACTGACGGGTAGATCAGCTCCAATTAACTTAATCAGTTTGCTACTTTCTTCATGTTTATCTACTGCAGCTCATACCTCTAGGTTATTATTTCTTTTTAAGGAAAGCAGGCATTAGTAACTGGCTAGGAAGGAGTATAGAAGTGCCAGGCTACTGTATCTACCATAGAAGAAGCATTGCACAAAGCCAAGGTGATAGATTCAGTAAGTAGGAACTCTATCATCAGTATGTTTCATGAGCCATCTTTTTTTATGATTTATTCCAAAACTCAATCTATGTAGCAAAGAATAATCTAGGCAGGGGTACATTATCTTGATTTTACAAATGGAAAGATGGAGATCGATGTGGATAACTCATTTACTGAAGATCTCACAAGAAATGCTGCGTTCTCAAATTTCATCCTTTAACTCTCTTTTCTAGACCAATATTACAGTTTTAACTACGCAGCATCAAGGCAGGTTGTATGACTCAATCTGTTCTGCAAGAAGAGTGAGCTGAGCAAGGAAATTATAATTGTTCTTTCTTAATTAACTAATTTTAGTTGTTTAAAATTTTAATATTTTTATTGGAAGATAAAGGGAGACTGAAGAGAGAGTCGTTAATTCAGCCAGATACTGAAAAATGAACAGAAAAATATTTCATGGGTTTATTTTCAAACACATACAGAAGGTTGAATGTGCATTTTAAATTGCATCGTGTGTGTGCCATGCTTCATCCTTTCTTATGCTGCCTTTTTCTGTGGGGCACAACAGAGAAAGAAGGGAGTTGGCTGGGCTGAGAGAATAACATCTGTACAAAGAGGAAACTATATTCTTTAAAGAAAAAAAAGGATTTTCTTTAAATTCTTCTATTTATAGGAGCATATAAGTGAAAGACAAAGATAAAGTGAATTTCCCCAGTCCTCCCTCCTCCTGCCCCTCCTCCCCCAGCCCCCTCCCCCCAAGAAAAGAAGAAACAACAACAGTTTTCTTTCTTTAGCAGCTTGGCAGTCTGGGCTGGTTTTTAATCTCTGCTGGAGCCTTTTAGTAGAATTACCTTATCTCTAGTGGCAGCTGTCATTTTACCTAAACCTACACTCACTGCTTTGTATTTTTTGCTTTCTCATTTGTGCTGCTATTCTCATTATACATCCCCAAAGGGCGACAAGCACAGAAAACAAAATAACATTACAACATAACAGAACATAACAGAATATAACATGACATAACAGAACATAAGGAAGAAGAAAAAGATGGGTGGGGACAGAGAGGGTCATTTAATCTTTGTAGAAATTATTCAATGATGTGTATTGTTTGGAAATAGCTAATTGCAGCAGCACAGCTGATGTGACAGGGTTGGTCTGTGTTATTTCTGTAAAACGCTAATCTACCCAATAATCAGGGGTTTTTTTGATACTGTGGGAAGAGTATGGTACAGGAAAGCAACATTATCAAACAGAGAATGTGACCCAGACTAGTACCTCTTTATTTTCCTCCCTTTTTTTTCCTTTTCCATGTGTTGTAATCTGTTCAGAATTTTTGAACTTAAATTGATTTTCTTTGAAACTTTCTCTGTAGACTTTCATTGTTCAAATCATTATAAATTTTACTCCTAGCACCAGCAGAAGAAGAAAAGGAAATATAGGCATTTGGAGTTTGAGGTCTCTCATAGGTGTATATACCCTCAGTCTCTACATAATACGCTGGAGACATTGTATAATGAAGTGTACAACATAAGGGGCAATCCTGTAAAACTCTGACAGGAAACAAGTGTACAGGTTTGATTTTGTTGTGGGTTTGGGTTTTTCTGGGGGGAGATGAGGTGTTTATAGGGCACCCAAAATAGTGTGACGGAACCAAAAAGATTTTCTCGCTGTTATGGTATTACTGGTGCGAACAGGTAGACCCCAAACCACCAAGACCAACCTCACAGAAGAAGGAACAGTGCTTAATTGCCTTGTTTCTTAACCAAAATTGAAATTCCCACTGGGTTGAGTCATACAGGATCATGCCAAAGTCCTCTGTCATCATAGATTAAAGAACATGTAAATTCAGTGAAAGCATCTTTGAGTCCTTTGACAGCTGATGCTAACCACATAAGAGTGAATTTTAAGTATTTTACAGGTGATTAGCTCTCAATAGTGGATGAGATGATGTGTCTACTTTTTTTTCTCTGTGTACAGCAAAGGTAAAGTAAGTCTGTGCAAAGAGCAAACTGAAAAAAAGGAGGGGATTCTACACTTAATATCTCCAAGGATATTATCTTCAACAGCACTACCATTGCCCAATTAACATTATGACTGAAGCTGTTAAGTCGGATTCAGAAAATTATCTGCATGGCATATTTTTGCTCTTTCTCATAATTTCTTCTGATTTTCCCCCCACCTTGTATATCATAGGTGAAGATCACATAAAAAAACAGTGGAGCTGAGGTTTACTGGAGCTGGAAAATACTTGTTAACAATTACTTCTGGTCAAAATTTGTACCATTTAACTAATGGTATTCATGGTATCATGGTATTAAATACTGGTACCATGAAATTAATGGAAATAACCACTATTTCTGATTTTACTTGTATGCTCATATTTTCTGTATTTTTTATGAATCTGAAGAAAATTTTACACTCAAAAATAGATCTTTTTGTCATTTTGTGTTCAATCTGGAAGACTATAAGAAATAGGTTTTCTTCTAGTTTTTTAGCTGAAAAATATTTTTCCCAAATTTTGGTAGTGTATAAACATACCATGGGATATATAAAGTATTTTAGCATAAATAACACTGATAAAAATATGTACTAAAAACCACTGCAGTGCTCTGCCAGTGCACTTCACTGTTGAGAATATATGAATAATACTTACATAATATCAAATTAGAGTGTTTCTCAATTGAAGACCATAGAGCTGTTTCTGACCAAGAAATAAAGCATCTGTCAGTCTTCATGCTGCAATAATTCCTGCAGCCCGCAGTCCAATTCAGGTCTTTGGTTTCCGGTAACACTTCTGATCGCTTCACTTACTAAATCAAGAGCAAGTAAAGCCTTACTCTCAAGTCAACCTTCCATGTCCTTATATTGTGTTTCTTTAGTATAGAACTAACTATAAGCAAAAATGTCAATGGCTTGGAAAAAAAAAATTAAACCTTTCTGTGAGACGAAAGCCAACTAGATTTTCTGTAGAGGAGTAACAATGATAATTTGGTGTGGAAGGTTTATATGATTAGAAAGAAAAGCACAAGCCTGCAGTAAGGTAGCCCAACTGTAAGGTTAATGGGGTTTATTTTACATCGTTCCCATCTTTCTACTTTCCATTTACAAGGAGTAGTGATCTGTGGGATTATGGGAATAGAATTTATAGCGGAGAGAAGGCAGCTTCATTTCATAATTATATTTGAGAACAGCTGAACTATAGTAATGTCTGCAAGATGTTCAGAACTCTGGTAGTGTCTAATATCCAAGAATTTGTGTAGCTTCCTGGCCATAGTTGTATCCAAGAAATGGGGGGGTGGGGGGAAACCTTATTTCCTATGAACTTTCATTGCTTTCATCTAGATAGCAACTGTAATGGAATTGTAACTCCAGCATATCACAGTTTTGATGATTGGGGTTTTTGTCCTGATTCAAGTAAAAGAGGCCAATAGACTGTTTTGTTTCACTTTGGCATTGTGACTTTGGCTCATTCTAAAGTTTAATAAATATCATTCTTCTTGCAGTACTTAAGGCTAGCTAGATCTACACTGACTTTATGAAAATGGAGGAACTATTTCCTTGGAGGTACTTAGACAGGCTACTTACTATGTACCTTGGTACTTACTATAGGTACATAGACAACCAGATCAGAAGGAAGCACATAAGGCAAAGTGTTTCTTAGTCTTTTCAGCAGGTATAACCATACCATCATAACCAACATGAAGTAATCTCAAATGAGACTGATTCGTAAGTAAGGAGTTATTTGAATGAACCTAACAAGTGAGAGATTATTGTGACGACCAAAGGAAATTTCAACAAAGTGATGACTTATTTTGGCTAAAGACATAGGCTTGCAAAGAATTAATGTCTTCTTAGACATGTTTCTGGATACAGATGTTGGTCGTTCATGTAGCAACATAGGTGATTAAGACATCTGTCAAGTTAGGAAAACAATATCTTTCTCCTGGATGCCAGTCTGATCCACATCATAAATACTTCTATTTCCATTCATGTGAACTACAGCAATGCTGAATTTAGGCCTGAAACCTGAAGATCTTACTTCTAGTACAAAATATCCAGCCAAGCTTTAGCACCTAAGGCTCTGGGATGAAAACGACAACTGTCAATCTGCTTATTCAACAAATATATTTATATATATACACACACAGACATATTTTTATCATAAGTATGACAGTGGGAGAGTTGAGGAAGAAATATAAATAGTATTTTTTTCTTTGACCTGCTTTCAAAGATGTGAACAGACATAAGTGTATTAACAGTACAAATTTCAACAAAAAAAAACCCCTCTAACATTCCACTATACAAACCAAAAAGAAATGACAGCTGTTTCATTACAGAACCCTTTAACAGATGCATAATGCATACTGTTGAATAAGAGACACTAATAAAAAATACAAATTTAGCTACATATAAAAGAAAATGTAACCACAACATATTTCCTTCCAACCTCAGAATTTCCTTTAAAAATATCTTTTTAAATGTTCACTTGGAAAATTTTTGAAGGATGACCTTTGAGGTTGTTAAACAGCTCAAAGAACTTAAATACCTTACAAATTTTCATTTTTGTTTTTATCAGACTATTACCCTAACATTTTACTTTTGCTTTTAATACTTCTGCTTGAAAGGTTTGTCCATCCTAGAACATTAAACCATACCAATGATTTAAAAGAGCAGTTATTTCATTAAGCTGTACTAGTTAAGTCATAAGTCTTCACTGGAGCAAATGGCTTACATATAAAGAGTACAGCATTGACTTGTAAAAAAAAGACATCCTGAGTGACCAAATCAAATTTCTTATGCTAAAGACACCATGTTAAGTTGTCTTGTTCGTAGCCTCATGACACTTTTTTTTTTTTAATAAATAACTGCAGAGCAATTTTAAACATCAAATGCATTGTTATAACAGGATTGATGATGATGCTATTGATTTTCTTCTTCCTCTGCAAGTAATTTTCTAAGTATAAACGAGATGCATTTCCAGGATTCTTTTGCTTGTAGGAATTTTATTTCCATTCATAATATTTTAGGCTGTGGTGTTTTTTTTCAGAAAACTTTAAAACTCTGTCTGAAATTAGTTAATATTTCTAAATAGCTTTAAGAGATAAAGAGCTACATAAATGCTAAGTGTTACTATTTCTTTTGGCAGAGGTAAAACTGATTTTCTGTTATAATGAGGAAGGCCGTAGCTCATCATCTTGGCTGATTATAGAAGTTACAAGAACAGATTGCCCATAACCAATGTATACCCTTCTTTCCCATTTTGAAAATTATATTGCTCACAGCTTGACTCCTTAGAGGGTAGAATTATAATGGATTTTAGTGTGTCTGAAAGAGAATATCAACTAAGTCTGGTTGCTCTGAAGAATTCTGCTTAGGTTTATTTTCAAGCCAGACAAAGGAATTTGAAAAATAAAATAAAAAAAAAAAAATCATAAAATCTTGCAAGTACTAAACACTGAAAATACTTGAATAAGAAGTTATCTATTTGTTTTGGATTTTGGATTTTGTGTTTGATTTTGTTTGGTTTGTTTTAATTACTTACTATTAATAGCTTGCAAGGTACAGTAAGAGATTGAAGTAACTTTCCTGTCTCAGTATGTCTACATCTGTTGTGTGGATTAAGGTATTAGTTTCCATGGATGCTCTCCTGGCCTCATTCTCAAGAAAGAAACAAAATAGTTTATTTCACCATATTCTTACATATCAGATATTGTTTTACACAGATAATTATAAAAGAAATAATAGGAACAGAGTGTAAGAGGAGAATATCTCAGCTGTTGGAGAGCTTCCAAAGTGGATCTGGAAAGGTTTTACTGAAAATGACTGCTTTATCTCCTCTGAACTTATTTAAATACCCTGACCTAAAGTATTGCCACTTCAGATACTGTGAGACTGGAAGTTCATAATGCTTGGCATCTGCTTCATTTTAGCTGTTACTTCCTGGACATGATTATTTTAGCATGGGTTCTTGAAAATAAATTGCAAATATAAAGTGAAGGAACTAACTATGAGCATGTGAGGAAGGACCTGTAATAAAATTAGAAATAAAATATATTACTTCTCCATAATAGTTCATTGCATGTTGTGATTCTTACACACTCAAATTCAACACCATATTTAGACCTGTTTGGTCAAATCAGGAAGCCCAGGAAACATGGTAAAAAACCCCCCCAACATTCACTCTAGGAAAAAAAAGTATAGAGTACCTCTTGAGAAGTTTATAAAATATTAGTATTAGGAGTTTTCTACTAAATTTTTTATTTTTATATTTATTTTCATAATTTCTGGGGTTTTTTTTGTTATAAACTTTCATTAGTAACTGTGGACCTACTTTTAAATGTTTCCTTGAGCTGATAGTCATTGCTGCCACATTAGTGTTGTAATATTACACACTAGCGTCGACCACCCTCTCTTGGCATTTCAGGTGTCAGCCAAGCAGTTTGTTATTTCTTATTTGTATTTCCAAACACTGCAGAGAATAGTTGTTCACCAGCTCCAATTCTGTCTTCAGAACTTACTGAAAATAACAGCCATCATAATTTAAGAAATTATAGAGTCAAAACATGTTACAATGCATCCTGGTTCCTGGATACGACTACTTCTGGATTCCTTGTACCTTCCTTTGGACTGGGAGATACAAATAAATAAAAATATGTAGAACTTTATAAGCAAGATGGACACTAACATGGGGGGTTATTTGTTTAATTGTTTACTCCATCAGACATATTTTTCATCAAAATTTTCCTTTTCTTCTCTTGTTTACCCTGGTGACTCCAGGTGACATATATGCTCATGACTTTCAGAAAGTCTGAAAAAAACCCAACAATTTTTCATATTTTGACTGAAGCCTTCTTTTCTTTAAATAAAACAGATTTTATGGAGTTGTTGGTGTCTTTTTTGACTTTTTGTTTGTTTGGTTTTATTGAGTTCTGTTTTTGTATGAATGGATGGAGGAAATTAAATCATTGCCTAGATAACTGTAACACTGACTAGTGCTGAACTTGAGATACAAAATTAATGTGGATGCGAAGCCTGAGCTAATGTGGTGGCAGCATTGAAGAAACAAAGAATAACAGTAATATTTACAGGACAATTTTTGGTTTCTGTCATAAATAAAAGAGGAGGAGAAAAGTTGTGGAGTCAACTGAACAAAACCACAATTATTCTTTGCAATTATCATAGTGACAATGCATTCTGCATCTTCTGCTTTTTGACCTTTTTAGAAAGCCCTTAAACTGTACTGCATGTATTCTCCACAGCTGAAACCAGTTTTTAACATGGAAGATTAGTTTTTCACATGACCCAGACCTTGGCTGTTTGTGATGTCAGCTCTGAACTTTTCCTAGTAAAAACTGCAGGAAATGGCAATGTTGTCTAAGACTTCATAATTCTGTACCAAGATTATATTTTATACCAAGAGTCGTGTGAGCAAAAAAAATTGAAAGCGTGGTGAAACCACTTTCCCAGCTTGAGTCAACGGCTGAGAGATGTGAGTTACTTTTCCAAAGCTGTGCAATATCTAATTTTTTAATGATATTGGAACTGTAGATTTCCAACAGTTATCTTGAGCAAAGACTACACTGTCTAAGGAAGAAATTCAGAGCGGCTGCCCACAGATGGGAGCCTGAGATCATGCAGGGCAACTCTTTCACCCAGTGGTTGTGACTTAGTTTTAGCTACCTGGCAGGCCATGGAGGCTTTGCTGATCCTTAGTACACATAATCCAAGATAGAAATTATCTTTGTTCTAGCATCCTTATCAGGGAAGCCAAGGATTTAAACTGATACAAGTCTAATTGTTGCACAGTGTTATTCCCCTTTCCAGGGTTTACCTGAAGTAGGACAAATATATTCAAAATATATTCATAATTTTACATTTTTTCCCAATAACTACACTGTAAAAGACTCTGTTATTCTAATCAGGCAGAGTGTGGAAATTATGTTTATTTCTGTGATGAAATGTTTATGGTGACCTAATATAAACTGCCTCCCACCTCTACAAAAAATAAAACCAGTGGCTGAAAATAAGCAACAGGAATTTGCACAAATACAAATCTTGAATACTTTCGTGGTACATAAGGTGTTAAAATTTTCTGACATATAAGAACAATGACTAATAAAACAGTAAATGGAGTGTATTATTGAAAGCTGTTGTACATATTATTGGGGATACTCAGATGTATTCCTTAAATTCCCCTGCCGAGCAATTCCCCCTCTTTAGATATGTCAGCGTTCTCAAAGGTCTTAAAAATATCATTTCCTTACTTTCGTTGCAGCGTATTTATGAAAAAAATAACTTAACCACTTTCATTTCCCAGTAGGAATATTTCCAGTAAGAGACACCTTCTGATTGATGAAAATAGAATAAAAAATAATTTAAATGCTGACTTTTAATCCAGTCATTTTTTAGACTCTTTACTTATTTGAAATAAGATCTCAGCTAAGATGAGTCTAGTGGGAGATGAGCAGGGCTGTAACTGGTAGAATAACATCAGAGTCTGGATGTATGCCTCTTCCTAGGTAGTTCAAAAGTTTTACCCATTTCCAAATCTTCTGTGAATTTAGTAACAAAAATCTCTACAAATGTAAATGAGTTCTGCCTAACACCACCATCAAGAAAACCCAATATGGAAATCAAGGCACAGAAATGCTCTGTTGGAAGTCTTCCAAGAAACATATCATACTGATGAGAACAAACCTACTGAGAATACAGGCCTGAGCCCTTATAGGTTAGTGAGCATCTGAAAACAGGAATTACATAGCCACAAGTCCCTTCTTTCTTATAAAAACACCTTCCTTGTGCTTCAGTTTTTCTTGTAAAATCTGTATTTTTTTATTCTTCAGGCCCAATGTCACTTTCATAAGTGTCATTAACTTCATAATTCCAGATTTCATTGATTTCATAATTTAAGATTTCATTAATGTCAAAATTTCTCAAACCTAATGAAATATACTGAAAATTGTGGACAGTTAAGTCATAAAGCAAAGACTGTTTTATTCATCATATTCAACAAAATACTGATAAATGAAATTTCGGCGATATTTAACAATGGGGAGGAGGTTAAGGAGTTTCCCTTGATGACATAACAATGTACTCAGGGGATGTATGATTTCAGTATAAGTGCTTCACTATGAGCTGGGGTTATAGTCCTGTCCCAGTGGCTGTCTATGGGATTGTTGTCATTTATTTCTCTGTATGAGGTTTCACCTGATGTTTTTGTCGCTTTGTGGCTTAGCACACAGAAGTAACTTTAGATATTTCCCAATAATGTGTGCCAGTATGTACAAGTACATATTTTCACTTAATATTTTTGCACCATTTAAGAGGTTGATTTTGTCTCCCTTTTTTTTTTTCAATGGCAAGGATAATCTGCAAATGAAATTGGCCTCAAGGCTGCATATAAAAAATAAAAGGAAGTTAAAAACCCCTTGTAACCACTCCCTGGTCAACAATCTCAGCATCTTCACTGGGATTGCAAGCATTCACTGTGTTGCAGTACTGGAAAGATCTTTGGAAAGATAAACAGGAGAATATTAAGAATTAGTGATATTGCAGGTAAAGCTTGTATTTAAGAGCTTGTATTTAATCCCATGTAAATCAGAAAAGAGCACATACTGGCCAAGGGAGCGCAAGGATTTGGCAACAGTGGATAAAGAGTGAGAAGGAGAAAGGCTTTTCCACTGCATCCTGCCTGGGGTGGGAATGCATAGAGAAATACATCCTACCAGAACTTCCCCATGTATTGATGTATTGGTCAGCTGAAATATGGGAAAGGTGGAAAAATGAATTTGTTTGAATTAATCTATGAGTACCCTGGACTACCTGAGTGATCCAGGACATACTGGATCACGTAGTCCATCTACACCTCTGGAAGAGCTCAGAGGTAGAGGTATCATTGTATTATTGATTCATGTCACTACCTGACAGCACCCAATGACAGCATTATTGTGGACAACCAGCACCTAATCAGGGAAGCACTGATTACTTAGCCAGAAAGAATCCAGCTTTCATGTATGCATTCCCCTTGCCTCATTTCTACTTCAAATCTTGTAATTTCAACACAATTCCTAAAGATAGGAACAGGCGGCAAGACAAGTTATAATAGAACAGATTTTCAAACCTTGGACTCACATTTTCTCAAGGGAAAAACCCTCAACACCAATCTTAAACTGAAAATCAAACTTTAGCACTTTCTTAAAACTGTTCAGCTATACCTTTTTTGAAAGATGGCATGCACATATCACTCACACAGGGTTTTTACATATAACTTATCAGTTCATGCTTTAGTAGGCTTCTTACGGTTCTCATCCTGATTGCAATTTGTAGACCTGAATGCTTTTTAGATATTCCCTGAATCTCTCTGCAATTACATTCTTTTTTTCCCTTTTCCTTTAAATGCATTTCACTCTTATCTTCAATCTGCTATTCAGAATATGTCAACTTGAGGAGTACTAGACTATAGCAGTAACTGATAGTTATTTTTAAAAATCAGTCTAGACTGTATGCAGCAGGTCTCAGGGAAAACTACTTGCCTATGATATATGACATTTTAACATATTATTTTAAATTACTTCCATCAAGCAGTGAAATGGCATTCAGTTCACGAGCATGTGAGCAAAGCTGAAAGAATTTCCTTTGACAACATGCTCCTTGTGAGATCAAACTTGTAAAACATCACATCAGATTTAATGTCTAATGTATCAACTTATTCCCTCACTTTGTTTTTTTTAGGTCTCAAGATTTAATGTTGAGAGGATATTTTTCCCAAGTTGACATAAATATTAGAAATACAGAAGAAAATGTGATTTATTCTTCTTACAAGAAATGTCTCTAAAAAATATTGCAGCACTTAGAAATAATCAGACTGCAGAAATGGAGAAGATAAGGAAATGACAGATTCATTAAACAGCTGTTTGCATCTGTCTTTAAAGCAAAAGCAGACTTTAGACAGCTGTATAACACAGAAATACATCCTAATAGAGCAGAAAGTAAGACTTTCATGCAATACAGCAACAATAGGAATCTGTAAAATCAAATTAACCTCTGGTTTGATTTTCTTGTCTGCAAGAAGGAATGTATACCAGCCTGTTTTGAGCTGTGTGATGTTCAGAAGAAGACTGCTTTCACCTGTTGTTGTTGATGGTGTTTCTGCCTGTATGAATTGTTTCAATGCATAGCGGGACTGGCAGTGATGAATCTCCTCTTTGAAGTAAAAGAGTTTAATATAAAATAGCTATTTAATTTATCTTTCTTAGTACAGTGAGTACGATGTTTAATAGATATCTATTTAATATGACTGTGAGAAGACCTGAGTTTCCCACTACAGAGTGCCTCAGCACTGCCACATTCCTAGGAAGGCCATGGCTTTGACAGACATCATTGTTCCTAATGAAGTTGTCGATGGTCCATGAACCTCACCTCAGTTCAGTGCCTAGTTACATTAGCCTGTGACAGTCTCTTTTCACCACTTTATTGTCTATTTAGAAAGCTTATAAATACTTTCCAAAATTATTATTCTTGTGAACATTTCTTGTAGCCATACTGAGGAACCTTTTATGTTGATGCTCGATCCAGCCTGGGAGGACTCACTTTGCTTATTTTTGCTTATTTAAGAGTCCTAAACCAGAAATGACTATGACATCACACTCTCCTGCTGCTTTGCTGTCCCAATGAAGTCATTCTGATATAAAAACTCTGAACTCACAGTCCTGGATATTTTAATGCACCCTTTCTGCCTCTCTCTGCGTCTTCAGTTACATCAAATTGCAAAATTGCAGCACTGGTACCTTGTTTTGTTTTAAATTTGGATTCTTGGTAAATATATCTGGGGGAAGAAAAAAAAGTGTTCATGGTTCATCCTTCTGTTTTTCTCAGTTGTTAATATGACTGTGCACTGCGTTGGAGTTTATTCTAGCCAGTTTACAGGTAAGTGACCTCCAGGTAGTTGCTTTTGGTCTGCCACAAATAGAATGAGTAGAATCATAGTTTATGTGTTAAGTCATGTCACCACCACAGAGGAGCAGCAGATATATCTTCCACTCTTCACCTTAGATATGTTAATTTTGTCCAAAAGCTGAGCAAAATGAAGCAGAAGTTGTACATAGAAATGATACTGGTAGTTTTCAGTGTTTTTATAGGAACACTTTAACTGAAACTGCAAAATGAAAAATTAAGTGACATTTTACTGGTTTGATCAAGATTTTAAAACTCCAATAAAAATCTTCAATAGTTTAAGCAGTCTAAGGACAATTTCTAATATATATTCTTTGGGCTTGATATTTCATTCTAGTTCTGTGCTAGTTTCTTCTCTGCCACTGAAAACCTGAATGATTACAGAAACATATACTAGAGAATTCTCTTCATTTCCCAGCTGTACAACCTTCTTTCTAATTTTCCATTTGTTCTTTGTTTTCCTATTTATACTTCAAAGTCTTCAGCCACTGATCACAAAAGAGTGTAACTCAAAGATAAAGAACTATATCTGTACTGCATAAGTAAATGCACTGTCTCAGTCTCATCTCTCACAGGAGTGACATTTGCCCCAAAACAAATATTTAAGGCAGTGGGAGATTTCCTAATTCCTCTTTTGGCCTTCATGACAAAAATATATTCTCTGCTTAAACAAAGATCATAAATACTAAATCTTTTCTTGCCATGAATACCCCAAAAAGAAAATAACAATTAAGGTACAGATTAGGATATAGGCAAAAGAAAACCTCGGGTTCTTTCTACTAATATAGTACTCTGAAGAAAATTAGATGAAACAAAAAGCTTCCATGAATTAATTAAAAAATTTTATGTTTAAGTTAAAACAATTTTTTTCTTTTCTTTTTCTCATTATGGAATTATATGCAATACTACATATATGGAGATAGATATTACCTTTAGTACAAATAGGTTGCTTATTAGAACTGAACTAGGTAAATTTTTCCCTTTAAAGATTCTCAATAATTCTTGTCCAGGATTCTAAACATAATACTAGATTAGTTGAAACCTAGATTTTTCTTTCCTCAGAAATCAATAGATAACCAGGTGTTTTGTAAAAAAATCCCCAGGGCAAACTGAGATGTATCACAACGTTAGTGGATGAATTGAAATAATAACTAGTCTAATATGTATAATCAGTTAGTGTCTAACCAGTATTTCAGTCATGGATAATTTTCATTCTTTCCTCCAGTTGTGCTGAAGATCAGATTTGCTCAAGCCTTAATTTAGCATTTGTTACCTCTACTAATGTAAATACTGACCAGTCCTATTACAGTTATTATGGCAAGTCCTAGGCATACTTGGACAGATATCAAGAACCTTTAATTACCATTCTTTATTTTTGGTGTTAAAAAAGCATTTTTTGCAATGGAAAACTTTACTAATAATCTGACATCCTTTCTCTACCCACAACCTGCTTGACTTGAGGGAACAGGATTATCCCACTGATTATCCAGCTGATTAAACATCAGTGCATTTGTACCACTTTAATTGCAACATTACACTATTGTCCTGGGATTTAGTTTTGGATTGTAGACATCTAGGAGCAGGTGTTGAACTAGACACCTAATTCACTTTTCTAGCTAATTGGGAGATAGTTAATACAGTCAGTGAAGCTTAGCTGAAAGTATCTGTATTAGAGTGAGCTGAACAACTCTCCAAACTCTTTTCTTTGTGTTGGTTACCACTTAGTTTAATGAGAAATTAGGAAGCTATCTGTCCTGTAGGCATATTGAGACCTGAAAATGTAGATGTCTACATTCTGGAGTTGACTCTATACTCAATGAACTGACAAGCCCATGTCTTGACAAGCTATCTTATCTAAGCTGCCTAGTAACTTGTTATGAAAGTATTTCCTACTCATGCTGTAATCCAGAAAACACACATGATGCCATATTTTATTAAAAAAGCCAACCCCCTGTCATGTCAACGCAATGCTGTTTATCTTCTGTATTTTCAACTGGCAAGGATTCCAACTGCCTGCACTTATCAGAGGACACTGTCTTCCTGGTCACCCCATAACAGTCATGAAGACGTTTGTATGATCAACAGCATGCAGGTATCTCCCCATTTGATAAACACTAGTCCACCTAAGTACAAGGACAACAGCTTGTGTATATATAAATATGTTTGCTTAAAAGGATAACACCTGCAATTTTAACTGAGTATAAGAGGAAATATGTGGCTGGAGAACTATGGATATGAAAGTTTCCCAAGGATCAGTCACAATTCATCATTTTCTGGCACAACAGTCTGCAACCAGAAATTCAACTGCATGAAACCTTTTTTCCACCAATGAATCCCCACTGATGTCATTAAGGTTACACTCATGCAGAACAGGAGGGACATGGTGGTGGGTTAGGTCTAAGATGCAGATACATGTAGATCAATGTTGAATGAACTGTCACTATGTCCCCCTCCAACCTTCTGCTTCACAGCTCCTAAATCTCTCCAAATCTGTTGCTTAAGAGAACTGTCCTGAGAAAGAAGGCTATGCCTTGGAGGCAATAAAATCACAGAAAGCGTTTGAATGTCAAACGGAGTTAAGATTTAAACACAAGTTTTAAGAAGGGAATTCTCATTTTTGCACAAGCACAATCCAAACCTTTCTTCCTGGTCAGGGTCATAAGGAACAAAAACCACAGCTGTCAGCATTGTGAGTCTAGTAGTAGAGAGAAGTGCTATGAAATGACAGATTGAAGCCCTTTTCCAATCACAACAGGTATAGAATGGACTTAGATTATGTTTCTCGTGTAATGGATGTCCTTTCTTTAGTTTTTTCTCTGTTTTTCCTCTCACTCATCTGTAGCCTTTCTAAGTGTATATCTTATCTTCTGTATATCCCGAGATGCTCTGCAAGGCAAGCTTCTTCATTCAGTCACAAACTCTCATCTACCACAACTTCTACTATGATTGCTCACCTCTCGTGCCTTTAATTGACATGTACCACACTCTTTTCACTCTTTTCAACTTTTCCCTTTCCCCACTCCAGCTTTCAAATACTTGAGCTCTCATCTTTGCTACTATTGGTTTAGGTGGCATATAAATTGCACATTCTGTGTTACTGAGTCAACTCTTCTTTTCAGTTCCTTGTCTGAAATGCTCTGACTGAATTATTTTGGGGACTACAGCATTACCAAGTGCAGCATGGAAGGCAAAGAGATGCCGTTTTCCATTTTGGTTTCATAGCATGGTCATGTTGATGTGCCCTTTGGAGGGCATCATTCAGCTGTTTCTGAATGTCTGTGCAGAAAACTAGGGAGCAAGCAAACCTTCAATCTGCCCACTGTAAAACTGTTAGTTTTCTCCCAGGCTCTTTGCTCTGCTTCAATTAATCTGGCCAAGAAATATCTTCCCTAGAAAGGAATACTTCTAAGCAGTATGAACACCAACCACTCAGAGCTACCTGGTCCCAGGGCAATTATTATTTATCAATTCACTTTGGATCTTGAAATTCTGGTTAAGCCAGTGTTTTACTTTAGCTATATCACTTATTGTTGTGGTCCCACTGTCCGAGTTCAGAACCCTCACGTTTAGGGTCATGTATGGTTCATTATTCTAAACCAAGATGTGAGACATAATACTTAGTAGTATTCCCACCAAAAAAAGAAGACAAGCTCCTACTGCTTAATATTAGTGGACGCTACGTCAGTTTCTCCTCGTAAATGACACGTAAAAATCACATAGGTAACTGTTTAAGCATGAAGCAAGGAGCCTGAGTACCATATTGTGCCAAGCTATATCCAGAAAGAGCACTCGTACATTTAACTAAAAAAAAAAAGAAACATAGGGAAGATGAAAAGTTAGGACAGAAATTGATCCAGAACTGGTATGATTTTGTGCATCTTCCTGACTTCTGGTAGCATCCTAAAGATGGGCAATGATGACAATTAAATGACGAAATTTTATTCAGGTAGAAGGTAGAAAGACTTAGCATCATTAAATTTGGCCTAGAATTTTTGTCTGCTAGGAATTTTGACATCCTTTTTCAGATTAACCTTATCCCATATTCCTAACTGGCCTGAGATGTCCTATGTATCTGTGCACATGCATGTGAGAGAGGAAGAGAAAGAGAGAATAAAGAGGAGTTAACAGGTTTTTTTTTAACAATTTTTATTCATCTAAGTAACACAATGGAAATGACAATTTAAAAGAATATAAGAGCTGGGGAAAAAAAAACAGTTGAAAAAAATATTAATATTTTATTTTTCTTGTAGTCTGTGAGAAAAACTATGTCCAGACTGGATGTGTACATATCAGAATTTTGGAATCTCCTTTATTTAATTTTCACTTGATCCAGAGCAATGTATCTTTTCAACGAAGTATTTTATTACTGTATATCAATACAGGATTCCAAGATTTGACCACATATGTAACAAATTGTCTTTGATTTTTTTTTTTAAAAAAAAGGTTTTACTTTAATCTTTAGTCCCCCTTTCCCTTATGACAGTTGAAGTCAGGAATAATTCTACTGGAATCAGCAGAATTAAAATAATGTAAGACCAAGAACAACACTGGGAAAACAAAAAGCACTTTAAATTCAGGTATGTTTATGTCTTGACTTTCCACTTTTCCTATCCTAATAGAGAAATCTGAGCTCCAAACCTCTGAGCCAGAGCTGCATTTCAACTATGTTTCAGATGGGAAAGTATATCTGCAATGGGAATATTGTCCAAATCCATGATTAGTTTTTTTTTAAAAAAAAAAACACTGCAGAAAGAAAACAGATGTTAACTGTTGTGAGGGAAAAGTGATTGGCAGAGAACAGAAACTGAAAAGTCTATATTTTAGCATAAAATGCCTTTAATTGGAAATAGCAATGCCACAGTGGGAGACGGAAGCTGTCTTAAAATATATGGCATAGCTTAAGAGCAACATTCAGTCTATACATGCATGTAGGGATTATAACTGATAATTTGCAAACCCACAAAAGCAGGGACCATCTGTATTTTGGGGATGTTCTGCATATACTGCGCGTAGATAATAACGTGCTGAAATGTCAGGCTTGTATTTCATGTACCTTATGGTTACTTGCATTTGCCTTTGGACTGTGGAGGACAACATAGAATTACCACAGAAATACCACACTTATCTTGCAAGCTATTTGTCATACAGGTTTCCCTTTAGGGGAAAAGCTGTGTTAGTGATTATATGCTCCTTTAAAGAAGGCAGCATTTTCCCCCCTGAAGCCAGTAATCATAGTTTAATGAAGTTAGAACAGTCATTCGCAGCTAAAATGTCTCACATGCCAGATTTTATCTCCCTGTCTCTGCAGACAGAAATCTAACACCAGTTATTCTTTACACTGTAATTTGTGTACCTCGTTTCCCTTCTCCCCCTTATCTACTTTTGCATCTTCCTCCTTACTGTTCATTCAGTGCTGAGAGATGCGCTGATTGATGTGGTGGGATGAGCTGAGATACTGTAAATCAGGAGGAAAGCACGGAGAGCTGAAGCCGTGCAGTGAGGTGCAATGCAAACGAGCCGAGAAAGGCTTTATTTTTGCTGCATCATCACAGAGACAAATGACACTGTAAAAGAAATGGCGAGTCATAAAGAAAATAAACGTAGTTTTGGAGGTTTTTTGTTTGGCTTTTTTCTTTCTTTTTTTTTTCCCCCCAGACTAACCAAGGTCTAACATTATATGGGAGCAAGACAAGGCACTTAATTAAAAAAAATTAGGTCCTGTTCACTACATAACAGAAGTCTCTCTGAATGCTTAAAGCTAAATCCCAGCCTTAAATTAGTCTAGATTTTGCTCCTAAGGAATGAGGCACAGACTTCAGCAGAAATCCTTCCCCCTAAGATATTACTGCGTGATAATAATCAGATCCATCTTTTCCCTTAAGATATTACTGCGTGGCAATAATCTATATCTTGTTTTTTACTCATTCTCTTTTAATTAGGCAGGAAAATGTTGTGTCAAGCACAATGTTTTTGAATTGTGCATGCTCCTTTTCTACTGGTATTGAAGTATACATATATGATGTGTCATGGCTTCATTAATATCTACTTAGTACTTTGAGATCTGTAAATCAAACTACCGCAACAATTGTCTCCCCTGTACCACGTCAAGTAAGAGAGAGCAGACTACATCTAATATACATTAGTAATTTCAAACCAAAAAATTAACTCAGTCTTTGAAGTAGCATTAACAAAGTACCTTCCAAACAAGCACAGTCAGCAGCTCTACAAGCTGTCCACAGAAGCTGCCTGAGGAGCACTATTTCTGATCATTTATGCCTACATTCATAACCATTGTGCCATTGTGACTGAGTCATTTCAGTTCTGCAGGGTTGTGGCTCACTTTAAACAAACTCTAGGGGATAAAGTAACAATAACTCTTATATTAGCTGAATGGAAAAAAAATACATTTTTCTGTAGGATTTTTCAAGGTTGATCTCATCCTTCTCAAATGATATCAGTCAACAAATTAGATGTACTCAGACATATTTAAAACAAACAATAAATAATCTTCTTTCCTAAATTCTATATAAAATGCTGTAGATGATAATTTCAATATCCTGCCCTGCAGTGCTGGAAGCTGTTGATTTGCACTGTGAAACAGCTTTTCAGCTCTCCTTAGTAGATGGCTGCTTTGAAATCATGGACAGAGGATCCTTTAAGCAATGTAATATGAGTGATCTTGCAAGTGGGAGGGTTCCCTCCATCTTGTCAACAGTGGGATTTGGATAAACACTTCAACTGGTAGGCTAAAAATGAACGGATACATTTCATTATTTCCACAATACCCTGAAACTTTGAAATGTAATATCTTGAAGTAAGGGACAAATAAAAATACTCATAGAAGTAGTTATCTCAACTGTATCATCCCTAATTGAGTCTAATTACCGTTATTCTGAGAGCTGAGAGTCAACAAAATTAAATTTTCTACTTACGTTTGCAAAGTCAGTAGAATTTTATGAAGGAAGGAAGGAAGAAAAAAAGAAATGCTGAATCATTTTAAGCACGAATATATGAAATTCCCCATTCAAAAGGAAACGAGGGGAAATACTGCCAAAACAATAAAACAAAACCTGTTCCATTCTTTAGAATAGTATTGCTTATCATCCAGCTGATCACCTCTTCCTATCAGTGAGAAATTTTTTACAATATTTTTATACTTAAAATTTCCTTTTCTCTAGTTTTTAGGCTTGTTGATAAATGTCAATAATGTGTATGAATATTTTTTCTTGGTTTTATTTTTAAAAAATAGTGTTTAAGTATCTTTTCCTCCAGATGTACACTAAGACATACTACTGTATACCCCACCTCTGTCCACCAGCTCAGGTTCATGGTACATACCAGTCCATATCTGATACCCTGATATATCCTGTCAGAAGTTGGTGACCTAAACTTTCCTAACCAGAGATATCTTACCTCGAGTGGGTACCTGCAAGTTTCCTGAGAAGGCTTAAACAAACTATGTGGTGGTGGAAAAAGCATATAGAAAGTAGACAAGTTGTAGTTTCTGCAATCACTGTCTTTATCTACTGCTTGTTTTCTAGTTTCTGTGAAGTGATTTCCTTTTGCGGCCTTTTTGGGGAAAACTTGGCACTGATTCCTCTGTCCCCCTCATCTGTCCTCAGTCTAATTCTAATGCTGTCAGTCTGGCAGTCCAGAGGCACGCAGGGAAATGCATCAGGGAGCTGAGGTGGCTCCAATGTAAGTGCTGCTGAGAGCAGCACCTATAGCTACACAGCCCTGGCTGATTTGATTGCAGCTTCCTGGTGATTTAATTTGCTTATTTTCTTCCCAAGTGCATGCTTATCAATCTCCTTCATCAGCATTTTACAGATTTCAGCTGGAATAGGATGGGGACAGTGCTTGTACATATTTCACTGTAATTTAGGTTTTCTATAATGTAATAGTTTGAATGAAATTTTACCTGCTCTAAATCATCTCCTTTTAGAAATACTTCTCATTTTTGATGTGTGTTGAGGCAACTGATTATGGATAAATCTTGGGTTTATCAGGAAACTAGTGTTGAATTATTATTTAGCAGAACCACTGTGGTCCTAAAATATAACTTACACACTGCTTTCCTTTTCTGCTGCAGTTTTCAATGAGCTGAGGCTTTAGAGTTTTCTTCGCAATGATCCTCAAATCTTTTTTCTAGTCGTTTGTCTAAAGCAAGTTCTACTTTTTCTGTCTGCCTGTCTTTTTCCTTTTTAATTTTGCTGTAAGAATTAGTTTTTCTAATAGAAAGCTTCATAAAAATTGCTTATTTTGTTCAGGTAGTCAATAAAAAATCTTGGTTCCTTGGTCTTATTCCACATCCCGTTTTAACAATTTTTTGCAATGTGGAAGTCAAATTTGACACAATCACATGCAAGAGCCAACACTGTTTTATGTCATTAGTTCTTACCATGACTGTTTGCAAAAGGATCGTTTCTCTCTTCGTTGTTATTTACCCATTACTTTTGTCATGATGCACAAGGAGTACAGAATGCACAATGAGTACATGTAGTCCAACACATACACGCACCAACTGGTACTTGTCATGTTTTACTCCTACAAAACATCTAATCTGAAGGGACTGCACAAGAATAGAAGTGTTTTTCCTTCACAGTTATTTTACATGTGCGTTATGAGATACCCATGAGAAACATGATGCTATCTGAGGCTAAGACTCAAAGGGATCCAGATTTTGGGAACTGAAGCAGAACCAGAATGCGTTGACTAGTGGTGTGGGCTCCTGATGGCATGACTAGAGAAGGTTGGAGGCCTCCAGGTGGGGCTGGAAGTGAGCAGGTAGCTGCTTCAGGTTATTCAACAGGAAATGTTGTGGCCTTTAATGTTTTTCTCTGAAATAAGCACTGAAAGATTAGGGCTGACGGCAAGGGCAGCACACAGAAGGAGAAGTACACTGGTGAGTGCAAAGGTTTCTGTTTGACTGCGTAGGAGCCCTTAGATTTTTTCTATCTAAAGGATTTCTTTTTTTTCATTTCCCAAGTTTTATTTTTTACTCTAATATACAATGAAAACAAGTTGAAATCAGAATGCAGCATTTGTCTTCTTTTTTCTAAATGAAACATTTCTACTCACCTATTATCTGATTTTTATTGTCTTTTTTCCTACATTGGAATTCAAAAAGATACTGAAACATCTAGTCTTTTTTAAAAAAATCCAAATTTTAGAGTTATTGCTTTGCTTTTCTCCTGTACACTGACATCAAATAGGAATCTGATTTCTCCTCCTTTCGCATGCTAACAGTGTGACAGCCTTTGTAGCGCAGCTACCTATTGATTACTGCAGTTTCTGGACCCGTCTGCACGATCTCTGTCCCTTTGTCAAGCTTTAATACTTAATTTAGACAAAGTTCTTAGTTACTCTGAGCATATAAACTGTTCTCACTGTATATAGTGGATTTCAAAAGGAAAAATTAATCATAACAGATATCTCAATACACTTTTGTTGTATTTTTATTATTTAATTTTTAACACAATTAATCATAGTCTTTTGTTTCTTGCTCAAATCCGTGATCATATTTTCTAGTTCATATATCTTGTAAATTGTTTTTAGCCTAGCTTTAGTCCTGTCCCCAGTTGTTTAAAGAACATGATTGCCTCCTTTTATTGCTTCAGGATTCTAAATTTGGCTGGAGAGTTTGTTCTCTCTCTCTCTTGCCCTTTAACACCTCTCAACATTATGGCAGCAGATTTTCCACGCAAGAACATTTTTTTTCTATTCAAACTCTCTTTTTAGAGCACTTTAACATCAGAGCCTGGTCACTAAATACGTAAAATCGGATTTTATCTTCTTTCTTACTGAACTGTCTTCATCCTCATACTTCCTGTACCCTAACTCTCTGCTGCACAGTTTCTGCCATGCACTTTGCCTGGAATTGCAACAAATACTCTGAAGAGTCTCCAGTTCTCAAAAAAAATATTACTTGATTGTTTATCCTTGCCTCAACTTCTGTTTCTACCAAATGAACTGTAGAAAGTGTTGTATAGGATGGCTTCTTCTGAATTGACCAGTAAGGCAAATTGATTTTATAGTTAGCAAGCATATTTTGTACACTCATAAATTTCTTAAAATATTTTCTATAAAACAAAGACACCTCTGCATCATCTATTGTTTTCTTGTAGAGAGCCCAAGAATTTCTCCCAGCTCTCTATTGTAAGTGCAAGATTAGTTCAAGAGACTGTAATAGGGTGCGTTTTTTTAAATTTATTTTCTGAGATTTAGCATTGCATTAAGTTACATTCCTTTTATAGCTGCCAGGAAGAAAATGTTCTATGAATCTATTGATTTAGTAGGAAAGCAGTGTCTTCTCTTTATTTGATAATTACTTTTGAAAAGGGAAATATATTCTCAACGTTCACAGAAGAGTTCCTCGGAAAGCATTACTCAAAATTTCCAGATTGCAAAATGCTAATGAATAACAGTTCAAACAAATTTCTCATGAATTTTACAATTAGAAAATTGGAGTAAGACTGCTTATTTGGGGAAAAAAAATTACATGATGTGTAGCTGGTAGCTAAATATATTTGTAAACTTCATTTAGGAAGAGTGCTTGCAGAGGCATTAGAAAGACTTGAAAGAGGGGAACATGTGTCACCAGAGCAACAAGGGCCAAACAAGGTGGCCAAGAAAGCCTGATAAGTTTCAGCTCTAGTACCTGAGGTTGCCACAAATGACAGAGTGACCTTGGGTCGGTAAGACAAAAAGAGAGAGGCAGAAAAATGGGTGCTAGGCTACCTTACTGTAGCCATGCATGCAGTTTGATGAAAAACCATTTCAGCTCTTTTTCATTACTCTGATCAAAGTCTTGTCCTGTCCCATCCCCGACCCAGTGGTGTATCTCATCGTTCTCTTATTTTTGCACCTTCCCCGCCCCGTGGGAAGATACACTTTCTCCTTTGCTCAGCTGCTGGTGTGCCTCTGCTGTTGGGAATTTACTGATTTCTCAGGGTGGAAGTGTTCAGGTAATTGCATTTTGCAATGTGACAGATTACATACTACATCCTGCGATTCTTTCTTCTCAGGCTAACATGAGATAGGTCTATTAGATGCGCAGACTGACAGAAGTAAGCGTTAGGAGACCAAGAAGACAAAACCAGAATGAATAACTACACCAACTGACTTT
This sequence comes from Dromococcyx pavoninus, assembly GCA_033558185.1. Lineage (NCBI taxonomy): Eukaryota > Metazoa > Chordata > Aves > Cuculiformes > Neomorphidae > Dromococcyx > Dromococcyx pavoninus. Next base: position 1,022,548 of record JAUMJL010000191.1, on the reverse strand, counting down.
TCTGCATATTCAAGTTCACCCCAACACAGAGAGAACTTGCCAGTACTGCATGGTCCAGTTAGAACAAGAGTGTACAATAATTCATAATATATCACCCTCACAAAGAACACTTTGGAACTTGAAACATCAGTGTTCTCACTGTTTTCTTAATTGAAACTGCTAACTGAAGAACATGAGATCTATCATCCTGTGTCAAACCTCAGGGCTCACTAAGTCAAAATCTTGTCTGTAGAAGGTATTAACAGTCACCTACAGATGACTATGAGAAACATGTCATGTACAGAGGGATTATTGCTTTCCTAGCTTCTGGCTATCAGCATCTGGAGACTTCCAAAGTAAGAGATTGTGTTCAAATTCTGATATCTGAGAGCCACATGAATATTTCTGGTTTATGTCTTAACACAGTTATACTTTTTGTCCTGCCATAACAGAGATTTAAATAGTAACTACATGTTACATAACAAGGGTTTCCTTTTGCTTGCTTTTAAACCTGATATCTCTTCCTGTCATTGGGCCCAGTATTATTTCCTTGATGGAGGAAATAATAAAAGATCATTGTTCACATATCCTTTCCCTTATGATACCTGAATTTATTGATGTTTGTCCATAGCCAACATCACCCCTTTCCTTCCTGTTCTCATTGCCTTCCATAATCAGGACTCTCTTTTTTTGCCTCAGGCTGTTTAACAGATTACAATCATTCTGCTTGATCTTTAATTATCTTTACCTGTACGCGTTTTTAAGTTAGCTTCTTCTGTAGTGGTTCTAAAGATTGTGCATATAATTTGAAATCTAGCTTTTGGATCTTTCTAAAAGTATCAGTTGAACTAACAAAATAGACTACGAATCTTGTTGCTTTCATGTCTTTAGACAAGTACTGCAACCCTTATTAGAGACCAGAGGATTCACACAGAGAAGTCATCATGAATGCTATGATCACAGGAAGACCATCAGCCTCAATCTACCCTCCAGTAGATAGGAGAGAGCATACATCTCTCTTACCTTGGAATGAATTTTCTGGTATCTAGTGAGTCATAAACATCAAATGAAGATTTTCCCACTGCTAAGGCATTAAGGCAAACCTCTCTTCCATGAGAGTTCCCAGGCAGGCAGTAAAGCAAGTTCACATGGCAAGAGTACAAAAATTTTGTTGGAAAACAGACCTATGACTAGATCAGTTCCCCAAGAAACCAGGCTTTGTGAATTCTGCCATTCACAAAAACATATCTTGAAAATGAAGTGTGAAAGTCATTACATTTAAAACCTCTCAAAGTTTGGAATATCCTGCTGGCTGTAAGAAAAGAAAAATAAAATAACCACGGAAGTGTGTATTTGTCTTTACCAACTGGCTGTGGCTCCTGTTCTTGTGGTTTATCTCAGCCCTGCCTTTATTTCCCTGCAGGACATTTCTTTAAGGAAAGACCTTCCCACAGTAGAATAGTGAGGAGGTCCCACAACCCGGTCACAAATGATGATAGTGGAAGGGCTAGGAATTTAACTGCATCTATTGAGCTCAACTCCAACAATTTCCAAGTCAAAATTACAATAGAATATAACATTGTTTTGGAGAATGAAGTTGGAAAATGCATTGGAGTTTGGGATTTTTTTCCTTTTCTTATTCTCTAATTTTTGTGTACTGTTTAGCTGTATGTATGATTGCTGCCTTTCTGTTGAAACCCTTCCCAAAAGCATAATTCCAGAAAATACAAGTGGTGGTGACTCATGATAATGTGCTTTGAATTTTCACCACTAATCAGCTAAAAAGAACCTTTAGCATCTCTAACACCTGCGTGGTTTCAGGCATTTTGCGAACAGGGTGTCATGTGATAATCGAAAAAATGTATGGACTTGTGTGTCAGCTTCTGGAATGACTGTGTTGACTGATTTCCAAACATATCGTAATGATATAGGAGAGAATACATACCACTGTCATTGTGAGCCTCATTTATGCCTTTATCCAACACAGTCTACTCATGTACAAATTTGTATTAGAATATATGTATATTTTCAGACTTTCCAGGTGGAAACTAGATGAATGGCATCTTATGAAACGACGTCTCTTATCAGTCAAATACTGTGAAATTCTGTTCTACCCTCTCTCTGAAGGACACAATTAAAGTTATCTTGATTTCACTGAGATCCTCCACTATTTATCAGTACTCACAAAGAGGACCAAGTCGTGATAACACGTGAGAGAATTGTAGATCTTTCTGGAGGGAAATTAAGATGTTAAAAGATCTCCTGTTGCCCAAGATCATATAAAAGGAATTAGATTTATTAAACACATTAGATAAAACTGGATCTCAGATTTATTAGACTGTTTATTTCTAGGGAAAGTAGCAAAGAAAATAGGAAAATCCCTTCGCAAAAATTTAGAATGATAGAATAGTTTAGGTTGGAAAAGACCCTTAAGGTCACCAAGTCCAACGATAAACCTTACACTGCCAAATTCATCACCAAACAAATGTATATGGCTCACTAATAATATGGAGGACTAAAGAGAGTAGACACTGGAATTCCTCCATTAAAGTTACAAGATAATACTAATCTTTAGATGCGACTGTGAGCCTGGTATTAGTAGATGCAATGTCCCTTCTTTTCCAGTCTCCCTCAGATGCTTCAAAAATAGAAGATGACCAAGAAGTAAAGTAAAAAACCAAAAGTAGTAAAAATGACAGGAATTTCAAATTATTAGTTATGCAGAGGAGTATAAGTGGACAGTAAATCCAAAATTGTCGCTGAGTTTTTACAGTAATGAGAACAGAGTGTGCAAAACCACCCAAAATTTCAAGAAAACGAGTTATGACATATCTCTGCCTCCTACCATAGCCAGCAGAAGCCAAATAACATTCCAGTTTAAAACATACTCTATTTTTATAGTTGCATGAATTTTCATATTAATTCATAATGTTATTTGACTAATGTGTGAAGGCAGTTTCCATTAGGTTAGTGTTTATGCATTTAAAAATGTCTTTATATTTACCCATTAAAAAACCCATTCAAAGTAGAGCCATCCATGCTGGACAGACAACAAACTGCAGCACAAAGGAGCAGATACCTAAGCCCTCAAAGGTACTAGCACATTCATTATCTGTTTAAATGGGGATCCAGACCTAAGTTAGATGCTCTCAGTAGAGGAAGAAATTAAATCCAAGTCTCCAATTTATCTTGCCACCTTCCAAATATCAGGCACCCAGCGTAACCCAGTTGTACCGAATCTCTCTATTGTCCAGGATAATTCAGCTATGCAATGAAATGACAAAAATATTTGATAAGCATAATTGCTCTAAAAAGAAAAGTTACCAAAGAAACTTAGACATTCACCTGGCAGCAAGGCTTTTGACGAGTTGAGCATTCAAGGAGTTTAGAATTGTCTTCATTCCAAACATTTTTTTTTTGTCATTATCTGCTGTAAAGTCAGTTTTTTTCAAGGACACAAAAGAGTCAGTCCAAGTAACTATTTCTCTAGGTAGCACCCAATAATTTCTGCTTCATTGTCAATAGCATTATTTTCAATTGACTTTGGCTGTTTTTTTCCTCTGGACTAGTCATACTGGTTTAGTTTCTGCTTTAATTTTAAGTACCTCAAGTTAACACTGATGTTGAGATAAAGTCATTCATAGATACCATCCAAGTCCATCTATCCTTTGTCGTGCACTGACGCATTTTTTATTTCTGTATAATCACTTAATTTCAACTGTTGTTCAACTGTTCAACTGATAAATGTCCATTTCACTTAAGTGGAGGCTCTTTTCCAAGGACAAACTAAAGCAGGTTCTGTTTATCACCTAGTGTAACTTCAGATTCAGCCAACTTCTTTCAGGTGTCTGTTACGTACAGTATTATAGACAACGATCTACCCACACGGTAGATATTTATCATTTCAGTCAAGGGAGACAGTTAATACATTTCAAAAGAAACAATTTAGGTGTCCAAGTGCAGGTATCAACATGATTTATGATATTAAAACCATCTACCTGTCACAGGGTGTATTGGAGATATCTGCGTTTCTGGAGTGGCTGCTTGAGATCAGGTGGCATAGTACAGAACATCTCAAATGGCACTAGGTGACTAAGTTACCTCAACTAAACTGAGTTTCTGGGTATCCAGGGTGATATCTTGTTGATACGGTTCTGACTGTGCTTTTAGGAGGCGAATAACAATCTACAATTCCATGGTGTATTGCCTTGATCTCTGGGTGAAGTAGACACCTTGTCTATAAATAAACCCTACATGTGAACATCTGACTTTGGATATCTGAAATTCACCTCTAGTTTCCAGAGTAACATGGGCTCTTTTGAGATAAACAAGTTCAAATAGTAATATGCAATGTGCCTTTTTAACTACCTCAGCTCTATAAACCTGTAAAACTGCATATTTCAACACGGCAAGCATCTATATGATAAAAAATGCAAGTCTTGGCAGCTTCTGTACTTTTGGCTTCTGGAGGCAGGGTGACCTGTAGGATGGAAAATACCAATCACCATTTGCAACACTGGTTTTGGTAGAGTATATTGGCCTGAAATTTCCTGGGGGAAAAAAACCCAAATCAAAACATACTGATTCTATCTTTAGTTTGTGCTATATAGAAAAATATATATTACTATATATATTACTTCAGGACCACAGATGATATTTTTGCAGCTTAATTTCTCACCAGTTAGATCTCATTGGCCTGTAGTTCATGTCACTTTCTCTCTCATTCAATAGATGACCTTAATAATGGATCCTAAAAATTAGCATACAATGTGTGAAATTGAGTGTTAATTAAGTTTCAGTAAATGTTTTGTTATTTTGTTGAATAAAAACCTTTATGGGTGCAAGGAAGGATTGAGAGGGATGACAAAGTGGATTAAATTGCTTAGCTGGGAGCCCATCCATTGAAGACACAACTTATTAGCACTCATTATGTTTTGCTGCCCATCAACTACTTCAGAAAACACTTCAGCTGATCTCAGACCCTGGGATAGCCTATTGAGATAGTAGATGATTTCAGAATATGCATAGGCATATACAAAGTCCTTTTGAATAAAACATTGAACACCAATCGACAGATCTGCCAGGGGACCAGACTTTACATTAGAAGCTATCAAACAGGGAATGCACATTTCTGTGAAAGTCATTGGAAACTACAATACTAGCTTTAACCTACAAAGACTCAGACAGGTCAGGAACAGCTAATAGGTCATGTCTTCTTCTGTCAGGACAAACTTGAAGGAAGTATCCAGGATAGAACTTACACAGTGTGGAAAAAAATGGGGAGTTAACAGCCATGTTCTATGCTTGCTTTTTCAGCTTGCCTTTGTTAACCAGACAGACATCTTCCCCCACCTCCCTTTTTTTTTTCTTTTATCTTTTAAGGCTGAGGAGATTTTGTAGTCCTTCAACAATGTTAGTTTTTTTTTTTTAGGGAATTGATACTCACAACACAAGACGGATGTTGGTAATTTTAACCTAAGATATTTGTATCACTCTTTTCCTCTGGCTGTGCCAAGGACTCCCCAGTGGTGCTCTATTGGAAGTAATTTGCCCTCATTTCATCACTGGCTCTGTGCAGATGTAGTGAGGAGTCCAGGAGGAGCCAGTCACAGGATAGGGCTTTATCTGAAGCCTCACAGGAACAAGCAGGTGTAACACAAAGCACAAAGAAGCAAAGGAAGCAAAATACCTCTTCCTGTATTCTATTCTGCACTGATACACCCACCTCTGCTGCAAAGCTTGCTTCTTCAAGTAAACACATTGACTTCTACACCACCATGTCACCCTAGGTCTCCTTCTTGGTATCTTTACGGTCATGTGCTTAATCCTTTCAAAATCCTATGCTGTGAGCACTCTAGGGCAGCATCTGCCCTTATCTCACTTGCTCATACAGAGACTTGCACAGTAGGACCTTAAAGTGTGATACAAGTTTCTAGGTGTTAAGAGAATAATAATAAACAATATTAAAAGCTGTAGCAGCTGTAATAAAACATGCATTTATATGGGTTAGCTTCATGCGCAGCTAACAAATCATTTAAGCTTTTAAATATATATATATAACTAAATAGCAACAATAAATAAGATGAAACTGCAGCTGGGAGAGAACCCTTACAGCTGTTAATTTATGGAGTTTTTTCCCACTTATCTTTCTCCTGCATAAGGGATAAGAATAGGTCTGCGTTGCAAATTCCAGGCAGTCAATCTCTCCTCAATGACAATTTTGCTATAATTCTCCTAATTTCAAGCTCCTGCTTGAAAAAGTAACAGTAAATGGCAGCCAGGTCACTTTTGCAGTCATCGGCAGCTGACTCAGTTGACTAATTTTCACAGATTTAAGTTGTTGCTTGCATAGTCAACCCCATTGGAAAAAAAAATATTTCCCCTTATCAAATGGCATGTGCAAACACCAAAAATTGATTTTAAAATAAGCAAAAAAGTTAAGGTTTTAAAAGACCATATCAACACTGCAGCCCAGTTCTCAGGAGAGAGTTATATGCCATTGAGAAAATCTTCTCTTCAAGAGTTTCCACAATATTTGTTACAGCAGAAATAGATGGGCACAGAAAAAGATCTAGAAAAGGTCTACTTTTGAAAATCATGTATATTTTTGTCATCAAAAGTTTTTGAGCTGAGGAATGATAACACTCACAGGGCTGACCTGTGATAAGTAATAAAAATAGCTCTGATTCACTCATTTGATGAGGTAAACCACTGACCAGTATCAGTCATGTCAGTTCAGACAATTTGTTTCTTGTCGTTTTTATCTGTATTTGTCAACAGAAATTTCCTATGCAAGAATCAAAAAATACCATTTTCTAAAGCATATTTACATTTTAAAGACCGTTGGGTTATTATAGATCTGCTGAGATTGTTCAATTCCAAAAATGATGAACAGACATTATGAAATCAGAGTAATTCCTGAAAGAGTTGAGACTTCTAGAGACGAGAAGGATGAAGGAAGACAGGATAATCATCTTCAAATATGTAGAAGAGACTTTCAAAGGGAAAAGGAATATAAAATTCTTTTTGTCCTCATTGAACAGAGTGAGAAGCAAAGGTTTCAACTCCATCAGAAAAGACTGGGTGAGACTTCAGGGGGAGTTTTCTAACATGAAAGCAAAACACAGGACAAGATTGCTTGGAAGGCTGTGACATTTCCCCCTAAGAGGTTTATAAAAAGACTCAAAACATGAACTAGAGTGGGCTTTTTGTATCATTTATGTAGTTTATCAAGGAACACTTCTCGACACTCCTTTTTTCACATTGTTTTCTACTAAGTTCTACTTTTTCAGTGTTTCCCAAGGAGATTTTCCAAACCCCGTTTCCCAGTATCGATATTGCTGAGAAATTTGAGATTGAATTTCTTTCGTAGAGAATATTTTTGCTAAACCTTCTGCAGATAGATGCTATCATGAGACATTATTTGGTCAAAACCAAAAATCAGATTTTGCTTGTAAACTAATAGCTTATTTTCATGAATCACAGCAGTTCTGCTTTTAGGTTCCCTGAAAATTCAACCCAACAATACTCTCAGAGATGAATGCTGGATAAGTACCTGTATTTGTACCAAAGAGCAGAAAATGTAGCCGTAGTTTTGATACGGCTTTTGCTGCTGTTCCTTCACATAAATTTGTTATAATTTTGAGCACCTTCTGTCTACTCTTCTTTTTTTTGGATAAAATTCAAACATGTCACAAGTAGCTGGACTATCTGATATCCAGGATTTTCCTTGATAGAATAGCGGTCCTCCTGTTTACAATGACAAGTAACTTGCTTGTGGTCCTGTTGTGATGTCCATAAATTGACATTATGTTCTTAGCTGATATGCTGCATGAGAGCAAGAGAGCCTGGCCCCTGGGAATGAAAACCACAGGAATATATTTTTGTCAAGATATTTTATACACACTTAAAGGTCTAAGTCCTCTGAAATCTGTCCTGCTATTCTTCTTTAAATTTCGGGTTTGCAGGTCTCTGCAAATAAAGGTGCTGTCACAGGAAAGCCCTTTTAAAGTAAACACAACTAAGCAGTTTCATTTGCATTTTAAAGAAGGTTGTAGGAGGTTATAATTAAAGAACATATTCTTAGTTAAATTTGTCCCTTCTCACAGTGTCTTAATCACATCTTCCTAACATCTGACTTCTGTGTTACCTAACCCTCCTTCCCTTTGACACAAGTGACTCCTCTACCTGACAAAGTGCAGGTTAAACTGTGTGGCTTTATATGGTAGCAGATACATAGAGAATAAAACAAAAAAGTGTTAAGTTGGAAGCTCATTTCTTTATTGCTCTATCTATTTTTTTCAGCCTCTTTTAGCTGCATTGTAATGAGCTTGATTTGGGGAATGGCATCACGTACTACTGCATTATTGTGTCACTCTAACTTGCGTTCTGGACTTCAGAACGATGAAGGGGATTGAGTCCATCATCAGCAAGTTTGCTGATGATACCAAACTGGGAAGAAGGGTTGATCTGTTAGAGGGTAGGATGGCCCTGCAGAGGGACCTGGACAGATTGGAGAGATGGGCCGATTCCAATGGGATGATGTTTAATAAGTCCAAATGTCGGGTACTTCATTTTGGACACAACAATCCCATGCAGAGCTACAGACTGGGGCTAGAGTGGCTGGAGAGTAGTCAGGCAGAAAAGGACCTGGGAGTGCTGGTTGACAGGAAGCTCAACATGAGCCAGCAGTGTGCCCAGGTGGCCAAGAAGGCCAATGGCATTCTGGCCTGCATCAGGAATAGTGTGGTGAGCAGAACCAGAGAAGTTATCGTCCCCCTGTACTCGGCACTAGTCAGACCTCATCTGGAATACTGTGTACAGTTCTGGGCCCCCCAGTTTGGGAAAGATGTCAGGATACTGGAATGTGTTCAGAGGAGGGCAACGAAGATGGTAAAGGGGCTGGAGCATAAGCCCTATGAGGAGCGACTGAGGGAGTTGGGGCTGTTTAGTCTAAAGAAGAGGAGGCTCAGGGGAGACCTCATTGCTCTCTACAACTACCTAAAAGGAGGTTGTAGTCGGTCAGGGGTTGGTCTCTTCTCTCAGGTGACCAGTGACAGAACTAGAGGGCATGGACTCAAGCTACGTCAGGGAAAGTTTAGGCTTGATGTGAGGAAGAAGTTCTTTACTGAAAGGGTGATTGGCCATTGGAATGCGTTGCCCAGGGAGGTGGTGGAGTCGCCGACCCTGGAGGTGTTTAAGGGGAGATTGGATGTGGCACTGAGTGCCATGGTTTAGATGATGGTTGGTGTTAGTGTTGGGTTATAGGTTGGACTTGATGATCTCAGAGGTCCTTTCCAACCTTGTCATACTGTGATACTGTGATACTGTGATAAATCACATTCTCCTGAATGGGAATTCTAGCTTGTTACTTTAAGAAATCTTTTAAAAAGAGCATATCTGAATAGAGCATATCTGAGAGGAAAGAAAAAAATATCAACAGAACTTATGCAAAAATCAGGTATATTTTATAAATTTTTTAAGCTTTTCTTTATTATTTTTAGTTAAGATAAAACCATCCCCAAAATTAAACTTAAAAAGCATATACTGCAATTTTTAAGTCCCTCTGATACAGCTACAAGCTTAGCCTTTTCAGGAGTTTTTATTGTGTCGTAGTGTATGCTTCTTGATAACAGGGCTGGACTATCTGGAAAGCATTAAAATGAGAAGCATCACACTGTAAGTCAGGCTATGGAATTACTAACATTGGTATAACAGTCTTTTACTTTACTTAATCCTATATGGGTTGGATAATTTATAGATAAATATTTTATTAATAACTTTATTAATACATAATAAATATTTTGCAGCTATTCCAACTATTCAGACATTTAAATTATGAATTATCAACAAAATATGAAGTTCTTTCCCCTTGATAGAGTGCTTTACTTTATTTTGCAATAAGTCATGCTTGACTATTTGAATTCTGTTTTGTTTAGACAGGTTCAGACAATTCATTTTCTCTCAAGATAGTAAAGTGAATGCAATGCCATTTTTAGTTGTGATTCTCTGCCATAACTTTGGTCAGTAATATTTTTTATTGGAATGCTCATTGAAAGTGGAATCATTAAATGTAATTTAAATATTTCTGAATTGAGATGTTAACATTTAAAAATTGTCTCATTTCTCTTTAATGTGTTTTGCTGGTTTTCTTGCCTAATTATCATTCTTTTCAATATTTATGTTAACATGACCTTTCTCTGGCTGAATGGCTGTAACTGCTTCTCAAGTACTTATAGCATCATGATTTTTAACTTAAATTACGTTGTTATGGAAGAGATTGTAATGCAATCCACAGAATAGAAGGGAAAGGAACAAGTTTCTCTTATTCTCAGAATCTGAAAGTAGTAATAAAGTTTACTGGTTCACTCTTCTAATCAATACAATAGAGGAAGTATGACTTTGTTTCTTCTCCATGTTTAGAAATATTTCATTAAATTTAACCCTGGTCAAGACTGTCTAGTTGACTAGCTCTTAAAAAAAATGTTTAATATTGTGAAATGTTTATTAGTTTTATTTCTTATGTCTTCATCTTGCTGATGAAACTAAAGTTACATCACAGATACGGTTTGCACATGGATACAGGTCACAGAAACACAGGCAGTAAGATTTGACTACATATCTTGCAATTTCAGGTCAATGCTGTTCTACAGCCAAAACCTACTCTTGAAATCTGTCAGCTCTAAAAGTGAAGTTTATGCAATAATAAGCTAATGTAGAATTTTCTTTTAAACATTGAGAGATGTTTACTTTGATATGCTACATGTCTTTCAGAGTATATATCCAGTTTGTCTAGATTTAAGAGTAAGGGTCAGATCATCAGCTCAGTTTCATCATGAAATCTTTTCTTGTATGCACAGCTTCCCAAATGTTTTCTGCCTCCGCCTTGAAAAGAAGACAACTATTCCCAGTCCTTCCAGTCTTCTCCATTTGGAGATGACAGTGAGAACATGATGAGCTGAAGGACAGGAACATCATAAATCACGGGAGAAAGGGGGAATAAAATGAACCAATGAAAATAAAACCAAATGAGATCTAGATCTTGAATATTTTAATTTTAAAATTGAAAGTTGTGAACATAATTGAAAATAAAGTAGTAATGAAAGAAAACAACGGATGTCAGAAGGTTGCCTAGAAATGGGACATGAAAAAAAAAAGAGAAGGAAAGAGCTATCAAGCAGCAGCAAAGGTAGAGTGAGGTAAATTTTACCTGAAGCAGTCATTAATGAACAGGATTTTAATGTAGGTGTATCGCTTTTTAAATCTTTTTTATGCCACAATGACAAACATAAGTACCAGAATTAGCAGCTAACACGTGTTCAAACATGTTCAAACAACTTAGTCCATAAGTGTCCTACAGAACAAAGTCTAATCGGAAATGATGCCCAGTCTTCTTTGAGCTCTTCTGTCCTTAAGGGCTGGATAATTGGGTATGTTCTTAAGTTGTACTTTCTGCAGAATTTGCTTGGACTGAGTTCCTTGATGGAACTGAGGATGAGGAGTTTTATTCTGTACACAAAATACATAGCTTTCTTTACGGTTGACTTTCTCTTCCTTACTGAGAAGTTAGTAAATAGAGAGAGAACTGTTGGCGGAAGTCCAAACAGAGGAGAGTGGGGCAGAATTTTGAGACAAGTTGAAGGTCTCTGATTACCTTAGGTCAACAGCATTAATAAAGCTTCTCCTCTTTTCCTTAAAGCTCTTCAGTCTTGACCAGGTAAACTGAAAACACACTTGGTTTCCTTAGAGGATGCTTTTATGGCTGGTAAAACAAGGAAGTTCTATTTGATGCCTTACACTCCAGCAGGAGAGTGACTAAAGTTAAACAAGGAAGGGTCACTGCCGAGAGCTTTGGAAAACAGCATCAAAGAAGCAGAAGGAAAAAACAGAGAGAGAAAGAGAGAATGTAATCATCTTTTTTATGGGAAGAGATGTCAAACTGTCATGTTAGTCTCTGCTGAGGCTCTGAGTGCAAGCGGTTGCCAGGGCAACTGTTGTGCCAAGCCCCAGCACTTAGGTATTTTTCCATTGATAATTGCTAATGTGGACAAGTGCTGGTTTGCACTTTACACCTGCCCAGCTTGTAAGTCTACCTTAATTGGATGTGCCAAGATTGAGGAAAAAGTAATCTGCCCTTTCAAGACAAATGACAGGTAGATGAAGTGTTGCTTTTACTGTAGGCCTTTACTGTAACAATTCTGCTGACAAAATTACTATGAGTTGTCTTCCTTCAATACACATATACTGTCTTTGTTTAAGGAATCAAGAGTTTAAGTTTCGAGGTTCATTATAGGAAATTACAGCATAAAGTTTTTTGGAAACATCTTGGTGCTACCTGGTGAAATTTTCCTTCTACCTCCAGAGTTCAGACTTTTCATTTTATATTCATATATGAAAAGTCTTTCAAAGTGATGGAGATTATAAAAAAATATAAATATATATATATTGCTGTATATATAACTTTGGATTTGAAAAATGGTTAAAAACACTGGTGGGGTTTTTTCAAACAACTCTTAAGCTGTTAATTTGTTCTGCAACCTCAGAAGTGAAGTATGGGACTTTGGAGTCAGTTCTCAGGTATCCCACACAAGATATTTTGAAGACTGAAAGATAACAGCAGCATCTCAAAACTCTCTAAGAAATAATTCCCCCTAACAAATCAAGCTGAAAGCCAAGGAACTCAGGGACTCTTAAACGCTTAATGTTTTGTCTAGGACTGCTACTACTTTGAATTATCTCCATGAATATTTAGGGCTCCCCTACAAAATTCTGTTAAGTGTTGAATTCAGTACTAAACCGTACAAGACTTCCCCCAAAGCTGTAGAAGAGTTATTATAGGGCTTCTTTTTTTGTTTTGTTTTTTTTTCTGGTCGTAAGGAGATTACAGAGTTTCTATGCTCAGTTTTTATTTGCTTTTCAGAGCTGCATCAATCCTGGTCTGCTCCACTGCTGAGTGTATTCACTGTATGTAACTCTGCATTTCTTTGATGTTGATTTCCCAGTGCACTTAAATGAAGTTTCCTGAAATGAATATGCCAGAGTGAATTAATATATGAATAATACATAACGCTTACTTTAGCACCTTTCATCAGAAGATCTCAGAGAACTGTACAAAGGAAATTGCCTTATTGCCAGTCATTCTATGAAGGAAGAAGCTGAGGTACAGTGATATTGCCTAACATCACACAATCAGCGAGGGCAGAAATAGGAGAAAACTGTCCTGCTTGACCAGAAGATTGTCCTGCATGCTAAACAGCATCAACTGTATCAGTATTTCTGATTGTGTAATCCATCTTCACTTTGAGTAACAGCAAAAGTTTCATATACATCTGTTTGCTCCTATGGGACTGACTGAGGATTAAAAGATTGTAAATGTAAGACAGAACAGTGCTGACCTGTACAATTGACTTTGGCAAGATAGTAGCACTAAAAGTGAAATTAATGAAATCCAGACCTTAAAACACTTTAACCACTAGAGAGTGATTTCATGTCCAGAAACACAGCGGCCTCCTAGGAATTTTACTTCTCTTAAAACATTCAGATTAAGAGCAAAAGAGGGGGATGCTGCTGAAACCACACAGGAGAGTGGGGAATTTGCAGCACCTTGATTAGGATTCTTTTATTCTATTTTTCCAGTGATATTGATTTACTTATGTAATCTTCCTATGGGAGAGGATGAACTCATGGAGGTAAATTCTATTCTGACATTCCTGCCAGGTCACACTGACACAGAGGTAAGAGAATTTGAAAATTCACAGAAGTAAACGAGAGTGACATGTGGTTCCTAGAGCTGATAAACCCCCACCTGTAATGAAGCATTAACTGGATGACTATTTATTAGTAGCTGCTGCACACAGAAGTGTGTGATTTCATGCTACTGGTTAGTAGTGGTGATCAAAGTTCAGGAGTCTATTGAAGTTTACCAAGATATGCAGTAGAGCTTTTCCCTATCACACTTTCCAGTATCATCAGAAAGAAATTTGCTTCAATTTTCAGTGAAAAAATTGACCTAGATTTTCAGCTTCACTACTGAGGTGCTTACAGAAGCACCCGTAATGGAGTTTATCCACTAATGATTGTGATTAAACTGGAGTAGCAAGAATATAAAGCAGTGGAGAACTGCAATGCAATAGTAAATGTTGATCTCCCTGTGAAGAAAACTAAATTGCAAAAGGAAGTTTAGTAAATGGATGATTTTAGTGCACACTACAATCAGATAAAAAGTTATGATCTTATTAAATTTACGCTATGGGCAAAATCCTGTTGGATGATCCAGAATGGTCCTCTTTAATTTTATTTTATAGTCTATTAATCCAAAAACATCATAGCAGAAATAAGAGAAAAATAGACAGACTCTGACTTCAACACATGGCTTAAACAGAGTAAGTTGCTCCCCATTCAACTTTCAAGAGAGAATTAGGGGAAAAAAAATGGAAAGCAGACTGGGAAAATGTACTTCTTACAAGGACTGAGGTTGCCTGGAGCTGGTATTTGTCATTTATAAAATGTCATAATGCAAAAAATGGCATCTTGAATGCCTTTCAGACTCCTCTTGTAGCTGGTTGGATGTTTTTTCTTAGATAGCTGGGGTTTGTAAGGAAAGAATTTGAAATACTTTACAAAATAATTTGCCTGGTAGTATTAAGGAAACTTGATGTATTTTGCTAGTTACAGATTTCTGACCATGAAGCCACAGTGATGTACCATACTGTAGCACAGCTGATGAGAAGATAGAATTTTCCCCCTGCTGACATGCTAAAATATGTCATGCAGTCAGGTAGTTTCATGAACCAGGTTTGCAGCCATGGTCAACATCCGGGGGTAGATATTCCCTGGCTGCTGTACAGTGCTGAAGCTTCTGTTTCACACCAAGACCTCATAACAGACACAACTGGTTTGCAAGTTAATCACAGGATTCAGTTGTGATGAAAAAGAGTAATATGGGAGCCATGGAAAAGGATCATCAAATGAAAATTCTATGCATACAGCACAAAATCTGGCCCATTTTTTTCTTCCTTTTTCTCACAAAAGTATGTTACAGGGCTTGTCAAATCAGATAGGTACTGCAGTCTTGAGTGTTGAGTCCTGAGTGATCATCTTATGTTCCCTGATCTGTAAAATTCAGTTTAAAGTAGAGTAATTCATATACATTCTTGTTATATAAATAAATAAAAGATACATCAGCAAAGTGACATCTTTATGCCAAACAAGAAGTCCGCTTGGGGAAGAAGAGACAAATAACCAAAGTGCAGTTTACTTAGTCCAGTCTCACCATGATTTCCCTGGTAGTTACTCCTCACCACAAAACAAGGAACCTCACCAAGGAAAGGATTACCTTAAGAGGGAGATCAGAAAAAGAAGTGAAGTGGGTTATGGGTTATAATTATTTCTGGGTTATTAAATTCAGCTCCATATGTAGCTTTTTTTGCCCCATGAGGGTAAGTTGGTTCTGACATGCTTCTTCATATATATATATATATATATATATATATAATTAATGTTACATTTGCCCTTTAACTCTGATATGCTGGGTGAATGCAAATTCTTGGAAGGACTATCTTATGTTTCAGTGAGGACTCCACAGTTGCAGGTACAACAAGAATTTTAAGTAACAGCTTTTGAAATGATTATATTTAGTTGTTCGGATTTTTTTTCACCTACTGTGATACATTGTTTTCATCATTTTATTTTTCATTTTTCTTGCTCCAAACCCAGGTTAAGAATTTGATTTTTCGCTGAGTTAAAGAACAGCATTCTCCCCCAAGTGCTCATCAATTTCAAGTGCCCATTTAATTATTGTTAGATTTTAGAGCTTTTCACTCATTAATGTTAAAACTGATGCACAATCATGTAGTCCCTGCAGTGTGAGAAGCAACTAAGGTCAACTTTTACAAGAAAGTCAAAAGAGAAAAACAGTCAAAACAGCAGAAATTAGAGAGAAGAAAATGTGATGGTATAAACCAAAGTAGAAGAATTCCCTACATTTCCTGAGTCATTTTGATTCATTGTTTTCATTCATATTTGTGCAATCTAGAGGAGTTTCACTGAAATCCATACCAAAAAAAAAATCTGTTTCCTTTAGGTACAGATTTCAGTTACATGGGTTCAACAAAAGGCACCTTTCTCCTAGCTATATTCCGTAACTGCCAGTATGTTCACCTGTAGCCAGTTGTTCAATACAAAGTCAAGATATTTTAGTTAAAGCATCTTCTCTTACTTTTGGAATTTTATATTAACCTGAAAAGAGAGCCTAAAATCATACAAACAGTACTTCGTAACAGTTCGTCCGATAAGCTGTAACTCATTAAAACTTTGTAACTCTATCACATTCATGAGTGTGTGTTCCTACCCTTGTTCTTGTCCAGAATTCATGGTAGAGCAAGTCAAATGTCACATTTCATTGAGATAGTTTCCATGCTTACACACTTTCTTAAATGTTACATTGTATCTTTTCAGGTGATGAATAAAAGTATAAAAAATCAATAACATGTAAACAGTGATAGAAGGAAATTGAGAGAAAAAGAGTGTTTTTACGGGCATGTATTGATATGCATTGTGTGTTAGTATTATCTTAGCATTTAACTACATTAGTGTTTCTCTTTTTTTGAGTACTCAGCCAACCTTAATCTCCAGACTATTAATTTGAGGGAGAAGTAACCACTTGACATAGTCATGATTCATATCTATAAGTGTAAATGCAAAGATCTCAGCATAAAATCTTAAAAAAGGTAAAATTTCGATCAGATAAATGCAGAAATTATAAGAAGAAAAAGATTTGCGGTTTTTGTGTAAAAGTATATTATTTTGCTCGACACTTTTTATCTTCTGTTTCATCTTTTTATGTCTATCACCTTCCTATTGAAGGCAAAGGCAACAAGTAGGCTTGCCTGTTTAAATATGAAGGATAATCCACAAAACTTCAGTGACAAATATTGTCAATGTAAATGGAAGCTTCTGCTTTTTTTCAGGCAGGTTTTCATTTTTTTTCCACCGTCACCGCTGGATTTCAAGATCTTCCTGCTTAAAGCATAAGAGGGATAGAAAAAGCAAGAGCCAACTACTTGCAGAACTCTCCTTACTTGTGAATTTATTTTGGATGAATAGCATTGCTATGACAGTGGTGACTAAGTTTAAACTACTAAGAGGTCTTGGTTGCTTTTAGATAAGCACTAAAACTCAGTCACTGGGATGGTTAGGTTGAGGCCAAGCTCCAGATAAGATTTAGCTTCAGAGTCGGCAGCATAAAAATCTACCATTTCAACCTTAAATAACAGCAGCATCTGGAGATCAGATGACATAGTATAATTTCTAAGACTTCTTAGAAATCTAAGATTTCTGGTGACTTTGACTTCACAAATAGCCAGAACTAAAGGGCCAGGTTCTTCTCTGAGAATTTCAGGGAAAACGATAAATAATCTTCTGCTCCACAAAAGAAAAAATGATTGTTGTGTTTAGTGTTGTTAGCAACAATATAGGAAGAACTGTTAAAAACAGGTGAATCTGTCAGCAGGTGAGTTTGTTGTCCTCTTCACCTCTGCGGGTCTATAGACAGCAACTGATTACTAATGATTTATGTTTATTCAGTAGAAAAAGACGCTGGAAAATTATGCATGTTGTGCTCTCCTTTGCCTTCATATACATTATCAAAAAGATCTGGGAAAGTGGTGTGTCAGATCTTTGATTCTGTTCCTGTATCAAGATCTCCTATGATGATATAGCAGTTTGTGGAGATACAGTGATATCAGAAAGGTTCTGTCTTGAAATTAAATGTTTCAGCTTTAAATTCCCATTCCGTATTATTGTCTTAAATGTATATATTTATATATTTACATATTTATATCTATATCTGTGTGTATAATATGCATATATATGTATGTTGAATGTTAAACATTACATCTTTATGTGGATTGAGTATCTTTGTTGGCCTGATGGGAAATGGGATGGACAGCAAAAGTAAACACTTGTATTTCAAGATATGTGTTTTAATACATTTATGTATACTTGGACTAGATTTTTCCTTTGAGTGAACATAGCATTAACTATATGTTTTGGGCAAAGAATAGGGGCTCATAAACCTTACTATAAATAAATATATACCTTTTTTTTATAGTGTAATGTACTATTTTTGAAAAAATATTTGTACCAAACCACGCCACGTGAATAAGAGGTTAGAAAATCTCCTGTATAAATCAATTATATAAATAGTGACTTTCTAAAAGCTATTTGAATCAATGACAGAAGGACCTTGTGTTGTCATCTTAGTTTAACATTCATTAAATGTTTCACATGGCTATGATCTCCTCATAGAAATAAAATGAACTTACTTTCCCTTCCACAGAACAGGATTTTGGTATTACTTTTTAAATCCAGTGTAACACAAAAAAAAGAAGTCTTTCTGAAATTGCAGGCCTTTTATAAATACTTTTCTTTTTTTTGGTAGGTTGGATATATTTCTGTGCTTTGAAACATGGTATTCTCTCTGCTTCTAAGACATCAGTGAAAAGCTGCAATTAAGGTAAGAAATTCTGCACAATTTCATAGTTTTCCAACCTCTCATGGCTCAAGAACTGTGCCTGCAATTTTCTTTCTCTACTTATTTATTTATTTTATTCTAGAAACTGCAGGTAATTAATTGCATTTTGATGCCATAAAGACTTTGCTGTTACAGTAGCTTACTTAGCTATAACAGCACCTGTTGGTTTGTATTTAGAGATGCCATCATAGATTTAAATTTTATCAGTTTGCAGGAAAAGATTGCCTTCTTATAGGAAACAAACCTTTTGGTAAAGAAATTCAGTCTGCAGAATATTTAAGGTCTGAGGATCTAAATCTGGATTTTGAACACTCTATAGTTGCCATAAATTTTTTTTTGAAAAGGCTATATAAGCCAGGACCTTCAACGCTTAGGTAAAGAAAATAAGTTTTACAAGATTTTGATCCCTCCGTCTCCTAAAAACTAATTTAAGGATTGATGTCTAGCTTGCATTGTTTTCCACTGAGGTGCCTTTTTCTTTTATATTTTGGATTTGAATAGGTAATGTTCATGAATTGAGATAAAATTACACATTTCTTTCTGGAGTCATGGAGTCACAAACATGAAGTTGCAGCTTTTTAAAGGAGTAGAACACAACGATACTAACAAAACCCAGTGGGAATTGATCTGGCTATCTCTTGTAAGCATTTTTGAGAATCCTTGCTACAAGCAGCACTGTGAATCAAATAAAATTATTAAATCTAAGATAAACACGGGATTGATGGGAGCCCAGTAGTCAGAAACAAATTGATTTAGTGACCTCTTAAACTTTGTGTGGTAGGATTACCACCAGTGCGTAGAGCATGGAGATAGTCTGGCAGCCTGCTTGGCACTCTGCGTAACCCATCACATCTGTGGCTTGCAGTGCACTAGTATGAGAAAAAAGATTTAGGATTGTGGATTTTCTTTGTATTGGTCACTTATTTACTGATCAGAAAACAAGCTGATAATTAAGCTATTATTACACAACTGAAACACTATTCAGATGTCCTAAATAGAATTTTTAGGAACTGTGCATAAATAGACAAACATACAATAACAAAAAGTCAGCAGTATTACTGAACAAAATATATATTTGGAGATAAGTGAAATGTAACCAATTCTCATCAGATTATTTTTGTCACACAAAATGCTTCTCTGTTCTACAAGCAAATCTTGTAGATTTAAGCTTTATACAGCTGAATTAATGAGAGCTGTGTTTTGCTGGCTGTTGCTGTCTGGGATCACCTTCTCCAGGTAATGTTGGCATGATTATCATTACTGTATTAATCAATGTCCAGTCACAAGTTCATTGAGGGTTTCACTGAAGAATAAAGAAAAGAATATTTTGTGAAAGTTTGGTCAAAAGTCTGTCATCATTGTTCAATTATAATCTTTACTGAAACAATCTAATGTTACATATGTGTAAATATGTTTAACTAGAAATACTATGCACGTTCTATACAGTCTCTAAGTTGCGGTCTGTATTAACAGGATGGTAGAAGATATTTTTTACAGAAAGTTGCAGATGATCATTAATTATAAATTAAATCCTCGATAGAGCAAAAGCAAAAATGCCCTATATGTGCCCTTTAAATTTCTATGATAACAGCCAAAAACCTGCAGCAAAAAGTATGTTCTATCCTAAAAATACTCAAAAAAACAAGCAATATTTTCTGAGTGAAAACTGTAGTTAATCTACTCGGTATCATCAAAAATGCATTTTTGTTGCCATATTATGTTACTGTATTTAATTGTGTTGATCATGTTTCATTATATCATGCAAGTTTGATTGATTGATGTAGTATGTTAGATTACATCCAAGATCTAAACCAAGCAACCCAACAGTTGTTAGCAGATGCTGAGAATCTTCTACTCTTACCCTCTACTTCAAAGCATATGCCTACATTTCGGACAATGTTACTATATTCCTATGTGACAAAACCCCCTACTATTCCTTGTTAAACAAAATCCACAGTTTCTGAATTACCAGTTCTTAGTAAGATTATAATGGTGATTTACATGAAATATGTGAAATTGGAAATGTAATTTTGCATGTTATAATATCGCCACATCATTCTACCTGATTTTTGTTCATTGTATAATCTTCACATCAATTTGTTATCAGTTTATTTGACCTATATTACTAAAATTAAGATCTAAATCTGCTGTTTCTAAAACATACCAGTTTATTTCTTTCAAATAACATTTAAATAATTTCTGGCTGTTTCTGTAAACAGAAGTTTAAGCAGCAATTTTTTATTATTATGTGAGAGAGAAAAGGCTAATTTTGCAAGCTCATATTCAGCAGGACTTAAAATGAGACCTTCTGGAAGTATGAAAATAGATCAAAATGTGTTTTCAATTGTAGGATAAGAGTTGGAAGGATTCCATTTTTGCAAAAATAAAATCCTCCTTCTTAGGTGGGTGAGCTAGTAAAACATCAGAGATTTATAAGATGCTGCTTTCAAGGAGTGGTTAGAAAGTAATCTCTGTAAAACGGATGTAACCTCTGGGGTTTGAGTGTAGTCCCTGCCTGCCCACCTGAAACAGCACACAGAAGAAAAATAAAAAATGCAGCTGATTATTTTCTTAAACCCAGAGCTTAAGTTAAACCTTTTTAAGAAATATATTGTTGCTGAACATAGAACAGAATCAGAACTATGGAAATAAAATAACACAATTCCCAAAATAAAAACACATTTCAGATTTTAAGCAAAACCTTATTTTATTCTGGTAGAAAATATTTAGAGGGTTTTCAGTGATTAGAATGCATTCAGCCACAAATGGAAAGAATGTATTCAAGCCTCAATATGTTTTATTGCCAAGCTTGTAGAGATCCTGAATCCAACTGTAACTGTAAATGATGGCACATCGATTTTTGTTAGAGGTTAGGTGAGGCAAGGCAAGGCAAGAGAAAAAAATCTTTTTCATATGGTTCCACTCAGATGTCACTAAATATAGTACACATGTAAACATATCACTTGATTAAAAAAATTAAAAAGTTAAACCAACAAATGGAAACCAACTGCAGTATTATGCATCAAAGTGTCTGAGACTGATTGAAGATTTAAGTGATGTTATTGGTGCTACTGCTGGTAAAAGGAAAAAAAATCTATTTATCTTCTTCGCTTTTAAGATTATAACAAAAAAAGAAAAAAGAAGAAAAAAGAAAGAAAAATAAAGACACACAACACTGTGCTCTTTTATTGAACAGAAGGAAACAGTTTTGTATATAATTGTTAGAGAATCTCCAGATATTTTAATGAAGCTATAGATAGTATATGTCATTCAGGTACTGTCAGAGAAATAGAAGTGTACTCCCTGGGAATGTATTGTTTGAATATATCTGTCAATGAATACAGTCTGGTCCATTACAAAACAAATCAAGTTGCACTTCAGAGACATCTATTTGCAGTTCTTCCTAAGAACTTATCCATTGACATCGGACTACATAAAGGAGGAAAGGAAACAATTGGACATGCAGATTATTCAAGGATAACTTTCTCTTGTAGTTCTGTCAGTTAAAGCATGGTAAACTACAACCTCTTGAAGTTTGGAGCCCTCTATCAATAAAAGGCATGTCTTCACAGTGTGTTCCGACTTTGGCTACACTTCATCTAATCTATAAAGCAAGAAAGGAACTTGTTTTAATTTATATCTAACCATCCATCACTGATTTGTTTGCTCTACAATCAGCTGTCGTTCTTTAATCATTATCTGCTTATCAAGAAAAAAATATTCTCATATTTATATTATTTAAGGTCATGTTATGGATTTCTCTTACCAGATGCAAGGAGTCTCCCCTAAACATGTTCTTCATGTTAGCAGCCTAACAACATTTGTAGTCATTGTACCTCATAAAATTAAGCAGCTGCTTTTTCAAAGCTTTTCCAAGGACTTATATGACCCAAAGGGAATGGACAAGATTTGGAGCCATGGTCCTTCTCACACCAGGCTAGAGTTGTGACTCTGCATACTGACAATATCATGTTGACTTGACAAGGGAAATGTAAATGGATTTTTCTCCATGAGAATGTACACTTTATTTCAAACTCTGGAACTTAGAAAACACGTTTATTTTGGTTTCAAAATGATTTCAGATGCTAAGATGAGGAAGAGAATTTTCTAGAAATTAAAATGAGTACAGTACTGAATGAAATATAAATGAAACGAGTTGTTTTGGCAAAAGAAGGCTTTTGACTAAAGTTGAGGTACTCTCAGTATTCTTTCTGTAGCAATTTCATCACAATGTTTTTCTTTATATCTTGTTAGAATTAAGAAAAGTATAGCAAATCTACTTCAGCAGAATTTTTTCCACAGCCAACTCTGTTCAACAAAGATTTTACAATGCAACTGAAAGTCTAGATTTCCCTTTTCTGTGTTGGTCACAGGTGATTATCTTGACAGTTAAAGAGGTATCAGGATGCCCGACAAGGTATCAGTTTCAGAAAACTGGCTTTTGCATGACGGGAAGCCAGACAATCTAATCAGTTTACAGGCTTGAATGAAGAAGCTTGCTTCTTTAGACTCTTTCTGAAGTGGGCAGAGAGAGAGTTCAGGCCTTCAGTGTGCTAAAATAATTGACTCATTTCAGAATGAGTCAGAAAGTCAAGCCAATCCCTTGTTCATAAATCCTTCAAGCTCATTGTAAGGGAGTCAAACTTTATGTTTCTTGTCAAATAAGGAGAGAATAGTGAGCAGCAATGTGGGGAAATGGCAGCTAGATTCCAAATAGATTTGATAGAATTTCAATTTTAGTAAAAATTTATAAGAATACTGAATCATCTACTATGAAAGAGAAAATGCTTAGAGGTGGCTAATGCTATTACTACCTGATAGAAAATCAGGTTTCAAAAGCCTGTTTATTTTCTTGTGTCTCTATTGATGTGGCAAGAGAAGGTGATGACTGCAGTTAAAGGGAAACATCACTTGCAGTTCTGTTTGTTCAGCAATCATATCTTATCTGTCTTCATTTCTTCAAAAGGGCAGATTCTTCATGAGTTTCTGATTTTCATATTTCCTTATTCTTATAAATACTTACAAGGTGGCAAAGAGGACAAATAACTTCACTCTGACAGATGGAGAGTTTAAAGGGCCTTGCTTATTCCAAAGTAAGGTGTTCCAAAGGTATTATCAAGATAACTAAAAGTACAAGCTCAGCTTCATAGTGGACTCAATTAATATAACTGGATTTGTGCAGAATTTGTATGAAAATTTTAGATGGAAACCCTGGGTACAGTAATTAAATATGCAAAGAATTTTCACTGAGGTTTCTCCTTACCTTTTTTTTTTATTTTCCTGGTGTATTACTACTAAAACCTCATTGTGCCAATACCTTGCCAAAGCCACTGCGTGAAACTGCATCATGAGTTCTCCTGTGCACTGGGGCCTGATGAACACTTTGTTGGTGCCCACCGGATTTGTATCCCTGCTGCAGATGTACTTATTTTTGAAGCAAAATTCCAAAAATTTGCTTATCTATGGTTCTATTAAATGCCAGTGAAACTATTTCATGCAGGAGGGTTAATCCACTTGAGTAAACCGGTACTAAATTTAGAGTTAGTGTGTTTTATTTATTATTTTAGTAAAAAAACTTTATAGGATGTTATGATTATATTATTAGATTTATTAGTTTCCTGTAAAAATACTCTTTTGAACTGTTCACTCTTACCTGTGTGACCTCCTATAACTATTAATGAAACTGTTAAAAAGAATTGTTTTCTTAATTACAATTAGCTACAAGTCACAATCACACTGAGACTGTTCCGCTTTTTGTGGTAGAACATGGAATTTATTTATAATAATAAACATGTACAGAGAAAGTACAGTGAAATTAATATATGCTAAAAATAATAGCTAAGGATGATTCTCTGCATGCAGTTTGGGTGCAGGAGGCTGACTATATTTAATATCAAGGCAGCAGGGTGTTTCACGCTACCTGATCCCTACTTGAGGATAGTACTGGGCTCTTTCAGGTTACCAGTTTAGATATTCATGGTCCCAGTGCTTATATTTGCTTTTTGATGTGTTGACGCATGTCAGAGACCTTCAGGGGTAACCAGGATATGTCCTCAGACGTGTGTGTTACAATTTCTTTGATCAGCCTGTGTCCCAAGTTAGAGGCGTGACACGGTTACCTTCTGAACATCCTGGAGAATTGCATTGTCAGATATTTTGGAAGGAGTTCAGTCTTAGGACTCACCACAGACATGGGAAAATACTTCCTTTCTCTATCAGAATTGTTCCATAAAGGTGAAAAGAATATTTAATCCAAAACACTGAACAAACAACTAGTTGCATGAATAAAACGTTAACTGACACTAAAACTTCTCCTTAACTGCTCCAGAATTTCACCAATCTTCTGGAGCCACCTTGCAGGTTTTTTATTTTCTTAAGCTATACCATACTCTGAATAGTTATTGTCTCTTTTCCCTTTTCTCTGAGATGATTATTACATCTACCAAGAAAAATTGCTTAGAAATTTTTTTTTCTCTGTAGTACAACATACTTCCATCTAATGATGCAGATACATCATTGTCTGTAACTGGGTATCAGGAGACACGAGACACTCGATAACTGTGTCACTCCAATATTTTTCTAAATTTACTTGATTATTATTTTTATTGTGTATTTAATTACATTTCATTAGAATGTATTTGTCTTTAGGTTTCAGTCTTCCTTCTTTTGCTTACAGCTTTATCAGTACAACTGACATGTATGTTTATGAGCTATGTGTTATGAGAAAAAATGCATACTGTATGAAGTAAAGCTTTTTAGGATTCATGTTTAAGTTGCTACAACTGATGCACGCTGTCTACATATAACATGCAAATAGAGTGAAACGTTCTTCTACTGAGGAAACTGAAAAAAATAAACTCTCCCCAACTGATAATTTGAAGGAATTTTGTCACAAAAATGAATTTAATATGATGACAAAATTTGTATAATTAACCTATTCATAAGTAAACCTGTATAAATCCAGTTTAGCAATCTACTCCAAAGAAAACCACTGTGCAATTACGCTACAATTACAAGTTAATTACATAGATATTACAGCATCTGCATTTTAGTTATACTGTCTTTTTCCAAATTATAGTAATTAACCTTGCAGCTTCTAAGTTTTACCTTGCATAACAATAAAGCACATGGCCTGGTTAGGTACAATTTTTCTGCTATTCCATTTACCTCATATAAAAGTCTTACATAAAACACTGATAAAACAACATTTCAGTAGCTAATTTATGTTTAAAATTCCTTAAAGACAAGAATTACATTGTGTAATAGTGTGTTTACAATTTGTGAACAACATCTGAATGTCAACAAATAATTAGCTATATATATGTGTATTTAAAATTTTGGGCATAAAATAGTAAGATACCATTTAGATCTGGGGTTAAGAATCTTTCAGTTGCAGTATTGCAGAATTTCTCTCCTTTCTGTGTTAAATTCTGAGTTAAAACCTTAAGTTCAATTCCATATTTCCTAACTTTAAATACCTAAGATGGGATGAATTGCATTTCACTTCTTCATTTTCTGTAGAGGTAACAGCTTGACTAGCTTAAACTACCTCATACCTTCCACAGGTGATTTTTCCAGTGCTTGCTGACTTCGAAGCTGGGGGGTCCCAAAAGCCAGTTCTCCCCCTGCATCAGCTTCTGTGTTTGTGTTTCTTATAGTCACTTGCACCTGACCCCTACAGTCGAAGATGCCTACACAAGAAATATATACATACAAGGGCTGTGAAGAAGCAGTGGCTTATTGTATTCTCCATGCATACTGTCTATATCATAGGATTTTATACTGATGATGTAGTGACAAAATATGAGTATGTCTTGCTTTAGTAATGTTATGAAATACTACTGTTTATTCAAAATGTCATGTTTAAATTTGTTCTGGAACATTCTTTGTTTTCAGATCTATAGACACAAGGAAAAGTGAAATTTGACGTCCTATTTTTAGTGAGGTTCATTCTTAGCCTTTCTGTTGTGATTCTGAAAATGTACAAAGTGTTCTGCATACAATAAAATGCAAGCCTTGACTGGAAATTTTCTATAGCCTTAAACAGAGATTATAGTTTCATATATAGCATAAAAAGAAATACGGCATCAAATGAAATATATGCATAAAAGGAGTAGGAAGAAGGGAAGTAATCCTGTTTAAGGTGTCAAGAAGTATTTTCAGAATGAGCCTCTCATAAATATTATCTCTGTTTTTATCAAAATCAGACATTCATTAAATATTTTAAAGTCCTGATTTGTGCTTTATTGTAATGGTCTTTGCTTTTACAAAAGTAGCCTCAGATATCTTTGATAACTGTCTGTTATGACTAGCTGTGAATGAATACATAGTCAGTGATGTAATTTTAAATAATCAGGTTAAGACATTTTACCTCAGAAACAGACAACAATTCGAAGAATTTCAGTCACAATAATACCAGCAACAGGGAATGGTCATTTCCTATTCCTCATTATGGCATATTCAATTTAAAGTTAGCATATTTTATCATAAAAAGGGAAACAAAAAAAATCTAATGTGTGTTTCACATCCCATACATCTGCAGCAATACCAAGAAAAAAACCCAAAACTGTGGCACAAATGAGGAAACAATAATTTTATGAAGATGGGGAAGAGAACTGTATTATGTATTTGTATTAGAGGAGCAGATTCATTACATTTGTTATATAGCTGTATATGCTGCTCTTATCTCGATGCTCATCAACTAACCGTGAAATAAAGTCATACCAGAAGCAAAGGTTTCTTCTTAAACCTTTATTCACTCATATAAAAAAACATGAGAAAGGGTTTTCCTATAGAGAGAAGTACACTAAATGGCTTCATGTGTTATTTTTTTTTTCTCCTGGAGTTTTGCTTTAATAGAGATCTATTTTTCTCCTATGGTAAGCACATGGGATATGACTAAAAATATTTTTATTCTCTGTTCACTGGAAATGCCAATGAATGTTTGCTCATGCATTACAAACATTTGGAATAATTATATTCATTACAATATACACATAAGTCTGATTTCAGATAACTAAGATGGTCGTATAGCCTTTTAAATACATCAGAAGTGTGTTTATGTTAGGAAGAAAGAGAGGCTGTTTAACTGACACAAAAATATTTTGATATAAAATGATCATTAATGTATTTAAGCAGATAATTAAAAGATGATGTCTAGCCTTTAGAAGGGTGAAGTTCAGGAGCTGTATGTCATCATTGAGAAAAATTAAATCAAGTTCAATATATTTCTAAAAGACATCAAAACTGGGTTGTGTTTTTGATAATGAGATGTTGAAACCTGTGAGCCAGAGCTTGTCCTCTTCTGTGTCTCAGCAAGGTCAAAAGGGACAACCTTTTGCATTAGAAGCAAGTTGCTATGATTCAGGAAAGTAACTAATGTTGAAAGTGATTGCAAAAAAGGTAAAATTGTTCATGAGAAATACACTAAGCATGTCTAAATCTGCCAATTAATGTAAATAGATTTGTGGAAGAGTGAAAAATGCAGGTGTGGGGTATCCTGAGTAGCACGATGGCTCCAGGAAAAGAAACTCCCTGAATTTTCTCATTTTGTTAGCATTGCAGGTCTAACCTGCCTGTTGAGTATATGATAAAAAACCTGTTTTGCTCTTCTCAAACATTCCTCTCTTTGTGCTTATACACAGATCATTTCGGAAATGAGTAAAGCCTGATACAAATCCTCTGAAATGAAAGGACAAACTTTCTTTGTTTTCACCAAGTTTTGGAAAAAAAGCCCTCCCTGTAGTTACTGTTCTCACAGTGTAAGATGAAGAGTGGTGTGACAGATATTTTCATTTTAGCAGGGCTAGTTTTCAGTGAGTTTGCTGCATTCTGAGGTCAGTTTCTGTATTTATTTTTATGTATACGCTCACATGTTGCCTATAGACTTAAAGATTTGAAAGGTATAATTAAGGAATCTCACTGAGACAGTCTGCAGTTCTGGTATTCTCATCTTCTATTCAGTGTAACTTGAAGGAATAAGTATGGAAAAATGTCACTATTTCATCATATCACTGCCATAGCCAAATGTATCAGATCCCTGTAAATATGGCCGTCAGTGTGCACCAGTAAATTACTTCTACTCATAGACTATTGTGCATTTCCTCTAAGTATTCCTGGAAAATATTCCCCAGCTGTAGGTTTAGAATTAATCAGTCAACTTTTGTTTTTATAGCACCGTTCTCAAAAATCCACTCATAGCATTCTCAGTAATAGAGATAAGAAAAACAAATCCATACTCTCCATTTAAGATTAAAATATCTATCCTCTTGATGTTGTTCATTGAAAACATTTCAGCTGTGGAAATTCCAACAGCTTTATATCTTTAGGAACTCTTTAACTTGAAAACTAAAAAATATACATAAGAAGCCATAAAAGTTTCCTAGTCATAAAGAAGAATATGGAGTTAACTGGATATTTGATTTGACCACATAAGTCAGCTACTAATTTCATTATCTGGGAAAATCAGAATATGTTTTGCAGTCATTTCTGCAGCCTACAGTGTGTCTTGTGAAAGGTAGCTGTGGGATTGCTCACAGTTACACATGGATGTTAGCACTGCGGATGTCTGGAGCTGAGCTTGGCTCTTTTCAGGGTCATTAACAGAAGTACGATCTCTTACGGCTCAGGTCAGCTCACCTGATCTGTATCTGATGAGTCATACCCTTCAAAGGTCTGTTTCTCTCTCTTAGTCATATAAGATGTTGAGCATGATTAAGTCCAGCACAGACATCTGTGGAGCCCTCTCCTGTTTACCAAAAGAGTTTTGGCATGACCTACAGTCCAACATCATAATGAAGCATCAGACAAATAGCCAAACAGAAGACAAATCTAATAAGAAACCCAGCAAATCCCACCTCAGACCCAAGCAATGTGACATGAGTTCACATACTTGATAGTGGTATATAATGCAATAAGAGTTTTGGAAGAAAACTATACCGTAAAATGATGCAGTAGCGTATTCACCAATTGAGGTAAGATTTTTGTCATCTCAATAGCTAACATTTCAATACTTCTATCTTAACATATGGATATTAAAGCTGGAAACTTACCCAAAGTACTGACAGGTGCCTAAAATGCATTCAAAGGCTTGTTCCTCAGCAAAATGAGGCAGTAAATAGATCAAATGTATACTGTATGCCAGTTTTTTTACAGACGGTTCATTGACCCCTATTCCCATCTGGAGAAAATGTGTTTAGCATTTTGGACGTGTTGAGAGCAGAGCTGAAGCACCTGCCAAAGCATGCATATGACTGGGCAGCTGAAGAAATATGCAGACAGACCAAATGAAGGAATTTCTGATTTGAGCAGTACTCACAGACAGCAAAGTTTGGGATCCAACTTGGAGTTTAAAACATTGAAGAATGGTAGAGGAAGGATTTTTCTGCCATAGGAAGTTAATTAACTGAGTCTATTCATCTCACTGCCTCCTTAGTTTTTTGCAAACTTGTGGCCATCCTGAGCTGTGTCTTGTTTGCCTTGCACTTTGCCCCAGGTTGTGTTGGATCAGTTGTATTTTATTTTGTCAGCCTCCTGATTACCTTTTGCCTATCCATTTTGGAGGTGGGAGTTGATCCATCTGCTTTTCATGCATGTATTAAAGAGGATTCTTCAACAACCTTTGTTTATGCAGCTAGAGTGCTATCTTGTCCTACAGAATAAGTGCTTCTATTCTGAATATAGTTGAAAAGTATTTTTATTAGTGAAGAAATCCAAGAGTGACAAGGTCACTTATCTCTTGCTGTCAGGATGCACCTATGCTTTTTTTTTGCATTTTAGCTGACAGGCTCTTTCTTCCTCTGGCAGGCTTAAAACTTACTCCTTTCATCTGTTGTCAAGGTAAATGAAAGTCCCGTCTGGAAACAATGGTCTGTTGAAACAGGCCTTCACTCATGCCATGCTCTCTTGACCTGAGTTTGCTCACTTGGTAACAGTAGGATTTCAGTCACATAATGTTACCTAAAAATTAATCATTTAATGTTATCAGTTAAGCCACTTATTCTTTTTAGCAATCCAGGGATTTTCAGACTGTGAAAGATGCCTTCCTCCCCTCTTTGTGATACAAACCCAAGATGGACATGTCTCTAAAATATTTTTTCCTGGCTTAGCTGGAGGACATCTGTAATGTAGGCATCAGAAAGTGTTAACACACTCTCCCCCAAAGCCCTAACAACCAAGAAATCTGCCAGTCTTGCCCTAGGAAGAGAAGGAAAACTCCTTGTTTGTTTTGTTCTCCCAAGCAACAAGTGATAGAAAAAGAGGAAATTACCTCACTTTGTACTAGGAGAGGTTTAGACTGGATATTAGGAAATGCTGCTTAATTGAAAGGGATGGAAATGGCTGCTAAGGGAAGTGGTGGAGGCACCTGATGATCTTAAAGGACTTTTCCAACCTGAAAGATTATGTGATTCTATGGTTTCTTGCCCTCAGGGAGTAGTCCGGGCATCGCAGAACTTGCCAGTCCCAAATTCCTACCATTCTCACTTCCTCCAGTCCACCAAAGAAGATTGTTTTTCCTGATCATTTCCCTGTGACCATTGCTTTAACTGGGGTAGCAAGAAAGTTGTATGAATGGCTTCTGGCAGGGGCAGGAAAGAAGGTCATAGCAAAGGTCATTCTAGGTCCATCAGAGAGCCAGTGAACTATTTGCATAGTAAGAGTTATATTGAGTTATATTGAGAACTCTTATAAAGACAAGAATAATGTCTCGACTCAGGAAAATAAAATAAATTCTTCAATCACTCATGTGCACATTCAGAAACTCAAATTTACATGGAAAAAAAACCCCAGCTTGCAAAAACATCAGTATTGCTAGTATGTGTGCAGCAAACCACAAAGAAACCCACAGAGATTTAAGCAGTTCTCTCTGTCACGATGAAAAAAGAACATACTTATTTTTGACCACTGCTAAAACTATGACAGTATTAACATGTACCAAAGCATCTTGTCATCAAAAGTGCTTTTATTGATAAGTGGGAATTTCAGGTTAATTATCTCATTCCTCAAAGCTCTTAGCTAACCACCTTCTAGCCAGTAAGTACTGAACATTTGGTGACTTATCCTGCCATTCAGGTTGCTAGCCACTTACTGATGATTGTTATGGGAGTGTCCCAACTTTCCAAACAGCAGTGTGTTTTCTACTACTTAAGGCTGTCAATAAAATTAACAGGTCTAACAAGAAAATCACATCCTTGTTTGTTAGGCACAGGGAACACTGGACATTGTCAGATTGCCAGTATGGGATTCAATGGGTCAGACTGCTCTGAGCATTCACAAGCGTTTCATACCTCTAACCTTCGCCTTATAGAAAGCTCATTAGTGAAATGTTGCCTATACCTCAAGGGAATCTTAGTGTTTGAGGAGACTGTATTCTTATAGGATACCAGCAAGATTTGCAGTGAAAGCTAAAAGACTTCAGAGACAGCATAAACATTGCTTAGATGCTGCACTTTAATTATTTGCCTTCGATGAAGCTTTTTGCAGCACTTCTTTGATAGTTTTTCCACGTGTTGTAAATACAGCTTTAGATCTTGGGTAATCCTTACAGATGCAGGGAGTGAGTTTATAAAGTATATACCTACAAAAACCTGCAGTTGCATATACACACCTTCCATTCCTCCTGCATCTTGGGATGAGAGGGGCAAAAATCACATTATCCTACTGAGGCCCCTGATGCTATGATCTCCTCAGCTTGGAATAGTTTTATCCTACATGATGGCCTTTTGTCCAGTCAAGTTGTAGACTCTTAGTCCTGCTTATTCCCGTAGGTGAATTTGCTGCCAAATGGGAACCCTATACCCAGTTCCCAAAATTATCAAGCCCAGAATCTGTAACTATTGCTAATCTTTTCACAGAGTACAAGCAGCAAATGTTATATCCAATGTAGCATGTAAAAAATTATCAAAGACAGATTAATAAATAAAATGGGTTAAATAAAAAAGAAAAAGAAACTAAGGAGGATGGAGAGCAAAATATAGAGTGCGAGTAGAAGCTCCACGCTCTTCTCAGTCTATTGGGATTCAACGCTGGCCCCTATATGGTTGTATGGTTGATTTAGTTATCTTCAGACTTTTCACATTTATTCAGTTATTTGTAATCCCATCAAGCAACAGACAAGTTCTGTTTCCAGATCCTATGTGAAGACTTTTGAGGAGAGAGTTTAAAATTCATTATGGGCGTAAAAACAAATCAAGCTGACAGCATGCTCAAATATACTGTGTTCTGCCTGGATTTATAATTGAAAAACCCTCTCCTGCATGAAATGGGTGAAATAGAGCAGATGAACTAGGAGACAAGCAAGAGATCGGAATTAAACAAATTTGTGTAAATAAATCCCACTTACTTATCAGATACCAGGAATTCATTTTCTCTGTATTTGGCCTTTCTTTCAGATAATGTGAGCAAATATTGATTGGGAGTTGAGGGTAGAGGGCATCCAGATT
The DNA here is from genome assembly GCA_033558185.1 of Dromococcyx pavoninus. Taxonomy (NCBI): domain Eukaryota; kingdom Metazoa; phylum Chordata; class Aves; order Cuculiformes; family Neomorphidae; genus Dromococcyx; species Dromococcyx pavoninus. The sequence goes on along the minus strand of JAUMJL010000191.1, from coordinate 989,596 downwards.
GTTTTCTATTATTTATTTATTTTGTTTCATTTAAACAGGCAAGGAACTCTCTTAAGTTCTCAGATGTAAACAGAAGAATGAAAGGATGTGTCTGATCATGAATCACAATGCTACAGGTTCAGTTCTCCTTTGAGATGTTCTAAGTCTACTATTTGGAGCTGGACTTACTTTTCAGATGTGCACACCTGATGCAAATTAGATGTCTGGTTTTGCCTAAACATCACTTGTACACAGCACCACAGAGTTTTGGTTGGGAAAGTATTTACCGGGACATTTAACAGTAGTTATTTCTCCAGTCTTAGCACAGTTTATCAAAAATTATAAATACAAGCTTATTTTTGATCAAATACTTACAGGTACATTTTTTTTCCTACTGAGCAGTTATGGATTAAACATTTAGATTGCTGTGTCTTTAACAGAATCTGTGAAATGATTGGAGTGAACTCTTTCCCACGCCCCCAAAAGCCTCCTTGATAATAAATACTAGATAAACAGTTGAGCCGGACAATCTGGGTGATAATGTTTGATATTTATGTATGTCATAGGGGCAATGTCTAGGAAGAAGGCTTGAGTGGTTACAGAAAGCCAGCTGTAGTGTTGAGGTAGTGGTCCATGTAATTGTGAACCATTTCTCACTGAATGTGGGTTTCACACAGACTAAAAATCAAGCAATCAAGCTGTTATGACCAAAGAGACAATAGCTACAGGTTAGTTCCACGGTACACGGTGCCTCCTCCAGCCCTTTCACCCTGCTGGTAGCATGATTGAACTCATACTGCCCTGGGATCCACTGTTAAAATAAAGAAGAGACTTCTTTTCTTTTTGTTTTTTTTTCCTCCTATAATAGTTTTGCCCAGACATTTTCCCTGAGATCCAGCTAATTTTTCATTTTTGCTTAGAACATTCACAAATTTCTAAAGCAGTGGAGGTCAAATTAATTTTATCAGCTTGGCAACAGATTATCAGATAAGACAACTCTGGAACATGTCTAAAAATATGAAAAAAATCTAATCAGAGCTTGTTTCTAAGCTCTTGGATTAAATGTAAGAAAAACAGTTGTTAGGGCAACGGCACATGAACAGTTACATCTGCCTGCTGAAAATTGTTTCAGAAGAAAAAATGACGTTAAAAATGTGGATAAGCCTTCAAATCATAGATTATTTTTTGTTAATCGCTGCTATACCAAGTGCTGTGCAGTGGAGACTTTTATTTTGTGGTGTTTATCAACCAGTAGTACCTTTGACATTGATATATATATGCCAGAGGTTACCACACATACTTTTTCATTTGCTGTAGTCATCTTTCCAGGAAGATGACCAACACAAGTACTGGTGTTTACATTACTAACACTGACCATTTTACAAATAGTAGTACTAGCTACCAGTAGCCAGTAAATTCAAAATTTATTTGCTTTTTTATGCAGTACTGTATCTATGAAGTACGGAAGAAACCTCAAGCTCTGCTTGTATAACCATCCAAAACTTGGAAAGCTTATCCATACTTAAAGAATCTGCAAACTAACCAGAAGCTTGGAGATTTGTGGTGCTTTTCTCAGCAAATGGAAAATGAAAGTCAAAATGTCCTTACAAGATGATTTGGAACATTTATACCATTTTGTCCTGAATTTTGGATAAGATTTTCAAGTAGAAAGTTTTCATACCCATAAATCTTTGTGTCAACCCAAATTTTAAACTTGTGCAGGGGCACAATGTATCTTGTGTCTGAATTGCTCGTATGATACCTACACAGTGATTGATACGACCCTCAGAGAGGATGCAAAGCTTTCTGCTATTAAACAGCTAAATTTTATGTTATACTGAGGTTAGAAATAGATTTTAAGAGGCAAATGACAGAGGGAAAAGTGTTTATATCTTGTTAAATCTGATATTCTTTGTAAAAAGCATATTTAATAACCTAGATAAATGCAATTTTTCTCTGGAGATTCAGTCTCACTCAACTAAGCTAAGCACAGGATGGGACCTGAGGAAGTTCTACATTATCAATAACTTTAGCTCCAAAGGTAACTTTCACTAGTTCATCCCTCTACCCAAATTTCCAAATTATCTATTTAGGAAGTAACTTAATTGCCTATCTCCCAAGAGTTTCATGAGAACAATTTAATTAGTGTGTAAAGTGTTCTTGAAACTATCCATTTATTTCATTTTATTTATATTATGTCTGATTAATAAGTACTTGAGGTATAAACTCTGTTCAAAGTCATTTGATTTGTCTTCTATTTTTTTTTGTTTCTTAGTTTCTTTTGCCTTCCAGCAGGCTGACTGAAAACGGAGACAGTGACTAAGGATCTCAGACTTTGGATGTAGCACCTTTCAATACTTGTCATTGCCTGCTTTAACTCCCCAGTCAACCATTCCCTTGACTAAGTGACAGAAAATTCTATTTCCCAGTTCCAGAGCTAGATAATGATGGTAGTTTCATTATATTTTCTCCATTACTTTCAACTTATCCTTTTAATTAAAATGTAAAGGAATGACAGATCCCCCATGCACATTCTGAGTCTTTCCTGAAAGTTCAACGTTCCTAGTGGGACTTGAACTCACATTATCACAGAGCAAAAGTTCAAAGCACTAAAACAGGAAACATTAATGTGTCAAGCAAGTAAGCTAGCACTTACCAGGATCAATTTTCCACTTAGGCAGCCTTTGTTCAATTGTGTTAACTCCCACTGAATCTATACCTACTAACGGGTCAGAGCTGAGAGGTTAAGAATTCTAAAATCATCAATTCCCAAGCTCATTCATATTACAATTGCACCCACTAGTTTTGGTAGGAGAGGGAGCCCTTGAAAGGTTGGTTTCAGTAAAGTTGAGTTTGTTTGTTGTTTTTTTCTTTTTGTAGAGGAAGGATTTTTGAGTCTTTAAGAAAGATTTCCATCTCAATACTTTAAAATGACCTGCAGATAGGCTGATTTTTGTTTATTAAATAAATTTACATGGGTGTTCAATGAAATACTAAGCTACTATAGCAGCTATAAAAACAAATACAAGGAAATATGATATTCGGTACTGAAAAGACTTTTTCTCGTTGGCTTATGTTCTATTTGACTACACTGTAACTCCCTAATGAAGGAGACCACTACAACTCAGGCATTCATTCGTCTTTCTGCTTGCACTCAGACAAGCAAAAACTTTCAGAACATATGAATACACAATATTATGACTTCATTTTGTTCTTTTAAAACTGACTAATATTATTAATGTTAAAAAATCCTTTCATGTATGAAATGAAGACAATGGAAAAATAACATTGAATTTTTCAAGGTATTTGGAAAAAAAATAACATTTGAAGATCCTGTTCAATTTTCCTTGTCTTTCTTGCTTTTTATTGCTTGGCTTAAAGAAGCAGGCCTGATGCATATTCTTTCAGTTAAATCACTGTAGCGTCCTCAGCCTTAAAATTCCTGCACTGATTAAATGAGTTTGGAAAAAAGCAGCAATAGAGTAGGGGCAGATTTCTATATGAGGACAGTAAATTCTTGGTGCTACAACTATTCTCTTGAGGTGACTACTACTGACTGAAGCCTCTCACAGTGCTGCAATGTGAAGGTCAGTATATTACAAGTACATATTTCAGATTTTGGTATTATCTGGTAGCTGAACAGACCCTACAGTGTGATTTAGAAATGATAGTGTGAAAACTATACAACCTATGTTGCAGAGTAAATACAGGTAATTTTGTTATTGATGAGGTGTTCTTTTAAAGGTTTGATTAAAAAAACCCTTTTTTCTTTGAAAGATTTTCTTAGCCTTGATACTAAAGTTCCTGCTGGGTGAAAAATCAGTGATTCCAGGTTGAAACCTGCACATGAAGCACAACAGTTTCACAATTCTAGCTCTGTGACATGCACTAAATCTCAAATTACAAAATAGCTTCCTTTCAAAAACTGACTGCTGAAGTACCTTCTGCAGTAAAGCTTCTGTTGTGTATTAAAATACAAACTGCACAAAATACAAACGGCGTGACGGGTGCTCAATCTGGGCGGGTGGAGAGTTCCTGGGGAAAGGCAAAAGCTCAGGAGAGGACCCCGGCAGGGCGACTCTCTCTGAACCCCAGAAGGGGCAACTGTCACGTGGGCCGACCACGTGGTAGGGGGGCGGTCCCGGAAGAAGCCGCGGGGCATTTAAACATCTCCCTGGGAGCGCCAGCGACCGGAGCGCGGCGAACAGGGTTACGGAATAGGCAGTTTGCGCGGCAGTTCGGGCAAGCAGGCACTCTCTGACAGGTAGTTGACTTCCCACTCCCCTGCAGCAATGGTGATCAGGCGTGGTAAAGCCTCTGCCACCAGGAGTGTAGGCATCCAAACGGAACCACTATTACGGGACGCCGCTGCCCAGACTCGAGACTGCAGGGAGTGTCTCAGCCTACTTGTGGTTCCTGAGGACCATACCAAAAATGCCTGTCTGAGGTGCGAAGATTCAAGATCTGCTCCTTATGGTTGCATATCTTAAGGATCAGGTGGAGAGGTTGAGGAGTATTCGTGAAAGTGAAAGGGAGATATACTGGTGGAATAGAACCCTCTCTCCTCCCAGTAATCCTCCCCAGGAGGCTGAGGAATGCCATATTCCTCATCAACAGGGTAAGGGGAGTGACCTGGTTGGTGAGGAGGACTGGGAGCAGGTCTGCTCTCCTGGGTTATAGACCTCCCTTTCAAATGCCACCTTCCCAGCTGCCCCTACAAAACAGGTTTGGGGTGTTGGAATTTGATGCTCAGGTGGAGGATAGTATGACAGAGAACTCACCCGAGGAGGCTGTTAACCTCACATTGCCCATCAGACAGGTCAGGACTTCAAGTAAGAAAAAGAAAAGGAGGGTCATTGTAGTGGGAGACTCCCTTCTGAAAGGGAGGGAGGGCCCTATTTGTAGGATGGACCCAACTCATAGGGAAGTCTGCTGCCTTCCCCAAGCCCGGGTACACGACATCGCCAAGAGGCTCCCAGACCTAGTTAAACCCTCAGATTATTACCTGCTTGTGGTGGTACAAGCTGGTGGTGATGAGCTAACAAAAAGAGGGTCAAGGGTAGTTAAAAAGGAATTCCAGGAGCTGGGACGGTCAATAGATAGGGCAGGAGCACAGGTGGTGTTCTGCTCGGTTCCTCCGGTGGCAGGGATGTGTACAGATATGAACAAGAGAATATATGCAGTTAATAAATGGCTTAGGGGCTGGTGCCGGCAGAGGAATTTTGGGTTCTTTGATCATGGGGAAACCTTTACAGCGCTTGGCCCGCTTGACTCAGATGGGTCTCGTCTAACTCCAAAGGGTAAGAGGATTCTAGCTCAGGAGCTGGCAGGACTTGTTGAGAGGGCTTTAAACTAAGTAAGATGGGGGAGGGGGGAGTTACTAGGCTCACCAAAGATATTCCTGTGGAGGATGAGCCATCTCAAAGGGTGTTGTCAGTAACCCAACTGAAGTGTATGTACAAAAACGCACGCAGTATGGGAAACAAACAGGAGGAGCTGGAAGTCCTGGTCCAGCGGGAGAGCTATGATATAGTTGCTATCATGGAAACGTGGTGGAACGACTGTCATAACTGGAGTGCTACCATGGAAGGCTACAGGCTCTTCAGGAGAGACAGGCGTGAGAGGAGGGGTGGAGGGGTGGCCCTCTACACTAGGGAAACCCTGGATGCTGTTGAAGTTGAGATCAGTGATGACCAGGTTGAGTGCCTATGGGTAAGGGTCAGAGGGGCAGTCAGGTCTGACCTCCTGGTTGGAGTATGTTACAGACCACCCGACCAGGAGGAGGATTTGGATCTTCTATTGTTTAAGCAGCTGGAGGCTGCCTCTAGATCGGCTGCCCTTGTTCTTTTAGGAGACTTTAACCTTCCGGATATCTGCTGGGAACTTAACACTGCTGAGAGGAGGCAGTCTAGGAGTTTCTTAGAGTGTATTGAGAACTGCTTTCTGTCACAGCTGGTGAGTGAGCCCACCAGGGGTGAGGCTCTTCTTGACCTGCTGTTTACAAACAAAGAAGGGCTGGTGGGTGATGTTGGTGTCGGAGGCTGTCTGGGGTGTAGTGATCATGAGATAATCGAGTTCTCTCTAAACAATGTAACAAGAAAAGCCAGGAACAGAACATCGATGCTGGACTTTCGGCGGGCAGATTTTGGATTATTTAAGGAACTGGTCAGGGAAGTACCCTGGGAAATAGCTCTTAGTGGCAAGGGGGTCCAGGAAGGCTGGATGCACTTCAAGAATGAAATCTTGAAGGTGCAGGAGCGGGCTGTCTCCATGTGTTGTAAGAAGAGTCGTAGGGACAGACGGCCGGCCTGGATGAGTAGGGAGCTTCTGAAGGAACTAAGTAAGAAAAAGAGGATGTATCGTCGTTGGAAAGAAGGGGACATAAGCCACGTCATGTTCAAAGATGTTGTTAAGTCGTGTAGGAAGAAAATCAGAGAAGCAAAAGCCCAGCTGGAGCTCAAATTGGCCACTTCTGTTAAGGATAATAAGAAGAGTTTTTATAAATATATCAATGGTAGAAAGAAGGGCGGCAGCGACCTCCACTCCTTGTTGGATGTGGAGGGAAATATAGTAAACAAAGATGCAGAGAAGGCTGAGGTACTTAATGCCTTCTTTGCCTCAGTTTTCGACAGCAAGGATGTCAGCTCTCTTGACAGTTGGCCCTCTGAAGTGGTTGATGGGGGCAGAGTGAAATATGGCCCTCCTGCAATCCATGAGGAGGAAGTTAGAGACCTGCTGAGCCACTTGGACCCTCATAAGTCTATGGGGCCGGATGGGATCCATCCTAGGGTGTTGAGAGACCTGGCGGATGAGCTTGCTAAGCCGCTCTCCATCATCTTTCAGCAGTCTTGGCTCACTGGAGAGGTCCCGGAAGACTGGAAGTTGGCCAATGTGACGCCTATCCACAAGAAGGGCCGTAAGGATGATCCAGGTAATTACAGACCTGTCAGCCTGACCTTGGTCCCAGGTAAAATCATGGAGCAGATAATCCTGGGTGAAATCATGCGGCACCTGCAGAACGGTCAAGAGATCAGGCCCAGCCAGCATGGGTTTAGGAGGGGTAGGTCCTGCCTGACCAACCTGATCTCCTTTTATGACCATGTGACTCGCCTGGTGGATGAGAGAAAGGCTGTGGATGCGGTATACCTGGACTTTAGCAAGGCCTTTGACACTGTCCCCCACAGTAGACTCCTAGGGAAGCTGGCAGCCCGTGGCTTAGAGGGGAGCACTCTGTGCTGGGTTAGGAATTGGCTGGATGGCCGAGCCCAAAGAGTGGTGGTGAACGGTGTCTCATCCAGTTGGCGGCCGGTCACCAGTGGTGTCCCCCAGGGATCGGTGTTGGGTCCGGTCTTGTTTAATATTTTTATTGATGATCTGGATGAGGGGATTGAGTCCATCATCAGCAAGTTTGCAGATGATACCAAGCTGGGAGGAAGGGTTGATCTGTTAGAGGGTAGGATGGCCCTGCAGAGGTACCTGGACAGATTGGAGAGATGGGCTGATTCTAATGGGATGATGTTAAATAAGTCCAAATGTCGGGTACTTCATTTTGGACACAACAATCCCATGCAGAGCTATAGACTGGGGACAAGGTGGCTGGAGAGTAGTCAGGCAGAAAAGGACCTGGGAGTGCTGGTTGACAGGAAGCTCAACATGAGCCAGCAGTGTGCCCAGGTGGCCAAGAAGGACAATGGCATTCTGTCCTGCATCAGGAATAGTGTAGTCAGAAGGACCAGAGAAGTTATTGTCCCCCTGTACTCGGCACTGGTCAGGCCTCATCTGGAATATTGTGTGCAGTTCTGGGGCCCCCAGTTTGGGAAAGATGTCAGGATACTGGAATGTGTTCAAAGGAGGGCAACGAAGATGGTGAAGGGGCTGGAGCATAAGCCCTATGAGGAGCGACTGAGGGAGTTGAGGCTGTTTAGTCTAAAGAAGAGGAGGCTCAGGGGAGACCTCATTGCTCTCTACAACTACCTAAAAGGAGGTTGTAGTCGGTCAGGGGTTGGTCTCTTCTCTCAGATGACCAGTGACAGAACTAGAGGGCATGGACTCAAGCTTCGTCAGGGAAAGTTTAGGCTTGATGTGAGGAAGAAGTTCCTCACTGAAAGGGTGATCGGCCATTGGAATGCGCTGCCCAGGGAGGTGGTGAAGTCGCTGACCCTGGAGGTGTTTAAGGGGAGATTGGATGAGGCACTGAGTGCCATGGTTTAGATGATGGTTGGTGTTAGTGTTGGGTTATAGGTTGGACTTGATGATCTCAGAGGTCCTTTCCAACCTGGTGATACTGTGATACATGGAATGCCATGGAAAATTGGAAGACCTTGAAAAAAACTCGTAAGAAACTCTCTGAGCAGAACTACATTGCTTAAAGTATCTTTGAAAATAACATGGATTATAGAGTAAACTTTAAGAAACCACATTGTTGTTACTCAGTCCAGCCTGGATGTACAGGGAAGTCAGTATGATTTAATTATTCAAACAATAGTTTAAAAATCCCTGATAGGTATAAAGTTGATGTGCTGTAAACGATTGACAAAATAATAGCAGTAAGGTTTTGATCTGCGTGCATTGCAACTTAATATCTCTCTATGTAGTAATTCATTACATTCAGAGGTTAACTGAAAAGAAACTAACGGCATTCTGCTGTCAAGGTTGAGTTGGTTTCCATTATAAGCCATATTCTAACAAGCTCACAAATACAATCAGTTGTAGAGGAAGCTAGTAGCAATCAGTACATTCAGGTTGCTGAACATACTTCATTATGACATATTCCAGTGACTTTTTTTCCTCTGAAGAACTCTCACACAGATAATTTTTACATGATGACAAGAGGTCCTTGCCTCATTCTTCAAACTGAGACACAAAATAAATTTTGCAAGGGTAATCATTGACAGTTGTTCCATTTTGCAGCCTTAATAACGTTTTTGTAAACTTTTTATTTTCCCCTTAAGTAGTAGTATTTAATGCACACCGTTCTAGTACCAATTATCTGTTTCTATAAATAGGGCAGAGATCATTTTTACCCCTTTAAACCGAAAAGGCTTCCTCTTTCATGACATTTTCCATTTATCTGATACTACTGATTGTTCTCTTCTTGCCTTTTAATGTTATTTTTCAAAACCATGTAACAAAAAAATGCCAGAGGAATTTTAAAAGACAAAATCCATGAAGTTCTTTGAAAAGTCAAACTGAGAATTTAGTGGTGGTTGTATATATGTATGACATCAATTTCTCTGCGGTAGGTGCTAAATTGACAATTGAGAAATATCAGAATTCTAGCTAAATTCTCTTTTTATGCCCTCAATTTGACATTCACTAGTGGCGAGGGAAATTGCAAGCAACAGACATTCAAGATGAACAAAGCTGAAGTTTACCTCATGTCATCACTGATAGCAGTCAGGATTGTACTCTTCACATGCTAACCAGGAGCTTATAATTTCATCCTCAAGAATATTTACACCATATAGGGATGGACTGAATATTGCTGTCCAAATGGTTAAGTTGAACAAAGTGCACTGAAATGCACTCAAACCCACAATGATTTCCCTTGGTGTGCAAAACAAAGAAGGACACAGATCACCCCAAGTCACCCTGGTTGGAGCATCAAACACTGCATAATAAGGCTATTACCCCTGTCACCATACACATCTAATTATCAATAAATGCTTTTAATATGCACAGTGGCTTTTTTGAGTGACTGTTTTGGATTATGTGGCTTTTCTGCATTTTGTTAAGGAACTCCCAAACAAATAAAAGTTCAATATTTTTATGAAGCAGAATCAGATGATGATGTATGAAACAAAACAAAACAAAATTGTATGTATATTTTAAATTTTATTCCAATCTACCACCAAGTATATTTTTAGTAGGTTTAGTAGGTTTTTAGCTGTAAAATATTTTTGTGATGTACAGTGTAAAGCTTAACAGTGTAGTGATAGGAAGAGAAGATGCAAGACTGACATAAAAAGAGTTTTTCATTCAAGGATGCTACATTGTCTAGTTTTTCATTACTTATTATACACTTACATGCAACTTGAATGATATCCCAAAGCACTTTCCTGTATACAGATAGAAGGTACAACATTCTATACCTGAAAAGAGAAATTCTTCTGTCAGAAATCATTGTCTTAAAGTTTGATTAAATCATTTCAGGTGGAGTTTCTGAATGTCAGTATTCCCTTTACCACACATATCTAAAGAATAGAAGACAATTATAACAAAGTATATTCAAGCAGTCTCAGGATTAAATGTGTCCAATCTTTAGAAAAAGAATTGTACCAAGAATATTCCATTTATAGTCACTGTGAAAACCTGAGAAAATGAATGTAACCCAAACCATTCAAAACATCTATAAATTAAAAATCACCCTTATTTTATTATTTGACAGCTGAACTTGAGAAAGTCAATATCAAGGCAATAGGTCACAGACTAAAATGAAAATGTCTGTCACCCGTAAATATTTCATCCTAACCTCAAATTCTGTGAATGAGCCTTTTCTAGTACACCCTGCTTTTAATTCTAGAGCTGTGACTGTCCGCAAAATTAGACAAATGTCAAATTAAGTTCAACAACAATCAGGTATTGCATTATAATAGGAAAGCACTTCAGGATAAAATTAAAAATTCAGGTCTGTAGACAGTTACTCAAGCCTATGTGTCAGAGGCAGGAAATTATTTCCTTGAAAATCATGATAAAAACGTGGTACTAAAATTGAAGACGTTTTTTCTTTGCCAGCCCCTGCAATGCATTAAGACCTGAATCTTGCTCAAATAATTGGTCCAAATATGAGACAGTGCATCTAGAATTTTGGCTATCTCAAGCACTATATGATGAGGCAAAATATCAGTCTAGTGGTCTGTGAAGTGTGTGGTGCCTGGGAGAAGTTTCATCTCATCTACCTGCAGAGGTTTCCTGTATAGATGCTGAGGTGAAATGAACTGTCCTCAGACCTCTGTGCAGGGAAAATTAATCGCTGCAGGGCAACATTCATCTGGCCTATTCTAGATGTCCAGAGAGAGATGAACCATGACCCAAAATTGTTTATTTCTCTTCATTGACTACAAATGGACTCCTGGGTGGCTATCTCAGATGCCAGAATCTCCACTGAGTCTACACTGTAAATATCTGAGTTAGGTGAGATCACTTTTAGCCTGGTCTTCATAAATTTCACAACATGTGGAATCAGCTTTTGTTGCATTATTACAGACTAAATAAATAAAAAATGCCTAGCAAAAATCTGACTTTCAATATATTTTTAGTTTTTCCTGTTTTGTAAAAAAAGCTTTCCATACATGTACATTGCTGTAAGGAAACTGAAAAATGTTACAGTTTGGGGGAATATTGAATATATTTACCATTTAGGAGCCAGATACGTTTCCAACATTTCCAGCACTATTAAAAAAGGAAAGTCCAGTAGGGATCAGTCTAACTATTTATATCACAGTAGTTTAGTTTATCAGCCTCTCTAGTGTCCTCTTTTTTTCATTTATGCATCTGCCTCTGGTGTCTTTCTACAATTTTGTCACTACGTTTTATCAATTCTGTTGTTTCAAATTCTCTTTACATCACACTCCATTTTTCCATCTATTTGCACACCACATCTGAAAACATTTCCTCTTCATTGGTTTTCTCTTGCCCCTTTGCTCTCTCTCTTCAATAGCTATTATCTGGATCTCTAAAGTGTATATCCAACTTCAAAACCCCTTTTGAGACACAGTCTGTCTGAAAAAAATATGCTATAGCATGAAATATAATTATAGTACTGTATAATATTATTTTTAATAATTAATTTGCAAGTAGCTTTTGGCTTTCTGGATTTTTCAAAGACTGGCAGAACAATATCTTTTTCAAGTTGTTCATTGATTATTTTTGTCATAGCAATAGAAAAAGGATCTACAGGAGACAGGTAATCTCAGTTTTCTTGTGATGTTTTATAATTTAACATTTAATATCTTCCAAGAGACAAAAGGGACCATTTTAACTTAAGCAAAGGTAAGCAGTTTCTCTTGAAAGTGTTGGATAAAAGGATAACAAGGTCAGTCAAAATGCATAGCATATATTCTGAGCAGATTAAGTCATGTGCCTTGGTCAGATAGTTGATGAGATAAACCAACACTCAAAGGACAGGAGGGCATGTGAAACTCACCTGAATATTTGAATATTTCTTTATGATCAAACTCAGAGATAAACACAAATCTACAGAAAGCATAAACTAGGCCCCTTTTTTTGCCTGTATCTGTATCTTATCTGTAGATTTCTATTCCAGACAGTAGCTTAGTATGACTTAGGCTGACATTTATGCACTATGTGGATGAATTCACAGAAAGGGATCCAAGAGTGTATAGACCATGCATTGTAGATAGAAACTCCAAATGTAAAGCTGACCCCTGGGACTCGGCCCACAGTGCATCACAGCAAGAGGTAGATGAAATAATTGAACAACAGTGTATCTGAGAACAGACAGTACTCTGAGAATCTCACTATATTGCTGCCAGAAGCAAACTGACACACCCAGAACTATGCCCGATCTCCATACATCCATTGCTGTTTCACATTTCTCTGAAGTACTTCAAAGAAGGTTTGAGGATCCAGTGAGGCACCTTCAGAAACCACAGCTGTGTGTCATGCCAAGGTCGTTAATTTAGTAGGATAGAAGGAAGCACAGGATCTCTCAAAAGGGTACAGGAGACAACACTTTGAATGTATGTCCATAGATCTCTAAAGGTGGGAGAAGATCAAGTACTATAATCCAAGTACAGCTGAAATTTCATTATCTACACATCATTTCTGTTAGATTATTACTTTCAGTCAAGATCTACAGCATGCAACTGAATTAAGTTTAAAGTGAGTGGTAGTGTTTTGCCATACTCTCCTTTGGCAAATGCTTTACACTCCTTGTGTTTACTTTAAAAGTTGTCAGTATCACAAACGACTGGCTGTCCTTGTTAGAAAAAGCTGCAAACCAAAGATTGTGGAATAAGAGGAAATAAAAAAGAATCTGGTTTTGGGGTGTTTCTTTCCTTAAAAGGTACTGAGGGAAATGTATTTAAGTTTTCTGTTCCCATGTTCTTTACCTTTGTTCTCAATTTTTTACACATTTCTAGTGAATAAGCAAAAGCAAATAGGTGAAGGAAAGGAGGAAGGGGAGTGAAATCTGATAACAAAAAGAAAGCAAAGTATGATAATTAACATGGAAGTACCAGACATGCACAGCAGAAGTTATGCTGTGTTAGTGTGGGTTTCTATGGTGTCTACCACTTGTAGATTTGCTATTTCATAGGTGAAGTTTATTTGATTTTGAGTAGAAAAATTACAAAGGGTCTCTCTCTACCACTTTACAATTTCAGAATTTTAAAGAAAATTACTATTTTCAGATCTCAATAATTTTTGAACTCACATTAAAATCAACAAGTTGTCTCAAAGCAGTTTAGAGAATTGGCAGTTGTGCAAACATGCAGACACACAGACATGCACACATAAGCACATATATATCCCATTAGAACTACATAAACTTATGGAACTAGGTTAAACATGCACGATATTGAACATGTTAAAACGTAAAAGTAAACTGCTGATGTAAACATGGTCTGATGAAGATCATTTTATTAATGATGTACTATACGAAACATATATGCACATGTGTGGAAATGACAGTACAGTGAGAACTTTAGGGGTTATCATCTTTTTTCTTTTTTTTTTTCCCCTGAAAACAAGGTTTGATGTTGAATACATGATTATAGGATGTTTCAAAGAAAAGATCTGCAATCGAAGATTTGCCCTTATCTGTCGAGTAAACATATGAAAGAACTGTAATTCCAAAGAATCAGTTGGACTCAGCTTATAGTGTTTTAAGGCCTAATAGCAGGGGATGGCAAGAGACTAACATGACAGTAATGGCAGGAGAATGAAATACTATATGATCAGATAAGGGAGACATAAGATTTTCATTAGGGGTGATTTTGACCTCCCTAATAACTATGGAGAAATCTTTCAGGCATTAGCTGGTAGCACGTGGAATGACTGATATAACAAATTATTATTTCCTGAGGCAACACATCAAATATTCTACTAACAATAATTTATTTTCAGATTGAAGTTATTAATAAGCATCTCTGAAACTGCTCATGTATTTGATATACTGCAGAAAATATAAATACAGGATATTTACTGAAAACTATTACCAGACTTTCAACAGATCCTGAATGATGAAATAAGATTTTAAGGGAAGAATTAATGGGAAGGTGAGTCAGCATCATTTGCTCCTGGAAAGGAAAGAGCTACCAATACTTCTTAATGTGCTTTCAGTCCCAGCATAAGAGCCTTTTCATAGTCTAGATTTCAGGCTACTTTTCGCTTTGTACTGTATTTCTCAGTCTCTGAAGCCTTTGATGCTCTGCATCTTGAAAGTTAAGATAGAACTTTCTCACTCATTTGAACTTAGTCTAGAAATGGATCTAATTCAACACAGGGCAAGTGCTGACAGTAGGATCATGAACGTGCTGGAAAGTACCTCAGAAGTCCATGGTCCTATTCCCTACTAAAGAAGGTCACTTAGGGCAGGATACCCAAGGCTGTGTCTAGTTGTCTTTTAGATGTCTCAAAGGATAGAAAATTCACAACCTTTCTATTGCAGTGATTGACCTCTGCCTTAGTAAAAAAGTCCAGAACTGTGCATAGCCCTTCAGATGTCTCTTGCCAAGGCTGCACAGACGGGAAAGGCAACTTTCTTCCAGTACAGCCCAGGATGTTCTTGGTTTTCTTTCCCACAAAAGTTCATTGCTGGTTCTTTCTTAACTTAATACCTATCAGTACCACCAGGTCCGCTTCTCCAAGGTTGTTCTCCAGCCACTTGACTCCCAGCCTGTCCTGGTGCCAAAGTTATTCATCCCCAGAGGCAGGACTTGGTATTTCCTTTTGTTGATCTTCATGAGATTCTCTTTTGCCCACTTCTTCAGCCTGTCTAGGTCCCACTGAATGATGAAACTTCCATTTGGTGTACAACTTCTCCCAGCTTTGACTCATCTCTAAACATGATGAGGGCACAGCTTGTCTCACAATCCAGGTCATTAATGAAAATATTAAATAGTACTGACCCCAGTATTCACCTCTGATGCTTACTCCACTAATCACTTCCCTCTGAGCGTGGCAATTCATTCAGTTTTCAGTGACTGCTCATTTTTTTAAGCTGTAGATCCTGAGTTTGTCTATGAGAATGTGGTGAGAGATAAGGCAGAACACCTTGTTAAAGTGGAGGGAAACAATATCTATTGCTCTCTCCTCATGCCTTGAGTGAGTCATCCCATCACGGGAGTCTGTCATCTTGACCAGGCAGGATTTCCCCTTCATGCACTGTTTTAATAAGGTTCTTTGTACCTCTGCCCCTCAAAAAGGAAAACATCTATAATTTAAATGAGGATTACAAGATTAGTAATGAAAATAACAAAGGAAAATGAGAATACTAAAATAAAATTTTCATTAACTGGGATGCAACACACAATGCTAGCACCTAAAAAAAGGATTAAAACATGTAAAGGTGCCTACAATCAACAAATAGTACAGTCTGTTCACTTTTTAGGGCTGCCTAATTGCAAAGGTACCTAAATTTGATGCACAAACCCTCTTTCAATGTTCTGGTTTATTGGGAATCTGACACTTCAAAATGCAAGATTTCTGCTTGCTGGGCTGTTGCAACTCCATGTTGCATGGACAAATATGCTTTTCTGTCCCCCAGAATCTTAAGGAAGTTTAAGAAACTTATTATGTGATATCTATATGTCTGATAATATAATATAGCAGTAGACTGAGTCAGGTGCTCAGCCCAGAAATGGCACAATTGTATTGGAGACATTAACTCACCTGATGTGACTACTTCATACCCTATATGTATCACAGAAACTGCCCTAGGCATCAGCTTTGAGGGTGTTTCCAAGACATTGATATGCCATTCAGTGTCAATAGTGCAGGCATTCCAGTCTTTCTTAATCCCAGTATTATACATACTTTAGAAAGAAAACAATTGCAAAAAAAATGCTACTGCATTTTGGAACTTTGTTACTCTTGAGTCTCTTCTGGTTATTTGAAGCCTAAATGCAGTAAAATGCATGCACTCCTGTTGTGCTACAGTACAAAATCTTCCCCCTCTTTAATGCATTTGCAGCTATGAGGAGCCACAGTTTAGTAGCCCTATTAGCCTTTCTGAAGGATGCAGTTGATATCCATAGTGTATGGGGTATAACACTTTAATTCTCAAGATATTGTGGGTGTAGACTCACTTCATACAAAGCACCTGAGATTGAAGATTGGATAAAATAGCAGATGCTTTACGTACATAATAAGGGCTTTGGTAAAAATGACTGTGTCAAACTGGGGAAATGGTCACTGCAGGGATGATTCCTTAAGGGTTTTGTTGCCTCTTCAGACTATTTTAGTATGTGTGAATAGTAAATCTATAAATGATTTGAACACCACTAATAGCTGAAGATAATGCCTGAAATAAATGTTAAAATAATGATTTTATATTTATATATAAATATATGATATTGAGACAGTATGTTTGCCCTCTCCCCTTCCTGACTCTACCACCACAAAGTTACGTAAGTCAGTTCTAATTTGCAATACTAATAATTAAGACGAGAACACAGAGGATGATGTACACTGTCTTGTGCAATGTGGCATATTGCTTAATATTGGAGTTCCTTTATTGCATCTGCTTGCTGGAAATAACTGTTTCCAACAGACAGAAAAAAAACTACTTCCCTTAATGTTGAGGTGGTGTTTTACCATATCACCAATGTAATATCTTACAATATCTACATTGTATATACATATACATATTTACAGTATGAAGTTGAAATTAATTTAACAAATATTCCTTTTTATATAACTACTTGTGTTTCTGCGCTATGACCACATATTTAAATACAGACATATCTATCTATAAATTTTTGTACCTCCCTATATATCCATATGCTTTTGTTCTCCTCTTAGGAGAACAGTAAATTTCACACACCGTTTTTTCTGTTTGGCTCAGTTTCTCATCTTACACATGCATGAATTGGAACACAACATAGGGGCAAGACAAAAAGATGAATATGCAAGAATTGTTCACAAATAAAGCTGTAAAACAGAAGAGTGGAAAACTAGATAATAATGAAGCCCATAGGGTGAACAGTAGTATGGCAATAATGTCAGTCAAGAGTTGCAACAAAATAGTTTGAACCCACAACAATCATGCTTTATTAATATTAACTCACACACACTACAAACAAATTAAATTCTGCTTAAAGAAAAATTGTCTTTATATGAAGATTAATGTACTTATAAAAATAATGAATTGTGAAGACATGTATGATCTAATGCAAAACACATAACATCCTCGGTATGCACTATTTCCTTCCTTTGGCTCTCCTAATTTCTTGATTCTGTTTTATTACTGTTTTTTTCCTCAGTTTTTCAACTTAAAATAATTATTCGTTAATCTTGAAAACCGTTACATATGTGCTGAATCTCAGCAGGTCTACTGAGGTTAAGAATATTCAGGTGTTTGTGATACTGCTGATTCCTGAGTGAAGAGTTTTTACCTGAAAAAAGAGAATTATTAATCATGATTCTCTGATACGTATTTTTTCCATGTAGTACATTCAACAATGCTTTGACCAACATAATTTTAAGTAATCTTTTTGACAATTGCTGTGATAATCCTTGTGACAGGACTCCTATTATATCTGTTGACAGAGAGGATGCTACTGACTCATCGGTGGAAATATTTTCTCTTATACAGCCTAAACATGTTAAAATAAAAATCCTACGTTAAGTTCAGGCTGCTAAAGCCTGAGATTACTTTATATCACTAGGGAAGAGTCGTTATGTTTTAACAGTATAAGAACACATTACCTGATTTTCCCATCATTACATACATCATCCTCAATAGATAATTCTCAGGATGACAACCTCATTCATTTACTTCTTTCTTTATTTCACTTAATTATTCATTTTCCAAAAATTATGCTCATCATGATCTCTCTGGGTACATATGTAAATTATTAAGAGCAATGAGTAATGGTTCAGTGATGTAAAATTAAATTGAAAGAGATTCAGCAGCATAGTACAATATAGCCCTTGACCAATGCTCTGCTTCTCCTCCGAGGAGTTTTCAGTGTGTTCAGAGGGTCAATGGGTTTAAACTTTGAGGGGGGGAAAAAAAAAAATCAAGTACTTTTAGGGAAATTGTCCTCAACCATTGTGAGGTTATGATTAATATAAAAAATGTGAAAATAACTTCACCTGTCTTTGCATTCCAAAGGGCCTGCAAAGAAGGTAGATGTCTAAGGTCTCATTATAGTCAGAGAAGATCTAGTCAGTTTACACTAGAGAGCAGTTTCTCTCTTCATAACATAAACACCCACTTCTCGGTTAGATTCCTTTAATATACACCCTTAAAGACACCCTAGGCTATACAAAGCACGTAGTGAAGTGACAGTCATGATGCAGAACCTAGAGGAGACCCCCACCTTTCAAGATTTGCAGATGGATGTTAGATAGCACTTGTCAAGGCTTATCAAAACGTGCTGTTGTTTGTAATAAGGCAACCAAATCTTCTAGTAAGCCAGCTGATTTCCTGTCTCGACTCCATTCACTGTATTGATTATTTCACCGCTTACTAAAATGTGGAGATAGGAATTTGGAGCTTAAGAATTGCTTTATAGACCCATGAGCTTAAGTGAGATGAGTTGCACCTAGATAGTGGAAATACATGCGATCACATTTGGACTTGACGTGAAGGAAGTAGTACTGGTCATGCCAATCTCTATATGGGAAAAGATTTTCCCTGTCACAGTCAAGCCTAAGATAGTGAACTATTTGCAGATCTTTGAAAAATATATTGAATCAAACTGACAATGAATAAGTAGCTTTTATGCCTCTATAGCCTGTTAAACCCAAATTAAATTTGAATTTTAGAATTTAAAATTCTGTGGTTTGTACCTGAAACCTATTTCATTTCTAAAAGGTACATGTAGTATTGTTCCTATGATGAATTACTGACAGCAAATGAATTACATTCTGTATATCCTAGAATTGCTGGGTGGGCAGCAGTAACATTTAGTTGTTATATTTTAAAATTAAATTACAACAATGTATATCTTTATTAATTTCTGGTGGAATCCTTAGTCAAAAGCCTGAATATCAACTTTTCCAAGCAATACCTTCAAAAATAAACCTAGTAATGAGTAATGCTGGTAATCCTTATTTCAGAATTTCTGAATGGTTTCGCTTCTTGGTGACTTTTTTCTAATGAGACCATTAGATGGTATCCCCAGAATTCATCAAATATACTGCATAAGTCTGCTTCTTTCCTGCACTTACCACCAAAGTATTCAGCTTTTTCTATAGAGAAAAAAACAATGGAAAAATTATTTTCAATCCAATGTCTTGTAACATCTAAGAGTAGGTCATCTTCTCTACAGCCACTGGATGAGTGGTTTCAAGACAAAGCAAAACATGCAGTCTGACTTCCTGTCTTTTCAGAAAACTAAGAAAATTGCTGTACTGCTACTGTCTACAATGTCCGTGCCTTTCTATCACTGCCTGAGGAGTTTCATAGAAGGACATATTATCATTTAGCTGTCTCTCAACAATACATCCACAAAGGAAATAGTTTCATATCCTGTATTTTGATTTCATTAATGAATATCTTCTCAAGAACTGATGCCTATAAAGTCACAGAGACAGTATCCCACATTAGTAGAGTTCAGATAAATGTAGAAGGGAACTCCAACAATCATTTTATATCTCCATGGCCCCATGGTAGAATCATACTGACTCATTACCTTCTTATATCTTTCTATCCCTCTTTTGAAAACCCAAGAGACAGGAATTCCACTGTCATTCTTGGATATTCCAGTGTTTAAATATTCTAGATCTCCTCCACTACAATTTAACCCCATTAAAACGTCTCTCTCACGAATAGATATCTTGAATAATTTATGATGTCTTTCTCCATGGAGCCTTTAAAATATTTCAAGATCATTAGGATTTCTCCACATGGGTTTTCCTTACAGAGATTCAACAATGCTGATTTTTATAGACTTTTCTTATAGGTCATTGGGTTTTTTTTTGTTTTCTTTTGTATTTTTCATTTTGGATCTTATCTAAGTGCATTAGAGCGTTCTTGGAACACAGCACTCACAACTGGCTATACCAGACCACTGCAATTTTGTGACAGTTGACTGGAACTGAAGGCTGTTCCATGTCAATTATGGTCAAAATTTTTTTTTGTGTATATCTGTATGTGTGTGACACCATATCATTATATTTTGCAACGTTTCTTAATCTCCATTTACTGTTTTGGTGAGCAGCTAAATTTTTCCACTTCGTATTTGGGCATGTGGTATTTAAATTAAAATGCACCAGTGATATGTAGGTAGTTGAAACTCAAAACCCTAGAAGAAGAAGATAAACCAAAACAAAGTGATTTTCCATGTTAACTTGTATTCTGAGAGATAAAAGAAGGCAAATGCTGTGGCCAAACTACATATGAATAATGCATATGTCTGCATATTTAATAGTCTCAAAAGATTTTTCTTTTCCAAAAGCACAGGAATTTTTATACCTTTTTTTCTTATGTATTTGATTGATTTCACTGACATTCCTAACATAATCTGTTCTTTCAAGATTTGCTTGGATTTTTGTAAACATCGAACATACACTTGAATATATACACTCTATACACTTTGACATATACAGTCAAAGTGATAACCAATAGATTACAACTTCTTCTCATCTTGTTTCAAATTTTCTTGGTTTTAATGCTCTCGAAGAAAGAAAAAAAAGAATCTTTTAGGTTCCCTCATGAAAGCTCATCCTAAACTAATAAAAATCCACTTTAAAGCAGCAGTCTCTTCTTTATGCTTCAGGAAGGAGAATGCTTAAACAACTGTTGGCAACTGTTTCAACAGTGTCAGAATAAAATTACTAAACCCTTAAGTACTTCAGTCCTAAGAATTTCAGTTTTCTCTCCTTCATCTTTGCATATTGAACTTGGAGGTCATAATTGAAATAAATGACATATATTTTAGAGGTTGATGTCATTCTTCAAATTTGAGATGGCTTAAATGTCACAACATGCTAGCAATAATACTTACAATTTTTTTCCAGATCTAATAAATACTATTGTGAATTTGTAGAGCTGCCAGTATTACTTACTGAAAAAGGCGTATTATGACTTTACTTCATGTCTCTAACCCCTAGGCTTCAATTTTTTGGTAGTTTGTTTCAGAGTGAATCTGTTTCACATCTCTTTAGCAATTTTTGTTTTCTTTTTATTTAATTCCATTTGTTTGTTTGTTTTTCTTTTTTTCCGTTGGAAGAACCAGTGTTGTCAACAGCAGCTGTATTTTTCAGTACTCTCACAATGCTTGATCTTCTTCCTCTGTGTATGTCTTCTTCCTTCTGGTGGTTCTTGCCTTTGCAATCTTCTATTCTTCTTCATTATTGTCCTCGCCTCCCTTTGTGTGTGCTGGTGGGGCAGCTTTTAGCTATTTGGCCGTGGGATTCAGGTCCACTGAAGACTGCAACTAGAATTAGAACCAGCTATCTAATTGCTTCTCAGCCTCCCTGAAGCTAAGCAAACTTCACTCTGCCTCCTTTGCCTCAACCACCTGCTGCAGGATCTCTTCCACCTGGGAACACTGCCCCTGCCCCACAGGAAAGGTCTAGGCACTTCTTGAAGCCTGAAGTTTGCATTGCAGATTCAGCAGCTCTGTCTGGGTGGAGGTGTCGGCCACTGCTGGGGTAGATGGTGCCGACCACCCATCTGGAGCTGCAGCCTTTGCTCTCAGACAAGTGCCCACTATGCTGCTTTTAGGGTCAGGAAGGATGAGTGAACTTGACCTATGTGAATCGTCAGAGAACATGCCTGGATGCTAGTCTCTGTGCACCTCAGGTCTCCCACTCAACCAGTAAAATGCCCCCTTTGAAGAGGCCCCCTCCCTGCGCACATTTCTTCATGATCTTCTGCGCAAATTGCAGCACCACTCCCTGGCTGCCATGCTCCACTCTGTTTGCTTGCCCTGGTCATTCCTGGTCGCTCCTGTTCCCTGCAGCTGCCTTCTGTGAGGATCGGGGGTGTCTGCCATTATGCTGGCCTTGTGAGAGATGCCGCTTCCTGGCAAGTCTTGGCATGTCTCTGCACTCGCCCTAGAGTTTCCTGGCTCGGGAAACACTCTGTGTGCTGCGATCCCCTTCTCCACTGTGGCACACATCAATACTGGAGACGATTGCCTCCAAAAGTGACTGTTGTTGGCAGTTTTGCTGCATTTAAAATGCTGCATTACTGTTGGCCTCACCCACACTGCATCTGCTGGCCTCACCAGAGATGCTGCTTCCTGATGAGGCTTGACAGGTCTCTACACTCCTCCTAGAGTTCCTTGACTCAGTAAAGTCCCATGTACATGGGGGGATGCTATCTCTTGCCCTGCTATGGCACATGCCTGCACTAGAGTTGATAACCTCTGCAAGTGATGCCACATATGACTTTCTTGTCTCTAAATTGGAGAGATATGGATTATATGGAAATACTGCTCAGTGGATAAGAAATTCTCTGGATGGTCGCATTCAAAGACTTGTAGTCAATGGTTTGATGTCCAAGTGGAGACCAGTGACAACTGGCATTCCTCAGAGGCTGACATTGGGATGGATGTTTTTAACATCTTTGTCAGAGGATCTTTGTCATGGACAGTGGGATTAAGTACACCCTTAGCAAGTTTGCTGATGACACCAGACCTTGTGGTGATGTCGACATGCTGGAGGTTAGGGATGCCATTCAGAAGGACCTGGACAGGTTTGAGAGATGGGCCTGTGTGAACCTCATGAAGTTCAACTAGGCCAAGTGCAAGGTCCCAGGTCAAAGCAATCCCAAGCACAAATACAAGCTGGGCAGAGAATGGATTAAGAGCAGCTCTGAAGAGGACTTAGGTGTCTTGATGGGTGAGAAGCTCAACATGAGCCAGCAATGCGCACTTGCAGCCCAGAAATCCAACCATATCCTGTGCAGCATCAAAAGAATTGTGACTGCCAGGTTGAGGGAGGTGATTCTCCCCCTCTACTCTGCTCTAGTGAGACCCCACCTGGAGTACTAGGTTCAGTTCTGGAGTTCTCAGCACAAGAACGACGTGGATCTGTTCAAGCGAGTCCAGAGGTGTGCCACGCGGATGATTAAGGGCTAGAGCACCTCCCATAAGAGGACAGGCTGAGACAGGTGGGCTTGTTTAGCCTAGAGAAAGCTCCAGGGAGTTTATAGCAGCCTTCCAGTGCTTAAAGAGGACCTATAGGAAAGCTGGGGAGGGGCATTTTATCAGGGAGTGCAGTGATAGGACAAGGGGTGATAGTATTAAACTGAAAGATGGTAGGTTTAAATTAGATATTAGGAAGAAATCTTTTCTCGTGAGGGTGGTGAGGCACTGGAATAGGTTACGCGGGGAAGTCATGGATGCCCCATCACTGGAGGTATTTAAGACCAGGCTAGATAAGGCTTTGATCAATCTAATCTGGTGGAAGGTGTCTCTGCCCATGGCAGGGGGCCTAGAACTAGATGATCTTTAAGGCCCCTTCCAACCCAAACCATTCTTTTCTTCTTTATGAGAAGGTGAAGATTAGTGTTACATTTGTCAAAATTATTCCTTATTCTTAAAGGACTATATTTTTGAACCATAGCATTTCTGAGAAAGTTTGAAATTCAGTAT
Organism: Dromococcyx pavoninus; assembly: GCA_033558185.1. Taxonomy (NCBI): domain Eukaryota; kingdom Metazoa; phylum Chordata; class Aves; order Cuculiformes; family Neomorphidae; genus Dromococcyx; species Dromococcyx pavoninus. The sequence continues at coordinate 965,879 of JAUMJL010000191.1, read as the reverse complement.
TCCTATGTCAACAGAAAACACAAAGAATACCATTTCTTTTTTACTTCTTTTTCTTTCGTATTTAACAGCACACCTTGACAATCTTAAAGGAGCAGTAGTTAAAGATGGGTCATTAATGCTTATGTACACTTCAGGTACCACAAATGTCCAAGTAAATATCAATATGGATAAATAAAAGTTATTTGAAGGGTCTCTGGCCAGCCTTTCCACGTAGGAGAATTATACATAGTATTGTGGCATACTGTATGAAATGTTTTATTGGACTGTTAAACTATAATGGCTAGAATAGTTACAGCATAGGTTTCTTCCTGGTAAATATTTTTCTTGACCTTAACTACCATTAATGTAACCTTAAAAATAGCATATTATTTACTAAACAAAAATACTGAGAGGAATTTCAAAGCTAGCAAATGTCACTTCTCAAACTGCCTTGATTAAGAGTGAAATTTGCCCCCTGCAGATCTAATGACATGTGCACCACTCAATTCCCATTTAAATCGTCCAAATGAAAGTTAAGTGGTGAATTCCACTCCAAGTATAGATTTAAAATATTTTGCATAAAATAAACCCTCTAATTCTTAAACTTTGATTTTAAAAAGCATTAACGGTGTTCAGGGAGGTACATTTTTCATTGTGTCTAAATATTGTTTTCAGGCTTTTATCTCCAATGGATTTGCTTAATAAAGAAATTAATGGAGCTCCGGGAAATGTGACTGTAATAGACTTTGTTCAGTAAAGCTTCTGTTGTTAATTAAGAAACTTTCATCTTTCAAGTGCAGCAAAAAAAAAAAAATTCTTATTAGCAAAGGTATGTTAGGTCAGTAATATAGAAGATATCCCTTTGAACAATACATCTAATCAATCCAGAGAGAATTAAGACAATTATATTCTATCAGAAGCACATACTGGTAAGGATCAACAAGAGGGATAGAGCGTGACTGGTATTAATTACAAAACTGTTTTAGGAAATAATCAATCCTTTGTTAATCAGGGCAAGTATATGAAATGACAAAGAAATTATTTATCAGGCCACAAAATCGTAGACATGGGATAACAGGGATAAGTCTCTTAATTGTAAAGCAATCATATGGGCCTTTCTTTGCATTTTAGGTTGTGTTTCTAATTGTATTCTATTCCAATTATCACTAATTGACTTTGAAGGGAAACATTAAATGGTATAAATCATGAGACATATCATGGAATCATAGAATTATCTGGGTTGGAAGAGACCTCCAAGATCATCAAGTCCAACCCTTAACCCAACACTATCATGATTACTAGATCATGGCACTAAGTGCCACATCCAGTTTTATTTTAAAAACCTCCAGGGATGGTGAATCCACCACCTCTCTGGGCAGGCCATTCCAATGCCTGATTACTCGCTCTGTGAAGAACTTTTTTCTGATATCCAGCCTAAACCTTCCCTGGCAGAGTCTAAGCTTGTGCCCTCTTGTTCAGTTGCTGGTTGCCTGGGAGAAGAGTCCTACCCCCACCTGTCTAAAACCTCCTTTCAGATAGTTGTAGAGAGCGATGAGGTCACCCCTGAACCTCCTCTTCTCCAGGCTAAACAACCCCAGCTCCCTCAGCCTCTCTTCACAGGACTTGTGCTCAAGTCCCTTCACGAGTTTTGTTGCTCTTCTCTGGACCCGCTCCAGCACCTCAATATCTTTCTTGAACTGAGGGGCCCAGAACTGAACACAATAGTCAAGGTGTGGCCTCACCAACGCCGAGTACAGGGGAAGGATCTCTTCCCTCGTCCTGCTGGCCACACTATTCCTGATACAGGCCAGGATGCCATTGGCCTTCTTGGCCACCTGGGCACACCGCTGGCTCATGTTTAGCCTCCTGTCAATCAGCACCCCCAGGTCCCTTTCCACCTGACTGCTCTCCAGCCACTCTGTCCCCAGCCTGTAGCGCTGCATGGGGTTGTTGTGGCCAAAATGCAGGACCTGGCAAATGGCCTTGTTGAACTTCATCCCGTTGGACTCAGCACATCTCTCCAGCCTATCAAGGTCCCTCTGCAAGAGCCCTCCTGCCTTCCAGCAGTTTGACACTCCCTCCCAACTTGGTGTCATCCGCAAATTTACTTATGATGGACTCAATTCCCTGATCTAAATCATCGATGAAGATGTTAAACAGAACCAGACCCAACTCTGATCCCTGAGGGACACCACTGGTGACCGGCCTCCAGCTGGATGCAGCCCCATTCACCAGCACTCTCTGGGCCCGGCCATCCAGCCAGTTCTTAATCCAGCTGAGAGTGCACCTGTCCAAGCTGTGGGCTACCAGTTTATCCAGGAGTATGCCGTGGGAGACAGTGTCAAATATGAATTAGACCATTTCTTTTTTCAGTGTTCCAGTTAGACCCTCAGAACACTTGATTATTATTTTTTCAGTCTAACCTTCTGTAAACATTTAACTGTATTTGAAGGAGAAAATACATTTAGTCTCCTCAATTGTTCTTGCCGTAAATCTAAACTGCATTGCTGAAAGCAGAGCCACCTGAAAATTTATTATAAATCTTATAAAAAAGAACAAAACTATCAAATCAGCACTAAAATAAATCTCAATTACAGTATTTTTTCACAGTCATTTGAATAATTTATTTTCATTTCAGTAGATTTTGATGATATCCTCATTTCACTGACCACAACAGACAACAGGAAGAAAACAGAACTATAAAAAACATAAGAATCAGGACTAATACTGAACATACTAGTTACTTCTTACAAGGAACACTGTCATTTGCAAATATGATTAATTCCTTAGACCCAACTCTTCTTCCCTGCATATGATTCAAGTAAATTGTGAAACAGGAAATTTAACTTCAACTGGATCTTTGGGAAAAACTAAGCAGCAAATTAGGCACCATCCTATTAGTACAGCCACAAGAAGGTCTCAGAGAGGACATGTTTGTCCTGTTGTCCCTTGTATTGCATCATATTTAGCTTCTAATTTTTTAAGCTTATTTAAACTTCTTAGGAAAAAGATTCCAAAGGTATTAGAATCAGGGCTTTTTCCTACTTCTTTTGAAGTACTTATCAGGTTTTTCTTTGATGTTTTTCTGCTACTGTTCGGTGGATGCACCACAATCTCTGCATAAGTGCGATAGGTGAATTCCAAGTATGAATTCACCTCTTTTCCTGTTCTATGCCAATCTTACAACTTTATAACTGTCCGTGTCTCTTGGAATTTGCATGTCATTGCTAGTCTGTGTAAGCTGCTTATTTCTGTGATATGTGGTCACTCGGTGACTATTCTTTCCATTACTGTACAGCCCAGAGACATCAGGTGTTGCACCACACACCAAACACACATATAGCAAGAATTTTTGTCAGAAGGAGTTTTCAGTATATGTAGGCCTCTTAGATGAAATTCAGGAGGTGAAGTAGAATATTGTGGAGAGGAAAAAGTTACCTAAAAATCATACAAGTCTCTAGTCAGCTTCAGTATCTTTACAAATCCCTCAAAATTCAATGTCCTGTGGCTACCTTTTTGCAGCTGCTCATTATTTAATTTAGATTGCAAGCTCCTGGCAGCAGGGTATTGCTGTTCTGCTCAGTGTCTGTTTTATCTGTATGGCAGGAGTCCTCACAGTGTCCCACAGAACACAAAAGAGTGGCTGTGTTTTCAGTGCTTCAGTCTCCAAGTGGCTAAAGTGAAACTTCCCATTTAATCTCTTATGCAAAATAGAAATTTATTACACCAAACAGGCAAGAAGGAGGGCATTGACAGATGAAAACTATATGAAATTATAGAACAACTGATCAAATATTTTTTCACAGGAATCTTCATATTAAAGAAATGGTCTTCAAACCACCTATTCTTCCAAATTCAGCTCTTTAACACTCTTGCCATTATAATATCCATCACAATGTCAGTTTCCATTGGAAAAAAAAAAACCTCTAAGGATATTAGCTTGTTAGAGATCTCATTTTTGTGGCTTTTACCTACTACCACGAGGGGGAAAAAAAAAAGAGGATGCAATATTTCTCTTCTGTGAAAAAAAAGATATGATTTCTCTCTTTTTTTTGGTCAGATAATCGTTCAATATTGGTTTAGCCTTTTTCTGGGTTCTGTTTTCATTACTAAATACCTGTTCACTTAAAAAAAAATTCTGTCATTTGCACTCTTTCCTCTGACAGAAATAGACCTCTGAGAAGTTAATTTCTTCCCTGTTGCAAGCATTTGTTGAATTTCTTAAATTTATCTCCAAGTGTCAGCTACATAACACAAATGTGAATTGGCACTCAGGCAATTGTCACAGCCAAGCCAAAATCTTAACAGCTAAACAAGGCTTTTCTTTATGCAGATCCTTTCAACGTCATCGCATTATCCATAAAATGGAGAGAAGATTCTGAATGCTAGCAGTAACTTCTGACAGCTATACCTTATGTTAACTGAGTACATTTCCATTACTTGAAACGCACCTCCTTTTTTACCTCTCAAGACTTCCATGCACTATAATGTCTCTAGGCTATTTTTGTCAAGGTTTGAAAAATGGCTTAATGTGATTTTTTTGATGCAAGTTAAAACAAAGATAAGCTCAATAAAGTCTCCAGGAATAGCAAATCATTAATTTACTTCAGAAAATAAGACTTCAGCTATGAATAAATCCCATAAGGATTCCATAGTTCTTAAGCAGCTTCACTGACAATGAATATTTGAACTGCTTGAAATAAAATACACTACGAAACCAGTAATTATTTTATACAGTTGATCAGTAAACAAGTTTTGGGATGGAGGATGCTTGACAAAGTAGTTTGAGATTAGACTTCACTAAAATGGATTAACTTTATTTTAAACTCATTGTACCCCATAATTATAAGAGCAGTAACTGGAAGGTGTAGTAAAGAAGAGTGGGGAAGAATGTTTTAGGCAAAAAAATAATTTTGCACTGTCATTGTAATGCAGACAATATCATGAATCAGTTTCATATGTATTAATAGGCTGAGTAAGCCCTGCTTATATTGAAATAATGTTAGTTGTTCTGATGTTTCTGGTCTGGACTTCTTCAGGCTACACCTTCCACTTCTGTCATACCAGAAGAAAGACAAAAACTTTATCCATTCAGCCTTACCTTTAGTGTTGTGTTATTTTGCTGATTATGCTTGAAGTCATTTTCCCAAATCTAGCAGTCATCATTTAAATTCTTAAGTTATTCTTTAAAGATTATTTTAAGTGGTAAGAGTTAGTTGTTGCTGAGGCAAATAACTAATGAAAGATCCTAAATTCACTAAAAGCCCAGAGTATTACCCTTGGAAGACTATGGGCCAGACACTTTTATGCTGAGAGAGAACCTTAGAAAACTGTCAGGTGTTTTATATTATTTGGGTTTTTAATTACTAAACCCAAGGTATGAAGTGCTCTTTAGCCAGGAATTGTGAAGAATACATCTATAGCAATTTTAGGGAACAGTAATGCATGAAACAAGGCTATATAGTGAGTTCTAATCAAAGGAATACTCCTAAATATAGGTCAAATAACTACATTTTATCACAAATACAAGCTATCTGTCAATAGATACAGGACACCTGTAAGGAAGAAAATTTAAAACTTCCCTTCCTAAAGCATGATCATTCCTCAATCTTCCTTTCAAGTTGCAATTGCATTTCTGGTGGTTATCCACACTTATACAACCAAGTTAATCCAGGATTAATGGACCCAGTTGTAAGTACCATTACATTATTTGGGCCCCAGTCTCAGTCTGGGTGCCACTGTTGAAGAAGGAGTTTGATGGCTTTGCTTCTACTCTCTCTGTGAAAACTTGCTTGAAGAATGAAATAACAGAATTATTAAAAATAAATAAATAAATAAATTCTATCATCCTTTAGTATCTGCGGTGATTCCAGGCTTCTGGATTGAGTGGAATTAGATTTTCTTTATTATTCCATGGATTCAAACATTTGAATTGGAAAACTGATCATGCAGATCAGGAATGTGACATTTCTGAGGTATTTATAAAATAAAATGAGAAAATCAGTACTATTTATCCTAGCAGTTCTTCAAATCCTGTCATTCTGAAAAAAAAATCAAGATTCTGCAAGTTATCTGAAGAAGAAACATACTTTTCCAGTCAAATGATAAGTCCTTATGGATTTCCATTTACACACAACTTATAATCACTCTGACATTAAGAGGAGGCTATGAATACTGCAGGCACAGCATCATGTGCAATACACTTCCTCTGCACAAAGTAAATGACTTTCGGTGAATGAAAACTGGTTACCTCAGTGGGAAAAAGCCCCTTGTGAACTATGGTAAAGATTTGAAACCACAAACTATACTTGTCAATAAAATATATCATTCTCTTTTGTGTGAGGGTTTTTTTGGAGTGAGATGTCTACAGGAAAATCCTATTCTGCTTTTCTTGTCTTTATGTATTTCCTATGGTAAATCCAGAGGAACAACATGCAGGAAGCAAAATTAACCCTGTCCCTTACTCTTACTAAATTCGCAGATGACACTAAGTTGGGTGGCAGGGTTGAACTGCTTGAAGGAAGGGAGGTGCTGCAGAGGGATCTGGACAGGCTGGATCGATGGGCCGAGACCAATGGGATGAGGTTCAACAGGGCTAAGTGCTGAGTCCTGCACTTGGGACAAAACAATCCCAAGCAGCGTTACAGGCTTGGGGAAGAACAGAGAGCTGCCTGGTAGAGAAGGATCTGGGGGTGTTGGTTGACAACCGGCTGAATATGAGCCAGCAGTGCGCCCAGGTGGCCAAGAGGGCCAGTGGCATCTTGGCCTGTATCAGGAACAGCATGGTCAAGCAGGACCAGAGAAGTGATTGTGCTCCTGTGCTCAGCACTGGTGCTGTGTTCAGTTCTGGGCCCCTCAGTGTAAGAAGGACATTGAGATGGTGGAACATGTCCAGAGAAGGGCAACAAAGCTGGTGAAGAGGCTGGAAAACAAGTCCTATGAGGAGTGGCTGAGGGAACTGGGGTTGTTTAGCTTAGAGAAGAGGAGGTTGAGGGGAGACCTTATGATTGTCTACAACTACCTGAAAGGAGGTTGTAGCAAGGCGGAGGAGGTCTCTTCTCCCAAGTTACATCCAATAGGACAAGAGGAAATGGTCTCAAGTTGTGCCATGAAAATTCAGACTAGATATCAGGAAAAAATTCTTCACTGAAAGGTTTGTCAGGCACTGCTAGAGGCTGCCCAGGGAGGTGATTGAGTCACCATTCCTGAAGGTATTTAAAAGACAGGTAGATGAAATTCTCAGGCATATGGTTTAGTAGCAGATAGTTATGGTTGATCACAAAGGCTTTTTCCAACCAAACAATTCTATGATTCTTTTACTTTTTTTAATGCAAATTAAAAAAATATTTTAGAAAAAAAACAATAAGTGAAAACCTTCAAATAAAACTTAGCATTTGTATGGTAGGTTTATTAACAAAATATAGTTGGCAATTAATTAATTAAAGTAATAATTTTTTTGCATTGGAAATCACTCACATCTTAACCACAGGGTCTCAAAGGAAGAGGAACACTGAAATGTCTTGGCCATGATACCAATAAGAAAATCTAGCCAGGCAAACTGTAATACATAACAGATGGTATGAACCTTATTTCATGAATGAATCAGAGCCATGACATTCTTTTGTAGATAATCTACTGGCTCTAAGATGGTGAATTTAGTCCTGCTCTTCACAGCTTAATGTCAAACTTACAAACAAGCTTTGACAAATTAAAAAATAACACAGAAACTACTTGTACACATGGAAAATGATCCAGTGCTCATTGAGTTTGATGGAAAATCTCACTCATGTTGATGTCAGTGATCGTTGGATGAAACAGATCTTCCGAAAATAGTAACATGAAGTGTTGTGTTATTAATTTAAAATTAGTCCCCCATAATCAATCTAATCGCGCTATGAGCACAAAATATTCACAAAAGAACAAGAAATTATCAGATTTTTGTGGAAAACTATGCAGTTTGCTTCTTCGTTATCCTCCCCAAAAAGGACTTTTTCCATAAATTTTTTCATAAGTTTTTCCATAAGTTTTCAGAGAACAGAGAGATATGCAACTATACTTTTTGTAGTCATCAGAGTTTGCTCGGTAACTGGGCAATATCACCAAAATTTGGCCCATTGAATCTTGATTGTTGGTGAAGATGCAAAAGGAACACAGAAATTAGAAATTTTCTTTCCAGATCTTACATTGCTTGCAGGTTTCTGAACCACCTCCAGTAACAGGACTTCTCACTTTAGGTTCACCTTCAGTTCATCACCTCGACACTGGGTTTTGGAGCCATCTTAGTATGTCTGCATTGTAGCACACCACACGTCACAGGCACGCTAATTCAGTTGAAATTTGCCTGGGGCTCTCCATGCCACCTTATGTTTCCTGACACTGACATTCTTCTCCATAATGAGAGCCGCTGGGTCTTTGGGTGAAACTCAATGACTTGTAATGTACCAAATGAGTGACAATGTGACCTAATGACCTTAAATACGGTGGGATAATTAACCAATTATTCTGAATATTTAATTTCTGCCTATCCTGCATATTATAAAATTAATGGTGTTCATAGCCACTGAGATGCAAAATGATCATAAATGCAATATGTATAAAGGCTTGTTCCAAATTTCATGTCTTTATAACAGTTACTAGAGAGCCAATGCAGAATGAATTAGAACCCAAGACCAGCAAAACTCTTTAAGATTATTTCCAGGTTTCTTTGACAGACATTTCTACTTAATCTTTACTTAACTTTAACTGTACTGTTATTTAAGAGAACTCCTTAATGGAGAACTTCTGCAAAAATAAGACTAAGGTTGTATTCTTCTTTTCAGATCAGGTCAATAACTTAAAACCAAAGCACCTTCACCTGCTATACAAGGCAATTCACACATTTTCTTGATATTGAGCTAATGATAATTATATTTGAATTATTAACAGCAAAAAAAGAGAAATCAACACAAGAATTTTTGGGGCCAATTCCAAAGAAAATTAAAGTCTTTGAAGGAAGTGTGTACAGAAGTGGACAAAAAGGATGGTGAAGGATTTTTCATTTGGATAACTGAAAGAGGCTGTCAAATGTTTTCACCTCCAGGGCTTTTTTTGAATTAACACTAGTTTGACAGTTGCTGCTGTGAGCAGCCTCAGGATTAAAAGTGTGGAGAATAGAGATGTCATTTTGACTCCAAGAGAAGATGACATTCAGTAGATTTGTATTGGATTGCATCTTTATCACAGTAAAAAGCATGTCTTGCTTGTTCTAGTAAGCATCTTGCTTGCTTTTCATTTTCCGGACACCAAAAAATGCAGACTGACAGTCTGATTAGCTCTCATAATATCCATTAACGATTCCTCATTCAATCACATTTTAAGGGACATTTATTCTTTCATATCAAGGATATAAAGGACAAGGCAATAATGTTATACCCATTCTTGTCTTCTTTCAGTTGTTGCCATGAAATACAGAAATTATTATATTATTCAACAAAAATACGAAAATATTTGAGTCATCACTGAATGTAAATGTTATCTCCCGTGAGAGTTGTACCTGCATCTGAACCATTTGGAAAACAGCATGAGTAATTATATCATCCATGTCTGTTTAATTGACATTTCAAAATATGTCTGAAGATTCATTAAAATATAAAAAAAAAAGTCCTAATTAATAGGTATATTTAGGAGCTACTCCTGATGTTTCACTAAAGAAAAGAAATAAAGGAATGTGTGTCCCCCCTCGGTTTTGGAAAGATTAGGAGGTAAAGGAATGGATTAACTTGCAGGGAAATCTCTATATCTCAAGTCATCCTTCTTTTAAATATAGAAATAATAAGAGCTGCATAAGAATAATGTTTGAAGAGACTTCAAAATATACTGATTTTTAAAATTAGCCTAGAATACATCTGAAAAGACCAAGTCATAACATAGTATGCTCAGTGTTTCTTAAATGTAAAATTTTTAATACATTCAGTATTTTGTAGGTGAAAATAGGATCACTTTAAGTGGTTAGTCCCTTGTGAAACCTTGACATCCCAAATTTTCTACTGTTTCTATTTTTTTTTTCAAATTTAGGATACAATATTAATATGCATAAAATATAAGTAAACTAGGAGTCTCTTTAAATTAGGTGTTTTAATTAAGTGGCATCTAGATGGTGGGAAATAAAGAGTCTTAAAATGTACTAAACATGCAGTTCAGAGGCAGATATAGCAACCAAATTTATATCTGCTGCAGTGTTAGTCTTAAAACATGCACTTAGTAGTGTCTTTTCTGTATAAATTACCAAAACAGTATAGAAACATAAGTGGATTAAATTAAAAAAAAAAAGGAAAAAGAAAAAAAGTATAACAAACTCACCAAACTTTATGGGAAATTTATACTGTTATTCTTTAGCCAGTTGAGATAATTATTTTCACTCATGATTTTCACTCATGAAATCATATTTCCTATTCATGCTTCACTTAGCCTGACAAAATGGGACAAGCATGTGGTAAAACAGTCTTTCCCTTTTCTTCAACCATTCTGTTTTCTATGAATTTAATTTCTGATTTCTACTGGAAATATGTTGCTTAATGCGCTTTAATTTCACGTTTGCCTTTTTCTTGATGGCCTTATAGTGATGTCTTTCAGATATCCTATAATGAGCTAAGATCTTCTTAAATTGCCGCTTTTAAGCAAAAATCTTCTAGCTCATGGTAGCAATTTTGATAACTTGTGCCTGGCTACTTAACATTCTAAATTTCTTTTCATTTCTATTCTTTTCCTCCTTTAATGTCATAATGCTACCATGATACTGACATTTGTTCCTGTAGTGCTGTCCATCTTTGAATCAGCTGTTTGACTTTTCATATTCAAGCACTCATGAGGCTGCACCTCAAAAGCTGTGTTCTGTTTTGGGTCCCTCACAACAAGAAAGATATTGAACTTCTGGACTGTGTGCAAAGTGGGGCAATGAAACTGATGAAGGGTCTGGAGAACAAGTGTTATCTTGAGCCCTAAGGGATTTGGGGTTACTTAGTCTGGAGAGAAAGAGGCTGAGGGGATATTTTATCAATCTTTACTACTACCTGAAATGGGATTGATGTGACAATTGGTTTCTACTCCTATGTAACAAGTGATAGGACATGAGAAAATGGCCTCAAGTTGTGACAGGGGTGGGTTAGGGTAAATACTAGGAAATGTTACTTCATTGAAAGGGTGGTCAAGTGTTGGAAGAGGCTGCCCAGGGAGGTGGTTAAATCACCATCCCTGGAGGTGTTTAAAAGACATGTAGATGTGGCACTGAGGTGCATGGTTTAGCGGTGGACTGAGCAGTGTTAAGGGTTGGACTCGATGATCTTAATCGCCTTTTCCAACCTAAATGATTCTGTGATTCTGAGAATCATCAATAAATTCTATGAACTCAATTTTAACCTCTAATGTGAAGATGATTAACAAGGCTTTTGTAAGACTTTTATGCAGATCACTTCTTGAGACTTTTTGCTCTTTTCTGTAGCGTATTGTGTTTTTAAAGCCCTCTGCTTACCTATAAAACTTTTTTGCCAATCCATTTTTTTTACAATTTCTACTTTAATTACGCGTATGACAGTTTATGAGGAATATCATGGAAGCCTCAATTAGATCTATTGCACTTCCTTTTCTAAGAAAAGCAAATATCCTTCAAATGACAGATAGGATGAGACCTTTGATATTTCAGCACCCTTTGAGTAGGGCCAACTTAACCAATAAAACTACATAGCTCAATAAGTAAAATATTATTTCATAGCAGTTCTAATCCTCAGTTTGCCACTCTCATACCTTAAACTAGTGAGAGAATCATAAGTGATGGAAATACGCCTGTCCCCAGTCCAGGTGTATATTCTGTACGTGTAAAGTGAACTGTGATCAAAGGAGAGTTAAAAAGCATGATTGCTGTTCAGAGGGAAGGATTTTTTTCCTAGATTGTGATTTTGCCATCACCTTCTGATGGTGATTTGGGAAAATCTCCCAGAAAATTATTTTTTCTATGTTCTGATCTCCACAAAGTCAAGCTGTCATGTTAAAGCTATTGGGTTGTTTGTTTGGTTTTGGGTTTTTTGTTTTGTTTTTGTTTTTAAAGCATATTTAATTTCTGCTAGGACTAAACTCAATTTGTAATCAGAAATCTAAAACACTTGTTAGACTTTTGGAATGTCAATCTCGTGGTTTAATTTTTGGCTAAGTTTTATCTCAAATTTCCTTGTACAAACACTCAATTAGCAATCTACAAAGATATGGGGGTTTTAACCAGTAAACTGAAATAAATACTTTATGAATTGACATACCTGTTATTTTCCTTCTTATCTCTTTTCCTTGTAAAATATTTAAAGAGTCACATCTGCAGGACTGAAAATTGAGCTCCTCCACAGAGGAGTTTAAGCACAGGTACACAAGAAGCATGACTCTCGCTCTTCTTCATACCTTGCCCCGCACCTGGAGAACTTTCTCGAGATAGTGAAGGAATAAGTCATAACTCATGTTAGTTCATTCACATTTCTGTCTACTGAGAGGGACAGCAGTGATGTTCACTGTATTTTTATGCCCACTAAACTGATAGGAACTGCCTTGGGACCATTTCATTTAGTCCGAAGCTATTAGAAAATGATGACCACATTCTGTCATTATTTGCCTTAACTGCATTTGAACTGGAAGGAAAGGATGTTAATCCCATTATGACAATGCATCTCTTGGGATACTTATTCTGCAAAGTTGCCACAAAATTTGGAGAAATGTGAAGATGGAAAACTGGAGAAGACATAAAAGACTAATGCAATGGGGGGAAAAATGTAAAAATAGACAATAAACTTGCATTTATTCTTTTGCAGTTGTCCTACTGCTTACCATTAGTGTATATCTTCCCAAAGGATTTCTCTTACAAAAAAAAATATGTTATCCTTATTTACACAATGGAAATTATAACTCAAAAAGGAAGACAGGATTTCTCATATATAAAAATCTTGTTTTCAAAAATCTATATAAAATTGCTGTCAATCTTTTCTAGGCAATGACAAAACAGTGTAGAGCATTGCCATTCCGTTTACTAGAGAATAAGTTCTGGAGCAACCAGGCATATATATGACTATTGTTCTGGGCACTGGGAAAAAAGAGTGATTTGCAGTCCTGTTCTAAAATGCCTACAAACTAAACAGAAAAGTGGGCAAAAGGTTAGTGGAAAATATGGACTATTATATGTCATATGTATGGAAAAATTATTTGAAAACTACTGCGTTAATTCTATCCTTATTTGAGAAAGGCATTTGCAAAATTAAACACAAAAGGAATGATGGTGTTTGAAAGACAGGAAACACAGCAGAAGAGCACGGATATAAAGATAAGCAGAACCAGTGAGAAGGTGACTGGAAAACTGGGAAGGCTATGAAGTAAGGGTCAGTAAGAGCATAAACTTCCAGGACAGGCAGTTCAACTAACAGGTCTAATATAGTCAGGGTATACTACACTTCCTGTATGGTCATAAAGTCAAGTTAAAATGTCGAGTTAAATTTTAATGGCTTACTGAGAGACAACTAGACATGGTCAAATAATAGATTTCTGTTCACTAGAAAAAATGTTAGGATATCAAAATACTTTCAGCTGAAATCTAGAGTAAGATTCCCTCTATGGCTTTTTTAGATTGATTTAACAATTTCATTTACCAATTTTATCATTTTATTCATTTTTTTATGTAATATTCTTCTTGAAAAAACGTTTCATAATTAAGAAAGAATTTTATTCCTAGAAATCAAAGTCATGTTATAACATCTTCAAAGTAGTTTTTGCACTATGCCATACAGTATAATTTTGTCCAAGATCCTGTCTTTTCACATTAAAATAAAAAATTGAACTAGATTTCTCTGAATAGCATTGAATGAGAGAAAAGCATTTGCATGGAATTTTTCCAGCCAGCTCTTTTATTAATGTCTTCAGTTTACTGTGCTAGAGTTATAACTTTAATTAATTTTGTAAATGGAACTTTAATATAAAAATTCAGAATATGCTGTGAACATGGCAAGGGAGGGACTGGTCACTTCTGCATCCTGTGAGACAGAACTTGGACACTGTAGGGAGTGCTACTAATGTAGAAGTTACAACCCTAGTTTTCCCTGTACAACTTATTGACCAAGTGGAACAATTTCATGCATGAAAATAATTTTAGAGTGCACAAAGCTGGGTAAAAATACATGAAGTTTGAAACAGAGGAGAACCATGAAGAAATATCATTTGATCTATTAGTTTTAGCTTTGCAGTTGAAGGACAAAGCCCACACTGGCTTTATTAACTTGCCCACACTGGCTTTATTAACTTAAGATTTGCTTTTTATGTGCTCAGTTTCTATGGGCTTGAGGTGACTCATTTGCACCCATCCCAGGAGCATCAAGTTGTGTTTAGATCAGTAGGCAGAAAAAGAGTTTATCTCTCTTACTGCAGGATAGGGGAACTCAAATCTATATTTGTTTTGTTTGATATTTACTTTCAGTTAGGGGAAGTAAAGAGAACTGGAAGATTTTTGCTCAGTTTTATTGGGATGGAAAAAATCAGAAAGTGAAATGAAAATTTCCCTGTGGTAAGTATAGCTAACCCGTTGCCATAATTCATTTCTCTGTTATTCTCAGAGAATGTAAATCAGCAAAATTCACTTCACGCAAATTATTTAGCATTATCCTTCTTGTGAAAACTTAAATGAAAATCTGATGATTTATAACAACTTCTTCACATTTTCAGAAGCTTGAGTTTTGTAAAGGACACTGATCTTTTGTGATATAGACTTTTACGCAACATCTTATCAAGGTGACATAGAAGAGATTCTGCCATTGAGACTTTTGTTTCTTTATGGTTTCTCCTTTTGCTGAGACTCAGCTACATGACATGCAAAGAAAAGTATGATACTTTTTTAGCAAATGAAGAATGTAACCCCTAGTAAACCATTCCTCTTTCAAATGCGGAAAACACTTCCATGATAGAGAACATATGAGATATTAAATGACATACTTTATTTCTCTCCAACAGTTTTATTTTATGCGTCATCTCATAAAATTACATTTTATTTCTGTGAAACCTTCTCTGGCTCTGTGCTCTTTGTACAGTAATCATATACCAAAAAAAAAAAAAAGACATATCCACTCATGGACTGAATTTGAATGACAGCTGGTCTTGACTGAGAATGGAGTGACTAAATTTAGAAGATTTTTCAGGTAGGAATGTTTGATTAATATTAAACAAAGCCCATTTAATGCTACACCCTTTTCAGAATGGAGTGGCACATTTAATAATTATATGAAATGGCTTTAATTTCCAACACCTATTCCAGACCTTTTTCATTTCCATACGATTGACAGGATAAGAATACTTAATGCCAAAACAAAAAATGTTAATGCTCATAACCATCAAACTTTTTATATTTTCTCAGTAATTCCATGATTGAAACAAAAATTGTTTCCTACATTTTATCTTCCATTGTGTTCCTTTCAGTATGGAAAAGAACAAAAAAAATCCATTCTTTAAAACAGTAGATTTAGCAGTCCTACAAACAAGTTATTAATCCAAAAAATAAAAAACAAGATATATTGAAGACACAAAATCTCATCTAGACAGAAATATTTTAAGAGGAAATTGATTTGTTTATTTTTTAGTCATATATATTTGATTATCTTTTGCACTGCTGAATAGCAAATGCATATACACACATACGTATAATATTTCCATAGTTCAAATAGATATCAACACTTGGAACAAAAAATATTATTCCATGCTACACTATAAATGGGTGCCTGAAACTGAATATATCATTTAATTTTCTCCTTATTTAGCATTCCAAATTGTAGATATCCCTTGAATAGGCTGAGATGACACAGACAAACTGCATTGTAAAACAACAAAAACATGCTTTTTGGGGATAACTTCTCCCATTTTTATGCTTATTCTATAATCATTGGTTCTAGTAACATCGCACTAAAAATCACTGTGGACTGTTTGTGCATTTGATGTGATTGAGTGCCACAAAACCAGCTGGCAGGAAGGGTGGATACAGGACTTCTGGAGTTTAGTTTCCCATATACAACCCTTAGAAGATCAAGGCACTTACCTTCATAGTGACCCCCTTAATTGCTCAGAATTCTTCCAAACCTATTAGAGGTGAATGACTGAATATTAAAAAAGGAATAAAAGGGAATGACATAAAAAAGGTTAAAGGAGTAAGGCAACCTAGCCTAGCTCTGGTGTCCCAAGACATTTCCCAGCACAGCATTCTGACTGTACTTAACATAGGTGTGCACTATGCAAGGTGACAAACTTAGGTCTTTGGGGCAATTTCTCACTTCATCAGCTTCTATGTTCATTCATTCTTACTTTCAAGAAGAACAATAACTGACTTTTAACTCTCCTTCCCAGTGATCTTTTCTGTTCTTTGGGAGATAAATGGTTAAAATCTGAGAGTTTAGGAAGACTAGAAAAGGAGAAAGAATCCTAAGTTTCATTTTTTCTCCTTCCATCTATGATATTGAAATACTTTGTGAAGAAATAAAAGTTATAGAATAAGATCTTATTGTTATTTTGATTGTTTCAGGGTTTGTGGGTGATGTGATGGTCGGAAGGGATCTTGACCATGTCACAAAATGATAGAGTTAAATTGTTGAAGATATAGAGAACGGGATCATTAGAACTGCCACCTTGGACTTCCAGAGGACAGGCTTTGGCCTATTTAGGAGACTGGTCGACAGAGTCCATTGGGAGACAGTCCTGCAGGGAGAACAAATCCAGGAAGACTGGACATTCTTCAAGGAAGAAATATTAATAGTGCAGGAGAAGGCCACCCCTTACATGCTGATAGATGAGCCAGTGGGGAAGAAGACTGGCCTGGCTGAAAAGAGACTTTTGGCTGATACTCAGGAAAAAAAAAGAGAGTTTATGGCCTCTGGAAGAAGGGACAAGGGACTTAGGAGGGCTACAGAGATGTTGTGAGATTATGCAGGGAGGAAATTAGAAGGTCCAAAACCCAACTGGAACTTAATCTGGTTACTGAGGTAAAGGACAATAGAATATGTTTCTACAAATACATTAGCAACAAAAGAACTAAGGATATCTCCATCTTTAGTGTATGCACAAAGAAACAGTGACAAAGGATGAGGAAAAGACCAAGGTACTTTATGCCTTCTTTGCCCCAGTCTTTAATAGTGAATCCAATCTTCCTCTGTGTACCATGACTCCTGTACTGGAAGATGAGGACAGAGAGCAGAATGGAGTCACCATAATCTAAGAGGAAATGGTTAGTGACCTGCTGTGTCACAAACAAGTGTGGGGCAAGGTTGGATGCATCCAATGGTACCAAAAGAGGTGGTGAAAGTTCTCAACACGCCATTTCCCATCATTTATCCGCAGTGCTGACTAGTGGGGAGATCCCACTTGACTGGATGTTAACAAATGTGACAACCATCTACAAGAAGGGCCAGAAGGAGGATCTGGGGAACTACAAACCAACCTGTCAGTCTGACTTTGGGTGCCAGTGAAGCTTATGGAAGCAGATCATCTTCAATGCCGTCATGTGGCACTTATAGATCAATGACGTGATCATGCCTCACCAGAATGGCTTTGGGAAAGGCAGGTCCTGCCTGACTAACCTGATCTGCTTCTATGAAAAGGAGAACCACCTAGTGGATGAGGAAAAGCTTTTATGTTGTCTATCTAAACTTCAGTAAAGTCTTTGACGTAGTTTCCCACAGCATTACCCTGGAAAAACTGACAGTTCATATCTTGTATGGGCATACTCTCTTTGGGTAACAACATTACTGGATGCTGGGCCTAAGAGAGTTCTGGTGACTGGAGTTAAATTCACTTGATGGTCAGTCACAAGTGGTGTTCCTCAGGGTTCAGTCTTTGGGCCAGTTGTGTTTAATATCTTTATCAACGATCTGGATGAAGGAATCAAATGCATACACAGTGAGTTTGCAGGTGGCACAAGTTGTGCAGGAGCATTGATATGCTTGAGGACATGGAGGTTCTGCAGATGGATCCTTTCCTTCTTCCTTTCCTTTTCCTTTCCTTTCCTTTCCTTCCTTTCCTTTCCTTTCCTTTCTTTCCTTTCCTTTCCTTTTCCTTTCCTTTCTTCCTTTCCTTTCCTTTCCTTTCCTTTCCTTTCCTTTCCTTTCCTTTCCTTTCCTTTCCTTTCCTTTCCTTTCCTTTCCTTTCCTTTCCTTTCCTTTCCTTTCCTTTCCTTTCTTTCCTTTCCTTTCCTTTCCTTTCCTTCCTTTCCTTTCCTTTCCTTTCCTTTCCTTTCCTTTCCTTTCCTTTCCTTTCCTTTCCTTTCCTTCCTTCCTCTGAACACACCATTGCTTGCTGTTACAATATCTTACATTTCCTTTTGCTTCCCATTGGCCCTGTTCCTCTGGACTGTTGTGCCTTGCAAGCTGTGAGAACAACTCAGCATTTCACCAGAGGGTGGTACAAGCAATATTTCAACTATTCATCCTGTGTACTCTGAACAGAGGATGATTGCATAAATAAACTGTCTTCTGTGCCGTCAGGAGGCAGTTTTGGGGCTCTTGAATGCAAGCAGAAAGAACCAGTGTTGGATTCGGCAGTGCTGGGTTAAGAGTTTGACTTGATGTTCTTAAGGGGTCTTTTCCAACCAATAGATGATTCTATTTTTCTATGAATCCATGATTCTATGATTACCAATCAATAAAAAAAACCAGAATCAGAAGTATGAACCTGTACTTATAGGTGTTCTAGTCCCAACCTTGAGATTTTTGCACAACACACCCCTGAAAAAATACCAATATTCAATTTATTGAAATACCTTTGGTTTGAAAAATCTGAAGGAAAAGTCCTTTCATTATGTACCAGAAGCAAAGAAATATGATAAATAAAGGATTTCTTTTTTGTGCTTTTAGTATGTTTCCCACTTGTTAATGTTTGCAACTAGCTCATTCTGTATTATAATTCAGAATTTTTCCTCTTGTAGTCTTATTTTCTGTGTAGAAGACCCTGAAATGTTTACATGCTTTAAAAATAACTCCAAAGCATGACAGATTTTTAATTTTATTTTAGTCATTCTATTCCTCTATTCTTTTAAAACACATTTAAATTTAACATATCAAAAAAATCATTTCAATTACCACTTGCATTCCCTCAAAATCACCCATTTTGAGGCTAAACATTAACATCTATGATTTTGCACAGCATCACAGAATTGTTTACATCGGAAAAGATCTTATCTTTTTTGTTTGACATCTTTTATACTGAAGGAAGAAAACCAGAGCAACCTACAAAATTTTATGGCAAAACTCTGTTGTGTCAGCACATATCAAGAAAACATGCTTATTTTTAGTTACACATTTACATTGATTTTTGCACCTTTCCTGCTCCACAACTGAAATGTACATTTCTAAGACTTTTAAAATCAATATTTATTGTATTATATATGCTGGTCAGGGACATGGTGTTGTGATTAAAATTGGGCTTTTATGCATTGTTAAAAATTTTGTCATTTTCTAACATAAAGCAAGAGTTGCATTAAGTATCTCATTTCTGTCACTAGCGCTAAACGAAGTGTTTGCTGTAAAGGTTAGTGAATTAGTACTCCTGGATCTCCTTCCTGCCAAACAAAATCTGAATTCTGTTATGCAGGAGGTTTCACACAGTTGGAGGAAATGCTGAGCCTGCTTTCTTAATGAATAAACCTCAGTGACTGTATTAAGCCATTAGGCACAGAAAAACGTTTTGGAACTAACAACGTTTTGGAACTAACCCTGGAGAGTTTGGGAACTGAATGGGTGACTTAATAAATCGTGCAACATTAATTACCTTTGAGATTTGATAAACTGAATTACAGAATTGGTTTCACTTGCATTACTGGGGTCCTGTGCAGAGGTGCTGCCTCTGTTACCTGTCCCACATGAACAAGACTGTTAAAATAAAGGAGGGAGAGAGAATCAGAAAAGAACACCTTTATTCTTTTTTCTCCCACAGCCATCTGACTGATGCGAATATATCTGCTTCTGCCTTCTGAAAAGATAAGAAATTATCTAGTTGGTTATAATTGGGCAGGATTTTATGCCCATATAATCCCCATAGCAGGTGTCCAGGTTTCTTGAGTGATACTCTTCTAGATCCAAATAACCCACTTTTGGCTTCAAAATTCTTTTAGACACTGGAAACAACCAGTGGGTGAGAGTAATCATAAAATGAGACTTATTTCTTGATTGAGGTTGAAAAACCACCTTGGACTTCCAGAGGACAGACTTCAAACTGTTTAGAAGGCTGCTTGGTAAAGTCCAGTGGGAGATGGTTCTGAATGACAAAGGAGCCCATGAGGGCTGGATGCTCCTCAAGAAGGAAGTTCTGGTGGCGCAAGAGCAGAACATCCCTGTGTGCTGTAAAATGAGTCGGCGGGGTAGAAGGCCAGCTTGGCTTAACAGAGAGCTCTCTGTTAGTTTCAGGAAAAAGAGGAAAATATGTGAGCTTTGGAAGAGGGGGCAGGCATCCCAGGAGGACTACAAGGAGCAGGTGAGATCATGTAGGCATAAACTTAGAAGGACTAAAGCTGAGCTGGAACTTCAACTGTCCAGTTCAGTGAAAGACAATAAGAAACACTTCTTCAAATATATTAACAACAAGAGAAAGACCAGAATCTCCCTCTTTTACTGAACACAAGGGGAATGGTAGTAACCAAGGATGAGGACAAGGCAGAAGTACTTAATGCCTTCTTTGCCTCAGTCTTTAATAGGGAGGAAAGATGTTCTCTGGGCTTCAAACCTCCTGAGCCAGAAGACTGGGAAAACGAACCCTCAATGTTCCAAGAAGACTTGGTTAAAGACCTCCTTGGGCAATTAGATGTCTACAAGTCTATGGGGCTGGATGGGATCCACCCAAGGGTACTAAGGGAACAGGCAGAGGTCCTTGCCAAACCTCTTTACCTCATCTATCAACAGTACTGGCTGACTGGGGAAGTGCTGCTTGACTGGAGACTGGCAAACATAACTCCCATTTACAAGAAGGGTTGGAAGGATGATATGGGGAATTACAGGCCTGTCAGCTTGACCTCAGTACCAGGGAAGGTCATGGAGCAGATCATATTGAGTGCTATCTCACAGCACACGCAGGACAGTCAGGTGATCAGACCCAGTCAACATGGGTTTATGAAGGGCAGGTCCTGCCAGACCAATGTGATCTCCTTCTATGACAAGGTTACCCAGTTAATGGACGAGGGTAAGGCTGTGGATGTGGTGTACCTGGGCTTTTGTAAAGCCTTTGACACTGTTTCTCACAGTACTCTGATTGAGGAACTGGCTGCCACTGGCCTGGACAGGCATGCCCTCTGCTGGGTCAAAAACTGGCTGGATGGTCGGGCTCAGAGGGTGATGGTAAATGGAGTTAAATCCAGCTGGAGGTCAGTCTCGAGTGGTGTTCCCCAGGGTTCAGTTCTGGGTCCAGTCCAGTTCAATATTTTTATTAACAATCTGGATGAAGGGATCGAGTGCACCCTTAGCAAGTTTGCAGATGACACCAAGCTGGGTGGCAGTGTTGATCTGCTTGAAGGAAGGGAGGCCCTGCAAAGCGATCTGGACAGGCTGGATCAATGGGCTGAGACCAACAGGATGAGGTTCAACAAGACCAAATGTCAAGTCCTGCACCTGGGACAAAACAACCCCATGCAGAGTTACAGGCTTGGGGAAGAGTGGCTGGAGAGCTGCCTGATGGAAAAGGACCTGGGGGTGTTGGTTGACAGCCAGCTGAACATGAGCCAGCAGTGTGCCCAGGTGGCCGAGAAGGCCAATGGCATCTTGGCCTGTATCAGAAACAGGGTGGCCAGCAGGACCAAGGCAGTGATTGTGCCCCTCTGCTCGGCACTGGTGAGGCCACACCTCCAGTCCTGTGTTCAGTTCTGGGCCCTTCACTACAAGAAGGACATTGAGGTGCTGGAGCGCATCCAGAGAGGGGCAATGAGGCTGGTGAAGGGGCTGGAAAACAAGTCCTGCGAGGAGCGGCTGAGGAAACTGGGGTTGTTTAGCTTGGAGAAGAGGGGAGACCTCATCACTGTCTATGGCTGTCTGAAAGGAGACTGTGGTAGAGCGAGTGCAATCTCTTCTCTCAAGGGACAGGTGATAGGACAAGGGGAAATGGCCATAAGTTGCGCCGGGGAGGTTCAGACTAGATACTGGGAAGAATTTCTTTACTGAATGTGTGGTCAGGCACTGGAACAAGCTGCCCAGGGAGGTGATTGAATCACCATCCCTGGAGGTTTTAAAAAAAGGATAGATGAGTTTTTGAGGGACATGGTTTAGTGGATAATGGGTGCGTTTGGACTTGATGATCTTAGAGGTCTCTTCCAACCAGAAGATTCTATGATTCTCTCCTCTGGACACACTCCAGCCTCTCAACATCTCTCTTAAACTGAGGGGCCCAGAACTGGACGCGATATTCAAGGTGCGGCCTGACCAGTGCCGAGTATAAGTGGATGATAACTTCTCTAGTCCTGCTGGCCACACCATTCCTGATGCAGGCCAGGATACCATTGGCCATCTTGACTACTTGGGCACACTGCTGGCTCATGTTGAATTTCCTATCTACCAGCATTCTCAAGTCCCTTTCCACTTGACTACTCTCCAGCCATTCTGTCCCCAGCCTTTAGTTCTTCATGGGGTTGTTGTGTCCAAAGTGTAGAACCAAGCACTCGGACTTGTTAAACTTCATCCCATTGGAATCTGTCCATCTCTCCAGCCTGTCAAGGTCCCTCTGTAGGGCCCTCCTACGCTCTAGCAGATCGACACTTCCTCCCAGCTTGGTATCATCTGTCAACTTGCTATGATTCTATGAAGCCATTAGTTTTCACAGGTTGTACCGGGCAGATCTAGACCAAAGTCAGCCTGCGGTTATAACACAGGAGTAAATTCTGAAGTCAACTGTGATGCAGGTTGTAACAGAATCTCCATAAGCACACTGGAAGGTGACACATGATGAACATCTTCCTTGAAAGGACTCAGTCATTAATTGCCAAGGTAGAATCCAATTACTAAAAAACGGGCCTGTATTACTATATGAGGTTGAATAATAAGGAATTTGTATTCAGCAACAAAGGAAGAAATTAATAAATATATTTTCTTACATATAAATAATGTATATAAAGATCTCCATACAGTTGTTCGAAGACTAAAACCTAAGCAAGCCAGAAAAAAATCATCTTGATCCAAGCCAACATAGCAAACAATAGATATATTCATAGTTTAAAATTAGTATCTCAGATCCTTAGTAATATTTTTATATCTTCATACTTAAAAAATAATAATTTTTTAAACCATCTAAAACAACTCTACATAAATCCTTTCTCTCGTCCAGATTACCTTGTAGGATCCTCAGGTGTTTTTGTCAATGCAATAGAGGTCAGTGAACACTGGCTGAGAGCATAGATATATTACTATACAGGAAGCAGAAAGCAAACTTCTTAAACTGTCATTATTATGGAAAAATGTACTGATGAACTAATTACTGAGCATAAAATATTCTCCAAAATATAGTGTGCTTAACAATTTCCAACTTTCTATATTCTTATTGGTACCTATTCAGCAGTACATACATCTACTCGCTATGAAAGTCAAGGAAGGAGGGAAAGAGTTCTTAATTACAATAATTAGAGCAGAACTGCAAAACTGAAGTTATTTCATTTCTGTGATATAAGGTCAATAATCCTATTAGTTGTTAATGCATTTGTACTCCCTAAGCAATTGCACCGATGGCATTAAACCTGCACACTCACGTCACTGGGCTAGCATTGCTTGATAGGTGTATTGAATCTCCATTTTAATGGGGATTTACTTAAGGAATAGGACTATATTTTATCATGTAAATAGAAGATAAAGCTCCATTCCATTTTATACTGATGCACTGCTCTTGCATGAGGTGCCAGATCAGCAAGAAGGGACCATGAAGGTACTTAAAGGGGAGAGGGAAGGAGATTAATGGACATAAAGGATGTGTTTGCTAAAAATCAAAGATATGCATCAAAACCCTCATTTGTAGAACTCCCTGAGTTTTCCAAGACTTCTTCCATCATCTCTAACCAAAGTAAAAATTTTTAGATTCTTTTATAGTTGCTCTAGTAGGTTGTACCTAGGATAACCAAAGGACATGCCTGACAGTGTCAATACAGACACTTGAAGTTTGTAAGATGGAATGCCTCTGATTTTTCCAGTCGTGTTACTTTGTCTAAAAACAAAACAAAATATTGCCCCTATCTATGAGATTTGTCCTTCTCAGACTAATTCTGGACCCTCTTTAGAGTCAATAAGACTCTTTTATCATGGAAGTGGTACATGTATGTTGAAAAAGGCCTTCTTTGTGTGATGCCAAGCATTGTATACATAGTCAACCAGAAGTATGCACTATACTTGGAAGAAAGGAGGTTAGGGAAGAGGGAGACACCATCTTTTAATCAGCTTCTTAAAACACAATATATGCCCTTTAACTTTCTCCATCGTGTCCTCTAGGCCCCTAACCTAGTCTGCCAGTATTCAAGAAGCATTTGTTCAATGGCCTCAGTCACATGGTGTGAATGTTAGGAGTGTCCTATGTAGGGATAAGAGTTGGACTGTATGATCATTTTGGGTCCCTTCCAGCTCGGGTAATTCTATGATTCTATGATTCCAATCACATTGGACATTCTGCTGACTCTGCTTTCTCCACATGCTTCTTGAATTTGAGCAGCCCCAAGACTGAACACTGCTCAAAGTGTACCTTCAGCTGCACTTGTGAGGAGAAGAATATGGACTCTTAGTCTGCTGACCATGCTCCTCATACTGCATACAAATATGGAGCATGCCTTATTCGCAGTGAAAGTGCTCCTGGCTCCTGCTAGACTCAATGTCCACTCACTAAACCCAGGTTCTTTTGAGCAGAACTCCTATTCATCCTATCGGTTAGCAACTGTACCAGTAAGTGGCTTTTTTCTGCTCATGTGTAGGATTGTGCTCTTCTCCTTGTCAAATTCCATGAAGTTTCTATTCATTCAACCTTACAGTTCATCAAAATCCTTTTAGAATGAGGCATTTTTATTTCTTTTGCTAGTCACTCAATACTGTAGTATTGACTTTGCTCATTTAATATATAATTTTTCTAGTCTAATTTGTCTGCCTTATTTCTCTAATCCTTTTTGAACCTCTTGATACTCTCTGTCTCCACAATCTCTTCTGGCAACAAGCTCCAGTATATTTCTTCCCTCGTATCTGTTTCTACCCTCAACAAAATCCAGAGATTTTAATATTCACAGTATGGTACGAACCCTTCTGGGGAATATGGTCATTTGCAAAGTTATGATATATATTGCAGTTTCCTCAAACTCTATGTATCTTCTTTTTTTTTCTCCCTCTGCCCCCCCATGATCTCAGTATATTCTTGTCATTAACATCTGAGGTCCATAGGGGCATGGTTAGCTGTTCAGTCTACTGCTTGTCTTTCGTAATTAAGTCCCTAATTCAACATAACACCTAAGTATATCCATCAGCACGTTCTTTGTATGATTTCTTGAATAATGATGATGCATGCATTTTAGTGCACTGCTCATTTATGTACTTTTTTTCTTTTATTTAAGTTCCTCAGTGTGCATAATGAAATGAGTTTATAAAAAGTGCACAGCTTATGTCAAAACATGATTGTGCTACAACTATGGAAATGTCCAGTTAATGTTAAGTTAAACTTTTTGGCAAACTGGAGAAAGAGAAGGGTGTCGGTGCAGGCAAATACACCCTTTCTTTCTTTGCTAGGGAGAGAGAAGGAAAATAGGTTTTTTTAAAACATAAAATAAAGAAAAACTTTTTCTTCAGAATTTTTTCGTAAGAACCTCTACACCATGGGGAATGGGGGATGCTTTTTGTCACTTACCCAAGTTGTCAGTGAAGATGCTATTTCAACAACAAGTGATTCACCAGGGAAGGAAAATATAGTAAGTCAGAAATCATTCCAGGAGTGGAAATGAAAGCAGTAACTTTTCTTTCTCCAGATTCTATCACAAGTGTTTCTATACAATAGAAGAATGTTTTCAGTAAATACTCTCTAATCTGATCTTTTCTTTCTCCCTCTTTTTTTTTTTTTAAGAGTGTTTATAATTTCTACCTTATTAAAGGACAGTTCAGGTTAAAAAGGCACAAATAATGATATAGGAATTAGATGAAGGGAAAGGGAAAGAGAAAGAAGGAAGCCAGTGAGATTTTGACTCCAATGTTGTCCCTTCAAAGAAAATGGAAAGGTCAAATTCTTCCCTTGTTTATGCCCCTGGTATCCTTGGAGGGTTCTGAGATGCCAGCACGGACTTAAGTGCAATAAATAAAAATAAACCAAATGCATGTTTAATTATGCTTGGTATCTAAACCTGACAGTCCAGACCTGTTCTTCTGACAGTGATAAACCACTCATGTAAATAAAGTATCTAAAATAAAATGAATACAGATACTTTAAGATATACTTAAAAAAATGCTTTTAGTATTCTATCACTTAAGGGGGTTTAATAGATTGCCTCAACTTTGCTGTAATCAATACATGATATTATGCTGATTTTATGATATTTCTAATATTTGAGACTGAAGCTGTCAAAAACACAGAGGCAAATTATATGCTCTGAAAGTTAATAGAAATACAAGTAGTAACAGACTCTTAGAATAGCTTAGGTTTCAAGGAAACTTTGGAGGTTGTATAGTCCAATCTCCTGAGCAGGTTATGGTCAACTAGGTCAGATTACTAAAGACCTTATTCTAAAGACCGTATTCTTTGGGCACATTTTCCAGGGTTTAACTACCTTCCCAGTGAAAAGGGGATCAAATTTTTCCTTCTTGCATGGCATCTTCCTCTTGTCCTTTTGCATGCTTCTGAGAAAGGCTTAGTTATACCTTCTCTAAACCCTCCCATTAGGTAACTGAAGACCACAGTGAGATCTCCCTTCACTTTCTATTTTTAAGGTTGTTCAAAACAAATTCTTTCAGCCTCTCCTTGTACATCACAAATGGTGCAGTCCTGGGCCATCTTCATAGCCTATGACTGGAATTACCAGTTTTATCAATACCTGTACTGCAGATGAGATCATAGTAATTTCCATATATTTCAGGAAGAACATAGAGAATTAAAATCACAGGAAAAAATGCAACTTTTTAAATTGAAAACAAACATGTATCACAATTCACAGTTCAAGAAACATGCAAGTTTAACTCATATTTAAATATGTGCTTGAGTTAACAGTGTCCTTAATAGATTTTTGAATGGGGATCTCAGTTAACAATTTAAATTTTTAGCCACAGAAATAGAAGTTAAATTACTAGATCTCAGTGTTTATTACACTGAAAGGACTGAGTATTTACTTTTAACCTAGGGAAACAAAAAGCAGGTAAATATTGCTGGTTTACATTTTCGTACTCCAATTTCTCCATGCTAAGTCAAAAGTGTATTAAAAAGTAATATTGTGCTGAGCTTACAAATATGCAAAAGCCTCTGGATATCTTGTCTCAATAAAGTTTATAGAATGCATTCCCAAAGGTCTGACAATAAAACAGAATAAATCACAAGGCTCATAAAAAGATAATGCACGCGATTTTTTTGCTTACATAAACACAAACAAATGCAATGAGAAGCAGGTGACTCTGAGAGGCCTCTTGTATTCAAAATATTTTTTCTTATCATCACATATATTTATTATAAATTACCATTAACTAAGGCAAAAATAAATAGCAGATTGTGTGAAGCACCTGGACATTAAGAAAAAAAATGCTGCATTCTTACAGGTTTTATGGGAAACTGCCTTTTCCTTTCTTTTTCAGTTTTCCAGAATAGTTGTTGAGAATCGTACCCTATGGGACTCCTCTCTCCAAAATAAAGGAAAAAAGTGACAGAAAAAATGCCTGATGTTACAGTACAATGGAAAACCCCCAGCAAAGTCGATTGCTAGTTCCTAAAGAAATCAAACATAGAGTATAGTTACGCATTTGGAGCACAAATATCCCAGGCAAACCTTGTTCTACATGATAAACTAGGGAAGTCGTTTTGCTTTTCTGTGAGCAGGAGCTTTATTTGAGGCAAGAGAGAAGTCAGAGTTTTCTTTACAGTTATGATCTTAGTTAAAAATGAGTCCAGCAAAAATGTATATAATATCTAACTTTTATTAGCTTAGTTATAGAAGCTTGACAGAAGTTGCTAGCATGTGGTTATAGTTTACCTAGCTAAGGATTTATACTTTATAATTATAGACATTTTTTAATGTGGTAGAACACAGGTTTATCTCCATACAAACATATACGTACATACAGACACATTTATTTTATATTTTCAGCTTGGAGACCATCACCTATATCTTTTAAGGTAATGCTTCAAAAAGTAGAAGTTTGCAGCATATTCAAGCTTTCAGTAAATCTAGTCCATGTTTAAATTGTTTCTAAACCTTTCATAGTGGGACAAGATCCTTGTATGCAAAACACTTGTTTGCAAAAATCCTTGTATGTAAAACACTAGCAAGAAGTGGGAACCTAACAGTAGCCATCAGAAACCTGACAATTAGTCTGAGATTTTCAGCAAGGTTCATCGAACCTCCCTTAGTTATTTGGTTTTGGATGGGATGAGTAACCTCCTTCTTCAAACAGACAGAGAAAGTATTTATCAGCTTGGTGCAAAAATAAATGCGGTTTTTTGAAGCATTATAGTTTGACTTAGAATAAAATTTATTAATCAAAATAAGAAACAAGTCTATCTATTCCAGTAGCATAGAATTCTGGAGTCTTGGAACTGATTAAGTCTTCACAGGTGTTTTGAGCTGCTGCTTGGTTGTGGAAAACCTTCTCTTGCAGAAAGTTTTTGAGATGCTTGAAAATGTGAGAATGGGTGGGGGAGAGATCTGGTGAGTAAACTGGGTCAGGTAGAGTTTCATAGCCTAGCTGGTGCAGCTCCTGAAGAGCTATTTGCAAAACAGGTGTTTGGGTGTTCTCATGGAGAAGAATTGCTCCTTTTCTACTGACAAATGCTGGATGTGAACTTTGCAGTTCTTGGTAGATTTTGTCAATTTCCTGGCAACAATTCTCAGCTGTGAAGATGTAGCCAGGATTTGAGTTGTAGCAAAAGATTCCACTTGCCAGCTACCAACAGTGTCTGTTACCTTCTTTTGATGAAGCTTTGGTTAGGGAAGAGTTTTGATGCTTCACCTCAGTCCAGCCAGTGTGTGGAATGCTCTCAGTTGTTAAATAGGATCCACTTTTTGTCAAATGTCACAATGCTATCAAGAAATGGATTGATATTTTTTGCACAAAAGAAGCTTGGACAACATGATTAACTTGTAGATGCTTAAAATAAAGCAAGAAGAATTCAACTTCTATGGCAGCTCTATCACACTTTAATAGTAGGAATCCCTGAAGAATTGTATGTTGCAGAAAGGCACAAATGCTAATGCATCTGAATCAGCAATGTGAGTAATCTATCAAAAATGTGCTATCAATACTGATCATAAATAAATTGATTAGCAGTGTTGTTGTATTGGTGATGTTCTAAGATAGTGAGATAAGATTTATGTTGTGAAATAGTATCTTTTATTTGACTAACTGATAGTATCTTGAAGGTACAGGGAAGGAGAGATGACTTTTTGCTGACATGGTTTCTTTTTGGATCTGAAATAGCTACAGAAAATTGAAACTTTGCAGCAAATTGCATTCATGTCACACATACGAGAGGATGATGATCACATTGTGGTGGACAGGTGATCTAAAACTTAAAAAAAGCCATCTATGCTAAAATATGCTGGAGTTGCCAAATTTGATATTCCTAAGACTTTTTTTTTTGCTTGATTCACCTGATCTCATTTAGTGGAGGAGGAAAAGGCTGTGGATGTTGTCTACTTTGACTTTAGTAAAACATTTGACACTGCAGTCTCCTGCAGAAACTGACTGTTTGTGTCTTGGGCAGGTGTACTATTTGCTGGATAGAATCAGTCTGGATGCCCAGTCCCAAAGGGTTGAGGTGAATGGAGTGAAACCTAGTTGATGGACAGTCACAAGCAGTGTTCTCCAGGGCTCAATGCTGGGGTCAGTTCTGTTTAATGTGTTTATCAATGACCTGGATGAAGGGATGGAGTGCACTGAGTATCACAAATAGCATGCCCAGCAAGGCTTGTGATTGTACTTGGTGCTGGTGAGGCCACTACATAAATTCTGTGTTCATTTTTGGACCCCTCACTATGAGAAAGACATTGAGCTGCCAGGATGAGTCCAAAGCGGGGAGGTGAAACTGATGAAACTAGGCAGAGTACAAGCCTTATGAGGAGTGGCTGAGGGAACCAGGACTGATCAATTTGGAGAAAAGGAGGCTGAGGGGAGACCTTATTGATCTTTAGGACTATGTGAAAGGACGTGGTGACAAGGTGGAAGTCGTTCGCTTCTCCCAAGTAACAAATAATACAATGAGAGGAAATGGCCTTAAATTGTGCCAGGGGAGATTTAGGCTAGATATTAGGACATACTTGTTCACCAAAAGAGGTATTAAGTGTTGCAACAGGCCGCTCAGGGAAATGGTTGAGTCCCGATTCCTGAAATTATTCAAAAAACATGTAGATGTGGTGCTTAGAGACATTGTTTAGTGGTGAATTAGGCAGTGCTAGGTTATCAGTTGGACTCAATGATCTTAAGGGTCTTTTCCAATCTGAATGATTCTATTCTATGATTCTATGAAAATAATGCTTTCAGCTTAAGCACAAATATGAACTAGTCTTCAAGACACACAGAAATGAAAGGAATTGGCTGAGACCTCAGTGGACTCATTCTTTGAATAATCATTCAGAGTGGTTCAGAAATTAATCTCCAAAGGTCAAAATCATCATCACATTGCATCTGAATACAGAAACCAAGATATCTGGGTATTATTAATTTCTACCTGACCCTTAGATAGAAATGCTGTGAATAGAACTATCTTGTGAACATAATAAAAGGCTTCGGTGGAGCTTCACATAGCTTAAAATTTATCAAATTAAAACATAAATTCTGATCTTTTTTTATCTCTGCTTTTATTTTCTCTTTTGCATGCATACTGTCTATATGAGTAAAAAAAAATGGAAAAGTAAAAATCTTTTCCATTATCTGTGTTAACAATTCCATAAGTCAAATATGTACCTTAGCTCTATCTTCTGATCTAATTTCCACTTCTTTCTTGATTGGAGTTTCTATACTCAGAATGGGTGCAAAATGCATTACCTATTTTTTGTCCATTTGTAATGTTATTGACTAGTCTTACATTCACTGAGGGGAAGGAAGGGAATCAAATCGGTGGAAGAAAGAGCAAAGAGAAAAAGAGAAAACCATAAAAATCCATTATTTTTTTGTACTAGATTAATGTAGGCAACACTGTCAGAGGCAGTTAGACCTAGATTAGATATAAATTTTCCCCATCGCTATTTTCAATAACTTTGCTGCTATTAAGTGTGAATTTTCATCACATTCATCATATCACTAATATTTTAATATTTACTATTCTATTTGTAGTTGCAGTGATGAATAGATGAGGTGGGATTTTTTGTCATTTTCAGTGGGGGAGTTTCCTAACAAAAATCCTCTGAGAAATATCACTATCATCAGGATACTTTTTAATAGCTTCAAATATGGCAGGAACATTATGTTTCTTCCATTCACGTGATAATAACTGTTGAAAAAGTAAGGTAATGTCAGCCTCTTTTGGAGAGTTCCTGCCTAATAAGAGTAAGTAATCATGGACATGCAACTGCCATTATCGTCAATAATGGAACAATTACAATGTAAATCGATGTGATGTTTCAGAATACCTGTAATTTGCATATTATGTTTGAGTTTAAACTTCCTGAAGGTTCTTAAAATTGAAATATAAAAGAAAGAATGTTCATTCTTTATGGCAAGTTGAAATTCTTTCAGGAGAAGAATTACAAAAAAGGAACTACAATATTTAATTTTTAAGACCTCAAGGTATTATACTATGACACGTCTCACACTTCTACATAAATATGGGTATGATTTGTGAATATATGCAGCTGGAAAGATGTCTATTTTTTGTTTGCTTTCGCTTCTTATCCAGCTGTTCAGCAGTGGCAATGGAGCTCATTAAAATCCTTCCACTCACTTGTGCTTTGCGATTTCAGGTTCACTAATATTTTTCGTTTGCTCCTATAGCACCTGAGGTTCTCATGTGGTTACGAGCAAGGTCCAGGGACTTCTGTGTTGCATACATTGTGTATGAAGTAGCCGTGGGCAGAGGTATCTACAAACCATAGAATTAAGCATCTGTGTATCCTTATTGAATTGCTCTAAGTAACCCCTATAGTTGAAGTCCTTCACTCACAAGTGTGATTATACTTACATTGGTATAAATGTGCTTGCAGCAAAATGACCCCTTCTGTTATAAAGAAAGTAAGCTACACCAATACGACAGTACTTCTATACCTCCATAACTTGCCTGTTGCAGAGGTTGCATCAATCTATCGGTCAAAAATCACAATTAACAATGACAAAATTATACTCAAACTAGCCATGTTTAAGTGGACGGAGCTGAGATCATATTTCTGTCTCTAGGCAAGAAACTGAAGACATTAATTTGTGTTCAGATTGGACTTTTGGGATATTTAAAGTATTCATACAGTCCAAATCCTGAACTTCTGGATCTCCTGAGATTTTTCCTCCAAAGAATGGGATTCCTCCAGAAAGAAATATATATATCGCAGTTTTTTTATTTTCTCCAAGTCATGGTACTGCTCTCTGCTGATTGCCTCTTCCCCTTAAATACTCGGATGTGATTGTACATGGGGACTAAATTAATAAAGAAGGTCTACTGAAGGATATTGGCTTAGTCTGAAAGACAATCCAATTCTTGTAACCTGTCTGGAGCCCATCTATGATACAACACTACCTTCAATAGACTGCACTTGATGTAATAACAATTAACACATTTTATACAACTAGTGGCTGTTGTAGTGACTGGAGTCCTCAAAACACTTTCCCCCAATTGTCCTTACCTCAGGGTTTATCTTTCTGGTCCCTTCCCTAAAGCATACTCAGTCCACAGTTGACAAGGAGTATGTGCATCTGCTAGGGTATGGGAACAACCTGATTAGTTTCCTTGCTCTCAATTATAATATCCTTTCACTTTCCAGAGTCATAGGAATGTAGGATCGTGCCTCCTGTTGATTGATTGCTGGCAGGTTTGATTATATAAATAGCACTCTGCAATTCAACAGAGTTTCAGGCAACAATGAAGGATTTGCTGGAGATGTATTCTTTCTTTGCAGTCTCATTTATCAATGTACAATTTCTCACTTGCCATTTATCATCTGCTTTTCTGTGCTTCCCTCGACATCTGGAGGATTTGTAGTCTGCTAAGTGGAGCAAGGTCTTGTCTTGAATACCTTACCGTGCCTGGTCAGGCAACATACTCCTGATTTTGCTCCATTTTAACTTTTCTTTAAATAAACTTGACAGGTTCAATATATCCTCGCTGCAAAGGATATATTTAGAGGAATCGTAAGTAATACAGAACAAACTGAAAAGCTAAAGCTGAAGGAAAATGGGTGAGACACAGAAAAATGCACCTCTAATGCATCTATGAATTTATAATAACAAGCAGTTGTAATAATTGGATGTCTTTTAACTCAAGAGGGCCATAAAATAGAGTGATGGAGTATACGCGTGAGTGCCAGGTGGGAAGCAGGTCTTACGTTTTGCAAATACTTTCAGGATTTAGAGATGTAGGATGTAAAGAAGCTCCTTACTCTCATTAGTTATGAAAACAGTTATGCATCTGGCATATCCGAAAAGTCTGTAGGATGTCTAAATATGTCTCTGCCTTACAGATGTTCCAGTCATGAATATCTGGGAAATAAGGAGAGAAAAAAAAACAAGAGAAAAAAAAAAAACTCTTTGGAAGAAAGCAAGATAAGAATTCACTTAAAAATTTGTGAGCATTTTGTTTTGATAGTGACCTTTCAAAGTTTCTTTCATCTTCATTTTCAAATGTCAAAACAGGGCATTTTGACAATTGCAAACCATTATGTATTTTCTTTCAAATTGAAATGTGGTATTTTTCACAACTGGTCCTTTCTGCAAATGGTTTCACTTTTGAAGAAAAAACATTATTTTCAGGGCTGGAAAAGGAAAGCAAAAGATAAAGCACTTCTGGAAGATTATGTTATTGTGTAT
Organism: Dromococcyx pavoninus; assembly: GCA_033558185.1. Lineage (NCBI taxonomy): Eukaryota > Metazoa > Chordata > Aves > Cuculiformes > Neomorphidae > Dromococcyx > Dromococcyx pavoninus. The sequence goes on along the minus strand of JAUMJL010000191.1, from coordinate 931,746 downwards.
CAGCAAAGCACATGGCTGGCCAAATGCACACTATCTGTACAATTCCAGAAACTAAAAGTTTTCCCAGATGAGTAATAGCTTCTGAACTGTACCTGGCTGCCCAGCCTAATTGGAACTAGCACCTTAAGCAAGAAGGGCAAGTACGACTGAGCTGGGAACTGCCCTTCCCTGAATCCATCATCTGGGATAGCCAAATCCCTGACCTGGCCACCAGGTGGAGGAATTATACAGAACAATGTGTTTTCCTTTTGTAATAACTATCAGTGCCTTGACATTTATCAGGAAAGATTTTAGCATTCCTGACCATATTCTGCATACCAAAAATTGGCGAAGGCCCAATAGCTTGTCTTTAATCTCATCATCATGGAGAAAATATCTGAACTGTTGGTTGACAAGTTGAAATGGAACTCTGGAGACATGAGTTTAATTTGTGGTTGTTACAGACTTGCATGATGTTGGGGGCACATCTTCAGACAGTTTCACAAAGGATCTTCTTGTGTTGCTGATGCTGCATCTGAGCAGCATTCTCAGCTCAGCAGGGCTTTCAAAATGTCCTGTTCATGTTGCTAAACCACACTGAAGAATGATTTCCCCCTTCTAGGCAGTATAGTCCTCTTTTATCATAGGTCCTACTGTGTTCTGCATCTCCAGCCTTTTTAATAGACAAAGGTTTTCAGACACTCACTCCATTTATCCTTGGAACTTATCCTCATTCTGTATTTCTATGCCGCCTAAAAAATCTCACTTAGAATCAACATAGAAGTGCAGCAACATCAAGCTCAGAGATGCCTCTTGAGTCTTCCTGCAGTTGACAAGTTTTGACTAAAGTCACTGCCTTGTCTATTAGCTGCTTTCTTCTTCCATTTTCCCAATAAAAGTCAAAAGTAAGTAATATTTTGAGATCTCTGTCCATCACTCCACCTCCCTTTTTAGGGTTTTAGGATGCTGCCTGTCAAAGTAGCATTTGATGTCATTACACAACAAATCAATTAACAAAAGTTGATGTCCCAGTGGACTCTGAGGAAGAACATGACAGAGCAGATTCTTTAATACTGTCACTTATGACAACTCCACCCAAGCTGATAAAAATTTGATTTTCCCCAGTTGATGCATTCAATATTGCCAACCATCACAAAATAAAATCCTAGATCTGTCATCCCGCTACTATCTCTTCAGAGAGTTCATACACCTTCTCGATGTATGTATTATGTTAAAAATTATATGTATTCAAAAGTACATGTAAATTCTTTCAAAATCTTCTAGTGAGGCAGAAGTACTCATTTAAAAAGCAGGAAAAAATGTAATAGCAACAGAAAACCAGCAACGATTAAAGTCAAAGATCTTCTTGCCTCCATAATAGCACTTCACACATTTGTCAGTCTCTTAAAAGGAGTATTTATCATTGGGCAGTGGATTATTATCAAAGCAGCTGTCAAGGTTATCTTTGAAATATCACCATTCAAGGAAGGCAAATAAAATAAACACTGATAATTTTAATGGAAAACATTCTGTGAGCTGCTTCTGTCTTTCTTAATCAACTAAGAATAGGCTGTGATTACAGTAATCATTACACAATTAATCATTATAATTACTTTTTATTGGAATAATAGTTTAAAAAGCAACTAACATATTTCTGTTCTTGCTTGACTGGAAAACATTAAGTGCTTGTCAAGAAGTTACTAAAATTATGTCTTCATAATTTATTTTTCTTTTTGTCATTTTATGTGTGTTTTTTAAAGTAAAAGTAACAGTGCAAGTTTATGCATATTGTACATACAGAAAATATTCACATAAAGCAGAGGATGCGCAGTTCTCCAGTGGTAGCAGGATACTACTTTTATGTGCTTGGCATGTCACATTTCTATATGGCTTGTATGTGCTTGCAGGTATCTATAGAACAGTCACAATTATAGGTGAGTTTGCATCAATGAAAAACCCCAACAAATTAACAATCAAAAGCCACTTCTTTTTGTGAAATAGAAATTTTATCCCTGCTGGACCTCTTATTGTTTGTGACTTCAGGCTGAGAGTAGTTCTTAGTATCTGAAGACCAGGCTAGGTGTTTGTAGCTTCTCCTGAGCTCGACTAGGGGACTCAGTTCCTCCAATAACTCCTACCTTACAGTTCAATGTAATAAAACAAGGAAAGCTAAGAGTTTGTGTCCAACAGGATTACAGTTACAAACATTTTCTACGTATATCCCTATTTCCATATCAAGCGTGTGGTGAGAGTTGTACAAGCTGGGTTGGGCTGGGATTTGATTCTCTTCCTTCACTCCATCTCTTCTCTCTCTGGAACTCCTCACAGTCCTAAAGACACAATAACCACTGTTTATGCCACATCGGCCTCTGATTCCTACAAATCTCCAAGAAGAGTCATCCAGGAATGCTCTATCTAATCCAGCCCATCAGGCTGCCTGCCTTATACTGTCCTTGCTCACAGCCCAGTATACTTTTACTATTTAAAATTCTTTAAATAAGTTCTTTCTTACTGTCTTTGCATGTCTGTGAAAAGATACAATCCTTTTCTGTCTAGTTACATTGTTGGTTTATACCATGTTTATTGTTAACACGAAAAAATTCTGAGGGGACTGTTTTGCTTCATTTAATTCTATAAAATACGACTGGGAAAATATAGTATGTTCATGGAACTTTATAATGGAGGAGGATAATTTTTTTCAAATAGGCAACCAGTAAGCAGTGTATGAATCTACTGATCTACCTAGACAATGACAAAGGCTTCCAAAATGCTGGGATTTTCCCATAAGTAAGTAATTTTCTGTTTCTTTAACAATAAACCCTAGAGCCCCAGCCTCTGGACCACATGCTGCTCTACCTTGGCAGCAAGAAAGCTGTCAGGTGCCTCTGCATGATCACAATCAGTGCATGATGAAAAACTCGAAATATACGCCTAATCATGGCTTTGTAGCATGCGTTAAGCTGTACAGACAACAATTAGTATGCTAGGCTTATGTAACTTCTCCAAATCTACAATTGTGTATCCCAGTATACAGCTGGGATACAGTTATATTTTTATATATCTCAGTAATTTTAAAAGCAGATTCTATGCAATTATTTTAAAAAAAGAGAAGAGGGAAAAAATGCAAAAAGAATTTTACACCAACACTTTATTATAGACAAGTTAGTCTGAACTGTTGGTGTAGAGCATGAATTTAGCTGTAGTGAAACAGGTGAACTCAGTGAAATAGCTCCTAAATAGTAATTCCTCCCCATGCTCCCATATTTCTGAGCACATCTTTGATTGACACCCAGGAAAAATGCTCTTAAATACCACTTCCTGCCAGTCTGGGACCCTGCTGGTGCCTTTCAAACAGGGAGTGAAACAACATGACTTGAGTTTACCCAGCAATAGATTTTTACAGATAATTGCTGGAGCATTTAGGCAGTTAGGAGAATTAAACTCAGAGCGAAGCAACTCATGTAGACATGGACACATTCTTACAGAACATCTTTGTTTGGACAGATTAATATTTTCTGACCTCTAGAAAAACTCTGACTCTCTTGAGGGGAATACTAATGCTTTGTCTACATTAGGGTTTTAATAGACACTGTTTAACTTGTCTCAATAACATAACATTTCTTTGTGGATGACTGTGACACAGTTGGTCATATAAGAACTTCAGGTAAAGATATGTCAGAAACTCTTTTTCTTTTCCTTATTCATTAAGAAATTTTTTGAGGAATCCTGTTGCAATATTCATCATTGAGGTTTGGTGTGCAACAGCATGGTATTCTGATGAATGAAGAAAAACTCTGCAATTCCATTATCTGATTGACTAAAAGTGTTGTGGGATTTGAGGCTATTTTGGACCTTTTTTAAAATTTTTCTTGATTTCTTTTAATATGAATGTAACTTATATTTAAAAAAAATCCAAAATAAAATAAAATAAATGCTTATGAAATGTCTATATTTTTAATCATCTGTATCTATTCGTAAGGTATTTAATGAATTTACAAAGAATTTAAATATCTCTAAACCTATTATTTTCAATAATGTTTTTGGCAGAACATGTGGGCCAGTTTTAGCCAAATATGATGACTAATTTCCTGCTTTAGGCATGAAGATTTTTCTTAAGCCATTGCAAGGACACTCAGTTCCAAGGACGTTTGACACACCAAAAGAAAATGTGTCTCTATTTTGTTTTCTGCCTGTTGCACCACTGACTTCTAAAATTACTCGTATCTGTGGAGTGTTTTTCTCATAGTCATTGATACTAGTTTTGTGTTTTGTTAACCTCATAATATTCTCATTTAAAAAAGCATCCATTTCCACCTATTTTGGAAATAAAACACAGAAACTTGTTTCAGGTTAAACTAAAATAGATTTAATTGAAATATGTGCAGAGCTTTTATTTCCCTTTTTGTGAGTTTGGGTTAATTCATAACAGAACACAGTCCGATGAAGTTTGCATGGCTTCTGGCTGTCTTGAGGGAATTTTTCAAAGGTGAAGAGATCTCCAATATGTTTAAAAATATATATATTTAAATATCTCTCTCATTCTTTTTTCTTTTTTTTTTAGTTTAATTAGTAAGTGCCAAAAAAATGCAAGTCCTTTAAAAATGCTTTGGGGTATGGTTAATCAATAAGAGATGGTATTTAGGAACAGAATTAGCATGTCTGCAAATTACAGACACAAGTCCCTGCACATCAACAAGATAAGAGGAAATATATCGTATTGTCTTTGGCTGCAACTTCTTAAACAAATATGCACTCTGAATTGTTGAAGGTTTTCAGTAGCATTTTCTTTCTACTCAGTTGACACCTGCTGGTGAAAGGGGTCTCTGAGTGAAGTTCTCAGATTTCTTTAGGTTAGAAAAAAACATGACAGTCTTTCAGACTAGGGTAGAGAAAACAAAGCTTTTCTGCAAACTGAGCCACGCAGGATGACTTCAACAAAAAGGAATAGGAAAAACTGAGGAAAATTAGGAAAGACTACTGTTTGTAGTGCTATAAAGTTACTAAAACCTTGAGGGTACCTAAAGTATTTGATATTCATGCCTCTATACCAAAAGGTTCAGACCATCATTAGGTGTTAAAATTTTTCATTTTAAATTGCCTTTTTTTGCCAGCACTAGCAGTATAGATTTGGAAATATCCTCAGAAAGTGCTTATCTCATCAAGAGTAAAATTATAGCATATGAAATACTAATTACAGTATTATGAAGAAAGATGAACTTTCTGGTGACATTTTATCTCTTAGTTGAATACTAATGTTCTTCTTTCTTAAAGCAGAATAAACCACAGTTTTTGGTTTCTATAATTTTCTCATCAGAATCTCTTTTTTGTATATGTACATTTTTAAAAAAGGGGGCTTAAAACCTTCCTGAGAATCCATGATTCCACAGAAACAGCTGAGTTTTGAGGACACCTGAATCAAAGTTCATCATTATACACTGAAAATTTCTTCATGTCTAGCCAATAGGATACTACAAAAAACTTGTCCTAGAGCTATATAGTTTCATGTTACTAAAAAAACAGTTATTATTTCATTTTGAAAGAAACATTAAAAAGTTCTGTTGGAACAGAATAGAGACTGTTGGGTTTTTTTGGTGTGGTTGACTCTTATTATCAAGGAATGAACTGCTTTAGATAATATGCAAATTTATTTCAGTCTTTGCCAAGATCAGGTACTATCCTCCTTTGAAAGATGATTACATTTATTTGACATCTCAATTTAAATATTGGGTTTTTCTATGTGTTCAAATAAAAACAATAGGAAAGCCGCACTATTTTTGCTTGCAGAACTTTTTTTGGTTATCTCACTGTATTTTTTGTTTACTCTGTGTTTATTCTTGCTATATGCTTGATATTGTCAGAGGCAGTTATTCTGATCTCATGAAATGTCGTACTGGGGCTGTAAACTATTAAATAAGTTTGTATAAGTTTTGGATACCTAACTAAGTAATTTCATTATGTTCCAGTCATACACAGTTCAGTTAGAAAGTCCTTTAGCCAGGGTTAAAATACTTTTTTAAAAAAGTCTCAATAAATATTTAATCTGAAAAAAAATTTGTTTCCTCATATAATAATCTGATATTTTTGTATATATGGTTAGGGTTCTTTCCTTCTCCACATGCAAAGGCAAGCCTCAAATATCCAATGTTCACTGTGTTAAAATCTAGCTAGAAGACTAACAAAGACTTATTAAATCAGTCATATGGTTTTGTTTTTGTGAATGAAAGAAAAAAAAGCGCAATCTATTCAACCACATACACATTTTCACAATTATTTATCACTATGGTTCCACATGTATTTTAACATTCTTTTTTGGTAAATATTTGTCTGTTTATATTAAGTGCAGTGCAAACAGAAATATGCAGACATAAAAAAACCCTAAAATAAATGCATTACAAAATCACATTTTTTAACAATCAAAATGTTTTTTTCTCTCACACAAAGTATTCTGACATCTTGTTATAAATTTTAGTCTCAAATTTCTTGTATATACTACTTTTCAAAATTGTAGTCTGTGTTCCATCATTCTTGGAGTTGAGTGGACAAACAGTTTCGGTACAGATGTCTCACTTGTGGAATCCCTTGAATGAATGATTTTGATCACCATAAAGCCATTTATTGTGGCTTCCATCTGGGTCAATGAATCTGTTGCAGAGGGGTTAAGCGACAGAATTGGAATAAGAATCCACTAATTGATTAAAGATTTAGTCAGTGCATAAGGAGAGTTATTTTAATGGCTATAATAGGGGATGCTTGCCTTTGTCTATTCATTTATTTTAGAGCTGTGGCGAATTGTGTATGGGGAGAACCTAATCAACTAAGAAACACCCATAAAAGCCAATGTATAGGTCTTGCTTTTGCAAACTCAGTATGTTACATTCTTACTGATTTTGGTGGGTGGGCTGTACCTGTTGCAGCTGCCACTCTCAACCCACAGATAAATCACGCTATGTAAATTCCTTCTCTAAGGAGGAAGAATAGGAATTTTGTACTGTGTGAACAAGCTGCAAACTGCTAACTATCATTCCACTGTAGTTTGTCTCCACTTTTAACATCTATTACATAAAAGGAGAATTACTACACTAAAAGATGAGTGTAATTGACGGGAGGGGGAGAATGAAAGAATGAAGATTAAGCTGAAGCCTGCCCAGAGAAGGGCAACAAAGCTGGTGAAGGGGCTGGAGAACAAGTCGTATGAGGAGTGGCTGAGAGAACTGGGGTTGTTTAGCCTAAAGAAGAGGAGGCTGAGGGGAGACCTCATCACTGTCTACAACTACCTGAAAGGAGGTTGTGACAAATTGGGTGTTGGTCTCATCCTTAGTGTCAGGGAAGGTTCAGACTAGACATTAGGAAAAATTTCTTCACTGAAAGGGTAGTCAGACACTTGAATAGGCTGCCCAGGGAGGCTCGTTAAGTCACCCGAAGGTGTTTAAAAGATGTGTAGACTAATTGCTCAGGGATATGGATTAGGAGTGGAAAGGAATGATTGTATTTGATGGTCTCATAAGGGTTTTTCCAACTAAGTAATCCTATTACTCTGCCTAGATTTTGACCATATCACCATCCTCTGAGTCACTAAAAAGTCATTATGACCATTATTATCTCCTCGCATTCAAAGTCAGGCAGGTGAAGTGGGTCCTTCTGCTTCAAAAGGGCCTTTTGCTAAAAACAGAACCACTTCTAATAGCTCCATAAATCAAATGCACTAAGATAATAGTTTTTACCTGTGAGTCTGGGGGTTGTTTATTGCAGATTAAATACTTAGAAAAATATGTCATCTTATTTCTCAGCGTAACCTGTAGACAGCAGTTCAATCCTAAGGCAGTATTTTCCCAGAATATATTTGCTGTGAAGAAATGGCTATCTCAATGAACAGAATAACTACAGACCCTGAATTCTTCAGCAAGAAGTGTATTTTCAGAAAAGATATGTAGTAAAGGAATAAGGCACATCCTCTGTTGTTGTAATGAATGATCACTTTGTATATACGTAAGTAAAAAAACAATATTATTGACACTTACATTTATACCTTTCTGCAGAAATACAAACCTGCAGACAACACACTAGGTGATGTTTTCATAAACCAGATAGGCATTTATCCAGGTATTGAATATGTCACTATCACACAATTTGTCTTACTGTGACTTTGAATTATGTCCATCTGCACATATTTAAAATGAACCACAGTCAATTGATTAAGTGGAGGAGAGATGGATTTTTAGACTAGACTGTGATTACAGTAACTGATTTGACTTTCGAAAGTTGTAACCTCAGCTATGCTTGGCAACTGGGACATTTACAACAATACAAGAAGCCTGTACATGTTTTAAGGTTAAACCATTCTCTGACTATCTGTTACAAAAATGAAATTTCATTCAGTTATGTTTTGTTTCCTACATTTATCCTGTTTCTCTGCCTGCCCAGATGTCTTTGGGCTGTGGGATTTCAGTGCAGAGTTTGGAAGAACTGGTGGCTATTATTCCAAATAAGATTTTCCTTGTGAAAATCTGCCTTAACAATAGAATTTCCCATTGAGCAAAAAGTGGTCATTTTTTCTGTTTGGTTTCCATTCCTACTCAATGCATGGAGTAGTTTGAAAACGCTATGTTATCTTTATGTTGTTAATAGCCTTCGCGAAAAAAAATCAAAATAAAATGTAAAACCACTAGAATAGTATTTCATACAATAGCCTATGTGAAGAAGTGAAACAAAAATTGGTGCTTTCAGACCTGAATATATTAGCTGATAATACTTGCTCCTTACCTGCTAACACTATTTCCAATCTGTCATTTTTTCCAATGAAAATTTATTTTTAATAGCTTAGGACATTGTGAAACTCATACTGTTTTTCCTTAGAGACATTGAATCTTTGGCTTTTGTCAAAGATTTTTTTAATAGACAGGTATATTAAGTAACGTAATTTTGTGAATATTATAGTGGGAATTATTCCTGCCAGAAGCACATGTGGAAAGCTATTTAAAAGCAAAAAAGAGTATGCAGCTGTAATTGTTTTCATTTTGTGTTAAGAAGACCCACATACTGTGATAGTACATAGGAGAGCTCCTGTCTAAAAGAGAGCTCCTATTATCTGTTCTATATAAACAGTGACAGAATTCCCTTCTCCAAAAAGTGTAAAGAGAATAGAACCAAGAAGTATAAAGGAAAAAAATAGAGGGGGTAGGCAAATTTTCTTTCAAATGTTCAGATTATATATTAGATTTTAAACTGTGAATAAATGGTCAGGTTTTTCTTTTAGAAATCTTTCTGTATTGTCAGGGTTGTACCTGACTGTGTATCACCACTTTGACCCTCAGAGAACAAACATTAAGCATAATAGGAGAGATCTTTCTCTGTGGGTCTCTGAACAGAGTCAGGTTTCCTGAAGGGCAAGTCTCTGGGGAAAGAAAAAATAGTTTGTGGTCAAGTTGCCAGAAATAAGGATTGTGTTGTCTGACTGGTTTTTTCAAAGCCTCAGGTGCGTTTGTGTGCAGAACATTTAAGATATGCATAGACTGCATTGCTGACCTCACTGTTCTTAAAGCCATCATCCAAAGCATCCACTGGTTGCAAAAAGTGTGAAAAGCAGGGAATAGCACTGTTTTGATTACACTTCATTGTGCATCACACAATGAGGATCTGTAACAACAGATAATACCTTCCTCCTGCAGCTGAGTGCTGGTCTGTGCTCTCCAGCAATGATTCTGCATTCGGAGTTTCATCTGAAGCAATTGAATTAGATGTTTGACACCTCAGCAAAGAGAGAAGAGAGAGATCCTAACCAGATGACTGTTCAACAGAGGATTTACAAAAACAAATGTCACTGAACCACAAAACACAGCAAAGTCATGGGGTAATGTTGGACTGTGCAGGAATCAGGAAGCCAAATAAGCAATTTTATTTAGCTCTGAATGAGCAATTTATCTGCGAGCCTTACTCTAAGTATGCATTTACCTCAGTGGGAGTATTCATATGCTTAAATTTAAGCATATGCTAAGTATCTTGGACGTTTGGGACTCATTTACATCTTTAAGTAGGAGAAGAAGCGTAGGCGATAAAGTCATTTCTGGAGCTCAGGCAGGTATATACATAAAATTAAAAATATGAAGAACAAATGAGTAAATAGTATACTACAGTGATAAGTGCCTACCTGTAAATTGTTAGCAAACTCGAACCATTAACATGAAGTCACGTTTCCAAAAAGGCAGTGTGAAGAGTTACTGTTAATGCATGTCATAAACATCTCTAATTATCAGCAGACTTAAATGCACTCAATATTTTACAAAAAATTAGAAAATGGCTTTGTGGCTATGCATGTATAATTTTCTCATGTCTCACTGATAGCAGAGACTTGCTTTCTTTGATTCCTGCACAGCAGGCCTGTGTATGGGTGTCAGAGTTCAGGGTTGGTGGGAGGGAGGAAAAAAATGAGATGAGGAAGCTTATTACAGCATTACGTTTCTGCCCATGCTTTCTGTTCACAGCTCCCTTTATGACCTTATCCCCTGGCAATAATGATGCTACTGTAACGTGTTCTTCTACCGTACCCTCTGAAGGACAATAGGTAGAGACAAAACACTCTGCAAGGTTAAGATAGCAGGGGAATAGTGAGGTTTACACAATTAGCCCATTTCACAGCACAAGACCTACACAGATGGTTTAATACTATAGTATGGAGAGAAAATTCAGTACATGCTGGGACACCCACCTATACATAACCACTGAAGGTATATTTCTTCCAATTCTTCCCCTTTTCTTGAGTTCTCACAGCACAGTTTTTCTCTGTGTGCAAGCACACAGTTGTACATGGAAACCAGGAATGATAATGTATAGGCTGCGTGTGTACGTTTTTTATCTCTGCATGCCACAAGTATTCCATCATGAAACCACTCATGAATTCACACATGTAATTGTATTTATTTCTCTGTGAAACTATGACATTTTGTAACTGGAGAGCAAGTTCTATTCCATGTTCAACTACAAGCGAAAAAAGTGCAGAAAGAATAAAAAAAGGAAGAAGATATTAGATAAATAATAAATCCATTTCTTCTAGAACTTGGAATAGTTGGAATTTCTTTATTTTAAAGACTGTCTCTTTGACGAAACACAGAGCACAAATGAACATATGAAAAATAAAAAAGTAAATATAAAGGCATTCTGAATCTATCACTTTTATGTTACATTTATCACAATGATATTAGAGTGCCAAGCTCACACACAGTCACAAGGAAGGCAAAAACAAATAGTGTACGCAATATTCTGTAGGAAAACCATTCTCAAGCTACTGCCTGAGTGACTGTAAAAAATATGCCCTTGCACTTCTGGATAGTAATGGAAGTGCCAGAATCAATTATCTCTAAAAGGTCTTGGGCACCAGGAACAGACACATCTGACAAAGCAAGGTGCGCTTGCCATGCAGTTAATTGGGTCTAAGATATGTAGCACAAACAGCAGCTCCCTCGTTATTGTACAATCCACTTTTCCAGTCCTTTAAGGGGCAACCCCATTACCAGAGCTGAAGAATGGGGAGTTACATACCCAGATTGGACACTCCATATTTACAGGGCAAGTTAGGAGCCTCTTGGGTAAGTTTTATTTACGAAAATCACACGTACATGTGCACTTGGGATAAATGATGAGACAGAACCACTGGGACATGAAGTGGAGCTGTTGCTGCTAAGAAAGCTCAGTGTGGTGAGGTCATTTTGAGGGCTGGCTGTATATATCCACACTGAGCAGGCTAACCAACACACCTGCTTATTGAAGAATTCATAACTTGCCTGTTAACATCATCTATAGTTTGCAGGGTGGCACAATTTTTTCATGCTGGGGTACTTTATTAGTGCTAGTCTACATGAGACTAAAGAAGCTGCTCAGGACTATCAGATACTGAAAAGAGCTCCACTGAAGGTCTATCGCTATGAACAGTCTCTTGGTTACAGATGTGCAAAACAGGATAAATTAAGCTCATGACTGTCCTTAAATTTCGACAATGGCTTAGGTTTATTAATAATATCAATTTATGCAATAAGTAAACAAAACTTCAGATGAAAGCTGTTTTTTTTCCGAGGATTTCTATTCTCCTGTAACAAAAAAAAAAATCTTTAACTATGTAACAACAGGAAAGATTTGCGAAAAATAAATAAATATGGGAATTATTAAGTGCTGAATTTGACAGTGGAAGATCTTATGTATCTGAAGCTTCCAAGTGACCCATACTTAAACTAGCCTTTAAATTACATTACAAATTATAGAAACACAGTGGTTTAATAACTACTACAGTATTCTCCTGTTGCTGTTATTTTTTATTTAATGGGAAATTACTGAACTGAACCAAGATGATGACTCTACAGTGCCAGATGCTTTATGTGTATAAGGTTGTTTGCACGGTTGTACCATCAAACATAAAATTTGAAAATGTAATTTAGCTAAAAATCAAACCTTTTTGGCTTGGTAGGAAGAAGATCTACGGGCTCAGATCTTAAAGAAACAGAAATGTGACTGAGTAATGCCAGCCTAGCTCGTCAGCTACAGCAAAAACCTTGAATAAATAAGCCCATATCTAACATGTTTTGTAGTGTGTGAATCATCCATAGCCCCTTTTCGTATCCTTAATATCTTTCTTGACTTTCTATCAACTTTGTCAGAAGATGTGATTTTCAATTATTCTTTGCTGCTGGATATTTTTTGCTTCAGAAAACTCTTAAGTGAAATAGTGACATTATGTCACATGTACAGTGGCCTGGCTGGTCGTGGAAATATTGTATTCACTGTATGAATATTTCAGTGCCAGTCTATAAAATGCACATGCCGATGTGGCTCAAAGGGCATGGTAAGGGAGACATATCCTAGATTCACTGAATTCTTATCCTTCTGAAATAAGAAAGGTAAGCAAATATGCAGGCCTCTTTACTCCTGTTCTTTCTGAGACTACCAGTCAGGAAAGAGTGTTATATACAATATAATTTATTTTAAATACTAGCCAGATGTATTAGACACATTTTTGTATGATACTTTTCTATTAATGACTCATAGCTAAACCTACAAGTTATTTGATCTTTGAGTTGTATTTTTTTAAGAAGAAATGGTCCTTGCCTCCTATTTTCTTTCAAAGTTAAGCAAATGCTTAAGCACTTCATTAATTTTTCCTGATATTGATTATAAACTTGGATTTGAGAATGCATTGCAACTCTCTGGACATAAGTTTATCTTCCGGACTTAAGCCATAGAAGAGAACCAACATATGTAAGAAATTCTGATGTATGTATCAGTAATATATGTCCTGGGACTAGCACATAAAGGCTTAATGTTTATTAAGAGTACCATCCCCTAAAAGTTTTTTTTTTAAAAAAAAACCAAAACCCACCAACAAAAAAACAGCCAAACCTTAATCGATATCAGGCTTGGGGAAGACTGGCTGATTATGAGCCAGCAGTGTGCCCAGGTGGCCAAGAAGGCCAAAAGCATCTTGGTCTGTATCAAAAACAGTGTGGCCAGCAGGACCAGGGCAGTGATTGTGCCCCTGTACTGGGCACTGGTGAGGCCACACCTCTAGTGCTGTGTTCAGTTCTGGGCCCATCACTACAAGAAGGACATTGAGGTGTTGGAACGCGTCCAGAGAAGGGCAACGAGGCTGGTGAAGGGGCTGGAGAATAAGTCCCATGAGGAATGGCTGAGGGAACTGGGGTTGTTCAGCTTGAAGAAGAGGAGGCTAAGGAGAGACCTCATTGCTCTCTACAGCTGACTAAAAGGAGGCTGTGGCAGAGGAAGTGTTGCTCTCTTCTCTCAAGGGACAGGTGATAGGACAAGAGGAAATGGCCATAAGTTGTGCCAGGGGAGGTACAGACTAGATATTAGGAAGAATTTCTTTACTGAAAGGGTGGTCAGGCTCTGGCACAGCTCTCCAGGGATAAGGTTGAGTTACCATCCCTGGAGGTGTTTAAAAAATGGGTAGGTGAGTTTTTGAAGGATATAGTTTAGTAGAAGATGGGTGCAGTTGTACTAGATGATCTCAAAGGTCTTTTCCAGCCGGAAGATTCTATGATTCTATGTTATCTAGCCTGAGAATGAAATTTAAAATGTGTTAGAATGACTTTGACAATCTCAATGTTACTCTTTTCATAAATGTCTTCCATCTCGTGTCATAGGATTCCTTTGGTGAAACTCTACTGGAAAACTGGTTTCTAAGCTAAAATCCCTTAGAGTTATTGAATGCGAAAGCTATCTTCAGGCTGGTATTATATTAAAATTTTCACACAGCATAAGATTTAGCAGTTTACTTGGAGTGTGTGGCTGAGTAATATTTTTATATGTACTTGTCTAAAACAAGCATTTCTTCACAATATATAGCCTAAACCTCCCTTTTTCTCACAAAATTCTCAGTATTCCTACTTGGATTGAATGTACGTAGACAAAATATTTCTGTTTTTCTAAAAACTACTGTGATCATGTTGAGATACCAACCAGCTAATGAAGTTGATGAGAATAGGCAGATGAATTCCAATTGGGTTCCTGCTATCTATATCTGGTGTGTTCCATCACATTATCTCTTACTTGACCTACAGCATAATATGATGTGACAGCTCTTAATATCAAATGAAATGACAAAATATAATATGACAACGACGTAAAAAATACACTATTTTCAGATGGAGATTCTACCCTTCATTTCCAGTGGGTTGTACACAGTCTAGAATAACACAAAGTGATGAGATGACAGTGTACGACAACTGTTCCACATACCTAGGAAATATTACAGTCTACCATCTTACCAATGTGTTTTCAGGCAGCTCAGTTTAAGAACTACATTTATAAGTAAGAGTTGTGTAATTATTTGATTACATTACATTAGATATAGCTCCTGTGTAGCTTGAGTGCACTGAGTTCATTACAGATTTTAACTTGGAGAGATTTCTTGAGACTTGAATGTGTGAGCAAAGATTGCAGGACTTGGGACACTTTCTGCATTCAAAGTCTCTCGACTGACAGCCACCATCACTGACAGCATGTTACTGTCAGGTGATCAGTCATTTGTACTTCTTACCTCCATAACAAACCTCCCTTCTGTTATTTTGCCATTAGAAGGGGTTATGCAAGAGGATTGTTCTCTGGCCCAGAGTTAATAAACAATGTGCTCTGACATGGCTCTGTGGGACCCTTTTTATGGCCCTTTTAGAAAAGATGTGTCCACACATTCCTACAGTCTAAACCAACAGCACTTGAACATGGCTGCATGGCCCTTTTATTTAAATTTGTGTATATATTTTATATATATATACACACACACACACATTTCTGTGCAAGTTGGTTTGACAGAGTGTCTTTCTCCAAGGAATAAAGTGGACTTCACAGAGAGAAGCAGCACATTTAGCTCTGAGCTTACTCTTCTTGAATTGTCTTGAAGACATATAGACAAGCATAACCTAGCAATAAAGCATGGGTTGGAATAACAAATAGTTTGGAAAATAAAATTGTATGATCTTGATTAGCTTAAAGATGTATCACGTTATCTCTATCACATGTTGTAGCTCCTTACCATGAGCTTGAAAGATACCTCACTCTCTTCTGAACTAATGCATGTAGTGGAACAAACCTCTGTTTTTTCCTGTTGTAAAATTTTTGTTTCCTCTTAGAAGTACAAGAGTTTGACCTCTCCAGTAAATAGGATTAAAGTTCTTAGAACCTTGAAGGCATTTGTTAATTATTATTCACAGCATCCTACCAGGAAGATAAGAAATTGCTGTTGCTCCATCTTATATATTGGGAAAAAATAGAAGCACAGAAAAGCTAAGGTATTTACCAGGTCTTTTGTCTGTGTCTCAACTAACACCAGGGGTTCTGGACAGCAGATGCTGAATTTATGTGATTACATGGTATTTGAAATAAATACAGGAAACCATTATCTTTAAAAAAAAAAGGTGAAGCACTTTTTTGTCTTACTTAAGAATAATTATATTCATATTCTTAATATTCATCCCATTGTGTGCATTCATTTCTGAAAGCAAATATGTGTATATTTTATGAACTCTTAGGAAAATCTGAAGCTAAAACTATTAGAATAAACCACTCAAATGTGTACATTCCTTTCAAAGCTTTTAGCAGTGCTTAAGCTGCTAAGTTTCAACAGCAGAGTTAATGTTACTCTGCCATTGTACACCAGCTGAATGTCTCTCTTGTAATTTTCTATTATATTTTTTCAGATTCTTCTTTCTCCCTGAGAGGTTACTTAGTTTTCTGCAGTTATTCATAAAACCTACTGTTCCACACTAATATTGAGCAAACATACCCCTCACTGCTGCCTGCTAACACTTGTTCTGTTTTCAGATCAGATTCCTTTCATCAAGGAGATCCTTCCTTCTTACCATTTGTTGGTGTTTAGATATGACATCAAACATCCTATGAGAAACAGAAGATTCTGAAGATGGGATAGGAAAACTTGAAATGAGAAATAATGCAGAAAATTCCATTCTCTTGTGATACGGAACATATTTTTCCCCCCGTCAGATGCTCCACATCCGTTATAGGCTATTTGATACTTGTGCATTAATCACTTCCTGTGTCTTAGACCAAATGACAGGCAGTTCACATTGTCCCAATTCATCATAAAGCCAAATATGTGTTTTTGTAATAGGGGTCAGAAAGTATAGCCTAACAAACCCGACGAAATATAGTGAAGTCTATGATACTGCTGTAGGTTTATGATCCAGGAGTAGACAGGGGATTCATAAGTTTCTTGGTGTGGAAATCACTCAAAGGAAACTTAAACCAACAGAAAAGTCTTTATACCACTGGTCACTTGAGGAGGCTTTCCTCTTTTCATTCACTCATTCTTTCTTTTTGGTGAAGTTTTCTTACAGCTAGCTTGCTCTGGGACAAACACTAACTTTCCTCCTAAGTTCTGCTGGAATTCCACTTTGGTGGAATTCCCTGGAGTCTCTGAATCTGCATTTCAGACAGGCAAGACAGAGATTCCAGGTTCTAAGACCATTTTTTAACCATTGTTTTTTTCAACAACTTTTTTTCCTCAGTGCTAGCTGTGTGCTCTAGAAGAGATAGAATGCCAAGAGCACTGGGAAGGGTCGGGCTTTGGGAAACAGCTGTAGAGCAGCAAGTGCTTTATAAACTTAACCCGAGATGGGGTTCTCATCTTCTCTACCACTAAGAGAAAAGAACATTTTTGGGCCTCTGGAGTTTACTGAAGGTTACTACATGACACAAAGACAGGTATTATTTGGTAATAAGCACGGGGAAAGGGAGGAGAGGTCACAGTAAACAGCGACTTATATTCAAACCTTTTCTTTTTTATGGACTGTCTGTATTTTTCCATTTCTAAACCTCACTGTTCTACTAGCTTTCCAAATGAAAAAAATCGCTTCAGAATACCAAAGTCTTTGAGGTGACTTTTGAATGCACATTCTAAGGAAAACCTGTAGCAAATCCTTTTCAGAGCTTTGTTTCAAATGTAATCTAAGAAAATCTGTACACACCTAATATAGAGGTATAGACATTGGATTGAGCCTATTTCTTTTGATGAGTTTTAAGACAGCCTGAAAATTAGAAAAAAAATAAAATAAAGAAAACAAAACAACAAAACCCCACATAGAAATACTGAAAAGGACAAAAAAGCCAAACCAAAACATACAACTCAACAACAGCTAGATGTTTTCAAGTGGTCTGAAAACTGTGAAGTATGTAAACACCACCATAACTAATGTCTCATGTTTATATCTCAGCATTTGTATAACAAAATGCTCATAATCTTTAAAAATTGCCTATACTGGGAGCCATTTGTGTGCAAGGTCGTTCATCATCATATCATCTAATATTATCCATATGAAAGTTAGTCATCAAAGGTAATTATCTACAGCCAACAGAATGAAAGTAGCAGCTCCACAGACAATCCAGCCTACATATCTCAGACATCTACCCTTGAAAGGAATGAGTTGCTTAGTACTGATGCCTATATCTCTCTATTGCATTCACAGGCAATTGAGTAACTCAATTACATTAACTGACCAAATATTTTATGACTAAAATTCAACAGAATAAACAGCACCTGAGGCAGATAGGCTTTGAAGGAGAGACTAAGATCTCACCTCACCTAAATTGAGGTTTAGTAATGTTCAGTAGACCTCATCATCTGCTGAGAGAATTACCTTATAGAAAGCCCTGTCTGTTAGGGTTGTTGAAGACTGTAAGTTTTGGAGGGAGGCTTGGTGAAAATAGCCTTCAGAATCCACAATGAGGGAGGAATGGATTCATGCATGAATGCATATATGCTTAAGGTTGTTATAAAATGAAACAACTAATTGAGCCTGGAGGCTTTGAGTATAACAGTAATAAACAAAACCCAGAAATAATGCAGTAATTGGAACATGCTAAATTTTGGAGGTTTCTTTGATGTGTGATAGGAAGTAATTTGAATCAGCATGAGAGACTGAATCAAGCAGTATAAGCTCTACCATAACCCGCTGGGGTTAATGTTCTTCTGACTTGATAAAAGGTTTCTCGAGGCAGTAAGTAAAGTTCATGGGGAATAGGAATATAAACACAAACAGAAGCCACTGAAACATAAACTCTAGTTTTCCCTTCCCTCTCAGCTCTCTTCCTTCTTCCCAATATCAGTTTGTCATGAGGTTCTTAGCATCATAACATATGATAAAAAAACTATGTGTATATACGTATATGCTTATTTACCCAACAATTTGGAGAGAAAGTTCCTATAACGGAGCACATGTAAGGTAATTCTCCATCTACTAGTAGAAAGCTTGGGCACAAATATTTTCAAATGGGACCAAAACCTTATTTGAACACTGTAGGTTCGGTCACATCAGTTTGACTCAGGTTTAGTAGTTCCTGACAAAGCAAAGGCTATAGCCCCTCTCTGGCATGTTGGAAATGAGTTGGAGGGAAGTCCAGACATTTTCTTGCACAGACCTTGTGTGTTCGGCCAGATCAATGTGTGTCATTACCAAGAGGTGTTTTTTACAGTGGTTCTGCTTTCCAGAAGTGCCATTTTGTCACATGAAAGAGTGAGTCGTATCAGATGCAGCTGACAATCTGCACACAAAGATAATGGCTCAAGTGGAAAGTGTTAGCTGCTGAATGAAGAACCAGAAGAGCTTGGCTTTAAAGCTTCCAGATTACATAAAGCCGCTGTGTTGTTTAGGGTCTTTAGGGAAAGAATAACAGACAAGTTAGTTTACTATGAAAAATTATCACTAGAGAATACAGTATGTAATAAGGTGTATAAGTAAGTGTCACAGAAAACTGCATAGAAAAAGAAACAAAGCTTGCAACATTCTTCCACATAATGGCTTTGTAGAAACATTGCAACATTACACAAAGCTTGGAGTACAAATATGAACGCCTGCAGACTCTGAAATGTGGTGAGCTGTAGGGTACAGGAACCCACAGAGCAGCAAAACCAAAGGTTTAATGGTATTTTAAATGTTATGACTAAACAGAAGGAGAAATCTACAATATAATCCTTTTCAAAATCCTTCGTGCATGGCAAAATAGGTGGAAGCTCTGGTGCTGTTCTCTAAATCCAGCTATGACTGACTAAAGATCAAATGCTGTTAAAGGCAACAGTTAAGGGAAATAGTTTTCAAAAGCAGAGCTTACAATATTATTGAAGTCTGTGCTGCTTTTTTTATAATCATTCCTCTTAGTTTGGTGCCCCACTGATGCACATGCATGTTTCTGTTCTAAACACACGCTCCCCTGGCAATGAACATATTTTGCTTCCAAAGAGAGAAAGTTACATGGTCAGAGCCCATTGCATAAGCCTTGAAATGAAATTCCCTCCCATTGGAGGTTCCTGGAAACATAAGGAAATGGCTCGGATTTCTAAAGTAAGGTGCTGCTGGATTAAAAAACTGCGAGACTTTAAAGTATTGTAAAATTGCCCCAGTTTCCATGGAGTTTCATCAAGTGGAATTCAGACAGCACTAATGCAAGTAAAATACATTAGAAATGGATATTGCCATCTCTTCTGCCAGACACATCTGCCTGCGTGACCCTGTAGCCCCCAGGCTTTCCTTGGTATGAGTCAGATGGGAAAACAGGAGAGGGCTCATTGCATGAGAGTGACATGAAGATGCCTTTAATGTGTTAAAATTCCTTTTCAACATAGCTGTCCTTTTACGACTGACAGATAAACAAAAATGTTCTTCTTGTAAGTAAGTTACATGGCCTTCTGATTATTTTTTTTACCACATCTAAAATCCATTGTAAATTTCTTTTTGAACACACAAATCTCAGACTTGAAGAGGGAAAATTAAGATTAATGTGCGCTATTCAATAAGCAAGAAAAGGAAAACAAGACAAAATAGAAATTAAAGCCCTCAACTTTGAGAATATATTTATTTTATTGTCTTCATATGAAACTTTGTCTGTTGCAAGTCCTGTTTTTAGCCAGCTGTTTAGTTAACAGAAATATTGATCAAGCTTTTTCTGTCAGGAACAAGAGAAGGTGCTGACTGTTTTTAGGAAACTGTAGTAAAAGATCTGTAATTTGATAATTGCTTGTTCAGGAAAGATTTCACTTTATTCCCTGATGTAAACTCTGGCTATTTGGTTTCCTTTAATTATTTTTTTTTTAATAATTTTGATCTTAGCCTCCTAAAACCTTCAGTGTTAAAGAAAGAAACACAATATTATTATTACTTTTGCAGATTATGCTTTCTAGATTTTGTCTCTGTTTAGCTGAAGTGATTATGCTTGTTTGTGAGAAACTATTTATTTTTTCCTCCAATTTTTCATCTTGTGAGAAGATTGCCCATAGAAGAGTCCCATAGATTTTTTTTTTCAAACTGGAGCTGTAACTTGACAGCCACTCCTACAGCCTTTCTTATTGTTGGATCTCCCATGACAACAGGCATTTTTTTAAAATTAGGACTTTCCTATCTTGTAGTGTTTGGAAAGCTCAAAAAGTACCTCTGATGTGTTTTTTAGCTAGACATGAGCCCATGATTCAGGAGAAATTTCCTGTCTCTCAAGTACTGTTGGTGAATCAAATCTTCAGATTGGAGCTTGGAAATTCACAGGAACAGGACTGTGTACCGTGTAAAGTAGAAAAGCTTTTTTTCTCAAAATATTGAATAATCAAATAACTAAGTTAGACAATCCTCCTGTAATTATTTTGCTCCATTAAGTGTTCCATCCATCAGAAATTAATTGGTGTAACTAACAATACAAGTATTCTCTCTTCTTTCTGTGCCATTGTAATGATCTGCATGCCATTACTTGGCATCGTTAACTGAAATAAAGACTGTCTTCATTTGATGAACAAGGCTGTCACCTTTCCCGGATTTTTATTTATTTTTAGTCTGATCGAAAGTAGTCAAACATTTTTCCCTACAGTTAAAAGTTCAGTAGTCATGCTTAGAGTTTATACACTCCTGAAACTGAGTTGATTCTTGTATGACAAACTTTAGTTGACTCTGAAATGAACTATACTTAAACCAAATGTCTGAAAAAGAGTTTTGATGCCAAAGTATACTATCAATATAGCCCCAAATTGAAAAAGATATTAGTTTGTCATCCTACTGTTTGGTACTTGATGGTGACTAATTTTTGAGGATGTTTCTGAGTCCATTTTAAGGAAAATTTTCAAAATATCATAAGAGAACAATTTACCAAAATCCTATTACATCTTTGCGAGGGGAGGTTCAGATTTTTAGAATTCTGCATTAATTTTGAGATGCTGTTACTTTTCACTGATATGGGTTGCTTTAGTCTGGAGTTCCTATTCGATCACTAATGAGTGGATTCCGTCCTCATACAGATTATCTGAGGACCAAGGAAGTCCATTTTATTATATTCTATCTTTCACATGTTAAGCACCTACAACACTAATTAATTTTCTCCTAAAATGTGAAACGTGAAATCCCATTTGCCATCATTTAGACTGTGAAATATTAGATTGTAGGCTAAGTTGGATTTCCTGCTGTATTCAGTGGTGAGAGATACTATGTGGAAAATCATCCTAACTTCAGTATTCACAGTAATGAGAGAGACCATACCTTCCAAAGATGCCTCTGTTTTCCTACTGACCACAGGCAGGACCTTAGTAATACCTAATTTTAGAGAGGTAAACCTTGATTAGGAGAATCACAGCCTTACTGACAAATGTTTACTTATCCAATTCAAGAGACATCGAAATAGCATTTTTCACATCTAGGAAGTATCTGTGATTCCATGGCAACCTCCTCTGACAGAATGTGCAGATTGACAGCTTATTTGTCTGTTTGACGTAAGCCATATTGCAGGAGTTTTATTGCCTCTATAGTATCCTGAGAAGCAGTTTAAAACTCCTTTCATTCACATTGAAGCAAAGCAGGTGTAATTCAGTGAACCAAGAAATAACTCTTTATACAAGAGCAGAATTAGGTCTTTTTTTTAAAAAAAAAGTTATAACAGGTGTATCAGGCATGTCTAAAGACCTCATAATGAATGAAAAGGTTAAGGAGAAAAAGAGAAACATAAAATAAAGTGTGACACACAGGAAGGAGCTGATATTATCTGCTTGCTTCAGTAACTGTTGTTTTTCAATTTTATTTTCCACTTAGGTAAACTAATACTTTGATTTTACCATTTTTGAGTTTTTCTTCTAAGAAGTTAATGCTTTCACTGAAACTGTCAAAAATATAGAGGCTCTCTGTTTGTAACTAGAGCTTGTAAAGCTTACTAAAGATGATTTTTTTAGTGATGCAGTGATTGGTATCTTGACTCTTGATAATCTGTTGTAGCAAACAGGCTGCTCATACTAGTCCTCTGTTCACTCTTTCCCTGTGTCAGTGAAATATATTCTCCTTTTTCTTTAAATAAACTGGACTTAGTTCAGTTTTTTTTGAAGTTCTATTTCACCTTCATGGAATGTGACCCCAGTAATACCAGAGAATAATTTTGTAACCCACGTTTTATATAGGAGACATCTCCCTGCATTACTGCTGCTTCAGCTTTTATTTGATATATTTTTAAATAACAGCCCATTTTCTGCTGAGCACAGCTCACTGCCTCTAATGCTGTGGTTCTGAGGAGTTTTAGATGGTGCTGTGCTGTAATTCTTTGTTTATTTTTTTAAAAGTAGATGCAAGAGGCATAATGACCAGCAGGAAAAAATAAGTGGTTTTAGTTTTCAAACCAAAAAAAAAAATTGATTGGATTAGTACAAAACAAACTCAGTCTGTGTTCTTGTGTACTTCTGAATTGTTGGTTTCTTTTACTCTCTCTGTCCCTTCATATATATATTTTTGTACTTCTGTTTATTTCTTTCCCACAGCTCTCCTCTGACAGCACCACCCCCTCTGGCTATCCTTTTCAGTCTGTTACTTACTGGGTAGTCCATTTTGAGGGCATCTCACAGCTTGCCACCTTCATTTACTTTGCTTTTGTGCAGAAGAGCATCATCACAGAGGCTTTTGTTCATATTTAAGCTTATTAGTGTCTCTTTAGGGACCTCTACTAGTTTTCCTTCATGCAATATATGCTTCTGAAGTTCAACTGGAGACATATATAAAATCACAAAATGGAGTATTGAATCTGGTCTAAATTTCTCTAGCTAGGACGCCAAAGTGATTTATCAAACAAAAGTGCAGAAGCTTATCTGACCCTTTGAAATTCAGAGTTACCTCTATGATACTGAGCAAGAAATGTCCTGGTAAAGGCACTTCTGAGAGGCTTTTTGGTTTAGTTCACCGGAAAAGGTTTGGAAGCATCCTGTCATATGATATCACTTTAAGAACTGGTGCAATCACCATAACATATGTTTTTTAAAATACATTATATTTTTAAAAGTATGACTCAAAAGTTTCCTTTAGATTATATTTGTGAGTCAAGACTGTATCTTACCGTCCCTTAAAACTAGTACCTACATTCCTAGGTGTTGCAGGCGAAAAATCAACTCAATTCATGTGGTTTAAATCAAACCTGTACCAAGGAGGTATGTCGATCCATTAGCAACATATCATTATCTTGCAATCAGTGAGCTATACAGTCAGGATCAATTCAACAATAAAACAAATAAACCACATCACCAGATATTTCCACAATGCTAATGAACACCTACGTGTTTCAGGGAGACCTCCTGTAACTAATACTCAAAAGTTGTAATCACACCCACACATCCCCACAGAGACAGAGTTGAGTCAACACAACACTTCCCAGGAAATGGAGGTTACAAACACATCTCTTTCTTCTCAGAGCTTTTTCCCAGTTTTCATTCACCTCCTGTTCTGAATGTGATGGTTGTACCCCTGTGGGTACCCACACCAGTAACTACAGTCTCCTAATCCTCATCTGGGTGCAGTGATGCCTGCAAACACCAGGTGTGGTTCTCTTCTTTCTGCCCTCACAATGTGGGGTAGGAATGGAACTGTATTGCTTTTATCTTTCCACTATTTTTTTTAACTTTTAGGTAGCATGTTCCACTTTTACCACCCATTCTTGTAAATATATGTGCACACTAATTCACATATTCTTGCACGGTTGTCATGTTGCAGCAAAGTTCATGCATGTCATTGGGAATCCTGCAAAGTGCTCAGCTAAGTTATTATGTGGCAGAGCAGTTCATATGATCATTACTGATTCGTCATTTACTTATTCATCTTTTGTTCAGTATAATGAAAAAAAGACACATAGTAGCAGTACCATCCTGGTTTCACCTTTCTTAAGCACTTTCCTAAAAATTCCCTGAAATTCACTCCAAATACCTCTTTGTGAGACCTCAGTTTATGGAAAATCTCTTGGTTTTATTAGAAGAGAAAAAGATCTTTAAAATTTTTTTTTTAATATGAGAACTTCTGAATTGTTTTTCCCTTTGCTTCCTGCTTGGCTAAGTAGCTTAGCTCTTTGTCATCTTGCAAATACAAGAAAAGATCCAAGTAATTATTTTTTTTAAGGAAGAGCTTAGTAAACACCAACTGGACTCCAGAGAAGCTTTATTTTGATTTTAATAAATATCTATGTTGGACATTCCTGCAAATGTCATGGACTACAATAACATCCATATTACTTCTGCTTTAGAAATAAAATGTACTGTTCTGAAAAGCAGAGATACTGTGACTTGTTTGCAGTGAATAGAGTCTATATTATACTGCTATGGTCTTTGTTTTGGCTACCATCATTAGAATACCTGAGTGTTTAGCAAATAATAGGTAGGCAAAGTTCAGTGCAAGGTGAGATCATTTTTATATGGGGATAGTTGTCACAAATTTTATTGTTTATTATGGAAAGATTTTATCAAACAGGGAAATCTCTTGATGCAGTCAACAAGCGGTTCGATTCAGTGCTGATGTCTTCTGGAGGCTTAGTCAACCTGTTTATCTCAAATGGAAGGATTTTTTTTTTGTCTGCTGTATAACTTATGCTTAAATAGCTAAAATATTTTCCAGCAGTTTCTGGGGAAAGTAGAAGGAGGAAATCTAAGGTATTTACAGCCTTAATTACGAATTGTTTTGACGAGCCAAGTTCACCGACAGCCAAAGGAAGAACAGACATGTTTATGGCTCATCTTGATTCATGGGGTGAGGCCAGTAACCATCTGACACTGTACGTTATTTTCATCCGTTCAGCAATATATGAAATGACAAAGAGTACAGAGTAGAGGTGAAAAATTCATGTCACCATAATCGAATTCTTCTGTGAGAGTGTGAGGAAGAGATTCTCAGGTGCTGGAAGTACGAAGATAGGATGAGTAATATGATACTTAGAGAAAGGTATGTGTTGCAATGTTGCTCCTTGAGCAGGAGAATGTGCATAATCTAATGCACAAGAAGTTTATTTTGAAAGTCTAGAAAATAAGTTTTTATTAAGGCAGGAGACCAGTTTATGATTGCTATTTACAAATACATTGGATGAGGAGGCACGAGAAAAGTAAAAGAATTAGAACCACATCGTCCAATGGGTCATAAACTGGTCATAAATGTGTTTTAATTAGGAACTATGAAGAAAAAAGTTCTATCAGGAAAAGAGTGTGCAGAGGATGGGATGCACTGACCAATGAGATTAATCTCCATTATACATTCCTAAAGTTTTCTTCCAAATTTCCACTGAATGAAAGCTTATCATTTCAGCTGATCAAGAGATCAGCTGATAATCATTTGCGAGCAACTTTCTCCACAGGAATACAGTGTGGAAAACAGGTTAGTATGTGTCCCTCATGTGTGACAGATTTCAAAGAGGATTTGCCTTCTTTGTATTCTTTGGGATTTTTGTGGGGTGAAAAACGTATAAATTACCACCACTCCACAGCTTAGGCACTGTCTGTCTTGCTGGAAATCTTTTGTATTTCCAGGTGGTAAATACCAAGCAAGAAATGTAAAAGAATCAATGGAGTAGAGGGAAAATATAAAGGAAGGACTTAAAGGTCTTTTACAACAGTCTTTTCACAGTTCTCTGTCTTACTGAGATATGTAAACTGTTAGAAATTCACAATCTCAAGTCTTCCACTTTTTCCCATATACATTTTTATATCTTACTCTTTTCTATTGAAGCACTCTCCCAGCTTTCAAATGCCTTCTCCAGAGCTGTGATTTTTAGTACTCATTTCAAGCTAGTCCTGTTTTTCTTTCTGTCCCAATTCTAAGTTTAAATGTTGGCATCTATGGGTAATTATCAAGAAATTACTTATATAAACCTTCTTCTTCCCACCCACTTTCTCTGATCTTGTGGTTCTTGTTTCTCCACTTTGAGCCAGAGATCACGTCCTTTTCATCATTTCTGAAGAGAACCTCATAAAGCAGGACACTATATAATAAATTGTTAGTGAGGATGAGGATGTGAAATATAATTCTCCAAAATAATTACACATTTTAGAGCATGATGTGATCAGTCCATCTTTCTCAATCATCTAGAAAAACTTTTCCTCTATGGGCCTTTCTGGAGAAATAGGATTAAAACTAGCATTGGATCTGCTCCTTTCAAATATCGAGTTCCGTATTCTGTTTATTGCTTTGTTTGCTGTCTTACTTACTTGGCCACGTCACAGAATATTTGTCTGTCTAGGTGGTTATTTGTCTAATAGAAAATCACAGCAGCTCTAGTGTTTTTTTTCCTGCATCTGTGTGATAAATATTTACATATGTATTAAAAATTAAACCTCTAAATCACGCAAAACATGTAGAAATAATTTTCATCTGTTTATCTAGTTACCCAGGATACTGAAAATAGCATAATAAAGTTGAATAACACCTCTAAGCCTCCCTGTAATTCCGTTTATGGAAGGGAAAGCATGCTAATAAATTGGGGTTTTTTTCCCAGATTTACTAAATATAGAGCAAAAAAATACATAATTAATAACATTTCTTTTTGAGGGGTTGGAAGATTCTTCTGCATATCTAGGAAATTTAACATAGGGAAAACTACTTATGTGAAGACGAGACTTTACTAGGCAAAGAGGTTGTTTTTTCCGTTGTTTTTTTTTAACATCTTAGGCTTTCAGTGGTTCTCTGAATTTTTTATAGTGGAAGTATTTTATTTAACTTTGATTTTGGTTTGTTGAGTTATATCTATTTATACCAACATTTCTCAAAGGTTCAGCTAACAACTGTTCTCAGTCATGAGCAATTACAGTTATATTGTTTGCATATTAGTTGATAGATATTTTCTGACAACCCTGTATTCTATTGATACTCTTTTGGGTTAGGACTATTTAACACTCATTCAGCTTTATGTACACAGGACCTGCATAATTTCTGAGAAAGCCTCCAAATTCCCCAGGATTTCTAGAAAACTTTATTGGGAAAGACATTTTAAACTTACTTTTTGGTTTTCCTCCAAACACCTCTAACACTGCTACATCAGTTCACAGAGGTTATGGGAATAAGACCTTCTCTATTCTGTGATGAGCTACTCTATAATGAGTTACCAGCATAATCAGACATACAACTAAAAAAAAGCTTCCCATTTCACCTGTTAGTTATTCCTTGTAATGTATTGAGAAGAACACAGTTCTCATGCTTAACAACAGCAGTTAGTTTTGGACACGGCTATTAAAATGTATACCTTTCCTCAAACATATCATCTGCCACTCTTTAAAACACTATGCCAGGTTCTTTACTGACATCTCAGAAGATATGCATAAATAAGTTCAATGGATGCATCATAGACTTATTATTCCTTCTTTTAGAGCAACTTTAAGGAAAAGCATGCTACTAGTTTCACTTCAAAGAGGACCACTCACCCAAAGAGGATGAAAAGTACTGTTTTTAAAAATAACGAAACAGAAAGAAAAATGGGAAGAAAGGGCACAAAGCTGAACTCTGGTGCTCATAAGTTGCTGAAAATTCTGTGCTAGAAATCGTCTGCTGTTTTTCATCCATTCTTAAAGCATAGTGCATACCAAATTACTCATGCCCAATGCCTCAGGACCTCCATCATTCCACAGCTGTAGAATTGCTGAGCTGCCTCAGGTTCACAGCGAACCAAGTCAGCACTTCAAACTCTTGAAGCTCACTTGTGTATCCAATATTTGTGAAATGTTCAACTAAAGACTGTGACCGATCATATGCTGTTATGGCATCTTATACCTCCAGAAAATAGAAACTCATAAGTCTCACGCAGGGACAAAGGGAGTTTGAAAGGTAGGGCTACTGAGAAATGTAACATAATGGAATACTCTTTAAAGACAAAACTCCTTTTAACATTACTTAGGCAGTAATTTTGATTCAAATAATGTCAATAACATTATTTAAAATCCTTTTAGATAAGAACACCCACCTCCGCACTCATCTCTTCATCAACTGACACCTGTCAAGAAGAAACTGTGCTGGGAAGGACTGCTATTTAAAAGAAATTTAAATAATGTTAATATGTTGCTCAATAATATTTGGCAGACATTTTTCTCTTCTTCTAGTTGCTCTCTTTTTTGACCCACATGTCCTTATGCCGTACCCTTGCAGAAGAACAAGGAAAATATAATGATTCTTTAGTCAGAGTTAATAATTGAATTTTGTTTATTTTTGGGGAAAGAGCACAAGTGGTAAAACGATACTTAATTATTTAACTTTTCCTGTAAAAAGTATTTCTGTGTGAACAATACAATATATTATCTACTGTAAAAATTCTACATTTATGAACATAAAAATCAGTTCCAGTACATACTGGATGCATTGCAAGTGTCAAATATCTACTCAAAAATGTGTCAGCATTTTAAATAATGTTTTCTTTAATGATAAACAGGGCTTAAATTCACAGAAAGAGAGGGAGAAAATTATGAAAAAAAAAAAACAGAAAGAAAAAAGGACCAATATAGGCCAGAAGCATAGGCAGAAACCATCAAATAGTGAGATTCACATTTTGAGAGAAGTCAAGTAATTTATACACAGAAAATACTCCAATGAAAGAAAAGAATAAGAGGAAGTATTAAACTACAGAATAATTATGTGAGTTTTCAGACTCATAATGTTCTATACCATAATTTATGCAAAAGAAAAAATTGATCTTCATATAATTTTCTTACAAATATTAGTAAAAGATGTGACCTTCCATATTCACTGTTTCACACAAAGTAAGAACAAAACAAGAACAACAAAGGCCGGTTGAAAAAATATGAGGACCTGGGGAACAATTTATGGGGACAGATGAAAGAGATTACATTTTTATTTAAGCTGAGGGATAAAGACGCTCCTGAATACCAACACCTCTCAGAAATGACTCAAGTTTAGTTACATTTGGTAATCCAAGCCATTCCTTAGCTAGTCTTCTACTGTCCGTCAGTACTCTGTACAAGAAGTCAGGGCTGTTCAAGCTCACTTAAAACAGGCAAAAAGAATTGCCATGGTCATAATTTCAGTCCTAAAACCCAAAAAGGGTTTGTCTTTAGAATTAATGATGGTAATTATGCAAAAAGAGGTATTACCTTCAACATAGGACCTAAGTGACAAGGTAGGAATAGAGGCCTAACTTTTGATTGAATAAAATCAGGTGCAATGAATTCCCACCTCCAAATGCACCACCAGTTTTGCCGTGATGCAATCTCATGGTAAATGTTGGACATTTGCAGCAAAATGAATATCTCAAGGAGATAGTTTTGCAGTGGTAGAGATGTTGCACAGAGGACTGAGCAATGAGAAGGTCTCCTTCTACCTCTGGCTTCTAGCTACTAAATGATTTGCTTATGGTGTTTGAGGTCTGGTTCTGTTCTATCTGCCCAAGGAACCTCTTATCTTCTTTGAGAATGGGATGAGTCCCTGATGAATCAGTAGCATTAGCAGTAATTGCTGGTCAAGGTCTTAGTCCCACATCTGAAAGAATTGCCACACCAGGCAATACCCAAGCAGATGGTGAAAAGAAAGGCCAACAGTAGCAGTAAAGTGTCTCTCTCCCACCTCTCAATGCCTTCAGCTGTGACATCTTATGTAGGCAGAAATATTAAGGCCATAATCAGAACAGACATGCTTCATTTAATAAAGAGAGATAATCAAAGAAGAACAGCCACACAACCTTGGATGTTTCCCATCAGGTTGCTAAGAGCCCTGCCCAACCCGTTGTGGTTGAAGATGTCCCTGGTTATTGTAGGGTGATTGGTCGATGATCTTCAAAGTTCTCTTCAGACCGTTCAAAGTTATCTTCAAACCTAAACCATTCTATGGTTCTAAAACCTAGTGATCTAAGTAGTCTAGGTTCTTCATATCTTCCCTTGTGTATTTTGTATCCCTTCTTTTGACTACCCATCCTATTATGACACTCAGAAAAACATTATGTGAGTTTTCTTCTCATAGAACAAAAGGATCTTTCTCTGACTTGGGTAAAGCAAGTTAACAGGTTACCTAGCTCAGGCTTAGAAATTCAGCACAGCTCAGGTAGAGGATTTTAATTTATTTTCTCTATTTTTTTTGTGTGTATGTAAAGGTAAAATGAGGAAAAATATCCCAAACCTTCTTGCAAAGAGAAATCTGTATTTGAAAGTACCTTGAGATTTTCAGATTATTGGTCCAGCAAGCCTTATGTACTATTTTGTTATGGTGCCATCACAATTAATTACTGAGTTTTGGATTGTTTCCCTTGTTCCTTTCTTAAGTCTTAAAAATAAACATATTGTGAGAATATTTTGGGGTTTCAGATTAACTGAAGCACGTAGGCAGATGTTACATAAGCTTCTAGACATTGTCCTGGCACGCTGCCTCTGCTGTGTAAGTTAAAACACACCTCTTTCCTTTTCAGCATGTTTGGCAACAGCCATGTCATATTCAACTCCTGGCTCTTTCCAAAACAGAAGCTGCCAATGGAGCAGAAATATGCCAGGTATATGGGTATGTGGAGAAGAATGGTTTATATTTGTACTACTTTTCTTTCTCGTTACCCTCTTTATGACAATGAATTTATGAGTAGCCGTTTCCTATCTCATCAGTCTTTGCCAGGACACTAAAGTATCAAAACTGTAATGACTCATGCAGTCTGGGAAAGATAATGTGAACATATACTACTTTGACTTTATCACAGCTTTATAATTCAATTGCCTAGGTTTTTTCATTCTCTTTGGGTTTGACCTTCCTGATCTCACAGAAACATAAGCTTACATTGTCCAAAGGCAGGTGTCTGAAGCTCTTCCAGTCAGAAAAGATAAGGAAGATGTTTTTCAGTATTCTTGACTGACCAGAATTGCTTAGTTTTATGTTCCAGTGCTTACAATCCCCTGTTGTGAATAAAGACCTCTGTGCTTGCATCTTAGAGTAAGGTTATCTCTATCGCCAGGTAGAGAAGATGTACAAAACAGAAGAGAAATATGTATTCTTTCAGAAGGGAAATATGTACTAAACATTTAGAATTTGGAACTCCTCACAGAGAAACTTTGGCATAAAAAGAAGCTCCCATCATGTAAGAGCTAACTGTTATCATGGCTTATCTCCTGGACTGTTTTACTTCAGTATTCCCACACAATCAAGGAAGAAAAAGGGCTTGTGTACAGGAAGACTGATCTTATTATACAATATATTCCTAAAGCTGTTAAAGTGAGTGGTTCTATTTCAACAATTGGAAGTGGATTCCAAATGAGATACTCTAAGGTAGGTAACTACTCTATGGGCATCTAAAGTTAGGTGAGATAACCTCCTTCCCCAGACATCAGCAACTTGCTGGTAGCTCTCCAAGGATATGCACTTCAACCATAGCAAATATGTATAATTCAAGATTAATTATACTGCCAATGAATCCACATCATACTCCAAAGAAGAGGTAGATACGTACATAAACAGGTAACTCAGAACACTGTAGATCTTCCTACAGTGTTTGATTATGGGAAAAATATTTAAACCAAGCACAAATATACAGCACAGTAAGGAAATTTGAACTCCTTTGCACCACTTCTCTTAAAGAGATAAAATTGATATTGTCATCATTAACAGAAGCAAAACCCAAGGGAAAAAGCTGGAAACCATTGAAGTAGGGCAACATTTTTACAGTGGAATCTCTTAAATACATGTTACCCTCTTAAAATGCACCACTTCATTTTAAGGAGCTTAAGGTATGAATAACAAGGCCATAAAATGTTAATAACTATAATAACTGTAGCTTCTATGATATTTTTTAACTGTGTGGAACTGCAGTGTGACAACAATAAAAAGAACTTGCAGAAATTACTTGGGTTAAGAAAGGCTGAGATATTTTACCGAGAAAGCTCTGCTCTTTTACCTCTTTGACCTTGAGTGAACAAACGTCCAGAGAAGTGAGACAACCAGGTATTTTTTTTAAAGCCACGCCTTAGGAATAACCATAAATTTATTTTCTTACTCCTGTTTATATTACTGTATTGCCCAGAGGCCTTGTCATGAACTGTTGTGCTAAGCAGTGAAAAACATAGATTGAAATGACAGTCTGTGTCTCTGAGAGCTTTTGTATAAAGTGTAAGGCTAGAGAAAACAGCTTCATGCAAAGAGACAGGATGACATAGGGAAACATTCCCTTTCTTGGTCAGTCTGATAAGCAAAGGCAAATTTCTTGAGATTTTCTTCTCAGCAAACTCAATGATAAAGAGCTTCATAAGGGATTTGCAAGAAGTAGAGCTTTGCGGAGTGTTTTGAAGGGCTCTCACCAGCCAAGGAGGCTGTGTGGTAGGGGACCCAAAACCATATTTTACATCTCTGGAAGGCGGCTAATAAAACAATACTAGGCAGTAGAACTGAGCTGATATGCAATGAGGAAGGTCCTTTGTAGGATATGTGGAAAGAACAGAACAAAGGGAACTAGGAATCATCAGTGTTAATGAAGGGCAAAAAAAAAATCTTCAGATATTCTGAAAATGGATATCAGACCGAAGGAAAAATGAATGTCAGGCCAAAGCCAAAGCTCTGCTGCCTGCGAGGACATAAATGGAGTTTAGTAGTGAAAGGCCTCTTAAAAAAACATCACCACTGCTCTAGTCAAGATTGTAGAAAGTACAGTAGACTCATCCTACCTGTGAGAACTGCCTGTCAATTACAATAGAGAAGCAACTGAAAAGTGTACTCTGGATGGTCTGTTTCACCCAACTTTACATGCATGCTGTTAGGTCTTGCTGAGAATGATAGCCTGATACAGGTGAGGTAGTTGCAGGTCTGTGTCCCCAGGTCCAGCTAGAAGCAAGTCTGGAGTGTGTTCTCAACAGGCACATGGCTGGCCATACCAAACAATGCAATAAGGCAGACTTACTGTTCACGTGAACACAAGGAGCACCAACAAGCTCATGGCTTTTATCTAGGCAGGGAAGAGTCCTTTAGCCGGAAAAATCTATGTGCGTAAATGTGTGCAATGTGGATCCCCCAGCAAGTGGACTCAGTCTGCCTGGCAGCTGCCCCTGGATTACCAGTCTTCCACTTGCCCTCTTTAAGACACACATACACATATGCATCCTGCTAACTCAGTCAACTCCCAAACTTCACAGTCTCTCCCCAATATTTTGCTTGGACCTCAGTTCCCTCGCCAACAAAGTCCTCCAACTTTGTCTCACTTCCAGTTACACACACCCCCCTACTGGCTTCCAGGAATTTCACCCTGCTCACCAGTTAGTCCAGCTTGATATTTGCTGGAGATGACACGCGGCCATACGCACTTGCACCTGCTACAAATTGCTGGTACCTCTAAACACAAGAACCTCTAAAATCAAGTGAAATTTCTGATGCTCCCATACCTTGTTCTGCCCTGGGATGCTTCAAAGAAATACTTACATTTATGAAATCTTATTAAAGCAATCAAGGATGTTTTCACTTCATTTCATTCTTCTCAACAGTGAGGAAAATATATACTTTCCAATCATGACAAAAAAAATTGCATTGCATTTTTTGCCTTAGAAACTATATGCTTGCACCACCCTCAGTGAAATGCTGAGCTGCTCTCACAGCTTGCAAGGCACAAAAACTGTCCAGAGGAACAGGGCAACATGAAACAAAAGAACAGGTCAGATATTGTTATACTTTCCAAAATGTAACAGTGAGCAATGATGTTTCCAGTGTCACCTCGAGAATTTAATTATTATTGGGCAAGGGAGTGGTTATAGGAAAAAGGTACATCAACAAAGCCAGGTGATTTTCACTGTTTACATTCAGTTACGTAATTTTAATAGATGTTGAATTTTAGATATGAAATTTTCATGTATAACGGGGGAAGGGAAGGGAAGGGAAGGGAAGGGAAGGGAAGGGAAGGGAAGGGAAGGGAAGGGAAGGGAAGGGAAGGGAAGGGAAGGGAAGGGAAGGGAAGGGAAGGGAAGGGAAGGGAAGGGAAGGGAAGGGAAGGGAAGGGAAGGGAAGGGAAGGGAAGGGAAGGGAAGGGAAGGGAAGGGAAGGGAAGGGAAGGGAAGGGAAGGGAAGGGAAGGGAAGGGAAGGGAAGGGAAGGGAGGATCACTAGACCTGTTGGACCAACACTCCCATGTCCTTTTCTGGTGCACCTTTCAAGCCACTCTTCATGCTTGTAGCATCGCATGGGGCTTTTATGGCCCAAGTGCAGGATGTGATATTCAGTGTTGTTGAAGCTCATACAACTGGCCTTAGCCCATTTATCCAACCTTTCCAGATCCCTCTGTAGTGCTTTCTTTCCCTCAAGCAGATCAACACTTCTGCACAGCTTGGTGTCATCTGCAAATTTACTGAGGGTGCATTAGATTCCCTCATGCAGATCATTGATAAAGATATTAAATAGAAGCAGCCCATAATGTTGATAACACATCTTGTGTTAACTGTTTCTAGATAATGTTTTTGCTCAGCTGGGATAGAATTAATTTTCTTCCCAGCAGTTGTTATTTTTCTAGATTTTAGTATGACAAGAATACTGGAGTAAACACTGACTGTTTTGTTTGTTGCTAGGAAATAAACACTTTTTCAGTTTTCCATGTTTCCCAAGTAAGCACTTGTATAAATATGGGACGAGCAGAGCCAGGACAGCTGACTCAAACCAGCCAATTGAAGTAATCCATACCATGAAAATCATGCTCTCTTTATAAGTGGGAATTTTGTCAGGGACACTTTCCCCACCGCTTCCCTCCTCCTTGCTCTCTGTGGTCCTGCTCTCGGTGCCTGGTTTCTGGTTCTCTAAGTTCAGTTTCCATGTTGAGTGATCTCTCCATGTTGGTTTTGATCTCTGTGCTGCCTGGAACTGCTGTACTCACTGTGTCTGCTATTTGCTGTTCACTGTTTGGAGCATGGGTACTGCAGTCACAGACTGGAGTGTTGTTTCATATGTCGTAGCAGTAGCACTAGTAGTATTTTCTCTTTTTTTTTGTTCTATTAAAACTTTTTTTATCTCAACCCATGAGTTTTCCTTTTCTGATTCTACTCCATGGGTAGGAAGGGGTGATAGAGTGGGTGCAATCTGTTTAGCTTCTGACTAAGGGCTAAACTAAGAGACTTTCCTGTCAATTGTGCAAACCCAAAGCATTGTTCAGACCCTTCTTTCTCTTTTGTAAAACTCCAGCATGGTAGTGCAGATTTTCATCATCTCTCACTTCATCTCTCATATTTCTCTGTTCACTGGCCTTCTGTCTTCTCTTGCACCATGCCCATTGCTATAATTCACACCCATAAAGACCTGTACAGGTTCCTTGTCCTCCTTTCAAGCCTCTGGACAAATATGCTTTGCCTGTTATCTGTTGGCCATTTGCCATTTAGCTGCACTTTTCCCTTGCTTAAAAACCCCACTCGTGTGTGTTTCACAGCACGTTGAGTGCAGAGGCAAACACTCACTCCTTATTAACAGGCAGGCCAGAGATTTCTTGGCCAGGTGGAAATGACTCCAAATTACAATTAATATGGTGCCTCTGCTGGCAGGTTCAGACAGGAATAAACTGCCTCCACTGTCTATGAGAAAGTCACCTATTTCAAGGCCTGTTTTGACCTTATTAAGAATAGTAAAAACTCTGAGCAAACTTAGTGTAAGACAGACCCTGAGCCAGTTCCTCTAAATCATCTTTACAAGCTTTGCAGCTTGAAGCATGGGCAGAGGTGACCCGTGACAGTACCATCTCTCCTTAAGACTTATCAAGTGCTTATAGTACTGTGGAAAACATTTTTTATGGAGAATACAGGGAGATAAAACTCATATCTTTACTGCTTTTGTGCATGTATCTTTTTAAATCTTTTACTCTATTCTAACTCAGTGCATGCTAAATATCTAGGCACATAGATTAGATGCATGCCAACCCAAAGATCATCTGTTTCTGTAAGAATTTTTTTGCCCAAGAGATCACAGGAAAATAATTCCCAAATAATTTTAATGGTTTAATGAAACAATGTAAAAAAGTCCTATTAGGATATTGATGTGGATAAAACTGTGTAATTTAGCTTACTTTAAATCACTTTACATCCATATAGTTATGTAATTTGGATAAGTTTTCCTGATTTTTGCTGTAGACATGAGCCCTGAGCCTTTCAGAAGTGACAGTTCTCTTTGGTACTGTGAAAAGCTGTACCTGAAACCCTTAAGAATAGATATAGTCATAGCTGTTTCCACTGAAAGTTCCAGTCTGCATGTAAAAAGTAAAATAATAAATTTTTTTTTTAAAAAAGGCTATATGCTGATAAATTTATATGCAGAAAACTGCCAGTTTTCAAAAAATATCCATTTTGAGGAAGTTTAGGAACTTAAATTTTCTATGTAACTCTTTCAAAGAAAGTGTCTTTTTTGTTGTTCTGATTTTCACTTGTCACAATTTTATATAAAAAAGAGAAATTTCAAAAGAAAGATGGGATTTTTTAAGCTATATAGTTTATAAATCAGAATAAAATTTAAAAGACAAAACTCTTTTTAATGTTATCCAGCCATCACTACCATTCTTGGAACAACTTATGTCAATGGCTTTGACCATTTGACAGGGATTTGAGCATCGATTCTAAGTCCTGCAATACTATGGAAGCAGTATTGCCTCAAGGCTTCTGCTTTTTAAATTTGTTTTTTTACGTGATAATTTAAGAACTGAATCAAATGGGCACATCTCCTTCCACTGTGTGGATCTACCCATTGGGCAAAAGGAAGTCTGAAGGATATGGATCCACATTTTCTGACTTTGTATCCAGAACTTTACCCTTAGGAACAGGAAATTTCAAAAAATCTGGGGATTCATTTACTAAACATATTTTTAAAATCTTAAGCTTAAATTTTGCTATCTGGTGACAACAGAAGCAACAGCCCCTGCCTCTGAAGACTCTAGGGCAGGAGTGTCAAGCTCATTTTCACCACAGACCACATCACCCTGCTCCTGCAGCGTAACTCACGTCTCATACACTGCACAAGTGACCAGCGCTGGCAGGAGCATAGGGGCGAGGAGCATTCTTGTAGAAACAAGGTGCCAGGGTGGATAAAGCATGGTGGAGGGTTGGATTCAGCCTGCAGGCCGTGAGTTTGCTATCTGTGCTCTAGGGAATATAAAACAAAGGGAAAAAAACTGTGAGAGCAAATCTGCTGCTAAATGATCAGGAAGAGGAAATAAGGAAAGATCTGGTCCTCTTTATCACTAGACAAGTCTAGCTCTTATGACAGTCTCATGATATCTGGGACAATAGACACCCCATCAGTAAACTGAGTTGTTGCAAAGGGAGGATTTCACATGACTAATGCAGACATTCAGTGTTGGGACCTGCACCTGCACCAGTCACATTAGGCTCATTTTGCACTGTATGGACACTCCAAGGGTTCACTTCATCTCATCACAAACATCGAAAAAGGTCAGATGAATCACAGCATGCAAATATCTCTCTGCAATATCAAAAAGGGAGGTTCAGTTACATGCTAAGGTGCAGACACTCCTAGATGGAGACAGGCAGAGTACAGCAGTCTCAGTCTTTCATCTTCAATCACCCAAACCAAGCTGTTCAATATGTATGAAGTTAAATTTATATTTTTTTAAAAGTGTTTTCTCTCTTCCTTATAAATATGAACACCCTGCAATTGTGACCTGTAAAAAGGTCTTACTAAGATGCAAGGACAGTGATTTCTTATTCAGTAGTAGTTAAGAGAGTTTATATTATGGAATAGTTAAACACAATCATTTAGTATTTCTGCAATGGGAACAAAAATATGAACAAGGAATAGCTTCCAGTTTCCAATCAAGATGGACTTTAAGAAAGGCAAAAAAATGTTGTTCTGCAGGGTCATCTATTCAAACTTTGCTTAACACAGGTGAGCTTTTACTAAGTACTGGCTAAACCAAAATTTTTTACCATTATTATGCATTTCTTAATGGCCCTATATCAACACAACCACCATAATGCTGATGACATTATTTATTACCCTTCATACGTCACTGTTCCCTTCTGCCCGTAAAGTGAAAGATCATGCAATAGCTTGCGGTTGCACCTTGAACTTTGCCTTATGGGCTACAGAAGATCAGTCTCCAAGAAAGAGTACATGATAAAACTGTACTACTACTATAGTACTACAACAGATAGAGTAATACTCTACTATATCTGTTGATAGGACAAGGGTAAATGGCCTCAAATTGCACCAGGAGAGGTTCAGATTAGACATCAGGAAAAATTTCTTCACCGAAAGGGTTATCAGGCACTGACAGAGGCTGCCCAGGGAGGTGGTGGAGTCACCATGCCTGGAGGTGTTTAAAAACAGGTAGATCAAGTGCTCAAAGATGTGGTTTACTAGTAGACAGGTGATGATCTCAAAGGTCTTTTCCAACCAAGTGATTCTATGATCCTCTGATTCTATGACTCTATGATAGTTTGCATCTGGGAAAAATGGGAAAATCCAATGTTTGACACATAAAGACAACAATCCATTTTCTGTGCATATACAGGTCAACTACACAGTACGTAAGATACTTAAGTATTATCAGACTTCTAGGAGCTTCTTTTAAACTCATATCATTTTTACATTTACCAGTTGGAACACAAATTAAAAGGAGAAAAAATAACAACACTGAAATTCCTATCCTTGGGTAGATAGTCAATGACAAGTAGAGACAAGAAGGGTAAAAAAGACACTCTTCCAATTGTGTTAGTGCTTTACTGAAATATAATTAATCAAATTGTGAACTGAAGAGGAGATTTCAATCTGAACCCTTTAATTTTACTTGGATTTATATATTTATAGAGTATAATTTTATAAAGACTCTTTGGAAATAGCAACAACAAATCTTTAATACTACTATTAGCAATCTACTAGTACTACTATTAGCAATGGCTTTCTGTTGCACCTAAGTGGAAACATTGTGTTTAGGCGGTGCATGTGTCTTACCATTTACTAGGCAAACTGTTTAGTAACCATCAATTTCAGGAAAGTTCTAATTAGTCATTTAATCAATTTTCATGGATTTTCTTTTTAATATCAATGAAGAACTCCCACCCCTCTACTTTATCCTCTATTGTGTATCAGAAAATAGGAGATATGTTTAGGAGATATGGAAATTACAGATGTATTCACAGGGCACATTTAAAGAATGGAGGGAGGAGTGATTGAACAAAACTAATTCCTTCAGCTGAAAGAAAAGAAAGATGGTGACCTTGTTGGAAATGCAGGAAAGTAACAATCAATGAAGTGCTCCAGCCCTGCACTAATATCATCCACTTTCTCTCAAAGTGTCTTCAGTCTGAGAAAAAAAAAAAAAAGATATGCTTTACTGTGCTATGTCAGTGAAACTTGAAGTCTTATTTTCACACAGTTTACTGTTGGCATTGCTTGTAGCATTTTGTTTTCAATATAGTCACCTTTGATTGCCTCTGGAAAACAAATTAGATCTTAAAGGTATTGCCTCACCTCCTGGAGGACACTAACTGCTTCCACAAGAAACATATTCAAATCAAGATTATCCAGACATGATTATTTAAAATAAAAATTGAAAAATTTTATCTTTTTTCAGTATCTGATATCTTCCAAAAAAATTCATTAAGTTACTGCTTGGGCTAAAGAAATTTTTACAGCTAGCCAAAGCTGGTGCAGCATTTGAAGCATGTCTGTTACAGCATTTTTCACTTTTCTCACCCATGTCCTACAGGACAGGATTCGGTTGCTTAAACTTACTTGTCCAGTATTATTGAAAAGTCCCTGGAATTGCTATTGCTGTTCTAGAAAATGTCCAGTCATATCTACCAGTTCCATGGGGATCTTTTGGATACACTACCATGACTAAAGGTCCAATGTAGTGTTTAGGCAATAGAAGACTTTTCCTTCTCTCTAACCCAGCACTGTAACAGCATCCTTATCAACAAGATCATTTATGAAACGAATGAAGAGAAACACATAAATACAGAGGATGGGAAGAATAAAATCTAAGACATGGTAATCTAAATATCTTTTATTTTTCAAAATATTTTTCAAACCCTGAACCCGGGGCAGCTACAGTCCCTCTGACCACCTCTGAGCTGTTTCAGAAATTGGAGAACACTGCATGAATATGAAATGAACTGACATCGTTCTAATTTTTTTACATACTTCATCTACATAACATGAAACTGAGTCTTTATACTGCTGTCTAGTCTTTTGAGGAGATGCTTGAAATTAAAAAAAAACCAATGTGTTAAGGTTTTTGTACCACCATACAAGAAACTTGTAGTCATACTTTACCTATCATTTAAAGTTCATTCTCAGTTTTATCCTTATCTTAATAAATTTAGTAAAATTGTCCTTCCCTCTCCATATATCATGGGGGTATTAAGATCATATTTACCCCAAATGACACCTTGATTACTTGATGACTGACCATAAGATCAATTTAGGAGCACATTAGTGACATTTCATGGTCTGTGATAGGTAGGAAGTCCAGTTGAGTAACAATGAACCTAGAAATTCCTTCTTACTGGAATATATTCAAAGAAGTGAATGGTTTCAATATGTCCGTGGTTGTTCTTTTTTTCCCATGACTGGGAAGGGGTGAAAATCTTTTACGATGATCTTAATTTGTATATAAATTTGGACAAACAACCAAGCTGTCTTTTATGATTCAGTGTTGATATAAATTGCTTCTATGCCAAGAAACTTTGTGGTGATTGAGAGCAAGCAATGTCAAACACCTTATGTCAGAAAGTGAAAATTTCAAACTTGGCTTTTTGTGAGATGATGCAAGACATGATAATCACAGAATCATAGAATCATAGAATCTTCCAGTTGGAAAAGACCTTTGAGACCATTGAGTCCAACTGTACCCATCATCTGCTAAACCACGTCCCTCAAAAACTCATCTACTCATTTTTTAAACACCTCCAGGGATGGTGACTCAACCTCATGCCTGGACAGCTGTGCCAGTGCCTGATCACCCTTTCAGTAAAGAAATTCTTCTTAATATCTAGTCTGTACCTCCCCTGGCAGAACTTATGGCCATTTCCTCTTGTCCTACCACCCGTCACTTGGGAGAAGAGATCAACACTCACTCTGCCACAGCCTCCTTTCAGGCAGCCATAGACAGTGATGAGGTCTCCCCTCATCCTCCTCTTCTCCAAGCTAAACAACCCCAGTACCCTCAGCCATTCCTCATAGGACTGGTTCTCCAGCCCCTTCACCAGCCTCGTCGCCCTTCTCTGGACGTACTCCAACACCTCCTTCTTGTAGTGAGGGGCCCAGAACTGAACACAGCACTCGAGGTGTGGCCTCACCAGTGCCGAGTACAGGGGTACAATCACCTCCCTTGTCCTACTGGTCACACTGTTTTTGATACAGACCAAGATGTCACTGGCCTTCTTGGCCACCTGGGCACACTGCTGGCTCATATTCATCCGTTTGTCAATCAGCACCCCCAGGTCCTTCTCTGCCAGGCAGATCTCCAGCCATTCTTCCCCAAGCCTATACCACTGCAAGGGGTTGTTGTGTCCCAAGTGCAGGACTTGGCATTTGGTCTTGTTAAACCTCATCCTGCTGGTCACCAGCCTGTCCAGATCTCTTTGTAGCGCCTCCCTTCCTTCAAGCAGATGAACACTGTAACCCAGCTTGGTGTCATCTGCAAACTTGCTAACGGTGCATTCAGTCCCTTCTTGCAGATCATTGATAATGACATTGAACAGGACTGGACCCAGCACTGAACCCTGGGGAACACCACTCATGACTGGTTTCCAGCTGGACTTAACTCCATTTACCAACATTCTCTGGGCCCAGCCATCCAGTCAGTTTTTCACCCAGCAGAGGGTGTGTCCGTCCAGGCCAGTGGCAGCCAATTTCTCAATTACAGTACTATGAGAAACGGTGTCAAAACTCTACAAAAGTCCAGGTACACCACATCCACAGCCTTTCCCTCGTCCATTAACTGGGTAACCTTTTCATAGAAGGGAGATCAGGTTGGTCTGGCAGGATCTGCCTTTCGTATACCTGTGTTGACTGGTTGATAAAGATTTCAAACCTTTATTTGATTCTGTGTGCATGTGCTCTTGTAAATTATTTGAACTTAATGTTTCCATAGCACCAAGAAAGTAAAATACACAGGATGAAACTCTTTTTATCCAGTTGGAATCAACTGGATAGAGCAAATGAAGGGAAAGAAAAAGTTGTATTCAAATTATCTAGTCATAGGCAGAAGAGTGTGATATAATTACCTGAAAAAAGGAGTCTGATGATACTTCAGCTGTGCAGCAGTCTCAGCTGGACTTGGTCCCTGCTCTACAGGGCTCGGGGTTTCCTGTGTCATAACTTCTATGTGACTGTATGGGCAGTTATCCCATGCTCAGAATCCCTGCAACTCAGGCAGCAGATGGAGAGGACTTTAGTGTCAGTTGCGTCCTTTCACTGAACGTGCCTGAGAAGCAGGACAGAAGGATGTTGCACCCCACAAGGGGGCAAGGTTGTTTCTTCTAGGAGAAGGACAGAGCAGGATGGGGCAAAGAGGGAGAGAGGTGGGCTGCTGCAAGCACTGGGAGTCACTGGAACAGACAACTAGTGGTCAGTTACGAAAAGAATGAGAAAGTTCTTGACGCAGGGTTTGTAGAGGGAAGATGAGAAGAAGAAAAGAAATTATTTTCTGAGAGATACTGGACAGGAAGGAAGTTATTTCAAACCCTTTTACTTTTTACTAAATCTGTGCTGTGTTTTCTTTGTTTTACAAAGTTTGATG
The DNA here is from genome assembly GCA_033558185.1 of Dromococcyx pavoninus. NCBI lineage: Eukaryota > Metazoa > Chordata > Aves > Cuculiformes > Neomorphidae > Dromococcyx > Dromococcyx pavoninus. Next base: position 888,325 of record JAUMJL010000191.1, on the reverse strand, counting down.
ATCTCTTTTACACCTGTATAAAACTTAGCCGTAGGTTTGCTAAGCCCTTTTGGTGTTTCAGGAGTGGGGGGGCTTGTTTCAAAGAGGATGTGCAGATAGACCATCTCCAAGTCCTGGATGACCCTGGGACTCATCAAAGACACTTCTCAGACCCACAGAGAAAATTGCTTCCTGAAGGAGGAGGTCATAAAGCCACTATAAATGTCTCCATTTTCCACTCCACCAATATTGCTCCCCATCTCTCCTTCCTTTGCCTGTCAACTCTTGGTCTCCTTAGCCTTCCCATTGCTGCTTCTCCTGTATCTCAAGAAGTCAAGTCTGCATGGGAATGAAGATATCAGCAATAAAGTTTCTATCATATTTTTCTATAGCCTACCTCATAGCCTTACTTCTTACACCACTCTGAGATGCAGTGAATTATTGCATAGAAAGAAGAGTTATTTCAAGTGAGTGTCTCAGGAGCCTCCGATACTTCTGAACCAATCTGTGGTGGTTGCCATAGAGAATCACTAACCTGTCATTACAGAATAAATAACGTGAAAGTCAGTAGAAGGTCACACAAATCCTTTCTCTCTTTGTAAACTATCTTTAAAGAGTCTGGTCAATGTCATGTATCACCTGCTCACCTAAAAAGCCATTTGCATTTCCCCTCCATCTGCTTGCGATGTGGTGCAGTAAATCTGCAAGGTGATGCCATCTCCATCATGCAGCTGTAGCATTGTACCCTAGATACCTCCCCAGACAACTATTCTGTGTAAGAAAAGTCATCATTATTTGTACTGTGAAGTATATTGAAAGAAGAATTATACTATCCTTACTATTAAAATACTTCATTGCCTCCCCTGTAATACAAACAAAAGGGTACTGGCTACTGAGCTAAGACAATTTCAACAGGATATGTAGCCAAAGAAAATACACATCTGTAACAAAGAAATATTTTTATTTCATTCCTGATCACTGCAATTTCTTTTCAGATTTTCCAATCTACATTTGCTTTTATGTTCCAGCATTTTTAACTAATATGACTATCACAGATGCAAAGTGCTTACATTTAAAATTATCTTTGCTGGAAGACACACCTGAAACAGATGGAAACTGTTCCTCAAAAGAGCTAAATAACCTGGTCTTTAGCATTTATTTACACAGACTATTTTTCTTTCTCCAGCCTTTTCCGGCAAAATAAGTTATTTTAACCTTTACATTCACAGACCATATTTGTGTGAAATTAAAGTACTCCCTTAGGACAAAGAGAACCAACATCCTTGTCTGTCTGATGTAATTTGGAAACATGACCGGTTTGAAAAAGAAAAAGTTGTATTTAATTACAACTCGACCAAATTTAAAAAAAAACCAAAACCCAAAGCATGATGCACAGTGTATCATGTATCCACCTCATGTCAAACCATCTTTGCTCTAGCACTCACAGACGTTTTTGTCTTTGTCTCCCTGAAGATAAGTGCAGATAATTAGGTGCTGCAGAGGGTAATTTTTTGAGGTTAGAGGGAGATTTGGAATTGAGGGGAGATAATTGTCAAGGTTTCTGAAGCTATATTCATGTAATTCAATATTTGAGGAAATAAGCATAGTCAAGAAAAGGAAGAGGAAAATCTATAAAATTTCCAAAGATTAATATACTTTAGAAGACTTCTAATTCTTTATTTTGTAATTGGAATTCTGTTTCAGAAATTAATAACTTCCAAACAGTGATGGAGTTCAAAATGGAGGAACAACATTAAAACGAACAGTTTAATTTTCATTTAAATCAAAAGTTTTCTATTACCCTTAATGCTCTTTCCAAATAAAACATATTATTTGACAAGAAAGTGTGCAATTTGTTTTAACCCAAAAAGAATATATGAATTTATATATGAATTTACTTATGTATCCATTAAAAAGGTATGTTTGCTTACTTATTTAAGTTGTGTATTAAGACAAATAGTTTCTTATTTCTAGTCTGTGACTTAATGCAAATGTTGTGAGCATGTGAGACGTGGGAAGGGAATCGGCAATCCAGTTTGAATGTGTCAGTTCATGAAGGCATGAGCTATGTTCAGAACAATAACCATTTCTAACCCCTGGATGCACAGAAATCTTCAGAGTCAACTTGTTGAATCCATCACAACAATACTTCTATTTATCTTTTTGATGAGGAATTGTAATTGAAATAGATGCTTTCACTGAATAGTTATGTACAGCTGGCATCTAATACACGGTTATCTGCAGAGGTCTGAACAAGGTTTAATGGAGCTTTATTGCTTTTCATAGAGCCTATTGTTTTCATTTCTATTGTGTTATATTATCTACAAAGATTATTTTAAATACTTTGGACATTTTTGTTCAAGGAAAAACACATCTAGTTGGTTTTGAGACCTGGAGATTCCTTCTCTCTTGGCCTGTTACATATAAGGCTGTTGCTTTTCCCATTTTAGGGTCCAGCCATCGGCAAGGCTGAGTGCGTAATCCCAGAGCACACACTGGGTATGAACACAGCTGGTCATTCAGATCAGCACAATCAGGGAACCATACCTGTACCCACCTGTGCAGAAGTACAAGCCACAAATGTACCCCGGTCTTCAAAATTACCAACAGCCCCATCCTGTTTTTTCCTCTTAAGATGATCAGGTTTCAGGTTTATTTCTGTTTCATATCCCACAGCTTCGCAGCTTCTCCATGCTGGTTCTTCTTCCATCCACCATTTCTCTGCCCTTTTCACAAATAAACTACCCACATGATATTTTTGGTATGGTTACTCAAGTAGTCTCAGTATTCTCTGTTCTTACTGTTGCTGCTATATGGCTACTATGTGTAGCCCTCACAATACTCTGCTCCCCAAAAGGCTTTCAGCACACTTGTCCATGTATTTGTGGGGTTTGGCTGTCTCTCACCTACCTTTCTTTAACCACCCATGAAATCCATTCATCCTGGCAAGCTTTGGACAACTTCTTACACTGTGGTTTGTTATATCCTGTGGTTTTTTTCATGTCATGTACAGTGTTTTTTCATGCTTGATCTTAGTGCAGAGCCTAGTCACCTGGCTTGCATACATTTAAAACTTCTTACCCCTAACATTTTATCACCTATCCAAAATCTAGTTACCTCACTAGCTACCTTCTGTGAGACTTGAATCAAATCTGTAATGCTACTGCTTAACTTTGGAAGCTAAGTGGGAACCTTTAATATTAAAAGAGGGAAGCGAACAATTTTTTGCCACCATCTGGGGACAAATAATTTTCTCTGATCAGTAGAAGTAACCTTCCACTTGAAGCAAGTCAATCGGGAATTGGACACCAAGTCCATCTGTTTAATGTGCTGATTCTTTGGTGGAACCATCTGGCACTCAGGTAAAGGTGGATAAAACCCATGTTATTTATAATGAAATTCATTCTCCTTGGGTCAATTTTCCTGGGTAATTATAGTATAATTTTTTTTTTTACAGTGCCTGTATTTGATTTTAAGACTAGAAAAGCATGATTTAAACCTGTATAAACTGTAGGTGTATTACAGTTGATTTTAATTCCTAATCAGAAGCCACTGGAAAATGCTTATTTCTGTCATTCAACATCTGTTAAAATCATTGCAAGGGTTGCTCTGATATCCTAGAGATCAAGGATGGAGACAGGACATTAAGAGCTCTTTGGAAATCAGAACTAAGAGAACAAACATTTTGTACTGAGAGGGCTGACTCATTTTTAGTTGACATTACTGTATCTGCAAGGGTGGTACATAATTAACTCAGTAATTCAGACATAAAGATACAAGTAATGAAGTACAAAGAACTGTTCCAGAAAGTTTGCATTCGGAAGTCCCATTTTAAAAACAGCGATTCTTTCAAAATAAGGTGATTGTTTTAGTTTTGGGTTTTTTTGTGGGTAAAGGGTAGTGTTTCCAGGATCAGGATTCAGCTGAGATCAGAATTTATTCTTGGTGTCCACAAGAAAAACTGGAAAAAGGCAATGCATTGGATGAGCACTGGCATATAGGTTTTGCTTCCTAATCTCTTGGCATTGATCACATCACACAGCCCTACACTTTCTAAGTGCAGTCCCTCTTCCCCTTTTGCCCTCCAAAATTGGTAATGTAGTCTTTAATGTATTAACAAGGCAGAGAAGAACTAGATCATTAAAAGTAAAGTTATTCTTTCTCTTTTGTGAAATATTATGTTCTGACATTTCTGACAATTGTCTCTTTAAACAAAATTTGCAAAGGCATTTCTTTGTTTGCATAAGTATCAAGTTCCACAGATTTGTAATGATTGGATTCTTGCCATGAAAAATAAAAGCCTATAAAATAATTAGGAAGTACACAAGCTAATAATAAACATAAGATTTTTAAATGGGCTTTAATTAAATTATAGTAATCTAATTACATATGTTCAAAGTAACTTTTAGGAGTCAGCTTTTTCCTAAATGTGGCTGTCCATGGCAAAACTGAATGAACCACCATATTTTGTTTACTATCAAGGACTAAGTACTGCAGAGGAAGTATTTTGTCTACATGAAAATAATATTACAAAATAGAAAAAAAAAGAAAAAATACTCTGGAGACAAGTCCTTCACAGACTGTTGGTGAAACACAAGTTTAATCAAACAGTCAAAAAGATGTGGTATGTTCTAGAGTCCTGCTATTCATTACTGAAACCTGGGTATCTTGATTACAGGGGTAGGTTTATAAGGAGTCCAAGTAAATACAGACAAGAAGAGATCAAATTTGAGACTGAGAGCTGTACAGCTTGTCCAGACTTGGATAAATCAATCTCAGTTAGTGTGTGTTTCTAAGTCTAGACAAAGCCTCTGTGGAAAGCAGTAGGAGGTGAAAGAAATGCTCAGTTACATGACCTCAAGCAAGAATGTCAGCTTTTGTAAGAAGTATAGCAATAAGGACCATTTTACTCATAAGGAAGGTGGTTGGAGAAGGAAAACTAAAGAAAGTGCTGATAAATAACAGCAAGTGGCATATGGGAACTCTGAATATTAATTAGTTCTTCAGTGTAAATATTGGACATTTGCAATAAGTCTAAATTAGACTAAATTCAACCAGGAGAAGGGCTAATTTTCTCCCATCATATATCAGATACAGAAATACCAACTTTACTGATGAATTATAGTAGATGATGTAAATCAATCAAGAGAAGTCCTGCTGAACTCTACAGGCAATCTGTAATTTGAATTTTTAATGAAAAGTGTTTAAGAAACACTCAGAAAAACTCAGTCTGCATAGAGGTTTTCCTCTGTTACCACTGAATAGCTGTCCAGATATCTTTGAATGGTAGATCACTAGGTGTGGGCACTCACAATCCTAGCATGCTCCAGCACGGCTAGGACACTGCCTGTCCCTTGTCGGTTTTAGTACCCTCACATGTCGTGCTTCAACGAGTATGATCTCAGTTGTCCATGCCTTTAAGATTTCTACAGAGCACACTGAAATCCTATTATTTTAAGCACATTCAGTTGTAGGAGACAAGTGTGTGGCTTCACAATGAATCCTGAAGAAAAGTTCACTTGTTTGTTGCTAACTCCCTCCAGGATTCATAGGCCTCTCTGAGAAGAAAAAAAGTCAATGAATGGATAAGATAATAAGCTTGTTATGTGAATCTCTCTGGCTTAGTTTTCTTGAGTAGTAGGCTAGTAGGGTCTGGGTAGTTGGTCTGAGAACAGCCAATATGGGCCAATAAGGTAGTATGCCCCTGCAAACACATCCATCTTCTCCTCCAGCCTGTGTTGTATCTACCCTGCTCACACCTCCCTCTCCTTTATTCATAGGAACTTTCTTGCTTCCTGGGTTTCCCCTTAGATAAAACAAACTGTCCAAACTTTGACACTTCCTGCAAACTTTGACACTTCCTGGTACCTTCTTCCTTCTCACTTTATAGTCTTTCATTTTCTGGTTCCCTCTGCTCCCCAGACATGCATATACCTTCACAGTCTTTGTATTTACCACGAGCTCTGCCAATATTGCAGTCTGTTCAGTCATTGCTGAAATTTCAGAGTTCAGACTCAGCCTTCTTCTCCCCCAGGCCTCACCAGTCTTACTCTTCAGTATGTCCCCACTCAAATGAGAGTCATCTAGGCTCACTGACACTTTTGACTGTGGAGACAGATGGCACAGCTCTGACAGCATCAATCAGCCTTTCTATGAAGCAAAGTCTTCATCTACAAACACACAAATAGAATCCCTAAGTTATTTAGAGGCAAGTTATCCAACTGGTTGCACTCTTAAACACTTAAAACGCCCCTATAAAATGAATGAGGCTTGCAGTTTATATGATGAGGCAATGAACTGTCAAGTTTTATAAGTGCATTTTTACAGAGAATTGTGTATCTTGTGTCTTTACTATTTCCAAGTATGTCATTGTCCCAAATCTGTGCCACTGAAAACTTTATGATTTTGCATAACTCCTCCTATCAATAGGTATAATGGTTTCTTCTTCAGATCCTGTAAATCAGCACTAGCTTATTTAATTCATTGGAGCATCTGAAATGCCTGAAACCAACACTTAAAACACGAGTGTACATTTTTAAATGCATAGAAAAAAAACCTCTGCAAATTAATTCAATTCCCCAATTAATTCAGGTCCCTTCTAAAGCAATGTTTCTAAACAGAATTGATTATTTACAAAATATTTCCCAGATCTACACAGACATACTGTTCTGGTTCACAGTTTAAATTAATGATTGTAACTGTTGTTTTAACTTTTAACTGTGTATACATGTGCTACAAAACTTCTGAAACTTCTCCTTCCAATAAAGAGAAATAAAAAAACTCTAAGCATACAAATTATTTAAAAAAACCCCACCCCTCTTTCCCTTTCAATAAAATAACTGGATTTTTTAAGAAAAAGAAAGATTACCATTTTAATGTAACTTCTAAAGTATGCTACTCTCATTTTTTAAAAAATAAACCACTCTTCTTAATACTCATAATAATCCTATTCATGTTCTCAGATGAAATAATGAAGGCTGCTAATTTTTTTCACAATGTTCATTTTGCAGTCAAAATTCTGCTCTGAAGAATCATCACAGATATGCTGCCATGTTTGTGAAATGTAGGCCTCATTGTATTAAGATAAATGAGGTTCCTATTCATGCCACAGATTGCTTGTCTTTTGAGATATATTTTGTAGTCTATTTAGTCCATTTCCATAGCACGAAAAGAATAGAGAATCGGAATGAAGTGCAGTACCATGTACAACACTATAATCATAATTGCTAGAATTATATCCACGATTTTCCACACATGTTTTGCAGATGTTTTCTCTTTTATCCACGTGCCATGCAGTTCATGTTCCCATTTTGTAGAAGTTGCCATCAATTTGTTGACACACGTTCTATGCGTCACAGTGGGTTTTTTCCTCCTCCTTTGTGGAGGAGAACAAGGGTCTGATTCACTAGAAATATCCTGTGGATTCCATTGTTTCACTGATTCCTCGGAGCTCTAAGGGGTACCTTTCAGTGTGCATCTGGTTTGTCATTTGCTCAGCTATGTACTGGATTATTCACTTGAAAAGAAACTGCATCAATTGTGTGCCCAGCCCATGAGCCTGAAAGTTCAAAAAGTGTGAAGTGCTTCTTCCTGGGAACAAACTGTGAAATGCATTCAAGATTGGAATTTTTTATTAGTTATAAGTGGCCTTTGTAAACATCCTACTGAAGCCTGCTATAGTGTTGTAAGTGACATTAGTTGTGCCAATTTATAATATTAAATACAGATCCCCCATCCAGCTTTAGTAATGGTTACAGAGTCCTAGGAGGAACCTTATTATTCAAAATTTGTAATATCTCAGGATCAGGATTTTTTTCTTCACTTGCTAAAACAAGTTGATGACAAGTTAGAAATTACACTGTACTCTGGGACATGGCCTTTGTTGTTACTACTGGTTGCTCACCTTTTAGAGGAGGACAAATAGAATATTTTAACATCTGTGAAATGATGGAGGGAAGACACGCAGTAACAGAGTAAAACATTAAGTGACATTAATACCTTAGATAACACTAGACGTGGCTTAGAAAACTGGCTCTATCATGCCTCCAAAGAACTGGGGTTTTTCCACCAGTTGGCCAAGAGCTTTTGTTTAATCACAAGGAGCAAAAAGACAAGGCTATAGAGACCCTTCTGCATTATTTTTCTGTGTCCTCCCACCCATCCAGTATACAAAGTGTTCTCAATTTCTTTCTGCAGCTTTGATTTTCCCCTTTTTTTCTTTTTTTTTATAATTTGCAGAATCTCTCTGCCATGAAATGTGACAATGCCAGAATTTCTTCTTGCACCCAGAAAAATCTTCAAATGTGGCAGTAGTTACTATATTGAGACATTTTTAATGCATCAAGTTTACCAGATTCAGAGCACTTGAACTATCTTAGTTAAAAAAAATGAGACAAGTGTTTCCAGTTACTGACTTTTCCACCAGTTCCTGTATGGCTGAGGTAATCCCATTTTCTTAACATCTTACTATCATCTCAAAGTCTGAAAAAAAAAGCAATCAAAGTTCACATGTGCATCTTTTAATGGACACATACTAGTCTTTCTTTCATATCCCCAAGGTATATTTTGTACCATGTGTATTTTCTTTCTCTGTTTCTCTTTTAAACTTTTGACTACCAGGTATTTCCTCAGGTACACCTTTTATTTTCCTAGGAAATACTTTGTTAGAATCAAAGCAAAATTGTTTTTTCATAGTTCTATTTTATCCTTAAGGAATGCATTCCTGTTGCATGTTTATATTCTTTATTTATCATAGTTAAATGCATAAAATCTTAACATTGAGATAGAATCCTTGAGGGACAGTGAGCTGAAAGAGTAGTTTGGGATAGAGAAATGAAAACCATCCAAGAACAGAGACTTGATTTACTTAGTTACTCTAACAGCTGAAACAGAGAAAACATTTTACAAGGACCCATGGTGTTTTTATGTTGGAGTCAGTATAACACCTAACAGAAGTTTAGCAGAGCTGATGTTCAGCAGAACTACATACTTCAAATACAAGCCAGAAACAGAGAATTTGGTTGGGTTCACTGGGAAAGATTCTTATGAGATCTTGAGGTCTAAGGGTTGCTCCTCCTGGTCACTGGGAGTTCAGATATGAGTTGTGCATTCAAATTTCAGCATCTCTTAAGACCATGTCGTGTGAAACGCAATCCAGGTTCAGATATGCACTTAGATCAAAGGTAATCCACAAACCTGTAAAGAGTGCAAAAGGATACTTTGCCATTACTATATCTTCATTCTCATCTTCTCAGTCTTTAGTCTTTGTTCTTAACCCTCGTATATGTCCTCTAATGTAGAACAATATTTTCATGCTCATTTTACAAATAAGAGAAATTAAGGAAGGAAATGAAATCATTTTCCTGCTTTGAGCTTCAAGGAAATCAGCACAAAAGCCACCTTGCAATTCCTTACTCCTAGTTGTACACACAGGTTGCCTCACAGCTCACTTTAAAATGGGAATAAACAACTCAATGCTTTAGCACTGCCGGCCCCACCCTTGTGCTCCATTCTCAGCATTTTCTGCAATGGAAAGCATGATAAAATATACATTACAGCATCTTGCAAATAATCCCATCTAAAATATATTTGCTTCTATGTCTGCATCGGTTGTAGACATAAAATAGGAATTTATGTGTACCAATTTTATGCATTACAAAGCTGCTTCTTTAGGGACTGAAGGTAAACTTTTCTGAAATTACCCAGGTGTCTTGTCTTGCCTCTGCAAACTTGTGTCTAATTTGCTCTTTAAAATCACTCATCAACTGGAAAAGTATTTCAAATGAAAGGGAGGGAGGGAGGGAGGGAGGGAGGGAGGGAGGGAGGGAGGAAGGAAGGAAGGAAGGCAGGAAGGCAGGAAGGAAGGCAGGAAGGAAGGCAGGCAGGAAGGCAGGCAGGCAGGCGGGAAGGCAGGCAGGCAGGAAGGAAGGAACTTGAAAAACTGAGTATATGAAATAGAATAAGTAGTCAGAGAAAAAAAGATGTTTTCCAGAGGAAAATCCTACAATTTAATAGTTTTTTTTTACTTTACGTCCTGGAGTTGCTTTCCCCTAAACCCATCAGTTATGCACAGAGAAAAATCTGCCTGGCAGGAAGCATATTTCGTAGGAATTTACTTGTTTCTGTACAGGTTTATGGGTGTTGTGGGTTTTGGTTTTGTTTTTTTTTTAATCTGTGAATCTGAGGTTAGCCAATCTTTAAACTACATTAAATAAAAAAACACTTCTGTTGTACATAGTCAAGAAAACAGGAAACAGGCCACATTTTCTCCACGGATATTCACTAGGCTCTTTTTTACACCATGGTGCAAGATGGTAAACAAAATATTTACATAGTACTCATTTCAGTTATGAACACTGAGAAATTTCAAAGCTAAACCCATAAAGTTTGGGGTTTGCTTCATTAAAGTGACCTGTATTTCGACATCACATCAAGTGAAAAAAACCCCACTTCTAGTGGCAGTATGTGAAGAGACTGTCTGACAGAAAGAAGTCTGACCTGTGCTTCGTAAGATTTGTATTCATATTTCCCTTCAGCTAGAGACTTTGTGTGATTCCATCCAACATATACACCAAAAACTAGTACAAATCTAGAAATATACAGAGAGTTCATAGAAACAAACAAGATGCAGAGACAGTTCCAGATAGACTGGCATAATACATATTTAAATAAAAAATAGCCTCTCCAAGGGTGTTTAAGGTTTACAGCCACTCCTAGTCTCCAATAGAAAATTTTTAGTTTCATTTCACTCTCAGACTCAATCTGGGATTAGAAAAAACAATCATCTTGTATTACTTGAAGCTGGGATTCACACGACTGTCAGGACTTTCATTTTCTCCAGAGATTTCTGTAGACATGGGAGGTCTGGATGTGCTCCACTGGAGAGACTCAGTTCTTGGAAGGCAATCTGAATATCCCTGATTATTTAGCTCCAAACTATGTAACAGAGATTTTCACGAGACATACAATAATTCTTAATATCTTTGAGCCTTTGGGCACCCTTTCTCTCTTTGTGGCATCAGTATGCAAGTATACACCAAGACTTGGTCAAAACATATGCTTCAAAGTTACTTGCAACTTAGAAGTACACATATAATTAATTTAAATGTCATGATTCTTTGAAGAGCCAAGCAACTTCATTGGCTGTCTCACAGAGGCCCACCTTTCTCTCATCCCTGGAAACGTTCCAGGTCAGGTTGAACTGGGCTCTGAGCAACCTGCTCTGGCTGCAGATGTCCCCACTTATAGCAGGGAGGTTGGACTAGATGACCTTTAACGGTCCCTTCCAACCCAAATTATTCTATGTTTCTGTGATTCCCTAAGCTGATGTGATGTAGCTCATCCTCCACTGAGTGATGAGGGCAAATCTGAACATGATGATTCTGTAATGTGTTGGGAAAACTTAAGCAAGTTCTAGGTTTTGTGGGGAGAAAAGGAGCATTGGAAATTGCAGTTCTATTGAGACAACGTAGGGTCTCAGGGCAGTAACCCACCGTATCAGCACCTTGTTGTTGCTGTCATAGTGCTTTCAGTTCTACAGTCAGCCTGAGAGAAGTTCTTCATTGTGCCCACAGAGCAGGCATACTCTGAATTTCCACAGCCCTTGAAACATAAACTAGATAGTCTTCTAAGGCCACAACTGTCTTTTCATAGCCTGGCATGATCCAACCTCCGCAATCAAGAAAAAAACGGGTTTTTTTCTCTTTCTCTACTAATAGTCAAGCTGGAAAGAAGTATATATTTGATTCAAAAACAGATTGGAAGAAGGAAAGTTTAGAGAATTAAAATACAAAAGGAAGAACAGTAGACTAGGAAATGGGAGGCACAAGCGTATACTTTGAGATTGAGTATCACAGTATCACAGTATCACAGTATGACAAGGTTGGAAAGGACCTTCGAGATCATCAAGTCCAACCTATAACCCAACACTAACACCAACCATCATCTAGACCATGGCACTCAGTGCCACATCCAATCTCCCCTTAAACACCTCCAGGGTCGGCGACTCCACCACCTCCCTGGGCAACGCATTCCAATGGCCAATCACCCTTTCAGTAAAGAACTTCTTCCTCACATCAAGCCTAAACTTTCTCTGACGTAGCTTGAGTCCATGCCCTCTAGTTCTGTCACTGGTCACCTGAGAGAAGAGACCAACCCCTGACCGACTACAACCTCCTTTCAGGTAGCTGTAGAGAGCAATGAGGTCTCCCCTGAGCCTCCTCTTCTTTAGACTAAACAGCCCCAACTCGCTCAGTCGCTCCTCATAGGGCTTATGCTCCAGCCCCTTTACCATCTTCGTTGCCCTCCTCTGAACACATTCCAGTATCCTGACATCTTTCCCAAACTGGGGGGCCCAGAACTGTACACAGTATTCCAGATGAGGTCTGACTAGTGCCGAGTACAGGGGGACGATAACTTCTCTGGTTCTGCTCACCACACTATTCCTGATGCAGGCCAGAATGCCATTGGCCTTCTTGGCCACCTGGGAACACTGCTGGCTCATGTTGAGCTTCCTGTCAACCAGCACTCCCAGGTCCTTTTCTGCCTCACTACTCTCCAGCCACTCTGTCCCCAATCTGTAGCTCTGCATGGGATTGTTGTGTCCAAAATGAAGTACCCGACATTTGGACTTATTAAACATCATCCCATTGGAATTGGCCCATCTCTCCAATCTGTCCAGGTCCCTCTGCAGGGCCATCCTACCTTCTAACAGATCAACCCTTCTTCCCAGTTTGGTATCATCTGCAAACTTGCTGATGATGGACTCAATCCCCTCATCCAGATCATCTATAAAGATATTAAACAGGACCGGACCCAACACCGATCCCTGGGGGACACCACTGGTGACCGGCCGCCAACTGGATGAGACACCATTCACCACCACTCTCTGGGCTCGGCCATCCAGCCAATTCCTAACCCAGCACAGAGTGCTCCCATCTAAGCCACGGGCTGACAGCTTCCCTAGGAGTCTACTGTGGGGGACAGTGTCAAAGGCCTTGCTAAAGTCCAGGTATACCACATCCACAGCCTTCCTCTCATCCACCAGGCGAGTCACATGGTCATAAAAGGAGATCAGGTTGGTCAGGCAGGACCTGCCCCTCCTAAACCCATGCTGGCTGGGCCTGATCTCCTGACTGTTCTGCAGGTGCCGCATGATTTCACCCAGGATTATCTGCTCCATGATTTTACCTGGGACCGAGGTCAGGCTGACAGGTCTGTAATTACCTGGATCATCCTTACGGCCCTTCTTGTGGATGGGCGTCACATTGGCCAACTTCCAGTCTTCTGGGACCTCTCCGGTGAGCCAGGACTGTTGAAAGATGATGGAGAGCGGCTTAGCAAGCTCATCCGCCAGCTCTCTCAACACCCTAGGATGGATCCCATCCGGCCCCATAAACTTATGAGGGTCCAAGTGGCTCAGCAGGTCTCTAACTTCCTCCTCATGGATTGCAGGAGGGCCAACCCTGCCCCCATCAACCACTTCAGAGGGCCAACTGTCAAGCACGCTGACATCCTTGCTGTTGATGGGTAGTAAGTGAGCCCAGTACTGTGTGTTCATTGCAGAGGTGTAAGACCCAGGAAAAGGGTATAATAACGTTGTGGGACCAGGGTTGGTGAGGAAACTGAGGTCAGATAACAAGAAAGAGGGAACAAAATGGACTAGAAGGACAAAATTTGTTGGATGGTATTAGGACTTGTAAGTGTGTGAAAGCAAATCTGGAGTTACTGAGGGGGAAAAATGGTGATTCAGGAGAGATATTGAAACTGAATAAGAAAGGAGGAAAGACTGAGAACAGGAGGGAATAAACAGACTGTCTGGGTAAGAAGACTAGAAGCAACATTAGGAAAGACGGGAACAAGATCCTTACATTAGTAGAGTCATAATCAATAGGGAAAATTCAGCAGTTCAGAAAGGCTGATACCCCTGGTCTTTCAGCCAACCCACTCATATTAGTGGTTTCTGAAGTGGGGAATCAGTCAGTGCTTGGTCCTATCAGATCGCACTGATAATCTGCACATCCATGAGTAGTTGGCTTATTAACAAGTTGCTCCTTCCTTTTCACATCATGCAGAGACCCCTCCAGTGGGATCACTTCAAGCCACACTCATTTGCAGGATAGAGCTTCATGGGGCTTGCAAAAAGTGTGCCAACCACTCCTTAAGAGGAGTTTCTCTTCTGTTGTGGTTATCCCTTATTTTAATGACAGGAGTCTGTGAAATGTATCTAAAGTTTCAATTCTACCAGTGAATCATGTAAGTTTTAATATTATGCCAGGTAATGAGATTTGAGGTTTTATTAATTTCATTCTTGAAAATCTGGTAAACTATATGTGAAAACCCTCCTTAAAATGTAATTATAATAAGATTACAAAAATCAGGCATGCGATAATTAAACGCACAAGGAAACTTAAATCTTCTCATTCTTTTCTCACCCTTCACCCTGCACTTGAATACAGCTGGAGTTCATAAACATTTTTGAAGCACTTAGAATGACAGAAAATCCCATATAGAAATGAGTAGAAATGTTTGGCTACACAACATTCAGGGAAAAACAAAAAGCCACACACTATATAAGAAAGAGGAAATAACATACTGTATCAGTGCATTTTTGGACCAAATATTTTCATGTGTGCTTGTGTATTACAAGTGGTTACTAAGTTCAGTATGAAAAGATAGCACTTAAAACATTGTACCTTGTTTCCCGTGTTTTTTAGGATATATAATGTATTCAACAACTGAAAGTTGTTGCCGTGGCAGTCCTTAGGTATGGGGAGACAGATGCATCGGCCTGGTCTTCTGCTAAAAAGACATCTCCAGAACCACTTAAATATTTTAAACTGCAAAATGCAAATTGAGAATTGTCTCCCTCGGTATCTCAGTGAAATGATATAATGATCCATACAAAATAAAAAGAAAGAAGAAAAGTATATTTCCTATTGACAGGTCCACTTCATTTTCATAATCAAGCAAAATAGTTTTTCAGGTGTAAAAGGTACCAAATGGTGAAGAACTTTGTTGTCTTTGTACAATGCAAATGTCTAAGGATAGAGATGAAGAATGTTCATCTACACACAAGTATTAAGGAATTACCAAAACAACACTGTATAAATTTCTGTCAATGTTGTTTTTACCACACATTTATATGAATGCATACATTTAAAAAATGCAAATAATATCTTAATGCATAATACAAAACCCTTTACCAAGAAAGTATTCCACTTTGTAATGCTTCTTCCCATGAGGTCAAAATAAGAAAATAGAGCATCCATGACAGGTGTTTCTTATAATGCTCAATTTTATAGTATGAAGGCACTCAGCCTCTAGAGCGTAAGGCCCTCTACAAAACAGATATACCACCTTAACAAATTAAATACAGGGTTGGCCTCTTTTCAAAAAGTATTTCTGATTAATGTTGACAGATTGCTGCGGCGCTGATGATCAATTAGTTAAGGTTTTTACAGTACTTTGGAGATGTGAAACTAAGTACTGAGTATTGCTGTTATTACAAGTACACTTCAAGATTCTTAGGTAACTGTTGGGAGTACAGTAGACACGATCTTAATCTATTAATAGCCTTTTATAAGTGCAGTTGTTCATAGACTGACAAAACATAGTTATTGTAGTATAATTATTTTTTCTTTTTTTTTTCCAAATAGCATGGGTGTCATGATTGTTAATAGCAAGGAAGCAGAATTGTTCTTGTCATCTTCTTACCATTTTTATACAATATATGAAAGACTCTGTCTTCTTAAAATGACAGGAGAGATTCACATCCTCCTAAGACTCCAATCATCTGCATAAGGTCTTTAATTTGGGATTTGAGTGCCAGATAATTAGTGCTTGAGGTAGAATCACACTGCTTTGTGAGTCCCATGGCCCAGTTAGTAAATCAGATTGTAAAAGGTTACTAGAGCGGGCCTTTAAACTTACCAACATTTTACTGTTATTATATGTGGTAGACAGAGAATCCTGTATCAGGGACAGGAGGAAGGAGAAATTTAGTGTCATAGCAGATAATCTACTGCAATAAATTTGCACGATTCCTTATTTGCATCTGCTGGGAACTTGGCTCCTGGCTTTATAGACATTGTTTAGTGTCTGCAAATTGGTCTCAAGTAGCCAGTAAGGGTAACTAAAAATCTACCCAGTGAGGTTGTATGTTATGAAAGGCAAAAATTAATAACCCAAAATCAAAGAAGCAACAGGTTTTCCAAGCAAAAGAAGGTGAGGGGAAAAAAAGAGAAAGAAAAAATTAAGGTAATAAAAATATATTTTTGAGTCATTCTCCTGTATCTTCATATGCACACATGCACAAACACACCCTTACATGCCCAAGCATGTACCAGTGTTGGTAATTTTTGAGACAGAGCTTTTCGAAAGGGTACATTCAGAAGCTGCAGGTAAAGATCATCACGTGGCTTATTTGAAGCTTTCTCTGTCCAGACTGCCCTGAGAAGACCCTACACCTGAAATCAGGCCAGTGGGAGCTGGCAAGACTTGCTGCCGGTGTGTACTGATGGGAGGGAAGATGACTGTCAGAGGCACCCAGGGAGTCACCCAGGATCAAGATAGTGGAAGCAACATGGGTCAGAAAAGAGAAACACATTAACACCGCCTGCGTTGGTACTTCCAGATGTTCAAGAGACCTGAGGGGTTAAGATAGATTGGTAGAGGTGGTCCAGCAGCCTTTATTCAGCACATCACTGCATGGAAATGATTCTATCATTCTATGGTCTTGGGCAACCACTCCACCTCCGTTCTCTGCTTGCTTCTTTAACAAAATGGAGGTGACAACTTTGCAAAATGCCTTGTGAATTTGAATTAGTAGCAATACTAATACTAATACTAATAAATACTAATACTAGTACTAATATTTATTCCTCTTAGTGTTATAGAAGACTGTTATTAGCCTCCTGCTCTCATTTATTTTTGCTCAGTGCTGTCCACACAGTCACCAATTCTCATTATGAAAATAATTGCTGCCTGTATCACTGTGTTTTTGTTTGATAATATATTTCGTGTTCAGGAGAGCCTATTAGAATTATCTAGTCTGACCTCCCACACACTGCAAGTATTATATTCTCACCAAGCCACTCTTAAAACAAATCTTACAGTGGAGCTATTAAAAATATCAGCATATGTTCATGAGGCAGGGTGCCACTGTACAAGACATATAACAAGGGATCAATCCTTCTCTGAAGAGTTTATAATTTAGCTGAATCCTACAGCAGGGTGAAAGGGAAGAAATATGACTGTCTTTAAGGTTATTAAGAAAATCTGTGTAAAACCCAGAGAATAAGCCTTCTAGTTCTCAGTATATTGTTTTACCTTCACAGCCATCCTTTTTGTGATGCATTAAAAAATACTTCTTTTGTTATGGTAATTGTCTGTCACCTCTTTTTTTTTATCAATGTAATTTTTTTAAGTTATATTCAATTTATTTCCCAAGAAAGCAGTCAGACTTCACATCTTCTTCCTAACAGCTGAGATCCTTAAAAACCTCTGCATTGGTGTCACAGGACTGCTGCCTGTGACATAGTCTGATTTTTTCTGATATTACACAACAGCTATCACTGTCACTGCCAGCAAAGCAGCCTTATGAAGACGGAAAGCACTCCCGTGTTCATTTCCAGAGCTATGCTCTCAACCTGCTACACAGAGCATTAGCCTCACAACTCCCATTAGCCCCCACTGTGTTGAGTCAAGAATCAAGTGCATAAAGGATGTCAGGCATTGTATGCTCGTGGTAATCAGATTTGCTGGTCACTTAGCCCCAGTTGCACTTAAAAATGTGTGTTAAGAATAAAAATGTTGGACAGTAGCAAAACTGAAATACTTGACAGCAAGTGGATTTTTTCAGGCCATGTAAAATATATTGTAGATGTCAACACGCAAGAATAACTGTCCCAGATTTCTAATGCAGTGTTGGAATTTCATCAGGCTTTTACCAGAGAAGATTTTGATACTGTCACAGGAATTAAATTCTCCAGCTAGGTTTTCCTGCATATGCAGAGTTATTTGTATGAATATTTGCACTGTCCTGAGGACACAGTCTCTATCAAGTCTCCATTGCGCTGAGTATAAATAAAAGAGACACACCCTGCCCTGTTAAGCTTCCAGTCTGTAAAATAATGTCATTATTTCTTGGCTTGGTGCCACAGTTCAAAAAGAACTACTGTGGCTGGAGGGGAAATAGCTGAAACTACAGGAGCTGGTCTGACTTCTCCCTTCCACAGAGAACCATAATACATAACAACAGCTGGCTCTTTTTTCTTAACCCAGTGCTCCCTGCTGTCAAACTCTGCTCACTGTCATGGCATCTGACATGTAAACCTTTCCTTCAGCCTTACCTTGTGGGTTTTTTTACAGGAGCAGATTATTAGCAACATAAATTATGGTCTGAGGTCAACGTTAGCAAGCAACTGAGATTAAAATTTTGTGCTTTAAAATAAAAAATCAGTCTGGCACGTACATGTGACCATCTCAGGGGAATATTTTTAACAGACATGAAATTCCTTTGAAAACTGAGGTTTGAAAGGGAGAAGTATTTGCAAATTCTGTTTAAGTTTCATTAATTAAGCAGTGATTAGAAATATTTTTCTAAAATTTTCTCTTTTTTTCACTATAAAAATTCCAATGCTGAAGAAAAGAAAGCTACATGAAAATTTTAAGTGAAAAGTACTATGGCAATAAAATATACCATTCTACATGAATTAAAAAAGAAATACACAAAGTTTTTACAAAAAAAAAGTATTTTTGAGAAAAATACATACAAAAATAATATTCAGTAATCTAATAATATTAGTTAATCTCTTCCCTGATGTTAACTTTTGGGTTTATTTCAATGATCGAGCCTCAGAAAAACAGCAATCACAAAGCTCTGTTTATTACTTGAATTTTAGCATCATTCTTATTTAAAAGACTGAGAAAAGAGTTTCATGGAAATGTCATTTGGAACTGTCCAGACACAAATTCCTGACTCAAAATAAGATTATTGAAGGGTTAAAGTCCGAGATCAGGTTTGGGTTATTCTCCAGATGCAAATCAAACTCCTTGGACTTGGGCAGTATATTTAGATTTACAAATAGAACAGACAGAGAGCAACTATTTAGAATATTTCAGGTTGGGAACATGGCTAAAAATAATATTTCTCACCCATTTTGAAAGTACTGTACCTGTTATAATTAATGTAAAAAAAAGTGGACATCTTCATCTCTTGCATCTGACATGGCAGGTCTTTGACATGGTGCCCCACAACATCCTTCTCTCTAAATTGGAGAGATATGGATTTTATGGATGGACTGCTCAATAGATAATGGATTGGTTGGATGGTTTCATTCAGACAGTAGTGATCAACAGCTCAATGTCCAGAGGGAGAGCCGTGACAAGTGATGTCCCTTAGGGGTCCACACTGGGACCAGTGCTGTTTAATATTTTCATTAATGATATAGCCAGAGGGATCGAGTGCACCCTCAGCAAGTTTGCGGTGAACACCAAGCTGAGTGATACAGTTGTCATATCAGAAGGATGGGATTTCATCCACAGGGATCTGGACAAGCTGGAGGAGTGGGCCTGTGTGACTTCATGAGCTTCAACAAGGCCACCACCTGGGTCAGGGCAATCCACCATTTCAATACAGGCTGAGGGATGATGTGATCGAGAGCAGCCTTGAAGAGAAGGATTGGATTTAGGGGTGCTGATTGATGAGAAGCTCAACATAAGCTCACAATGTTCAACCGCAGCCCAGAAGGTCAACTGTGTCCTGGGCTGCATCAAAAGAAGCTTAGTGGGGTTGGATGGGGCCTTGAGCAGTCTGGTCTGGTGGGAGGTGTCCCTGCCCATGGAAGGGGAGTTGGAACTAGGTGATCTTTAAGGTCCCTTCCAACCCAAACCATCTTATGATTCTATGATTCTATCTGCTTGTTAGACCTTTATTAGCTGTGAATTTGCCACTAGAAATTTGTATTACCCAAAACCATATGGAAACGCCAAAGTTCAAATGACAATACAGACCTCTTGTTTAGCACAGGTACACTGACTAGCAAAAAGGAGATTCTTTTTTTGTTTCCAATGTTTGTACAGTTATATTTACACCTTATGGAGCTGGGACTTAAGCATGTCAGCAGATCACCATGAGGTATGCATGGAGTAACAGGGGACATTGTTGAATCCCTTTTTAAGGGATTGACCACTACTGATGGTTGTAGGTCAATATGCTTTTGGCCAAAGCAGAAGTGAAAAACCAGAACAAGCCACTCAAAATTATTGCATAAATGTTTGATTCTACTATTTCCTCTCATTTGATAAGGAAAAGGCCAAGTTACTTAATGCCTTCTTCACTTCAGTCTTAATAGTAAGACCAATTTTTTCCTGGGTACCCAGCCCCCTGCGCTGAAAGACAGCGATGGAGAGCAGGATGGAATCCTTGTAGTCCAAGATGAAACAGTTAGCGACTGGCTACACCACTCAGATGCACACAAGACTATGGGTCTGAATGGGATCCACCCAAGGGTACTCAGGGAGATTGCAAAAGTGCTCACCCAGCCACTTTCCATCATTTATCAGCAGTCCTGGCTAACTGGGGAGGTCCCATTTGACAGGATGTTAGCAAATGTGTCACTCATCTACAAGAAGAGAAGGAGGACCTGAGGAAATACAGGTCTGTCAGTCTGACCTTGGTGCCAGTGAAGGTTATGGTACGGATCATCTTCAGTGACATGATGCAGCACATACAGGACAACCAGGGGATCAGGCCCAGCCAGCATGGGTTTAGGAAAGGCAGGTTCTGCCAGACTAACCTGATCTCCTTTTATGACAAGGTGACCCCCTTAGTGGATGACAGAAAGTCTGTGGATGTTATGTACCCGGACTTTAGTAAAGCATTTGACATAGTTTCCCACATCATTCTCCTGGAAAACCTGGCTACTTATGGCTTGGAAGGGCATACCCTTTTTTAGGTAAAAAACTGTCTGGATGGCTGGGCCTCGAGACTTTTGGTGACCGGAGTTATATCCTGTTGGTGGCCAGGCACAAGTAGCATTCCCCAGGGGTCAGTGTTGGACATAGTTCTGTTTAATATCTTTATCAATGATCTTGATGAGGTGATCAAGTGCATCCACAGTGAGTTTTCAGACAAAAATAAATTCTGCAGGAGTATTGGTCTGCTTGAGTGAAGACAAGCTCTTCAAGAGAGATCTGGGCTGGCTGTATGGATGGGCTGAGGCTGATGGTATGGGATTCAACAGCACTGAGTGTCACATCCTGCTCTTGGACTATAATAACCCCATGGAACACTACAGCCTTGGGGAAGAGTGGTTGGTAACCTGCCCAGCACAAATTGACATGGGAGTGTTGGTAAACAGCCAGCTGAATTCGACCCAACAACGTGCCCAGGTGGCCAAGAAGGCCAACAGCATCCTGACCTGTACCAGAAACACTGCGACCAACAGGACTAGGGAACTGATCGCTCCCCTGTACTCAGTGCCATTTAGGCTGCAACCTGAATCCTGTGCTCAGTTTTGGGCCTCTCACTACAAGAAAGACTTTGAGCTGCTAGAGTGTGGCCGAAGAAGGATGATGAAGCTGGTGAAGGGTCTGGAGCACAAATCTTATGTGTATCAGCTAAAGAACTGGGCCTGTTTAGTCTGGAGAATAGGAGGCTGAGGGAAGACTTTATTGTTCTTTACAACTACCTGGAAGGAGAGCACAGTGAGGTGAGTGTCGGACTCTTCTCCCAAGCAACAAGTGACTGATAGAATGAGAGGAAATGGCCTCAGGTTGTGCCAGGGAAGGTTTAGATTGGGTATTAGACAAAATTTCTTCCCTGAAAAGTTTGTCAAGCACTAGAACAAGCTGCCCAGAGAAGTGGTTGTGTCACCACCAGAAGAGGTTTTTTAAAGATTTGTGGATGTGATACTTAGGGACATAATTTAGTGGTGGTTTAGCAGTGTTAGGTTAAGGCTTGTGCTGGAAGATCTTGAGTCTTTCCCAACTTAAATGATTCTGTAATTCTATGATCTCTTGTGTTTTCTTGGTAATCAAGAAAAGAACAGTACATGCTACTATCTGGTGAGGGGCTGACCCGAGGCAGTTCTATTTTAATTTGTACATACACAGGCTGGAATAGACCACAGAGAGGCAATAATCTGCTTTCTGTACTCACTCAAGAGCTTTGGTAACTCTACATCTTAACGCTCTCAGTGGCTGTAGTTAGGTTACTTTTGCTACGTACTCTGCAGCCTTTAGCTCTCACTATCGGCACAAACAGATGAGTCAGAAAAGCAGGAGATCCAAATGACACAAAATTGCAGGTACCTATCACTGAGGTTTGAATATTCAGAAAACAGATACTGGCAGATCTATTAGTCTTCTGCTATGTCTTCAAAAAATTTAGGGAATATAAGTTCTTACTGAACATCAGGTACATTTTCTGTATCAGAAATATGTTGCACTTCAATAGTAATGTGGAATACCAGACTACTTGGTTACTGTTAGAGTCCTTTATCTTACTGTCATGAAAAAGGCATACTTGGTAGGACAAAGGGCCCCCAAGGCTGTGGAAAAGCAGTCATAAACATTAGCCATAGATGAGAACAGCGGATAAACTCCAGACAAACATTCTGGCTATGATCAGACCACACACGTATTTTCTGATAGTGCAAGAGAATACTTCTGAGAAGCCGCAATTGCAAGATTGCAGCTGGATTTTGCTGACAACATCTTTGGCTTTTTTCTCCCTTCTATAATAATTGCTAAATATGAACAAAAATTTGCTGCATTGTCCATAATTTGAAGCGTATGAAATGAGACTATAACACACTAAGCAAAACACAACGCTGGAGGGGTTGGAGTCTCTGTTCCAGTAGCATGCTATTAATTTTCTCCATATATAACAACCCTCCTCTGTCTCCAAAGTATCCACCTATTTTCCCCATGTTTCTCTACATTTCTATCAAAAAATTCCAGCTCATCTGTCAGCATCCCGGGGCCCTAAGTCATTGAAAGTGCATGCAAATAGGTTTTCTACAGGCATGTCAACAAGAGCTGAGGACTGACAACCATATCACAGTTCCTTCTGTAGTCCAAGTCAGCCCAGAAACTGTTCAAACACATTGACTTAGGTCTGTGACTCACTAGTGAGTCCCACTATGGTCTCACCATCATTTTAAGGCTTTCAGAGGACTTGCCCATCGAAGCACAGTTTGTTATTATACACCTAAACCAAACTCAGGCTTCTGCTGTCAGCTTACTTTCCACCACTGGACAGTGCCAGGCTAATATGATTGACTCCGCTGGAGCAGGCAGAGGTTACCTTCATAGACGTGTGGCTGGGACCAGCTTTCACTGTTCAGTCATCAGAATTTTGTTACTGGAAGCAATCAGAAAGTAAATAAATAGTCTTCACTTCATCTTACAGGGCTGTAAGACCACATACATGCACCATCTTCCTTGTCTGAAGATCCTGGTGAGGCACACAACCATGTGTTCAGTTAAGGTGAAATGCAAACTTGATTTGCTGGGCATAAGCTGTTGTGGGTTACCTGACTTTTCCTTCCAATAAATCCTGTGAGTGTAACTTCAGTGAGTCCTGTTCTTTGTTCCAGCACAGGAAATGATTTAGTATATTTGATACAGTGTCAGTCTTATGACCAGTCATAAGCCATGACTTCAATTTTCATATCAGGGAGCATTTGAAGTCTGCACATGTTCAGTGATTGTGAGAGCCAAAACACAGGTATTTTCTTATTTTCTGTTCCTCTGCTAACCTGATGATCATATCTATTCCCACATTGATGGAATGTCCCACAGCAGTCACCATAAAGAAGTAGTGAGTTTTGTAAATCGTTGTTTTTGACCCCAAGACAGAGGAGTGACTGAAGGTATACTAGTGGATCCAACAGTCCAAATCCACATCAGTCAGTACAAACTATCCAGTTCCAGCATTTTGGTGGGTTTTTTGGGATGTGTTCTTTCTATTTGGTACAGACTCACATGGATATTTAATCACTTTTAATACAGGTTTTTGGGCAGTACTAAACAAAGGGAAATTCTAATAATATGCATTTATTTTCACTGAAAAAATATTCAAGAGTTTATATGGTCTCTTTTGTAAGATCTTCTTTAGAAAATTCACCTTTGTGGATACACAATAAAATGGGTAGGCAATATCTTTTAACAAGTTGATTTTGCCTTTTGGGAAGAATTAGACATTCTAAAAATTCCTATCTGAAATGGCTCTTTTGTTGAGCAATTGAAGCTGCCATAATTAAGCTGTGTTTTGTTCTTGCACAGGTTTGTTTACATTTGAGAAAATGCAATGGAACAATTAAAGTTTAATAATATGATAAATAAGCACTGAATAATTTATTCAGAGCAAATACAATGAATGTTGATGATCACGTCTTTTGAGAATAGAAGAAAAAACTGACTTCTAAGACTATTTAAAATTTTTTCTTTTGTTTGGAACAAACATGTTTGTGTTGGATCCATCAGTAAAGCATCTCCCTTTAGGGACAGAAGTATACGTAAAGCATGAACTCATTTGAAATTAGACAAACTTGAATAATACAGAAATTACGAAATGGCAAATAGTAATTTTGAAATACGATACGCAAACTTTTTTCCTGAAAGTGATTTTATATGTGTGCTCTATTGTGTAGTCATGCATTTCTTTATACTTCTGCAATGAAAATAGTAGGTAGCTTGATTTTTTGCCATTA
This sequence comes from Dromococcyx pavoninus, assembly GCA_033558185.1. Lineage (NCBI taxonomy): Eukaryota > Metazoa > Chordata > Aves > Cuculiformes > Neomorphidae > Dromococcyx > Dromococcyx pavoninus. Next base: position 863,627 of record JAUMJL010000191.1, on the reverse strand, counting down.
ATAAAAATGGGATCTATAACATTCTTTTCAATAGTGCATGGTCAAGACTATTATTATCATTACTTGTTACAAAGGCATCTAGAAACTCTAAATAAATAAATAAATAAGAATCACATTGTACCTGTGTATAAAGGCTTACAAGGTAACAGCATGCTTTGTTATATACTCTACTACTTCTGATTAAAGCCTTTTTTTCCCAACAGTATGCATTTATCTTTTTCTCTGAAATAGGCTTAAATAAGTCAAATGATTTGTCTTCCATGACTTCATAAAAGAATTTCTATCTCATAATTACTTACTTACATAGTCAGTAAAGAAAGTCTTGTTTATTTTTCTCCACATTTATTGTTTTTAAATACAGTGGAGTGCTTTAAACGCAGGGGAATTTGCAGCTTAGATTAATACACAAGAAAATGTGCATGGATGGCTGCTTAACTCTGTAAGTCTGGGTTCTGGTGGCTCATGGGCCAAAAAAAGGAAAGAATTTTTTTTCGAATTTTAGTATAACCAAGTCCTGTGTTGTGGCTGGACTTATCTGAAAAGTAGCTTTCAAAAAGCATAACAATACCCCAAGAAAGTTAAAAAATTACTGAGTGCATGCAGTGTATTTTAATCGAAGATCTCAAGCTGTCTTCCATACAACTCAAATTTTGTATTGCTTTGTATCACATATGATAACATAGAAGAAAAAATGAGGCCAATAGCATTATTTCAGGCTACCAGCAAAACCAGTGAATCTCTCGGACATCTGCTCAAATTTCAGGGTTCTTTTCCATCCTAGCCTTAGAATGTGATATCCACAGCAACTGACAGTGTTATTCATGTAAATAATGTGAAAGAAAACAAAAGAGTAAATCTAATGATACAAAATTATTAAAATGAATAATCAATATGAATAACCACGACCAAGATACAAAGGGATGGCTGGAAAAGGGGGCTGGGAAAAAGAGATCTTACAATACCAGCAAGTACTGTTTGGTGACACCTTCAGTCTGCTGAAGAAATGCTCATTTTGAAGCTACTGTCTTTCTTGCAAGAGTGACATATTTTGCTGGATAGCATATATGTATGATTTGATCCTGTAGTCACTCAACTAGGTCATTCCAGTGGTGTGTTATAGATTCATAATCATGTTAAAAAGGAGAAATCAGTACTTCTGTTGAATTAGGCAGCCCTTTTCTTTCCATGCCTTGTGTCTTCTCCATGTATGTCCTGGCACAGTCCTCTAACCTGACATTAACCTGGAAAGAATACAAAAGAAAAAAAGACTTAATTTTCTCTTTTTTTCATCTGATCTCTCTTCTGCACAAAGGTGAATGTTGAATAGTTTGGTACTAGTTTTCTCTTTTTAGTCTGGTAAGAGAAATCTTAGTGCTTGGGTCTGCAAATCCCTCCTCAGTGTATTACTGGAGCAATGTCTGGGAAGGGCAGGAAGGACAAAAATATCAGGGCAGATCTCCAAGAACTTAAAGGAAACACCAGCCTACTGAAAGAAATGAACTTTACAGGTCTCTTCTGGTTAGTGTTGAACCAGATCCCCACCACTGTTGTACTATACTAAGTGAAAAGAATATTTAATTGTGTATCATCTGTCCACGGACAATGATATTTATCTAGCACGATAAATACAAAACAGCAAAATAAATATAAAGAGCAAAACCACAATCTTTTTTGGCTTTGAGAAGACAGCTTACAGACTTTCTCCATCAATGAGACAGATATTTTGAAGAACAGATATGAAATGGAGAAAGCAAGGGAATCTCCCTTCTACAGTTCCTCTGGGTGTGGTGTGAACTACCTACTGTTGAGTAGCAAACCAATTACCGTCAACTTGAACCATGGAAGAGATGTGAGGGTTGACAGGTTTGCTTCTGCCAGACTGGAAGAGATGCTTGCTATGGCTCCCCAAAACCATAACTTTGAACTTGAAAGGATAAAACTGGCTATCAGGCTAAATAAACTGTATGGTAAACAAACTTCCTGGAAGTCCCCAAAATCTTAGAATAACCATGACATTAGCTGGAGTGAGCCCATCAGAAACACTTCTGTGTTTCCCTTCAAAACGTCAGGCTTATCCTACAACAGCAAATTTAATAATATTGAATATACAGTGAGGCTACTAAAGCTCATTAGCTAACGAGTAGTTGTTTTTCTAATTGCTGTAACAACCATAAATAAAAGTGTCAGTAATCCATTAAATATACAGCATGAATCATTTATACCTGCAGATTGTGTCTTTTGTAAAGCAAGAAGTCACGTGCCTCAAAAATAAACAGTAAAATTCCAACAAAATCTCACTAAGAATTTAGACCTTTTGGTAGCTTTTATTCTTCCTCGTCCTTTACCACTGACTCTTGTGCTTTATTCTACAAAAGCTTCCTTTTTTAGCTCTTTGCTATCAGTGAACAAAAATGCTCCCTATAGATGAGGAAATATCTTTTTTCTCCATCTGTTGAGGCATTTTCTTTGCTGTGCTCAGGAAATTTTCCAAAAGAGAAGAAGATAATACTTCTAGACGTGGTATGGAAGGCAGACATAAATCCGACAGAGAAATGGACTACAGCAGCTGACTGATGATGCAGAGATTTCACAAAGGCTGTTTAGTTTATTCTCACTGAATCTGAAATATTATTCTCCCATTTGTGTCAGTGAGACCAAGGATAGTTCAACTCATTCACCAAAGGAATTGCAGGAGTTTTAATTATGTGAATTTTGTCCTTTTTATTTTGGCACTCCATTTTAACAAAGTCAGACCCTACCATTGCAGGTGGCAATTCACTTGGGAGGTAAGAAAGTGCTGCACAAGGTGTCTACCTATATTTGCTAGCAACACTCAGTTGCATCTTGACTTTCCACTGTCTTTAAATTACACAGTTAAAGAATGGGATTTTGAAAGAGATGGTCTTTGAAAGCTGTGTAGTGTTTATTTGGTTTAGTGACCTTTACAAAAAAACAAGTTCCTTTGGTCCAGGTAATTTGCAAGGCCAGGTAATTTTGGATCATCAATTACCTTGCCTGTAAGATATGGGGGTAGTGGAAGAGAGATTAATGGTTTCAACCTATTTCGTATTTTTTCCTGGAAGGCTTGGATTATCCCTTCCTAATCAAGCAGACTGTACATCACTAAACCCACACTACAGGTTGATTCTTTCACATAAAATGTCTATTCCAACAACAATCAGATTTTGGCCCAAGAGAGAGTTTGATGCATGTTTCATTCAGTGCTTAGTGTTAAATAACACTAAGCTTACTTGTTAAATATGGTGCATTTGCTTTAAAGAACAAATAAAAATACTAGTCTGAGACAATGAGATTCTTTGTGTGGGGCTGCTATGTCTGGAGGATGCTCTTCGATTCACTGACTTGAGGACCAGTTCTACCTCCTGATACCTATTTGGAGTCAATGTAAAAGATCCCACTCTATCAGAGGCTAATGGATTAGGTCCCTTCTGCAGAATTAGATTTAGCTCCTTCTCAGAGAATGACAAGAAAGATGAAAACAGACTTTAAAAACAGTTAAAGATGCTCTTTTTTCTTTTTTTTCTCTTTTTAGAGGGCTGCTTTAGGCATTCTGTTGAACAAGTATATCCAAACCAGCCTCATGTGAATTACAGTTGTTACGTATTTCCTTTTAAATAAAGACTTGGCTCTTTGCCCTAAACAGCACAAAGGAGATACATAAATATATATATATATATATATATATATGGTCTTCCATTAAATTTTTAGCAGTATGTTAAGTTTAAACTTTGACTTTCTTGCCCGGGGAGAAGACTGATATATTCATGTCTGAGTTGGTGTGCCTCAGCTTTTTTTCTCCCGTTAGTGTTATGTTTAATCACACTTCATTTTTTTATACTGCTTAGCTTAGACAAATATCTATCTCTAACTGTTACTCAGTTTTTCTTTTACTGTCCACTTGCAAGTGTTCAGTGAAGTTGGTTTCCATTTTGCAATTATATTTGCCCTCTATGCTTCTGCAATATGTATAACATTGAAATGCCTTCCTAGTTTACCTGTGTTATTTCAATGAGATCATATGACTAAATAGCAGAATGGTAACATGAATATACATTCTTGTGTAACCAGACCAGTAACAATGATGGTTTACCAGCACAAACTGTAAACCAGAGTCCTCTGCCAGTAGGCACATCATGGAGTTGCAGTGATTTGACAAACATCAAATTGTTCAGCAAGAAGGAGCAACAATCACCTAGGAAACAGATGCCATGTGCTTGTCCCAGCTATTCTGGGAAGTTTCTATCCTTTGCAACTCTTTGTCTCTCAGCATCACAACTGATCAAATCAGGTCAAGTTCTGCTGAAGACTGGATCTGGTTGAAGCCAGAAGAGCATCTCCACAGACCCAGGTCCTTTCTTGGTTTAGGGGCTGGTTGCTCTTATCTGTTATAATTGCATGATCTTCAGTATATTTTATATTCTCACTATAAGACTTAAACCACTTTCAAACATTTCCTCAATATATCTTAACAGGTCTATGGAAATTACTCTGGCAGATCTGCCAAAAGCAGTCATGGGAATTACAGAATGGGAATACCAACTTTAGAAATCTATTTCTTGCTAGAAAAGTAAGCAACAAGGAAAAGAAGAGGCAGGATATTTTCTAGAACTCTACCCTCCCTCTGGGAATTAGATAAAAATACTAGTTGGAGTATAGTCTGAACAGGACAAGGAGTAAGTAGATTAGTGGAAAAAAAATACTAAACAGTTTATCCATGTTTCATACAATAGGTACGTGAAATTTGTTGTTGGTTTTGAAGTTACATGTGCCCCTGGACATATCAAGTCTCTGCCTTGCTTGTAACTCATGAACTGCTACCTGATCTCTTGTTTTACCTAACTACAAATAGAAGATTTAGATAAATATTCCTTTTGAAAGTGTCAGCTTTATACAAATCAAATACATTTATAGTTTCTACCTTTTTAAAACTTTAAAAAAAAAACAAACAAAAAAGAAGAAAAGTTCTTAATAGAACTTTGCGGGGGGGGGGGGGGGGAACAACAAACCAAAGCTAGAAAACAACAACAAACAAAACCCCACAAAAACCATACATTAGTAGAAGAAACCCCAAGAGCTGTTAAACATTCAGCATCCTGATTTGAGTTTTGTTATCCTACAGAGAAACAAATATGATTTAAAGCATTTAGGTACATCAGTTAATGAACCACAGCTACAGGGATCAAATTCCATGAGTCTTCTCAACTTTCACTGTGGAATGAATCTTGCCTCCTCAGAATGGCAAAAGATGGTCTCCTCACCTCCCCCAGCATATATTTTACTAATTACACACTGACTTTTATTTTAGCAATATTGAGGGACCCCACTGAATTTGTGACCTCACTTTATTGGGAAGTTTAAAAAGGGAAGAGAGCCATGCTGTACCATGGAGTTGACAGCAGAAACGTATAAGAAAAAACAAGTATGGATGAGAGGGAAAGGTATCTTAACCCTATTTAAGATATATTTTAAAAAATTTGTGTGCATATCTGATAAAATTATTTCCTAGAAATGGTAAACTAAGAAGTACACTCTGATTGCAGCAGTAACCTTAAAGAAACAGCTATTAATAAAGTATTTTTATGAAATTACATTAGAAGAGGCCTACATCTAGATTCAGAAGTCTCTCCAGAGCTGGATGTCACAATCTATGATCCCCAAACAAGCTGAAATAAGAGCAGAACGAGGTCTGAGAAGCAGTTGTTGGCAGTCGTGTAACACAACAGAAAGGCCAAGGTTTACCACTTTGGGTACAAAAACAACTCCTTCAAGAAATTGTATTATAGGCTACCAAACTAGTCACAGAATCAGGCTGTGCTCAAGATGAGTTTGAGCCTTAAATATAGCTGAAAGCTTATGCAAGTGTTTACTGAAGATTTTAAATTGTAGATATCTCTCTCCTCATAAGTGCTTTTGCAAAAGATGATGTGAATCTCCATTTTTATAGAGGGATTCATTCACTGGAAGAAAAATAGGCACCTGAGCAAAAGGTCCAGGAGAGCTCTTCATAATTGCTTTTCCACCTCAATCAGCTGCTAATAGGAATCATTGCATTCCTTATAGTTTCTAAAGGAAATCATTGAGCTAGTTTCAGATACCGTGACGCAGTAGTGAATTTGCCCATGTTTTGATTCTAATATTAAATACTTCTTGTTCCAATCAATGTATGATCCACTCCTGATTCTGCTAGATAGGACTGTAGATCAACCCCAGCAACAGAGAAGGAGTAAATATTTAATCTGATGAGGAAAAATATCTCTGAGTTGTTGTGTCGGGGAAGGTTTCTGATTTTTTTTTCCCCTCTAACTGATGTAAGGCTCAGAGTGGTCAGGAAAGGTGGAGGAAGAACTGATGGGAGTGTAGCATAGCAATATCAATGGGCATTTCCATTTTGCTTAAAGAACAAGAAAGATATAATGACAGGGATAAAACGATGTTTACATGTCCCTAGGTGACCTAGCCATCTACCTCTGGGGAGCATTAGGTTTCATGTTGTGAAGCTAATACACTTTGTCACAAAGCAGAGCACGTACAATAATCCCAGCTCACCAGGGTTTCGCCCACTTCACAAAAACAATCAAGATGCTTTGTTCAAAACTTCACCTGAGACAAGCAATTTATTTTGCCACTGGGGAAAATGAGATATGCATCTCATTTAGGAGAACATCCTAGAGACTCTAGCTTGGTCAAATTGATCTTGGACAGAGCTGCGAGTAATAATTCCATAAGCTAAAACTTGCCATGTATAACTGAGGCAGTCTTTGTTACTAAGGCAGTATCTACTTATTTAAGCAAGTAGAGAGTTACAAAGGTGAATGAAGGTTTACCTTAGCGAGAAGTTTCAAAAGACTAATATCTACTTAAATCCTTTGTAATACAGCAGTAATAGCATCATTTTGAATTGGGTTGCTATGGCTGAAGGTAGGTTAAATAATTGAGGTAGAAGAACTGATTATGATATGTCACTATCCAACCTAATTACTGAATAATTGAAGGTGTTTTGTAGTAAGAATTTAAAGATGTGTTTCTTTTCAAGTCACACTCTGGCCCAAACCCCTCTGATTTTTCAGGCTTTGGCATTTTCCTCTCTTAAGTCACTTCCCAAAAGCCAGACCTATCCTACCTTCTCTACAAGCTGTTATCAGCACCAGGTCAAAGCAATTAATTCTCTTCAAAGAGCTTTTAGCTACACAAACCCATATGGCTGCTTCCCATGTGACTCTGTAAGCTAATTAGGCTTGACTTTATTTTGCCCTCTTCCCTTTTCCTCTACCTGAGGATCCAGTTCTCCAGCGCCTCAAACTCTACACCCACATGCAACCCCTCTGAAGACAGTTTCTTGTCACTAGGAAGTTTTCCCCTAAGTTCAATATAATTCTTTCCTATATTTAATTCAATTACATATTTTTACTCATGCCTTTTTACTTCTTCTTAAACAGCATGGTCTGGCACAGGTACAAAAAGTTTATAGCTGGGTAGATTTAAAGGGACTGCTATGACCATCTTTGTAGAAGTATGGTCTAGATTTATTAATGCCATGTTGTGGAACTGGGTTTAGGGCAGAAAATAAAAAAGGGTAGTTCTCCATGATCCTGAAAGTGCTTGGGTTAGCAGGCCAATTTAGATGGCTAAGGAAATTTTCTAACCTAGAAACAGCTTCTGCTTAAGGCAACCATGCATCTAACGCAGTTGCAAGTCAGTTGTGAGATGCAGTTTTCTATCAGACAAGGATGTACAGGTGTTCAATCCCTCATTGATACAGCTGCAATGCCAGAAGCATCACCAACAGTCAGAGGTTTTGCTGGCAAAAAATATCCTTCTCCTGGTATAATTTGTTTTATCCAGAGGAAAGCAATTTTATTTTATCAGTACAGAGTACAACACTGCTGTTTAAACACAGCTACAATGCTTTGATGGTCAGTATAATGATTTCACCCACTTGGGAAAGCATTCCTACAGTTGACATGTATTAATAAGATGAAGTGATCCTTCATGTTGACTTTGCCTGAGTAAATTACATCAATACAGTTAATAGAATAAAAGGTGCATGTCAAAGGATTCTCTATGTTTGATTGGAAATTTTCTCATGAAGGTACTGGCTCCGTTTAGAAAGGCTGGCTGTAGGATCACTAGCCTAGAGACAGATATCTTACATATATGTCATGAATCCCAGAATGTTTATTTAATGCCACGACAAAATTAAGACACCAATCTCATTGTTGTATTCCTGACTGGTGATCAATTTTATGCTGATAGGAACAACTACAGAAATAGGAGGGAAATGAATGTTTTATTTAATTTGTGTATGATACATAGTGGTTTAGAAAGTAAAGTTAGAAAATACTTTTATTTCATCCTCGTGACCTCCTACTGCAGGATTGATCCCTGTATTGTATATTTCCAGTCCTTTGTACATTTTAGTTTTAAATATCACCATGAAAGTTCTGAGAGATTTCTCAGAGCATTAAAAAAATCATAAAATCACTCTCTATGTGTGACCTCCTCCCCAAACTCTTTCTCTCACTCTTTCTGTCCTCCAGTGGGACGCTATATGTTGCCAAATCCCTCTGAAGTCAATGGGCTATTACATGCATTCTGTATCTTGCCAGAATCAGCCCTTTGATATTTATAGAATCTTCTAAGTAGATTTGGTTATATAAAAAAAAAAATGTAGATTTAGCTCATTGGTGGTTCCAGAAACTTGAGAAAAAGCATTTCAGGCAGAAAATTTTTTTCGTTTGACCTGTCACACCTTTCATTTCAAGCTCTCTTAAACTCTTTTTAAACTCTCTTTAAAAATTGAAATCAATTTTGGCAAGAAACTGATTTTGGAACTGGAAAGTCGGAACATATTATTTCAATGTTGAGAAAGAACATTTGAAAAAAAATAAGATTTTTAAGGCTTCTTAGATTGGGTGAAGTTAGGTTTTAGTATCATAGAACGGTTTGTGTTGGAAGGGACCATGAAGATCATCTAGTCCAAAACCCCTGCAGTGACCAGGGACATCTTCAACTGAATCAGGTTACTCAGAGACACATTCAACCTGACCTTTAATGTTTTCAGGATGGGAATCTACCACCTCTCAGGGAGTTGTAGAGAGTAATTAGATTTTCCCTCAGCCTCCTTTTCTTCAGACTGAATAACACCTGTTCCCTCAGCAGCTCCTCATAAAACCTGTGCTCCAGACCTTCTACCAGCTTCATTGCCCTTCTCTGGAGAAGCTCCAGCACCTCAATCTACCACCTTTCTCTGCAACCTGTTCCACTGTTTCATGATCCTCAATGAAAAAACTTCTTCCAAATATCTAGTCTAAACTTCTCTTTTAGTTTAAAACCATTACCCCTTGTCATATTGCTACAGGCCCTGATAAAAAGTTTTCCCTCGTCTTTCTTATAAGTCTGCTTTATGTCTTTAAAGGCCTCAATAAGGTCTCCTCAGAGTGTTGTCTTCTCCAGGCTGAACCCCAACTCTCTCAGATTCTTATCACAAGGGATGTGTTACAGGCCTTCTATCGTTTTAGTGGCCCTCCTCTGGACCCACTCCAATAGGTCCATATCTTTCCTGTGCTGAGAGTTGCAGAGCTGGATGCAGAATTCCAGGTGTGATCTCACCAGAGCAGAGTAGAGGGTTAGAATCATCTCCCTCAACCTGCTGGCAATGCTTCTTTTGATGTAACCCTGAATACAATTGGCTTTCTGGGTTTCAAGCGCAGGTTGCCAACTGATAACCAATTTCTCGTCCACCAGGATGCCCAGATTCTTCTCTGCTGGGCTGCTCCCAGTCTCTTCATCCCCCAGCCTGTATCAGTACTGGTGGTTGCCTTGGCCCGGGCACAGGATCATAGAATCATAGACTCATAGAAGTATCTGGGTTGGAAGAGACCTCCAAGATCATCAAGTCCAACCCTTAATCCAACACTATCATGATTACTAGATCATGGCACTAAGTGTCACATCCAGTCTTATTTTAAAAACCTCCAGGGATGGTGAATCCACCACCTCTCTGGGCAAGCCATTCCAATGCCTGATTACTCGTTCTGTGAAGAATTTTTTTCTGATATCCAGCCTAAACCTTCCCTGGCAGAGTCTAAGCTTGTGCCCTCTTGTTCTGCTGCTGGTTGCCAGGGAGAAGAGTCCGACCCCCACCTGTCTACAACCTCCTTTCAGATAGTTGTAGAGAGCGATGAGGTCACCCCTGAGCCTCCTCTTCTCCAGGCTAAACAACCCCAGCTCCCTCAGCCTCTCTTCATAGGACTTGTGCTCAAGTCCCTTCACCAGTTTTGTTGCTCTTCTCTGGACCCGCTCCAACACCTCAATATCTTTCTTGAACTGAGGGGCCCAGAACTGAACACAATACTCAAGGTGTGGCCTCACCAACGCCGAGTACAGGGGAAGGATCATTTCCCTCGTCCTGCTGGCCACACTATTCCTGATACAGGCCAGGATGCCATTGGCCTTCTTGGCCACCTGGGCACACTGCTGGCTCATGTTTAGCCTCCTCTCAATGAATATCCCCAGGTCTCTTTCCACCTGACTGCTCTCCAGCCACTCTGTCCCCAGCCTGTAGCACTCCATGGGGTTGTTGTGGCCAAAGTGCAGGACCCGGCACTTGGCCTTGTTGAACTTCATCCCGTTGGACTCAGCCCATCTCTCCAGCCTATCAAGGTCCCTCTGCAAGAGCCCTCCTGCCTTCTGACAGGTCGACACTCCCTCCCAACTTGGTGTCATCCGCAAATTTACTTATGATGGACTCAATCCCCTGATCTAAATCATCGATGAAGATGTTAAACAGAACCAGACCCAACTCTGATCCCTGAGGGACACCACTGGTGACCGGTCGCCAGCTGGATGCAGCCCCATTCACCAGCACTCTCTGGGCCCGGCCATCCAGCCAGTTCTTAACCCAGCTGAGAGTGCACCTGTCCAAGCCATGGGTTACCAGTTTATCCAGGAGTATGCCATGGGAGACGGTGTCAAAGGCTTTACTGAAGTCCAGATAGACCACATCCACAGGCTTCCCTTCATCCACCAGGCGGGTTACCTGATCATAAAAGGAAATCGGGTTGGTCAGACAGGACCTGCCCCTCACAAAGCCGTGCTGGCTGGATCGGATCCCATGTCCATCCTGAAGGTGCTGTGTGATTGCACTCAGGATGATCTGTTCCATAACTTTGCCAGGCACTGAGGTCAGGCTGACAGGCCTATAGTTGCCCGGGTCCTCCTTGCAGCCCTTTTTGTGGATTGGCGTGACATTTGCCAACTTCCAATCATCTGGGACCTCCCCAGAGAGCCAGGACTGTTGATAGATGATGGAGAGTGGCTCGGCAAGCTCTTCCGCCAACTCCCTCATCACCCTAGGATGGAATCCATCAGGTTCCATTGATTTGTGTGGATCCAGGTGGCTCAGTAATTCATAGACTATTTCTTCCTGGAACACAGGGGAGCCATTTGGTTTCCTGTCTCTATCTGTGAGCTTCGGAGGCCAGTTATCCTGAGGGCCACCTCTCCTACTGATGAAGACTGAGGCAAAGTAGGTGTTGAGTACCTCAGCCTTCTCCTCATCCCTGGTAACTATGTTTCCTCCCAGGTCCAACAAAGAATAGAGCTTTTCCTTGCCCCTCCTTTTGTTATTAATGTATTTATAGAAGCGCTTTTTGTTATCCTTAATAGAAGGAGTCAAATTAATTTCAAATTGCGCTTTTGTTTCTCTGATTTTCCTTCTGCATGTTCTAACTATAGTCATATACTCTTCCTGAATAGTCAGCCCTGCCTTCCACAGTTGGTAGGATCTTGAACTTTCCCTTGTTGAGTCTCATGAGGTTTTCACAAGCCCACCTCCCCAGCTTGTCAAGGTCCCTCTGGAGAGGGGGTAGTAGAAATGGGTAAGTAAATTTGGAAATATTCTGACCAAACTGAATCTGCACACATTTTTGAATCAGTCAAAAATGATGCCTGCCACTTTTGTAGGTGGCTTTTAGGCTCCAATCCCTTAATAACATGATAATCTTGGAGGAGCTGGTATTTAATTTTGGATATAAGCTAGTCCCTGTAGCAGTATCAATCCTATATTCAGATATACAAGCTGAAGGAGCAGGAGATAGATCCAACAGGATCAATGTTTTTGGTTGTACATCTTCTCTCTATCTGTTTATTCAAAGTTCCTCCCCTCAACAACTCCCTTGTGTATCCACCTATTGTTTTCTGTAACAGAGGCAAGGGGAAGTGAATTGATATATAGTCCTTGTATTAGGTATGAGTTAGTTAACATTCTGAAGCCAAGACGATAATCTGAATCCCAACATACCTCCTATTTAATCCATCTGCTGAAGAGGGATGTAATATCAGTCATCAGGCACAAGGATTTGAGCTATGCCCATAAAAACACTTGCATGAGTTCCCTTAGCTAAATGTTAATTAAAACACAGTCTTTGTAAGAAGTGGTTTGGAAACTCCAGTGGTTTCTCTAGCCTTGCTATGTCAGTAAAACACCTCTTCCTGAATGAAATACTTAGAAAATATTGCTGTGCCTTCAAGCCACAGGACGGGTGGTCTCTAGACCCAATTGCCATCTTGCCTGGGCTGTGGAGAGCTCATCTGATTTATCTTCCTTCTGATTCAAGTCCCTCATGTACAAAACTCCTCTGTTAGTATCTGCATGCTCACTCAAGAGCGCTCATTGTGAGGGTTAATTGAGAGAAATATGTAAGTTTTCTTGAAATCCTTGAGTGAACAAAAGATAAAAACATAATAATTGAGTTTACATGCATCAAAAATACCATTTTAGACAAGTCCTTCTCAGGGATGTTCCTGAGTAACAGTGGTTCTTAATTGTTTTCCCTCAGCTGACATAAACTGAATCCAGCAAAATTATTACACAGATATAAGTGAGAAAACAAGCAAATAAGCTTGAGAGTTTGGTGTCAGAAAGAATGCAAAAATCAAAATAGGGCACTTAAGCTCTCAAAATACCTTTTAAATTTGAAAGTTCTACTTGGAAATTTCAATAATTATGGCAGGGTTTTCTCGTGAATTTTTATTCCTTCTGTTTATTATTGCAAGAATCCAGAAGGAAACAGATCTCCATGGGAGTTTTCATAATAGGTTTAATATGTCTTCATTTAGTAAGTTAACAAGGAGATTTTGAACAGAATGCTTTCAGGGTATGCATGTAATAGCTGGCAGTTGTCTTCTTTTATACTCTCACATATAGACAGTGCTATAGAAGCCGTAATGTATACAGTACAATAATACTACTATCAAAACAACCTGTAATTTCCAAATCTTACAGTATTTCCTTGTCCCACCATTATTTAAAAACAAGTTGCTTTCTCAATCTTCTAGTGACTGAAAGCCTGATTTGGAAAAGTGTATCCTACTATATAAAAAAATGTACACAAATGTTCCTATGCAGCAGATCAAGACAAATTAATGAAAAGGAACAGTACCAAACTCTTTTTAGGTTTAGGAGACTGTGAATTGAAAACTTAAAGATTTTTATTATTAAGCATTCTGTATGTCAGTTTTTATTTCACTGCAACATGGATGGCTACATTTGCACTACATAATTGTCTTTACTGCCTATAAACTGTATCTGACTTGAACATTTCAACATTTCCTTTTTTTTTTTTGTCTGGCAAAGAATCAAACCCTAGAGTAAATTAAGTCAAATTTCTATAAAGTTCTGTGTACATTTAAAGCTTGGCATGTCTTTTGTTTGAACTCTATAATCCTGGAAAAAAAAATGCTTAATTAACCTCTTTTAGAACATCTGTAATATGTTTCCATTAAATTCATGAGTCAGTGGGGGCACGAACCACTGGCTAATTTACACAAAATTATGTGCTTTCACCTCCCAAAATGCTCCCTGTAACCTAGTGGGTATTCCTAGATGCAGATGATGTCATTGCTTGTCTTGTTCTTGGTGTTTACATTTTAAAAAAAAAAGTTTCCTTAACTGGGTAGGGGTTTTTTTCTTTTTTTTAAAATAGAATGCTTAACAATGTAAAGCACTTCTGCAGTTACCAGACTGGTGGTTTCTTCTGATTTAAAGCCCTTAATGGATAGCCTTGCTGTGCCTTGATGGCTACCACACAGCCAAAAGCACTTGGAAGAACTTCCTTATACATTACCTTCCCTGAGTTTCTCGAACCACCTTTTTTCAATGTGCTTCTTCAATATTTTGGCTCTTGCACTTTCCCAGAGGTAAGACACATCATGTGTCACTGTGTAAGGAGCCAAGAGAAAAATATTCTCTCCTTTTTCCTATCCTAAGAGAGGAAGGATTTACCAGGGCAATATTTATAGAGGAAAATTTGTACTTGTTTAGAAAATATGGGTGATTGGGAAAAGCAAAGATTAAACACATAAAGAGGGGAACAAATGCTGTTAAGGAGCTCTGTGTGCAAGTCAAGTTATGTTAGGTCAGTATAGGGAACAAGTACATGGTACAAGTCATTGAGGGGGGATGGTTAAGAAGTTTCATAAAATCGTGACCAGTTTCCAACTGAAAAGCAAGACAAACTGTGTTTGGGCCTTTTTGTAGCATTTATTACTACAAGGTTTCCCTTCCACCAGAGAGTCATGAACTCATAAAATTCTGATCTTAATAATTAACTCTACTGTTCAATGGGAGGGAAGATGGGTAGGGTGAAAAAGAACAAAAAAACAGTACACGAATTTGTAAATAAAACCAGTTAAGAGGGAAATAGAAATGGTAAGAAACTGAAATTCAAGTGGTAGCCAAAATCCAAAATCATGTCTCAGCTTTTCCAGTTTTATTCTCATTCCTGAATCTCCCATCTGTACTACTCTGCTCCAGGAAGATCTTCCCCTGTCTTTTGGCTAAGATTTGATACTGAGAGACCAAGTTTTTGACACCCTGCTACAAGAAAAGATCTTTGTGTTATGGCTAACTGACAAAATACCCCACATTTCCACTATTATTTTTATTGGCTCCAGGTTTGCTCTCTGGCTAGAATTTGAGGAGAAAATGGAGACAGAACAGTTGACCTGTCCATGAAAGATGATGCGTTGCTAAGTATTAAGACTACCTGTAACAGGCTGCTAGGGCACCACATTTTTTCTGGCAAATTAGCAGTTATTCTCAGTTTGGGTTTCTCATGTCCTTAAAGGCAAAAGTTTGAACTGGTTGTATGTGAAAATAAATCTTGGCACTGCATGCCTCGGGGAGGGTCTGAGCAGTGGAGAACCTTTAGTGAATTACACTAACTTCAGTGTCTCCTTTCACAGATATGATTATAGGCAATGTGCTGCTCCAGAGATACTGCTGTCTATTTATTAACTCTCACATGTGTCAACACCTGTGGAATAGGGATAATCTATTTTATTGATTATGTTACTAAAACATCATAAAAACAGGCATAAATAATCCTATGGTACCAAACTGCAGCGTGACAGGCACAGACGAAGCAGCCAACCACTGCTCAGTGACCATCAGTGCAACAGCACACCAATATTTCTACAAAGTACTTCAACAGGTGAAAGGAGGAGAAGAAAAAGATACTGCTATGCCAACGTTTTTTGAGACTTTTCATTAAGAGTAATGCTGGAAGCTCTATGGGCATCGTCTTTCAACCCTAGAAGGCTCCAGTTTCTCTTTATATGACACTTAGGGAAGGACTCAGAGCATTGTCTTTCTCAGATTTTCTCCCATTATCAGGAACTTGTTTCACCCTAAACTATCCCAGCTTACTACTCACCTATCAACGTGGCTGTTTGTATATATAGAGACACAAATATTTTCTATATGTAATAATTTCTCTAAATAATAAAGATATTCTACTTTATTTAATTATTTGATTCCTTGCAACCACATGGATTTTCCTTGACTTTTCCTGCCACCAGCAAGCAACAATGGAGAACATTGCTGCAGCACTGTGTTTGGACCTGAGATGCTGTGTTACACATCATTTGCAAATCTGTGTTTCCTCCCTTCCTCATGCCTGCAAGTTGCCACATGAAATACCCTGATAACACTTGAGAAAGGCTTAGTCTGGTACCAGACGCAGATTGTCAGTTGTTGTTTCTAAGTTAAAACAGGAGAGGATTGTGCAGCTGAATGAACAGCAGTGATAATGGAAATGCAGGATGAAAAAAGGTTTACTCCTGGAAAACTGGGCAACATCTGAGGCTGCAGACAGACCATTGGTGTGAGAAGAGAGCAGAGAGAAATAAGTGACAGTAACTATCTGGAAGCTTTCTACTGCCCCTAACTGTTAATGCATTCTCCCATGTAAATTTGGCACAGAAAAATCTTCAGCTTCAGTGCTCTGCATGAATACGTATTGATATGAAAAAAATACTGGGTTTTTGCCTTTAGTCTGAATGGAAGTAACAGACACAGATCTCATTCATGCACCTTGGTGAAGGCTAGTCCAAAAAGCAGTGTGGTATAAGGACTCTACAACTGGGTTCTGCTTTTCTTTTTGAAGAAAAATGAACATATCGTCACAGGAGATGGATGAGGTGAGCCTTCCACCAAGGATACCTCTCACCCTGCCTACTGTTTGCTCATAGAAGCCTCAGCTGAGCAGTCTGATCACAGGAATGAGCTTTTCAACAGTCTGCTGAGCAGGATGATGTTAAAGTGTACATTTCAGCACTTCGGGTCCCATATTATATACTTAATATTTGACTTGAGAGAGAAAGTGTTGGTGCTTTTCTTGTATTGAGCTTGACAGTTGGATCTACAAAACTTCCCTTGCAACTGAAGCAGGGAAGTGATTTAATCAGACACGATCAGCAACAGGCAGGGACAATTCATGCAGATGCTTCGACCAGCCCTTTAAAAAAACATATGAACCCCAGACTCTCAAGGAAACTACGTGAATCCTGTTCACTTTGAAAAAACATTTGAGAGATTTCTTAGATCTCTTTCCTTTTCTTGTGAGCTTTGGCCAGCAATTCCGTTTGGACAGGATGTCCCAGAGGCTTCTGAATAAATAAGAGAACTTTTACTTCTTTTCTTCTCTTTTTAACTTATAGATAGGTTATCATTATCTGTTTGAGGTTCCCTTGTATTAAAAAGAACCTAGGTGGGTTTTGATGGTCGTGGTTTGCAGATAGTGGCTAAACCATGGGAAAACCTGTCAAAAGAATATGATGTAAAATGAAAAAGAAGTCTGGCAGAAAAACTATAGAAGTGAAGTAACAAACCACGCAGATTCAGGCAGGAATTTAGGACTTAAACATAAGAAAAGTGCAATGCAGGAGAGATGTCAAAATTCAGTAACAGCAAAATTGCAATCAGTGTCACATGAAACTTAAACCACTATTGTTTTGATGTGAAAGACTATTCCATATAGCGAACACATTGCTGCTATTCTTAGATCTTACCTGTGGTTCATCTGATCTAAAGCATGTGCTACTGGTATAACTTTACAGTCTGCATGGGTGATAGGCTAGCTGGCAGCAGACAGAGACAACATCTCTAGTCTAAAAGGCATTTGTATTCACCTAATTCTGTCCAAATCCTTGACTTTGTAATATGATCACTATCTTTCCAATGTTTTATGTTCCTTGTCCATTGGCTTCTGTTCACAAGCTTTCTGGCTCCACAGCTGCCAAAACAAAATAGTTTCAGGCTTTAGTTGCTGTCTCTTCCCTTTATCTAGTTCAAGTACAAGTAGTTTTGGAAGGATTTCTTAAACACACTTATCATTTTCACTCAAATAAGTATAATAGATAATCCATCAAATGGCAGACATAGATTGTGTAAGACTGACTCCTGCAAACTAACATTTCTGTGTGGCCATTTTCTTTCAAAAGAAACACAGCCGCACTGCATGGCTATGTTTAATTATTGTAAGGAGCAATTTCTTAGTATTTCCTATGCTGCATGGAAATTTTCACCCCTTCTCACTTGGCTTGTGATTCAAAAGAACAGTATAAGGATTACTTTTTTTTTATTTGGATATAAAACCAATGACATGAAGTGGCAAGGCTCGGTAGAATATGTTTTCAGAGATGCACAGTATAGACTGCAAGTGTAAAACAATGAATGGCACAGGGAAGGTAGAACACATTTCAGAGTTTCTTATCACGTAAAAAAAGAAATAAGGAGGCAATATGAAATGAAAAGGAAGCAGAGAGTACGTGGTATAAGGAGCACATGTAGCCTGTGAAATACATTGCCAGAAAAATACTTTTGGGACTGGTTATAAAACCAGGCTCCCTGGCTGGGTGCACGCTTCACTGACATTCTGAGTATGTACTGGGAAGAGACCGAGCTGCGTGCAAACCTCGCTTCTTTTTGGATACAAAGCTTCTGGTTTAGGGCATAAGCTTATGTATGTTTTTAGAATAAAGGGAGTTATACTGTCTTGCATTTTGCACAAAACAAGTGTGTGTCTTCTGTTGCTGGAGACAGCATTCTGGATATAATGAGTCAGTGGTCTGACCCAGAGAAAAAAGTCCTTTCTGCTGAAAGCCATGTATTTATGTACAATTTCATAATTATTCCTCTTGCTTGCCCTGCAGATCCTACCTTTTTTTTGACAGTGTCTGTTAAAGTATACGTACAGTCAGGCTTATCCTGATTTGTAGCTCCTCTCAGCAGAGTACAACATGAGGAATTTAAGGATGGCACATATGATAAAAGGAGAGTAATATGTATGCAGATGTATAGACAGTTCAAGACTCATCTGAGACTAATCTCCAAACTCTAGTTGTGTCTTTTGCAATCCAAGTTGGACTTCTGTCTGTCACAGAAAGCAGATGACACCTGCCAAGTCCTCTATTGCCTGTTATAAACTCTTCAGGACCACAGGCTCAAATCACTGGGAAGGCTTGTCAAATCTCAGCAAACTGCTTATGTTCTAGCTTAAATGTTTGTCCTATGCTGCTCACTTACTACAAACAAGAGAAAGAGTCTCCTACCAGCAATCCTTTTCATTGTTTTGTTTATTAATTGGCTCTAAAGTGTTGCACTCATACCCAAACTTTGACACTTTGGTATTTCGGGCGACCATTAGTTTTAAAATTATTTTGAATCTTTTTGTACAGACTGTGGTATGTAAATTAACAGTGCTGGGTCAACACTGAATTGGGGCTTAGGTCATTAAGAAGAAAATGCCCATGTGTTTGATTAATGCTCTTTAAGTTTTCTCATTGGCTTATTTGCTCGGGAAAGTGCTATTGTGTCAAAGCATTCGATGTATAGTTATGTTTAAAGTGCATGCAGTGCAAATGGTTTGCCCAAGGACTCAAAAGTAAACTGTGGTCAGAGTTCAAGAGCGTTTCTTGCAGGTGGAGAAATGAAATGAGAGAAACAAAGGAAGGTTAACAGAAAAAAAGCACTTAACTGTAACAAAGGCACAGGTATGTAATGAAAGAGTATTGATTAAGAATTTTTTAAAATAGTTTTTAAAAGATTACTGGAGTTTCAACAAATAATACAAATAGCTTATTCAAGGGATTTGATATTTTTGTGATTAGGCTGTTCAAAGCAGATTTGGATATATTGCTAGATGTTTGAGTTTAACAATTTGTTGAATATTGAATGGGATTTGCCCAAAGTCATTGTTTATTCCCAACATTATAGATGTGTAAAGAATTTGAAAAAACAAATAGGGGAAGACAAGGTCCATGCACTGAAAATTTCATGGTCTCATGGTCTGCACATTGCAGAGAACACATCACAGAACTAGGCAGCTCTCAACATCTCCAGCATTATTAGTCAGCACACCATGGTGCTATCTTTAAATAGAATTATTCATATGATAAGACCCTAATTATAGTACCAAGACAGACACTGTTGTGGTTTTATTAAAAAAAAAACAAAACCCAACAACAACAATCCAAAACCAAACTAAAAACCACAAAAGCTACAGAATTACCAGCTACAGCTGCCAAAAGCCACTGGCAAAATAAGGTTAATCCATGAGTTCAAAGAGTAGCAGGTTGAATTTCAGGAAAAACAAGCCCTCCTGTGTTCTTTGACAAAAAAAGCCTGTAATGTTGTTCAGAATAAACATTCCTAGCAATGCTAAGTGTATGTTCCCTGTCCATGCCAAGTTGGTTAAACTGCCAGGCTGGCATGTATGGATTCGGCTAAGCACAGAAAACGGACACTGTCATGGTGATGGCTCAGTGTCTGAAAAATAACTTTTTATATTTAAAAGTTAGTCTTTTCATATTGATTTCAGCAGATCTAAGGAAAAGTCAGATGAGTTTAGTGGATGGGAGTGAATGACTTTCAAATATATTCTGTTTCTGAGTCTCAGCCCAAACAGCTTGTTGCCTTATGTCATCACTTATATCCATGTGGAGAGTGCTCAGGGAGTGTAAAACACTCATACAAAGTAACAGTAGCTTTTTACACTTGTTTTGAACCTTTTAGAAATATCTCTACAAAGCCAAGGTAATAAGGAGAAACATTCAAACTCTACAGGCTGAATTTGTCCGCTATTTCCACAATAAATTTGAAAAAATATCCAGAGAACTTGCAAAATGTAATAGATGAAGTTTCTGCAAACGCACAAACCTCTTACTTATTGCAAGACAAGAAAAATTACTGAGTGGCAATTAGTGCATCTGAAGAAAATGGAGTGTGACTCCTATAAATATATATAGCAGCAATGTGTGGATTTCAGAGTACAATTTTATTTCACAGCATTCTAAAACATAATGGTACAATGACAGTGTTTTGCATATCTGAAAGTTTAAACTAAGGTTCTCTCACAGTTTCTCTAGAATTCAGTCTACTTGTGTGCAGCAATGCTTAGCGACTTGACAGAGTTATAGGTATGCTGGGAAGCTTTGATGATATTGCAGTTTGTCAGTGGCAGCGGATCAGAGGAGCTGCCCAGCCCCTGTTGCCTGATGCGTGCAGAGACCATCGAGCACAGAAGGTGCAGGAAATAGGGTGGCTCAGGGAGGCAGCTCACTGATTTTCAAGCTGTATTTGGCATGCGTTAAAGCAGCCTGGGGACTGTTTTAAACAACTCCACTTGGGAATAAGCCAGACACAGTAGTATTCTGGCCAAATCCCAGCACTCTCCTTTCTCGAGGGCCAGACAGGATTGATGGTATATTAGCAGGGTTCATTGACTGCATGCCAGCGAGGGATGTTACAATGCCAAGAGAAATCTCAGCTGGTGAGATCTGAAGAGCTTCCATGCTTTAGGCACTGCTATATGAAGTTTATCTGAAAAACAAATCCTGGAAGTGTGAGGTTCTAAGTATCACATTAAAAATGAGAAAGAGTCAGCAGAAGCAAACAATATCAAAGAGGAAGCTTGGAAAATTCAGTATTAATAAGCATTGCAGCTTGGAAAAAATATTTCCTGGCTGAACTAAGAAAGCTCATGAAAAGCTATGAAGTCACATTGAAATGGCACTGGGTGGAAAGAAGAACAGTAAGGTCATCCAATAGCCGTCCAAGAGACAGAAGGTAATATGATAACAGAGATAAGCCTACTCAGATTCTGTAGGTCTCCATAGTCTATTTGCTCTCTGATGTTACTTTTAAAACTCGATCCTCTCCCTACTGTTGTTCAGCCTCAAACCAGAATATATAAAGCCAAAAAGCCTAATTCCTTGGAGATCACAGGATTTAACAATATTTTGGCAGAATGCAGAAATGGATGTCCTGTCTGTCACAGTGTTAAAGTTCCATCCTAGAACTGTCTTGGATTTTACAATATTCCTAGAGATCTTACTTCCCTTGCTGGTCTCTGTTGCCTTCCTTACTCTCTTTATTGGAGAGCTATTATGTCACCTTGCTCCTGAAACAATAAACATCTGACTAATATCCACTCCAAAGATGCTGATGACCAGTTTATTTGTATTTTGCTTAAATAACTCTGAACAGTGAGAAGAAGAAAGAATATTTTGTATAAGCAGAAATAATTTCCTATGACAACCTTTGTTTTGTTAAGCAAATAAATTATTCTAGTCCCTTCTGATAAGACAGATTCTCTTTTCTCTGGCTATCTATCTGTCTCACTTTTCTTTGCAGCTGCATCTATCTTTATGAAAATACAAGATTTCAGCAACTAAGCTTATTACTGTATACCTCTGCAGCTATTTTTGGATCCATGGGTTATTATTAACTGAGCACTTGTAGCCTTACAGTAATTGACTGTTATGTAATATTCTTGGGCTAAAGTTTAAATAAAAATGTCCAGAAGTCAAGGACTCAAAACCACAAATATAGACTGCAAATGTTCATGTGTTGATAGGCAAGTCCTCTTCTACTACTGAGACAAATTTCAAATGTGATATCACATTTTGTACATGTGGTTTTGTCGGTGCCTGGTAATCCACCAAAATTCTGGTTTAGCTGTCAGACAGGTAAAAGTTTATCTATTCCTGCCATTTAGAGATCAACCTCACAGTTTGTGTGCACACAGTAAGTGTGATTCTTCCTGGAAGCACCACAGGAAGCACCACACTACTTACTTTCTTCTAATTACTGCACAGGTTTTAGAAAAGTTAGGATGACGCATCCAAGAAGTGTAGGAGAAATTTTTGCCTGTATGTGCAGTTCAGTAGCCCAAGTACTGTAAATCTCACTCATCTCTGAAGCATCAAATTTGCCAAACATTACTTTTACTCCTCTGAACACAAATACAGCATCTAAAGTCACCAGCAAGGAACATGCCCACATAGATTCATAAACTTTCCACTAAAGTCAGTGGTTGTCTGCATGAAAAAATGGTTAAGACTGAGAAGCCTGAAATCTAAATTTGGCAGTGTTTTATTGCCTAGATGTTTTTGCCACCTCAACTAGTTCTTATAGTTTTCTTCAATTTTTTATTATTGTTTTGGCAGATTTCATTACTTGAAATTTTTTGTGTGGTTTAGTGCATTTCTCATCACCATCACCACCACCAAAACCACAACAGTTATTGTTCTCTTATTATTATTATTTTAAAATAGCACTTATTAACCTTTATTTAATTTCTGCTGAGATACTGCACCTACATGAGCTGGCGCTACAACTCTTCCTGGCGATACTAGCACTGAAGAGAGGGTGAAAATTTTAAAAATCTGCAGTAAAAAGTAAGGGGGTTAAGTCACATTGGCATATTATATCGTCTAAAGACCCTCTTCAATGAACAGAGTTGTAAGGACTGTGCTAGTTAACATTGGCAATTGGCATTAGAGGTAAATCATTCCATTTAATTCAGATAAGAGTTGTCCTTAAAGAGTATGTTCCAACAAAGCGAAGACCATTGTTACCATTATTATTATTTCATAGATTTTTGGCCATTAACAGACCTCTTTTCCTAATACTAGGCAATATTTCAAATACATGTCCACTGCTTTCCTACATTCTTTTTTAATTATCACTTTCTTCCTCCCTATACCCAATGGGAGTTAAACTGGGGCCTTGTTCAGACCCGGAAGATTTGGTAGCTTTGTGATATTTTACAGAATTTTTTCTGGAAGCTTGGTGTAAATTGAAGACTGTACCTCTGGGGAAAGAGATCTTTGAGAGCCTGTCATGCTCCTTGGGTAATGCAAAAAGCTAAATCTCAGCTTTCTTTAGGTCAGAGGATTGTTCTCACATTTTTGAGGTTTCATTTTCAAATTCTGTTTCAGTTTTTAACTTTTTTCTTGTATTGTTTGTCACTGTATGGGACTTACTTTGAGCTAGCAGCCAGATCTTGAATTGGGGTGCATGGTTAGCTGATGCTGAGCTTATTATACATGTCCCTAAAAATTCTTCACAGTCATAAGCCATGAAGTATGAATCATCATACTTTATAAGATGTCCTCCTGTATGACCCTCCTATCCTCTTCCTCTTGTCGCTAAAAGTGCTTCATTAGTATCTTCCGCTAAAAGGTTCGATCATGTTTTAAAACTTTTAGGCATAAAGTATCAACTTCTTCACTGCTTGCTCTTCTGATTACTCAGTCTCCCAAATTTTCTTTGAATCAATGCAGATTTGAGTTCCCTGAAATGGTGTTTTACAGTTTTGAAATATTTTACACTTGTATAAGAATACATATGGTCTTTTCTTTGCATTCTTTTGGAAGATACTGCTCCTAACAGAACTGGTCAGGAACTCTTGATAATTAGGTGGGAGTAATTGTACTTAAAAGCCCATGTACTTTATCAACTGACTTGACTCTTTCCTGACAGGCAATTCAATAATGATATTACTGTGGGATTTTTTGGCAGAGCTGTAATGTACCCTACCAGCACATGAATGCTATGTGATAAAGTGTGTTTTGTGTTCTGCAGGGTTCAGTGCTGGGTCCAGTCCTGTTCAATATATTTATCAATGGTCTGGACAAAGGCATTGAGTGCACTCCTTACAGATGACACTAAGCTGGGTGGCAGTGTTGATCTGCTTGAAGGAAGGGAGGCTCTACAGAGGCATCTGGACAGGCTGGATCAATTGGCTGAGACCAATGGGATGAGGTTTAACAAGATCAAGTGACGAGTCCTGCACCTGTGACACAACAACCCCACGCAGCGTTACAGGCTTTAGGAAGACTGGCTAGAGAGCTGCCTGGCAGAGAGGGACCTGGGGGTGTTGGTTGACAGTCGACTGAATATGAGCCAGCAGTCTGCCCAGGTGACCAAGAGGGCCTATGGCATCTTGGCCTGTATCAGAAACAACATGGCCAGCAGGACCAGGGAGGTGATTGTGCCCCGGTGCTCGGCACTGGTGAGGCCACACCTCGAGTGCTGTGTTCAGCTCTGGGCCCCTCGGTCTAAGAAGGACATCGAGGTGTTGGAGTGTGTCCTGAGACGGGCAACAAGGCTGGTGAAGGGGCTGGAGAACAAGACCTACGAGGAACAGCTGAGGGAACTGGGGTTGTTTAGCTTGGGGAAGAGGAGGCTGAGGGGAGACCTCATTACAGTCTATTACTACCTGAAAGGTTGTTGGTGGGTGTTGGTCTCTTCTCACAAGTGACAAGTGACAGGATGAGAGGAAACAGCCATAAGTGGCGCCAGGGGAGGTTCAGATTAGACATCAGGAAAAATTTTTTCACTGAAAGGGTAGTCATACATTGGAATGGTTGCCTAGGGAGGTGGTGAGGTCTCCATCCCTGAAGGTATTTAAAAGGCAGTAGATGAGTTTCTTAGGGACTTGGTTTAGTAAGGGTATAGGTAGGGTTGGACTTGATGATCTCAGAGGTGTTTTACCAACCAGATGATTCTATGAAAGTGATGTTTTACAATCTTCTAATAAGTATCAGTCCAATGGCTTTCAGAATTTTTAGCCCTTAATCAGAACTGCTGTTGTACATAGATGTCAGTGTCAGAAAGCTTTCTCTCGCTTTCTCAAAAAGATGAACCCTTGGCAGCAAAATAGCTATGACCCTCTTTTTGTAGAAGATGCTTGTTGAAAGAGACCTCTGGAAGCCATCAGCTGATTTTCCCACACAGAATAGAGCTATCACCAACAGCAGATCGAGTCAACCATGACTTTAGGCAAGTTCAGAAAATTTCCAAGGACTGTGATTCCATATCCACTCTGGGTAAATATTTTTCCCCTTGTCTTTTCCAAAAAACTGTAGGCTGTTATTGAATCGCTCCTCTCTGTCAGACTAAACAAGCTGAAACTCTCCTCATAAGTCACTTGCCCTGACCAGTAACAATCTTGGCAGGTCTCTGCAGTGTCCCCTCCAGTTCCTGTCCTTGAATTAGGGAAGTCCCAAAGTGAACCCATTATTCCAGGTGTGGCCTCATTGGTCCTAAGTAAAGGAAAATTTATTTTAATTTATTGTCCTAATGACACCAATTGTATATTTTGCTGTATTTCTGATTCAAATACACTGACTCATGCTCAGCCTGCTGTCCACAATGTCACCTAGGCCTTTTTCAGCACCTTCCATTCACATCAGTTGAATTCTGCCTGCTATGATCATGCTACAGCTCGATTATTTGATAGCCACTTTTTTGGTCTTGTGAAGTGCAATCTAATAACTTTTGCTTTTGCTAATGATGTTGCTTCCCTTAGACTTCTGAAACTTTGTTTTTGTATTCTCAGTTCTCTTACAGACAGTCCTTCATCTGCTCCTCCATAGCATTAAGCAAAGCCGTTGGCCTTCACATTCAAAGATTTCACGACACATCATCCTACATATTGTCTCTTATTTACCAGCTAGAATTGTCCACGCTCAGGAATTATGTGTCATACTTTCAAAAAGACATATTCCTACTCTTCATTTGTGGTATTTCATGAGTAGAAAGAGCTTCTTGCAAACCTATGTGAAACAGTATAATACATCTTTTTATGTGCATATATACACATCTATAAATATATAAATACATTTAATGTAATAGGAATCTCAGATAAATTGCACAAAAATAAGTTCATAAAATTTATGTGGTGCCTGTTGAGGATGTTGGATTGAAAATATTGCATAGTTCTGGGTTTTATTACTCTGTAGCTCCTCAGTCTGTCCATATCCCAATTTCGTCTCTTGTTTCATCTCGAGATAATAAGCAGTGTAGTCAGAAGATGATTTTCTTTCCTGTGTATATTTAGACACTGACTAATACAATATAACCTGCTGCTTGAGCAGGTGCCCAGTCATTATCATTGTAGCAATTACAGTGATAATAATAAACTTAAAGAAAGGTTAATTTAGCAGACACCTGAGCTCAGCTTTCTGAAAATTAGTCATTCAAAGTTCTAGATATCTAGTCTGTCTGGTTTTCCATGTCATACATAAAACAGAGATAAAGTACTTATATACTTCCCCAAAGAGTAAATATATTAAATAGTGCCTTTGTATACAACAATGGCAAATTGTTATAACTAAGAATGCAAATGAGACAGCATCAAGATATGTAGGTTTTCTTCTTTAGCATTAAGAGAGAAAACTGAACTGCTTCTAACTCCTCCCACAACTGAGATGGAGATGTAAAACTTTACACCTTGTTAGGGAATTTAAAAGAACAAAAATCGACATAGAACATTCCAGGCAGAATATAGCAGATTTTTATTTTAGATATCTGCAAACAAGCCAAATGCAGCACATGTTGCATTAGAATTTCCCACTCTATTATCTTGTACTGCCCTCAGAAATATCCTTTGACAAGACGTGCTACTCCACTCTGCAGTGAGCACCAGCTTTTCCTGGTGCGGCCAGGCTGAAGCTTTGCAGCACGCTGGAGGCTGGGACAGACACAGACTAGTGATAACATTCCATGGATGTGGGAGAGGCACAGTCACAGCTGTGCTGAAAGACTCAAGCCCACCTCCCTTCAGCTGTCTTTTTCTCCAAAAAGCCGTATTCCCCATCACTATAACACTTCTGAAGCAAGAAAGCAGCCTAAAGAGGATAGAAACACGTTAGAAATAGATTCCATGAGCACTCGATAAAGATAGAAGGGTAAATGTAGGTAACTGGTATTTAAGAGAGGTTGTAAAACAATACAGGTGTAACTCTTTTTAAGTCTTTTTTATGTAAGTATTTATTAACATTTTTAGACTTAAATTGTGCCTCAAAACACTTCTGAAAAGTAAGTAAACAGTAAAGATGGAAATATATTTAAAAAATTACCTTGAAAAAAATTTTGGTATTTCAGTATTTGTGCTCATCTGAAAATGTGAGCTAAAGAAAAAAAAAATAGAAAAAATAAAGGAAAAAAAATCCAAAACATTCATAAGCAGCAGAAAGCTAAAATACCAGTTTTTAAATATGTGATTTCCTGCCACATTTCCTTCCCTGCTTTTGGAATAGAAAAGTCTTGTGCAGTCAGAAAATCAGTTTACTCCTCTACTAATTTTTCCTTCCTCCTCTTCAAACCTGTTTTGAATTCTTTGACTAATACAGCCAAAGGTTTCAGAGACTTTAAGTTCCCATTGGTTTCATTCATATTTACAGAAAGAATTCATATGATCACACCAGTGAGAATATAAACTGCAGCATAGACTCCACAGTTATCTCTTTCTTTGCTGTCTCCCTGTTAATCAGACACTGGTCTTCACTGGCCAAGCAGCGTGTGCCTTTTTTCAAAAGCCATGACATTTTACAACACAGTCACTAAATTAACAGTTGCAGGTGGAAGGTGTGTGTGTATATTTGAGGAAATTAGGGAATGAGGATGGTGTTAAGGCCTTTTTTTACATAGTGCATTTAAGAAACAAATATCTAGAAAATGGTGCTTTGTTCTGTGTCCCATAAGCAGTTTGGGTTTTTTACTGTCTTTTGCAATCTGCAGAATTGAATTCATATTGCAAGGCAATAACTTGGCATTATTGAATTAAAACATTAGAGTTCTGTTTAACAGATCCAAAATGCTTTGATTCATCTACGTCTGCATTTTAATTTGGATTGCCTGTTGACTCTATCTTCTATGCAAGATTAACATAGAGGCTACTCAATGTTTTGCAGTGCTTCTCTGCATGCAGTGTGATGGAGGACACTGCTGCATCGTCTGAGACTGTTTAGCTCTGCATTTGAGGTGTAACTCACCCAGCCTACCAGGAACATGACATCCAAATTAAGTTGCCTGTAGGGAATTCCATGGTATGCAGTTTGAAGACCATTGACTCAAAATGATGCATTTTTTCAGTCCAAGAGTCCAACACATTCTTTTTTAAGTAAAGGACTTCCTTTCAAGTAATAGCAATGTCATGTCTCCTACCAATTCTGTAATTATTAAAAGCTGTATTTTTATCAAAAGAAAATAAAAATTCAAGTTCTAAACTCTTTCCTAGCCCTAATCAATAGACTGAATCTTCTTGGTAGATGAGTTAGCTGAGACTGTAATCATATACTGATTTCAGTTTCATTGACGTAAAGTGAAAGTGACTCCATTAGAATCAATTGACTTACATCAGCGTAAAGCACCTTTAAAAGATGTTGGCACTGAGCCCAAAAAGAGCTTACTTGCCACTAACCTAGAAGCTGCTGATAGATCAGGATTATAATCAAGGAATCCAGACTCACAAGCTATTACATTAACTGCTGATCCATAACGGAACTCTCTGGGTCTATTTCCTTTATTATAATTTTGAAGTATATGTATCTAAGCACCTACCTCCTGTGTAAAGAAGATAATTCCTTCTCAATCACACTGTTTAAAATCCTCTTCTAGTTTCTTGTTGTAGAAGCCTGTTTCACAGATTTTTTTCCTTAAACCATGAAATAAAAGATACAAATTCAGTATTATTCGTATTATTCAGTATTATTTTGCATTATTCAGCATGTAACATTTGAAAAAGCAGAAGCACATTGAAAATGTTTTTACTTGCCCTGGAAGTAAGAGGCGATATTGCAAAGTAAACTTATGGAAAACTAAAAATGAGCGATATGTAATGCATGAAAAAGGAGCTGTGACTATCCTTTTAACATCAGTGACCACACTGCAGGATTTCTGTCATGATAGATTAGTTCAGCAGTGATATTTAAAAGTTTCAAAGGAGAAGAATTTTATTTGGAAAGAATAGTTGTTAATTGTTCATTTCCAAACTGCCTACTGAGACTATGGCTAGCCACAGCAAGAGCTGGGGCAAAAGGGTTGATTGTTCCTGGGGTGCCAGAAGACACGGTGATCCAACTCAGGGACAGTAGAGCCAGGTCTCACCAGCAAGAGTTCATCCTACCACCCATAGCCAGGCTCAAACACAGCTCTGTGACGTCTAGGCAAACCTTCTATGCCCTAAAAATAAGCTGATGGTACTCAAACTGCCGATCAGGAATAGTCCTTGGACTGTTCTTGACAATAAGCAACACCTACTTGTTGCCTGGTAAGATTAAATGGGGACCATGCTGAGAACAGAAGTGATCATTGTATGCCAGGGTTCAAACCTGGGTATAGAGGAACAACTATATCCATGCAGAGGGTTTGCTGCCAGTCAGAGACAGGCTTAGGACTGAGTTTCACCAGGGGACCTTCATCACCTGCATGGATGATGATAGATCGTTTCTAGGCTCAGCTCTGGGCCAGTCCAATTCACTCTCTTCAGGATAAGTCCATGGGCAAGTGAACTTGAATCAGTATCAGTGTTGTAAATACAGACCTGACTGGCTGCAACTGTGCAGGAGATGGCTTGTTTCCCTCATCCTGCTGAAATTTTGCAATAACAGATTTGGAGTCAGTAGACTGGATAAAAAGGCCATGAATGGGAATGTGTTACTCTATCCCAGCTGTTAGGATACCCCTAGAAAAGAGAAGGTTCCGCTCTGGTCTCTTCTCCAGAAAGTTGCACTGTCACCAATGACTAGAGTGAAACATATAACATGAGAGTAGCTAATTCCCAGGGTTAATCTAGCCGTGTGCTTGCTCTCTTAAAAAATGCAAGTAATGCCAATTACAACAACAAAGCAATATTGACATGCTTAGCACCGTTTTATTTAAAGATCAAGCTAATACAACTTTTTTTCTTAAATAACTTATGCTATAATTACAGATAGCCTATAACTGGTCCAGAAAAATCTTCAAAGCTCATTTTTATGAGCAACTGAAAAACTTTGTGTGTACTATGAATAATTTAGCAGTTTCTGATAGGCATTGTCAGCCCTGGATAAAGCAGGACCTGTGCTGAACATCTTTCAGACAGATGAGAAATTACATAAAGTATCTAGAATTATAAAGCAGAATACTGCTTCTTTAACAACTAAGCAGTACACTCTTCCAAGCAATATGCACTTGTGATTAAGAAAATTATTTGGCATGTACTGATGTGTTCCTTCTTCTCTGCTGTAGAAAACTGCATTAACTTCTCCAGAATTGTGTGAGAAAGCATTAGAAGCAAATACCTAAGTGCAGCATTTTCATCTCTTAAGGCAGGGTCCTAAGTCCGCTGACTGACACTGTACTTCACAAGAGGCCCTTAAACTGGCCTCAGATAATAAAGGCAGATATTCTTTCATGAAACCTTCTTTATCCTTCCCAAAAAAGCAATAGTAATCCACAAGAAATCATTTGGAGTTTGGGGAAACTTTAAAATATTACATTCCACATTGATTCTGTTATTATTTCCTCTCATCTGGCTTCAAGGTTTATACACAGTTAAAACAACCTTTGTCCTTTGCAAGCAACCTATTTTTGCCAGTAATTCACTCTGCTACTCTGACCTTATTTGTTGATGGCATAATTTGTCTTGCAACCCTACATAAATACACTACATCAATAACATTTTCTCAAGGCTGTTTTCCCCTGAACCACACAAGAGCAAATTGGTTATTTTTTGTTTCCACAGAGCAACAGACAGCATTATAACTTTCCTTGTAAGGTTCTAATATAAAGCAGGCATGCAGACAAGGTTTGTTTTGGTTTTATTGCTATTTTTAAGATGAAGACAAGGTGGTAAAATAGAGCTAAAGTTCAGAGCCTTTTAAAATCTACAATTGAACATGACCTTTTCAGTTCTTGTTCAATTTGTGCAGAGAAATAATTTCCAAAGTAGTATGGGAAGGAACAATTAAAGTTAAATGTTAATTTTCAAAAATAAGACACAGTTTGCCTTCTATTTTCTGAATTACCCCGGAATACAATTCAAGCTCAGACACCTGAGGAAAAGTGTTGGAAACAAACCACAGGCACGACAAGCAAGAAGTAGAATAATATCACGTGAAATCAAACTGGTCTATCTAAATGGTCAAGGCCTAAGGCAAAAGTATTCTCCTTTAAAGTTGCATTTGTTATGATTTTCTTTATTGTACACTGGATTTCTACAAAGGGAGAATGTTCTGCACCTAAGTTGGCAAGAGCAGAAGACATTTGAGTTAAAAGTACTGGTAGTTAGGGTATAAGGGGAACCAGATGACACTTTACTGAGGAAAGCCACCAACTTCAGTGTCTTCCTAGACTGTTGAGGTTTGTGCCAAATCCTGCCTATTGGCTATACAACACAGCAGTTTCCTCATTAATATTCTTGTTTAAAAAGTACTGGGTTTAAGCAGAGTTTCCTCCCAGTGTGAGCATAAGGCATCAGGACCAGAACTGCTGAAATTTTGCACTCTCCAAGCTGAGAGCATCTTTGGATCTGCCATGCTTTCAGTTTGGTATGTGCTACTGCACATGCAACATCTGTACAATCAAGTCATGACTGGGATCTACTGCCTGCAGCTGAGACACCTTGATCTCTAGATAATCATAATATCATAAATTAAGTATGTTTGTGATATAAACTGATCGTTTGATAAAAGTTTGAAATAGTTTTTTGTTCACAATGAGAGGCAATCTTCCAAATTAAATGAGGAAGTGCCATCTAATTTTCTCAGTATCAATAAACACTATATATAGTTTTTGGTGGGCTTAAGGGAAAACTCTGATCCTATCACAAGTTCAAACCATAGGAGTGGCATACACTAATTTCTTCCTCAAGTGCAATAGCCAAAGTTGAACTAAAGCATGTGGCATCTTATGAAACAAACACACAGTCAAAGCTTTGTAGTTTCTAATGATGCGAAATTCACCACGGAAGTTATAAAGTGATTTTACTGATAAATTTCCACTAATTATTCCTTTTTTTCCTGTTGAATTTGAGTTATCTTGGGTTTCGGTGTTGGTTTTGTTTTACCTTAGCGTTCTAGACTGAAAGAGCTTCTATTGAACTTGTATGAGTCACTTATATACTTAGAGACCATCAAGTTACCCGTTAGTTTTCTCCTTGAAAGGACAAAGTACCTCCTGTTCCCCAAGATGCCACATCGCTATCCAGGTTTTAGTCACTCCCCCTGCTTCCCTCTTAAAGCTTTCCAGGCTTTTAGACTCTCTCTTAATGCACTGATACCAGAAATGGACATATTATTCTAGGAATAGTTTGACATCATTGTCAAACACAAATGTATTATAATCTCAGTACTCCTACTCAATCTTCCACGTTTCTATCTGTTACTCCTTTTGACTCCAGTGTCACCTGGGATCTAATTATTAATAGACTAGCCACTATGTCCCTGAGCACTTTTTACAGTCACTATTTCCCAGGTTAGCAAACTTGTACTGTTATTGCAGCTTACATTCTTTATTCCTATATACACAGCCCTTGGCCATGTAGAAACAGACTGTTTCACTGAAACCAAACTTACTGTATCATTTCCCATTAACCGTTCTCCCTCCTCTCATGTCACCAACAAATTTTGTTCAATCATAATGTAATTCTCCCAGTCATTCTTGAAATCCCAAATAATTTAGAGCAAGAAAGTCCTCTGATGAATCCAGGAGAAAAAGGTATAATTCCATACTGGTAATGATGTTTTCAGACTTGTAGTTTTACTGTGTTTTTAGAGTTCCTGTCATTTAAATTTATGAAACAGGATGTCTCATGATACCAGGTCAAATATCTCGTAGAAGTCCAAATATATTAAATTACCAATGTATCTCTATCAATCAAACTCACCAAAACCAACATCTGGGTGTGATGACAAAAGTAATTTTCTATTACAGACATGAAGTAGTTGTTTGTTGGTTTTCTGGTTTTGATCATTTTTAGTTCAGTTTTTTAGCTGTCATTAGATTACTTTGTACAGGTTCATTATAATTAGTGGGGGTTTTCTGATTTAGATTTACATATCTTCCTTTATGAAGTATAGAGCTGTAATTAGAAGATCTGTTCTATTGTATTGGTTATATAAAATTCCTATTGCTTTTAATAAAACTTACATTAATTTTACTCAGATATTCTTCTGGTTTTGTGAGAAAATGTATTTTATTTTGTTTGTCCATTGTTTTGTCTTGGGAAAAGACCCTCAAAATTTAGTTGTACAAATTAATACTGAAAGATTATTCCTAAAATGAAAATTGATTACTGGGGAAACAAACAAACAAACAAACAAAAAACAACACTACCTCTCCCACCAAAAATCATGCTAAAAATTCTGTAAGATTTTGGTAAGGGATGTTTGCATCTAGGAAAGTATTTGTACCTACGAAAACAGATTTTCTGCAATAAAACAGTGATTAAAGTAAATTACTTTCAGGATCCTATATACTTAGGTATTTCATCCATATTCATACCTCATTAACTGTATCTAATTATTGCTAATGCTAAAGGAAACCCAGATAGAGAACAAAAGCACTTGTAAGTAAGCTGATCACATTTTTAATAATTCCTCAAGTGTGGTGGAAATCTTGATTAAAAATCCCTGTTCTCTACAGAAGAAAAGGGTTCAGGATTTAGGGTATTTTTTTCCAAACCAATATTTCTTTTCAAAAGTAGTATCGTGATGGTGGAATTAATTCAATATAACTGTATGCATCCCTTCTATAGATGTCTCCATCTGAGATTACTGCCCTGGCTTCCATTTATAGTCGATGGAGGTGCTTTTAGGGCACAATTCATCTGACTGAGTTCAGATGCCAATTTTAGGAGAGATGAATTGCACTTTAGCAGGCTCTGGTTTTCTCACTGACGGGAAAGACAGTCTGGGGCTGCTGGATCAAATGCAGTTATATCCACTGCACATGCCACACTTTAGGTGAGGTGTTTTGCAGAATATCTTATATCAAGACCTACAAATGCACTTAGTGTTATTTTTCTGGATCTCTTTAGCTTGGGAATGTCTCTCTGACATATGAAAGAAGGAATGGTGAGTTTACTTATAAAATTCACTGGGAATTTAATTTACAAGGAAAATTAGTATTTCTAGTTAATATTCTTCAAGTGTACCTAGATAATAAACATATTGTTTTGGTGGAGGTGACCATAAAGATACTCATCATCTTTAAAATTTCTTTGTGCTGACGAAGTGCTGAGAGGGAAAAATAACACAATTAAGAATCAGTGTTAAGTTTGAAAAGAAGCTGACACCAAGCCATCTCCCTTTAGTGAATATATTCTAGAGAATATTAAAAGACGTTAAGTGCAGAGTAGGACTGTGGAAGGTTTCTCACGGCAGAAAACTTTAACTGGTGGACAAGGTGTCTGGAAGTTGAAAGTATGCAAATTCAAAGTAGAAAAAAATAAAACATATTTAACATGGAATTGAATTGAATTTACAGTTCTAATAATGTTATGCCCAAATTGGATTTATTTGTTGTACTCTAGGATAATGAGAAGTGACTCAATGAAGATAATACCAGATTGATTTCTGTGGCATGTTTATGCAGATTATAGTAGGTGGCCATACAATGGTGTTTTTCTTATGCAAAGTCCTATTCTTAGAGAAGTCATAGGTTCATTAGAAGCAGAACTATAGTGTTAGTCTCTATTATGCTGTACGTAAATGTCTCATAATATCTGGTTTCTCAGATTCTGTGAGCTTTTCCAGAGCGCGCTTAGTTTATAAATGGATTTATTTTATTTTTTGAGCTAATTTTGTATGCTGCTACCTGGAGAGAGTGCTAGAATGTGAATACGTAGAAATTGCCAGTACTACAGAAACTTAGTTGAAGGGAAAGAAAAGAACTACCGAGCAGTATACACTGCTTATTGCATCCAGTAAACTTGCAGCATTATATAAAATGGAATAAAATGTATATAATCTGAGAAACTTAAAATTCATGGTTTAATTTTCTCTCTATTTACTGAATACACAAGTCACTGGAGAGCAGACTTATGGAATAATCTAAAACCTATGTTCATAATTTAAAAAAGAATATATAATTCTGTGGGTTTTTTGAATATCCATCATTTCAGATGAAGAGGGAATTAGGACAAATTAGCATACAGCATAGCATGTGTTTGTTTCTGCCTGTCATGTTGATTGGTATTTGTCTTCAAGCCCACATAGAGATGGCTTCTCTTTTTGAGAAAAACATAAATGTTTTCTGTTATTTTAAATATCATCCAAGGTGTCCATCGATGCACTAAACAGTCAGGTTTGTATCTGTGTTTGAGGAACAGGTTTTGGAAGAAAAGCAAGGGAAATTCTACTTTCTCTGTTTATGTATTTGCCGTTTTCTTTTCGAAAAAATTAAAAGTTTTTTCTCTTCTTTATCTTTCTTTTTTCTTTTTTTTTTCAGTATATATTTGAAATTCTGCTGTAAGGGAAATGTCAGAATTTTCTTAAACCAGATAGAATAACAATAAGCCCCATTTTCCAGTAAAGGCAGCTGTTTTATTTCCTTGTAGTTCTTCAGTATATCATATATTGAAAGCTTTCTATACAGGGGAAGCAAAGGGGAAAGTGGGGGGAGGGAGGGAGGGACAGAGAAAAAAACCCACCGCAGTTCTTTTTTTTAGTTCAATGTAGTATTCATAATGTCATTTGAACAGACTTTCTCCAAGTTTTGCACTGCTTGCATATGTTGCAAGCTTTCCTAATGATGAAAAGAAAAACATTATTTTATTTTTATTTTTATCTTGTTTTCACTGTAGTGAGGGGTTGTTCTTGAAATGCAGGTTCAACGCCTCTTTTTCTTTGTTTGTGGATTATTTTTCCACATGGGAGCAATTTAAACAAGTCCTGATTGAACCGTAATCCAAAATGAATCAAACCGTATTTCTACCCTGACATTTCTAGCATTAGGGGAGAAAAATCCACTGAACTCAGAATAGTTAATCTGCTTTTCAATTGACTGTATTTTTAACAGATTAATTGCTTTTTGTTCTGACATGGGAGAAGCCATGCTGAAAAGCTATCGTGTTTGCATGCTGGGAGGACTGACACAGGGTTCTCTGGTAGGTGATGAATGATGGAAAATATCAGAAAAGAGACTGGAGGTGAAGTAGAAAATAAATAAAAAAGATAAGTCAATGTAAAAACAGTGCATAAACCCCAAGATTTTAAATGTGAGTCATTTCCATTCCTGTCACGGCATTAGAGAGTTATAAGTGGGACAGTTGGAAGGGACCGGTGGAAGTTATCTCTAGGCTTAGAGAGGGCCATGACCAGCCTTAGACCAGGAAACCTGTGTTGAAACCCCATGGAGAGAGGAGCACACGCTGGAACAGGTTTGTTGGCATGACTTATGATCTCAAATGGGAACCACGCTGGAGCAATCTGTTCCTGAAAGACTGCACCCTGTGGAAAGACTCCACATAGGAGTGGTTCATGAAGAACTGTTGCCCATGGGAAAGACTCAATTTGCAGAAGTTAATGGAGAACTCTCTCTTGTGGGAGGGGCCCAACACTGAAGCAGGGGAAGAGCGTGAGGAGTCCTCCCCGTGGGTAGGAAGGAATGCCAAGTTGGAGCAGGTCTCTATGATCATCTGGTCCAACCTTCTTAGGTGATACGTAGGTTAATGAGATAGTCCAGCAGCCTGTCAAGCTGAGCCTTAAAAGTGTCCAGCGTAGAGGAATCTACCACTTCTCTGGGGAGACCATTCCAATATTTAACTGTTCTCATGGTGAAAAATTTCTTCTGGAATCCAATTGGAATCTCCCCAGGAGCAACTTTTACCATTACTCCTTGTCTTTTCCATGTGGCTCTTTGTAAAAAGGGCATGTCCGTACTCTTGGTAGACACTTTTTATGTTGTGGTAGATGGTAATAAGATCTCCCCTAAGCCTTCTCCTCTCATAGCTGAATAAACCCAGTTCTCTCAGCCTTACTTTATATGACAGGTTTCCTAGTGCAGCCTAACAAGTGCTGAGCAGAGTGGGATAATGACTTCTTTATCTCTGCTGGTGATAGCCTTCTTGATGCATTCCAGCACCCTGTTGGCTTTCTTTGCTGCACAAGGACTCTGTTCACTCATGTTGAGCCTATTGTCAGGCTGCTCTGCAGCCAGGTGGAACCCAGTCTGAACTGTACTCCAAGGTTATGTATTCCACAGACAGAAGTACACAATTCTTACCCAAAAGGCACCCCCTTTTGGGGGGTAGGAGGGGAGAGAGAGAGAGAGAGATCCATCAAACCATCCATCAGGTAAAGTGATCATTTTTCCTCTCTCAAAGAAAGGGGTTTCAGATGCCAATTTAATATGTTTTGAAAACTCTTTGACACCTCTTGGCAAGATGGGACTAAGTCAATTAGCATGTGCTGATTTGCTCTTGGCAAGGCTGCTTGTGTCTTCAGAAGCAGGGATTCAGTGGTACACCATGACTCCAGGGCTGGGAGCTCCGTAGGTTCTTTCCGGGGTGTTTCTGTTCCTATCTGTTGCAACATGAGGCTGTGAGGCCTCAGCCCAGGTGTTTCTCAGTTGATTTGAGAGACTACCACCTGATCCATGTGCCTAGCAAAATAAGGTTGCTCCTTGTCCAAGTAGAACTGGGCCTTTTTGCAAACCACTCCGTTTTGCAAAGTTCAGTATTTGCCATCCACAAGGCATAGCAAGTCCATTATACCACAGAGCAGAGGAGGAAGGGGGTGTTTTAAGAATTAGGTCTTATTTCTCCTTACCCTACTCTGATTTGATTGGTAGTAAACTAAACAGATTTTGCCAATTTGAGCTTGTTTTACCCATGACAGTAATTGGTGAGTGATCTCTCCCTGTCCTTTTCTCGACCCAAAAGCCTTTCATTACATTTTCTCTCTCCTGTCCAGCTGAGGAGGGGAGTGATAGAGTGGCTCTAGTGGGTACATGGCATCCTGCCAGGGTCTGCCCACCACAGTATGCAACACAGGCAAACTAAACACCACTGCATCGAATCTTTTCCATTTTTTCTTTAATTACTGTGTGATAAGAAACTGAAAAATTACTTTTTTTTTCAGTTTTAGACTATTCTCTATAATAAACAATATTTCTATTCAGATCCCACTTATTAGAGTGCTTTTTCTAAATTCTAAGTTATAAAATCAGGCTTTTCTGAAATGTAGCCTTGATTCAATATAACTAATTATGGGAGATCTTGGAAGTGGTTGAAACTGCATTAGAGTGCTAAAGAGTATGCATAATATAAAACACAGAGTACTTCAGTTTCAGGAACTCCACACCACACAGAACCTTACAAATATGGAGAACTGCCAGTGCTGCCTTCAGCAACTTCTGCAATCATAAATCTGAGACTGTGCAAATTTGAACCCAGTTTCACAATTTAAAAAATATTTTAATGAGAAATAGAAGAACTACATCCATTTGCTGTGAAGGTCGGGTTTGCATGAATGCAAAAATGTCATACTATTGCTGATGAAAATGCTATTTTATTACTGATTGGTGGTCTGTGGGAATAATTTACTGGTTTTCTTTTGAAACTTCTTATATGCCTGGTGGAGAGCAGGCCTTGTGGATGTTTCACCAACAGGTCCAATTTTCTTGGTGACTCGCGGAGAAATACTAGCTGTGTGGTACAGGTCAGCTGTGGAAAAATACAGCCTAAGAACATTTTAAGAACCCCAGCTGAGGCAAAAGTGCCTATTTTGGGGCCTGTGAAAGGCACTATGGTTATGTTTATAGACACAATTAACACCTTACTTCTAACACAATTCAGTGAGCCACAGATACAACTTGTGTAAAAAAACATGCTCCTTCAGTAATTTACAAATCCCTCAAGACTATCATTCCATCAGCCACGGCTGCTCTGTTAAACAGCTTTCCAAGTAATCAGCTGCAGGAAACCTGAAAGATACATTGTGATGCTTTATATTAATTTAACAGATTCCTTAATAAGCTTTAAATAAACAAAATTATCAACTAATGAGCATTTGGGGAAATTTACCTTCTTTGAACCTCTGAAGTTATGAGATATTGGTTAAAATTCTCTCAGACAAAGAATAATAAGCACATTCAAACAATAATAAATATTGTACTGAAGTACAGTCCATCAGTTTAGAAAGCAGAAAACCAATGCTAACTGTTTGACCAAAGATTTACGCAACAGTCTCTTAAAAAGTCAAAAAGGACTGGGATTTTCTAAAGTTGTTATGACAATGGTGCTACAGAGAGAACCTTGGTGGGCATTATTTAAGCAGCTTTCGTCTCTGAAACTGATGGTTTTCATTGATTTAAATCAGTGTAGTAGTTTCTGAAAATTCCTTCAAGCTCTGCGATGCATAGTCTGCTGTTCAGATACCCTGAAAACATCAGCTTTCACTGGCTCTTCTAGATCCTTACAGAGGTAAATACATAGAATTGCAACTGAGATGTAGATATTTGTGTCAGCGGATCTTGAGCTTCTGATCCTCCTTTCTTTGCTGAGTATAATGGTATGTTGTTTTCTTCTCCAGTGTTACAAATACGAGTGTATCAAAGGATTTTGAGGCCCTAAATTGTTACAGAAATTGTGTAAATACCTAGAATATATAAAAAATCAGAGTGTAAACAATAAATTTGATTATAAATTATACTTTGATCTGTAAATGCTCTACATAAATATTGAGAAATATAAAATAACTATTACACCTATGTATTACCTGTTACTTTGTGTAGTCACATTGAAATTGAGTTAAACTTTTCAACTAAACAAAAAGAAAAGAAAAATAAGATGACTGATAATTTTCTGCATTAATATGTAAACATGAAAAATGAAAATAAAATACTTGTTTCAGACATATAACACCTGTGCATACTGAGAAAGGATGAACACTTCTAAAGTGGATACTGAATGTGGAAACAAAACAGCACAGGAGGAGGGAGAGTGAATAGAAACCTTTTCCTTGGGAGAAGTATTCTCACTTAAGAACTAATAGTCATGGAATAATATGATTGTCTGGCACTGAGTAGCATTATAATGGTGTTAAGAAACTGTAAATGTGATGTAATCTTTCTTGGATTTCTTATATGTGGTATTTATTCTCTTAGTGTCATCTGTGGGCAGACAACATTACCTCATTGCTCTTCATCCTGTGCTTTTTGGGAGTCTCCTGGGATCTCTGCACTCCTGTTAAAGCCCCTATGAAAGGCAAATAAAAAACAAGCCTATCAACACCAGGCTTGCCTTAACTATAAGAGGACCTGCTGAAAAAAAAAAAGAGAAAGGTGCTGAAAACTGAAAGATGTTGAAGATCATTTCTGTGGAGAGAAGGGAGTCATCAGTAAACTTCTCATTTTCTGATATAAACAATCACTTTCCAGGCATCCATTAGCTGCATTACAATACGGATCACATTCCTGTTACGAATGTGTGTTAATGATGGCTTAGAATGTTGTACTTGGTCAGGCTTTCAAAACAGTCTTACAAAGCGAGTTTAACAAATTTTATCCTTACCCTGTGCTGACAAGTGGGTCCTGTACTATTTCACATTTGTGTGTATGTTTTGTGTACCCCTGCACAGTCTGTAATGGACAGTCATTCCCATAACTAACAGGATTCCCAGCTTTGCTTCAAAGGTGCCCTGATCAATCCCTACTTGTAACTTGATTACGCT
This sequence comes from Dromococcyx pavoninus, assembly GCA_033558185.1. NCBI lineage: Eukaryota > Metazoa > Chordata > Aves > Cuculiformes > Neomorphidae > Dromococcyx > Dromococcyx pavoninus. The sequence continues at coordinate 822,536 of JAUMJL010000191.1, read as the reverse complement.
AGCACTGCTTCCCTTCCCTTCCCTTCCCTTCCCTTCCCTTCCCTTCCCTTCCCTTCCCTTCCCTTCCCTTCCCTTCCCTTCCCTTCCCTTCCCTTCCCTTCCCTTCCCTTCCCTTCCCTTCCCTTCCCTTCCCTTCCCTTCCCTTCCCTTCCCTTCCCTTCCCTTCCCTTCCCTTCCCTTCCCTTCCCTTCCCTTCCCTTCCCTTCCCTTCCCTTCCCTTCCCTTCCCTTCCCTTCCCTTCCCTTCCCTTTTTCCTATTGTATGTAAATTACATTGTAATAAAGGATGTTCATGTACTGAAATCCCTAGAGAACATATTTCAGGTAAAAGGGCTGCATTAACAGAGCTACATCACATCCTAGATCAAATATAATTGACTTTATAAGAGGAAAAAAAAGAAGTGTTTATTTTAAATACATCATAAATCATTAAACCAATTTTGGTTTAGACTAGACTCCTCATATTATCTTGCTCCCTAAATTAAGCAATAATCAGTAAACAGGACTAGAATTGCTGTTTCTTTCTGCATTCTTGATAGGAGAACTCTGAAGGCTTTTGTGCCTTTGCCTGAAGTCAACTAAATTCTGTTTCTTCTTGATTCCTAAAGGAAATCAAATCTGGTGGAACAAATTCTAAGATTATAAAATCATTTCTGTGAAATAACCCAGGGGAGATATCCCTCGAGGTGTCTGAATGACACTGTTTGAGGGGCTCAATATGTTCCACGCTGTCAATGTGCCCTCAGATCTCACACCTTGTCAAGCACCAGTGATGCCCAGACAGATGAGACTAAGCCAGCCATAATTTAATGGTGGTTTTGAGAAGACTCTTTGACTCTATCAGCCTACAAGCAGGTGTAAAGGAAGAGGTAAAAGCATGTAAATTACTTATTTGTTTGCAAAGAGTTCAAGAATTGTTTTTCCATGAAACACTAATTTCACAAAATGATGTGTAAATGCCCACATTATTCTTTACCTTGAAGTCTGCTGGCCTTCAGAGCAATCTGTACCATTCTAGAAATATCAGTACCTGCAAAATTAGTCATCTCCTGTTTAATGTTTGTGCCATCTGCATTTAGTAGTGGGGTTTCCCAGCCATGAAATGGCCATCACTCATGCAGAAGTCAGAGCTTAGATGTGAAAAAGCAATTGTAAAAAAAGAAAAAAAATCTGCTTTTAATGAGCCTGGACGTCAAAGACAGGGACACAGCTATGTCCAGGAATATGCACAGAGGATGGTGCTTTCTGAGCAGGCTGCCATAAGCATCAAGTGATTACTTCTGTTGAGATGGGTCTGCAATTTAGGCTGCTGCTTTTGCATCCATCCATAAAAGCTGTGTCAAAGAATTAAAGGCAGAGGCTTATGCACAGGCTATTTTTAAAGCAGTAATAACGGATCAATCTAGGGCTTCATTTCAGAGTTTCAAAAACATGTGCTCTGGCACTAAGTGACACAGCACAACGTAGAGCTGGTAATAGACCAGATGCTGCTACTTCTTACCCTTCAGCTATGCCTCTTTAAATTTTATTAGAACAGAATAAGCACGGCTAAAAATATGCTTTAATATGTCTGCATTAGCTAACAGCCTGGTAGGAATTCTAATTATTATTGAGTTTATTATTGAGTATTACAAAACGCCATTCTTTAAATTTCTAGAGACCACTTAAGCTGCAGTTTTAGAGAAAACTATGCCTCTTAGCTGGATAGGGATGTTGTGTTTCCAGTGGGTGGATGAAGAATTCTGAAACATAGTTTTGATAATGCTTTTTAAAATTATTCTGGGATATTCACTTAAGGATTTTGAGTTTATTTCTTAAAAAAAAAAAGAAAAAGAAAAACACAAAAAAAACAAACCTCAGAAATTATAAGGCATAGGATTTATAATTGACTAAACAATGTAAAAATATCAGTTGCAATAATTGCTCATCCAGGAATTTTTCCTTATAAGGCAGAGTGTTACTCCCCATGTTTTCACCTTTTCCTATGCAGAGGAGGTACGGATTCGATGAGCTATTATTGATCAGTATTAAATTCAGGAACAAAGAAATAATCTCAGTTTATATCTGACTGACAAAGAGGGCACTTGTTTTGTGTGTTTCCTTTATTAGCTCGCAAACGTGCTAAGTTTCTAATCCTAGTTGTTTTCTCCATCTTGGGCTTTCTCTTCTTTTGAGGGAAGTTTCCTTAACTGTTTCTTACTCTTTCCTTCCATAATAGCAAAGTTTTCCTCCTCCACTATGATCCTTTCAACTTTCTCGTCTTAGGAAGACCTGATGTCTTGCTACTCAAAGACAAAAATATCTTGTGACATTAGTGGGGCTGGATTACGAAAGGGAAGGAGACAAGAAAAAATATCACCAAATTTTCTTCTAATGAAACTTGTCATTTCATAGTTAAAGGGGTTGAAGGAATTTCCTATTAAAAACTGTTTTCTCTATAAATGTACATATGAACTATTATTTAGGGGCAAAACCTTTTCCTCTAAATCCCACTTTTCATACTCCATGTGATGTGTGTTCAGCTTCCTTACTGTGATCTGCCACCACTTTCTTCTTTCTTCTTCTCTTTTGATGCACAGTTTTAATTCCCCCTCACTGAAGTACTCATACATTTGATCGGTCTTTAGCTGTTTCCACCATATTAATGAACTTCTAATTTTTTTCTTATTTTTATTTTTTTCTAGTCATCTCATCTCTTCTTTTCTCCTACACTTTTATTTCTGAGAAATACCGTTGAATTTGAATTTGCCTCCTCCTGAGAAATTACAGACTCAGTCTTATGCTTGTTTGTCCAAATAAATTCCCACCGGCTTGTCCTCTGGTTGTGTCTGTAGTGGCCACTTCAAGATCAACATGACTAGAGCAGGGTTTGCCATATTTCCTCAAAAGCTGTCTTGATACTTCCTTTCATGACTGCTAGACATTAATGAAGTAACTGCATACTTCTTATCACCAACTACATGATGTATGGTCATTCACACTAGCCAAAAGGACTAAACTTCACAAAATATGTCAACTCAATAATGTAACACACTGAGATATTCACAGTGGACTTCTGAAACAAATCAAGATACTGGTCTGGAGTAGCTAACCTCAGTGTGACAAAAATGATAAAATAACATTTCAAAAAAGGAGAACTGGAAGTATAAAAGACAGCTCCATTTTTTTGTAGCTTTGGTTGTTTTTAAATGATGTAATTTTCAGTGAAAAAAGGCAATAGTTTCTTCCGTAAATAATTTCAGGTGCAGTTGATTCTAACATACTGTGGGCTGGTTTATTACTACATGGATGTGAACATCTAATTATAAAGGCAAATGGAAGTTTACAACTTGGGAATCAAGTCTTCCTTGGATAGTTCTTAATGAATAGAAATTCTACATACATATTTATAGTAAATTTTACACTACGTGCTTAATTTACTTTCCTTCTCTGAGAGCCTGGATATAAAATCAACAGAATTGTTTCGTTAACTTTCTTGCCTCCTGATATTTTCCAGGAAAATCAATGTAGAATTTGGGTTGACTTTGCTTTAATACATTGCAAAAGTATATGCTTGTCAAAGAAATATGACATCATGCTAACAGTCTCCTTCTCTTAAATTTATGTCTATGTAATATTGTACCCTCATGCAAAACAATGGCATATTCTTTTGTATAATTTGTAGAAAAAAAGAATTTAAGAAATAAATAAATATTTTACATATGCACGGAAACATGCAAACATATAAAAATCACAGCAAGAGCCTGCAATCTGCCTTCCAAAAAGATCCACTGAACAACCTTATTTTTTCTATCCCATGAGCAGTTTCAGACTGGAAAAAGATAACAGGGCTTATGTTCTCAACAGATTTTTTTTCCTCTGATGCAGCAGAGGACTGAATACATAATCTCACTTTCAAAACTCAGGCTAGACCCTCTTCTTACTACATCAGGCTACATGGGCACAGCAACTCAGATGGCTCTAGTTTCTGGATATCTTAATTTAGTGAGCCTAACATATTTTGGAGCTCACAGAGGTGGTCCAAAAGGAATACTGAACCTCTGAGTATTGCTGTCTGTGGTTACCAAGTCCATGGTCAAGCGGGTGTAATTTTTTTACTTGACAGTCTCCTAAAAACTGTTTCATATAAATCTACAAACTGCAGAGCTCAAACCGCTAAGATAAATGCAATTTAATTTGATTGATAGAGTTGTTGGGATGTCAAAATCTATGCAATATGGTTCACATAACAACCATGTTCGAGCTAGATGTATGACCAGCCTTAAGGAGCTCAAACAGTAAATGTATTTTAGTTAATGTTGTTCAAGACTTAAAGACCTGCACATAAGTTATGAAGACTTATACTCTTTCTTCATGGAGTGGGTTCGTAATAGGGTTGATAGAAGGATAAGGACTGTAGTCTAGGAGAAATTAACATACTGGAGATAAGATTGTAACAGCCATAGAATTATAATAACTCTTCCCATCTAGCCTGGAATAAAGATCAACACTGAAGTGATCATTAGTCTTGACTGAAGTCCAAGCAGTCAAAGTCAGATTCTAAAGTCTAAGCAGTTAAAGTTAGAATTGGTATTCTTATATCTTCATACTAAGCAGAATGAACCCTCAGTTAGCATACACTATGCTGTGGGTTTGCACACTGTTTCTCAGTCTAGAGTTATTTCCACAGGAAAGTGATATTATTTTTCCTGTATGTAACAGATAGACCTTACAATTGAGATCTTCTTTTCTTCCTCTTCCTCTGTTTTTCTTTTCCCTTATTGCTCATTATCCCTAGTGGAAGTCTCCATTCTTAGAAATCCAGTCCTAATATTTTTATTTATGCATAGCATATTTATGTGTTTATGTACCTTTTGCTGAATGTTCAGCAGCTGTTAAATAGTAAAACATTTTTTGATAAATAAGGAAAGAAAAGGACAACAGCATGGCATAGGGATCTCTGAAGACCATTATGTCCAGTCTGCATGTCAAAATAGAACCAACATTAAACAGTTTTCTCAGAGTCTTTTCCAGTTGTATTTTTAATATATCAAGGATGGAAACTGCACAACCTCTTCATGCCACTCTTTCCAATGTTTTGCTTTTTTTAAGAATGTTTCTCCTGATATACAATCAGAATTTCCCATGCTACAGCTTACTCTTTACTATTTGTTGTTCTACTCTGTATCTCTAAGAAGTGTCTGGTTTCATGCACTTGATCCTCTTCTATTGTATAATTATAAACAATAGCAAGGTCTCCCTTTAGTTTTCTGTTCTCCAGATTGAGGACATCCAGTTCTCTCAAGCTCTTCTCATAGACCATGTGAGCCGTCCCCTTGTCATCTTGATTTCCCTTTGTTGACCTAGATACTGCAAAATTACTTTCTTGTACAGGGGAACCCGGAACTGAACATGGTTCTTCAGATCCACTCCCACATCGGATGAACAGAGGGGAATATTCACTTTCCTTGGCCTTCTGGATTCACCCATATTAATACATACTGATATGTGATGTGACGTTACTGGCACTTTTTAACACAAGGGTTCACATTCAATCTGTTGTCCATTAGCATTCCCAGGTCCTTGTCTGCAAAGTTATTCTCTATGCAGCCACATCCCAACCTGTGTTATTGCGTGGGATTATTCCATCTCAGTTCCTGGACCTCAAATTTATTTTTTGGTGAACATGATCAAGTTCCTTTTTAGGCTTGATATTAGGAAAAAAATTTCACTGAGAGGGTGATTGGCCAATGGAATGTGCTGCTCAGGGAGGTGGTGGAGTCGCCGACCCTGGAGGTGTTTAAAACCAGATTGCATGAGGCACTTAGTGCCATGGTTTAAATGACAACTGGGTGCTAGAGTTGGGTAGTAGGTTGGACTAGATGATCTCAGAGGTCTTTTCCAACCTTGTGATACTGTGATACTGTGATCCCACATCTTCAGCCCTTTTTGAATTCTTTCTGAATGGTAGCCCTGATCTCGAGCTTATGGCGTGCTCCTGCCATCATTTTGATTTCATCCAGAACCTTGTTGAGGTCCACTCTGTCCAGATCATTAACACTAAGCAGAATTGGCTTCAGGACTGATCCCTGAGGAGTGTCACTAGCAATCAGCAGTGTGTTGGACTTCAAGCTGAGAACTCAAATATTTGACTCTGCAATAGCCATTATTATGTTTATATATTCTTTTGTTACATCTGGTGCTGGCCAATTATACAGAAGTCTCTGAACACAAGAGCATTAAGCAGTGTTTCATTATGATTTTCTAAGAAATTCTTCCTGTGAGTCATATGATTTAGTGGGCTATTCAGTAGATTTTGATCTCTGGAACCGTATGTTTTCTGATCAATAGATCATGTGCAGAATTGTCTAAAAAACTAGAGTAAAATGCTAGAGGAAAAACATTCAGGTCTTATTTGTTTTCTCAAGTCATAGTGTTCAGATTTGGTTTATTCTTGCAGAATTCTGTGAAACATACTTTCATCATGACGTTTCAATTTGTGAGAGGTCTGGTGGTTTTTTCTTCAAAAATCTACAACCCATCTCTGTCACAATTGAACTAATGTGATTTACTGCTCTGTGCCTATTTGCTATTGTACTGCTGTGCGGTAGGCTCTTGACAAATCAAAGTTTAGTGTATGAACATGGCAAATCAAACTTAGAAAGTGAAAAACTGGGGAAAAAAAATTGTAGATTTAGAATGTATATTACATTGCTTCATTCTAAGAGATGACAATTCATTCCCTGTTTACAAGAAAATAAAAGAAGCTAAAAGTGATATTTTGATATGCTACAATAAAAGTACAAACATTCTAAATAAAAATTCATGAGATTTATTGTGCCATGTAAGAAATAGAAAGATTCATTTTGTCTTTTTTGTCTTTCTTTCTTGTAGTAAAACAGCGAGGTGCTCATGAATATGGTTTAGAAGTGGGCATGTATGGTTGGGCTCAATCTCAAAAGTCTTTTCCAACCAAATGATTTTATGATTCTATGAGCAGGAAGTAGGATGTAGGTTCAAGTATTCTAGTTCCATGATGCAGTGGGTATTTCTTCCCACAGTATCTGTTGCAGAATCATGTGAGGTGGGATTTTTGATATTTGAGGTGGGGATTTTTTTGTTGTTTTTGTTATATCTTGATGTGAATTATTTTTCTGCCATAGAAGTTCCACTTCTGATTCATTTAATAATATTTGTTGTTGGTTTTTATTAGTATAACTAAGATAGTGGGAGTAGAGAGAATAAAAAGTCCTAGCCGGAGTGTGAAATAAGGGGGATTCTACATTGAGAAGATCTTTTCAAGATGCAAGCCAGATGTTAGCTTCAGTACTGAGAAACTCAGAGAAGTAGAGAAGTAGCTAGGACTGTGTCAAGAGAAATAGTTTTGGGGTTTTGCTTTGGTTTTGCTTTGGTTTGGTTTAAAAAAGTACTAGAAAAAAAGGAAAAAAGAGAGATTGTCAAGTCAAATTCGTATAATAGCAGCCTGGTCTAGTGGAATGTTTCCCTGTCCATGGAAGGAAGTTAGAACTATATGATGTTTAAGATCGTTTCCAACATAAACTGTTCTATGATTGTATATGTGCTATGTGTGCTACCATTCTTATGTCTGAGTGAACAGATCTATTACTGACATAATAATCTAGCAAAAAATCTAAAGCAACAATAAGATAAGGTGAACAAACTAAATATTTGGGTACCCTTATACAAATATAAAATTAAATTCATTTAGCTGTAAGATGCTGTCAACTTATGACATCAGAACACAAATTTTTCCATCAAGTCTGGATAAGGGATTGAAGCTGTTCCATATGCAGACCCATAGGATAGGATGTGTGTATCAAAATGCCAAGATAGCATGATGCATTGAAAGACAAGTTTTTCTCACCTATGGCTGTAGCAACCTCATACCCCAGTACAACTATACCAATCTGAAACCTGCACTGTGCCACCTCCACTCTGCAACCAAGGCAGGGGCTGGTAGAATTCCAACTTCATATTTCAGAGCCATCTTAAAATATTCTGAACGATAATAAAGTGCTAAAATGAAAATACCTTCCAAATTATGGAACTTTTTTTTCAGCCCTGATTTTCTCAACTCCACCCATAGAAGTTATGCAGGATTGCTCAGAATTAAGTTTCTTGCTCGGATGTACAATATTAACTATAGAGTTATAGGTTTTTAAACTTCAGCAAAAGCTAACAGGAGTCAAACCATGACTTGTAAATTAGCTGTCATTGTGCTATACCATCACAAAGGAAAAAGACCATTCCTCACATTTCTTATAGAAAGTGGCAAAAAATACTGTTATATATACATATAAGAGAATTTTACAGTCCAAACCAGATTGATCCTGACCAGGTGTGTAGCAAACACTTTTAGTAACAGGAACTGGAAACAAGGAGTAGCCTTAGCTGAACACAATTCAAAGCTGGAATATGTTGTTGTTGCTAAGAATTGATCTCAAAACTAGTGAACATTTTTCATTCTTGAAGCATGTTCTTGATGGAGGAGGCATTCCAACATAACAAGTTCTACAATTTATGGATTAAGAGAAAGATGAAAGTCTTTAGGGCTTACTGGAGCTAACTGTTGCTCTTAGCTAATTGTTTAACCCTGAGGTTCTGCCTAAGTTCATAAGAAAAAATAAAAGCAAAAGTTCATATAACCAATTTGCTTTGGATAACAAAAGAAAACAACAATTCACAGAGTGAGGGGTTGGATTATTTCATTTATAAATGTGGCAGACCTATAGTATTTAAACCATGTATTTCTTATCTATAAAACAAAAAGGGGAAATTCTGTTATTAACAGAAGACAGAACACCAGCTGGAAGAGAGACACAGCATGGATTTTTTGGTAGGACTTTCAAACTCTTAGAAAATTTAACTGCTTGCATTCTCAAAAGACAACCCGTTAGCATCAGGAGACAGAAAGAAAGGGAGAATTCCGTACCTGAATGTAAAACCAAGCTTCTCTTTTCTAAAATGCACTGCAGGCTGAGAAAATCCCTATGTACACACAGAAGACATGTGAGAAAGTATTCCAGTACATGCTTCTGTTTTCACTCTATGCTATCCCATATTTCAGGAAAGAACAACCATTCATGAATATTGGGTTTGTGATGCACTGGAGAGGTTATGAAAGTCTTTAGAGAACATACCAGTATATTTGCTACCTAATAACTTCAACAAGCAATTAGTGTATTTTAAGTAGATATAGTAAAAGTTCTCAATGAATTTATTTTATGATGAAGTTTAAGACGTGATTTCATCATGTTCTACAAGTGAGGAAAGCCATCTGATGATAATGGCTTTTTAATTTACTGGAAAGTCATAATGAGTTTCAGTGGGTAGAAGATGATGCTAGATAAACCCAGACTAGAATTAAGATAGATATATAAGTAAAGCTAATTATGCTTTGTAAAGCTTTCCTAAGTGTGTGGTGGATTCCTCATCACCTCAAGTCTAAAAGTTTAGGCTGGATATCCTTCAAATAAATTTGTGATAGTTCAAACAGAAGCTGGAAATTTCATACAGGAATTAGTGAATGAAGTTCTTTGTCATGTGCTTGCCCATTGGACAGGCTGCCCAGGGAGGTGGTTGAGTCACCATCCCTGGAGGTGGGTAGATGGGTTTCTTAGGGACATGGTTTAGTAAGGGGACAGGTACGGTTGGACTCGATGATCTCAGAGATCTTTTCCAACCAGATGATTCTATGATTCTATGATAGATCAAGCACTATTTTAATATCTGTTCTGACTTAAAATCTACTAAGACTAGGAAAATGTTGAATACATTCCTTCACGTCATTCAGAAACTCCCTAGATTTTTACACATGAGGTCGCAGCAACATTTTTCTGCAAGATCACCAGTGTAAGACTAAGGGCCCCAGACAAAAGAGGTGACAGATTCCTACCCTCCTGAACTTACTTTCTAAAACAGGTTTCAATTCTATTGTTCTATGGTTATCTGAGACAGTAGGATTAAGTCTGTTCTTGTAAAGACTCCATAGTGTAAAATAGATATACAGGTCTTCGTAATGCAGAGGATGAATTGAGGAAACCATCAACAATCATTTCCCACTGCCACTTTATTCATTGCTGAATTTAGCTCTGGACGCTGTTGCTGTATCTTACATGGTAATCCCTATGATCTTTTCCTTTTTTCAAAATGAGGAAAAAATTATTGTGATTGAAAACTGTAGACTTCATACACAAAGTAGTGATTCAAGTTTTAATTACAAGGCTAAGATCAGGAAGTCGGTACTTTTTCTTCTTCCATTTTTCCTAATCTATTTAATATTAAAAATCAAAAAAGCAAGAATATAATAAAAACTAAAAGACTCATGAGGTTAATGTTAGAAATGCTGTATGAATGCACAGTGAAAGACTGAAGCATTGGAATTAGAATCAGGAGTTTTCCTTGCTTTTAATTCGCAGTGTTTTTTTGGACGACAGAGTAAAAGAGATGATTGGTCTTTTCTTCCTATAAGAATTTCCATCAGCATCCATCCTAATCTTTCTGTTTAAGAATATACTACAACATTTTTTAGTTTAACTCAACTGACATGCAAACATTATACCCACTTAATTCAGTGTCTCCTGATTTTTTTCAGAAAGGATGGAGCTTTTCGATACTGACCTGCACATAGAAACAAGCAATGTTCTTTATGTCCATTTTGTATACACAGGATCTGATGCATCTAACTGAATTTCGAGAGATGCTACATAGAATGTTCAAACACTAAGTCTTTCTTAAAAATCAAATGCTAATTAATGTTATTGGTTCTATTTAATGAGTCACAATTATAGTAAAAAGGGTCAAATATGAAAAGGGCTACGTAGAAATACGTAGAACTTCCAATATTTTTATTTCATTGCTGTTACAATAAGAGCATTTGTAGCTTAAACAATGTTAGAGAGCACTGAATAACACTAATATCTTCCAGGTACAGAACTGAGTTGATTTAGAACTGACAAGCATATTCCTCATTATTTTGTCACCATTTCACATATTACATCCTCAGCTTTTCAATTCATGTTAAGATGGGCTGAGCTAGAGAACCTGGGCCCCTCTAGCACAATACCCCACCTCCAGCAGTGGCTGCAAGCAGACTGCAGTATAAAAAGATAGGACAAACAGGCATATATGTTTCTTCCACCTAATGCTTTCCCAGCCTTTAACCATCTCCACCTGAGGGGGATTTCCTGCGTCTGTTTAGTTTAGTTACTACTTAGTCAATCACAAAAGACTTTTTTTCCAAATGTTTGTTCAAGGAATATTTTCCTTATTTCTTGAAAGTATGCTCAGAAGACAACTCTTTTTTCCTTATGTTGTTTTGGATGGAGAATTCTTAAAAATAGTTCTTAAAATAAATATAGTTGGGAGTAGTTTAGTTGGAGCATAGCAGTACGCGTAAGGGTAATAAGGAGACATATTTTAAGAATTCACATGTTAAAAACGGTTGAACCATGAAGGTCATGCAGAATAGGGAGAGGGAAAATCTTACCACTGTGAGCTATAGATGTGAAGATAGTCACTAGTCATTGAGGAATAAACTTTAGGAGTCTTGACATATATATCCTACTTAATAGAAGATATTTTTCTGGTCCATTACACAAGCTCTTCAGAAAACTAGAAACGAACAAGTTCCTTAAGCGGCTGTTCATCAGAATCAGAAGTAAATGTGACAAAAAATATAAATTTGATTTATTTAGCTAAATATTATTATTAAGCACTCAGTTGCATTGTACTCAGCCTCTTTGCTTTTCTTGTATTGTAAGAAAGATCGACTTCAGTGATACATTACTGTGTGCTCAGCATGGCAGCTGATACTGAGGGATGTAGTCCTTGTGTACAGGTACACCATGCCTACTCTGGAAGGGTCTGAAAGTAGCAGAGGTAGGATTAATGTACCCTATTTTAAGCACCTACTATCTGAACTAGTTAACCAGACTCCAGTTACAATCAAAGAAGAGAAACAGTGTGTTTTATGGTGAAAATAAATATTTTAAAGAAGAGGTCTAAAAGAGACAGATGTCTCACACTGTAACACTGCTATTCACTCTTGTTGACTGGAATGGGAGCCTCAGGTGACTAGCTCAGATGCAGATGTCTAACTTAGGTGTCATGAATCTCTCCCTAGGGTCCCAAGTGTCCTTCCTGATTAACTACAGAAATAAGTCCTCTTCAGGTCGAAAACTTTTGGAATTAAGCCTTGTGGGAAGCTTGATATCTTTATGCCTTTAAACCATTAAAAAACCCTTGCCATTTCAAACCTTTGTGAGCAGTGATGAAGGAACTCTTGAACTGGAAAACACACTGCACTATTGCCCTACTCAGGAATCCTGAACACTTTTTCATGAGCTGGATATGATCTCATTTTCTAAAAACACTGGTTTGTTTCTACTTTCAGTGCTTGGGATGCTATAAAACACAAAGATTCTCGGAGAGGGCTGTAAAGTTGCCCAGATTTTCTCCAATCACAGAAGATTTCAGTTCATTTTCCATTGTATCTAACATCATTCTTCTTCTTTTACTGATATTTTGAAATAAGTGGAACCTTTATGTTGCCATTTATTCCAAGTTAAAAGTTGGGCTGCTGGACTAATTTTGATACAAATGCAAAACACAAGATTTTAATCTATTCGCAGACAACAACTTGAAAGACAACAACAAAAAAAAGATTATGAATTTAAGAAATGCAGGACTCTGGATTTCATTTTGTAAATATGTAGCACATTAGAGGAAAAGCTTGCTTTCTTTCTCTTTGCAGCATGAGTGACAGATTTCTGCTTATTGTAAGCCATAAACTAGCTGCCAGTAAATATATGTTATGAGTGAATTTGTGAAGTGACAATAGCAGTGCCAGTTAGTAATACATAGCTTAATCTTTGCAGTGACCTGATACTTCAATACATGCAGTTTGTCAGTCTCCCTCTTCCCATAAAATCCATACAGCATTCACAAGAATATCTGTGCTTCTGACAAGGAGCTCGAGACTTCCTACTTAAAGCACAAATGGATCCACAAAATGAATACACGATATTTGACATTACTAGATGACAGATTTGGAGCTGTCTTAGCAGAAGGGCCTTCATGAGTGTTTTACTGTGCTGTATGAAATGCCAAGGAGATTATTTTTTTTTTCACAAAGGCGAACAGGAACAGTAAAAGCAAGGTGTTTCACAGAGTATAGGTGTGTTGTTCTTCACCATGCCAAGGACCTTTTTTGTATCTCCATTTTGATGCATAAATGCATGTAAGTGCTTATTTATTAGAGTTGTCCAGTCTCCTTTTTTTCTGTAACTTTTATAGGTTCTTGTCTAACATGCAATGTTAGCTCAAGAAGCACCACCCCTAACCTGGAATTTGATCAGACATAGATATCTTTCTATTTCTGTGGGCCAACTAAGCAAGAAGGCGGAGCATGATTCGATATTTTAATGTAGTGATGTTGCAAAAAAATGATGCAGTGATGATTCAGGTGCTGAGTGCTGCTTAATACATCAACTCTGTTGTTGAGGTGGTATTCTGCAATATAGTTGTGATAACTTGAAAGAAATGTGTGATATTGTGAAAGAGCACTAAGAATACCAGCAAGAGACCAATTTTACGTGGTCTGTATGTTTGAGGTAGGTGTTTGCTTGAAAGAGAATGGACTGAGGATGTCAATTAGTCATAAAATTGTACTCTACAGGGGACAGCCAGAAAAGCTAACAAAAGTTAAACTCCAGTACGAATCTTTCTCTGGAGGATCCCTTCTCTGAGCTGACTGTAGTGGAAGTCTGAGGAAATTAGCTGCCCAAGTCTTAATTTAGCCTTTGTGAATATCCCTCTCTGAGATATATCAAAGTAAAATGTGTAAATACTTATTGTTAAGGTCTTTAAACAGTGACTGCTCCTTCATATCACGCTTAATACACATAAGCAGATTGGATGTAAAAATAATTCATTTTGAAGTACATAGATTTCTAACACTTCCTTTGTCAACCAAAAACCCTGAAGGAGAATCAAAGAGCAGGTGACCTGGATCACTAGAGTAATTTGAATGACAATAATTAAGCATGTGGAAGAAGAGAATTCAAGGCCAGATTTTTATTTTGTTGTGTCTACTTTAAATCTAATGCATTTCATGCTGTGCTCCTCATCTATCTTCCTTGTTCCCCCTCCTTTTTACATGTGATTCAATAACAAAACAGATAGGAGAAATTAGGTACCTAAGTGAGAAGGTACAGGAGAATGATCTGTATATATATATGTGTTGATTTGCCAGGTAAAAGTTTCAACAGTCTTTCAGTTTCGTTAGAGAGATTCTGATACCAGTCAGAATGCCACTGATTTTTATTTAAATTTTAGGAAAGACAATGAGAACTGACATGTTCTGCAAGCAGATCTGTTTTATTGAGTATCAACTGTACCTCAGATGTTGCTCAAAGCTGCATTAGCTTGGCTTTTGTCGTAGAAAGATCTTTACAGCTTACTGAGGGGCAGTGACCACACACTTTGCCTTATTCTGTTCTGCTTACAATGTTTTCTTGATTTCCAAATGTATCTCTATAGTTAGTTGCTGTGAATATTTAAAAGTGTTACACATTACAACATTACCTGTAAATCCTGAGTCATCTTCATACTAGAGATTGTTAAACCCATCCTAGATAAACACTATAAAGGTCTTATGTGTCTTAAAATTGATAATAAATTACAGTATAGGTTCTCAAAGGCAGCAGAGGCAGGAAATCCAGCATGGTCCCCCAATTTAAGGTTCTCTGGTAAAGTCTTCTACCAAGTTGCAAACTCAGCGTAACCAAGAGTTTTGCCACACTCTGAGGCCATAGATTTTTGAACACCATCATTTTATTTCTTTGAAATACATCACCTTCAACACCCTACTCAGTTTCTTCCAGCAAGTTTTTTGTTGTTTTCTTTATCCTTTTCAGGAAGGAAAGATGCAGTCTATCCACTGCCATGAAAAGCAGGCCAATCCCTGTTCAACAAATGTTTAGAATCTTAAAAAAATAGTACTTCTTTAGGAAGCATTATCATTGACTCTTTTTGAGAAAGTAATGTGTTGCTTCTCTTTGTCTTTTCACCTCAGCTTTTTTAAAATACACGCTGTTTCAAAGTGTGGAAATGATTTCTTTTGGTTTAAGGTGTATCTTTGAGGTAGATATGAAGGTTTCATGTAGTTGTTCAGGGATGCCCTGACAGTGTGAGATGCCTTGGCCCTCAGCTGCCTTGCCAAAAGGAAGTTTAACTATAGGTCCCAAATTTTATCAGCTACATCTGTACATTTTCTACTCTAAAATCTCTCAGTTAATTGATTCTAGGTGTTTTTATAAAGGCAAACTTGAGTCAAGCTCTCTAAGTGGGATTTACTTTCATGTTTAGATACCTGGGTATCAGATGTATGTGCCTACTTGAGAATATATCTACTTGTGAGCTACATGTCTAAGTTCCCAACACAGAGAATATCAATGGTCCAGTTCAGTTGCCTAAATCCAGGTTTTCAGGTACCATTTGACTCATTTTGCTGTATCCAGGACATTCTCAAAAGGTCTACAGCATTCTGAAGCAGAATCTGGTAGCCAAGCAGAATATGCTCAGACATTTCATATCTACCTGTGGCTGGTATCTGGATTACATCTCTAATAAATGCAGTGATGTGATTCTAAACAATTACCCAGTTGTCCCTAAAATAGACATTTAGATCATGATATAGAGACCTCTCTAAGAGATATGCTCTTTAGGAATAACAGCTGAAGGCCAGGTCAATTGCCCTTTTATGTTTTTAATGGCAGAGGACCAGCATAGTGTTAAGGCAACCAGGATAAGCTTTTACTGGCCAATCAACTGCACTTCCTTTTAGACTCTCTGAAGTCACATACTGTTGACTTTCGATTTGAGAAAAATCTCTATAGAATTTGCATCATCTAACTCCAAACTGAATTTCAGTTGAAATCACATTTCCAAGCAGTCATTCATCAGGGAAAATGTTTTAGTGATGACATCATGATGCAGAGTGATCTATCCATCTTCCCAACCCTGCTCTACCTTCTGTTCTTCTCCATATGGTAAAACAAGACATTTTCAGTAGAGTGCTGCCTGTAAGTCCTGAGATTTAAGTGTAAAACAATCAATAAACATTTTATATTCAAAAAGTCTTAAAGTATCTTGTAGTTATGTTGCTTTAACTACTTAAATTCATTGCAAAACCTACAGTTTTATTGCTTAGCTATGACTGAAAACTCACTTTTAGCTCTTCTTGGACTCCAGCTGATTGCATTAGTTTTTATTTTAAGCTGTGGGTTCAAATCTCCACTTCTCTGAAGGTCCGAAGTACTATTTTATGAGGGTGGTGTTCTATCCTTTTGTGAACGATTGTCACAAATAATAGAAAATGTCAGCTGGTTTTGTTCTCAGTGGGATGTATCTGTAAGTAATTATTAGGAAAGACTAGAACTTAGTGTGGCTGATTGTCTCTTCTTTTAAACCTATAAAAGAAAACTGAGAGCAATTAGGGCTAAAGGGCAATCTGTATGTAATTTGTGTGCAATGCCTAACGCAGTAGGACTCTAATTCAAATGGTCTTATATGCAAAGATATGATATTTCCACAGTTCTGTAATTTCCAGATTCGAGCAAGCCTGAAAAAGCTCAAATGTTACAAAAAGTTATCTCTAACCAAAGTGGATATCTGGGAATGCTTGAATTGCATGAATCTATTCTTATGCACTATGTGGCACATGTTCTCGCATACAAGGCTTTCCCAAAGCTCGGGCAAATATGTTTGTGACATATCTTTATCTCAAGTAAAAACGCATCTGTTTTAAAACTGGTCCAACCATAAAATGCAGTCACCAAGGCAAGGGACAAAAATAATCTATTCAGAAGTTAATTGTCTTGAATAAAGCTGTTCAACTGGCAAGAAACATAGAATATAAAGAGGTAGGAAGCCCTCCAGCAACAGTGGAAACACTAACAATTATTTATCCTAAATAAAAGACATTCAAGATGACACGTCAAAGCACAATAGCCACTAGTTGCTCAGGCACCGGCCTACCCAATTATGCAACTCAGTTTGATAAGAAATAGTATCTTATAATGCTCGTGTCATCTTAGATACTTAATTCTGAACTGCAAAATGACTGACTTCTTAAATTTGAAATGCAGTTGTGGTAATTAGATGCAGCATGTAGTATTTACAATTTTAAGTAGTACAACTGGCAAAAATATCCAAATGCAGGAAAAAGAATGCATGAAAATGTAAACCACTTCATACAAAATTTGTGGACTGCCTTTGTCTTCAATTTAAAAGGTAGAATGAAAAAAATATGAAACAAACCTTACAGGCATTCTTGCATGTCTTACTCTGCAGACGGAGATCATTCTCATGTTTCACTCAGCATTCAGATGACTTATTACTCTTCATAGCTTGTTTAGTTCATTTTAAAACATACAAAGCAATTTATAACATTTGAAGGTTGGTAGATACGGATCTGTTATTTTGGTCCAGTAATGAAACTGTGCATTTAGATCAAACTCTCACTTTCTCACCAGAAATTGTCTTCTGCCTGTGCTTTTCCAGTTGGCAACAGACCTCCTTTTTTTCTTTTTTTATTCCGTCTTAAGGATTTATCCTATACTAAGCAAATACTGCATGATTTACTAATGTAGCAGTTACATATTTAGTGAACACCTGAAATGTTTTAGCTCAAACTCTCACTTTCTCACCAGAAAGAAAATTTTCCAATAAGTAATCTTGGGTTGCTGAAATTTGTGCTTGTTGTGATTCATTTCTGGAAACACAGACACAGGTGAGTTAGATCAGCTGCCTCAACAAAGCTTCAAATGTTCTAATGTACAGGATGTGCTATATCACTAATATCCCGTTTTATTCCATAATTCCTGTCACAGATTGCCTGATAAAAGCACACCCTAAAAATGCCTTAGTGTGTCTTTTTTCTTTGGGTTTGTTCTCGATACACATCATTCTCAGGAAAGAGAGAGGAATGAGCTAGGCTAATTCATATGAAATGTGTCATGCTTTGTTTGCTTTTTATTTCCCTTTCTTCTCCATCTAAAGCTGGCTGCCATTACTCCTTGCCTTGTGAAGCCCTTTCTGGCTTGGGCACAGACAGCAATTCATCCTGTACCACTGCAGTGAGTGTGCTCTACCACTCGCGGTTGTGGCTCTTTTCCCTCCTGCTTTTTTTGCCCATCTATCTTCCCCATTCCCATCTGTGCATACACACAAGCACTTATGGCTGAAGTGAAACATACCTGTTTTATGCAAGGATTTTGAGACTTTTTGCATTTTCCAGTCAACATAGAAGGAAAGTTCTCTTTCATATGGAAGAAATTCCTAAAATATCTGACTACTTATAATTTATTCTATATAATTCCTCATATATTCTTAGTAAGGGAATAAGGGCTGTACCTAAAGTGTAATTGAGACAGTATGTCAGAGAAGGAAGAATTGAACTCTACTCCATTCAGGAAGCTGGATGAATACATATTTTGGAAGATTACATCCATCTAGTTACAATTTGAAACCATTTGTGGGCAAGGATTAAATACTGCTCTCTTTGGTTCAAATGTCCTGAACTAGGTTTTTTTCTCTGCTTTTTCCCAATTCCTCCAAGCAGTCTCTCTCATTTTGATGTAATAATCCCATAGGGGGTTTATTGGGGCTGACTGTGATTTTATTGTTTGAACATTTTATTCCTGTTGTGAAAGAAAATTTGCCCCTCTCCAGTTACCCACCCCCATCTCCCGTGCCCCAGTGTCAGCAGGTGTGCAGTCCCCGAAGCTGTGTTACAGTCAGAATCATACAATAGCGTGCCCTGGGAAGGACAATTAAAAGTCATCTAGTACGATCTCAGTCTAGGATTAGCATGCAATAATGATGACATCATGGAGGAACTGGAGTCTTCACCATAAAAAACAGTTCTACCCCTCCAAACCTGCCCCCCAAAACAAACACAAACAAACAAAAAATCACTATCATTAGGACTCATTCTAATGAGTAGCATGGATGTCACGTTAGACATCAATCCACATGAAACTATGTTGGCAATCTACCTGGCACAGAATGTTCAGAGTTGGACACCTCCAAGGTATGAGTGTCTTGATCCCATCGTGGCAATGAGGTGTGAGCAGATTCACTTGCTGTGCTGTGTTTCTAGTTTCCCACAAGTCATTGTACAATTTTCTGCCTAGTAACTATGCAAGATGTTCCGCCGACCTGTATCAGACCAAGGAAACCTGGTAACTTTAGGTAGTCTAATGCCTGGTGATGACTGGATCTTTTCAGCAATGTATATTGGGAAAACAGGCATGTTAGACTTCAATACCAAGCAACCATAATTAGTGCAGGGAATGAAAGTCCTTTCCTTCACTGGAAGTTTGAAGTGTGTGTACTGTTTACAGCGTCGAAGAATGAAAAACTATTTGTAGATTGTTTGGACTTTGTGTATCCTTGGCCAGATTTCTGCTTTCTTCAGCTCTGCAAACAGAGTGCTCCGACAGCTACAATTCCTCTCCAATTTTGTTCTGGAAAGGGATGGAGGAAAAAGAATCATATACTTCTCATCCTAACTACTGACTGTCTGATGCTGTTTCTCAGATCTATCGATGGTGATCGTCTGAGGCAGGGGTGGTGTACTGTCTCTAATTTATTTTGACCATCTGCTTTTCCTACTTCTAATTGGTGTGTGTTAGGAGGGAGAATACTCTTAAAGAATGTTTAGGCTGAGGATGCTTCTAGGCTCACTAACAGTAGATTGAAATGTAATACTTGTTTTTCATTGGGCAGACTGGGTCGTATCTCAGCAACCGTCTTGTATTTAGCAAGAGTATTTCTTTTCCTTAAGGTAGTTACACATACTAGGGTTATTATAAGTACAAAGAATATATTAGTAAAAGTGAAAGATTTTTTAGCAGGTTCTTCACACTTCTAAAATAGTTACGTTTTACTCTGTATATACTGCAATTTCTTAGTAAACATTGAGCTTTTTGTACTAATGCTTAATATATGAAAAGTGTATCTAATTTGGGGTCTTGAATAGAGCCTTAAGGCTTGTTCCTTTGCTTCTCTCGTCATCCCAGTGGAGACCTTGAGAAAGGTGTCTAAAGTCTGATCTGCAGTACGTTTCTGATTCTAAAGCCATGGGTTTGTTCAGGGGGAGTTAATTAGATAAAAGCCTAAACTCTTATCTGAGAGCAAAACTTCAAAACCATGCAGTACTTCTGAACTTCCAAACTACTCCCACCTCACAGACTGCAGGAATGGGAGGCAGCTAAACATAGCTGAAGTAAAAATGGATAATTTAATTTGTATTTGTTTGTTCTTGTTTCCCTACACTATCTGGGTGCGAATAATGTTGTCTAGGGTAACTAGCTGGCAACTCAATCTGTACAGACCGTCTAAACAACTTGTGTGAAGAGAGGAGTACACCCACATGTGACGATTTGCTCTCCGAAATGCTTCTCTATAAGTTTTAGCAAAGTCCAGTAACTAGCTTAGAGTAAGCTTTAAGGAGGTAAAGCAGAGCAACACAAATCATACTATTTAAAAAAAAAAAACCAAAAATCTGAGTTTTCTAGTTACATTGCCATTGGATTTTAAAGAAGCACCAAAAATTCTCTACGTTCATGTAAATGTACACAAAGTAGCTTCCAACCATTTCATGCTGTTAATATTTTTTTATATAATATAGATTAACCAAACTATTTTGACAAAGGAAAACCTACTCATCTGCCAGTAACTTGCTGTGCTGTTTCCAAATGTCATTTATCACAATACTTAACTTAGTTAAAGTGCCTTATAATAATAATCGTACTCTTCTGGTACGTATGAAAATTTGGTAACATATAGTATAGCTCACTAATACTGTACTTCTTTATTTCTTATTTATAGTATAACTCAAAGAATTATGTTTTGTTTTATATTTATCAACTTACAGGACCCTGATAATGGTATATTGATTCTGTTGGAATAGAGTATCGTACAAGATTTGGGTGAAATACCTACCTAGCATACGGCCTTGCTGGTAAGCTGTTTGTATATTCTTTCTTCTCTTTTGCAATATTTCATGTCAAGCTATGCAAAAGAAGGTTTATATCATGTTCCATTGGATGTTTACTAAAACCAAAAGATATTTTTAATCTTTCTAGTTCCCTTTGCATTTACTGAACAACTTCAGATTTTCTAGATTATGTTTCTGCCTTCCATTGAGAGTAATATTTTTGGTTTCAGTTTTGTGTCATTGTGCATCTTGAGGCTGTTTTATCTTCAGGTGTTCCTGCATAAGGAATGTGCAAAATTCAGGTCAACAGGCTTGTGCAAGAGTCAGAAGGCTTCTATTTATTTCACTCTTTTTTCTGTTTTTCATTTTTGGAGTGTTCTGGTTGTACTCATTGTAAGCGTTGTGGTTTTGGTTTGTTGTTGTTGCTAAAAAGTGCTTTTTGGGGCTGTAAATGTCAGTGTAGTTTTTATTTGTAGCTGATTAATATACGTGTTATTGAAAATATTTAAATAAAGAGTATTAAGAAAATCAGACATCATTTAAAGGATTAGTTATAAGGTCACTAGCCAGGAACACTTGAGCTCTGGTCTTATTACTACATGTGGTTTATTGTATGACCTTGAGTGAGTCATTTCTAAAGAGGGGAACTATGTTTCTGTGGTGAGATATAGCAATGCATGAATTGAATGTCTCTTCTTAATTGGAGAGCTCATTAGATTGCTAAAACCCATTAAGCTTGATAAGATTTATTTCTTAAAAAAATTAACAAAAAATGAAATAATATAAAATAAAATAATATAAAACATAGTTTTAGTTTCCAATGGATTTGCTTTAACTCTTGCATTTCTGATATTGTCCTCACTGCTGACTCCTCCTTCCATCAATAGGATGTAAAACCTGCACTTGAAATGTTGTTAGGGATTTTGTATCTGACAACAAGGCAGAGTTTTATGGATTTAAAGTAAAGAAACCCAAAGTGAAATCACAAGATTTGTCTTACCAGATTGCTATTTAAAGAGATACATATTCTAGAGACTGACAAAACACAAAGGACATTTTATTTGATGGTAGCCACAGTGTCTGGAATACTTGCCACTTCAAAACGTCACTAATTAAGAATAAATGAGTCTTCTCTGCTAAGTCTTTATGAGGAAGAGAGAAAATGTCTGGGAAATATATTTGCACTGCATTTTCATATATTGCCTGGATGGGTACCGAGAGGAAGGGATGAAAATCTTTTTACTTGGCAGAAGGGTGTTTATTCCCACAGATAGTTTTCAAAACACACCTGGACAAGTCCCACAGCAGTCTTATCCAGTTAGACTTGCTTTTGAGCAAGGGTTGGACTAGATGTCCAGACCATCCCTTCAAACATAACGTCCTCTTTGGATCTGTAAGTCTGTGCAGTTAGGTGATACTTATGATGATAAGAAAATTATTATATTATGTACTCTGTACACACAACAAGGTACTTAATCTTCAAGAGAAATGTCATGATTTAATATCCAATGGATAAGACCAACAGGACCCTAAAGACACTGAGGGAAGATGGGGAGCCAGGAAAAAAAGGAAGAGGGATTTCTTTAGTAAGCTTAGAATCTGACTTTGGGAGATAATTAGGTACCTAATACCATAGGTGTGCATGTAATTTGTCCTGTGGTTTCCAGATCTTTCTTTTAAATGCTTTTGTTTTAGCGTATGACTTGCTCTTAGAAGTCTGTGATCACTGACTGCTTTGGTCACTGGAGAGGACAGAGTTTTACACACTGAGCAAGACTTAAGCTCCCTTAGGGAATCATGACTGCTTTTGCAGAGGGAACTCTGTGTTCAGTCTCCCTAACAGGGGGTTATAAATCACCACAGGTCAATAAGAGTGAATAATACTATGTTGCTGTAAGAAGGACAAATGTCATTTTCCAGTTTCAATAGAAGTACAGCCTGTAAATGCAAAATAATCCTTCTGCACTGCTCTGCTCAGTATCAGTACAACCTCAGGGAAAGTCTACCGGGACATTTCAAAAAAGTTATGGACCACTTGGACATAGACCTCAGAGGAGAAGCAAGGTGTGTTATAGGAGGTTCCTAAGTGAGACCTAAAAGAAAGGTGGAAGTGTTGGAGATGGTTTATGGTGAAAGTGGCTTGATGGGAGTTAAACACATGATAAGTTGTTAGAAAAAGAAATAGATACTCTGTTCTCTCCACTGCATTCACACTGGAGAAAGCAAAATGCGAGGAATTTAAAGTGAAGTTAATTCAAAGCATCTAGAAGCAGAAATATTCCGTAGACTGGGAAAACAATGCTGGAATAAATTTCTTGGATGTCTTGTGGAGATGGTTATTGCAGGGCTTTCAGAATAGGTTGAAGAAACTTCTGTCAGGTATAATTCATCCTCTTTGGGATAAACGTTTGGATTAGGTCATCTCCTGGGGTCTCTCCCAGCCCTGCTTGTCTCTAGTTGGCTGACCCTGGTTCTGGAGCACAAATTATCAGATGCAAAGTTGCTGTACTAAAAGGAAAAAATTGTGTATTAAGGGGGACAGAGTAGGGAAATGGAAGCTGTGTATTCATTAATTTCTCTGATGTATATTACAGTGGGTAATCAATGCAATTTATATCTGCTAAAATCCATGTTACCTAAACTAGGAGTAAACAATGCCAACTTGTGTCTAATGGAAGCGGAATCCCTGTCAGGAGTCTCTCATTTACCATCACAAAGATTTCTCAAAGTGCACTCTCAAGGTGTCAAAAATATAAAGATAATATCTGGTTATCCAGTTTACCTTAAAATGGTGTGTCTTAGTTACCCCATCTGAAATCAATAGCCCCTATATTCCATATATTATCAAACTTGACACATCTAATGATTTAGGCTGTACATAGATACTTCAGCAGCAAACCACAGCCATACTGGGGATTGCAAGACTTCTGAATACTCCACAAAATATCTGTGATGAACACACACAGCAACTGTCCTACGTTATTGTTTTGAATGCGCAAGAAATTAGTTCTGTGGCTGGAAACAAAATTGTGGTGAACTCAGTAGATCAATTAAAAGCAGTAGCAGCTCTGTTTTCAAACACTAGGAATCATAATCTCCTTAGCAAATAATCATGTTGTTTATACACTTTACACTTAGGTGTATGAATTGACAGATGACACACTTCTCTCTATATACTAATTGTATAAATATATAAGTAGTTATAATGCCAATTAGAGTTGCTATTATACAGACATATTTCAATTTTTATATTTCTTGTACCTTAACATATTCACAAATCTAGGTGTTGACTGTTCTATTGCATTGTTTGCATTTAAAAAATCAATTTAAGATAAAAATTAATGTTCTTTATGTCTGATAAATTTATGGCCTTAATACTCTTGATGTTCATGCAGTACAGGTGCTCTACTATGTAATTACTGGAAACATTTTGAAATAAAACACTGAAATAGGACTGGTAACCTTGAAAATATTGCCTTTACATTAGGTAATGACAGTTGCAAGATTGTACATGTATCATGTTCTGGTCTTTTGCTTTCTGATGGCTGAAAATGCAACAGTAATACTGACAAAGACAATAAAAATTCAAATATCCTTTCAGAAAACATTTTTTTGAGTTTCAGATGGTAGGAGAGTGGAGCTAAAAGTAGGCATTCACAGTAAGCCACAACTTAAAGCCTCTCATGATTGTATTCGTTGATCAAAAAATGCTTTTGACATTCCCATTTCCTTACGGGTTAAACAATAATAAATATTGAACAGAGAGAGTGCAGCTGCAGCTGGAGAATTTCAAATAAATAAAGAATTAAATACAACCCAGGGCAGAGCCTGGGAGCTCTCACCAATACTTGAATATTACAAGCTGGTTCCTATTTCATAGCAGACCCCAAGTCAAGAGGAAATGATTAATCCTGCTTTTCTGGAGCAAAAAAAGTATAGTTTCCCCCTCAAAATGTTACATTCATCATCATTGCTGTTTTTCTGACATGGCTGCATGGACAGCTTCTGCCTGATGATGAATGGTCTCTTTCTCCAGTGCAGAATCACTTATGGAAGTGCATTTTACATGAAAATTTGCTTGGGATTTGACTCTTCACAGCTCCCTTGCAGTACCGTTGCAGTTGTTTAGATGAAGCTGGCAAGCTGTTTCTGACTTTGGCATTGCACATCCTCATGTCATGAACCAGTAAAGTGTTCTGATTGTTGTAGATCTAGTCTAAGTGCAAGTTGTGTTTCTTTAGTTAGGAATAGTGAGGAAGATAACAGATGCCAGCTGAAGTAACACTGTGGAATATTTCAGTACAAATAGGGTATAAATTGTCTTCGAGGAGACAAAGAGGACTAACAGTAACAATGCTTGGTTAGCAATATGCTTTTGCCTATTTTTCAAATAAACATTTCTCGTACCTTCTGTCTTTCAGCAGCTTCATGTTTAATTTTTTTTAATTAAAAAAATATCATCAGAGTTTTATTTCAACTTGAAGAAACTCAGATTTTTTATATATCTGTGGAAATATTTTGCTAAGTGGTAGTGAAGCTAACTGTTCTTGGATATGTATTTTCTATTAAAAAACACACCTGTTGTCATTCTAAGAGGATGGGTTTATGGTACAATTCCAAAATGCTTGTATTTTTAATGATGTGTTTCGATTTGTGTTTGTGTCTTATTGAAAACCAATTGTTCATTCAGCTCAAAGCAATGGAGTGATTAGCTAAATACCTTCCTACAGAGTCTAGAAAGTGACAGTCTCTAGATTTCCTTCAAATAAATAATTCAACTTTTGCCAGAGTTGCAAGAAATTGGACCATTTATTTAAGGAGAAGTGAAATAATCCAGTTCTAGGTCATTGTCTGTTGAGAGTTTTGTGCATTGCAGCCCTGTAGGAAGAAAATGTAATGAAAGGAGAGGAGAGTATCTGCTTAGAAGGAACTATTTAACTGCTTGGGATTCATACAAGAATGTGGTGATTCAAGTACCAGCTTAGTAACCTTAAAAGCAAAAGATTTTATACAATACACACTCCTTCCCCAACTCCTCCTGAAAATTCTGTAACCAGAAGGCGGGGGAGAGAAGGGGGAAAAGAGGAAATAAGTACTTTAGATTAGATCCAGTGTACCTGTGAAGAAGCATATATTCTAAGATAGTGGACTTAACACGGAAAGCCAGAAGAATGTGCAGAAAATTATGAAAGTAAAGTGGGTTAGCGATATGTTGTTCCCATTATTTCAGTAGTCTGAAGATCTTAGCTGAGATTTTAGTTTAGTTTGCAAACAAGGATGGCTCAGTCTCAGAAGACATCTGTTTCTGAAATTAAAAAGCCAGCAAATACAGGATTCCACATTGTTAGCAACTCTCGCTTAATAGAGATACATGATTCAAAGAGAGATGTGACTTAAAATATACTAGGGAGCACAAAGCAATTAATATCTGGAACTTTTTATAGCACCTCTTATCCAAGGATCTCAAAATTCTTTATTGGCCTTAATTAGGCCTTTCTCCATGCAATATCCACCTGGAATAGAGAAAAGTTAGGTTTTTTCTTCTGTGTATAGAGGAACTTCATATGCAGAGGGTAAACTGACAGTGAACATGTAAAAGCAAATAGCAAGATAGGAATTAATCCCAAACCTCCTGCCTTCTGGTCCCATGTTTTATCCACTAGTGAAATTTCTTTCCTCTACAGTGAACTCAAATTTTATTCTTATCTAGGCAATTAGAAAGTCTTTGATCCTTTCCAGAAAACAAACAGAAAAATATGCAAACAAATCAGTAAGACAGCACTTTCTGCTCTCAGACAGAGGAAAAACTGTTCCTATTTACTGTAGTGAGATCTCTGAAAGACAAGGAGGAGCAGACTCTAGAGGTAAGCATGCTTACTTTGGGATAATGACTAAAGGTTTGTGTTTCTGCCTACTAGGGAGAATGGTTTTGGTGGGTTTTTTGCAGATAGTATAAAATCAAGGAATGATGCCTGAAGTATGCTCAGGAATTCAACCTCACAAAAAAAAAATTTCTTAAGGCTATGAGGGATATAGTCTCCTGGGAAAAGAGAGTAGGGAATCATCTTATCCAAGGATAGCCCCTGAATCTGGGAAGTGTTTCATAAGAGACATAGGTATATATCTACTCATGTAAAATTTTACATGTTAGAGTATTTTGCAAGTAACAGATGAAAAGGAGGTCGATTTGTCTAAATTAGCAAATAATGCAGACAATTCTGGTTTTGTGTCTCTTACTACTTTACTAAGGATAGTGGATCAGCTAATATAATTTGTTTCTTTTAGTTCAGAGTACATTTTGAAAATGGCAGGAAAAGGGAAATAAGCAACAGAACTAGGTTAACATTAGTAACTTGGATAAAAGTTGTGTTGTTTCCATCTGTCAACAACCTAATTTCAAAGACCCTGAGGTTTTTATTTTTAGAATTAGTTGCTTGTCAGATGCTGATAATGATTACTGACAAGAGAGCACTCAGTTAAGAACATACACAGAGAAAGCCACATCGCTCATGAAAACTTGATTCATTGGCTTTATGAGGGACGACTCTATGCTTAGCTTTAGAAAAAGCCTGGAAGCATGAATCTGTTGCTTTTCTTTCTGTAACTGACTCATAATTTTATCATAATAACCCACACTGAGTACTAGAACTGGCCAACCAGTGAAAATATTTTTTTACAGTTTTTCATCACCAGGAGAACCTAAGAAGTTCTGCATTGAGGTATTATGGAAAAAACTTTCAAATACTGAGATCAGAATAAATGTTGAAACACTTGCATTGATTGGTGTATTTACCAACTAAGTGATCCTGAATACTGTTATACAGTCAGGCTGTAACAACATTTCCCAGGCAAAACAAGCCAGCACATTCTCATTTCTGAGGTAATGCTGTGAATTAATTCACAAGGGTTTTTTACGAAAAGTTACTTGCCAAATGTTCTGCAGGAACAAGCTAATATATCAGAGGTACAGGTTAGGAAATAAGAAACTGCTTGTGTTCCACTTAGCCACAGAAAAAGATGTCACAGAAGTTATTTCACTGTTCACACTTCACAAAATCTGCTGAACGTAGACTTGACTTTTAAATAAATAACCAATCTTTGCAGTTCTCATCATGGATTCTAAAAAGGCAGATGCCATCATTACGAATGATTTTGTTCTGAGTTACATTTGTCAAAAGCTTTCAGAATATAGTAAAAAGGTTTATACAGAGTAGTATGCTGTTTGAACTCCTGTAAGTCTCCTAGACTGGAGAATTTAGATTGCTGAACTGTGAGAGCAAAAGACTACCAAATGGGCCTGTTATTCTCTGGCTTTTCCAATTTATATATTACGCACTTCTACAGATTTACATGTCTTCAAATTACAGCCAACAGTCAAGGACTGAAAAAGGAATCTTATCAGACAGAAAAAGACCAATCTGTTTCACACTGAAATATTATTTCTCACACTGAAATTATTTTGTGTACAAAATAATCATGATTTTACCCATAATTTTGCATACCTTTAAGCATGACTAAAGTAACTTTGTTCAATAATGAAGTCTGTGTAAAGGTAATCAAGACTGAGGGGGGAGAAGAGGCTTTTGGCGTGTGCTAAACCAACAAAGTTTACTATTGATTTTCATACAATTAGGTGCACCTCCTGTCTTCTGCATTGTGACTCTAATCCATTCATCAAGCTTACCTGACCTTCATAAAAACCGAAATCAAATCAAAATGTTGAGTTCTACGTAATGTGCCAATTTAAAAAGAAAGTTTCAGAAAAGAGTATATTGCAGTCTTTTCTTATGTAGCAGGAAGCATATTTATCTGGAAAGCAGGTAAGACAGACACATCCTACTGATGAACCGAATATGCTGTTTGGTCTGGCTGCTGACTAAACGAATGCTATAACCAACATTGTAATACAAGTCATATTTTTGTGAATATTACCAGTTGGAAATTACTTAGGAAATCTATAAGTTACTGGCAAGCAAACACGGAAAGAATACAGAAATTCTTAGGAAGAAAGGGAGCGCTTCCTACTATATATGGTCAGCTGGTCTAGTTACATTCATAACCATGGTAAAAAAGGAATGAACAGGTGAGAGTAAATGATACCTTCAAGACCATAAATGAACTATTCTTCTTTCATGTCAAAAATATTAAAGATGTACCAATGCTTGGAAAATAGTATATCTTACAGTTTCTGGGATGAATTATAAACATGAAGATTTTAAAAAATTACTATAAGATGAACTGGCTAACACAAGTTTTTTCAAATTTGCAGCACAGGGAGAAAATTACATTCGTATTTTGATAACCTCCAAAGATGCTACTTGATTTTCCTAATTTTCTGAGAAATACTTGCCCATGTTTTAGAGGCAGAAAGGTCTCAGAAGTCCCTGAAATGTGAACTGCTAGAGATTTGGAGTTTATTGGGGGATGAGTTCAAAATTTCAAAATCGATCTGCTTAAGTTCCATACCTCCACTCTGACCATGGTATGACAGACACTCATTCTCCATTGTAGAAATTAAGACTGCCTTTCTTTTGAAACATTCATCATTTTCTTAATTTCTTGTTGCATTAGAATGAGTTAGTTAAGATTATATTCTCCAAAGCTTTCTATTAATAAATAAATTTCAGATGGATAATTATATTCTACCATAAACGCAGGTCAGAATTCCATAACTACACTTGATTTAAAGTTTATGCTTTGAAATTAAAGACTGTGTTATGTAGGAAAAATGTAGTGTATCCAACCAAAATTAAAAATCTTGCTTCGTACACACAATGAAGCTTCTGAAACTCTTCAAGTCAATCTTTGCAAAGCACAGTCATGTTTTAGGTTTTCTCTTCTGTAGTCGTGATAATGTAAGCCTTGTCAATTTCCTGTATAGGTAAAATACACTACATTATGCCATGATTGCATTTAAATAAATTGTTTCACGATTGATGACATTTCTTCAGGTCTTCTGACAGAGGATGATGAGTAACATTCTTAAAGAGAGTTTCATGATGAACAACATCTTCAGAATTTCTGTTACTTTTTGTTACCTTTAATGGCTAAACTACTGCTCATAGCCTAACTCCCTGTAGGTATGGGACCTGGATATACAAAATTCTTTTCATATTCCTGCCTTCTTTTTTTAAAAAATGTGTGTATAGCTAGGAGATAAATTTAGTTGTTATTTATAGTCTGGATGGCATGGGGACCAGGACTGTAAATTGTGTTGTAGACGAAGCCAATATAACTCAACATAAGAGCCCACTTTCAAAATGACCACTGCCTAATTAAAATGATTTTTAAAAAAAAAATATGAACATCCTAAAATTCAATGCAATCTCCCAGCTCGGACAGTTCTTTTTTTGCCATGATCATCAAAGCCGATTTTGACAAGTTGTAAGTTCCTGCGAAGTCTTGATGAATGTTCAGTTAAATCTCTCATTGGGGAATCATTAACACCTTATATGCTAATGATTAGTGTATGAGGTATCATTTCTAGTAGCCTTCTAAGTATTCACACATACATACATACTAAAGCAGGAGCAAGCAGTGTTTTAGACAGTTTATATGTACATTTCCATGTATTTAAAATCACAGGATTTAGTTTTGCTTTAATTTTGGATACCATATTCATAACTTTTATCAAGCCAACCCTGCAAAGATATTTAAACTTCCAGTTCCAACTGAAGGACTTCAAATCCTAGTTCCAGAGAGGCTCTGTAGTCCCTCCAACACAAGAAAAGAAATCATGTATAAGTCACCAAACTGATGGGCTGAAAGCAATTCTGTTGCAGGTAATTAGAGTTAAGCTAAAATTAAATCTTGTTCAATTCACTGCAGAAACTGCCTTGAACTAAATGGAAACAGTCAATTCCCTAAGTCAGACACTTTTGTTAACACCTCCCCAGTCCTGTCATCCTGTCATATGAAGCTATATGTCTATGGATGCTGTCTTAGGAAAGGGTAAAGACCAAAGCCTAACTACAGGCCAGTGGCTGCAAAAGCTACACACAAAATCATATCTGTTTAGACAGGACTCTTAACAAGAAATCTGTATTTGACTGTCTTTTGTTGCTGTTCACATTTCCTTAGATTCCAACAATATCATCCAAAAGTGGGGCACAAAGACTGCTTCTCTCTTTCCATTGAAGAAAACGTTTCCAGAATACTGAATTTAACCACGTGCATTTCTCTGAGAGGGAGTTGATGGCAGAGTGATAAGAAATCATGTTTTACATATCTCATACAAATTTCAAACTTTCTCCAATAGTTGCTCAAAATGACAACACTCTGTAAATGTCTTATAGCTAGTAAGTTAGAGCTACTTACAGCACAAATTGAAAGGGAGAACTTCACAGTTCCCCTGGTGAGTAACACTCTGCCAAGAAACTTCCTTTCTCAACAACTCAAACATAAAATATGTAGTCCAACCCTTCTGATCAAAGCAGGTTCAGCCAGAGCAGGTTGCTCAGGGGCTGTGTCTAGTCCAGGTTTTAACATTTCCAAGAGTAGACACTCCAAAACTTCTCTGTGCTACCTATTCCAGTGTTCAACCATTGTTGTAATAAAAATAATAATTTTATTCCATTTAAATGGAATTATGTGCATTTCAGTTTTTGCCTTTTCTCCTCTCACTGGAAGCTAAAGAGAAGAGCCTGTCTACATCCTCTTTACTCACCTCCTCACTCTGGTCAGGTATTTATACATGAACCATGTATATTTCAGTCCCAGCTCTTTCAGCCACTAATTGCAAATCAAATTGTCCAATACCTTAATTACCTTCATTGTCCTTTGCTAGATTTGCCTCAGTATGTCTGTGTCTCTCTTGTACTGGACCAAGACCTGGATGGGTGCTCAAGATGTGGCTTCACTGTTGCTGAGCAAAAGGGAAAAGTCACCTCCCTCAACATGCTGGTGTCACTTTTAATGTGGTCCAAAATGTTGAAAGGACACGTTGCTGGCTCATGTTCAGTCTAATGTCCGCTATGACACACAGGTCCATTTCTGTAGACCTGCTTTCAAGGTGATTTTTCTCAGCCTGTCCAGGTGCATAAAGTTTGTCATCTTCAGAGGCCAGATTAAACATTTCCATCTGTTGTACTACATGAGGTTCCTGCCAGACGATTTCTCCAGCCTGTCCAGGTTCCTCTGGATGGCAGGACAAACCTCTGGTGTATCAGCTATTCTTCCTAGTTTTGTATCCCCCGGAAAACTGCTGGGGGGGCACTCTGCCTCATTCAGGTCATTAATGAAAATGTTGAAAAGTGTTGGTGCCAGTATCTACCCCTGGGATACACCACTAGACACCAGCCTCCAACCAGATTTTGTGTCACTAATCACAATCCTCTGAACCTGGCCATTCAGCCAGTTTTTGATCCATCTCAGTGGATCCTATGCTTCATTAGTTTTTTTGTAAGGTTTTTCAGGATATTGTTCCAAAAACCCATACTAAAGTCAAGAGAAACAACAGCCACTGCTCTTCCCTCATCTGCTGAGACAATCATCTCGTCATGAACAGCTATCAAGCAGGCTGGGCAACATTTCCCTTTCATAAATTGACTATCCCTTATCTCCCTCTTATCCTACAAATAGAAGGTAGTCATCTCAGCTACTTTTGTCTTTCCACCTGTGCAGAAGTGATCTTTTATGTAATGTCAATGCCCCATCATCAGAAGCCAACAGTAAAAAAAAATATCTCCTAGGCTATTAATACAGAATTTAGTGTTCAAAATCCTGAAAGTTATTACACATGTTTAAACAATTGTCTTGTTTTGAGGATAGTGTCTCTTCAGCATTCAAGAGAATGCAAGATCTATAAAAATAATTCAAAAAGGGGCAACAAACATGATCACAGACAAGTGGAGATAATGAAAGAAGTTGTGGCTCCCAGTTTGGAGCCGAGATGACTTCAGTTGGGGTGCATTAGATGAATGACTCAGAATGTAAACCAAAGGTCTGTTACTTTCTCTTGAAAAAAAATAGCAAATTCAGACTAAGCTTAAAAAAACTGTTACTCGTGGGAAGATTTAATTTATCAGGAGTTTTGTGAAGCATTGGACATAAAAGCACATGGGAAATCATTGCCTAAAGCAGTGAAGATGAGGTTAGTGTAAGTACTAAGGTGTGTAAGGAGCTGGATACTAGAATAGTTGTAAAAGGTGTTGGAAAAGGGACTATAGGCCTAGAGGGAAGATATTAGGGGGTGGTTTTCATTTCATGAATAAATTTTATGACAAGATCAGTCAGGTGATGAAATGACATTATCAATTCAGTGGATGACAGAATATTGTGCAAGACAATTTGTATCATTTCGACTATGGGAAAAACAGAAGTAGGAGGACATTTTACAGTAAAATTTGAAATTCAACCTCTTAGGAACTTGGAACTTGGAACAAGAAGCACCACTTTAAAGTGGACGCTCTTGTCTGATAGGGATAGAGAGGATTATGCTTCTACCAGTCAGCCAGAGGACATCCTTCAGTAATGTGAAGGAATTATTTACACTACTGTCATTTGAAAATAGGAACGCATTTGCAACAGGTATTCGTCTCCTAGCTTATTGTGCATAGTTCCCAGTTAGGATATTCATATTTAGTAATTTCCAATGTAAACTGGACTTGATGCAGAAAATGGCTATGCAAACAATATAAGGCACAGAGAAAACATTAGTTTGATTCATTCAATCTGCCAAAATGAATGTTAACAGAGGGTATGCTTTCTACCTACAAATATGTCACGAGCATCAGAGAAAGATAAGAGAAGATAAATACCTTCTGCTTATGAATTAACTTTGACTAGACTTCAGGAAAAAAAATAGCTCTTTGAAAAGCTTCCAGACAGAATAACAAAACTGAAATACTTAACTCATTCTTCTCTTGCAACCTCTATTCCCACACCTCTCAAGTAGAGGGACTACAAGATAGCGAGTAGGGGAACAAAGTCCCTCTCACTATAACAGAAGATCAGGGTCGTGACCACCTGAGGAACCTGAACACACATAAGTCTATGGGTCCTGACTATAGATGCATCCTAGATTCCTGAGGGAGCTGGCTGATGTAGTTGCCAAGCCATTCTTCATGATACTTGAAAAGTCATGGCTGTCAGGTGAAGGCCCTGGTGACCGTAAGGTGATAGAAAATATAGCACCTATTTTTAAAAATAGTAGAAAGGAGGACTTTGGGAACTACTTATCTCTGAACCTCACCTCTGTGCCTGTGGATATTATAGAACACACCTTCCTAGAAGCTATACTAGGGCACATGGAGGATAGGGAGGTGGTTTGAAACAGTCAGCATGGCTTCACTAAGGCCAAGTCCTGCCTGACTAACCTATTGGCCTTCTATGATGGAGTGACTACATCACTGGACAAGTGAAAAGTTGCAGATTCCATCCATCTGGATTTCTGTAAGGCCTTTGACGTGGTAACCCACTACATCCTTCTTTCTACATCGGAGAGATGTGAATTCTATAGATGGGCTGCTCGGTGAATGAGGAGTTGGATAGATGATTTCATCCAGACTGTAGTAATCAATGACTCAATGTCTGGATGGAGATCAGTGACAAGTGGTTTCACTCAAAGGTCCATTTTGGGACCAGTATTGTTTATTACCTTTATCAATGACATAGACAGCAGAATTGACTGCAATCTGAGGAAGTTTACAGATGACACCAAGCTGAGTGGTGCGCTTGACACAATTGAGGGACCTGGACATGCTTGAGAAGTGGGCCTGTGCAAACAAACACCATGAGTTTCAACAAGGCCAAATGCAAGACCCTGCACCTGGGTTGGATACCCCCTCATTATCAATACCGGCCTTGGGATGAAGGGTTTTAGAGTAGTCCTGCCGAGAATGACTTGGGGTTACTGGTGAATGAAAAAAATGGACGTGAACCAGCAATGTGCTCTTTCAGCCAGAAAGCCAACCACACCCTGGGCTGTATCAAGAGAAGTGCAGCCAGCAGATCGAGGGAGGTGATTCTGCCCCTCTACTCCACTCTTCTGAGACACCACCTGAATACTATGTCCAGCTCTGGAGCCCTCAGCACCAAAAAGACATGGACCTGTTTGAGCTGGTCCAGAGGAAAACCACAAAAAATCATCAGAAGAATGCAATACCTCTCCTATGAGGAAAGTCTGAGACAGTTGGTGTTGTTCAGCCTGGAGAAGAGAAGGCTCCGAGGAAATTTTATAGTAACCTTTCTGTACTTAAAGGAGGCCTATAAGAACAGTGTGGACAAACCCTTTA
This sequence comes from Dromococcyx pavoninus, assembly GCA_033558185.1. Classification (NCBI taxonomy): domain Eukaryota; kingdom Metazoa; phylum Chordata; class Aves; order Cuculiformes; family Neomorphidae; genus Dromococcyx; species Dromococcyx pavoninus. The sequence continues at coordinate 787,296 of JAUMJL010000191.1, read as the reverse complement.
GTAGAGCCTGTAGCGACAGGACAAGCAGCAATATTTTTAAACTAAAGGAGTTGTTTCAGACTAGATATAATATGAAAGAAATTTTTTACCATGAGGTTAGTGAGACAGTAGTATTTCTTGACCAGAGGGTCTGTAATGCCCTATCCCTGGAAATATTTGAGGTCATGTTGCACAGGGATCTGAGCAACCTGATCTAGTTGAAGATGTCCCTGCTTATTGCAGTGGGGTTGGACTAGACGACATTTAAAGGTCCCTTCCGGCCTAAAGTATTCTATGATTCTACTATTCTAAGAACTGTTTTATCTAAGAAATCTGATTGTTTTGTGAAAGGAATTGTAAAGCAGCTTGATAGAGTAAAAAAAATAATTTATAATTCAGTTCTATGTCTTACGCTTTTGAGGAAAACAGATCAAATATGTCACTGCATATGATGTTACTCTTAAGAGTTCACTGAAGATTTCAGCATCCTTCTTGTAAGATAGCCTGTCAGCTGATCTAAGGAATGTGGCACAAATGGATCATTCACTAAACTCATCTGATAATTCTTGTGTGATAAATATATTTAGAAAGACTTTAGTAGTACAGCCATCAATGTTGCCTTACCATCTGCTGGGCCTCATATACTCTTGTGCTCTGGGTATGATTTTGAGCTCCATCAGAGGTATGGCTCATGCTGTTGACTCCCCGGGGTTGTGGGCTCCTTTTTCTACCCCGATGTGTTGTGATGTAGCCCATCACACAACAAACACTGATGTGGCAGAGTAAAGGGAGGGGCTGAAGAAGGGAAATGGGGGAAAATTGGAATATTTTCCATTAAAATGACAGACCTATAGCTCTGATCACAACTAAGAGGAGTCCTAACTATCCTATATTTGAACTGAGAAAAGATCTTTGTATAAGAGCTTATTGACATATATCAGTGGACAGTCACTCAGACAGGAAGGCTCTATTAGATCACTTCATTAAACTCTTTGATAATGCAGTATTGTTCCCTGATGTACATTTATTCACCTTTTATTCAGTCTACTTTTAAATGTCAAGAAATGGGGCTTATATTATTCCCCTTTAGAGATTACTCTACAGATTAATAGGTCTCAGTCTCTTCCTCTTCTTTTCCCTCTTCTCCTCTCAACACTCAGCCATTTTTTTCCATTTCTGAGTTTTATCCTATAACTCATAGCCATATCCATTATTGCACTAAATTAATTCTTACCCTTTTTTTAAACCAAAACCTTTCAAATAGCTGTAGGCAGTTATCATTTTTTCTCTCCACATCTCTAAGCATGTTGCTATTCTTAAAAAGAAGTGAATAGAACAGGAATGGAATGCAATCATTTGGTTACTATAGATGTTGGATATTAGATATTTTTTTCAGGTTACCAAACATAAACTAATGTTGCAAACACTTACGTAAAATTTGAGAGTTGAGATAATGAATCACTTATAAAGGTTATTTATATGGTAACAATATGAAAAATTGTGGTTTACATATTTTCTGCTTAAAAATGACACATGTCCCATAGAAACCAGATAATGACTCTCAGCAATTGTGTCCTGACTTAACCTGCACACCTCGCCTTAAAGGAACAGTTTCTGAACTTTTGCCCCCCACTTAGTAGCTGGTAATTATAGCATTTAAATTGCTTTACTTCAAAATCTACAACTGTCACAAATTTCTTATTTCTCTGGAAATAAATTAAAATCATTCAATCTAAATAAGTGAAATTCAGAAGTGAGCAAGTAGAGAAAACAAACTGCTAAATTTTTCCATAAAATCTAAACAGTTTTTAAATACTCTGCAGACACACTTCATTAGACCCTGATATTTTTTCTTTTAAATTCAAAATCAAATATATTCATTGGTGAAACGAATGAAAGAGTACTCATTTTGGTTGTTTGGTGAGAGTGAATTTGTAATATAATATAGTATCTCATAAGTAGACAATACTTACTGCTGCTTTTTACTACTACCCTCTTATAAAAACCTGTAGAGATTTTCTACAGAAATCCCTGCTACCCAGGGCTTCAGGTGCTATAAGCCAATAAAGGGTATGCTGCATTCTATTACTATTTTTAGAAAATGAAGGGTTGACTTGTTGTCTTAACTGTCTTCTGTAGAAAGATAATCAAAATCAAGGGTCAAAAGAGCTGAAGCAGACTGTCTATATATATATTTATGCACAAATATAGCTGTGTATGTGCTAGTGCATGCTTATATATATACATATAAAATGAAATAAAATATGCATTTTTAAAGTCTGATTCTGTTGATTGTATAGGCCAAATCAGCCTCCTCATTAAATCAATTTCAAAGGGAAATGAATATATTTAGAGAGTGAGACATGTCTAGCATTTCTCTTGATGAGCTCAATCCATTCTAAGTATACTAAAGTCATCAGACAGAGACGCAGTCATCTCCGTGTTTGCACAGGATTACAAATGTACAGGGCATTTTCTAAGTGTTGTTCCTATTAATTACACTTGCTACTTTTCACTTGTAAGTGCTGGAATGTTAAGCTGTGCTCCAACTCACAGAGCTAATGCTACTAATGGCTTGGACTGGGTTTCCATGGATCTGCATGCAGAAATAGTGAAGCCATGGAAGCAAAATGCATGTTTAGGAACTGAAACGAGCTTCAAACACTAGGATCCGAGGAACATATATAACAGAAGCAAGACTTTCTTTCTCAAATTCAAATTACTAGGGAAGCAAGAGTCTTTTGTCTTTTACATGCCTTTATATCCCTTTACCAACACAGCCAGAAAAAGGCGAAGGGTTTACATTGTACAGAGACCATATTATCATACTTGCAGTTTGGTGGAGAATGAGTGACGCCCTAAATTTGTCAGCTATTGCATGGTAGGCAGCTTATCAAAATGTATGCGAGGTCTATCAACATTTGCACTCCTATAAATGTTCCTGGAAAAATCTGGTTTGGGGTCAGACACTTGATCTTTCTATTTGTTTTCTGTAAAATCGCATTCACCTTGAGAAAACTGCATAATATCCTGAATCACAATGGCCATGACTGAGACATCCTTTGCAGGAATTTTGATACCATTTAGCAGCAATGTGGCCTTATATTTGAAGAGACGATTAATTGTTCAGCAGGGGTAGGATTTTGTCCAGTATTGCAGAAAATCAGAAACAGTGTCTACCTGCCTTCCATGGTGAGTCTATGGTTTCAAGGTCAGAGATACAACAAAGAGAGCAAGAAAAGCATGAGGCGACCATTTTTTGTCTGGATTAATGGTGATGACTCCTATGTTTAAGTAAAAGTTTCAATGGTTTGTATTAGGGAAAAAACCCCGACCAAACAAGCAAACAAAACCCACCACCAACAACAACAAAAGCTGGAGACTATTTAGTCAATTGCTGATTTTATTTTTCTAGGGCAGATGCAGCTTTAAACCACATTTTATTGGGGTTACTTAGAGGAATAGGTTTCATCGTGTTCCCCTGCTCATATCTCCCATCACTCCTGCTCTCTCCAGGCTAATTCCAAACACAGCAATCAATCTAAACAGGATCTACAGAGAGGAAGAAATAGATAGCCAATTTAGCCAATACTGGTGGATGGGTATATAAAAGAAGATTTTTGAAATGCCCTTGCCAAAGACAAGGTTCTGAGATAACTTCAGTGAATGTCTATTACATGTCCAGGGTGGAGACCCATCCATAAACATGTACCTGAACCAGACACAGCCTGTGTTTCCTGCCCCATCAACTAAGAAAGGGGAAGAGAACTTCAACCATGGTGAGAAGATACCAAGAATTCTGTGTGGAACTGAAACTCTATGTCTCGCAGTACTCCCCTGATAGTACAGGGAAGGCAGTTGAGAGGTACAGTTGAGTATAACTTCCACAAACTTACAACTGATCACAGACTTTGGAGAGTGGTTTACAATAAACGACAGAGCTTCCATCCAGAGTGGCCTAGACAGACTTGAGGAATTATATAACAAAACCATTATTATATTCACCAAGGAAAAGTAGAAAGTGGATTGTATATTGGGCTAATAAAAGCACAGCCATCAGATCAAAGTAAGCTATCTTTTTCTGCCCGGCATGCACTGGTATGATTCTACATTGATTAGTACTCAGTTCAATACAAAAGTAATGTGGAGAGTAACTACGAAGCTCGGCAGTGGCCAAGGGCACATGGTTGGTCAACAGGTAGCAATACCTGGGCTTTTTTAGTCTAGAGAGTAGAGGCAAACAGGTGAATCTAATATCAGCCAGGAACTCCATGGAGGGGAGTTTCAAAGAAGATCAAGCGAAACTCTTCTTGAAAGTGGAAGATGAAAAAACAAGGAGCAATGGAAGCACGCTGTGGCTTAAAAGAATCAGATCAGACATTAGCTAAAAAAAAAAAAAATCACTGGAAAGATAAGTACAGCACAGGAGCAAGTTACTCACAGAGGCTGTGGAATCTCCATCCTTGGAGATACTCTCCTAGAGAAGGTCAAAGTGTGGGCCACATATAGTGATGGCCATGCTGGCACTACTTCAAGCAAGACTGTGAACCAGAGAACTCCAGAAGTCTCCTCCAGGCACCCTTTACACAAATGTATTGAAGCTATGTTTCTCCAGTGAATATAGTGAAACTCAGTAGAAAAACTAGCCAAGCCAATAATTCCTTTTAAGCTGGAAGTTTCCTGCTGTGAAATTAGATCCTTTCCATTATTAATGCATATAAGTTTTGCGATATCTTTGGATAAGGAAATGAAAACAAACCATGAAGCTTGTTTAAAACATTTGGAAATCCTACCTGGGAATTTATTGGAACATAAACTGCCTCTGCTAGGTTGCAAGATGGAAATAAAAAGGACAAGGAAACTGAAGGGACTTACTTAATTAAGGAGACAGTAGTACTGTACTTGGACAATAGGGTCATAAGCTCTTCAAAGAAAAATAGCACACCTCTGACCTGTTCAGATTCCTTGAAAAAGTTAATAAAACAGTACATAAAGGTGTCTCAATAGATATAATTTACTTTGATACTTCTTTATAAGGAACTCTCAAAGAGAATAAATGTCCACAGGGTAAGAAGCATAATATGGTAGTGGATTAAAAACCACCGAATGCAATAAAACATCATGAATGCTTCTCAGGAGAAGAACTGTTGTGTTTCAGTCACCCTGGATCATTTTCATAGGCCCAGGGATGTGAGGGATGAAACAAGACTGGAAGAACAATACTAACCTACGACATTAGGCTTTCTTGATTAGTGAAGAGTGCTATGAAAGAAGAAAATCATATATGCATTAGCACTAATCATCTATACTACAGTAGCCTCTAGTAGCCTTTACAGTCGTTACGTTGCTGCATTAAACTCTGTGCAAAGCAATGTAATTACAGGGTTTTGTCCAAGTAGTTGTCACCCAAAAAAAGGAATGGTTTCTTGGCCATAGGTGACACTCAGCAATAGCAAATACAGTCAGCATTCATTAAGGTTACTCCTGGGCTTTAATGTGTTACAGTTTTCGTAAAGAAAAGGAATGTGATTCTTCATTGCTTGGACTGCATCTTCTTTAACAGCTGGGAGCAACAAGCACATTTAACTGACGCTACAGATTGCCTGAGTAAAACCAAGGCAGGAAGAGTGCAATCTCAGAAACATCAGTATTATGGGTTGTGAAATGTATGCAGTAGTTACAGGAACGAATTGTTTCTTGAAATACTCAGGTCTTAAGAACAAAACTGCTTTTCCTTGGTAAACATTCTGTTTAGGGAATGCTCAGACGGAGTTTACTTTGCCTGTTTTTATATAACAAATTTTCTCTCCCCCTTTTCTATATGTCCATAGGTATATACAAAAAAGAAGATTTAAGTCAATCTGCTAAGGTCAGAGGACATCATCCTGCTGACTTTAACATTTGTCCCATTCAACACACAGCATGCAAAAACACATCAGTCACATCAGATGAAGACACAAATTTGGACTTCCATAAGAAGCAGATGTTAAAAACCTGGTTCCTCATGAGTGAAAGACAGCTAATGTATTTTCCAATTTAAATATATCCAAAGCTTTACCATCTCAGAGAAATTATATTTATCCAAATATTGCTCATAAATAGAATGAGAAGAAAATTCAATTCAGGTCTGTTTCTACTTCCCTCTACTGTGTCAGTGAATTGGGTTTAAGCATGTTCCCAGTTTCAAACTTTTGTTCGACTGGTGGTATATAGTTGGAGGTTGGCCATAAGAGATGCACTCTGACAGGGGTCTTTCTTGGAGGGTATTAAGCAAGAGGTAGGACACTTGTTAAACTTTGTAAAAATTATATGAAGTTACATTTTGTGGCCCCAGACTGAGTTGACAGAGTTGTCTAAGTGTTTGATAGATGACACAGAAATGAATGTAGATAGTTTTCATCCAAGATACTGTAGAGAGGAGAGAAAAGGGAGAGTAAATTGCAAAATTTGCTTTTAAGCCAACACATTAATTACATATCTTCAGATGGAACCAAGGGTAGGATGTCATAAAAGGCTTGGCTATTTTTTAGAAAGTCAAAATCCCTTTCCTTGAGCCTACTGCCTAATAAGTAGCTGAGATGAAAATGGAATTTGAAGGCTGTTTTAATACAAATAACTTGGATCTCATCTTCAGTTCTACATTATCCTCTGATTTCATTGTGTTTGTTCTTCACTCCTTCTGTTTTCTCCTTTTTTAGGAGGTCAACATCTGCAGATTTCCCCCACAGCTACTCTCTTACTTGACTTAATTTTTCAAGGTCTACATGTCTGTTTTGTTGTTATTCACCATTCCTAAAGATCAAGCACGTTTCTTCTGTGATCTTTTGCTTCTTGATGTCTGTCAACCCATACTCAAAGATCTAAGTCACACTGAGCTTTGCTTTGACTTCAGCTGAACAGTCACAGATATAGCTTGATAACCAAACTGGTTCTACAACTACTGGTTTCCAGAATAAGTAGAGCAGCCACCTGCCAAGCTATTTTAAAATTTATTTACTGCTCTTTCCTCTTTAAGATAATTGCAAAACTTATTCTCTACTCTTGCTTCCTCTTTTCCTTTATCATGCAAAGATTCAGAGATTCAGCTGGAATTTAGGTAACTTATATGCAAATGAAGTAGCAACAGTGCCTTCCTGCAGATGTTAACTACTTTGCAAAGTAAATGGAAATTAATATGCACCTCTGAAAACTTCCATTTACATTAGACATCTCCCTCATTTCGTTTTCTGGAGAGTTTTCCATTTGTGTACTGAAGGTACACTGCTGTGAAAATTTTGCTGTAAATTTGTACCTGCACAAGCATGATAAAGATGAGTGAAAACCTTTCTGTGTTTACCTGAAGCTTTTGATTTTTCCCGTGACAGTACACACAGCGCTGTATGGGGAAACTGTCTATCCAGAAAGAATAGAGATGAAAACTTGCACTCAGTTTGGCTGAGTTTACACTCAGGCTTCAGTTTGCGTCCAAGACAGAGAAATGCCCATGCTGCACAACCAGGTTCTTCCTCAATATATAATTAATGTGAAAAAATACCACTAAATTATCCCAGTTTTTGAAGAATGTTATTTCAAGTGAACACATGGAAACAGGGCATTTTCCTGCTGTCAGTGACCGAGAGGTTCAGTATAACACAATTTGAATTATCTACAGTTATTGATCTATAGAACTTGCCATTCATAAAACATTTTCAGATATATAGAGTTTCCTATTTCTCTTTCCCTAAAACTTCTCAGTGTATTGAAAAAAAAACCAAAACAAAGTAAAATAAATGCAGCACGTAACTGATAGATTTAAACCATCTAAGTATGAGGAGTAATTTAGACCATCTCCTAACCAAGACAAAAAAGAGGCAAGCAGAGAGTCAAATTCACCAAGTAAAGAAATTCATGGAACTTCCACCAGGATGAACTTATTAAAATGTTCCTTCCTTTTGTTTTTGATTTTTTTTTTCTGATAAGGATATTAAACATCAAGAAAAACTTTAAGTTGCAGGGACAGTTCAGACTGAGTGAAAGCTGACATGGGGAAGAAAATTTTGCTTTTCTTCGTTAGACTGATTATTCATATTGATGTTTACTCCTGTATGCTGATAAAAAATTAGATATTTATCTGTAATGTTAGCCAGGATAAGGCAGTTCTAAGTAACCCTGTAAATTAGACGAGGATTCTTTTTTTTAAAAAACATAGTTTCTTTTCTCCTTCCCCCCAAAAAGTTAAAACACTAAGGAAATATAGATAATATATACCTCAGCTGAAGAACATTCAAGGCTGGAGAACTTCTCTTTGTAACACGAATAATCTCACAAATATTTCAACATTCATCAGCTGAGGAGAACACTTTTTATTTCAGTTTTAGTAGAGTTGCAACAAATCAGAAATTTAAAAAAGGTTTTTGTTTGTTCACAATCAATGAAAACTGCTGGAAAAATGAACAACCCTTTATACAAGGCACTGGGGCATAACATCTCTTCACAGTATAGAATGATAGGGCTGTTCTACAAGAGGCTTCCTGATTGACGTTTGAGTGGGTGCAACATAAAAAAAAGCCTTGCTTTTAACTTATGGGTTGCACTTTTGTGACAGGTTTTAGATGTCTTCACCTCAGAAAGTATCTGGGGAGGGATATATCTTATTATATTTCTGGCCTGAAACTTAGACCAAGTTCCAATTCTCGTCAGCACAGTATTCCCACCACTTTCAACTCAGATCTTCCATGGGATTTAGGTGCATAATTTTAATTTGGACTCATAGGTCTTAGTGGAAACAGATTATTTGAAAATTCCTAGGTCTATCAACTCGTTTAATGCCTACAAACTTGGCTATTGACTCCAGCAAGGTGATTTCAAGTGCCCATGATGCCTTCTGAAGTGAAATTGTAGAATTCAATGTAATTCAGTAGCTACCTGAAGTTACTCTTTAAGGAGTCCTAGGACAACAAATTTATCTAAATATTTGAAGTTTTGGCAGTACATTGGCTTTCTTCAGCTACTCCAAATCAGTAGCACTAAATTGTTTAGTGACTTAGGAACATGAAAAAGAAACTTTTAGCACCAGTAATCGTTACAGCCGCTGTTATTGATGTCAGCAGTAGTAGTATAATGAGATGAAGAAAAGGAGGTGTTTTTCATCTTTTTATCATTGCTTAACTAGTCCCTTTCCAAAATAAATCTCAGGTTCTTACAGTCCAAAAGGGAACATTAATTTTAGTTTAGAGGTGAAACTGAGGTGGGAAAAGAGGAACAACTTCTTTCTCTGCTTAATCTACACCTCAGTGCAATCAGGAATGCAATAGGTCAAATAAGAGAAGAAAAGATGAAACATAGCTTTGCATCCAAAAGTTGGCAATGCTTGCCTGGAAAATGTGAGTCCTGAGTTTTTCTGTGTGTTCTCAGAACAGCTTCTATATTTCACCTTCAGGAGTCACTGGATTAAATGCAGAATTTGTGTATTTAACTTGTTGCTAAAAATATCTTTACCACAATTCAGAAACTAAAAATGCCCTTGCCTCAAGCTGTATCTCTCTCATATCTGTATGGCTTACAATCAGCTATAAAACCTTTTACTATACATAATGGAATACGGTAACTAGAGCCTGAAATCTCTAAGCTCTTTATCTGTCCAAAGGCTGGAAGTCAACTTTTCAAGATGGAGTGTGACCTCAATTCTCAATAGGTCTTCATCTTTACATAGTAGTGGCAATTGTTCGCCGTGATATTCATTGTGGAGCAAGCATAGAGAGGAATACACAACATACGCTGAAAAGAACCTTCACTTACATTGCCATCATGCCCATTTTATGGAATAGAGCATAAACAGGGTGAACAGCAGTGCTTAAACTAATAAGGACACAACTTCCCTGTTGTTAAAATTCAAACAGCCACAGGACAATCTGTTTTAAATTAGCACATGACAGATTTTATAGTAAGACTAAAATGCAGTGACTGATTCATGGAAACAGGCTCAAGCCAACTTTTAGCCAATCCAGGCTTCAGGGTAGCAGTGGCAGCATGGAGCCTGCTGTGAGCACCCATCAGAGTCCCTGGACCTTGGGCAAAATTCTGACTTGATGCAGTCCTGGAGTCCCACTGTTATAGTCTGGAAGGTAACTCTGCTCGTTAGTTGGATATATCTGGGCTTTCTGGGCTGCACTCACTGTATAAAACTGGGAATTTTCTCAGAAATTCTCACTTTAATGAACTCAACCAAGAGAAAAATGGAACTAAGAAACTTTTTCCACCAGGTGGTAGGAAGTATCAGACACTTGGATGACTCCAGCATCAGGCATTGCTATTTTTAATGCATATTTTCAACCTGAGTAAGATTTTTGTAGTTGTTTTAAAATGCAATATGTATATATTCAAATAGAAAATTGCTTTTAGAAGGACCACTAGACCAGAAAGAACGAGCAGATGAGATCCTCTATGGACAGATAGATTCAATCTCACATTCACAAGTCTTGGTCCACATGGAGGACTTCAAGCACCCAGATATCTCTTCGAGGGACAACACAGTAGGGCACAAGAAATCCAGGAGTTTTCTGGAGTGCATTGATGGTAAATTCCTTTCCCAAATGATAACTTCCTTTCTCATATTCCTTTCCTAAGGCTATGCTGGGCCTTGTTATCACCACCAAGAAAGGCTGGTGAGAAGTGTAAAGCTCAATGGAAGCCTTGGCTGCAGTGATCATGAAATGATGAAGTTCAAGTTCCTTAGGGTGGTGAGGAAGATATGCACCAAGCTCACTACCCTGGGTTTCAGAGGAGCAGATTTTGGCCTCTTCAGGGGTCTGCTTAGCAGGATACCATGGAATAAATCCCCGGCAGGGAGAGGGGCCCAAGAAAGCTGGGTAATATTCAAAGATCACTGCCTCCTGGAAGGAAAGGATGCCATCCAGAGGGACCTGGACAGGTTAGAGAGATGGACCTATGCAAAACTCATAAAGTTCAACAAGGCCAAGTACAAAGTCCTGCACCTAGGTCAGGGTAATCTCAAACTCAAATAGAGGCTGAGGGGAGAATGGATTGAGAGTAACCCTGAAGAGAAAGATTTGGGTGTGCTGATGAGAATCTCAACATGTACCCTTGCAGCCCAGCAAACCAACCTTATCCTGTGCTACATCCAAAGAAGTGTGGCCAGTGGGTTGAGGGAAGTGATTCTCCTGTGCTCTCATGAGACCTCAACAAAGGAAGGACATAGAATCACAGAATTATGAAATCATCTGGTTAGAAAAGACCTCTGAGATCATAGAGTCCAACTGTACCTGTCCCCTTACTAAACCATGTCCCTCAGGAATGCATCCACCCACTTTTTAAACACCTCCAGGGATGGAGACTCAACCACCTCCCTCAGCAGCCTAATCCAGCACTGACCACCTTTTCAGTGAAGAGATTTTTTCTAATGTTTGGCCTGAACCTTCCCTGATGCAACTTGTGGCCATTTCCTCTTGTCCTATTACCTGTCACTCGTGAGAGAAGACCAACACCCACCTCACTATAACCTCCTTTCAGGGAGTTGTAGACAGTAATGAGGTCTCCCCTTAGCCTCCTCTTCTCTAGGTTAAACAACCCTAGTTCCCATAGGAAACGTAGGCCCACTAAAAAGATCAAAGGGCTGGAGAACCTTCCATACAAAGACAGACTAGGAGCTGGACTTGTTTAGCCTAGAGAAGAGAAATCTCCAGGAAGACCTTGTAGCAGTCTTCCAGTACTTAAAGGGAGCCTGCAGGAAAGCTGCAAAAGGACTCTTTATCAGGGAGTGCGGTGATAGGATGAGATGTAGTGGTTTTAGGCTGATAGAGGATAGATTTAGATTAGGTATTAAGAAGAATTTTTTTACTGTGAGTGTGGTGAGACACTGACACAGATTGCCCAGAGAAGTCGTGGACGTCCCATCCTTGGGGGTGTTCAAGACCAGGTTGGATGAGACTTTGAGCAACCCGATCTAGCAGAAGATGTTCCTTCCCATGGCAGTGGGTTTGGAACGAGATGATCTTTAAGGTCCCTTCCAACCCAAACCATTCTATGATTCTATAAGGAGTTAGGGACCCAAAGTGGTTAAGACCTGGTGATCTCCAAGACACTTTCGTTGTGAATAATATAAAAATACGTAGTTATGAAACAATCACAAAGCCTGAAGTATGAAAGTCCACAAGTTTAGTATTTGATAGAAAGTTCCTTTCCTCTGTTTAACATTTGTGTCTGGGTCCTACATTCCAGTCAGTGGACAGTCTGGTTATTGCATAACAGCAAGAGTGTGGTTATAAGATCATGAGGATAACAGTGATGGCTCTCATGGATTGGAATTGAATGGTTTTTGACAATAGCTTGGTATTACCCTGTATAATGCATGTACAAGAAATTAAGAGAGATTATAAATGATTGAATTGCAATTGGCATATGAGTAAGGGTTTTGGCAACAGCAGGAGGGTGATGGGATAAAGATAACTTCTGGCAGCACTCCAGAGAAAGCTGTATGCAAGGAAACAGGCCGAGAAGCTGTGAGAGAAAAAAATAACCTCAGTCAAGGGCAAATCTTGGAATTTCCATCCCTGAAAGCAATGTGAAGAACAACAATCACAGAGATAGATATATCAGACAGCAATAACTCTTTACCCATACCATGCCTTCAGGCTTTGAAAGATTCAGTCAGAAAAAGTTATGGTGTGGGAAAAAGTTATGGTGTAGCCAAGAGATGACAGAGTCGAGACAGGGAACTAAATGGGAAAATCAAGGATAGAAGAATAAGTCAAGGAAGATATAGAAATGTGTGTCATTGGATGGAAAGCAATAACCTATATAAGTCATATGTGGCCAGAAGCCTATAAGATATTTTCATGAAATTTTCAGCTTATATTACCTGGAGTTTTTTCAATAGTTCCATCAAACACCAAACCTAGACCTTAATATCTCCCGTTTTTATGAAGGCTTAAAAATGACAGAAGTCTCAAAATCATTACATATAATAGTCTCTAGAATTCAGTTTGGTACATTCTTTTGTCATATTATACAGTTAGGCCAGAGGTTGACACTAGGCCAAGACATTCCAGGTTCACTTAGCAGATTTATAGACGGAGAGTCATCAACTCTGCTTAAAATAAGAAAGGATAATTGCACATGACCATGAGCATACACATTCCTCCCTAGTTCTCCAGCTGTAGTTTGCTAATCCTTGGGTTTTTTTCTGTAGAATAAGAAAAATGTTGATGGCACTATGGTGTAATCAAAGTAAATTATTTTTGTTGCTATGAAATGATCCAGCTTCACATCACCATGCAGTCCATGACAAAAAGTTCTGTTACTGTCTTGCAAATTCCTTTAAAGCATCACTAAAAATAAGGATACAAGCTGCAAAATTCCACACAACCACCACCAAAAGCTCAAAAATTAATTCAAAATAAAAGAACACCATTCATAATTCTGCTAGAGGCTCCTGCACAGGCTTTGTCTTACAGTTCCAGCTTCTCCACTCCTTTCCCCAGCCTTGCGATCCCTGGTAGAGTTGGTTTCTCCTCTGTCACCTAGAACAGTCCTTCTGCCTTCTGCTGTCTCGTAGTTTCAGCAGCAGGCTTCAGATCTATGTTTATGCCTGACTTCTCTCTCTCCTGCTCCTCCTTGTCTATTTATGATTGAAGCATGTGATTGTATTATTTACAGTAAGTCTGTAAAATGCTGTGGAAACGTTTTCCTGGACAGAATATCTGAGCAGAATAATTGTATTTTAAGTGCCTTTCAGATTCTTTGTGGGAGATGAAAATTAGCAAAAATATAGAATTTATCTCATCTTCTGATTTTCTTACCTTTGTAGTTTAGATGGGAAAAAAGAGGTCAAGCGTTTTCTGACTGTAAAACCAGAGGTTGCACTCCTCTGAATATTAGTTATGTTCCTGCAGGGATTATTTCTGTGGTGTTCCGTAAGGTACTCAAACTCGCTGCTTAAAGTTCATCATTCAACAGTACTATGATGTTTTTCTGCCTCAGAACATTGAACCTAAAGTACTGAGATGAGTGGCAATATCACTAAGTTAAGCCTTATTAGTAATAGAAACTATTTTGAGTACCTAACAAGGACGAGCCTCCTGCAAAATACAGATAAATAGTGAGAACAACAGGAAGGGGAGAAATGATATGTTGTGACTGTCAATAACAAGGCAGTCTATGAATGCATACTAGAAGATAGCAGTGAACCCCTTCGTACACATCATTTTAGATTCAAAGTATAAAGACAGTAATATTTTCAAAGAGACTTTAGTTCCAGAAGAATTTTACTATAGCGGAACAGAAGGAAACGGCAGATTTAAGAAAGAAAATCTCAAGAATATTCTGAGTATGGGTCAGTCAAATGAGGAGTATGGACAGAAATGTTGCACCAAGGCATTAAGGGTAACATAATCTGTGAAAGTATCTCTGTGATTACAGCACTTCCTTGTGAGATGCAGGGCAACAAATCGTAATGCTCTAAATCTTGCTGACTGGTCCAATACCCTGTTAGGGAAAGAATCTAGCTAAAGCTGTCTATCAAATTTACTGTATGTGTCTGATATTAAATTCTGCTGGCAAATGAACAGGAATGCTAGGAGTGGGTGGTTGAAAATGTAAAAGGCGGGCTCAATAGCTGTGAAGAGTATTTTGTTAGTCTGTTAAAGTGACTTTGACACGTCAAGATGTTAAAACAGGGGCAAAGAAGGTGCACGTTTTTTCTCCTTCTATTTAAAAATTCAGTGGCACTGGCACTGTCATTGCTTCTTACAAATAAAAGCCCTCCCCAACTCATTTACTGTTACTTGTGTAGTACATGTGACAGAGGCAGTAGCTGGCCCTGGCAAATCATAAAATCAGGCTTGAGAAAAAACTCTGTAAGCTGGTGGACAAAGTCCGATTATGTTGTTTTCAAAAAAACTTTCAAGTGCATCTGAGCCATTTCCTCTGTAAAAATGGGTTATCTTGCAAAAGACCACCCTTTTATCATAATTCCCATATATATAAAGATAGATTTGTTTATAAATGCGTTTGCATGATGGATATTCTACTACAACTGTCTGTGTTATTTCTAGGTGCAGTTATTAATGCAGAACATAAAACCACAAAGGTTTATTTTTATATCATAGAGAGCTTCTTCAGGAAAAAGATATAAATCTGTTCTTTCAAGTTTAGCCATTTCTTATTAACAAGCCACATGCTTAATATATTTGTTAGTATTATTGAAATAAAGAAGATTTAAGTATTATTTATAATTTTTTGGAGGATGGTTTTTCATTTGAAATATGAATATTCAGTGTCTTCTACTTCATTAATAATAAAAATGGCATACTTATAACTAAACTCACTCTTCATCACAGCCAGGAAACACAATAAAAGAGAAAAAAATAACAGACTAATATGCCTAAAAGTGATTGCTGATTCGAACTGCTGATTTGAGTGTAACTTGTTATTGATGCCCAAGAAAAATCATTAAAAAACCTGAAAGACATCTTTTTACCTAAAAGAAAAAAATCAGATAACACCAGTCTTTGTAAAGGTATTATTCTTGCTTTACCAAGGTATCGAAATTGAACAAAAACAAACCCCCAAAAATACACATCAAATTTCCAACTATATCTATGTGTAAAAGAAACAGCCTTGTAGCTATCCATCACACATGAAAAAAATAAGTACAACCCATCCACAGCCTCAAACACTAGTGCAAAGGTAAAAAGACAGTGGTAACACATCATTGGCTAATACATACAGTAGCATGTGTAATTAATTACTGTGATCACCTTATATGCCCTGACCACATACTAGAGTTTGAAACATCTGAAGGTGACTTTAAAATCGTTTCTTCTTGAAGTCACAGCCCTGTTGCTACCCAAGGACCCTTCTAGGACTAAGCAAAACTACGAAATATAGTTCTGAGGGCTGATAATTCATATTTTGTTCCATGTTATTTGTCTAAAGGGTAGGAAAAAGAAAAGCGAATTTTATTTATTTGATGGACCCTTTAAACTGAAGATCATGCCTAGCAACACTTTTTATTAACATCATATATACTGGATAGTCAAATTCCTAAGCATACTTTTCTTAATTGTTTTTTCAGACATAGAGTAAATTTTATACTATACAGATTCTTTTTTTATTATATCAATGCCCACTTCCCATCAATCTGTATTATTTTCCTGTCCCAAAAAAAGACCCAAATAGGTCGTTCTGTATGATTTTTGCCTGAGTAATTTGCTTATCTTTACACCATTGCAAAACTGACTAGAATAATAAATAGAAATGAGTGAACAGAATACAAGCTGAAAGGACCATTAAAAATAGTATGTGATGCTCTCTGTTTCTGCAATCATATAAAAATTCTCTTACACACCTGCTAGTCATTTTCTCTAAGTATCTTCATGGGAAGGTCCTAAATTTCTAAAAATACTGGAATTAATAAAGATTCATATATCAAATGGCTGGATATTTTGATATTATCGTCAGTGTTGGTGAAGAAACCCAGGTTCTAGAAACTGAAGAATCCTGACAAATAATGAATTGGAGCAATAGTCCTAAGTCTTCAACCCAGAATTTTACCTTGAAGCACAAGATCAAATAACCTAATAGCACATGGTACCCTATGATACCTTTCCACAACTGTCAACACTTCCCAACTTTGCAAACTGGGCTTTTAACTCCAATCAGTCTTGAGTGTGCTTGCCATGAGGACATCTGTCATACTGAAGTCACTGTAATGCATTAGTGGTGACAACATACTAGATTGGTGTTAATCACGAGGCAAAGGCAAAAACCAAGGGAGAAGGGGAGGCAACATTAATCATATGCATAGATTGCCTGCTGAATACAAATGGTTGGAAACCACTCTTAAATTCTGCCCCATATGCTTTCTGCAGTAAAAAATTTCCTTACCCTTCTACCTGTAACTATCGTACTGAAGCTCCTGTCTTGTATATTGCATTCAACGTCTTCTGTAAAACTTTGCACATAGTAGGATTAAGATGGAATCACATCATGCTTTGCTGTCGTGTTATTCTGCAAAATATTTCATTAAAATAAAAACTGTGTGTAGAAATTCTGGTTTTCCCTGGCAAGCACCTGCCACACATCAACAAGAGATAAAATGTGAAATCAGCATGCACCTCAAACGTTTAGAAAGATATGCAAATGGCAGAGAAGCTACAATCAGAGCTATTACAAAATCACAAGCAGCAGGATGAAAGGACTGGGTTTGTAATATAGTCATCATGCAATGATTTTTTTCCTGCTGCATAGCTTGTTAATTACAAATCTATGAATTATGATGCTTGAAAACCCTATCTCCTTAGTACTCAATGAACATTTTCAGAGGCCAAATGCCACTCATCTCCTAGCAGAATAAAGAAAACTGTTGTTGCAGATTGGAAGCTTAATACCACTCTCCAGCATGATTTTTGGTGTCCTGATAGGGAAGGTAAGTCTTCTCAACACAGGACTTTGTCTTGTGTCTACTCTTTGCACTGGCATGAGATCCCTATATAGATTTAATCCAGTTTCGCTATCTCTCTGAGCCTGCGGAGATTAATGGCAACCTCACTTCCTTAGTTCCCAGCCTGAGATAAGGAGATGGCACTCAAGGGTATTGTAAAAAGAAATTTGGGCTACATATATACCTTAATTAACAGATATAGAGCTCCACTGCAGAGATTGCTGCATTTAGTCATAAGTGAAACTACTCCTGTACACATAGCATGGCTCATAAAGTGCTTTGAGGTTTGGAAGGTAAAAGTTTGCATAAATCAATGTATTTTTACATACTTACACTCAGTATCTGGAATGAGGGAAAATGTTTGTAGGGTCCTTTCTTAGTCCTCCTACTAAGGCAGTGTTCACTTGCTTGTGTCATGGTATTTATTGCATGCTTTGCAAAAAGCATATGACTATTTTTTCCGTGTGCCAAGAACCCCATGATCACTAGAGCATCCCTATATTCAGCAAGCAGATGTACATGTCCCATGAGGTGAGCACTGAGTTTTGACAGACTATAGTAAACATCCACTAAGTATGTGTGTGGAAATCTTTTCTGATAGATGGATGAAGAAAATAAGTAAAGTGTATCCAAAAACAACAGGAAACAAGCGATTCTGTAAAGCATTTTAGAGTCTCTTTGTTCCTCCAGCAAGCATATCTTTTATAACAAGATTTTACTAATGATTTTATGTTTGATTATTGTCTGTACTAAAATAATTTGTTTTATTTGTAACTCTAAGGTCAGAAAGAATTCCTTATGCATAGAGTTGTCCTCACTGAAATTTTTATTAAAGAGAAAAAGGAAATACTTTAAAAAAAATCTATTTAAGTAAATCAAATATCAGCTAATTTTCATTCAGGGTTTGCCGTCTGTAAATTTTTTTCTTGACTTGACTTCACCTGTGCTCTAGAATGGACCTACCAAACAGGTTATTGGCTGTATCATTCGGGGTTTTGTTTCAGTTTTAAATTACTTTGAATTGACAAATTGGTGTTAGATAGATTTTGCTGAGATATGCATATCAAACATAAATTCTCTTACTTCTTCTGTGATGCCCTCCCAAATCTGTGTTTGTTCATGCATGTTTTTCTGTGTATTAAGTAATATAGAGGAAAAAAAGCCTGAACTGTATCTTCTCCTTCACATACACAACACCCTTCTCAGCTTTCCTTTGCTTTTGATATTTTGTTGGGGTACATGCAAGGAGGCTTGTTTTCTTGTTTTGCATTTAAGTAAGAATTTCAGCTAAAGATTTCATGACATTTACACATAAGGTGTGTTAGGGTATGGGGCCTCATTTCTTAAATAACAAATGAAACAAGGTGAAACTTTAACATACTTTTGCTAGAAAATGTAAATCAGAGGCAAATAGGGTCCTATCTGTCATTACGGATAGAAGAAAAGTGATTTCTAATATGGGAAGATCGATTCAAATCCTTTGGTTTTTGTCATTTCAGACATGGGAGTGAGAAGCTTAATTATCTTCCCAAGGTTAATAAAAAAACTGGTCTCTGAAGTATATTCTTTTCTTGCCATGTGCTGCAAATGTATGTTGGTGTAGCAACTTCCAAAGTCGATGAGAGCTCTTTCATAGATTTCAGTCAATGCTAGATCAAACACTTGTTATCAAAGAGAGGTTTTACAATTAATGTCTGGTGTGGGTAATGTGGAACATCCACTAGCACAATTAGTCTTTCTCATCGCAACCCATTTGTTGTTTTAATTTTTTGATTCAAAAATGCTGAAGAAAGCAGACTGATCCTTAAATATCACTCTACAGTGGGGAGGAATCACCTGAAATCACATGAAATAATTTCAAATGAAAATGAATATGACACTTTCTTTCACTCTTTATTTTGCTTTTTTTCTAAACCAGGAGAAGCAATTTTTGAGTTTGGGTTTGATAATTTTTCTGTAAGCTGTTTTTCAGAAAAAAAGAAAAAAAAAAGCTAAACACTGAAAACACTATACCTTGCTATATACCTGATCAAAGCATACAACATTCAGGATTGTATCAGTCATCCACTGATGAATAAAGGTCTCTTTAGTGGTAATACACAACTGTGCAACAGGAAGCCAAACTCAACTCCCTGTCACAATTGTTAGTCAGCATAAACTTAATCACTGAAAAGAGAATTTAATTCAACCCGAGACGTTTCCTGATAAGAGACAGTGACTTATTTTTTTTAATGGATGCTTACTATTTTAATCAGGCTGGATACAAAATTTGTAACCTTCTCATCAGGTAAAAGCCAAAAAGAAAATAACTTTTTTTTTCATGACCAAAATAAAATCTCATTTAGTTTCTCCTAATCATAATCATTTGGACAACTGCCATACTCAAGAATTTCTGTTCCCTCTGGGGTAAAATGGTCTCCAGTTAGCAAATGCAAAATTGAACTTCTTTGTTCTTTTTATATGTAAATTTGTACTTGGAAAATCATCAACTAATTTTAGTCTGTCTGGGTTGACATGGTCTCCCTGCCAAAAGTTGCATTTGCATTCTAGTTAGGCTTCCTTTTGTCTATCAGAAAATTGATACACACTTATATATGTGTTTGTATATGTGTGCTTTTATTATAAATGTATATGTGTGTGTATTTAACACTATGATATCTTTTTTTTCTGGGGCATAGAGATTCCCACTGCACAGAATTCATGCACAAAGTACTCTAAAATGGAGATTCCACTAACAGCTCTCTAATCTCACCATATCAACATTAAACCACTTCACTCGTTTATAGTTGTGCTCTGCTTCAGGAAAAATCCTTAGTGTCCATGTAAACAGCAATACCATTAAGCTTTGTTTCTTGTTACATGTAACTAATGAACTTCTCCAAATGTGGAAATTCTGGATTATATCAATCATAGACGGACTTGGATTTGTTGCAAAGACACTTACACAAATCCTGGAAAAACTGTTGCTGCCAAGCGAACAGGTCTTTCCTCTTTGGTAGCACACAACAAATATAAACTTTCTCCTTACCAGCTCTTGTTAGAAATTTAGAAATATTTTCGATGTCATCCACTCTCTGTGTCTCATTGCTATTTTATATATTTCTAAGAAACTGTGTTTTTGTTGCTTAATTTTTTTAATACCAAAATCATAAGAGAAGATTGTCCTCTCTAGCTTCTCTGAAGAGCTTAAAAATATTAAAAAAAAACAGAAGAAAAAACTCAATTCAAAATACCTAAAGGACTTTGGAACTGAATTTGATTCATTATCAGTAAGATTGGTGTCCTTTTGAAAAAAGAATTTTCCTCTCTGAGAGTTCAGAGCAAGTGATTATAGTGTTTCCTTGTTGTCTACTCAATCTATAATTATTCTTTATGCCAATACCCAACAACCAAGCAACAGAAAGGCAGGAAATGTTTGGGGTTTTTTAAAATATTATATTTAATTGCATTTTTCCTCTCAATAGTTTTTTTTTCCAGTGATTTGAAATATAATGATGAAGAAATGACCTCTGAAAATGTGACTGCTCTCATTGCATAAAACTATTGAATATTTTGAGAATCAAGGAAAAAAACAGCACTGAGAAAAGACTTTGATTAGGACAGGTAGTTGTATTGATTTTTCATTTAATCTGTTTTGGTTTGCTTTTTAATCTCAAACAGATCACTTGCAGCATTCTTTGGTAAAATGTACTGTTTTAAAGACACAATGCTAAGAATAATGTTTCCAATGAAATGTGAGCTCAGCTGAATACCACGTTTCAGATATAATTACAAACTGGTATCTCAGCTGTGCATCTTCTGAAAGCTGACAAATCTTTTTGATTTCATGAAACCCAGGTCATCTTATGAAAATATGTGCTGCATACAGAATTCTACATGGGTTTGACATGAAGCCAAGCAAAACAAAGGCTTTGACAAGCTTTCTTCTTTTCAGTTTCAAATCTCAAACAAAACAGAGGGAAAGGTTCACAGATCCATGCAGATTAAAACCCTGAAAAATATTCACATCTACTCTTGAAACCAGAAAATTGTGAGCTGTCTAAAACCAGCTCCCTGGAGATGATTAATTCAGTGTAATGAAACCAAGTAGTGATATAAAACTATCAGCCCTAAGAATATCTCTACTATGCACTTAAGGCAGCATATTCTCACTTTAATGTGTTTTATAAGGTACGATGCAGTGTCTTCTTTACCACAAGCAGTGAACAGCACAATTTCTACAGAAGAAATTCATTGGTAAGGACAGGCAGAACCTGCAGAATTCAGATACCTTGATTTTAGCATGCCAGGTATGTAAAAGTTTACCGTAGATTCACAGAGCTTCAGTCTACCATTGCAAATTCAAGGAAGTGCTACCGCACAGATCAAAGAATAGCTGGGGTTGAAAAGGACCTCTAGAGGTTGTTTTGCCCAGTTCCCAAAATGAAACAAATTTTGGATTTTCCTAATACTCTTTCAGGAATATAGAAGAATATTTATTTTTAATACCATACACAGACTGGATAATCTTTAAATATATTCATTTGTGATTATTAGGTTCTTTAGCTTCCCTCTTTTACCTTGTAACCTACAATGTCTGTCACAGAGAATTACTGTATTTGTACATGCTGTATGATGCACTGATCTGCCAATCTGAAGTTTTGTTACCTGGTACTATTGTAATAAAAGAAAGGATCACACACTGAAATTTTGTCTAGATCCAGATTTTTGCTGCAAATAATCAACTCCCTTTTTTTTCCCTTTTGGGAGGCAGTCATAGGAGGACATCACAGGAGAAGAGGTAGGAAGGTAAAAGGTAATAAAATGTTTAAAGAGCTGTTTACTTCAGCATTTTAATGCTTTTTGTACATTTTTTAAATGATGGTTCATGTCCATCTACTGTAATCGGAGGTGGCTGGCCTATGGATAACTGGTGTATATTGCATTTTGTGTTTTCCAGATACGTGAGAGAGGGATAGAGATTCATTGATTGAGTTTCTGTATTTTAAGTGTTACTATATTTACTAGATAACAAATTACAGATTTGTTAGACAGCAGGCTAAGTAGCTGCCTGTGAATCATGTATTTATTATGCATGACTCTTTCAGAATCATTAGAAGTTGAAAAGAAAGACTTATTAGGATGTGAAGGGGAATTCAACTTGGAGCTACTTGGGGAGTGCAATGAGTTGTCTAAGGAACAGACACTGTTAATAACAGTCCCCAGGTTACAATCCTGTGGCTTGCATGTGAAGTTTTCAGAAATATTTGCAAATGCTGGTATTATTATACAAATGGATAGACCAGGGCACAGAGAGACATAAAAGTTCCCATCAGTATCTTCAACATCAGTGTTATTTGAAACAGAAGAGAACATGGTAAATCTGATTTCCATTCCTTTTGTTTATGTGCTAGATAGTACATTATATTCACTGTTTAAAACTTCTTGAATGTAAAATGTTGATGTCTAGATGCAGAACTGCAGACCATTTCATTTCCTTCCCTTTCCATTTTTGTATAACTTGGAGTCTCATTTCCTGTGTTGAATAATTCCTGCTCACATTGGTGATGCTTGACTCCAAAGATGGCAGCTAGGTATAGGCATGCAGTGGTGTTGACATAGAAGTTAGGGAGAAGTAGGAAAAGTTGTTGTGAGTCCAAGTGAATATAGGTTTAGCTGAAAGGCAACTACTGCCACTGGAACAGTACCAAAATATTGAAGAAAAATCTAAGAAAGACCATGGTTTAATCTCCTTTCTTAGAGTGAAAAAAATCAGGAAAAACAATAACTGAAGATGAATAGGGGAAGTCTACATCTAGCTTTACATCTAGCTTATTTTTCGTACCTGATTAATGGATAAATTGAAGTCTAAATCGTCTGATATGATCATTGACTGAAAGTTTGAAATGGATAGATCTTAATATTGGCCTTGTCCTTCTCTTCACTGAAGTTATTGTACTTAGGAGGAACAACATCTAAGACTAGGACATTGCAGTCAGTATCTTATGAAAAATAATAAGTATAAGCAAAATGAGAAAACTGTGACGGTTCCCTTCATTTTTCTCCAGCCCAAACTAATCCTGAAGTTAAGATCAGTTATAGTAAATCTCAGTAATTCAGTCTGACCATGGATATTTGAGGTTAAACCTTTTTCTGTTCAAATTCCATCAAAGTAGCCCACAAGAGTCAAGACACAGCAGTTAACTCTAACAAAAACTTTGACCTCTGACAATAAAGTTGCAGCATGTTTGATGATGCTGTTATGGAATTTGAGTAAAAATAACTATTCTTGTATCAAGTGACTAGCATTTCCTCCACCATCATCATCAGAAAGGAGTGCACAAAGTACGGTAAAATTAAGAAGGTGAATGGATGGAATCATAGAATCTTTTAGGTTGGAAAAGATCTTTAAGATCATCAAGTCCAACCATAGAGTGAGCTGAGTCATGATTCTCCAGTGGCTGATACAAAAAACAGTGTTGTAAGGGCACATTTTGGTGCAAAATGTCTACATGTACACAATAAAGAGATGATTAAATTTTTAACCCATCTTTACTATGTAGAATATTTTGATAGGTTAGAGGTCAGTGGCCACTACATAAATTAGATAAATTGATTAATCTAAATTGGTGAATTTAGATTTCTGTAGAGGTCTAAGTAACTCCACATTGAGCAACACACAACATAAAAGTGAATTTAGATTTAGTTAATTAATGGATTTGAAATATTTTATTTTTATATGGTGGTAGCCTTCAGTGGGATATTTCAGATAGGTAAGGATTCTCCAAGGGTCAGTTCTTGGCTGTGATGGATTGGATACTAATAAAAATTAAAATGGTAAAAATCATGCTAGTTGCACTAGCAAGAGACATAAAGAAGGGGACAAGAGCATACTCAAAGTATTCTCAATTGTTCAATACATAGAGCTCATAGAGACAAAGTGTTCTTATTGTAGTCTTTGTCTTTATTTTGCAGAGCCAAATGAACTCATTAGGCCTTGGACTGTCAATATTCCACCTCAAATGACCCTGATATGTTCTATGATGCGCTGAATTGAAATGCAATTGTAGGGTGATGGAGGTCACAGTGGGTAGCTTGGTCCTTTGAGAAGAGTGCTGTCAAAGAAATACTTGCGTGGTGTGGTCTCACTAAATGAACCATGTTCATCTTTAGGGCAAAACTTTAAAAGTGCTGAAAGCAGGCTCCATTGTAAAAAACACACTAGGAGTGAGTGGGTCTCAGGGATGTTACCCAAGGCCGGGGTGTGTGAAGAATGGCAGACTAGGTGTTTTTACCTAATCTTGTTGAAAGAAAATATAACTAAGAGTTCATTAAACAACAGCAACAGATAAGTATTTCTTTCAGTTTCTCTTTTATTCTCTGTCCTAAACCAAAACCGGTTTAAGAGGAGTTTAAATTGAGATAAGTGAAGTTATGTTTTGGTTTATTTTCACACTATTTTTTCTTTTTTATACAATTACTCCAATTAAGACCACTGTCCTGTACACAACTTCATTCTGATGTCTTCATATGTAAGCCTGGAGAAGGCAAGTTGGAGTGTACGGAAATGAGAAACAATACACACACTCGAATTTGATAATGGATAAATATGATAGTGCAGAAAAAGGTGAGTTAGGGGAAGGACAGTAGAAAAAGAGCAGTGGGCAAGGTCTGGTACCAGCATAAAGATCTGTATCTTGCCTGTTAAAGGAGGTACCTAGAGTCTCTGAGTTTACAAGATGAAAGAGAGTTCTATGCTTTATCCATAAAAATTTAAAAGAATATACTAATTTAAAAAATCTCTATTGCATGCTCAATCTAAAATTGCCAATTCTAGTCTAAATTGGGGATTTTAAGGTTAAAGGCAAATCTAGCTGTGGAATCTCTATAGAAGCCTCTGTAATACTACTGCTCCAGTAAAAGTAACCAAATATGCACTCATAATTTCTATTTAAATCAATTTGATTTATGCATGAGTGTCTGAGGGCAAAATATGCCCCTGTGGAATTTCTCATCAATATATAAAACCAGGTGCTTTCCCAGAAAAACAACTGTAATTTTATCTCTGAGATCCTAATATAGTAATTTTTGTTTAAATGTTTTCCGGAATACTGTTATATTAAAAACATTTTCAGCAGCATCTTTGGGATTAATAATATCTGTCATCTACAAACACCGTACTTTTATTATAAGTGATAAAATACATAGTATTTTCTTGTATATATATATATAGAATTTAATTCAAGATATGTAAGACATTTCTTAAATAGAACTTCAATGAAATAATTGCTTCAACTAGTAGTGAAACAAACATTTAGGGGTGAAACACAACAGCTGTTTAACATCACAGAGCAATATCATTGAATAATTTAGATCACAAATTTGAGAAGAAAGGAATATTTATTCAGGGAAAACTCCAGATGGGATTTAGGAAGACAGATTGTCATTCCAAGTCAATGTTACAATTTTAATCACAGATCCCCCTCCCTTAGTAATTCTTGAAATATTTTTACTCTTTCATAATGTTTTATAAAATGCTAGCTAGCAACATGGTTTTGTCCATTAGGAAATAAATCGCTCTATCATTACAAGACTAGACAACTCTGTCTCTTTTTAACTCAGAAGAGTGCCTTAATTCATGTCAGAAGACATAGGAATGTAAACATAAATATATTGGAGCAGAGTAATCTATTTAACCCAATTTTTTTTTTCTGCAGCAGTGGCTAGTATCAGTTTTATTCATAGCTAATAATAGGTATTAAAAATATCAACAATGAGTAATCTGCAGTCATGGAATAAACCATTAAGAAAATTTAATCCTAATTCCCACCAGTTAGCTGTTGACTTACATTGAGTATGTATCCCATTTCTGCGTTAGATCTCTCTAATGTAAGTGTGAATATTTTCATGAACAGTACAATATCTCTGAAATATGAATGTTTGTGACCATTGAGCATATTTCATATAATCTTTATTTATATTACTGATGACCCTGTAGATACGTGGAACGTGCACTGATTAGAACTTCAGTAAACAGTTTTCTTGCATGCAGAATTTCAGCCTAGTAGGGCATGGTTCAGCCTGATAAGGCTAAAATGAACTTTGACTGTGTTTGAAATTCTAATTGAAACATGCTCTGGAAAATCTGATGGTATATTAGGTCATCAATTAGTGAGACCAATTTTAGAATGTTAAGAGTTTCAGCTCATGCCCAACCTTGCTGCTCTAACAAGAAAATGCATGTTTTTAATCCCAGAACTTCCAGTAACGAAGTCCATCACCAGAAAGCTATTTAAATAAAAGTCTTAAAAGCCTTGGGGCATAGAAAGTTGTTGTGCATTATGGATTCATACAAGAGATGAGAGTAGAAATGGAGCTTTAAATCAGACAGAGAAAAGACAATTGTAGAAAAGTGGCGCACAAAATTTCTGAAACAGGGATCCAAAATAATTTCCAGAAAATTTAAAATACCTTTAAGTATGTATGGCTAAGTGAAAGGAAGAGGAAAGGGGGAAAAAGTTGATAGTCATGGAAGTATGAAAGGAGAATTGAAATATTTAGAAAGTGCACTCAAGGATGTACTAAAGAAATTCTTGGGGCATTTTGAAATCGTGACTTTTCGGGTCATGAAACTGGTCTATACATGAAAGCACTTGAGATTTTTGTGTGTTATGCAATGTTTCACCTCATTAGAAAGAATCTGTTTGGGATTCTCTAAATTCCTTGAGTTTCTCCCTTCATCAAGCTTGTTGGGAGCTGTGTTGGGATCTTGGTGCATTCCACTTCAATCTGTTACACCTTTAGTCCGGAACTTCTGAGGGACTTTGTAGGATCAGGGTCTTACTCTTTGTAAGATCCAAGGTGCTTTTAAAACCTTTTCATGAATGATGTCCTTCAGCAGTAAGTAAATTTAGATATGAATGTCAATTAACATGCGACTTCAGGTACTAATATGATCACTTATCTTATGCTCTATCAATAGAGAGGTTAACTTCATAATACAGATCCATCCCACGTTATACAGCATTACCTCAAAGGTGCTTCATGCCCCAAAGTGCTTACAGTCCAAGATAAGCAGCAACCTGTGAATACAACAGCTGTGGAAGCAGAAGGTAATAGTGAAATTATAATCAGTGAGATAAGCTGCAGTTATAGTTCATAATCCAAAATATAAGATGCTATCTAACACTGTCAGTATCCAGTAATTCATGATGTATGCTCTGTATTTTTATTAAAGTCTTGTAAATATGGACAGTTGTGGGCTGTGGGAATTTTCATCTGCTCCCATTATTGAGTGATATTTTAGTCATCAAAGGAAAAGCAAAAGAGAAGATATTAAATACTCTCTAAAGACACAACAACGGTAGAAGCAACCAATGACGGTTAGAGCTCTGATCGGTTTATGTTTAAAAGACTGCAACTATGACTTGGCTTTATCATTAGAACAAAGCGTGACATGCTGTTACCAAGTAATTGCAAGAGGTGATCAGTTGTATTCTGCACTCTTTTAAAGTTTCTAGGAGTTACCCCTAGATAGATCACAGCAGTTGCTTCTGGGCTATTGCTAGCAAGTTATAAAATGTGAGACATAACCATATCGTAGTAGGGGTGTTGTGGCTTCCTGGATGTCACTAAATAAGAAAAATCAGAACAAACTCCTTTCTGTTAGACAATCAAAAATACAGCTGCTGAGAAGGTGTCTCCTGTACCACAAAGTCTTAAATTTCCATATTCTTGTATATTCAGGCATGGAAATTACCCAGTAATTTATGCAGACAAAGCTGTGAAAGAAGGCCAAGAGGTACTGCTCAAGGGCGTGCTGAACTGCCAGAGGTGATGAGATGTCACAGGGAATGGTTCGACTGCCCCAGCGCTTTGCAGGGTCTCAGTCTTGCTGGTGGGACTTTTGTTGAGGCACTGAGTTATGAGGTAAAAGAGTGTTGGAGGTGATGAGCAGATCAAACTGTGCAGTATGAAGGGGACCAAAAAAAGAATAACAGATCTTTTGCAGAGACCTTGGAGAGGCAGGATCCGAATCCTGTATTGCTTGGAAAGAGGGACAGTTAGAGGCTATTTCTAAATGAAAGGAGGTTTGAGACTACCAGGTTGAAGGACGGAAATTTGTGAGTCTTAGTAATGGAAAGAAGGCTTGTTGTCTGCCTGCATATGTCAGATGTGCATTTACAGATGTGCCTGCAACAAGTAAGGGGGAGTAAACTCCCTCATGGGAGTTATCTGGGTTACCAGACACTGATCCACAGTAGTTACTAGTCTGCAAGTTGCAGGCCTATGATCTCACAAATATGGGGGAATAGATCTTATAGCTGGAGAACAGACAGGTAGAAAGCAGTAAAAGGTGTTAAACCTCCCTGATTGTGAAAAGAAGCTTGAAAGCATGGTATTTTTCCTTAGAATTTATGGTAAGATTATCAGGACCTTGGGCGTAAAGATCAGAGGAAAGACCAACAAGAGCAACCATGGAGGACACCTGCTCCAGATGACCCAATCAAAAAGAAGGCTAGATAAAACTTTCTTTAGACAGATGGAAGAAGAATCACTGGTCTGAGTCAACTATCCTGACATTGACTAGAAGGGAAATCTGAGGCTATTTGCAACGTAAGAGGTTTTCAGAGAGCATCAAAGACTTTTTTTTACGTGGGAGATCAGTGATCTGACTAGAGGAGACACTGCTGGACGTCCTTTTGACCAAAAAGAAAGAAGTTGACATCAGCTTGGCTAAAACAACTGTATTCAGATAAGTGAGCAAGACGAATAACAGAATCACAGCTCTGGACTTCAGTAGAGCAGATTTGGCCTTATTTGGGCAACTAGTTAGCAGGATTCCATGAGAACCTGCTCTAAATTTCAGAGGAGACCAGGGCAAAAGCACATACTGGGACTGGCTGGATAGAAAGCAATCTTAGACAGAAGGACCTGGCAGTCCTGGTAGACAATACATTGAGTATGAGTCAATGGTGTGCTCTTGAAGCAAAGAAAATAAATAGCATTTTGAACTGAATTAACAATGATTTTGTCAGCAGGCTGAGGGAAGTTGCCTCTATTCGCACTCGCAGGACCTCTTTTGAAGTGATGTGTCCAGTTTGGGACTCTGTAGTACAGGAAAAACATGAGCATGCTAGAATGTTTTAAATTAGTTTTTTAGACAAAACTCGTATTTAAATAAAAGACCAACCTAATAGAGTTCAATGATAAGGTTGCACTATTACTTATTGCATGGAAGAAATATATGAGTAGAAATCATGTTATATGTGTTTATAGCCAAAAGATTGTATGTGCACACTCAACTCCCTGTCACTTAGATCACATTTCAAAGCGTCATCTAGCATCTCCACCACACTCACTTCCCTTCTGGATGTTCTGTTGACGGCTACCAGATGTCATTTTGCTCCGGAGTCCAGACTGAAAGTTTCGCAAAGCAGGCTCTCAGGCATCAGGTTTCATAAAATAATCTTAATGGAAGAAGAATTATCCTAGCACAAGGGGAAATCATCACCATGCAGCCACACTGCCTAGCAGGGAATACTCAAAGAAAGTTCACTTCTGCTGTTTTATTTATGGCATAAAAGTGGTTGACATAATAAATCACATGTGAGGCTCTTTATTGGTGTTCACTGCGTGGTCTGGCTGTGGACATGTCTTTACCTCCTCTGAAGCCTAAACCAAACTGCTGCTGCTTTGGTAAAAGTGAGGAATGGGGGATGTGGTACACGCATCTGTCACATGGAATGATTCCAGTGAGGGCCACATAGAATTTAGAGCGGTGTTAGAGGGATTGGAGGACATGAGATACAAGATCTTGAGAGAAGTGAGTTTGTTCAACCTTAAAAATAGAAGGCAAATGGGACATCTTATATTTCTCTGGAAGTGCTTAGTAGGAAGTTGTACAGAAGACAGAGAGAGGCTCTTCTTGGAGATGTACAGCAATAGGATCAGACCTTGTGGAAGCAAGTTGCAACATGGAAAATTATGATTAGATACAAGGAAAAAGTTTTGTACCAAAAAGATAATGAAATATTGGAAAAGGTCTCAGAGTTGTTGTGGAATAACCAACCTTTGTGACATTAAAGCTCAGCAAGATATGAGCAACCTAATCTAACTTCAAAGTCTTCTATAATTGCATGAACCTTAACTGAAACTGTCTAGAGATATGGAAACTGACAGAAGTACACGAAACTTCTATTCTGCAAACATTGACTTCAAGCAATCACTTGTTAAAGTAAAAGCAATTCAAA
The DNA here is from genome assembly GCA_033558185.1 of Dromococcyx pavoninus. Classification (NCBI taxonomy): domain Eukaryota; kingdom Metazoa; phylum Chordata; class Aves; order Cuculiformes; family Neomorphidae; genus Dromococcyx; species Dromococcyx pavoninus. Next base: position 756,645 of record JAUMJL010000191.1, on the reverse strand, counting down.
AGGTTTTGTTTTTTGCAAATAGAGTTTGCTGGCATCCTTCTGATTCAACTATTAACTATGAAAATGTGCTTTGGAAGTAAAATGGATGCATCATACTCTATGTAAACATGAAATGTTTTCAAAAGATTTAAAAAGAAATGTGAGCTTATTTAAATAAACTTGTTAAAGATGAACCAGAGGAGCATGTGTTGCAGTTTTTGATTGGTTTGTGATAAAAAATTGAATTATGGATGGAATAAAACCACATAGAAACTGCTATAACAGGCTAAGTTAATTTTCTAAGAAAAAGAAGTTACTCAGTTCAAAAAGAAGCGCATGGAGGTTATCGACAATAGTAGTATAAATGTGGATGAGAATCTATATTGTTAAGAGCCAAAAAATCTTGGAAAATGTAGAGACAAACAAGAACAGCACATAGAGCAAATACTGAGCACCAGTACAATCTAAGATAATGTCAGGTGTAATGGGAAAATGGAATAATCTGCAATAGATTTTGCCACTTTTCAAAATTTTCAAGCATCATAATCGTATTTGTTTGTGGATAGTACAATGCTAAGGTAACGCCCTTAAGAAGGTAGATAGAGCCATTACACAAATTGAATCAACTACCAGAAATTAAATGAGACATTTAAAATTTTTAAGATGTATGCTAGTGCAGAAGTCAATCCATTGATAAAAGCATTCTGCAAACCTTAATAGAAGAGCTACAGATATTAGAAGGGTAAATAAACTACATGTGAGTGAAAGCTTGTATTCCTTAAAGGCATATGTGTCTTAGCTCTGTGTATAAATAAAAATAGAAAAGATGAATTCTATAATAGTACTAGTGTAGAGGAAAATAATTTTGGGTTGAAAGTACATCTTACTGATATTCTCAATAAAACTATCTTTATCAAATATAAGAATTGAGAAGTGTTTTAGAGAGTGTGTTCCTGGGAATAAGTACGCTGTGAGCATGATAAATGTAGCAAAAAGAATCTAATTTTCATGTTGTGTGGAAAGTTGTCCTTACATAAAAAATGAGATACATAAGCTTGCTTAAACTAAGAATGGCAGGGCAAAGATGAAAAGGAAAGATGTACCCTCTAGAGGGAGGAAAACTTTGCCTTACTAAAAGAATTAAGTGAATATTAAAAATATTGCTACTGTTTGACATGTTATGTTTAGGAGGGCTCTTGGCAGGTGCTCTAAGTAAGAAGACTTCATGTCTGTGTAAATACAAAACTCTCTGTGGGATGCATACTTCCCCCAAAATGCCGTTTGGGTTTTCTGAAGTACTCAAGGTGGGGTCTTCTTATGAAATTTAATATTCTGAAAGATAGTGCTTTATCACCAAGGGTTCCAAGTTGTTTTGGCATGAGTTAGACACAGGAACAGAAGGCATAAGCAACACACCTTCATATATTTATGGCATTATGTGAGTCCTATAGACAAAAAGAGAAAACACCTGTTTCTTAAAGTACTGAACACTATAATAGATATTCACAGCTGATCTGAAAGCTTTTTGGTCGGTGGACTAGTATGTGTATCTATTCATTGCACTGCATACTATTTTATTTTGACAAACCCCAAAATTAAAGTTAGATTGGCCTTGAGGCACTAACACAGTACTAAACTAAGCTGCCTCTAGGTACCTCCAAAAGTAATCTTCTCAAGACACTGTCGTTATGATGTTTTCTTCATTACAAAAAATCACAAAGCCTGTGTGTCAATACCAACAAAGCAAAAAGGGGTCTTTGTCCTTGTTTTATGGGAGTAAAGATGTTCTCAAGACTCACTGAACAGAGTGGAAACACAGACTGTGTTATGGTAAAGACCCTGGCAAACAGGCTAAAGCGGTAATAAGGAGAAAAAATGTCCTAGGTTTGCTTAGGTATAGTGGAAGAAAAAAAGTATTAGGTGTAGTGGAAGAAATAATGTATTCTGTGCTAATGAACCAAAGACAGTCGACCTTACCAGTGCTTATAAATATGTAAGGGGCAGGTGTCAGCAGGATGGGATCAGACTCTTTTCAATAGTACTCAGTGACAGGACAAGGGGAAATGGGCACAGACTGGAACCCAGGAAGTTCCATCTGAACAAGACGAAAAATTCTTTACCGTGAGGGTGACAGGGCACTGGAACAGGCTATTCAGAGAGGATATGAAATGTCCATATCTGGAGATATTCAAAACCTGCTATAAGTGAACTTGGTTTAGCAGGGCAGGTGAACTAGATGATCTCTAGAAGTTCCTTCTAATTCCAACCATTCTATGATTCTGTAATTCTGTGAACCCAGATGATCCCATGGTAAAACACAAGAACAAAGTCTAGCTCTTCTATATGTGACTTACTTCACAAAGTAATATCTACTAGTAAGACAAGTTAGTGGGCACTGCCTGGTGCAGTGTGAGCTGTAGGTCACATTACACTAGAGCAGCTGTGTCACTGTGTGTCTTCTTCATCTCAGCATGTCAGTACTGCAGCGGGTTAGAAGCTGTTGGATATCTACAATACTGTCATTTGCTGTGCATTGAGATAGAAATAATTAGCGTCTAGAAACTCTTTTTTGAAATTAGTTAATTGGTGGCAAGTTGGAGAGAGACTGGATGAAACGACATCTTGTTGCTTTCTAACAAACACACCAAAAGAATGAGGCCTTTAGAAGTTCTCTGGGCTTGACACAGAGTGGTTCCTGAATGCATCTCCCAATTGTTCTGTCACATAAAGTTAGCTTTCTACTGGAAGAAAGGAGCTGAGGGGGTATGTTGAGGCCAGGAACAAAGTGCCATCTCCTGGCGACTTGATTGTCTATGAGAATGCATGAGGGCCTCTCGCATCCTCTTCTCACAAAGTCTTTGAATTCTTGGGCAGGCAGCTTAGGGAAACCCATGAGCTGACACTTCCGATTTCTCATGTGATGTGGAAAGTTATTAGTTATTAGTGCAGTAACTATCGAAACAGATTATGACTTCTAACATGAGCAGGGAAGAGCAATGAATCAGAGACTAGGGCATCAAAACATGCCTGTGGTGCTCACCTCTTGTACTCTATGTTTGTTCCCTCTTTAACTACATTTTAAGGCATGAGCTGAGTCTTTGTGTCATCCATTGAGGCAGTGTTGAGATGCAGCTGTTCACAAGAGTGATGCATTCATAGTAGGATTGCATTGCATCAAGGTAGGAACAGTCAGATATGGTAAAATTTATGGCCACATATAGCTTGCACTGCATAAAACAAAATCAGCTTTTCTTCCTAGTTCATAGAGGTTGTTCTTTCTCTAATTCTCTGATTCGTTTTCCAGGCTAACATCCTGACTTTTACTCAGTTTGGTCTATTGTTGTTTTAGTTAGCTTCCTTCTCTCCCATAACCAGATGAGACATATTTTGGAATCAATAAAAAACTAAGCTTATTAGCCTACCACATTAATAGAAGGAGTAAATTAGTCCTCCAGCTTTTTAAGTATTATGTGAGTAGGGAAAAATACTGTTTGAACTAGTAAGGTGCAAAATGTCACTAGACCACAGTCCTCAAGACAGTAAATCAAACCCACAAACCACAAGGAATCTGACATATCCTTTTGATATAAAACAGTAGTTTGAGGACTCATGCTTCCATATTTCCCCTGGAGCAACTATTTTTATGGGAATTTACTGAAAAAAATTACAAAGATAGTAGGGAAACTGTAAATGACATTTCTCAATGTCGTATATAATATGCTTACATTAGGAATTTGTTCACTTACTTTTACTATCAGAAACCTAGATGTCTCCCACTGTGACTGAACCAGATCCTGTCCCCATTTTCACATACACAATAAGAAGTCTGCGCTTGGAGAGGGTAGTTGGATCAGTTCCCCTAAAGCAGAATTCAGAGAAAACAAGCAGATGGTTAATTCTCACACAACCAGAAAGATTACAGAATCATAGAATGATTTGTTTTGGAAGGGACCTTAAAGATCATATAGTTCTGACCCCCTTGCCACTAGCAGGGACACTTTCCACTAGATCAGGCTTCTCAAAGTCCCATCCAAGCTGTCCTTGGACACCTCCAGGGATGGAGCATACACTAGTTATCTGGTCAACCTGCTCCAGGACAATCTAAGTCTCCCCTCTTTCCTGAAACCATTACCCTCATCCTGTCACTGCACTACCTGATAAGAGCCCCTCCCCAGCTTTCCTGTAGACCCCCTTTAAGGACTGGTAGGGTGCTATAAGGTCTCCCTGGAGCCTGCTCTTCACCAGGCTAAACAAGCCCAGCTCTCTCAGCCTGTCCTCATGGGAGGTGGTCCAATCTTCTGCACCTTCATGGCCCTCCTCTGTTCTTCCTCTAACAGATCCATGTCCTTCCTGTGCTGAGGAGTTCAGAACTGATCACAGTACTTCAGGTGAGGCCTCATGAGAGTGGAGTAGAGGGGGAGAATCACCTCCCTTGACTAGATCTCCATATATATTACTGCTGGATCCTTTGTGTATGATCCACCCCCTTCATTCTTCTACCACTTCTCAACCCAAATTTCTTCTATATGAACCCTTTGTTTTGTGCAATGTCTGAAATTAAACTCAGCTCTAGTAAGGCCATGTCTTACTAAATGAAGCGCCTAGTGTGCTTTTGCAAAATGTTTTAACAGTTGAAATGCACTTGAACATATGAGATGATCAGATATTATACAAATACTCTAGAGTTCACAGAGCATGATAACTGTCATGAAATAGAAAAAGGATCTGACAATTCATATCTGATACTCAGCCTGGAATGTCTTAAAGACTATCCACCTTTCGAAAAGAAATAAAGCATCCATCTATCCTCTCACCTTTGGATCCTTGTAAGTGTGTCAGGTTGGACACTCAAAATAGCCTTTTTTTCAATGTCTTGGCCAGTGTTTTACTTTCTGCATCCAGTTTACTGCAGCTGCAGTAAAAGAGGTCTAATATGCTTACATGTCTGAATAGGGCTTGGTTATATAAAGCCATGTATATTGTGCTAGTAAAAGTTTTCCTGATTGCATGAAGAATAGAGTGGTCAAAGAACAGAATGTTTAAACAATAGGTACCAAGAAATCATTCAAGTGCCATGATGAATATACATGAGATTTTATGTGTGAGGAGGGAGTAATGTTGAGCCTTCTAAGAGCTGTGATATCATGGTGAAAGTATTTATATCAAAATGAAAATTGTTCTGAAAAATTTTGTAATAGGTTTGTGTTTCTGGACCAGACAGAAATGGGAGGAGATATCTTTGGTTTGTGATAATTCCACTTTTGTCATTGACCTTAGTAGAATGGAATATGACTGTGTGAAAGAGAATGGCTATGAACAGTTATAAGGAGGCATTGTTTTACAGGAGCAGTGAACAAGTAAGGCATACATTATTGGGACACTTAATTTAGTATTTATTGTAGAGGAATAGACAGGAAACTTAGTGCTTAAGAAGGATCTCCTCACTGATAGAGTTCTTTTCTCCTTCTTCATTGACTGCTTAAAGACCCAGGCAATATTCTCACATTCAAAATCCCTGATGCAAAGGTTTTAGTGTGATGGCTCTGTGTACAGGAAATAACTTTCAGCCTGCTTGCAGAGGAATGTTTTTGATCTGCTTCTGACACATAAAAATATAACAATATTCACAAATATACCAAACTCAGAAAAAAGACAAATTCAGTATCACATTTGAAATAGATTGTATCTATACTTTGACTATGATCTAGTTTTCAGCCTAGAGCTTGACCTTGATGAAGTCTACTGGCACATTGTCTCTGTATTTTGAATTAAGAACTAGATAAGTCTCAGTGTATGCTCTGTTTCATACATAGATGAAATACCTCATCACCCATGCAGATATCAAGGGCATGACTCAGCTCCAGCTTAAAACAAATATACATGTATTGCTGCTTGTAGGTATCTGTGTACATCTGAGGCTTCATTCAGCTTCCCACACTGTCTGTAATATCCTTGAGAGACTGACTGGTCTTCCATTTACTCCTCCAGCAGACACAAGTCTTTCACAAGGTCTCTGTCATGTCCACCAATCCTCAGTGTATATTTTGGATACCTTAGGACATGTCAAATGGCACAAGAGAGCTTGAACAACTTAACCCAGCTCTACATCTTCACTGGGTGCAGTGAGCTTAAACATTCAGTACAAGAGTAAAAAAAATTACAGTCAAGTGTTCTACTCAGCTACTGAATTTTAGTCTTTAAGTTGGATGAGGTGAATTCCCTGTTTTGTCTCTAAGGTTGTGCTTGTAGCTCAGATCTGAATTCAAATAGAGCACATACAAGACAAGCCATTGTGGTTCTCACTAACAGACATAACCAAGATACCATTACAGAATAACTGAAAGTTTCCAGATGCTACTTTACTTTTTGCATTCAGTTAACTCTGGTGATCACAGGCTGAAGCGTGAATGTAAGCACTTGGTCACTAAGGAGTCAGAACCTGGACAGACAGGGCAGGTGTCAAGTAAATATTAAGCTACCCTTTTCAGTCATCAAAAGAACTTGACTTTCTATTATCTCTTACACAGATAGACCTGACTCCAACCCAACCATGCATCTTATTTAGTGGCCAAAAAAAAATAAAAAAGCCCAGAAAAAATGGTTTTCATTGGCTTATTTTCTAAAATCTGGATCACTTATCCATCTCAGTTACCCCAATTACCCTCACAGCCATTTGTGTATTGAAGAGGAGTGTCTTACTGTAAGGTGAAGTTGTAACAGAGTTGTGATGGACCAAGTCTGTAAATGTTTTGCAATTGAGAATTTTATAAAGACATGAATTAATGTTGAAGTTGCTTGAGAAATTGTCATCAGGATCACAAATAAGTTATAATATTTCCATACCTTAACACAGGTTCCTTCTCTTTCCTTCTTCGCTGTTTATTCATTCCCCGCCCTGCTGCTTCTGCTGATGCAGCTGCATCAGTGGAGCACCATAAACCACATCCTTTATATGACCCAGGTCAAAAGTAAGTCTCCTTTACCTAGAATGGTTTACTGAACACATTTCCAGTCAAGTTATGTCATTATGAGAATGGCCATATGGGATCAAACTACCCTTTAGTCCTGTATCCCACCTCTGGCAAGAGGCAGCAGGCAACAGCTTAAGAACCTCTTGCTCAGCTGAAAATAGTTCTCATTTCCTCTATCAGTTCTTTAAGTACAGGTGTGAAAATGGCAAAACACAGTCTAGAGGTGGAAACAAGACCATGCAGAAAGAGAGGAGCAGAAACATTCATCTGTGTATCACAGCTTTAGCTATTTGGCAATTTGACATACCTAACTTGATGAAAACAGCCAGGTAAATTGTCAGCTATTGCTAGTATTTATTTCAGATTGTTTTTTTATTTGTAAGAATATTTTGTTTAGAGAAAATAAAGACATCCACATGATTTTTTCTTCCGTTAGACTAGAGTCTAGACAGTAAATCATACCTATTCTACAGAAACTCTAGCCAAAATTCCTTCCATTTTTCTATGCAAACGTGCTTCACTCCCTAAAAAAGTGTTAAAGACATTTATAGGCAGGAACACTCTTTGAATGAAAATCTCTAACATTTTTATCAACCTTGAAACATCATGTTTCTGCATGTTAGACCAGAAGTTATGGAATAACAGATTCTGGAAAAGTTAGGAACACAATTTGCAAGGTAACTTCTTCTCAAGGTCATGTGTCAAAGAAAAAGCCAGAGCAATGCGAATGTTATTAAATCATCTGTACTGCAAGCAGTCTTCTAAATATGTATATATACATGCACAGGCTGGCTGCAACCTGAGTGTATTATCATTCATTACCTGCCCATTGGGGACCATTGGGATAGTCTCAGAGAAACGAAGAACAAAAATTGTAATAACACTTCATAACTGTGATGCCAGAAGAACAGTACAAGCCTTGCTGAAAGTGCAAATAACAATTATCTGTTCAGTCTCTAGGGAGTCAGGGGGTAAAACTGATAGAACATCTGAGAAATGCTTCCTGAAGAGATAAAATCATTCAAAAACCTTAAGGAAATTTGCAAGAATGAGATCTTTATGTTTTTGGTTCCATTTTTAGAATCTAAGACAAAAGGTTACATTCAGATCCTGGGTTGAATACGTTATTAATTCAAGGTGGTAGCTTTGCTTTCTTAAAGGCAAAGACTCCCTTGACCCTGTTAAAGGCCAAAGTTTTAACTCCTTGGTTATGTCTGTGAATCCTTCTAAAGGATTCTTTTAAAACCTTCTAAAGACTTCTTTTATAGGAGAACAAGTAAGAGGAAGAAAAAAGGTAAATACGGAAATGCTTTTTCAACTTTGAAAAGTGAGGTCTGTTTTGGATTTCCTGTCATTGAAAAGTCAGTGAGTCCATGAAAAAGAAATATTTCTAATGTGACTTGTCAAAAACATGTAGTACTTTCATCCAACTCTAGCAATTACCATCTACTGAGAAAGGTAACTTGTAAATGCTGTTCTGAGAATTAGTACCTGGTGTGTGTTTCCATTTCTGCCATTGCATAAAGCTGTATGTAAAAATTAATGATGTTTTTCTTTGCTGCAATAAGAATGTGTTCCACATACTGCAAGGAATAGTCCAGATGGAAAGAGCTCATGCTGTCTCTCCAAAGCAAGAGTTCAAAGCATGATATCTTAAATTCATTTCCGAGTGAATTGAATAAGTTCATGGTACTGGAAATTACTGCCATGGAACATTAAAAAGATATGCACTTAAACCAAAAAAACCCCATGGAAATAAATAATAAAAATCATTGAAAAATGCGTTGTCAGGAAGAAGTATTAACATAGATAAGCATACATCACTGGCTGTCAATTCACACCCATGTAAAAACATAATCTTTTTTCTTCTGGTAATTGATGCTGAACGCCAGAGTAACAAGGCTCTCTTGCTTTGCTTGCCATGAATAATGCAACTAATATATTTCCTAAGTGTACAGAAATATGAATTTGTTCAATAAATAGCATAAGTACAAGCACGAGACAAATTAAGAGTTAAAGTTCTGGAATATAAAGCAGCACAGGGACAGCACCTGTTACTAAACTAGCTAACATTTTCTTTCATAGCTTTTCATTATCACATGTTTGAAACATTGCTTTTTTCACTTGCTTTTTCCTATGCTTGGCATTTGCCTTAAGTTCTTATGGATGTAGATTTGAACAGATTGGTAGCAACAAGAGGATGATATGGTCTGCATTTGATGTTTTCTTCCAGGCTAAAGGCTATTATATCGGCAGGCATGAATTCTGAAATTTAACTTTGTGAGCCTAACTTCAGTATCATTTTGTCAGTATGATAACTGGTACTTTAGGTAGCATGTTTTGTTGTTAGAATTGAAAAACTGGAGGAGATGGTGTGAAAGGAAAGGAAAGGAAAGTGCAGGACAACAAAGAATGATTTACCTGCAACTAGAGGGGAATGGGGAAAGAAGTAAAGAAAAAAAAAGATATGGTGGATATTTAACTATAAATGAAAAATGGCCTATGAAAACTGTTTTATTTACCTGCTGGTTTTTTCCATTAAAAATCGCAATAGGATATTTGAGTTAATGCAGTTGTCTCCTGATGTAAATAGAAAGAAATGCTCCATTATTTTAAACTTGCTGCATTGGCCAGTGTTGACTCTTTAAATGCTGAGAGCAATTTTTCTGCTGCTTGAAAGAAACCAATACCTCTTATGTACTTAGCTGTGTGTGTCTAAATTCAGCCTAGAATTGATTTCCTTATAGTTATGTTATAAAATCCTACAAATAAGTTTTTACTGGAAGGAATGTTGACAGGTCCTTAACTAGATAGTCCTATTGAATGCCAATATAATTAGCTGGGCAAATCACACAAACTTTATGGACTGTCATTCATGTCTGGCACTACTCCTATTATCAGGCCCTACTGATTTTGCACCTGTCTCTTCTGTATTCTCCACTGGAGAACGGGAGAGTATTATTGTAGATATTTTGACTTATACAGCTTATAAATTGATTGCCATGGATTGGTGTGAAGTCCCTTCAGAAAAAAAAAAAGCCACATTGCTGTGGTATTAGCCACTTCTATTAATTATTTTTTTTTAACTATCAGTGTATTCAAGCTCCTACTATTTTTGGTAGGAATTAGATCTTCAAAGTTTGTGGATTACCGATATCCACTTTGGGTGTTTTGCTGTTTTTCCTCCTTGTGGCTGACTCTATTATAACAAGTTGTACATGTATAGATAACCAAACCCCCTTCCAGATTAAAGAAATTCCAGCAGAAGACATTTAATGATTTAAGTGTTAACTGTGGTTATTGACCTAGTAGAAAAGACATGAACCTGAAATCAACAAATGTGACGTAATCTGAAACAGAGAATTTCCTCGTATTACATCCAGGAAAATAATGATAATGGCTGCAATGTGAGGAAAGAGACTTGATACCTCTTGAATTATTTTGATTTTGTAATTTGATAATTCTACACCGTAAGTATGATTGGGACAAAACAGAGAATAAGAACAGTTTCCCTAAGAATGTTTTTTGTTATTATAATTGTGGTGGGTATATTTCCCCATCCTTTCTGCAGCTGGGCAAAAAGTTTAGGAAGTCAAAACACATAACCATGTAGGCAAAGATTACCAAATAGACAGCCGATGAGGGCTCCTGCTTAATGGAACAGGTGACGGCAATCACAACAAAATTTATCCTATTTAAGCTTGCAACCTTCCTTGTCTCATTACCTCACCAGTCAAACATTTGACTTTGTCCTGTTTATTGCAGTTACCTATATTTGCCTGGTAGGGTGCTAAAGACACAGAACAGAATTTTGGTCTCTTTCTTTGTATTCTGTAAATGGCATTTATGCAAGGCTTTGTTTACACAATGTAGTGACATTGCATGTGTAAGGTACATATAATCATTTTGCAAAGCCAAACAATTACATTTTAAATTATTTTAACAACCAAATTATGTTAATTCCTCTGTAAATACACTATGGAGTATAACAAGAGAACATTAGCTTTCTAATAGAAAATTAAGCTTTCTTATAGAAATATTTTTTGAAGTATGTAATCTCGATTAAATAACTTTACCCAATTTAAAATTGCACAGAAAGGTTTTAATTCATTAAATATTTCATGTAAGGGGGGATTATTCAATCCTTTTGTCTAAAGTCCCCTGTCTTAATTTTGTCTTAACCTTTCTAGAAATTTCTTTTAATTTGAGCCCTACTCAATTTTATGGAACTCTTTTTCATGGCAGAATGAGCTGTATAGACAGTTAGCTGCTCGTGCAAAATTTTATTCGGTTGAAATGCTGCTCAGTAGGATACCACTTTCTGGATTCTATCTGTTTCTTTAATTTCACATTGTTCCCTAAAAAGCCCTACATTAGTAAGGTTCACCAGACACTTCCCATTCTTCTTCTCTCTGCATGGTTGCTCATGTACAAATTTGGATAATCATTCAGATACATTGTCTTTCTCTTATCTGTCACAGGAGTGAGGCACAGAACTGTAAGATTTATGAAATCTGATTATCTTTATCTTTTTTATTTGGAAATGTCTAATAATAGGACTCCCTTTTTTCTTTCCTTTTTCTCTCTATATATGGCTAGTATAATTGGGTGGAAGACAGTCACATTATCTTCTGATGAGCATTTGTAGATGCTAAGTCCTGAATAAAAGACAGAGGATGATCTTGTTATGTTCATTATGTTTCACAGTGTAATATCCTTGCTGTGTCCTCAGTAAATTCTTCCACCGATCAGAAATTTATTTTATTTTAATAAAAGAGGTGCCAACTTTAAAACTTTTTACTTTATTGGGTCTACATGGATTAGGCACAACACTTTATAGCCATTAAAGCATCATTTGAATCAGTAATAGTGCTTATGAAATAAACTACTCATTTAATAAAAGGAGTATCTGGAAGGAGGAGGAAAGGTGTGTGGGAATATTCACTCTGAGAACAATTCATCTAAATAGATCCAAGGTATTCCCATGCTGGAGTTGAATCTCTTGACAAACTACCTAGACAATACCTATCTTCCCATGAAGATTTTAGCTGTGTCTGAAACCCTCTGAATCCAGTATAGATTATTTGAGTGCTTAAAAAAATGAATGGAGAAGGGACTGGTTTAGGGTTTATTAGTGTTCAGAGTATATTTTCCTCCTTTATGTCTCAAGGTGACTTTCCACTTCAAAACACAGAAAAAGAAGAAAGTGCTAAATCTCACCTTACAATATATAGAATGCTTTGCTTTTAGAAAGTGTGTCTATAATCTGCAAAATCTAAGTCAAAGCAAGACTGTTATCTTTTTCACCTTACATTGTCTCTTTGGAGACTTTGCTGCTGGAAGGAACTGTTAGACCACAGGCTGTGAACTCGCAGATATACAGCTGCATCACCATGGTTTAATGGATTAGCCCTGATGCTGAGCCAAAGTAACAGTTGTGGTGCAAGCTCTTGGACCACCCTAAAAGAGATGTAATGCACTGAAGCTTGAGCTTTATTGAAAGAGGTTTAAGCTAAGTCACATTACCTTCCAAGACGGACAGATTAGCAGCATGCACATAGGAAGCGACCATCCACAAATGCACCTCATTGAGGAGACAGTAACATATTAGGCTCCCATAACTCCTTCATATATTCCTTCAAGCCATAAGCCCTGTCTCCTTTATAATATAAACCATAAAATTTCAACAAAATTTCAGCTCTTGTGCTGGCCCCCCTAGCAATCTCTCCAGGGCAGGAAGAGTCATTTCAACTGCAGCGCTCATCATGTGTCACTGCATCCCCCATGCTAATGAGCTAATTCAGAGCATAATGACATAAACCAGACAGTGTCTGCAAGTTAGGAGGGAGTTATAGTCCATTTTTTTCAGAAAAAGCTTGCTGTAGTCACATTGCATGTCAGCTCCATCCTTCAGTCTGCTTTCTAGTAAACTCTGAACAAAGTGGCTTAAATAAGACATATTTGGCACAGAGATAAAGCATAAACCTTATTTTTTTAATAAGGTTCATGGTAATAAATAGTTCTGTAATGGAGTGATGCCTTAAACATCTGCCTGCTGAGAGAAAGTCTGTTCTTTTAGGTCAACCCCTTATTAGAAACAAGAAAATACACTTGGGAGAATATGTTATAAATTATTTGATAGGGAAAGACAGTAGAATTCGCATCTTATTACTTCTCGATGAATATACAGAATCTTATTCTTAAGAAGGCACAAAACTGTAAGTGAGTTTTTTGTGTTAGTCGGTCCTTCACAATGTCATTCCCCCATTCAGACTGCTTAATTGCTCATAAGATGAGCACTTTGTGTCCTGGTGTGGTTTGCTGGCTCTCCCTGACTGGCTTGGTTGTTACAATAGCATCAAGAGCAGGGACCTGCAAGTAACACTTTGACCATATTGTGCATGACAGCCTGAAAGTTTGCAGTGCCTGCATCACTAGGAATATATTCTTTATTCATGAGTACAAACAGAATTGCTAGCTTTCCAGCAAGATTTTTCTGTAATAATTGATGCTACCTCCCTGTTGCAATATAACTATGCCTGCATCTGCAGCTGAAGTTAGATGAGTTGCTCCTCAGTCAGAGTGACCTGTTATACTCTGAATTTGCAAGGCTCCACTTCCAGGGTACTGCCTGGTGATAAATTTTTCATTCACCACTGATGCTGGAAACACCTCTCAACAAAAAAAGCAGCCTCTGCAATTACAGGGTATTTCATGAAACATGAGTGGACATTATAGATTTTGTCTGAATTATATGCTAAAAAACCTGTACATGTAATATTCTTAAAGGAAATTTAAATTTTTCCTCAAATAAATACATATATATTCCCTAATGCGCGTATTAATTTCAAAAGACTGATACAATGGAATTCTGTATCCCATCTTTTATATTGACAAGCTGGAGCATTCATATTTGCATTGTTTGATATTTTGCTACAGCCCTATCCTAGCACGAACTAGAACTACAAACATCATTGCTTGTGGCCTCTGAAATACGTATGATGACCCTACTAAAGGAGAGTTGAGGGGTTACTCTTTCCTTACATTTTTGTTTGCATTGTTTTCAGACACAGGGTTACAATATGGCTATTTGGAATGGAAAAGCAGAGCTTTGAGAAGAACTGATCATATAGATAGAAACATAAGGTCAGATTGAAACTGCTGCTCAGAGCCTTCAAAATTCAAGTTACTTTAAATAGGTGATTCTTATTGTATGTGTTAACCTCAAGGGGCAATTGTTGGATAATACAACTGAAATCAGTAGCATATAATAGGAAAAATATGTTTAGCAAACAGCATGTATCTGAGAAAGCAGGGTGTCTCATACGACCTCCAGGCCTCTCCTCTGTGTGTTTGGGCAGAAGACAAAACATCCAAGTACTCACGTAGATGTATTAGCATAGATTCAGTCCAAGACTGTAGAGCAAGAGAAAGAATAACTTTCATATACTACTTGCTTGTGTCTTCAAAATGTAGCAAGTGTCTAATTTGTTAAAGGAGGGGAAGAAAACCACCTTGTGTAATTGGTGATTTTGATGTCTTTCTATGTCAAGGTGACCTATTTAGCGGATGAGGGAAAGCCTGTGGATGTTGTATACCTAGACATTAGGAAAAGTTTGACACCGTTTCCCACAGCACCCTCCTGGAGTAACTGGCTGCTCATGGCTTGAATGGCAGTACTCTCCCCTGGGTATAATCCTGACTGGATGGTTGGGCTCAAAGAGTTATGGTGAAATTGAGTTAAATCCAGTTGGCAACTGGTCACAAGCAGTGTTCCCCTAGGTCTTAGAGTTGAGGCTAGTTCAGTTTAATATCTTTATCAATGATCTGGACGAGGGACTTGAGTCTACCCTTAGTGAATTCACAGATGACACCAAGTTGTGCAGGAGTCTTGATCTGCTTGAGGAAAGGAAGGCTGTACAGAGGGATCTGATCAGGCTGGATCTATGGGCTGAGGGCAGCTGCATGGTGTCTGATCCTGCACTTGGACCACAACAACAACATGCAATGCTTCAGAGTGGCAGGAAAGCTGCGCAACAGAAAAGGACCTGGAAGTGCTGGTCAACAGCTGGATGACTATGAGCCAGCAGTGTGTCCAGGTGACTATGAAGGCCAAGAGCATTCTGGTTTGTATCAGAAATAGTGATCACTAGGGAATCAATCGTCCCACCATAATATCAGGAAATACTACTTCACTGAAAGCATTGTCAGGCACTGGAACAGGCTGCTCAGGAAAGTGGTGGAGTCATCATCCCTTGTGGTAGTTAAAGGGCATATAGATGTGGCACTGAGAGATATGGTTTAGTGGTGGACTTGGCAATGTTAGGTTTACAGTTGGACTTGATAACCTTAAAGGCTTTTTCTAGCCTATAGGATTTTGTGATTCTGTGAAATACTGTCATTTAAAATGTGTTTGAGCACCATTCCAAATGCTGAAGAAGAATCCACTAGGTATTGTTACAATGTGCAAACCCTTGCACAGATGATGTCGTCGAGTTTTGCTTGACACATCTACTTCCAGGCCTCTGGTAGAGATTTTTAAATTGATTTACAGAGATCACTTTTGTAATAAATTTTTTCATTCCATGTTCACAATGGAGAGCAACTGCTTCTGGCTTTCACAACACAAAGGACATAACCGTGTATTTAGTGGGTGATGTTAGCAGGAGTGAAGTTTCTAACTTTCTTGAGATTTGTTGTCCGTCTGGGTCTTGTCTTTCAGAAGGCCTTATTCTTGCCCCTTTTCTTTCTTCTGCCTCAATATTCGTATTGTGGCATGGTACCTAAAGGCTGAGCAAATGTGGTTACATGGTGAACTGTATTCAGTTCTGAAGATGGTCTAAACCTGCAGATCACTATGTTCAGTAGCCATTTGCACCTTTCCTTAATATTTATGGTAAACTTTACAGTCACTATAGCAAGGCAGATAGCAATAAATCTATTAAACACTGCTTCAACAAAGTGGAAATTGAAAACAAATGGAGACACATTTCTCCATGGATATCTGAATTTCAGAAAGTACAGATTCTGGATCGCAAAAAAAGTAACAGCAAAAAACCTGGATAGTCTTGAGGTTACTTTGGCCTGATCAGAAGATAATTTCACCAGAAGAAAACATAACTGAAAAAAAAAGCATCAATTTTGTTGCAAAAAGAAACTCTAGCAGATACCTGGTGACCTAGAGGAATACACTTTATAACTGCAGTTCCTGAGATTTGAGGTTTTACACTACTTTCTGCTCAGCAGCATGAGCTACTGTCTATACAGGATTTCTGACTTTATCCCCAGGTGCCAAAATTCACTTGAGATGCATTTTCTACTAAAAGCAGATTCGTAAGACTTACACACTCTTTGCATGAGAGACCAGATTTGGCACATAAGCTGGCATACCTCTATCCATGTTAAAACCAAACCAAACCAAACCAACCAAACAAACAAACAAAAAAGCAAAATCATGCTGAGACGATGACGAAGGCTCTACTTTACAGCACAGCAACTAGTGGCTGTGCTGGGATAATAATTGAAAATGTGGGGATCCTGAAATTTGCTCTTTGCATCTTGTGAACTTAAAACTTTGGTGAGAACTACTCAGACCTTGACTGTTATGTGCTGCGAGCATCTACATGGGTAAGGAATGTATCCAAGACAGTGAAAACTGCCAGCCTGAGGGCAGGTGATGGAGAACTAAGGCAGGTCAGGGCATTTAAAAATATAGTTCCATTCAGTCTGCAGTCTCCCCATGTACAACACAGATCACACCTGTGATTTCTAAACGGGGGCTTAAAGGTTGTTTTTCAGTGGGCTGCTTGTAAGCTGGTTTTACAGTATAAAAATTTTCTGAATCTTACAAGGAAGAAGCAGTGGGCATGCAGTAACAGGGAGGAACAGAACTGTGATTGAGTCACTGTCATATCCTCAGGAAACTCTGCTGTAAATGCTGCTCCATAGCCTGGTGCTTTAATGAAACTAAGGTTGGAAGTAAAAAGCTGTTAATGTATTTTATAGCTTCACATGCTCATTTCCAACAAAAATAAACTTCGTAAGACTTTTTCCCAAAGATCACAGCATACACAGACGACTTGTGACTTGACTGTGTGTTTACATATTCCCCTGCCCTTCTAATTGCAGAACAAGCCTGTGCAGGGATTGAGGGGAAAGAATGATATTCATGTTCTTCATTACTCACTCGTAGCTTCACCTTCTGTGAGTTATGACTCATTTTCTCACTCCTGGGACATCTCTCATATAAACTGATCATACAATAATTCACCAGAGGGGTGAAAAATTAACTTGTCTTCTTAATACCGAAGTTAAGAAAACAGGCTAATATTTCATTTCCCTAGAAGAAACAAATGTAATAGGAGCAGGCAGGTCACACTCCAGAGTGCAGCCCAAGTGGCAACATACCTCAGCTAAACCAAGGGACTGGTGATAGAAAACCAGGCTGAGTTTGCTGCATACTCCTGATTTCCCTCTACACGTATTTTTTTTTTACCCCATGTTATTTTTTTCCTCCCCTCTTTCCCCATACTTTTAGAAGTTACTTGGCTGTGGCAGTACTGTAAACTGAAGCCTCTTTCCAAGCGTGTGTGTATAGAACATGTAGTCATTTGGCACCGCAAAGGCCCCACAAGAGACATCGTTTCTGCAGTGGAGACAGGTGCTCCATATTTGTTTTATTTTTTCTTTCTCTAATGTCTTGCATCATTCACCATGGGAGGAAGACGTTCGATTGACCTGCTGTTGCTTTAAGATGACAAATTAATTTCATGTCAGCTTCCAAACAGCCTGCTAACAGTAATCACCAGGGACACCTTCAGCCAGCATAGAAGAGACATTTAACTCTTATCAGAAAGGTAGAAGTTTCTGAATCATATTGCTAAGCCATCCAAATTCCCGTGGCTCCATGCTCCACATTGCCAGAGAGTATGCCTGGCATTTGAACTCAGCCCTGCTAAAAGTTTAGATTAGCTTCCGAGATTCCACAAAGGGGAAATTAAATAATGAGACTTCAATGTGAATGCATATAGCCTTGTCTCTTCTTATTTATTATATGCTCTCTCTGGCACGATTGCATCCAGTGAGAAAAGTCTTGCTTCTTCACACCGAGGATTGCTGTGACAGAGAAACACCACTCACCAGCACAAACCCATTAAGTTTTCATTAGACCCTCTTGCCCTCTTTTTCATCTTTCTTGTCTCCTGCCTTCCTTGTTCTCTTTTATATTCTCACTTATTCCTTTCTGGTAATTCTTCATTGCTCTAAAGCCACTGTGAGTACCTTGCTTCACCTTTGTCTTGCCAATCAGTTTGTTGCCCATTTCAAACCACTTTCACAGGCAATGACCACTGGAGGTTGTGGTCTGTCATGTCAAATCCTGACTGCTGGGATGGCTTGAAAGGTAGCAGAGTGTAACAGTGAGCTGATGCTGGAAGATGTTTGTGCCTTTATTTACCCGTATATCTATGTATATATATGAAAATACAGGTGAAAGTACTGTTTTTACAAACAAACAAAATTGTTTCCCTGAGGTTTGGGGTTTTTTTAAAATATGTGTAGGAATTCTTATGCAAAATAAATGATATCAAATAATGCAGGTGCTTCCTACTGCCATTTTAAACGTATCATTAATAAAATTTCCATAACACAGAGCCCCAGTAGGACCCAGAGACCCTTACATGGATTTTGGCCACATTGTGCTGTTCAAACATAGAAAAAGACATTGTGACTGAGAAAGGTGCAGTCATATGTTCAATCCCCATTGTTCAGGATTTATTATACAACTGTCACGGCTATTGTATGGTATGTGCAGTGCACACTGATCTCCTGGGTAGAGCATAACATCTGTTTGTCAACATAGAGCAATAATGAACTGTCACAGAGATGTAAATGGAAAGAAAAACCTCATTCAGCTCACACTGCAAGGGAAATGTAGGTCAGTGGAATATCATTAATGAAATTAGAATTTATCTAGGACACCAGGACTAATGAAACTCTTCTCAGACAAGTGCTATAGCAACATTAATGACCACGGGTTGTCATGATGCTCATTCCTGCCTCTATTTTGAGAAGCTACTTTTCATCACTGGAAGGTTCCAGTTGAGTATTGGGCTATATTTTTTGATTCATTTCCTTTTTACCAAATTACAGCTTTCTTCCATCTTCCAGCTGCCTTCCATGCATAAGCTGCCCAGACCTGAGACTTCTTGGCTGGATGTTATCTAACAGGATCACAACCCTGCTATGAATGACCTATATTTGGCTTGCTATCCAGCGTTTAATTTTGAGCAGTAAAAGTTAATTTTATTTTGTGTTGAAAGAACATACGGGTTCATTGTGAGTGAGAATGGTTTGAGTGCTCTGTTGAAGCTGGATATTTTTAGGTGTGTGTAAGATCAAAGCTCTGATATCTCTTGGTTCAGTAATGACTGTACCAATATGTAACAGCAAAAGAATATTTTTCCAAGTACCCATTCAGAGCATTTTTATTACATTTTAAAGCTTCCTTTGACATTTTTGTGCCATATACAGCTCTTTAGTGCAACATTAGCTAATGTGAAGTATGCCAAGCCCATTTAAGCACAGAATGTGTAGATATGGAATAAAACAAGTTTTTTCAAGTGACAGAAATCTTCAAAGTTTCCAGAGGCTGAGCTTAGATAAACCTTATTAAAACATGATAACTGTTGAATTACGGTTCAGATTTTCTCGAGCAGTTTTTGGTAAAACTTGTTTCTCAGAATTCTGAAACACTAGTTAAGGGTATTTCACATATTAATTTGTTCTGTCTACTTCAAGTCCTGGCCTCAAGTCAATAGAAATGCATCCAAGCTGTCAAGTTTACATCCAGGCTTTGCCAGAGTGTGAAGTTGTTTGTCTCTAGAGCTCTGGAGCCAGCTAACATCTACGCACTTACAAAAATTAATTCAAATTAATTGGAGGTGTGAACTTAGAGCATCACAATTCAAGTATCTTAAAACCCCATGTGGAAACTCTTATTCATATGTAAAGTGTCCTCAGTTATGAATATAATCTTACTCCAAGATGAGCTATATCTAAATTCACAACTAAGATCTAGTATCATCTTTTAAAGCAGAAACTGTTGACAAGGAAATTTCACAGGTGCATCAAATAAGTGATAAACAAACTACTTCAGCTTTAGGACTGGTTTGGTTGTCATAAAGTTGTAAAAAAACATCTCGATCTTTATCCAGTCAAGGAATTTTCAGCTACTTCAAGGGAGGTAAAATAAAGGCCATGTTTTAGCGCTCATTGATGTTCACACTTTTAATTTGAAATGGTTTGAAATAGCAGAGCTATGTTATGCATCTAATAAATTTGAAATTAATTAATTTTCAGTAGGAAGTGTGGACTTTTTCCATCTAAATTACTAAAAGATCCCAAACTATAATAAAAAAGTAATAATTTCACCATTCTTTCAGTGCAACTGTTATATCTTTCAAATCACAGACTATCAGTCTGACTAGTTTATCACCAATTCTGTTCGTCCCTCATGTCATGAACACCTGAGCTGGATCTTTTTGTGTACTTTGTTCTGAATGCTCTCTCAATTGCACATTTGCTGGTAACAATAAACTTTTAGCCTGGAGTCTCAGCTTTGTCTCTAGACTGGAAGTCCCAGGTATGATTTTATGGTACAGATTTCCTGTCTAGTGTAGCAACTCTCAGTGATCCTCTGGGAAAATTGAGGGGAACAGAGGCTTTTCACCCTTATCCTACTTTTTTTTTTTTCATCTCTCCCCTGTTTCATATGTCTCAGTCCCACTGAGAGAGTTACCCCTCTCACTCACATAAAGAAACAAACATATAAATTAAATAAATAACAAAAAAATGAGGTATCTTATACCAATAGTTCTTGGAGTAGTAGATCTCATGAGTTCGCTCCAAGGGCAGTATGGCTGGGGAAAGACTGCTGTTAAACAACATCACATTTTGCATGATGTCTGCATATCTCAAACTATTAAACATTATAGATATTCATACCTTCTCCATGACATTCCATATTTTAGAGTTTTATACCATTCTTTCATCTCAATGGTGTCTCTTCTAACACCTCTCTTCCAGTTGATGAGCAAGGAACACCAACTCTCTCTACAGGTAACTACTGTGAGAGCTGTGTGCTGAGTTGCAAACATAGCACCTACTTATGCTGATAGTTCTAGAGGATAATAAGTCTCACTGCAATCCCTAGTAAGATGTGAGCTTGTAATAAGAAATAAAACCAGTGAGCATACAGATAAGTATTACCTGTTGGGAAAGAATTAACACAGCTTTGGTACAGGGAGTTCACACTGGAGTTTTACCACAAATTTGTAAGTACCTCAGTAAAAAGGATAGAGTGATCATACTGTATTCAGATTCAGGAAAAAAATCCTTTGGTAAGACTTTGTACAAATGTTTTAAAGAAAGTAGGTTTCTCTGGGAATTGAGGAAAGAGTTTCTGAAAGCTAAGTAAAGCACAGGAAGGAAAGGGTTATTAGTTGCTTTTGGTGATGGAGAAGAGTCAGCACTGAGATACCCCCAGGACTGTTATAAGAATCAGTTTTATTTTACATTGTCATCAATGCCCTTGAGAAAGAAAAGAACAATGAGATCTTTATGCCTACAAATTATATTAAGCTCTATCAGGTAGTCAAATGATGCAGCTTTAATGAGGAACTGCAGAAAAACCTAACAAAACTGACTAAAGGAGTTGAAAGTTGACGGATGAGCTCCAGTGTAAAAAAATACAAGGTAATGAATTAATCTAGGGAAAACAATTTGGTGCACAGAAACATGATGCTGAACCCAGAAAAGACAGTTGCAAGAAGATGATCTTGGAATCACTATTGATGTTTCCTTGAAATAACAATTTCAACATGTAGAGACATGAAAAAGTTAATAAAATTTTCTGTGTCATCAGGAGGGCATTTTTTCACTGCTTTATAAAGCTGGTGTGAACCCACATTGAGGCAACTACAATGATTACAGGCCTCAAGTGGCTTCTTGAAGTCATGAAGACAGCAAGTAAAGTGAATTTAGAAGTGCCACAATCTAGCAATACGAGAACCAGTGGACATTTAACCAAGGCAAGCAGAAAATGCATTTCACATAGATAAAAGTCCTTCTTGAATCCCTGGTGAGGAAGTTACTGCAACTTTCTTCATGGGAGGTAGTAGAGGCAGACAGCAGCAGCAGGATCAAAAAGGGACTGTACAAATTGACATAAAGTCCATGAACAGATGCTAAGGGGAATAAGCATAGATACACCTTTCAGCTTTCCTACTTTAGCAACTGCATGTGCCTGGTAAGCATAGGGGAAACGAAGTGCCATGAGTGGTCAAGTTTGTGTGCTCTCTTTTTCAGCATCATTTGTCACTCATCAAGTTCCTTCATCAAAGATGTTTTAAAAAATTAAGTCATCAGAATATTAAAAGCAGTAAGTATAACTATATATCTATAGAGTACATATTTGTACGAGAGAAGATTGCTGGCTCCCCACCTGTATCAGCACATAACCTGTCGAGATGCCTCATGAAGTCCACTACCTTTGAACCAAGGTCTTCTTGGACACCACACAGCTACCTTAAAGTGTGGACATTGACAAAACCTAACTCTGTCACTGTCTGCATCTTCCTACCCTGGAAAGCCTCCAATGTCATCTTTTCCTCTCCTCAGTAGGAGATTACTCTGCCCTCACTGTCCTCAATTTCATACTTGAGTACTTCTGCAACTCTTGGTGTGAATACCATCTGGCCCTGGTGATGCAACATTGTTAATTTTATTGATTAAATATTAAAAAATTTCTACTTATACTCTAATTTGAAACAGATCTTTGATTGCACCTCTTTTTAAGGCAAATTTCTGATGTGAAGATCTTCTTACACGTATCAACACTGATCATGAAGATTTATTTTTTCTATAACCCAATTATCTCTGTATGGTCCTTTGCTTCTTGATCATATCTCAGTTCTACAAACTCTCTAGCAGTTTTCCTTTTTCTGGAACTAGGGAAAAAGTTTTCAGTTGTACGGTTTTAGCAATATGTTCTTCAAAATGATTTTTTTTCTTTTGTCCCTCTGTATTATACTTTTATATTTAACTAGTTATCTTCTGTTACCCTCTTTTGGAATGTTTCATTCATCTTTCTAGAGGGATATCTTTTCAGTTCAAATAGTTTTTTTCCACCGTGCTTTTTTAACCATATCATCTTCTGGGTTTTGGTCCTTTTTTTTCCTTGTTCTTTTTTTTTTTTCAGTCTTTCTAGTCTTTTTGATGGGTTAGCCCTTTCACAACAGTCTCTACAATTCACCCCCAACCATGATGTAAGAGGATAAAAATCCCACATCCAAAATAGTGTCTGCAGTCTGACACAGATACATATAAAATGCCTCCAATTTCAAACAGAACTCAGAGGCCGTAAAGAAATTCCCTGCTGAGCTTTTAAAATTATTCTCACACTTGCCTTACTATGGAAATCATCTTCCAGGGACCAAAATTAAACAGTAATAAGTTCCCTTTTTAGTTGTTTAGATATTTGATAGAGATTCTGTTTCTATAAATACACACCACAATTTCTTAAAATTTATTCCATTGCTTATTTAACAACTTTAATTTTCACTGAGTGTAGGGCTTAAAATGCTAGTACATGTTGTGTTAATCTGAATCAATTTTAAGAATAACTCGATCTGCTGTATTTGCTTGCTTTTTAGTTTGGCTTTCCCAGTGTAGGTTGAAACCTGCCCTTGAAAGTGTGTGTGTGTCTTCCGTTAATATCAATAGGATCCATGTGTGTGCGCCGAAGGACTAAATACCAAGCTTACCCCCCAAGCACTTCCCCCATAATGACTGAGTGTCCTATTACAAAGTCATTCTTTAATTACCATTTTTAACACAAACTTTAATATAGTCTAACTGATGATACAATTAATTCTCTGAAGTAAGTGTCATTGGATAGTAATTGGAAATATTTTTATGCACTTTCCACAGTCAAACTGCTTTAAAAAGATTTGCTTATTTTTTCTTATAGCATTTTCTGGTCTGCACTGGTGTAGCTACGTGAAAATTTCCAAATTTTATATTTTAATACTTACCTACAGCTAGAGCTCCAGAAGTATGGCAGAATACATAATTTTACATTGCCTGTAACTTTTTCCTGATTGAACTTGGTTTTGCCTCTTTGTGTTTTACAGAGCTACACTACAGCCACATCTGTGTTTTTGTTCTGAATTGGATTCCTTCACAACCACAAACACTGCTTGTAATTAAATGCATAGAACCTGCTGCTTTAATTGAATTCAGTCCAATTTGTCACTTCAAACTTCGGAAAATTATGTGTAAGGAAAGATTTACTTGCCAGTTTCATTCAGCTAAAGTTGATGGAAAACCTTTTGATCACTCAGCCATTAAACACATTTCAGATTTGTGCCAAGCTAATTGCTTGAGCTTGCTGGAGTTTATTTGTATTTAAAACAATTTGAGTTGATATTTTCCAGGGCTGTACAAACCATTATCTTTGCATGCACTTGTGTTTTCTTATTTAAGAGTTTTGGAGGTCTGAATCTGCTCTTACACACTCACTGAGGTAGATCAAGGAAAACTCTGTTCTCTTTAGGAAAACAAGGGGAGAAATGGTGCAGTAGTGAGTGTCAACCCAAATTTGTATGTCTATCTGTTAACTGGTGCAATCAGAAAGTGACAGAACCACAGCAATGTTTATTCGTTGCAGTGCACCTGCTTCTTGTGTTGACAATAAATCTAATGGTGCCTCAGCAGCTGAAGTGAGGACATGCCCTTTGGGATCTTGCTGGACCAGGGTGGAAGCACCCACTGGGAGCACAGCTGTAGGTTACTAATAACAAGTCCTCCTGCTTCAAGAGGTCATGATCAGCATTTTTGCTGCCTTGCTTCTAAGAAATGCAGTGGAGTTTTTTTAATCCCTGCATAAAACCAGTAACAGGAACTGCAAATTGGTTTTACTTTAGTCTTATTACTTTAAGTAAAGGAAAAGCCTATGTTAAATTCAAAGTGCAGGGCACACAGTCTTCATCTTTAAGACATTGTTACAGGTCATGCAATGCCAACTTAGGGATATTTTGTCAAAGAGCATAAAAGAAATTTGTGTTGTCAGGCCAGTTCCTTGAAGAAAGACAGTCACAAAATAAAAGTTTAATACTTACACTGTGTAGATCTTCTAAGCAGAGAGTACCTTCTGGACATTGTGGAAATGCATACATATGTCCCCAGGTTGAAATACAGAGGTGTGAAATGTTTTTACAAGAGAAGGAGATGGATAAGACAGTCATTATTGGTCCACAGATTTTCATTAGATACATTTTTGAAAGTAAGTGTCAGAAACCACCATCACTTACTTAAATTTCAAGGATGCAGATCTCATCTGGTTCTTATCTGGTAGTGAGCCACAAGTCATAAAAGAAATTAGAAAAATTAAACTATCACTGAATTCCCTTAGAATAACTGATTTGCATATGCAGAGACTGAGAAAATCATTGGTCTAGTGATGTAGGAAATACAAGTCCAGCCCTCCTCTTCCTAAACAGGCACGTGTGGATTTTAGCTGGTCATTGGATTTCTCTGTCATATCCTCTCTTATTTGTAGAAGGGAAATAATACCTCTTCCTTACCTTGAAATTTAATTCACAGCATATCAAGACGTCATGGAAAATTTCTGAGGTATTTTGGTATCTCAGTGTCTTGATAATGCATAAGGTGATTCAGACGGGTCACGTAAACACCTTTCAGCTCAAAATTCTCTTTCCATCTAAAGTTGACAGCAGCAATACAGATTAGGGCTCTGAAGTTCAATAGGAGATGTTGTCTCAACCTACTTCACTTGTAAAGTCGTTTGCTCTCTAGTAAAAGGTAGGTTGATATGAAAGCACATTGATAGACACATCAGATCTCAGTTACTCAGCCACTGAACTGGCAATCTTCCCCTGACCCTTAAAAATTCAGCATAAAGATGTCATGTAAAGAGAAAGATAATTCTTGGCAGTGACATTTCTGTGATTCCCTTTTCCTCCCTTGATTAAGTATGAAGACGTTTCATTAGAATTGCAAGTAGTCATCCTTTGGCATAAATATTCTCCAGAGCTGTTCTCTATGTTTGGGAATTTGTGTAGTGCAACAGGCTTATAGGAGTGCCACAAACCTACCAGTTTTTGACAGAGTTCCTTAAATTTGTTAGAAAATTTGCAGTAGTTTTTAGATTGGACATGCATACCCAGAGGCCTTTGCAGATATCTCCTTTCATTTATTTTTATGGCTGTAAGGGAACAAATAACACAAGAATGAATTTTGTGTATTGTTTCAGGCTGGTATCTACATTGTGTTCTCATTAAGGTTTCCTTTATATTATTTAAGATTTCCTGGGCACGATCTCTTAGGATACGCTTGACCTAGAGCACATTGCTTAGAAGTGAAGTTTTGAGCACTTAACTACTATCACAACAGTTGTCTAAATTACCATAGCGGAATAAAAAGCCTAAAAACAAGCTCCAAAAGCAATTGTGTTTTGAACACAGGGAAGCATCTGGTAAAATGTTCTTAACAATATTTGCATTTTAACTAAATAAGCAAGTGTTTACTAGGCACAAGAGAAGGAAAATAAAATTCTGGCTGCATCCTAGCTTAGCAGTCAACTCAAATCGGTGAAGATAAAATAAAAATATCATGGTCTGGGAGACTTGCAAAAAAAAAAAAAGACTCTCGTAGTTTTTTTTCTCATTCCTCTAAATATTTCACAGTTTCAAAACTGCCCTTGTCAGGCTTTCTCAATGTCCTACTTGTTCTTTTTCTGTTCATCTTCTACTATCCCTTATACAAAATCCACATCAACAAACTAGGAAATTTATTTTCTTACAGTCTAAGTGCATTTACATGCACCTACATGTCTGGACCTCCTTTACACTTATCTTGGTGCAGTTCTGCTCTTAGCCATTGTGGTAAACCTGTTTTGGCAGGAGAGCTGGTATCTCATCTACTCAGAACACCTCTAGATAGTCCCCTGGTTAAAATGCTCATCTGTCTGCTCAGTAATCCTACTCTTAAAATTGTAACTGTATCTTGTACTTACAAAGTTACAACAGGGAGTTTGATTAAAAATAGTAGTTTTGAAAATACTGTCTAAGATCTGTGAAGTCTAAGCACTTAGATGAGTTTACTGGCACATCAGTTAAAGCACATATCCTGGAGGATTCTCTGTTATGAGCAGAAACATATTCTCATGGAAGGTCTTGCTAGAGGAGTAAGCATTGATTTTGGAATGTGACTTGTTTATCTTCTCCAGCAGTAAATGTGGCTCAGAGCTAAATAAGATGGGTCTGTAGCTATGTAGCCCCTACATGACACAGGAGTCGGCCCCTTTGTGTATTGAAGTGGAAGGACTAGTCCAAGTACACCACAACCACAGCCTTTCCATTGTCCATTAAATGGGTAACTTTGTCATAGAAGTTTGTCAGCAAATTTGCAGATGATACCAAGCTGGGAGGAAGGGTTGATCTGTTAGAGGGTAGGACGGCCCTGCAGAGGGACCTGGACAGATTGGAGAGATGGGCTGATTCTAATGGGATGATGTTTAATAAGTCCAAATGTCGGGTACTTCATTTTGGACACAACAATCCCATGCAGAGCTACAGACTGGGGCTAGAGTGGCTGGAGAGTAGTCAGACAGAAAAGGACCTGGGAGTGCTGGTTGACAGGAAGCTCAACATGAGCCAGCAGTGTGCCCAGGTGGCCAAGAAGGCCAATGGCATTTTGGCCTGCATCAGGAATAGTGTAGTGAGCAGGACCAGAGAAGTTATCATCCCCCTGTACTCGGCACTGGTCAGGCCTCATCTGGAATATTGTGTACAGTTCTGGGCCCCCCAGTTTGGGAAAGATGTTAGGATACTGGAATGTGTTCAGAGGAGGGCAACAAAGATGGTGAAGGGGCTGGAGCACAAGCCTTATGAGGAGCGACTGAGCGAGTTGGGGCTGTTTAGTCTAAAGAATAGGAGGCTCAGGGGAGACCTCATTGCTCTCTACAACTACCTAAAAGGAGGTTGTAGTCGGGCAGGGGTTGGTCTCTTCTCTCAGGTGACCAGTGACAGAACTAGAGGGCATGGACTCAAGCTTCGTCAGGGAAAGTTTAGGCTTGATGTGAGGAAGAAGTTCTTCACTGAAAGGGTGATCGGCCATTGGAATGCGCTGCCCAGGGAGGTGGTGGAGTCGCCGACCCTGGAGGT
This sequence comes from Dromococcyx pavoninus, assembly GCA_033558185.1. Classification (NCBI taxonomy): domain Eukaryota; kingdom Metazoa; phylum Chordata; class Aves; order Cuculiformes; family Neomorphidae; genus Dromococcyx; species Dromococcyx pavoninus. Next base: position 728,450 of record JAUMJL010000191.1, on the reverse strand, counting down.
GTTTAAGGGGAGATTGGATGTGGCACTGAGTGCCATGGTTTAGTTGATGGTTGGTGTTAGTGTTGGGTTATAGGTTGGACTTGATGATCTCAGAGGTCCTTTCCAACCTTGTGATACTGTGATACTGTGATAGAAGGAGACCAGGTTGGTCAGGTAGGACTTGCCTTTCATAAACCCATGTTGACTGGGCCCAGTCATCTGGTTGTCTTGTGTGCACTGTGTGATAGCACTCAAGATGATCTGCTCCATGACCTTCCCTGGTAGTGAGGTCAGACTGACAGGCCTGTAGTTCCCTGGGTCCTCCCACTGAAATCCTTGTAAACGGGTGTAACATTTGCCAATCTCCAGCCAACTGGCACTTCCCCAGTCAGCCAGGACTGCTGGTAGAAGAGGGAAAGGAGTTTGAGGAGGACCTCTGCCAGCTACCTTAATACCCTTGGGTGGATCCCATCTGGCCCCATAGACTTGTGAATATCTAATTGGCCAAGCAGGTCTTTAACCAAATCCTCTCAAGTCATTGGACCTTCATTCTCACTATCTTCTAGCCCAGAAGGTTCAGTATCCTGAGAACACCTTTAGCTTACTATTAAAGACCTAGGCAAAGAAGGTATTAAGTAACTCTGTCTTAGCCTCATCTTGTGTCACTATTGTTCCCCCTGCATCCAGTAAAGAAGGGAGATTTTCCTTGCTTCTCCTATTGTTAATATATTTGTAGAAACATTTTTTATCATCTCCTCCTAGAACTGAGAATTCTATCATTTTTTGATCATTGTGCCTCAGGTACCCTCCAAGAGTCACCTCCCCCACAAGTCCCTCTCTGTTCACAAGCAGCAGATCCAGCAGGGTGCCTTCTCTAATCTGTTCACTCACCAGTTGTGTCAGGTAGTTGTCTTCCAGACACTCAATGAACCTTCTAGACTATTTTCTTTCTGCTGTATTATACTTCCAGCAGACATCTGGAAGGTTGAAATCCCCCACAAGAACAAGAACTAGTGATCCATACAGACTTATCCCCATATGCTGAAATTATAGTATGGTTGACATTGCTGACATTATGGAAGCTAAAAAGAAATAAAAGTGAAGAAGTCAGCATTAATATTGTGTATTTTTTCTTGGGATGACATTGGTTTGTGGCATTCACATCTTCAATGGTGTATAATTTATCTACATACATGTATATTTATATGTATATGCAAAGAAATTTGATGCATATTTTTAAGATGAAGGCATGAAATTCCACAACACAGTTAAAGCTGCAAAGTTATGTCATGATCCATCAAGAACAACAGGAATAGGGTTAAAGATACTAAGTCACATCTGTGATTTTCTTATAACCAACCTAAAATGCATGCTAACCTAGCCTGTTAATTCATATTTTAAGATTTCTGTATGGAATTGTTTCCAAAACAGCATCATTTAGATTTTCCTTTTAGATTCCTTGGAAGGGAGGTTTTATAAGGTCATGGGCAGTCATACAACACAATGGGAGTTGTGTAATAGGAGTTACGAGGGCTATAAAGCACCACTAAACAAATTAGATATTTTAATAAAAAAATACAAAAAAAGCAAAGACACAAAAAACTTTAACCTCATTGATTTCATAGCATTCCTCAGTAACTGACAGTAACAAACAGACCAGCACTGATGGAGTACTGCATAGACAAGGAGCTTAAAAGGCTTGTTGCAGAGAGACCTGGAAACTGAATTTATCACTTTCTTCCTTGCAGTAGGAATTGTGAAATTGCTCTCTTTGCACCTGTGGGTAATTACTATAGCTCTACATTGAGTTTATGAGGAATAAGGGAAAATACACCCAAGAGGAGAGTCTGGACTGCAGAAAAGAGAAGACAGGTAGATAGAGCAATCACTGCATGAATGCCCGATCCAGGGGAAGAAATGGTTGGAAATCCTGGCACTTATGAAGTATATTGTGTTCAGATGGCAAGTTTTGATAGCAAGAGGGGCTGCATGGGTGTTTTCTGTGTGAAGACATCAGGAACTGCCACCACATTGGACAAAGCCAGTTTTGACTGGCTTCAAGACAGACTCACTGCTCTCTAAAACTGAGTAAATGAGCAAATGAGCAATGCTGGTGGTGCCTCTGTGATAACATACAGAAAAAAAAAAGAGTGGAAAATACTATTCAGTAATTGTGAGGGGAGTGAGAAAACTGTGATACAAACAGATCTGCAGACGTTAAGGTCAGTGAAGGAGTGGGAGGAGGTGCTCCATCTGCCAGAGCAGAGGTTTGTTTGCATCCCATGGAGCATAGATTTTCTGGCAAGATCTATGGTCTATGTGGGACTGACCCATACAGAAACAGTCTGTTCTTGAATGACTCTACACTACGGAAAAAAAACTATGCTGGAGCAGTCTTGAAGAACTACAGCCCATGGGAAGAACTCGTGTTGGAGAAGTTCGTGAAGGACTGTATCTCAGTCACTGAAAGACTGTTCGGTCTGTAACCAGTGGTAGAAGTTGGGTGCTAAGGGTGGCTAAGGGGTAAGCAAAAGGACAAGGTAAGCATGGAGCTGTCTTTCCTCCAGTTACCAATGATCTGCAGGTCAGGAAATACCTGAGCCAGAGGTAGTTTCTGTATGTCTAGAAAGCTTCAAGGTTCCCTTTATAGTAAACAGAAATAATTAGGCTTTTCTAAGGCCTAATTAACTCACCGTAAGGTAGCTATTTGAAATCAGTTAAAGGAATCATTCCCTATTAGGACTTATTTCTTTCCTGCCACTGTAAAGAGGAGAAGATGAAAACTTGCTTACAGAGAATCATAGAATCACAGAATCATAGAATGCTTTGGGTTGGAAGGGAAGTTAAAGATAATCCAGTTCCAACTTCTCTCACTAGACCAGGCTGCTCAAGACCCCAATAGCTGTAGGTGTGTAGTCAGCAGGGTGGAAGTAAACCTTCTTGGGACGTAAAATGCTTAAATCAGAGCAGAGCTTGCAGTATAGCAATTGCTGATGGCCTCCCTACACTGGTACAAAAAGTCAAGAAATAATCTACAGCTATGCTTGTACTGAGCACATTGGAGGAAAACTAGCAAAAGTAGGTATGTATAGTCTAGGGAAAACACATCTCTTTCTGTAAAGCAGATAGAGAATAAGTAGCAATTGGCAGAGTACCCAGTAAGGAGTACACAACTGTGCTATTCCTTGAACTTCCAGGGGAGCATGATAGGGTTCTGTGTTTCATAATTCATCTGAGACTTTTTCTGCAGTCAAGGTACAGAACAGATCAGATATCTTCAAACTCTTCTGTTCCATTAGTAGTTCCTCTGATCAGCACTAGTTTCCTGCACTCCCTCCCTCCTTCTGTAAGTCTAATTCATATGATTTGAAGAGTAAAATTCCTGCTTCTTCAGCTCTGAGCTGCAGAGAAGCTTACTTCCCCAGCCAAAGGGTGCGTGGTATGGATGTATGCTTTGCCAATCTTTTCCTTTGGAATTGATTTTGAAAACTGATGATATGATATGATATGATATGATATGATATGATATGATATGATATGATATGATATGATATGATATGATATGAGCAGATTTTCGCTATAGGACCTTTCAGGGTCTTCTGTCTGGCAAGTTTTGTATTTGAGTGATTTGGAAACAAATATGTGGAGCCAGGTGGCTTATTGTAGAAAAACGTTGATATAAAGGAGGAAAAAGAGCAATTATTTTGAAGGTTGCTTTCTCTCCTGTGGCTAATTCACCCAATTATAAGCTAATGACTGTTTGCTTGGTTCAGGAAATGGGTCAATGAAAGGATTCCTACTGGCACAAAGAAAAACTTGCACTTACTTTAGATAAAGAAAAACAAAAAAAAAAAACCCCGACTAGTTACAGACTGTTCTGCCAGCAAAGTCTTAACAGAGAGAAATCTAGAAAATCCAGAAAGATCAGTGTTTTTGTCCTGCTGTCCTCCAGAAACTTCACTTGTAAAAAAAGCTCTTGAAGTCTGAAACTATCATTTTAATGTGTTTAGGAAATGCCTGATTCTGGATCCTCAAACCACATAGGAACTTTTAGGTAGTTGCAATACAGAAAATATATGATAAAGAATCAAGTATTTGCATTCTTGTTGGACAGCATAAGTGAGATTCAGTTAAATGAACTGAGACTTTTGTTTGTCTTCAGCTTTGATTGGCAAAGAAAGACTAACTCCATTAGTCCAGAAGCAAATGCTACACTGGGGTGTGCAAATAGGATGAGTGGTTTGAGAAGAATGCTTGTTTATATTTTCTTGGCTTCATTCAAACTTAAAAAGTCCAAAGCCATAAGAAAGAACTAAAAACGAAAAGAATCCTCTGGCATGATTTAAAAAGCTTGGCCTGCTTTCAAGTGAATGCAAGAAAACAATAATTTAAGCCAATATAGAGCTCAGCAGAGAAGGAACCAAATGTGAAGAGGATGAGAAACAGCGTGCTCCCTCACCATAATTTCAGCTACCACCTTTGCTCTTTGTGTACCACCTTTCACTCTTGAGGCTCATAGGTCACTCTTAAGTTTGTCTCAAGTCTTTTCACCTCTGTAAAAGTCATGTGTACAGAATTAAACTCTTGTAGTTCATTAAAGCACACCAAGGTGAAGGTAACTGTAATTTGTATATAATTAACATTTTTTCCCTCTTCCATAACAGTTGAGATTACGGACATTTTTTTCCACAGTTGGCAGTAATGAGGCCTGAACTCTCACTTTCTTAAAAAAAAAAATAGGGTATAATAACAGCTGCTAGATGGTTTGTAAAAAGAAAAAAAAACCCACCTTCTTCTAGAAATCTGTGTTTCTGCAGAAAAATTCCACCTTGTAGTGCAGGCAGGAGAATTTCTTTTCCACAGCTATGCTCTGCAAACTAGAGCAACATTGATCACGATGAAGCATCATAGAAATGGGTAGTTCAAGCAGGTGAATTTATTTAAAATTACTTAAAATTTACTGCATACACCTCAGTGTGTCAAGAAGTCATAAGGAAATCCCAGAGTTACTATGAAAAAAATAATAGAAAAGGAGCCACAGAAGGTGTTAGCATCATTATTCATGGTCCACCTAGACTAAGCCTGTTAGGATAGCCCAAAGCACAGATATTTTTGTTTTCTGTAAGCACAGGCACACCCTACATCAGTGTGCCTGTCTCTCTTGATTCATTCATCTTTGCTGTCACAGGACACCTTCTCTAGAGCAACAGAAGCTGTGGGAGATGTACCTCTGAGCTAAATAACTGACCAATTTAGATAGCTTGTCTTCTTCTTGATCCTTCTCAAGGGCTTTTAAGTGTAAACAGGACCGTTAAACATTTAATTTGACATTTATTATCTTTAAAAATTCATAAGTAATTGACTATTAAGGACACACCCACACCTACTGCAGAATTCAATCCTGACTGAACATCACATTGTGAGCATGTGAAAGCCAAGGCTTGACCACCAGACAGAAATGTGATATGTGTTGTGCAAGCCCCTTTTGTGACTAAAAGAAACAAACATCTCTTCTGGAAGAGCTGAAGGGGCAGCTGGAGTTCTGTCCTTCCCTAGCGAGGTTGTCTTCTGGTACCCAGCTGAGAGACCTCTCTGACCTAAAGAGTTCATTTAAATACTACTGAAGTCATAACCTACTTTCTTGTATTGTTGATGAATTTCCAATGTACAGGGGCCTTTTGGCCAGCCCAGAACATAAACCACAACATATTCTGGAATCGGGGCATGGGAAGCTAAGCATAAACTGTAGCAGCCTTAAGGCCACTCTAATTTATGCTGGCAACCAACTGAATTGTTGGAGTACAAATGTGGCATCAAGCCTAGTTTGCCTTCAACCCATCCCCAAGCAAGTTATGCCAAATGCCATAATGAAATCAGAATGTAAACAAGGACTCACTGTTGAAAGTATCTCTCTGGCTTTATTGTAACTTTTTCCATGTGATAGAATTTCTCTAATATGTTTTCTTATTTCCACTCTTCTAGTGCTCTGTTATATTACCTACCTGCTTATGAAGTATTTTGCCTTCATTGTAAAGCTAGCACTCACACAGCCAATAGCTATTTCATTACAACAAACAACAAAATACACCAAACAATGATAAAAAAACTAATACAAAAAGCTTTATTTCCCTTCAATATTTTGAAAAAATACATGAAATCATATCACCTGATTTTTTTTTCCTTGATGAGTAGCAGACTTTTTAAATGAGTGAGGATAGCATTCTAAAGATTAGGAAATATAGGTTCTTAACAGTGGAGAAGAGTTTGGATGCATACTAGAGTGGGCACGTAATCCAAAAATTATTAATCCTGAAAGCTGAATCGGTCAACAACAGAAATCCAAAAATATTTCACTTTAAGAGTTATTTGCTGTAATGAGATTACAGTATTCTCTGTAAGATTTCAAAACCTTTTCAAAGAAGCACTTCTGCAAATGAAGCTCTATAGAATCCTCATAGGGAGGATCTTACAGGCAGATATTTCGGTTTAGCATATAATTATATGTAATTTGTCTAAATATTTTGTTAATTGTTTAAATTCTTAACATATTGCAATGTGTGCTTTCCTTTCCAGTGCTTTCCTATTCGCTTTTTAAATAAGACAGAAAATGTCATGTCTGGGTTCCTCTTTTAAATATACCCCTTTTGTATATGACAACTTGATTCTCTTGGCTTAAAACACCTGAAATTACAAAGCATGTTCAGTCTTCAGGAAATGCAGACAACCCCTCCATGCAGAGTTTATTAGATGAAACTTCTTTAAAATAATCTTATAGTTTTTCCTGAGTACTGTCAGATTTTTTATATTTTTTTGTAAGAAGAAAAACTATTCCCAGGAGACATTTTGATAAGAACTTTAAGTTGATTACTTTTTATATCCTGTATCCTGTCTGGCTGATAAGCCCTCAATCGCCATCCTTTCACATTGTTTTTATCTTCCTGTGCTGAACCCATCTACTCAATGTCATCTTTCAACTGCCAGTGTGAAGGTAGTGGTGGAGGGGAGGAGAAAAGGAAATACAAGAGTGGCATGGTCCAGCACTGAGTCAGAGATTAGGGGTCAGTCTGTCCACACAGATAAATTTCTCGCTCTCAGGAGTTAAATTTGTTAGTCTTTGGACTGCTGTTCTTCTCACTTTAATCATATAAGCTATAAAAGGGTCTTTGACCTAAATGCAGCATAGCCAGTAACATCCTGCTTTTTTTGACTCTGATTTATGAAATCTGAATTGTTTAGAGGAATGCCCTCTTCTTTTCTTTTAAACCTCTGTCGATTTACAGAGACATTGAATGGTTTAATGGTTAAGTCATTGTGTTGGATTTTCAGCAGTCTGGACTTGGCCCTTGGCAAATGCTGGCAACCACAGTCAGCAGAATTCTATTGGTCAACAAATATCTATTCACTACTGATCTCTGCTGCATTATATCTGAATCGCTTTGTTTTGTAGGGTCACCTTCATCAACTCGGTTCTGACAAAACTTTGATCTCCCTGAAAGAGGACAGAAGTCCTGTCCTGTGTTACATCAATTGCAAGATCCTTTGAAACAGACAGTGACTGGTTTCGTTAGTGTTAGGGGGCATATCTTACTTGGAGTGTAATTAAAATTAAAATAGTTTGCTGGTCTGTATTCTGTAAATGTATCATATGAAAGCACTGTGAAATTGAATCACAGGATGTCAAACGTTGTTGCCACTCTGAGACAGTCATTTTACTGTTATGAATTGGGTGTGGATTACTGACACAACCAAATACAGTTGAATTGAGTAACTAGTAAAAAAAAATAAAAGACAGCAACTAACCCAATCATATATGGACCTATGCCAGAAAACTCCTACAAGCTTCACTGACTTCTGAGGGACTCAGAACTTCTTTCAAGGCATCATGTACCTGATTCCAGTTGTATGGTTGATTCTGCTTTCTTGTCCAGCACATGCAGGACAATTGGGTGATCAGGCCCAGTCAATATAGGTTTATGAAAGGCAGGTCCTGCCAGACCAACGTGATTTCCTTCTATGACAAGGTTACCTGTTTAATGGATGAGTGAATGTTTGTGGATGTGGTGTACCTGCACTTCAGTAAAACTGTGACACCATTTCTCATAGCATTGTGATTGAGAAACTGGCTGCCATTGGCCTGGACAGGCACACCCTCTACTGGGTAAAAAACTGGCTGGATGTCCGGGCCCAAAGAGTCATGGAAAATGGAGCTAAATCCAGTTGGAAACCAGTCACGAGTGGTGTTCCCCAGGGCTCAGTGTTGGGTCCACTTCTGTTCAATATCGTTATTAATGATCTGAATGAAGGGATTGAGTGTACCCTTAGGAAGTCTGCAGATGACAAAAAGCCGGGTAGAAGTGTCAATCATCTTCTTGAGGGTAGAGAGACTCTGCAGAGGGATCTGAACAGGCTGGATCGATGGGCTGAAACCAACAGGAAGAGGTTCAACAAGAGCAAATATCAGGTCCTGCACCTGGGACTCAACAACCTCATGCAGCGCCTGAGGCTTGGGGAAGAGTGGCTGGAGAGCTGCCTGGCAGAGAAGGACCTGGGGGTGTTGGTTGACAACCGGCTGAATATGAGCCAGCAGTGTGCACCTGTGGCCAAGAAGGCCAATGGCCTCTTGGCCTGTATCAGAAACAGTTTGTCCAACAGGACAAGAGAAGAGATTGTGCCCCTATACTCAGCACTGGTGAGGCCACACCTTGAATACTATGTTCAGTTTTGGGCCCTTCACTACAAGGACATTGAGGTGCTGGAGTGTGTTCAGAGAAGGGCAATGATGCTGATGAGGAGCTGGAGAACAGGTCTTATGAGAGGCAGCTGAGGGAACTAGGGTAGTTGTAGTGAGCTGGGTGCTGATCTCTTCTCCCTAGTGACAGGTGATAGGATGAGAGGAAATGGCCATAAGTTGTGACAGAGAAGGGTCAGATTCGACATCATGAAAGGCTGACCACCACTGAAGGGGTGGCCAGGCATTGAAAGGGGCAGTCCAGGCAGTTGCCATCCCTGGAGGTTTTTAAAAGATGGGTAGATGAACTGCTCAGGTATATGATTTAGTAGTGAACAGATATGGTTGGACTCAATGATCTCAAAGGTCTTTTCCAACCAAACGATTCTATGAATCTATGATATTCCAAACTGTCCCCTTTACTGTGAGCTATTCCTACCATTTTCTCTCCACTCCTTGCCATAAAGATAGAAATGGTGTTCCTCTAGGAAGAATGAATCCTGATATTTAACTTCATTCTTTGAACTATTTACTTTAAAGATTCTCTTCTTTGATCATATTTAGCAGCTATAATAAACATAGGTCCTTGCTAGAATACTGATTCAGAGAAAATACATATATAAGTGTAGTCAAGTAATATAATCAATATTAATTGTTGTACTAAAAAGTGAAATTCATTCTTCTCTGTGAATGGAGTGGAATATAAGTTTCATTAAATCTTCTCTATTTCAATGCAATACAACAAAAGCCAAGTTGAAATGTAGCTGCAGATGGTACAAATGTAATATATGAGAACTTAGTAAAAAAAGTCATATTTCAAAAATGTCAAAACATAATTCAACATGTTTAGAGCACCCTTGCAGAATGACAGAGAAAGAAAAAAATTAAAATCATTTGATTCGTGATAGAGACAGAGTTGAGACCATTAGGTCTGCACTTGCCTCTGCCACTCTTTTCTCTGAATGACTTTTGGACAAGTCACGGCTGTTTTCATCATGACTCAGTTTCCTGGTTGTAAAACAAGAAGCAGTTTTGTGCCTACAGCACCCAGCTGTTGTGAAGATCATTTCTGCAAAATGCTTGGATAAACGCAGATACATAAGAGTCCTGTAAGGTTGGCAGTGAGATTTTTGCAGTTTGCCTTAATTGAGGAGAGACAAGATGATATGAAGAACAGAGACGTTAAACTTCTTCCTGAGGGCTAATTCCATTCTGCTTTGTATGTTTATGGCACATTCAGAGTTGCCAGAATCTATGGGATTGAGGGTTTCTAAGATATCTGAAGTGTATTCTTATCTGGGAATAAAAAATTGCCAAATATACAAAGCCTCTGACTCAATGTTTCTTTTACTGAATCCACAGCCTAAAACAGGGGTGTCAAACTCACAGCCTGTGGGCCAAATCCAGCCCTCCACCTTGTTTTATCCGGCATGGCACCTTGTACCTACCTGGTAGAAGTGGCAAGTTCCTTGCCCCTATGTTCCTGTCAGTGCACTGGTCACACGTGCAGTGTGTGTGACGCATGTTACACTGCAGGAGAACGGCAGGAGTCGTGAGTTTGACACCCAGCCTAAAACCATGTATTTGGGATGCATGTTTTTCCCACTTCTGTTTGCCTTGGGATGCTGTGATAGAGTCTAAGATTTTCTCATGTAATCATTCACTATGCAATAATAGATCTTTTATGAGATAAAGGTAAAGCCCAAGATGGGAACTATAATAAAGAAATGAGAAAGGACAAAAAAAAGAGATAAATAAAGAGAAGAAAGACACAAAAATACAAAGATGAAAAATTTAAAAACTGTGGTTGTGAAGGTGAAAATTCTTTCTAAAACTGAGGTAATTGATAAGATAGATAGATTTATTTATTTGAATAACGCTTTAGTCTTGGTCTAAAGACCAAGTCTTTCATTGGTAACGGGGGATGACTGACTCTCAGTGTCAGTATGGTTAGTGATAACACTATGTCACCTTGGTTCACATAACTGCAGTAAGGAAAATTACTCAGCTTTTCCTAAAAATCAATTTAAAATTGCTGGCAAAGAATAATAAGTGCCATGAGCCAATGAGATGTATTGAATTCAATTGCTGTTTCCACTTGGAAAAGATTAAACATTCCTGATTAAAATAATATTGTAATGCTATGATTCGGAAAAAATCTCTACTGCGAACATTTACATTATCTTGTTAATCTTTTCTCCATATTTACATATGCAAGAGAACAAATCAAATTTTTTGTATTTTGTATCACAGTAGGTCTATTTTTTAATAATTTTTGTTTTGAAGCAAAAATTTACTTTTTTTTTCTACATTTTTTGGTTTCCCTGTTGCATATCATCTAGGTGAATGTTGTCATTTTCAACTGCATGAAGAGGTAGAGCTCAGTAGTCTGTTCATGGAAATGACAGACAGCAATGCTTAAATCTCTTCTTCAAGCAACCTCCTTGTTAGATGCTAGAAAATTCACTCAATCTCTCTTTCAGTATGTTTTACTACATTGGATGATCAGAGGTGAAGCCTAGAGGATTACATCCAGAAAATATTTAGGCACCTAACACCTACCTTACATTGAATTTTAGTGCTGACCACCCTGTGAGCCTTCCAGGAATCAAATCAAATGACAAGTTGTTGATGCTACACAAATGAGAGTGGCACAAAGAAACCCGACTTGGGAAACCACACCAAATCTGAGGTTTCTCTAGCTGTTTCAGCATCATGCTACACTTACAGTAATAACTCTATTATACACATAGAGTACAGCCAGAGACATATTGATGTGGCTCTTAAAATCAGAACAGAATCTTGAACTTAGGGCTCCTCTCTCCCACAAGGTGTTCATATTATTGATTGACAATCAAACCCTTCTTGTTTTACCTATGACCATCCAAAATTCACTTTCTTCCAGCGTGTTGGTCTACCTTCAGCAGGAAGATATAGTTACACCTTCAGCAGCTTTTTTACTCCTCAGGGCACTTTGTACATCTGGCTAAAGTTGGCCATCACCCTTTAGTTGGCCATTATCAATTTGTTCACAGCCAAATAAATAACTGACATTTTAAAGTGCTGGAGACAATTTTGGCACAAAATGTCAGTCTCATATTGGCTCAGGCCAGCAGCATCAGGCCTCAGAGGCAGGATTTGAAATTTTCCATCAGGCTGTCTTTTTGACTCATGCAAGACTCTTCTGGCTCAAAGTTGTGAACTTTATTGATAAGAGCTGAACTCAACCTGGCATCCTTGAGATTTTTTTTCAGTAGACTTTTAGGATAGAACATTTGAAAAGCAAATAGCTGAAAAATAAGAGTTAGTTGTTAATTCACCTTAGAAAAATTACATTATTAGTGGTACTTGGCTTTTAATGCATCTTCTTATACTGATTGATTTTTTTACTTCTGTCCTAATAGTCACTGTGCTGAAGTAGTGAATGAAATACAAAAGTAGAGGAATTCTGATGGACAAAAGGAGTATATTCAACAGGGGTAAAATAAGGGAGTCATAAGTTGGTCCTTCCATGTGTTGGATGCATTCCAGAATTATCACTGGAAGAAGAATGGGTCACTTCCATGCTGATAATGGAGCTAGGAAAGTGCCTGTCTAAATGCAGTTGTGTGGTGACCTGCGTTGTGCGGAGAATGAGCAAACAGAAGATGAAAATGAAGACCCAGGAGGTCATCTTAGAAAAATTCAGTGGTTAAGAAAACGATTATCAGAAATAAAGTATTGATTTTACATTGCTCTTGAAAACTGGATCAGAAAGGGAGATAGGAGATGTTCCTCATGTATCAAAAACATTAAAAGGGATTACCATTGTGACCTGTAACTGAATACAGTCTTGTAGTCTAACATAAATGTTCAGACTCCTGGAAGTTAAACTGAAATGGCAGCAGGTTTGTTATTACTTAAATGAGTAAAAAGTCTTCATGACATTGCTCTTAAAAAAGCATTGTATATAAAGGAACACTTGATAAGGATTTGTTCTGAGCTGGACTGGAGTGTGCAGCGCTGATCTGTTGTATTATAACAGCTGAGTTAGAGACATTCACTGAGCAACTCTGTTGGATGACTCTCTGAAGTCTGAATCTGATCTCAGCTGGTTAATAAACACATTAAAATTGGAGTGGGGACCAACCCCTGTTGGTTCATTGTAAAATGCTTTACATTGCTTCCTTGTAACAAGACAAACGCAGCTTCCTTTTCTTGGTTTGCAAAGGATTTATGTTGACAAGAGAAGTATCTGAGGCTGACAAAGCTAAGAGACTAAAGGTCTAAATTCTGTCTTACATCAAGGTCCAGCTGGCAGAACTTGAAAGGAGGCTGAGAAGGATGTGTAAGGGCAGTGGTGAGTCTTTTGAAGCACTATCTGCAAAATCAATTTAAAGATTAATACTTTCTATTACAGTCAGTGATGGTCTCTCAGAATTGTTTGGAGCTTGGTCCTATTTTACCCCATTCACCCTCACATGTTCACATGGGTTCAGTCCCATGTGGAATACCAGACTTCCTACACCAATTTTAGTATGACTGAAAATATTTCACTCTCCTGCTAGTTCTGAGAACAATTTTATAGAAAATAAACACACTTAGAAAAGTGTGTCCTTAAGTAAGTCAGGCTACAACCATTAGTCTGAAAATTGAATGATCATAAAATATTGACCTGCAACAGATATAACTGAAGTGCTAATATGCTTACATGATGTTGTGGAGTTTTGTTTTTCCAGGTGTCTCTAAGCACTACTGATACTAGAAATTGTATTTGCAATACAACTAGTTTTTTGGAATGCTCGGATAAAAACACTTCATAAATGCCACTACATTTTAACAGGGCCGAAGAGATATTCAGAAAATCACCCTCTTCAGGCATCCAAGTCTGACTCCTGACAAGTGAGCCATATATATTCGTCAGTGTTCTAAAAATGTAACCTCAAGCAATGCAAGTCCTAGTTTTAGAGTCCCACTTTTTATCACTCATCGAGATGCATCTTTTGTAAGAGAGGCAGGGTGTAGCAAGAATAAAGCTAAGCTTTTCCATGCTCCTCAAAACATTGTGGAATAGAATTAAACTGAAATCAGTTGTCGGTTCACTGAACCATTGGAAGATATTCAGCCCTGGAGATTTTTTTTCCCCTGTCTGTAGCCAAGTGAAATTTAAATATCTAATCAGAGAAGATAGAGAGAGACTTGTAACTCCACAGGATGGCACCTCAGGTTCGAATAAGTTGTTGTCTCCATGCAGCTGTCTCTCTCCGTTGGCCAGTTTGAATTACATTATTTACTTGATACATATTTTCGAAGACTTTGCATCTGTTACCTTGAGATACTGGTGGGGAAGTGTAATAAGCCACCAAGCACATGATTGGCATCCTCTAAGTTTAGAAACCTACAGCATAGGTGACTATATGTAAGCTGGTTGTCTGGACTCCCTCTAGAGTGACTCAGGAAAAACAAGATAAGATTCATCTAACTTATTTCAGAAGTTTGTTTAAGATTAAATGATTTTACTTCTGGAGGTATATTTCCTCTACATGAAGTCAGAGAAGCACAAAGGAAGCCCAGGTTGGCTTACTTAGATAAAAACATCTATAGATTGCAGAAGTTTGTGTTTGGACCTCTGTAACCATATCTATGTTTTTTAGAAAACAGACTACAATAGCTTCCCTACCTTTAAATGCAAAAGTTAAAATAACTTGTAAACTGTGCTTGTTTTGGTAGATCAATAAAGCTGTTATCCTTTGTGTAAATGCTTTATCACATAATTTTTAAATTCAAGACATTTGTTTAACGGATTGCAACATATCCTTCTACTGTCATTACAAGCCGTGTCTATATTGAATTGTATATAAATACACAACATTTAACAAACAAGTCCAGCTCTGGTTTGACATACAAACAACATATTCTGTATGTCACCATTTTATAAAATATGATTTAATCAGGGCATCTTTTAATTATAAGAAATATTGCTAGCAAACAAAGAAGCCCATTTCTCAGAGATTTATCTGCAGTGGAGTTATGGTATTTCTTGTATGTGGCACTAAGTATGGAGTAAACAAAACGTTGTCTCTATCTTCATTCAAAATTATTTTTCCTAATTTTTCTTAGCACTTTCCAAACTTTAGAGGTAAATCAAATATCTAGAACATTTATTTAAGAAAATCCTCTAGCTGTTTTGCTCAACAAAGTGGCCATGTAAATCAGGGCACGCACTATCATCAACATAACAACGGTGGAAAATCATAAGACTTATTTTAGATGAGCTCTTTTCAGTGTAGTTTGTAGAAAACCACTGTGGGTTGAAGTTCTGGCTGCACAAAAGTGATGTAACCATTGCTGAGGTCAGTGGGGCAAGATTTCAGCTGCTTCTTCTCTTTCCCTCTCTCTGTGATTGAAGGACTATTAATGAATGTGTTAGCTAAAAGTACTCATCAACAGCGGCAAACACCAGAGCTCGTGTCCCTGCTCCTTGCCATGGGAAACAAAACCACTCTCACGATTCGTCCATCAACTTTAATGCACCATCCTCTGGATCATCTAAGTTTGTCCAGCAGCAGCACTTCCATCTAATAAACTTTATTTTCCTGTCACAGATATTAACCAAAACCCTTCTCCTCTCATATCAAACTTCACATTTATTTTAATCTATTTTTACTTCTTTTGTTATAGTGGGAGGGAGGGATAAAATTAAAGAAAATAAATGCATGAAACAAAAATTCTGTAATGATAGGTAATAATTATAGTAGTAAAACATATTCTCAGATGAACTGCAAGTTTAAATATTAAGTTTTGGCATAAATATAAGCCTCTGCAACCATGTTCCTCAACTCCTGAGAACAAAGCTGTTTGAAGGTGCTCAGGGAGGCCTTTGCTGGAGTCACAGTAGTGGGAAATGTACAGTGTGCCAGCGTTTCCCTCAGCATCTCCATCTCTTCTTTTACCACATAGGGTCTTGTGAGATATTTGAGTGAAAAGTACTGGGATGTAGATGACACAGGAAAACAGCAGGAGGGACAGAGAGAGCGTACCAAGATCTAGGGAGTGTATAAATATATTATAAAGCTCTGGAACACTCAATAATTAATCCAGAACAAGAAGTCTCTCTCACTTTGTCTCTTTTTTTTTTATTTTCTAAGGTAGGAAAAACAAAAGAAGGCTTAGGAAAACTAAAGTCAGTTCCACTAAACTCAGTCACTAAAGCAAAAAGAAGTTTACTTTAAGCCTTGATATACACAAAGTTCTCATATCCACTATCTGCTCATGCATCTTTTCCCTCTGTTCCCAAACTGCTTCTCCATTTCTTTGCAGCTTTTCTTAATGCATGGCAGGAGACTGTCTTGACTCCTACTTTCTGGTTTCCCTCACACTATTGCTCAAGTTTTTAATCAGAATTTCTGAAGCAATCCCAAAATTGCCCTTGTTTCCTCCTGCAGTTTAACCTTCTGCAGAGGCTCTTGCTTTCAACCATGTGGACCACAGGTGATATCTGCATCAGCCTTTTTTGCTGCTGAACAATCCTACTTGTCTCATTTTCTGTTGTCCATCTTGGACTTAGTCCTCTTAATTTAACTGTAAGGTGATAAGGCAGTAGGGTGTGTCTTAGTGTAGCTACTTCCAAGGCAGATCCAGAGAGTCAATGTGGTTATGTGACACCGGGAGATTTGTCAGCCACGATACAGAGGCACGATAACGGCATTTGGTGTCCCCGGGCTGGCGTTGACTTTGCATTCTGCTGATCTGTGCTGGCTTGGGAATTTGGTTGGTTTTTCAAACATTTGTCTCTTGTGATGAAATACAGTCATCCCTTCCCAGGAACCACTGCTGGGGCCTCCTAATCTTACTCCTATAATATTTCTCAAGTAGCATGTTTGCACCCATGTGCATCTGCAGAAAGAGTTGCTAATAATTTTTCAAAAGTACAGATAATGGACCTGCACTGTTAGCTGTCAGAGCTCCCTTCTGAAGTAAGCTCCTATTAATATTGACAGTGTCTATCATTCCCTTTATGTTACAAAAATGCCCTGAACTTGGTTTCTCTTGTTTTGGGCAATGAGAATAAAATACAGCCCTTGATCTGAAAATAAAGATCTTTGCATGCTGAATAAATAAAATGCAAAAGATACAGGAGGAACTCCTGCAGAAATAGGAGAAAGAATAATGTTTTCAAAATGTCATATTAAATTTACAACACTGGTACCTCTCATATTCACTTGGTCTTTGTTGAATCTGCCTCCCTTTCGTTTGCTCATGAGTATATTCTGTTGTGTGCTCTCAGCTGATTCAGGGTTTGGAGAGAAGTCTGAAATCCACAGAGTTGTTTTAAGGCACAAATTCATGATGATTAATGTAAAAGGCGAACTGGGCTTCAGCTATTGCTCAATTCTGTCTTCAAGATGGTCTTGTAGTGTGGCTCTGTAAATGTACATTTGTTAAACAAAAGCTTCTGAAGCATGTGAAATACAGTAATACACACCCAGGTCTTGTGGTGTGGTTATGTAAATGTACATTTGTTAAACAAAAGCTTCTGGAGCATGTGAAATACAGTAATACACACCCACCCCCAAGGAAAAAAACCAAAAAAACCCAAAAGCAAAACAAAAACCAAAACCCAGATTAGAATAGTTAGAATAAAATAAAATAAAATAAAATAAAATAAAATAAAATAAAATAAAATAAAATAAAATAAAATAAAATAAAATAAATCTGGAAGAGTCTACTATTTGTACACAAAAATTGGAGCAGTAGTAACCAGGCTTCTTCTCCATCTCAAATCAGTCTATCCCATTAGTGATACTGAAATGAATGCTTTTTATTTTGCCTCCATAATACTACTTTATATATAAAGTCTGGTAATAACTAAATATTTTCTGCCTTTTAGTGATTCAGACACTGAATGTAATCATTACTTTCATTTTCAGGTAACGGAAAAGTAAGTCATATCTTAACGGTATTTATTATTACCTGAGGTATTTCCATCACTAATTTTTCTGGAAGAGTATGTAGTGTAGTGATCCTAGGTTTTGCTTTGTTCGCATACTTACCTCATCTTCCCCATGCATAAAACATCTCTAAAGGCTCTTATATTTTTTTTGCAAAATACTTGGAGATTTAGTGATGAAAAGCACTACTAAAAAAGGAGTAATACTAACAGAGCATAGGACCTAAATTAAAAAAAACTCATAGAAAATTAAAAAATATTGCCGTTGATTGCCTTACAACAAATCTTTCAGGAAATAAATGCAATGTTAAATAAATGTAAATCACCGAGATAAAAATTCAGCCTTATCGAAAATGGTTATGTCTGACAGAGAGTGTTGTTTTTTTTCACAGCAACTGTATGTTCAGTCCATTGGCCAAAAGGTCTTTGTAAAACTGTGTAATGATGAAATCAATGTTGCAACTCGACTGCACTAATTATTCAGGACATGGAAAGAGTCAGAAAAACAGGAAAATGTCATAAGTCAGAAGGAGAGCTGGAACAAAAAGTAATCCTTGTTTTTACCAACATAAACTCTTCGGGGATTAGAGATTATTATTATTGTGGATTATTATTTTTGAATCTTGCTAAGATGAGTACTTTGACCGTGCTGAATAAATAATAAAATAAAGAACAGTGACCATCTAAAACATAAAGGAGAACAGAAAGAATGTGGAAAGTAAAGATGAGATTCTTTTGTTGCAGTTATAGTCTTGTGGGAATTGTGTGCTTTTAGAGTCTTCATACATGCAAACTGAAGTGTAAATGTTTGATTTGGGCTACCTAGTCCTGTGTATTTAGCTGAGTGAGAGAATGAAAACAATAAGTGTGAATATTTATCAGATTACGTTTGTACCTAATGACAGAAAAAGGTGATCATCATGCTTGAGAGAGGAAAAGATGTAGACTCCAAAACACGACAAAAAAAGAATTATGTTTTGCTCTGCTTCATACACAGCCTTTATCACTGAACAATTGCAGTGCTTTCCAGTATCGCATTAAGGAGTATGACTAACACCTGTCACATCAAGATCTGTTCTCCCTGTCACTTTTTCCATCACCACCACTCTCTTTGAAAAGTGGGAGCATTTGATGTGCAGGAGACAGTTTTGTTTTGGAAGATTTTTGGGGAGGGGGTGGGGGTGGTGTGTCTCTTTTTTAAATGCAAAGACAGTTCTGTATTTAGGTTGGAAAGTGCAGTGGAGTCACATTTGAAAAAGAGTGTAAGATCTACGATAGTCCTGCAGAGATTTGTTAACCTCTTACACACTCATCAGTTCTTAAAGGAAGAATCTTAGTAGTGTTACAAACCTGGAAATCCCATTGGTATGGGTGTACAAGGATTTGGGGGAGACTTTGGGGATGGGTCAGCCTTTGGCCTTCAAACTCATCCTCTAAGTCCCATCCAAGTCAGGAAGTGTTTTACTGCAGGAGGAACAGACTGAGGATTTCACAATTTGGCTTTGCTAATGATAACACTGATAAAATTCCAAGGTTTGTAGATGTTGTTTCTGTTATACACTGTTCTCCATAAATGATAGTGTTGATGCTGATTTGAACTGCATTAGCATTCATGAAGTTATTTCACATTTTAATACTCAGATAACTGGGAGCAGGACCAGGACATCTGGGTTTCAGATTTTCCCTGAAATGTGGTTTTGGGGATTTGTGTTTTCAGTTTTTAAAAAATAAGAAAATATATTCAGTCAGTCTGTAAGAGAAAATAATAAATTACAGTGATTTTTAACTTTTTTTTTGAGTATCATTAACATTTTCAGTTGGAGATATTCCTCTCTAAGAGATGTCACCTATGTGCATTTCATTTGCTTTCTCTCAGTTTTCTTTTGTAGATCTGTTGGAACATGTCTACAGATCCTGTTGTGGTATGTAGACTAGTGTTCAAAATCATTGATCTGTCTAAATTAAGACTTGTATAGAGCTGTCATAGCCAAGAGATTCATTGTAACTGTCATGATGCTATTGAAACTTTTGCTTTATTTGATACTTGTTTGTTTGGGTTTTTTTTTAATTTGCACCTTCAGAAATAATGACTTGATGTGAAGATCTGAGCTTTCAGTTTATCTGTAAAAGGAAAATTTGAAAATATGACCCCAGTACAGTCTTTTAATAACTTGTTGATATTTTCAGGAGAGTATTTAATGTTTTTAGAATATTCAGGGTTAACCGTAGTGCAGGTAGTTGGAGTAGTTATAAAGGGAATGATGCAGCTTCCCCTCTCCTCTTCCATAACTACCAAAAAGGTTTGAGACAAGTAAGGCAGAAAGAGTAGGTGGCAGTATCGGCACAGAAAAAGAGACATGATTTGGAGGGATCCATAAGCCCAGGGTATATCCTATGGTTGTGGTCCTCCAACTCCTTTCAGGGTACATGACTTAACTCCTCATTATTACTGATATTTGGCTTGAAACTCAGAATGTGTTAAGGTGAAGAATAGAAAACTAAATAACATAGGGAATTATGGAGACTCAAGGTGAGATGGTGGAGGGAAGAGGGATCTATAGTGAACTGCTGCAATATTAAGGGGCCAGTAGATAGCAGGTTAGAAAAAGATAATCATTTCACATTGGGTATTTTGATTGCAGAGGAAAGGTGACTACACCATCTAGCAGCTTTCTTAGGGTTTAGTCCCAGCTGGTTCTTCTAGCTAGAGTTCCCAAAGAGACTAGAAAGCTGGCCTTGTTCAATAGAAACTGTTGTGAGTTGGCTCAGGTACTCAAAGTCAGAAGAAGCTGTTCAAAACGCAAAAGTTTGGAGGCTCATACAGAAAACTTCAATCACTTTCAGGTCAAATCTCATGACTTTTGCAATTCAGCTGATCAGTTCTGGAGTTCCTAAGATTGCTACTTTTCCTGCCCTGGTGCTATGCACTGCTATGCACTGAATAAAGGCCTTAAAACATTAAGCCTTGTATAGAGTTAAACGGGCCGGTGTCTCTTTACAGAATCAATGTCTTACACTGTAAAGTCTTTAACAGAGGTGATAAAAAGCTCAAATAAGATAATCTATTTACTTTTATGTGGACAGAACACAGAAAACATGCAATGCAAAGCATATGTTTCCATTATTTCAGTTATGGGCTAGCATATTTTATTATGTAGGATTTTTCTACTTATGTTTGTGTCTCATTTTTGTTATGTCAATGTGGTGGAATAAGGGTTCATCTTTCTTTGAAAAAATAGTAACCAAGTTTCATTGTCTGTGTAGTTAATATTCCAGTTCATCTTCTGTAACCTCAACTTTACTTTTATCCCCTCTTAACTCTATCCAAGCTGCTGCAAATAAAGCAATTGTCATTGCTTCCTGCTATAGACTACCTCCTTTCTTCTCCAATCTCTTTTTTCTTTAAAATCATCTGCAAGATCCAATTGCTTTGCAGCAATTTGAAACACATTGTTCAGGAGCCCACATACCCATCCCTGGCAGCATCTCATTTCAGCTCACATTATTTCATGTGTGCTGTCTCTTGCACCTAGTTTCACTCTCTTCTCAGAGAAAGCTTCAAGCACTGCATCTCCCTCTCACCTTTCATTAGCCTCCTTTCAGGTTTACTGCTACCAATAAGCCATCAACTTCTGTCTTAGGAATTCTCCCTCAGCCACTGTTGATGTAGAAATAATGCACTAGTGCAAAAGCTGAATACATAAATTGAGGATTAAAAAAGATTAGGAATAGGGCCATAATCAAATAACAACTGTGATCACTTGTTTATTTCAGCCTTTCCTCTCCCATTTCTCCAAGAACAACTCAGCTCCCTGTTCTTGTATTGCAAGGCAGAATTCAGTATGGGAGCAATGGGGGGGGGTGTATGTGTGTGTGCGTGTTCCAGGGGGATGATCAGAAACACAGTATCAAGCGCTAAGATCTAGAACCTGGAAAATGATCTATAAGTACACTCATTTTTACATCCTAAGAAAATTATGACAGTACCTTCTCACTTACAGTGCCCAAATTTCTGTTGAATAAGAGTCATTTCTTGTCCATCTGTTTGCTTTTTTATAATTAGTTAGACTGACAAGAAGCTGCCTGCCACATTTTGTGTTGAATTCATTCTATTTAGCATGGGTTGGCTGCAAAGCAACTCCTTGCTTCAGTCAGATGGAGAGATCTGGCAGATGGGATATCTTTCAAGGTCATTTTTGCATGTGTCTGTGGGTATATGTGGCCAGAATAACCTTCGCTGTGTCACTTTTATTTAAACACGTTTTTCCCCCTCTGGCTGTAATATATTGAAAAATACTACAACTTGAAAATACTACAACTTGAAAACATTCTGCAAATATAAACGCATTTTAGTAGCCTTGACATCTTTAAAATATGTCATCAGAGTTTATTTTGCTAGTAATAAAATTATAAAATGTGATAATTTATGGAAGCAGCAGTGTCAGTGTATGAAATTAAGGAATAAATAGTGAGTGGAATCAACAAGAGAACCAAGTGGTAGCAAAGATCCCTATTTGTATCATTTGCATTCCCATCAGGCTCTACCCTTAGGCTCTGAGACAGCAGCAGTTAACTACACAGTAAAGTTGAGACATCAGCTGACCTGAGAATGGCCAGTCTTCGCAGAGGCTTTAATCTTAGATTCTCCTCTATTGTTACAATTCTTTCTTTGTGCAAGATGTTGCTAGAGTGAAGTTTTGAGTTTATCAAGTTTTATGCCCTTGGTGAGGAATACTGGGGTGATTTACAACCTGAGATCTTTTACCATCCTCCTTTAGTGACCATCTACACTTTGAGCTATACAGGGTTCTTTCATGGAGTTTGTGGAAGAATCTTTTGGATACCTACAAAATAGATAAATGTGATGATGCACAGATGTACATGTCTACTCACAGTCCCATAGCACGTCTGTACATACATGCTCTACAAAAAGGAAAAACATATAGTAATTACTTGTAAAATATATACCAAGTTTGTACTTACTGAACTCCTCTTTCGTTCATAGCCAGCCATGAAAGAATGCAAGCTCCATTCAGTTTATGTGACTGAGCAGAAAGCTGATAGATGATTTTTTTTGAAGTGCAGAAGTAGGTAAAAGTTATAAAGATGAATGTGATATCATCCTGAATCTCTGAGAGGGAGCTCGGTTGCAGCTGACTTGGAAATCCCATGGTAATTCTGTGTGTCCCCTGGAAGGTCAAAATCTTCTGTGCTATTTTCATCTTGTAAAATAATACAGTATTTAATTTTAATTTGGTGGCTTATGTTTGAAACAAAATGTACTCACGTGTTTGTTCATTCTTAGAAGTGTTTCCAATGAATCTACTCAAAGCCTGTTTTCAGTATTTAAAACAACTCTAGCAGGTTCTATATATACATCAGTCCTTTTTTGCTATTCTGTTTTTAAAACATACTCATCGTTATTTAATCTGTTTTCAACACATCAAAACAAGAAAACCCAAATCTAATCAAATGGATTACTGAAGATTGACTAAAGTGGATAAGGACCTTTTTTTCAGGTTAATAGTCACTTCTAGTTTCATAATGTACCTATTATACCATACCAAAATAATTTATTTATACTTAGAGATTTGTATAAGCTTTTATCTGAACATTTTCCTTCTCTCCAACAAGAAAATCGGATCACACATTATCACTTGGTAAAACTTGGTTTTATTCAAACATATGAATGAATAAAATGATGGATTATTTTAACATTACTAATAGTCAGTTATGGGTCTGAAAAAAAAGATCTGTGTAGGAGACATCATTTTGAGACACATCATTTTAAAACATATAAGAAAAAAATGAAATTATGTATGTGTACCCATATCTACTCATACGCATGCACATACAGATACACACCCTTTGAATTTTTATTTTCATTTTTTGTCTTCCAAACAAACAGTGGAGGAAAAAGTGTTTACATTTGAAGTATTTCTGAAAATATTGAAAACTCCATAACTAAAACCAGCCAAAATTGTTGAGCATAGCTATTTTCTTCAAAGAAAATTTTAGCTAGAACTGAACTTGTTTTGGATACCTCATCCTGTAAGAATAATGGGAATGTAAAATCTAACAAAGTCTCTACACTTCTCTAAAGTTCTTTCTATAAATGCAGCTTAAGATGAGTTTTCTTCTAGACTACAAAAACAAGCTCAGCATAGTAGAAAATTAACACATTTCTAATCACCCCTTTACTGACTAAAAGTGAAAATTGTTTTATAGAATCAGAGAACCATACAAAGGTTTCAGTTGGAAAAGACCTTTATCGAATTCAACTACCAAACCAGTCCTGCCTAAGTGTGCCACTGGGCCACGCCCCTAGGTACAAAGTCTACTCATCTTTTAAACTCCTCTAGGGATGGTGACTCAATCGCCTCCCTGGACAGCCTGTTCCAATTCCTGACAATCCTTTCAGTAAAGGAATTCCTCCTAATATCCAACCTAGACCTCCCCTGGCACATCTTGAGGCCATTTCATCTTGTTCTGTCACAAGCTACCTGGGAGAAGAGACCAACCCCCACTCCTTTTAGGTAGAGAGTGATAAGGTCTCCCTTAAACAACTTCAGCTTCCTCGTAAGGCTTGTGCTCTAAAACCTTCACCAGTTTCATTGCTCTTCTTTGGACATGCTCCTTCTTTCAGTGAGGGTCCCCAGACTGAACACAGAACTATTTGAAAATATGTTATCTGCTATGGTTAAACAATACATTTTATATATAAATGGATGATGAGAAAGAAAATGAGCATCAACACATCAGGTAGTTTTCCGCATACATTGTTTTTCTAGTCTGGGCTGAATCATTAAGTATAAACCACAGTGTATCTGAGTTAAAAAATAAGGAGCTGAATTGTAATTTTTAAAGGCGCAAAATGATTGTGAATGAGAATCAGTACGATCCTCTGCTCTGACTTTCCAACAAGAGAATGTGAAGACAAGGGGCAGTCATCCACTGTGTGCATGGTGTGTGAGTTGAGTTTCTCCTCCCTAGGTCTTGTGTGACATGGGAGGACCCCAGGCAAGACATCGGGACAGGCAGCTGCCACTGCACACACTCAGACATGAGAGGTGGGAGTGGAAAGAGGCACAAGTCCCTTAGTTTTTGTACAGTGCGGATGTTTGTTACCCACTGCAGGAACCTGTGGGTTCAGGCCAGCTATTTTCTTGCATGATTAGCTGTGTCTGGATCTTCAGGTCAAGGACTTGGAGGGAATCCACAGTCTTATGCTGGGGGAATGGAGGTGTTGCAGAGCTTCAGCAGGAGTAAGGACACCCTCAGTTCCTCCCTGCCAAAGGGTTTAGTGGTACAATTGTCCACAGGGAAGCTGACGTTTGATAGATATCTTACAATTTTGTGCTATCTCGAAGCATAGCATTTACTCAGAAATTTCTGTGCCAATTCCACAACCTCTGCCTACATGTCTTTTATTTTTCAAATGGGTATGATGTAGCTCAGTCTTAGGTTAAACAGCGTAACTGATGAAGAACTACCATGAAATCTAGATACACTCCTTGAGGAGCTAATTACGCTAATGGTTTAGCCTGAATTAATCTAGTTTCATCTTCCAAACACTGGCTGGTACACTTTGTTTGTTTTAACTTCTTCTAAATAAAAGATCAGTTTACAGTTGGAAAGCTCTTTCTTGTCTAAGTGCACATAACCCATAACTAGGTCAACTCTCGGTCATGTACAAGTATATGAAATACATTGGGAAACTATGATTTCCACTTAAAGACAGGTTTTCCTGTCATAGATTATCCTTTTAAGATTATTTCCAAAATCTTTCTTAATTAATATCTTGGAATTGTGATTGCTGGACACTGACCAGGAAAAAAACTCACAAGTCCTATCTCTAATAACATTTCTATACTCTAACTTCATGCTTAAGCACCCAAAGAAGTTATTTGTACTCTTTATTACAGTATCACAAGTCTTTTATTTTTTTTTCCTCTGTTGGTTATCCAGGTAGACGCCTCAGATCTTGTCCCAGCATAGCGTATACCCGCCTTTTAAGTATTTTCTGTTCCTAGATGGAGGACCTGACATTTGTCTGAACTGAAATGCACTTTTATTAAATGAGTCATTCTTAACAAAATACTCACAGGGGTCAGGGTATCTAAGACCCTTTCTCCCAGTCTACTGATTTTTATCCATAATGAAACTGAATGAATGGGAGATGAGTTTTAATGTTTTAAGCAACTTCTTGAATTCATTTCACTATGTTTAAACAAGTGCTAAACTTCATTTCCTCTCCCTAAAATGATGTAATCAGACTGTCGAGTCTATGACTTGTTTTGATGGTAGATAGTCCTTGATTATTATTAATGCAAACCGTTTAATATCCCCCTGAGCCACAGCCAACCTGCATGAAAAGAAATGTTCCCTGGCTATAATATCAGGAAAGAAAAGTGAGCTGGCCTCCTCAATGTTAATTTGGAAAAGAAAACAAAAAGACTTGCAGCTGGTCACAAATTTCTCATTTGTACCCCAAGCAACGTTTGAATGTTACGTTTCTTTTCTTTTTATAAAAATGTCAGTGTGATCTGTTAAAACTCCACTCAAACTTCCTTTGAAATACATTTATCTTTTGAGGAAGGCTTTTTTCATAATAAAAATAATATCCAGAGGAAGCAGAGTTACAAACATTCAACAAATTTACAAGGTGATATTGTTAACATGGATTTTACTACTAGAAGTCTTGCCAAGGGCTATACCTTTTCTCCTTGAGTACATGATTTTCTCCCTTTTCATCCAGTACACCCTAGACCGTTCTTCTTTTTGGTCTCTCAGTAGCCCATTTCTCATGCTGTTGGTCTGCTGTATGAGCTCCCAATTTAGGCGCTACAAAGCCTATCACAGGCATGTTCTCACTACTTTGCTCCTGTGTGAAGTGACTGCCCACACTGGCACCTGAATTTAGATGAATGTAAGTCTTTCTTTTTTTCTCCTCAGTGCATCCAGTTCCTGCACAGTTAGCATTTTCAGAACAAAATCCCATATTTCCTCACACCGCAGTCAGTCCTTGTCCTAAGACACAGAGAAAAGTGCCTTCCAGGATGATGCATCAGCATTTCCAAAAGACCAGGATAGACACCATGACTGGTCATCACTTACAGAACCTTCTCTTACTTATTGTGTGTCAGAAGGTTTCACCAGCACACTCAGGATTTTTTCCTGGGGACAGAACTACATCTTGGAGAGAGTGTAGATGCTGTGATGGATCCAGTAGGATACATAGTACGCATATGGTGTGGTTAAGGGCTTATTGGTTTCAGAGAACCATAAAGAAGACCCCCAAAGGCTTGGAGTAGAGAGCCCAATACGTAACCAGTGTGAACGTGTCAACAAGTCTGTACTGTTTGGCTGACATGAAACAGAGAAAGGGTTACAGCAGCTCTGCTAACTTGGCATGGTGGCTGTTACCTTACCAGACTCTTAATTGCTTAATCATTACTCCTTGTTTAGGGGCTGCTTCCATGCAATCCAAACCGATGGACTGTGTCGATATCAGTGTGGAAATGACTACATTTTTTTTCCTATTAAATATTTTTAAAAGACTCTTGTAATTTATTTTTCAGTTCTTACTTAATACTTTTCTGTGCCTCACCATTTTTCTCTTTCTCTTCTCATACATTCTACTTCATGTCTTTCTTTGGGAAAAAACACTTTCATACACTATAATCATTATCCAGCACCTCCACAAAGAACAAAAGGGAAGTTAAGTGCTAAAAGAGGGAGGATGCATACAAAAAGAGATCACCATATTTCTATATTATTATTAAAGTTATTAAAATATTTCTGTATCAAACACTGACATTCTGTTCTTTGCAGCAGCTTCAGAGTCCAAAAAAATCTTAAGATTTTACTTACAGGCTTCATGGGACCAGCAGCTTCTCAAGGCCGTAAATGCCTTATTGTCATCAACATGGTTTCTCCTGTTCTCAGTGTTTTCCTGAATTGTATAAATAAGGATCAACGCTGAGAAAGGCTGTGTATCTTCAGTAGTCATTGCCTCTTGTTGAACAGGGAGCTGCTGGGTTGAACAGGGAGCCACTGATCATTTAGCTGATAACAACTGCCTCTTCTTAGAGCTGGTCATTTTTGTTGTAGTGCTGACCCTCCAGACAAAAAGAAACAGAAGAAACAATAACCAAAAAAAAAAAAATCTCCGCAAACCCCAAACCAAAAAATCCAGAGAAAAGTAAGGGTAATTAATCTCAGTGGAAAGAAATATTGGACTAATTTTCCTTCCTGTGACTCTGCATTATTCATAATGTAAATCTTTAGAGTGTTTTGGATAGAAGTACATGAACAATGGAAAACAAGGAAGGAAAAGATGAGAACAGACATGGCATTTTTTCGCTGAACAGGTCAGAAGTTCAGGTAATGTGCAGCTCACTGTTCATCAGATGCTGAATTCATCTTCATGTATAGAAGACACTTTCCTATAATGGGCACTAAGATGCAAGCTCCTAAACCCTGATCTGCAGCTGCATATGTATTTTTTTATATACATGAATCATCAAAAATTCATTCCCCTTCTCTGTTGAATCCAGTAGCACAGGGTACTCCTTGGTAGCACATAGCTACATTTTTTTAAGTAAAAGTATTTTCATCTTTCACTATTTGCTCTGGAGCTTTGATAGGAAAGAATCGAGCAAGAGGACTTTCCGGTTTTGAAGACCTCTTGGTTTAGTTATGCTCAGGTCAGCGGGCTTTGACTTGCAACAGATAACAAACTGGAATCCGGACTTGGACTCCCACGGTCAACTGAAAATTTTTCAGAATCTTCTCCAGGCTTATCTCTCAGGACTAAGAAATTGCAATTTCCAGGCTATGTTCATGCTAACTCATAATATTTTTTCCATGAATTAAGTTAGCCTAAAATCATGAAAAAGCATATTCTGTTCAACAGGAATGTTCCATCCATATTCTCTTCACCATTTCCCTGTTATAAGCTCTGATGGTTTAGGACAGTTCATTTCTATTTTTTCCCTTCTAATTCCACCTCATTTCTATTCTGTGCTGTGGCTAAATATTCCTTTTCCTCCTCTTTTCACATATTTTGAACATTTGCTGTTTATTAGCAATTCTTTGTCTTTCATCAAGATCCCATTGAAACCTCTGCAAAACCTCCCATAAAAGTCCCGATACAACATAGTTCTTTAGTCATCACTTTCCCAAGCTATTCAGAGGCTGTTTCCTCCCAGATCAGTCCTCCTACCTCTTTAACTGTTTCAGTTGATGCCTCTGAAGTGCCTCCAGCTCTTTCTGATAATGAGGTGTTTCAACTGAACACCTTTCCAGATGTTGTATCACTGGCACTGGGCACAAAGGAGAGGTTGTTACCACCTTACCCAGAAATATGGTGGTAACTCTGTTTACGCACTCTGAAATAAAGATTTAATAGGGGTTTTTTGGGTGTTGGGGTTTGTTCAATCTTTTTTTTTCTTTTTTCTGTAACATATCAATTGCAAATTTATGTCTAATTTACGGGTTAGAAATGAACAAATGACTTGAGTACATTTGCAGCAACTGTAACCTACTGTCTGAGGCGATGTTATTTCATTCCAGGATAGGTTATTTCCCTTCAAACTGTCACTTGAGCCGCTGTTTTAAAACTGCAGCTTGCCCTCAGATTTCCAGTCATTATTTTTAGGATCTAGCTGAAGAACTTAACAGGATGAAGATTGTAATTTTCTGCCCTATAGTTCTGCTTGTATCTGTTTGTCTGTTTTTTCCCAAATGTTTGACCCATTATTTGACCTAGGTGACTAGTACAGATCAACTCTGAAATAAATACTTTTTAAATTTTAGGGCCAGAAGGAAACATTACACTCATCTAATCTGACATTCTACAAGCAAAAGGCTGTGGAATTTGACGGGTAGCTCCTATCTTCTGGTTTATCTGAAATATGTATTTTAGAAAGTCTTGTCTCAGAGATCTGCAATGATAGGCAGTTCGCCTTTTCTCCCAATGACTAATTGTCCTAACTGTACAAAAAAAAAGGAAAAGAAAAAATTATGCAGCATATTCAGAGTCAATTAATCCAGCTTTAGAGTCCAGTCATTAGATCTTGTGGTTTCTTGATCTTTTAGATTGCTATAATAAATCTTTTACCCACGTAAGCAACTGCACTTGTGAAGAAAATTATGAACACAGGGGCTTAGATAAATTGTCTACAGATGTGTGTTTAGCAATAAAAAGAAGATTTAAGGTGAGTAAAAAATAAATTTTAAAATGTTGATCTGTTTGTGGAAAATGCATTTTCCCATAAGAATATTAAAAAGAGCAGATAAATTGCTCATCTTAAATTATTGAAGAAGACTGACGGACCAAATTCTTTTAACGTTTCTGTTTTCCCCTTCCTCTTGGAAGATATCTCTTCAAAACTTGGGGAGGGGGAGCTGTTTTTTTGTGGTTTTTTTTAATTTTCCTCAAGATATAGTTTGATTCATGGTGACTTCCTAATGAAAGTGGTTTTGTTCTGAAGTGAAATCTTGAAAGAGAAAAATTAAACGTTAATTTCTGTTCACATGAACTAATGGCATCAATGGCATCAATGAGAAGTAAAATTGAATAGAAAGTAATTCGTAAGTACAGCAAAGGTCTTGTTTTCTGTCACCATGGAATGCAATTAAAATGGAGCTTTAGACATAAATTTTGGTGTAATCAGGATTTCCCATCTGTTACTGTATCATTTTCTGAGTGTTTCCAGAGCTGGGGAATCCAGCTTCTTCCAAGACAACTCTTACTTGACTAGTAACGTAACAAGCTGCCCAAACTGTGGTCATTTCAATTAAATTGCAAGCAATATAAAAATTATTGTTTACCTTGAGATGGATTGTCAAGGTAGGTCTTTCTGCTCTAAATGAGGTGAGTGTGCACTGAGTGTGTTTCCCCATGGTATACAGTTTCATAGTTTGTTCTGGCCCTATAGAGCCCTCATACTTTGGCAAGCAGCAGAGCTGTCAGCCTCCAAACTCATGCCAGTATCCTGTGCACAGCCTGCCAAAAGGCAAATAAAGGCTTGAAGACCAACAAAGTGATGCAGATCTGATCCAACCTCGTGATTCCTTTGGGCAGGAAGGAAGATTGCTTTGGGTTCTAATTTGGAATAGTTCAAACACATGCCTTAAAGCCCTGGATGGGAATAGAAATGTGTGTTCCACTAATCAGAATGGGTAATTCATTTCAAGCCTCTTTCCGTTCGTATACTTGGCAAAGAGGTCAACATTGAGCACCCTGCCCTTGAGAACCCACAAGAGACATTAAAATATGAAGAATGAGCAGTAGACAAACCCATGAGGAACTCAGGGAGAGACTGGAAGTATTAAAAGCATCAAGATCATTCACAGAGCATAAAAGACACAGCTTTTTTCTATAATTAGATTAGGTGTCTGTGGTTTATATACACCTGCAATGAGTCATTAAAAATCCTTAGATAAAGCAACATTAAATTGATTCCATCACGTCTGCTACCTTTCACTAGACCATGAGATTATCCCAGGACAAAATATCTGGAAAGAGATTTTGATGAAATCGTGTTATGAAAATTCTTAATGTGTGGGATTTAAACCAAATGGATTATTAGCTTTTATTAACCACTCACCTGTAAATCCTGTTAGTTTTCCTTTCTGTGAGTTTCCATTGTAATATTTGCACACCCTGATTACAAATTTTGAAAAAATAGCTTATAACTGTGGTTAAAATGCAGCATTAAAGCAGTTAAACAGCCTTCTTATTAGCATTAGAACTATAGTCAAAACACATTATACTTGGCTAATAAATTTATTTTTTATGTAATGGAAATGCCATCAAAGCATAGTTGATCTGAACTGAATTAGATTATAATTGGAGCTCTTGTGCACAAGGAATGAAAATTATTCTTTATTGTTGCAGACTGACAATGCAGCATTTGTTACTCTCTCCTCACTATCCTTCTAAGTGGCAGCTGTAATATTAGTGTGCACATCTCGTAAGCCGTGCATATAATATTCGTATGTCTCTGAGCAAGGAGTTGGGCAGTAAGACAGAGGGAAATCTATTGCTCTGGGTGTAACTCATCACATCTTCACTCCATTCATTCAGAGGTGCATGTACTTGAGAAACAGTCTTGTGCAGAAGCATCCTCACACTTTGCCCACACTTCTGGCTACATATGTTAGTGTGGGTGGTGTGAAAGTGAGTTCCCAGGACTTAGAGGAAAATCTCAACTCCTCTTTTACAGAGTTAAAGTCTAAGTAGTAAATATGCACCCCAGGACTTAACCATACTCATCAGGCTTACTGATTGCTCACCCAAATAGCTAAAGTAATAAGACTTTATAGATGTGCAATTTACCTCTAGTGAATACAGCATGATAAAGAGATGTTTATGTCATTATTTGGTGTCTTTTTACACCTCCAGAGCACCAGGGGAGGATCCACACACAGTATCGTAGCATGCATAGGTTCACTCTTATGCTGCCTAACTGGCAGACTCACTTCAAAGAGGGGTGGACAAAGGCCAGGATGCGTAGTGCCCTGCTAAGGAAGAATTTTTTGCTTGTATTTTGTGTGTATGGTGAGGGCAGATACATCCCTGCTACCAGAAGAAAACTGGTGGCAGAAGCAAGAGAAAATACAAAGCAAAAAGCAAAGAGTAGATGTCTCAATTCAGGACACTACCACGCTCATCACCATGGTACCTAGACATGTCGTCTAGGCAACAATGTTAGGACCTTTCTAGCAAAGATTATGTTTAGTGACACTTACACTGTCACTAATATAATTCTTCCTTGGTGTGGATATGAGGTCTGGGAAGGAAGAAGACAGTAGCAAGGAGTGGTTCTCTTTTTTTTTTCTCTTTTTTTTCTTGTTTCCCCTATGTTGAACCAAAACAAATAAGCAAAACATACTTTGCCCTCTCATAAAACCAATTGGTGATTGCAGAATGTCAGAGACTGGGTTTTGTTACTCAAATGGTTTGCCTTAAATCATTTCTTTTGCAGCTGTTGAGACTGCAGTGAAGAGATAGTGTCCTTTGGTGCTACCTTTATCTTGAAAGCGGCCCAGCTGTGATTGCTGACAGGAGCGGATATACTGTAATCTTCCTGGTTGAGAGAGAAACGGGGAAACTGTAACTCAGACTCACCAAGGACCCCAGAGCTCCACCTAGGACCCTCCAAACTCAGTTCTAGAACATTCCAGTGGGAGCGCTGTGTAAGTGTACCTGGAATCCCTCCCTCTTGGGACCTCAATCTACAAATAACGCTCATAAGATAGGGTCAGGCAACATGTCACCATCATGGGAGAAGAAGACAGCACTGGAACCCATGTGGTGTCCTTCTTGCACGTTTCTTCCCTCTCCTCTCCTCTCCTCTCCTCTCCTCTCCTCTCCTCTCCTCTCCTCTCCTCTCCTCTCCTCTCCTCTCCTCTCCTCTCCTCTCCTCTCCTCTCCTCTCCTCTCCTCTCCTCTCCTCTCCTCTCCTCTCCTCTCCTCTCCTCTCCTCTCCTCTCCTCTCCTCTCCTCTCCTCTCCTCTCCTCTCCTCTCCTCTCCTCTCCTCTCCTCTCCTCTCCTCTCCTCTCCTCTCCTCTCCTCTCCTCTCCTCTCCTCTCTTTCTTTCTTTTCCCTTACCACAGATTTAGCAAGCCAGCTTCTATCTTAATCTTAATAGCTCCTCTATAAATAAATTCACTTTAGATCAATTGTTTGGCATTGTTTTGCCTTCCTTTAGCCTGGCAGACACTGCATCCATAAATTTTATCGAGACATCCTGGGTCTTACTCCAGCAACTCCTGGACTGTCGAAGTTAGATCATGACACAGAGAAAGCAGGATATTAATAATGCATATCTCAGCTGAGAGTAAAGAGAACATATCCTGTAAGTCTGATTTCTATGTCATCTATCCCAAATTTACATGTAGCAATTTCTAGGTGCTTATAAACCATTAAAATTTGCATCACAGTAAGCAGCTAATGTAATTTTGCCTGCAAGTGCTATCGTATCTTGGATCCACAGGGAGATGAGCATACTCTTGTCTTATCATTGCCTTCTGTAGTAGGTAAAGTGCCCAGTGCTATTGGGCTTAGGCCCAGTGTGAGTTAGCTGAAGATCATTACTGACAACCTGGGGCTCAGTTCCACTTATCTGCAAGTTCTCATTTAGCTCAAATCATGTCAGTAGAAGAACATCTTCCAAAAACATGTTAAGCAATCAGATTAGTGCCCAGCACCTTTGATTTAACTCTCCATTTTCTTTTCTCCCTAAGAGTAACACAAGGCATTTTACTCAGAAAGATGGCACTGCTACCAAAAAACAGAATATATCCCAAGCCAGACTGGTAGACCTTTATCAATGTTTCAAGGTCAAACACTGAAAAAATACAGGAAATACAAAATGAAATTTGCCTGTGAGATGTTTATTGTCTCTTTTATTTAGTATTGATTAAATACAACAGTTATGTAGGTAAAGGATTTATCTTTTTGAATCCTTATTTCATCCAGTACTGTAGGTGGAGAGTGCGCTGATGTTTTATCTTTATGATTTTTTAATATGTAAAAATAATTATAATAAACATATACACATATATTTGATTTTCACCTTTTTGTGGCTTATTGACTGTAAGCAAATTAATTTGCCTGTGTTCTTTTCTGAGGTGTTCAGCAGTTTTGTCCCCTTGTCCTTGAGGAAAGTTAATTAACTGATATTTATTTCTTTCTGTAATGGTAAGGGAGAGGGGTTACCTCTATTTTCCCTTCCAGTGTCTGATGTCACAAAGCATAATGCCATATAATATGGCCCAGATTCACCCTATTTACTTTTGCCAGTCCCCGTTTGCTCTTTCCACTGCCAATTTGAGCCTTATCAGATTCCTGTTACAGTTTTCTGCTTTACTTCTTTTTGGTTTGGTGTTTTCCTATTCTGTATTTCAGCCTTACAGCTTTGATGGTGGCATGGGATCAAGATTAACATAGTACCTGACCCCAACCTGGAGCAACTGAGAATAACCATTACAATAGAAAGTCTGGCTTTACCCTGTAGACCTGTTCTAACATTGTGTTTAAAATCTGGTCAGTGCTAGGAGCTCTGTAGGGAAAGGATCCATTTGGCAGAAGCAGATGTGTTTGAGGAGGACATGATTTATTATAAACTGGAGCAGTATGCAGAGACCAGTAGCATTGGAGTTGAATATTTGCTAGAAGATGTTGAATGCCTAGGGTCAGTGCTCTTGGCTTCAGTTAATGCAGGATTAATCTGTCATTGTCTTCAGCTTCCATAGACATGTGTGAGAAGTGAATTTGCTCAGGGTCTTGTGATAGAGAATCCATTTCCAAATGCTGTTTGTTATCTTATAGAAATGATTTTACAGTGTGTTTAAACACCTCTCAAATTATTTTCGTCCTAAGAAAGTACTTACTGCTCATTCAGTGGCTAGAATTGATTGCGGAACCAGTTTTGTTTTGTTTAATTTTGTTTTCTTAGTAGCTTAATCTACAGAGAAATAAAACTGGGCAATGACAGAAAGGTAAGATTAAAACAAGGGCCAAATATTTCTTTTCCTAGTAAGGTCACAAAATGTTACATGGACATTACGTGAAGCAGAATGGATCTATGGAAAACTATACCATGCAAATCCTACCTCCAGTTTGTTGCCCAAAGCAAGATGATCTTTAAGGTCCCTACCAACTCAAACAATTCTATGATTCTATGACTCCAAAACTCATGAAAGCCAATTCTCCACACTCTCCCATCCCCAGCAATTGTCCTATGTCTTCTCCTTTTGCTACCAGGATGCAAATTATTCAGTCAGAAAGTGTGTGCTGACAGAAATAGCTTAAATATACTCAAAAGCCTTTAAAGCCCAATTAGATATATAAAATACATTTCAAAGTCCTTCCTCTCTTGGAAAAGTTGGAGTCATTCTTAAGAGAACTTGGTTGTCCATCCTGGAGATTGTGAGAAGAAATGTGCACAGGCTCTAGCACGGGTGAGGAGATGTGCAGAAGTTCATAGAGTACATTTGTTTTGCTCCTCAGAGATAAATTTACACTTACCTGATTTCTGGCCATGTTGACCCTAACAGCAAAGAAACCCTGCTACTGGAGAGTTAGACATTGTTAATGTGGATTGCTGAACCATAGTTTGATCATGGTCATAGTTTGGTCATCATGGCCACAACCACAAACTTTGTCTGTGCCTGGGAGAAGCTTTGACAGGAAGCTTCATCTCAGCTGTACTCCTACCCTCAGGGCCTCCTGCAACACAGAGCCTATCCAATGCATTAAATATATTTAAACTTCTGTTGGATATTGGTCAGACAGAGCTAGCCAAGTCATAGTAGCCCTGCACCTGCAGCCATGTGGGATTCAGCAAGAAGGATGCTGAAATGGAGTCATACAGTGAGTGTTAGAAAAACAAGTCTCATACATCACTTTGATAGGCTAGTGGGGGTGGGATGGTCTAGGAAACCTCAAATCTCTTTGTAGTCTTAACTTTCCAGTGTCTCCATTTATCCACCCCCACACACTACTCCTGTCTGTCTTGTCTAATTTAGAGTGTAAATTCTTCAGGGCAGGGACTGTCTCTCCCTGTATATTTGCGTGGTGAGACCCTGATCCTGATTGGCAGCTCTGAGTACACTACAAATCTATTTTAATATAACCCGAAATTGAAAATTCTGTATCTCTGAGCCTTAGGGGATGTGGGACCGTGTTCAGAAAAGCAGAAGGTCTGAAAAAATACTGAAAGGTCATTGCAGACAATGTACTGAATATGAACTGTGAATGTGGAACTAATGGTTAAGTGACAAGGCTAATTTTGCTCTTGGTCAAATCCAGACAAGTTGAATAGGATGATGGAGCCATCGCTAACCATGTATTATGTTACTGAGGGAAGTTGGGCTGACCTGTGTCCCGTTCCTCATGTCTATCTTTCTGAAAAGCTGTTGAGAAAGTACAGAGGATTTCAGAAAGAGATGGAAGATGATTTAAGGGCTGGAAATCTCACCAAATTTCACTCACTTAAATGAGGCATCCAAGTGGAGGTCATAGTTGCCCTACAAGAGTTAAATAGTTACAGGAGAGAGACAGATGCCTCCAGGAGATATTCACATTTGAGGTTAGTTAAACTGCCTTTTGGAGAAGCCTCCATAGATTACAGCGGGATGTTCAGGCAAGTAGGCACAGGTGGTTGCCTGAATTTGGTACCATCAATCTTCCAACCCCAATAAAGAATAATTTTGACAGTGAGTTTATTTAGGTTTTTGGAAAGATGGTTAAGTTGCCATTTGCTGGCACTGTGTAAGTACCTACAGAAGAAGATGGTTTTCAATAGGATAGGGCTATTTCATCTCTCAGACAAAGGCATAACAAGATCCAGTGACTGGAAGTCGAAGCCAGACAGATTCAGACTAAAGATAAGGCGCAAATTTTAGCAGCAAGAGTAATGAACCTTGGAAACAATTTACAATGGAGGTGTTAGATTTTCCATGACTTGAAGGTTCTAAATCAAGATGTGATGTCCCTCTAAAAGATATGCTGTAGCTTAGCCATTAGTTATGAAGCTACAGAAATTGCTAGGTGATATGTAGAACGTTACATTAGATGGTCATAAAGCCCCGTCTAGTGATAAAACACTCTAATCTAAATAACAATGTTAAATATTCCATCATAACAAATTGATTTTGCATACACTGTACCAGTTCAGTGTTACTCAGTCAAAATCATGCTTTTAGGGCTTCATGTAAGTGGACAATGTACATGGCTTTCTCAGCACTCCAACAACAGGCATATATTCATCTCTTCCTACAGACTGTTTACAACCTAATCCATCATCTGTCCAACTCGCCATTTCTTAATGTAAGGGCTGTAACATTTCTCATTCATACATATATACACACACATACATACATCAAGAGTGCCTTATGGAGTTTGTTAAGAGCCATATTTAGGCTCCTGAGAATGGTTTTCAGAACTGAGGTCCCTCTGCTCTGAAAGAATTTCCCATTTCCTGGAGATGCTGTAATTCTCCTTTACTGCACTCTCCACTCTTGATGGAGGGTATGAGGGCAAACAGCTTAGAGAGCTGGAATTAGTGAAACACTAAAGGTGAGGAACACAGTTTCCTGAGCTTTTTTTAGTTGATACAGGTAACGGAGAATCATAGCCACAGGAATTACTTGCAATATTTCCCCCTCCTACTGCTGCAAGACCAATAGCTCTAGATGACTTTCATTGTCCAGGTGACTGCAGATGAATATGAAATGTCCGCTGGAGTTGAGATAGGTTGGTGTGCGCTCAAGAGGGTACCTGTTCTAGGTGGATGGCACACGGCGTGTTGCTTGGCACCAAAGCTGACAAAGTACATTTGCCTGTGATACAAGTCAATAAACTTCGTTTTGCTTTGCATGTAGGACAGCTGTCAATCATATGTGCCTGAAAGGTGTGCAAAGTGTTCAGACAGGAGGAAGCCACAGCCAGCTATGAAATGAGAACAGGGTTTCAAGTGCCAGGATACTCTGAATATTCATTACAGCTGTTTTGGGTTTGGTTTTGTTTTTTAAGAAAATGATAAATTTGAGGAAAATTGAGCAAATAATTGCTCTCTGTGACAGCTGCAATTACTGTGCTAATAAGGTAAGGATTCTGAAGCCCTTCTTTTCCAGTAACTAAGAAATTTCAGATACTTACCCAACTACTGCATGTTGTCAGTGATCATTCTGCAGGAAAAACAATTATTTGGGGAACATGAATACTCTGAAAAAAGAAAACTAAACCACAAACAAAAGTTTCCTGGTGATGTCTATTATTAATCCAGAAGGACATTGTGGCAGACAGGAAGGAAATTCTTGTGGCTAATTCACTAACTTGGAGATCAAGAGACATGAGTTTCATCACAGCTTCTTAAATATATCCTTCTGACCTTGATGAGGCAACCCAACCTCTTACTGCTCTCATTTCCTGTGAATAGCACTTGATTTCCACTGCCCTGTTTTGACATCTCTGTATTTTAAGCTCTATAGTACTCAGTCCCAGAGAGCATCATTCTCACTCTCTTTGTGAAAAATTATAGGAAAGGGTGCTACCATCAATGCAAATGCAAACTTAAACACTGCAACCAGCAGAAAAAAAATGTGTTTGCATTTATATTCCTGGAAGGGAAGGAACTTCTCTCCATAGAGAGAGTGAAAACAATTAGAAGTCACTATAATTTTCACCCCTGTATCACAAAAGTACTTTATGAAGGCTGGTAAGTACCATTAACCCCATTTTACAGATGGGTGGGAAACAGCATCATGGAGCAGCAAAGTGAGTTGCTCAAGGCCATATAGTAACTCAGTAGAAGCTATGCAAATAGAAACCAGGTCTCCCGATGCCAAGCCTTATTCCTGGGCCCACCCTGCAAGACACAAGAGACCTGACCTACTTCCAACATCCATGAAAGCAGCATCCTCCTTTGCAACAAGCCTAAGCAGGTTTATGGAATGAATGAGCCTGCTTCTTCAGTGCTCACCATTCTTTTGCAATAATTGCTCTGCAGACGTTTTTGTGAGCTTGACAAATGTTTTATTTACATGGAAATATCTCAGCTAACACCCACAGTAAACACGAGGCGGTAGTCAAAACCTTACTACATCTATTATCACAGAGAGTGGGCTGAAAGATATGCCTGCATCTGCTCTGAGCAGGGCTTATTTTATTAGCACTGTGATATTTCAGTGTTTGGATGGAAGATGAGCCATCCACACTCACATGATGGTGACCATGATTTAAGGGTTCCCACCCCCTCAGGCTGCTTATTTCTCTACTGTATATTTGAAAACATTTTTAAATGATATTGCAATTAAGACTCGAAGGAGGACGCTTATTGGTAGGGATGGTGCATAGTAAATCGAGTGTCCAGGTTTGGCAGTGTTTTGGGAGGTGGTGCAGATACCTGGTGATCGGTCCCTCATGCAGGATCGGCTCAGCAGGAAACACAATATGATCTTTACAACAGAGGGCAGGGAGCGGAGAAGCTGTTCCAAAGCCTGGCTTTGCTAACATGTCTATATGAGTCATGTGAGGCTGGATCCACCCTGCCTTACTTCAGGTGTTCCAATGAACAATCTGATTTCAGAGTCTCAGGGATCTCCTGTAGTCAATGGATCCATAAGACCTCAATCTCCCATTACAGCTGTCTATATTGACTGACAAAAAAAGCCTTTACACTCATAGTTAGTCTGTTCCTTACAACTAAATTATTTTGTGCAATTCTAGTTTTCCATGCTTTATTTTTTATCTCCAAAGGGTAAGATTATTAGGTCTCTCTCATTGAATATAAGGATTATCAACCTCAAAGTTTCACAAACTGAATGCTCACAAAGTGAGGTCACTGGGACTTTATTTCTTCGGAATTTCCTCTGTGTTTGGTTATGTAAAATGAGCATAAAGACATTCTGACTAATTCAATGGAGACCTGCAGCACAGAGGAACTGAAGCCTGCATTACTGCTGTATTTTCTAACCCAGATTTTACAGCCTGCTTTATATTAGCAGCATTTCTGTAGGGATAACAGTGGACCCAGTAGTAGCTTATTAAATAATGACCAATACGATATGCTCCAGGTGACCAAAGGACATCTAAGGTGTTTAAGATTAAAGGCACAGTGGTTTCCTGCGTCAGAGAATAGCAACAAGAAAAAAACATGGATGAACAGAAAGCTACTGCCAAATTACAAGTCCATGATGGACTGAAAGAGCTATGGAAATGCTAAGTAAAATATTATCATTTTTTACTACACCTACAGTATAATATGACCATTTTTTATAGCTGAACATGTCATCTCTTTTTCTTCTTTTGTCTCATTGCAACTCTCAGGAAGTTATAGCTGATCTGCTGGCTGTGTATCTGTGTATGAGTATGTACAGGCATAAGTTCAGGTACTGATTTGCATGAAAGCAAGCAATGGATGTCTTTTATATTTAATGTAGGAAATATAGGGAGAGGTTTCTTTGCCAGAAGCCTGAAGTCCTTTGGAATGTGGCTATTCAAGACAATTTATAAACATATCTTCCAAGACAAAAAAAAGTAATTCCTGAATAAAGTAATACCTACTATTGTGATAGGCTAGGGTGAGGACAAGGTGAGGGGGTGCTCTAATATGATTTAGAAAAATTTCTTAATTATGATCAACCATCTATATAACTTATTCCTAGTCGGTCTGATTTTTATTTGTGGATTTATTTTATTTCCACTAATACCTGTCCATCTCACTTATTCTTGTGTTAACATTATTAACACAGCCAGTCACTACTATGCTGCTATTTCACAGAAAATATCTTCCTTTGCAAAATTC
This sequence comes from Dromococcyx pavoninus, assembly GCA_033558185.1. Classification (NCBI taxonomy): domain Eukaryota; kingdom Metazoa; phylum Chordata; class Aves; order Cuculiformes; family Neomorphidae; genus Dromococcyx; species Dromococcyx pavoninus. The sequence continues at coordinate 687,489 of JAUMJL010000191.1, read as the reverse complement.
AAGTACTTAAGAATGTTTTAATATTTTAATAGTGCAACATTTGAGTATTACTATTTACAACAATACCATTTGCTGCAGCCCAATCTGGAACACAAGGGATGGGCCCTAGGTCCCCTCAGTAAATGTAGGGATTCTCCCCCCCAATTATGGTAAAAAATAGCACCAATTATTGATCGAAAATTTTTTTATTCTCATGGCAAAAATCATGAGAATAGGAATTCGGTTCATGAAACCCTTGGTAGGAACAACGAAGAGGAACAAAAAAGAAGGAAAAAAAGGAACTAAAGAGGAAATACAATAAAAATAGCAAATAATCACCACCTGAAGGCTCTAGCACTGAGAAAATCCTTCCAGGATGGCAGGCAAACAAATGGCCTCTCTTGCAGTACTATTTATAGTTTTTGGTGGGCCTGCACAGTGCTTCTTACTAGAAAAGTTCTGAAACTGAGTTTGAAGGACGAGATGCTCCTTCCAGGGGGTTCTCTGTTAAATCTCAGGTACCATTCTGCCCCTGCTCTCCCTGCAAGACCATGGCACAACCTCTCTGGGCAGCAAGCACAGCTGGGCTGCTTGCAAGGGTGAGATAAAGCTGCAGGACCCTGCCTCCACTGCAGTCTCAGCATTCGAAGATAAATGATATAAGGCAGTAAGGAATCAGTCTCTTACACCAATATGTACGGCCCCAGTACTTTGCTTACTAGTTATAAAGGCAGGTGATATGGCTGAACTTAAATTTGTCAGAAACAGGAGATCATAAACGTAAAAAGAAAGAGGAGAGAGGAAAGAAAACCACTGGGTCAATTTTCTGAACATTTTAAATGGTTGTATGCTATTGTAAGAGACACATGAAATAAACCAGAGGAACTGGGAATCTTAATGCATAATTAGAATTATGTCTTAATTGGCTTAGCAGAGGTTTGCTAGGTTAATTCACATGGCTGGTGTATTGATTTAAAAAGGTATGGCTCGTTCAGAGAGAACAGCCTCAAAGAGAGATGTGGTTTATAGGTCAAGGACATAAGAATGGCTCTAAGAGACAAAATTTTAGCACGTGTTGTCTTGCTGAAACCATCTTGCTGAAATAGAAAAGAAGCCAACAGAGTGGTGGGATGAAATCATGGTAACCATTGAAGTAGGCAAGTGAGATGAATGTCCTGAACAGATACTGGACTCTTTTGGACCACAGGGGGTGTTGTCAGTGAGAGACAGTGAGACCAAATCTCAGCCAGGACATAAAGAGAGCAGGAATAGTAAACTCCCAGGTTGCTCTGGGATCTGCCTTTTATCCCGAAAAATAGGGAATTATGACATGAGAAAAGCTCTGGTAGATTCTCTTATGACCAATAGATATTAATTGGTTGAGAAAATAAAATAGGAAGACACTGAGAAGAGGGTGAACACCCTAATTCCTGGGAAGATAAGAGAGGGATAACCAGAAAGTAAAATGCAAAGAGGGTTTAAGACAGGAGATGTCAATAAATTCAACTAATTGGTAGTGGAGATTCCATGGCAAATTTACGGGAGAAGAGTTCCAAAAAGCTTGCTGAGAAACTCTGGGGTTGAAATTATTATGTGAAAGTTATATGAAGATTAATAAAAGCTTGTCTGATGCATGATCATCTCCATTCTGTGAAATTCAGAAAAAAAAAGCAAAAGACAGAGAAAGTTCAGGGTACATCAAGGCAGTGGGAAATAATATAAGCACGAGCCCATAGGGACAAAATCAGAAAGGACAAACCATTATGCAAAGGATTTACAGCAATATAAAACCAATTTGGGCAGCTGCATTAGTAAAAATAATAAGAGGAAGTAAAGAGCATGAAGAAATAACCCAGGAAAACATGTTTATTTTTAACTTGAATCAGTTAATTTGTTCACCATGCGGTCCTGCAAACTGTCGTACTGGCACAAATGAGCGGTAATGCAAGGGAAAGAGGAATGGCAAAAGGAAAGGCGGAGGAGGGGCTGGGAGCTGCCTAAAGCAGTTCTGTCACTAAAAGAAATATAAGTGCAGGACCATAACTCAATGGACAAAGAAAGAAAGCAATTCATGATGGTGCTGAAACATTTAATGTCTTTTCTTCCTTCTTCTTACCTAACAAGATTAGCCTCTATTGGATGACTAATACTGTTTATACCAGGGATGAAGGATTGAAACAAGGATTATATTGTAAGAAATTGTTTGGACAAGTTAGATGCTTTTGAATTAGCAGTGATGTAGTTCCTCATAGACGTTTTAAGAAATAGCAGAAGTGTTAATAGTTATCTTTGATAATTCAAGGGCTATAAATTCACAGTGTAAACCCTATTCCTTGACTTTTGAAAAGCTTTTGAAAGGCTCTGAGACGTCAAGCTTTTAATAAAGCAACACTTAAATTAGACTGCAGTAGAAGTGGATGTGTTAGGAGCATTTTTTGTCAGTGAAAAGAGGTTTCACAAGAGGGTTGACAGTGGTCGGGTCTTGGTCTACTTGTGTAGAATATTTCATTGATGACTGGGAGGATGGAAAAATTTCCATTTTCTAGTATTACAAATGACACCAAGCAAACAGAGCTTGGAAACATGTAGAGAAAGGGATAGATTTTTAGAATTCAAATTGATATTTTTAGGTAATCTCAAATAAGAAAGACAAGCATGAAGAGCCTACTAGGGATCAATCAGCTCTTCTATTACAGGGAGCATTTCTGCCTATCTGTGTTTGAAGATCACAGCAAGTTTGGGCCTGAACTTGCAATAATATCATACTGGGATGTGTAACCAGATAGATATGCATATCAGGTGCATTAATTACTCCCGATCTATGCCGTAGGGGCACACCATAAACTTGTATGAACAGTAAAAAAGTCCAGTGGGATTTGTTAAACCAAGAGAAGTGAGGGCTGATGGGCAGTCTTAGAATTTATGTATGAATATGTTGCAGAAAAAAAGGATGTGAATACATGCTGTACATGATCACCACAGACAATACAAGAAAACAAATATCCAGATCAAAATATCTAGTTTAATAAAATTTTCTAAAGCTAAGTGTAGATAAAAAATGGGTTATTTTCCTAAAAATGTAAAGTATACTTCTAAGAATAGGCTAAGTAAGCATATGTATGGAGTGGCATAGGCATGACTCAGATGGGATGAATTAGACGGTCTCTCAAAGCCCCTTCCATTGAAGTGCTCTGTCACACCTTAATTTGTATCTTCTGAGTTTAGAAAGATTTCAACCCAACACATGTAGTTCAAAATAATTATAAAATATTACATATTATGCTGTATTTTTCACTTGATCATCTTCAAGCCTTTTACAAAAGAAACAAGTATCATTGGGTAGGAGCAGAATAGAGAAGCAGTACCTGCCCAAAGAGATAAAACTGGATCAAAGCCTCGACCAAAATGGAAGTCTCTTAAATCCTCACATACTTGAAGCCACAACTGTTACTGTCATGATAAAATATATCTCAGAGTAACTGTTGGCTGAATTTATCTCAGAGAGGAAAGGCTCATCTAATACATCCTGAGTCTGCAAAACTGACTAGGATGTGGAATGTATTTTCTGGTACACGCTGCTTTCAGAAGGATCCCTGAATAATGTCCAAAACATCCTTCATTAAATACTTGGAAATCATGGTCCTAAACCTGACAAGAAGCCAAAAAAAGATTTTTCCTTTTTTTTTTTTTTAAATAACGTGGTGTACTCTGCTGATCTGAGCCAAATCACTTGATCTGTTTTTTAATGATAACATTGGTCTATCTCTCTAAGTAACAGCAAAGGGTGGGGGTTTGGTGGAGGGGAAGGAGGGCTTGTAAAAGTGAATACCTCTGCATTGCACAACAGCAGATCTGGGTTGAAATTCAAAAGTATTTGGACTAGGCAGTAAAGGACTCTCTTAGCAAATGCATTATGGTTTGGAGACCTTTTAACAAGAAAGCATGTATGCAATTGTTTGCAATGTATCAAGCAGGCACACCCAGTGCTACATATTACAAGGGTAACACCTTCCTCAAGTGAACCTCTCTTGCCACCACTTACGAAAACAGTATTGCTGAAAGGAAACTCCTCTCTGGGTCCATACACAATCCACCTGTCCAGTCTGAAAAAGCCAAGAATTCTTCAAGAAGATTACTTATACTGTAAGAAGAACCACTGAGGCTCTCACAATTGTCAGTAGAAAAGGATAAACTGTTGAAATTCAGGGAAGGCTTACTTAAATGCAATTATCTGCTGGGAAGGTCTGAATATTTCCTCATGTCTATACCTGTCATATCTTTGTATATTTGTGTGTGTTTGTGTGTTCACTCTCATCATAAGGAAAGGAGGAGAAACAAGTGGGAAATGTCTATTAAGATACCTATCTTCAATAGAAGACAGGGGACGGAACAGAAATACCTGGCAAACTAGAAAACAATCCATCCGTAGAGAAATTTTAGCCCTGCTTTACCAAAAGTCTTACACAAAGTAAAAGAGTCTTGATTCTGAGTTAATTTTCATGTATCTGACACAAATATGACTCTCTAAATTATAAATCTATTGGCCCTGTTTAAAGCTCTGGATTTGACATGGCTGTTAAAAAAGCAGAATGCTGGTCCTGTGAGACTCCTGCAAATCCCAGGAGCTGACAGCTTTCAAAGCACACTGTAGGACTTCTGGGGTTTTTTTCTGAATTTTTGGCCTATGATTAATTGGTTTAATTTTGCTTAGCAGAGTTCAATTCATGCTTTACAGGCACAATTAGTATTTGAGTGTTTGCTTTCATGGTGATGTATACCATATAGAGTTGGGTGAATTTGGAAATGGTTTTCCTGTCCCCACAAAGCTCTTTAGGATTTCAAAAAAAAAATCATACTGAAGTCAAACCAAGATCTTTTAAGAAGAGCAGGGGATCAAGGGAATCGTATGCAAGTAATTCCATTAGTAATGATTTCATTTTCAGACAAGCCACTTTAGACATGAAGATCCTACAGAGTGTCACTCAGACAAGTCTATCTCCCTCACCCTCTGGTGTCCAGGCTCTTTATGTGAATAAATACATGTTTATTACAGCAAAGACTTCAGCATGTGAATTTATAACATCCCAAATTATTTTTTAACTATGAGTAGTTTTTCTGACCGAATTAATATTTTGTTATTTATACAGCTGCAAGAGGACCTCGCTGGTCACCAGCAGCCAGGTCTTTTGGGGTGAGTGACTTTCTGCTTCACAGACACGTAGTTGCAGCCAGAAAGCTTTTTTTTCAGGCAAAGGTTTAAACTGAAGCTGGTGAGGGTTTTTTGTGACTAACACCAGTTTCAACTAATTAATTTTTTCATATGAGGGACAGAAAAGAAGATTTCATCAAAAATTGCAGGCCAGCAGTTGGGTTCAGTAGCAGGTCTTATCAAAATCCATGGTGGCTACGGTTTGGATTGTCAAAGTGCTATAATGTGGACTATCTGGAAGTACAATGGACATACACAAAGCTGCAAATAGTCAAATATAGCTTTACTGAGGCATTTGAGAATTGCTGCTGTAGAGAAAAATAAAGTGCACTGGATGTGGCAGACTCCTGGTTCAGCCTCAGCCAACTCTGTGAGCAAAATCCTGTTTACACAGGAGAAGAGCGCTTGCTCTTTAACTGGGAAAAGCAGTCAGGAGATTATCACATCTCATAAATGGCTAGAATCCTCAAGTGGCAAGATGGTCAGTTGAAAATATGTTTTATTTTTAGTACATTGTTGTGTGCCAGTAAAAAAATGCAAAGCGCAGGAAGGCAGCAGTTTCAAGTAGAGCTTTTAAGAAAAGAGAACTGAGGGCTGTGTTTCACATCATTACTAAATTCCTGTTCCTGTCCAAAACAACATGATCTGAAATGTGAAATTATTGACTTAGCACAGTTGACTGAAAAGTTTTGATTGCAGAATATTTGCATTACAGTAGCACCTAGAGACATGAATTGAGACCTAGAATGTATGTGCATACAAGGTTGTAGTGATGGGTGAGGATTATTTGATGAGCTAATGATTTATTTCAGCCAAAAATGCAAGACTATGCTTTGATACTAATTTTTAAGATGAGGAAACAGCTAGTCTAAGGTCACACAGAAAATAATCACGGTAGACAGAAACTGAATACAGGTTCCTGTAGGTAAATTATGAGAATAATATTTTTTCATCTCTGACTCATCGATGAGCAGCAAAGCAGTTAGATAGAAAAGCATAGATTTAATAACTCCTTTCCCCTTCCCTTCCCTTCCCTTCCCTTCCCTTCCCTTCCCTTCCCTTCCCTTCCCTTCCCTTCCCTTCCCTTCCCTTCCCTTCCCTTCCCTTCCCTTCCCTTCCCTTCCCTTCCCTTCCCTTCCCTTCCCTTCCCTTCCCTTCCCTTCCCTTCCCTTCCCTTCCCTTCCCTTCCCTTCCCTTCCCTTCCCTTCCCTTCCCTCCCCTTCCACTCCCTTCCCCGGTGATCAGCCAGTTATCACCTGTATTTTGGAACCAGCCACAGCATGCAGTGCCTTTTGTCAGCTGGTAATTGCTAGACTTAGAAGAGAGCCTCAAGGCATGAAGGGTACCGAGGGGAAATTATTATCTACAGGATATCTGTAGGCTTTGGAAGTGGGAGCTGAGATCATAGGGATGTCAGAAAGGAAGGAAAAAAATGGGTTTGCTGTGGTTGAGGGGGGTTGTAACTTGAGTAGAACAGAAACCCATAGGGTTGCAGACAGTGTTACTTCCCCTCCTTGCAGAAATGCTTGTTAATTATTGTTAGAACATCTGTTTACTATTTTGACTGGCTGATTTCAAAAGTCTTTACAAAATGACAGGAAATGTGAAACAATTTTTTTTTTGTGACACCCAGTATTTATTTCTGAAAACACTCATTAGTAAGGGAAACCTCAGAAACACATTTCAAAAATGTATATTTAACTCAAAAGCCAACAGTATAGCGATAAAATCAGCTTAATATTTGATACTCAACAGAGATGTTCAACAGACAACTCTGAAACCCTATTATAGAGTGAATCTGAAAAAATAGCTGCTAGCAATTTTTCAAGGAATTGAGCCATTGTATGCATGGGATTGAGTACCACTCCTGTATTTCCAAGGAAAGATTGGGGATGTCAAACATTCTACATGCTGCAAAGCATATCACATGTTTGAGTGATGTTCAGTTATAACTCAATACCTCCCTCTGTAAGGTGCCAAAAATAATCAGCATTGATATTGTCTTCAAATAAGTCTACATGTTCACTACTTTATGATAAGAGGATAAGAAGTGCTTGGCATGAGAGCTGAACAGTAGAAGAGATGAAACTAGATGGTAGTACTGGTGGCTGAATGGTAAGGCTGAGTTTTCATGATCATAAATGATGTTTTATGTCCACAACCAGAATTGGAAAAACATTTCTGTGTATGTGTGGTCTCATTATTATTTTTTAATTATTATTGCTAAAATGTATATCTAATTTCTTAATGTGTATCATAGTCATATACTTGATCTGGCAGATACATGATAACAAGTAAAAATGGCCAAACTAGGAAGTTTGTTATGACAGCCGGATATCATAGAATAAACTGAATTTGAATAATCTCAATATCTATGAAAAATTTGGTCTCCTATACTTTGTTCAGATGCATCTCTATTCTAAGTTCAGACACGAGTCCCAGATATTTTGCACAAATCTAAGTAAATAGGAAGAGGAGGGAAAAAGACAAAGGTTATCTGTCCATCCTTAGTTTCACTCTGACAATGTGAGGAAACTGTTCTCCAAAATATGCACTTCGTACTCGTGAATGTCATTGACTCCTACTCATACAGTACATAAATGTTTATTTCCAAGCCAAAGATGACTTCTAGTATTAGGAATTGGGGGCTGGCCAAAATACATTTCCTTTTTTTTTTCATTTTATTTCCTTAATGAAGGAAAACAACCAACTTGTGAAGAGGTGGTTGTAGGTTTAACTTATTTTACACTGTCAAACAGGGAAACTAACACGTTACTAAATGCTGTTAACCTTCTTGTTTTCTATGAAGCAACAAGCCTGATCAATATCATTCCCAATGACAAGAGTCAAGTAAGGGACAAATGGTAGAGAAACAGTGATTCTACTACACATGCATGAGGGAAAAGGAAATTTTTATGACTCAAATTCAACAGGAATAGGTGGAATATTTTTGTGTCTCCAGTGTTCCAATATATTGGAGACTTGGGCAGTTCACAAAGTTTTGGTATAAGGGAAATGAAGGGAAACAAGAATTTAGCCGGGAAGAGAAGTACCATATTCTGTTCCAAAAGAAGAGTTGCTACCGCATAGTTTGTGTCCTAAACCTTTTATAAAATCTTAGAATCATGGAATGGTTTGGGTGGAAGGAGCCCTTTCAGATCATCTAGTTCTAATCCCCTTGCAATAAGCAGGGACAACTTCCACTTCATAAGATTTCTTGAAGTCCCATCCAAGTGGAGCTTGAACACTTCCAATGGTGTGGCATCCACAGCTTCTCTGGGTCCAGACTCATTGTAAAAATGTCCTCCTTAAGTGCAATCTGTATCTACCCTCTTTCAGTTCAAAAGTATTTCCCTTTGTCCTGTCACTACAGATCCTAATGTCCCTCCCGATATTTCTTATAAGCCTCATTTAAATGTTGACAGGCTGCAATAAGGTCTCCCTGGAGCCTTCTCTTCTCCCTGCTGAACAGTCTCAGCTGTCTCACCCTTTCCCCATAAGAAATGTGTTCTAGCCCTCCCTTCTCTGGGCTCATTCCAACAAGTCCATGTCTTTCTTCTGCAGGGGCCCCTGGCACTGGACACAGTACTCCAGGCAGGATCTCATGAGAACAGAGGTACGAAGCATTGTTGCCTTTAACATTCCACTAAAATTTTGAGGGGGTTTTGTGGTTTTTTTGTAGCTTACCAAATACCTTGTGGTTTCATAAGAGACACGACGCTTCTAGTGCTCCAGATGCCTCTTCCTATGAAGTTCATAGACCTTCCTATCTGTTTAAGGCTCTGCATCTTTGTGTTTGCCTGATTCTTAGACTATTTGTACTATTTCTCAACTTCTTTTACCCTTTCACTCAATTTTCCTAGGCTCTCCCTACCAAGGAAATTTATCTGAAAATGCCACTAAAAGAACAGAGACCTTCAGATAGGTCCTGCTTCAGCAGTCTCTCTTCTTCAAACCTTTCTACAGCTTCCACACATTCAGGAAACAATAACTTCTAAAATACCCTATATCTTGGTCAAGAACAGGCTCTGCCTTCCAGATCTTCCCACAGCCAAGTCCTACACAAGCCCTCTATTTGCATGAGCAAGTGCAAGGGCAGATTTTTGTACAGATTTTTGCATTCAACCCTGCCAAGCAATTCAGCACTGCCATGCCCCAGAGGGATCTACATAGGAACTTTTGTGTCATCAGTTCTTTCACATCTAGACGTATTTCTGTGTAGAAAAAAGTTGAGGTGTATTGCTGGAGTAGTCTGGAAGAGTTTCCTCTCCCTTGCTTATATGCTATTGCTTTTGAGGAGGCAACTTCCAGGATTATCATTCTAAATATAATACTAGGAGGTAAATTAGAAAATTATACTGCATACTTTGAGACTGTTTAAAATTTGTCAATCAGTTTATGTTGCCATTCTGTGGCTTAGTATACATATGTGTACATGTACATGTGTGTGCATGTATGCCTCTGAAAGTACAAATTCATAGGAATCTTCAGGAGTTTATATAGTATTTTTACATTATCTATCAAGGCTATTTTTCCCTTTCTATATTAAAGCTCAGTTTCTTAAGTTCATGAATCCAAGGCATCCTCAGAAGTATCTGCACATGAACTTGAGCCAAGTCCTAAGGGAGATTTGTGTGGCATTTGCACACCCTGTTGACATTTAGAACAAAAGTCAAGCCTTGAAAACACAACAAAATTATGGGTTAGCTCTTTTTTCAGTGCCTGCATAAATTAGCAATACTGTCATCCTTGTCATTTGACACTACGGCTGCATCAGCGTAGAAATTCATATAAACAGCACTGATCCATTGGACATTGAACCTTAAGAATGGGGAATAGATTTCACAAGATTCTGCAGTGACTTTGCTTCAGAAATCTTAGCAGAACTGCAGCAGCTACAATTTATTATGTTAAAAAGAAAAATTACTGGACTGTTTTTCTGTGTACGAATACATATTTACTCTTAATTTTACTAATGGCTCAAAATCCTTGTTGAAGTTCTATATCTGTGCTAGATGAAGAATACAATCTTCTAACAATCTTAATCCTGCTGATTTTAGTGTCCAAGGGAGATTGGCCAAGGCCACCAGCCTTCTTGAAGGTAATGCCTTCCTTCTTGAATTTTCTCACTGAATTCAATGTGAATGATTTGGCAAGCATTGAAAGCATTCTAGCTTTGATAAGGAACCTGAGACTTTCAGCATCTTTAGTTTAAAAGTGTGCTTCTGAAACAGCTTGGCTTCAACTCCTTTAGCTCCTCAAATTAAATTTATAGTCACACTTGGAATCTACCTGACACAGATCTCAAGGCAGTTTTACAAATCACTGGTCTCCTCAGTTTACAAAGATGACTTGAGCACCCAGTTGCTCAGTAGAAGTTGTCCAGACTCCTGGTCTGCAGAGTTATGCTCTGAATTGCAGTGGCCTGCAATGTTAGAAAATATCTTGATTTAGCTTGAACAATATTGTGGTTGATATAAAGGAAAAAAAATACAAAAGCATAATTAGAAATACAAGCTACTGATCCTGTGGTTAGAATGTCAGTAAGGAAACTTTGATACTATAGACAGAGAAAGTACATATATGGTATTAAGGAGGTGGGTGTATTTTATCTTTTGCCAATGTATAAAGCTGTCTGAATGTAGTAGTAATACTCAGCTGGGCCTATGTCTGCATAGGTTGCTTACAAATCATTGCAAACATTTGTACAGAAGAAAGCACAAGACACAGATTAAAAGCTGCAGGAAAAGTCCAGTCCTAAGCAAGGACACCTCTGGATATACCCTTATGCATCTTACCATATAAAGCTAAAATCCACAAGGATGGTGCAGTCATATTTAGCTCCATGTTTAACTGCCATTGTGCAATTTCTTGAAATTCAGATGCAAAGCATTTAACTGGAGGAACAGTGCTTAGACAGATTATCAACTTCTTCCCCTACTTTTCCTCCTTCTATTCAATGGCTTTTCTACGATAACTCCTGTCTGTGTCATAGATCATCAGAAGGAATTCTGCCTTACTGTCTAGGAATATCTTGGTATTTCATGCTTGTAGGCTCTTTCAGCTGTCTTCTTCTATCATCATAACAAGATATATCCTACTAGTTCAGCCCTCTAATCTCTGTAGAAATGCTAGAGCGGACATAGCCTAGGATTCCTTGGGCTGACCTCAGCTGGATCACCTTTCATATGTCACTCAGGCTGCAATTTTTGGGGGGTTTACCAGATGGTTTTCTTGATACTTGTACCTGGGTGAAGAAGAATAATTTGAGTTCTCCTCTTCTGAGCTGCAGCTACATAGTAGAGCATAGTAGGAGCAGATTCACAGACTGATGGAATTTATTCCAAAGACCTGACATCCCTATTATAAAGTTTCTGGTGGGCTCCTTCAAGCTAGCTCTACTCTATAGAGTACCATAGAGTCAGTGCTCATCACTGTCTGGAACATATTAAGTGGACTTCAGAAGCCCATCTTTCCCTTTACTTCTACCCGAAAGGGATCCAATTTGCTCCAAGGTTACTCTGACATGAAAACAAAGTAACAGTGAAAGGGGACACAAATCAACAGACTTGCCTCAATAGCACCTTCCTGATGCAAAGTATAATGCAAATAAAGGTGAGTACATGTGTGGCATAGAAACCTTCTTTCCTTTTATTTCCAGCTTTATTGGCCTGTTTATTTAACAAAGGATCCAGTCAGCTTTGTCCCTCCTTTTTGTAACAAGTATCTCTGCTGGTTTAGATCGGTCTAGTTTAGATCAGTGTCATAACTCAGTCTGTGAGGCAAAAGCTACCCCTCTCCCCTTAAGGATAAATAAGTAAGTATGGGCATAATAGAATCTTCTCATATATCCTCCCTTTCCATTTCTGATGCAAAAGGGTTATTCAAGGATGTTTTACTGAAGCTGGATTTACAATTTAAGCACAGAACAAGCCTTGTTTAATAGCAGTGTGGGCAAATATGACAGAGAAGGCAGCATGGTCAGATGGTCTACAACCGCTGTGATTGCAGGAAAGCTGGGGAGAATACATACCCTTTACAAAATCAGGTTATTTGAGGAAACTGGTAGGTAAACAGAAGAGTTTTGTGCAGAAAAAAAAAGCTCAATTTTTTATTTTATTTTATTTTCTAATGGGCAGTATCTTTGTAATGCATGTAAAGCTATCTCTGCCAACTGTGTATCCTGTTGGGGAACATGCTTGTGTTTCCCTGTGATGGCTCTCTGGCTCTTAAAACCCCATCTTTATAGGATTTAGTGTATTGATGGTGGTAGAGTGCTACCAGATTACAACTCCTCCTACAGGAACACTCGTGAGAGGGTCATGGTAAGGATGATATCAGCAAAACTCGCAGACTATCAGGAAGCCACTCACAGGAGATATAGAGGTTTACGGCCAGCCCTGAGTCTTCAGGACTCGCCCACTATCTGCAGTCTTAATGCCTGTGGCAGTCAGTGGGCTTGCAAGGGTGGTGGTTCGGTTGGGTCTGGTCATACACAGCTAATGGAGAAAACCATGAGTGTTCATCTAAGTGGAAAAATAACACTTAAAAACTAGGAAATGTTCTGCCTACTTGAGAAAGAGAAAATAAAAGTCATTTTCCATCTGGGGGCTATACATTTCTGCAACCTATAGCTGCCCTTCATCATAAAACTACTGACTTTTATATTCTTTAAGTAAGAGCTAGATCGGGAAAGCTATCAGTTATACCGTATCGCACCAGGTACTATTAGCTATTTTAATGCCTGAAGATGATGCAAGTGTGAAGCAGGGAAGATGGCTTGCAGACAGATTTTTCTTCTCTTCACTAATTTATTCAGTCCCCCACATTCCCTTGACCTATGATCTTGAGCCCCAAAACAATCTTGTTCTGTGGACGGTTATGTGGACAACAGTATATTAAAAAACTCCAAAGCACTCCCTGTCTGGTGCTGCAGAGAGTGCTGGTGGCAGGGGGAATGTGCACAGCTGTGCAAAGCTGTGAGCAATCAGACAGTTCATTCTTCTTTTAAGAAATTTTATAAGTCCAGGCTGTATTATTCTGGCTCCTTTCGAAACGTGTCAGCTTAAACAATCTCTGCAGCACCCTCTCCCTTCTTCTAGTCCTATTTTTCCTGCATGCTGTAAGAGGTGTTATATTCTACCCCGCAGTCAGCACCAAGATTTTTATACAAATGAAAGATACTGAAAAGATTCGCGGCCACTTCATTATCACTGCTGTGCTGGCTGGTAGGGGCTGGAGCATTTTCGGTACCTACAGAAATATCCTCAGCTGGAGAGAGGCAGCTAACAGTCTGGTCTGCCTCCAGCAGAGGGAAGTGGTACACACGCGCTTCCCAGCGTGCTCTCTCCCGCCGCTGTGGAGAGCAGCCGGGAAAAATGTCAGGTTTTGTGTTTGCAGAGCTGAAATTTCCCCCCTGCCAACACAAACACTTCATTTAATCCCCTCTAGTTCTTCTGTGCAACGGTCTCCCTTCCATCTCCCCTCCATGAAGAAATGAGGTGTCTCCAAGCTGACCCTCACACACACACCCCTGCAATAAGACTTAGACGATGGATTTTCAGTCTCAGAGTAAATGCTGGGAAACCCAGGCGCAGCCACGGCTCCAAACGCAGTTTTGGTTTTAAGTGTAAATTTTTAATATCATATTCCTGAGGCTATTTTAATCCACGTTGCCTTTTTTTCTGAAACTCTTCAGCAGGGGTAGCAGAGGAACACCCTTGGAAGGTCTTGGGCTTGTACGGGTGGTCCTAGCAGTACCTACAAGTGAACCCATGTGCGGATGCACACTCATATTCCTGCACGCCAACACACAGCTAAAAGCTGCCCAAGCATGAAGTTATTGGCGTTTTTCCCCTCTCCTTTTACTTGTTGCCCTTACATTTCTCTATCACAGGGTCCCTTTTAGGTGTGCGCACACACACTCCCCCCCAATGCAAACGGAACAAAAATGCACTCGTCTCTCACAATGGGAAAAAACCTTCAACAATTTCTCCTTGACAGTTTGTATTTTTAAATATATTTGACTCTTCCCTTAGCTTCATCACTTTTAGAAAGAGTAGAAGGCTACTGGAGATTAATTTATGGGGAAGATATTGTCCTTAACCTACACTTCCCTGAACTGCCTTAATACTGTTTGCAAAACAACCAGATGACTTTGTCTCTCCCTCACCTCATCTAGAGCTGCAGGGAGGTAAATTTTGCCTCTAGCTCTCAACCTTTTGATGCATGGATTTTCCACGCTGAGTTACAGTAGGTGGGTAACAAGAAGATCCTATTAAAGTGAAATCAAGTAGCAAAAGGATTGTCAGCTCAGCAAATCGGAAACATAATGCACCTATCCTTCCTTCATTGCATTCTTTCCTGCTCACTACAAGAAAGAAAAAGATAATGAAGAAGGAGAAGAGAAAAACAGAGAGCAATAGCAGCACTGGTAATGTCTTGATTTCATATATAGGAAATTAATCGTTGCTGCTAAAGACACAGCCACTTTAATGAAGAGGCTGCTGCAATATCATCGCAACAACTAGCAACCTACATGTTTGATTACAACAGGTTGAGCCAGTGCATGCTCCCTTGTGCCACACTCTGAAAAAATAAATCTAATATCTATACCTGAGGCTCCTTCATTTCCTACGCAGAGATCTACTTTAATGCAGGCTTTTCACGGTACCTTTCTTTGCCAAGAAGGGGCTGGTGCTGGCTTACTTACCTACTTACCTGTCTTTGAGCTATGTGGCTTTTATTTGAATAAATTAAACTGCCTGTTTCAAGCGATGATTTAGCCTCTTGAATCTGGATCTAATTCTCAAAGAGTTTTTCCTTAAAACCTGTTTTTCAAGTTTTCAACCAAGTATCAACAGTCTGCAGGATGCAGTCCTCTTAAAGGACCTTGGTACCTACGGGTAAGAAAAATATCATCCTATCTGGCTACTGTGCCTGCTTTTAGGTTTCCTAAATATCTGTGATAGACTAAAAATGGAATGAGGGCTTGCTAAAACCAGGAAACCTGTATTTTCCTGTTAAGTTACTTTGCTTGTTTGCTGTGCATGATCTTAGGACCAGATTTTTAGCTGCTGGATGTCATTTTAAATCAATTACTAGCAGATATGTTGGGGGTTTTGCTGGGTTTTTTTTGATGATGTGAGGTTTTTTTGTTTGTTTGGTTCGTTGTTTTAATAGTACTTTTAATATTCCTGACTGGATACATACATTTACATTTCTTTGTGTGACCAATTCTGTCTTTCAGGACACTTGAAAAACTGAAAAAATGGTATAGATAGGAAGTTTGATTTTAGTATCTAAAACAGAGGAAAAGCTGAATTTCTATTTTTTTGAGAAGGGAGGGGTGTGTGTGTTTTTCATTCATTTTCCAGAATCTCAGCAGCAGCAAAACTTCAGGGGCCAAATGATCATCAGAAGAGCTGGCTGTTGTTCTGTACATAGGGTGATCTTTTTTTCGCTTGAGAACCTAGAAGAAATAAAACCCTCAATGTGAAATAGAAAAACATACCCTAAACATATGCACAAGAAGACGTGTTTTAATACACCGTAGAAAGTTTTAAAGATGTTGATCCAGGCACACTAAAGCATAACACTTACTAAAGCTGGCACACTGCTCTCGAGAACTGTTTTTTCTCTGTTGTTTAGCATGGTTTGGGTTTTTTCCATGCTATGCATTATCACTGTACTCAAGCATATTGTGTTTTTACACAGGCACATACATTTGGAGGGGGGAGAGAGGAAAGTGTAAGGTTTGTAGAGAGAAAAAAAAATAGGTCCCTTTCATTGCTGGGGTTGTCATTCATTCATTGAGACCAGAGAGCTCTCAGCATGGTCAGGACAGATGTGCAGTGAAATAGCCAAGCTCAGACCCTGCTTCGGAAATTTTGGTTCAGTATTTACTCCTGTAAGTAGCTAGAGATTATTGTAGACCATACTGGGCTCTTCAGCAGCTTCAAAATGGTCCCTGACTAGAGATCTGCATGCATCATCCCAAATAAATTCAAGATAATTCTGTTGCAGGCAAGAGGTTTGTTCCAGATCTGGTCTGATACACCTGAAATCAGAATTTGGACCTAAATAGAATAGTTATTATTAACGTATTACCATCATCACTGCTATTATCTCTGTATAAACAAAATACCACATACCATGACGAAACTGCTGCTTTTATCTCTCTTTGTAATGCCCCAAATCCTGTAATCTAATTGTTATACATCCTTGCTCAAAAGAAAGGCTCAAATATTAGCTTAAGGTTGTAATAGCAATTAGTACTGCACAAGCTTAAGCTATCTGTGCAGATCACAGGGTTTCCTTACCACATATTTTATCAGTAGGTTTGCTTGGGAGCCTTATCATCTGACACTGGAAATCCTAAATTCAGCTGATCCTTTAGGTGTCTGTCTGTCCTGAGTGTTTATGCTTTGTATTTTATGTTTTTGCTGAATGTGCATTAAACACAGAAGGGAATGTAAGGGATATGGGGAGGCTGAGGGGGAAAGGAGAAAACTGAGTGTTCTGGGACTGGAATGCTACTAAATAGTGCCAAAATGTATTTGAAAGAGGAATGACAGTGGGATTGGTTTAACTGATGGTAGCACCAAGCCAGGAGTAGGTTTTCATTCTCCACTGTCAGACCACAGGTAATAATTCACTCTGAAACACCACACTGACCAGCTAAACGTGGAGGTAAACAGAGCAGCTCTACCGCCGCTTACACCACCGCGTCAGTGAAATTCCTGCACCAGAAATTTGGAGACTGGGTGCTCTGACTTTGACACTGTGGCATATTTACTGCACGCCTTTACTGACTGTGTTTTAAATTGAACTTTTGAAATGTAATCCAGTTTGCCTTCTGGTGCTTCTGTTTATTGGCTGTGGAGAGGGAATAATAAGGTTCCTTCCCTAGGTTGTTCGCTGTTCACATCCTGGTTTTCCGCTCTTTCCTTTCCCTCTCTCTGTTGGTAAACAGCTTAAACAAAGTATAGGATTGTGAGGACCTTTACTTTTAACTGGAGTGGTGGTTCTCATTTTCTGAAGACAAAAAGGAATGAAAATCCTCAATGGAGACATTAAGCCCAACCCTGTCCTCCAGCACAGAAGGAACAACTAAGTTGTCCCATTAGCAATTTAAATCCCATCCACCACAAAATCACACCCTCCATCCTTCCTTTACTTCTCCACTTTGGATAACACCGTTTTCTCTTTGACCTCAGCCCTCAACGCATCTTCATTTCCATTTTTCATCTGCCCTCACACACACATATTCCCTTTACAAAGGTATCCTCTCTTCCTTTGCTGGCTGGCCAGAAGCATTGTGTGAAGATCCAAGAAGTCACTAACAGGTAGCTGTGCTGACTGGCCAGCTGGTAGCCTGAGCCAAGCAATTAGCTAACGAGCTTATACCACCACCTTTCACTCAAACAAGCTGTGCTTTGTCGTTCTCTTCTGCACCACTGATTTTCATGAAACATGTGGGATATTTATATCTTTTAAGCTTTTGCCCCTCTAGAGAATGGGGTGAAATTAGCCACCAGGTTCAGAATATATTGCCGGGTGTAGGTTTGACAGATGGGGAGCCAGATGGACAGACAGCACTCCTATAAAAGCCTTGTTTCATTAGGAAAAGAGGCTGTCCAGCCTAAGCACTACAGGAGTGGGTTGCAGGATGGGGCAATTATGACCCCCATTAACAGTGTCAGGCACTTCTGGAGAGACATGTAGAGGAAAAGTAAGAAAAGTACCTGATTTTCTTTTGAAGGTCTGAGTATAAGTTCTGTTCCATCTTCAGCAGATTCACAGCAAATGAAGATAGTTATTTGTTCAAAAGGGAAAGGAAAAGGAAGGCAGATTTGTCGCTAGCTCGATTACTCCTTTGTGTACTGTCATTTAAATGCATTCATGTGGCTTTTCTTAATCCGACCCAATAGACTCATGAAAACTTTTCTGATGGTTTTCTTTACCCCACCCAATAAGATAAATTAAATATCATATTAAAACTGTAGTCTCTCATCCTGCAAATGACTGAACCCATCCTCTGACCCAGTTGCACTCTGAAAATGGCTGATTGGGCATGATCAAGCCTAACAGACAACGTAGCCTATATCTGGGGATTTCAAACAAGAAAAAGAGACTGGGTTTAAATCTACTGTCTACCTAATCTTAAATCCACCACTTAAACATCCCCTTCCAAAGCTGTAGTCACTAAATGTGAAAATGCTACAGAAAAAATTCAACTTCTGCTACCCCTCTCTGGGTTTTAGTAGTGGTGGTATGCAGAAGCTGTTCAATTTTTGGACTATTGTGTCTCTTTCGGACTCGTGATTGAATAATAGTCTGTAGGATCAACCACTTATTTTATTTAACCTCTTAGGTATAGATAGTGAGTTTTGTAGCATCCCTCCTTTGTATCACCCTTGGGAGGGCCCTAGTCGAGCTGGCATGTAAGGCTGGGAGTATAAAAGAATCGACAAGTGAAATGCCATAGTTACAAGGATTATTTTGTGCAGTGTTGATATAAAACCAAATTCTGACTCCAGTAGTTATCAGATTTCCCCTAGAAATGTGTGAGGAATCCTTGGTTAGGTCCAATTTCCTGCTGGAAGAACTGTTGATTAGCAAGGATGCTTTGATGCATGTCCTCCTTGCTGTGTTTATCTGAAGTCTGGATACCTGTTTGTAGATGCTGACTGCAGTGTGGGGCAGTCCTGAAATGGAGAGAGTACAAAGTTTCAGAAAGTAATGTCTCTTGGTGCTTTTTTTTATAGAAATGACTTAACTTACAATTGTATTTAAGTTTGTAGGACAGCTATAAAAACATCTCATGTTTTTGATGCTATGTCGTAAGTATCTAGTACAATAAAATAAGCACAGATTCTGCCGGAGCACTGCAGAACAACTTTCACTCCACATTTTCCAGTAATCCAATGTGCCTTCAGTATCAAAATGTTTGTAATCACTCTTTTTTCTTTCCTTCCACTGCAAAAGTTCCTCTTAAAAAAAAACATCAAGTCCAATCTTCAGGAATATTCACTGACTGAGGGTTGTTCTCATGTCTCTGAGTCTGAAGTTAGTGTAGAAAATTCACTTATGTAGGATGGCTATCCAAATAATCCTATTTTATCTGAATGTATATAAAGTTCATATCAAAATGTCATTGGAGCTCTATTCTAGGAAAAAGAAGGTGCTTGCTTATGAAACCCTGTTATAAATTAATTCTGCATCTGGCCCTGCAAATTTTCATGATTGTTTCTTTGTGACCTCTTGCAATGAATAAAGCAAGAGATGTGAGTAGAGTTGTGCAGGATTAGATCCCATTGCTTATCGTATTTTCTTTCCAGTGGTGTTTTAATGATAAAAGACCATTTTCTGCCCTTGCTTAACCTCCAGCAACCCCACTGATTTCGTTGTTCATTCCAAATTGTAATGAATGACTTTACACACTGGAGCCCTTTTATTCTTCCTCTTTCAGATTGAGTGTCTCAGCCCAGACAATGGGCTCCTGCCTACATGACTGTACAACTGGAATAAAACCACTGACTTTAGCAGACGTGCTCCATCGTGACTGAAAGCTGAAGCTGGTCTGTGATACACAGACTTTAATGGATCATAAGCCAGCGAAAAGCATGCAAGTAAGCACCACTTTTAACTCCTTAGCATAGTTTGTGTTTGGATCAGCCCTGACTCATGGTTTATATACAGAGTATGTATTAAATGTCGCTGTACTTGCACAACATGTATCTATTTGAGATAATTATGGCTATTGTAGTACTGATGGGACTTACAGTCTTTAATGCATTTACCCTCACAACATCTGATAAAGTGAGGAAGTATTTTTCTCTGTATATTCTATACAGGAAACTGAAGTCTAGATAAGTTTTTGCTAAACCAGGGAACCAAACCTGGATTTTCCATGTTCAAAGCTAGCACTTAGGCTGTTGGTCTGTATTGATATAAACAGTACAAATAGGCATAGAGAACAATGCTTCTTGTAAATTGGGATACTGAACTGCTTGGTCGTGATACAGCAGACATGATAAATTGCTAACTGTTAAATAAAGTGTTCAGGAATTTTCACGTAGCAGCGGAGAGTCCACGCTGTTATTAATGATGCACAAAGCATATATTTCAACCTATTCTTCCATGTCCATATTGACTCTGAAGTGCAAACAGTAATACAACTAGATTTTTCCAGTAAACTAAACCAATTTATCTGGAGGACAGAGCAGAAAGAGGGAACAGAGCCTTATTGCTCCCTGTTTGTATGCGGTGGTGTGTCTGCTGATGGAGGCTGTCCAGGCAGGGGGCAGAAGAAACATGGATACTATTTACTTCTCTGGAGAGGATTCATTGAGACGGGGTCTTGCTTGAGCCCCAAGAGATTATCAAGTGATGAAAATTTGTATCACAGTCAGTACTCACACCTGCTGTGCTGTTACCACAGCTCACCTTTTCTCTCTATAGCCATACAATAATGTGAATACTTTGCTATCGCTAAGACCAACAATTGGTTCAGTGCATGAAAAGGAGATGCGTGAAGTGAAGGTGCTGGGGAAGGGAGAGTTCCATTCTGCTGTCTAAGAGGTTGTTCTTTAAAGGGGAAAAGAGTTGGCACCAGTTCAAACACGCTCTTTGAGTAAGACCTGGGCTGTCTACTAGTGAAGTAATTGTTTTTTCATTACCCAAGAGCATCTAGCATGTGAATGGGACTATTCATATGAATTTTGCTATTGTGCAAGCATAAATCTAGAGTGAGTCATTTAAACTTAGTCAAAATAGGTGGCCTTATTGGACAATAAACTAATATTACACAGTTGTCTAAAACAGCAGACTAAATCAGGGAAAAAGTCTCCTTTGAATGTGAGTGTGGATTGGCCTTCCAAGTTTTATTTGATTTCAAATATTGTTTGATGTGCTTCAGTATTTCATTGCAATTTAACAGCGATTCCTATTCACATAGCTACCCTAAATAGGTTCTTATATGTACCTATTACCTTGGTAGCCAGGTTTCTATAGCAAATCCCGAACATTTTGTTATTATTAAAAATATAAAAGTAATCTATGCCATCCATTTTGTACAGTGAAGTGAGCAAAATTGGATGTGAAGTCACAGTGCAGTAATAGGGTAATTATTGTTTGGAGGTTCTTCTAATATACCAGTTATATTGAAGATGTATTGTATTGCAGTTGTTCGTAGCTGTTTTATCAAGTACTGTGGATTAAGAAATATTCTACACTATCCCGTGGATTAAAAAAAATGCTTTAAATTTTTAGAGAGGACAATATGTCTATGAAAAGGAGTAATTCGATCCTCTGGGTAAATTATATTCTTCTTTACATGATCTGTACCTTTGTGATGAAGATCTTCCAACCTCATAAGGTATCAGTGGAATTTTTGGAGACAAAAGAGTCGTCATTCTACTTCATTAGAATAAATGAACCAGTATCTCATTTGAAGCTGGCCACATATGGCATATGCAGCATGTTTATACAATACTTGAGCACTTACTTGAAGAACAAATGTCTTCCATGAAAGCAGCCTCCTAAAATGCTTTCCATGTTTTTTTAAAAAAACCCCAAACAACACATTTGCAGAGTTAAAATAGAAATAATGCAGAGAGAAAAAAAAAAATAATAGGCTTAGTGAAGGGAGAATAGAGACCTATACACTTACAGGACGTTCCATCTAACTGCCTATAAATAATGGGTTTGTATGTATTACCCACAACGGAGCATGGTCTCTGACAGTGTTATAAGCATGAATGTCAGCTGCAGAGCTCAGCTGCTGTTTGTAAATGGTCTTAACTGTGCTCTTGATTTTCTGTGCTTACTGTATATGGTTTTGTTTTATTGGCACTGTACTGTAAGCATATTCTGCACTATGCAAATATAAGAGCTGAGAAGCATATGGGCCGAATCCTGCAACACTCGCGCAGGCAAATGTCCAACTCACTCAATGGGAACTTTTCCTGAGTAAGCAGCAGGAACATACTCTTAACTCCACTGTATGCCTTCGTTGACTTCTCAGGTATGACAACAGTCACTGGTACTTTGCAAATAAGAAAAGGAAGGGTATAAGACAGGGCATTGTGGGTAGATGCTCAGTTCTGTCATCCTTAAGCCTTGAGATACATTGAGATGCTACAAAAGGCACAATCAAGTTTGAATGACACTCTCTAGCTTGAGCATTCTGGTAGAAATCAACTAATAAAAGTAAAGACCCTTACAAATGATAACATTTCTCCATCCCCGCCCTGGAGTCCACATCATAGTACCAGCAGTGGAGATGTCTCTCTGAATCAATGCAGACTGAGTGAAGCTGCAGACATACTTGGAGTGAGGAGGAAAATCCTGCTCTTTATAGAGAGCCCCTGTGATTTCTGTTCCACCACCCTGCTCGAGAGCTTTGGCAAAGAGATATAACGTAGTGGAAACTTCAGGATTCAGTTCTGCATCTAACTCTGGTTCATCCAGTCCATACATTGTATAGGAATGGGGCTTCAACCCTCCACTGTGCAGGTGGCTAAATGCCCTAACTCATATCCTGATTTCCATATTACATGGTCCATTCTGCAGTGACAAGGGACATGTTGTGGCTTACACATGTGTAACTTCATATTTAACTCCAGTTTTGCCTACACTGCCCATGACAGCCTCACAGATACCAGAGAAGCTGGATTTCTTCGATCTAGCTACCATGGGAACCAGTGCACCAATGATGCCGAAGCATAGACTTCAGCCTGAGCCCAGCAGGGACTCTGGATGCACACCTGGGGCTGCTAAAATGAGCTGAAGACTAGGTTGTGTTTTTTCAGTGCTAATGTCATCCCTAATAGCAGTGGTACCTGTATCTTCCTTTGTTCTGCAGCCATATCCTTTCAGCATTGCCTGATTGGAAACTTAATCTGTAGCTCTTACTCACACACTTCATCCTCATGTGTCTTTAAGCCAAAATTACTAATTCAAATAGAGGCTTAAAGGTCAAATACTCCAGACCTGGTTTTGCAGCCCCTTTTGTACATGGTTTTTCCCCTTCTCTAATTAAAAAAAAAAAAAAGAAAGAAAAAAAAAAGCACTATTCTCATCAGGAAATGTTGGCAAAAAGGGTTTAATTACAGAAATCATTTTGCTCCCTATGGAGAAAGCATGAAGAATGGCATATTTCCACATTTGAATTGCACATTCATCAAGAAAAGAGTGATTTCCCCTTAAGAATGTTCTGGTGAAGTAGAAAGGAGCATTGAACCCTGGGGTGTGTATTATTTTATAGCCTCTGAAAGGCAAATGGTTTCACTTCCATTGATTAAAATATATGATTTTTTTTCCCTGGGGATTACTCTCCTGGAAGTAGGGAAAAAAAAAATCTTTAGCAGTGGCTGTCAACCAGTGCAGCACCTCTTGGCAAAGAGCTTACCTAGCCACCCAAAGACACTTCTGCTGCTAAACTTCTTTGTCAAGAAACCTTTGACCACAGCAGATGTTGCTACTTTTTTTGCTTGATGGGGACTTTAGGATAGGTGTTTTCACTGTTTTGTTGGAGCAAATGTCAATATGGAAACACAACCCGACATCAGGACTATTAAGTGCTAATTTGAGCGGCAGCTCCAGGACTTGCTCACCTTATCTCCTAGCTCACAAGGTCTAATAGGCTCATGCATTAGTCTTTTCAATCACCTTCTTGTTTCACAGATGTAGCTCCTTTACAAATTCCACAAAAACACTATTCGGAAGAGAGTTTGACTTAATAGTCTGTGTTTGCAAGGTGCTTTTCAGCTGTGCAAATCTACTGTGGTGCAGGGCACAGGCACACTATGGCAGGCTGGTGAAGACTGGCATTTTGAAATATACCTCTTCATAAAATATTCTCCAAAGTGGCATGCAATACGCTTCTGCAACCACAGCAATTCATTGTGAATTAAAGCAGGGGGATCTTCCTAAGCAAAATCTCCTTTTCCCATTAAATTACTATTGTTCCTTCTTTTTCTTATTCTGAGAGCATCATTGTCTAGATCAATTAACAGGGAAAGGCCAATTACACAAAGAGTGCTGATCTGTTAAACTTGGATTTACCAACCAGAATTCAAACAAATGGTATTCTACTCCACACTTGAGTTTACTAGTTTTCTTCTAATTATGTTAGTGGAGTATAATAAATAAATAATTAAATGTCTGGAGTGAACAGGTGGATCAAATGAAGAATTTCAAAACCATTGGAAAGTATTGCAAATAAGAAAGAGCACTAAGAACAAGAAAAAGCAAAAGTTATATGCAGTTTGAAGTGAAGATGTCCCATTTCCTTTCTAAAATCAAATGCAAAACTGCTCATGTGACTGATTTAGTATTGAACAAGAGAGGGAAAATTGCCTCTTGGCATTTAAATGGAAATGTTTCTAGTTCAGAAATTTTGGAAGCTTGCATACTGTATGATTTTTGAAAGGCTTATACAATTACCATTGAATTTGGATGAGGTCTATTCCTAACAATACATATATTTCTCAGTTAAACTTCGCCCTTCCAGAGACCTAAATTACCTTTGTCTAGAGTCTAGTTTCCTTATGTGGAATACATTCCAGAGGCAATAAAGCCAATGCAAATGTATTTCATTTTTAATATGTATGACTGAAAAAACAGTGAACAGCAGCAGCTATTTTGCAAAGCAGACCTTTATGTCGAGAACTCTGCTGTTCAAGATAATGTTCTGATTTGTCTTGTTCCTTTTTACCCTGATTTCTGGGTTTGGAAAAAACCACAATATTACATCTTGCTTTCCATAAAGGCTGGCAATTTTAGGGCAAGGGAAAAAAACCCAGAACATAGCAGATTTTATTTAAAGGTATGCCATGAAGAGGACAATTCCCACGTAGCTCAAAGCACTGCATGGAGTACTGCAGTCCAGGATGTTCAGCACTCTTCTTACAATGCAGTTTTAGGGCCTAATCCAGTATTGCTTCAAGATTTGTGACACTAATACAAGCCATATAGAGACTGTTGCTGAAAAGTTTTCTAACAGTAAATGTTGAGGAGGGACTTGAAAAGTGTAATAATGTGATGAATGAGAAAATAGTACTCTGAGTGCAAACGGCAACAGATGATGAATCCTGGCAAGGCTAAGTTATCAGGGACTTGACCAAGGTCAGGCAGTGAAGCAGTAGAGGGGCCTGACACTGAGCAACACCACAACCCTTTCTCTCTTCAGACCATGTTGAATAGCAGTATTAGATAGCCCTAATTTCCTGACACTACAGTTGAAAAGCAACACAGAACAAAACACTCCACAAATATATAAAAGGCAGAAACTGATGGCACTGATCTTCCCACAGTGAAGGAGTAAATTATGCAGCTGAAATCTCGCAGAATTGTATTTTAATTATTAAACAACACAGTATAATAATAATAACAACAACAATAACAACAACAACAACAGAGATTTCCCCTCCTCATCACACATGCTGAAGCTGGAGCCTACCTGATCCCAAGAAGAGAGAGAGGGACATCAGGGTCAGGACACGAAGGGACCACCTGAGGCAGCTCTCTATCCCATCCTCATCCTCATCCCTCTCCCAATCCCCATTTCATTCACATGCTGAAGCCAATACCCGTCCCATCTCATCCCTATGCTTATCCCATCCCTATGTTCAGCCCATGCCCAAGCACAATCTGTGCCTATCACCTGCCCAAGCACATCGTCTCCCCTCCCCTGTTACCTTCTATAGCTTATGTCCATATCCAGTCCATCTCATCACCATGTCCATACTTATGTCCTTTCCCTTGTCATGCCCATGTCCATCCGATCCCTACGCCTCTGTCCATCCCCTGTACTGGCCATGCCCTTCCCCACTCAACGACATGTCCGTGCCCGCATCCTCCCCATGCCATGCCTGTATCCATGCCTATGTCCATCTCCTTCCAATGCCTGTGCTATGCCCATCCCCTCCCCATGCCCATGTTGTACTCATGCTTTCCTTATGACCATCCCTTCCTCATGCCCATGGTATACCTATGCCCATGCCAAACTCCTCCCAATGCCTACACCATGCCCATGTCCAGCTCTTCTTTATGTCTATTCCGTGCTTACATCTCTGTCTACCCATGCCCCATGCCCATGCCATGGCTACGGCATGCCCATGCTTATGTGTCCCCACACACCATGCCTGTACCATATGCTCATCCATGTCCATTCCCATCTCATACCAATAGGCATCTGCTGCCCATGCTATCATAAATCATGCCCAACCCCTCCCCATGCTTTGACATGCCCATGTTTATGTTCACTTGTGTCCAATCCCTACGCCATGCCGATGCCCTTCACTGTTCCATGTCTATGCCATGAGTCTATCATGCCCATGGTCATGCCCATGCCCAGCTCCTCCTTATGTCCATGCCACGTCCATGTCTGTGTCTACCCATGCCCCATGAATATGCCATGTCCATGCCCGTGTCCTCCTCCGTCCCGTGCCTATGCCATGCCTGTTTCCATGCCCATGCCCAGCTCCTCCCTATGTCCATGCGATGCCCATGTCTATGTCCACATACGCCCCATGACTATGCCATGACTATGGCATGTCCATGCCTATGTCCCCCTGGCTCCATGCCTATACCATGGCTATCTCATATTAATGCCCATCTCCATCTCCTCCCCATACCCCTTCCCACCCAATGTCCACATCCATGCCGTGCCCACCCCCTCCGCTTCCACCCCATGCCCATTCCCACGCCGAGCCGTGCCGAGACGCCCGGGGATGCGCAGCAGCCGGCCGCATGTGTGCCTGTCATTCCCAGCCCGGGAGCGGCAACTCCTGCCTCCCATTCATGTAACCTGTGTGTGTCTCTCTTTCTCTCTGTGTGTAACAGAGAGAGGGAGAGAGCGAGCGAGGCAAGGAGAGGAGGAGGAGGGGGGAAGCTTTAAATAAAGCCTTTGGATTGCAGCTGCTTATTTTGGGCAGTCCTACCAGGGACGATTCCTGCCAGGAAAGAAGCTGGACCGGTCTTTTTTTTTTTTTCTTAAATTTATTTTGATTTTTATTTTTGGGGGTGGCGATGGTGTCTTGCCGAGCTGCCTGCTGCTGAGATGAGCTCCGGTGCCTGGCTGTAGTTGCCCACTTTGGGATCGCTGGACACATAAGTGGCATTTCGGTGGGGGGAAGCCTGCAGACATGGTAAGCTTTGCTTTTTTTGCTCTGAAAAGTGCAATGGTGCGATCGCCTCCCTCCAGTTTTCCCTTCCCCCTTTCCTCTCTTCCCAACAAGCAGACCGGCGCACGGATTTGGTTTGGGGAGAAGCTCCCTGAATCCCTGATTTTTCCTCCCCACCATCCCTCTTTCTGCCCAGCTTGCTTTTCTCCCTTCACACCCCAACCCTGCTTCTCCTTCCGCACAGTTTGCAGCAATTCAGCAGGAGGCAAAGATGCTGCTGGAGGCTTCTGGCTGGGGCGGTGGGGACCTGCCACACTCAGCCTGGCAAGACCTTGCTCCACGGTATGTTTGGGGTGGCTTCTCCTATCCAAACCGACCCCTCCAACCCCCAGCCCTTTCCTCTGCACCCTGAGCGGTGCGACTGTGCCGGGGGGCGGGGGGGAAGGCGGCAGCGCAGACTTGAAGGCACTGGAGTAACGATGCAGCTTTAAGATCAATCGGTGTTATTTACGTAATAGTAAAAGCGGGGGGAAGGGGAGAGAAAAAGGGGGGAAAAAAAGTGCCTCGTTATTTCTCAGCTGCACAAAGCTCCTTCTGCTCTGTCTGAACCCTCCGCCTTGTCCCCAAGTCCTGCTGCAGGGTGGTGCGTGGTGGGAGTGTGTGTGTGTGTATGTTTACATTTGGATCTGTGATAGAGTCAGGGATGGGGATTTGGAAGGGGTCTCCCATTTTCCGTGTGAGGGTGAGTTTGCCTCCAACAAAAATAAGAAAAATGCACTTGACTGCAACTTGAGTGACAATTCTCTTTCTTGGGCATTAAATGTTAAAGCCCTGCTTCAAGCCATGCCCTGCCAGTAATAAAACCTCCTCCAAACAGTGTGGCGTTTGAGAAAAGGTGCTGGAGTGCCTGGTAGAAATGCAGTGGTTCAGGCTTATGCTCACACTCTCAGCATTTGCATTCTGAAATACGGATTTTGGCTGTTGAACATAAAACTATGCTGCTATCAAAAGGCATTTATTTCTTGTTAAGAATTTTGATTTAGAATAAATATGTTTTCTTAGTCTAAAATATCTGGGATATCTTACTTTGAAATAAGTAGTAGTTAAGGAATGCCACAGATTTAAAAAATAATAATTGAAAAGACCATCTTAAAGTGTTTATGAGGCAGTATGTATTTACCTCTTCTTACCATGACCATGCTTAGAAATTTGCAGTGCTTACAACCATGTAAGCACATGATTTAGGAAAACAAAACAAAGCAAAACAAAACAAAACATACTTGTGCCACAATCTTCCTTGTCTTATTGGATATACAGTCTGAAACACGTTTTTCAGACAGCCAAACCATAGCTATCTAAATCCTTATTGACTAGATAGACAAGACCTTCCTGTATCTTGGAACACACTTGCTCATGGTTCTTCTTTATGACTAGAAAAAAACCTAAAATCAAGTAGCAAAATTCTGAGTCAAACTTTAAAATAATCTCTCCATCTCCACTCCATCTTCTTTCTTAACTTTTTGCAGTGATTTTATAGTTGCATCTTTTTTTCTGATAAAAGCCCTGTGTGAAGGGAGAGAATAAAATAAGAAAATGAGAGCAAAGCTTTGAAGGTGGAAGTTGTGCACTTTTTCTAGGTAAACTTCTGCGGTAGCCTGGCAAGTTGTTAGCGTGTTGCTCCCTGCTCTGAGGTGCAGGAGTTGAACAGGGGAACTTGGCAGCTCCCACCCTATCCCAATCCCGTTTCTTTCTGCCTCACTGACCCCAATAAAATTACTTGCTAGTAGGGTGGTCCCTCCTCGCCTATGGAAAATGCTCTGCTCCCAACATGTGTGCCATATGTACCTGCAATAGTCGAGGTTTACCATTTACGCCTACGCTACGCCAGCAGGCCACCTGTGCCAGCCACACACTGGGACCAGCAAGGGCAGGTTATCAGCCCTCAGAAACCCCAACATCTCCCTGCTTCACTGGGGAGGCTGGGGTTAAGCCAATGATTTGTATCTAATTTATTTCATTGGCCTCTTCAGAGCCAGGCACCTCCCACTCGGTATCTTAGCCTGTAGCATGTTTATAGGCTTGCATGGAAAAAACAGGGGGTGTATAAATATATATATTTAGTATGGTGCTGGGGGGGTGGGGTGGTGAATGGCATAAAGGTAGGAAGATGTGTCTCTATTGCACTATTTTGCAGTGAGACAAGTCTTCAAAGCAGCATGCTTGGCTTTGCCAGTGTTACAAGGCTGTAGGAATCTGCTGGTTTGTGGCCATTGCAAGCTGCCCTTCCCTGTTAAATTCCAAGCTTCCAGCCTACATCACGCTGCTGGATCAGTCCTTGCTGGTGCAGGCTGTTTTATGGCCAGAAAGATTCCCTGCTGCCATCAGCTCTTAAGAATGTGACTCCCAAGCCAGCACATGGGCAAGGAAAATTAGGGTCTGTGCTGGTTTCCAGCAGGTTTGGGGATGGGGAGTGTGAGGTCGCGGTGTGTGGCCAGTTGTTTCCTAGGCATGTGAAAATCTTACCTGGATTGGGCTTCCCCAGAGAGTGGGACCATTGCTGTCCCTCAGACCACCCTGGGAAAGGGGTCTAAACTTCCAGCTGGGGCAGGGAGAGAAGGTACCTTTGCAGACAACCTGTTTCTGTTTTTTTCCCCACAAAAAAAAATCACAAGAATGGGGAATTACTGCCACTGCACTGAAGCATACTATATTTCTGCAGAACTCCTGCCTCTGTGCCTCACCCGCCCTTCCCGTACGTACGTGCATGTGTGCACATCTTTACAGTCGGAGATTTTCAGTTTATCTGTCACTTATTTGTGTGATTTGGAGAAAAACAAAATCATGTTTTGGTGGAGAAGGAGGGTCTTTGGTGTGCAAAGAGGTTTTTGGGCCCTTTTTTTTGGCAGGGGAAGGGGGAAAAGGCAAAAGGAGATGCGCAAGTTAACTTTATAGTTTCCTGTTTTATTATCAAGGGATTGTGGTTTAGAAAGGGTTTTCTGTGAAGAATTGACTTTCTCTGATTTTCAGGACAGGAGAAAATCATTGAGAGAGAGTAAAAGTGATTGTCTGGTTTTGGTTGGGGAGAGAGGCTACATACACCCCCCATACACCCCCACCCCCTGATGTATTTTATGACATAGATGGAAAAAGGGAGACATTGCTTCAGTTTCAGTGGGTCTGGAAAAGGAGCAAGATTTGCGCAGAGAACACTGTGGGGTTTTGTGGTTTAATTATTTTCTTTGAATCATTTAAATTAGATGCTTTCCTTTTGTTTTGGTGAGCAGCTAGCACCCTGGCAAGGGAAAATGTTGTTCTCTTTTGTTTTACAAAGTGAGAAATTTTTTTGCTTTTGTTTTATTCGATTGGTTTCCTGGAGTGCATAATAACTAAAATGTTATTCTTTCCATCTACAACATGTACGCTATTCCAATTAAGAGCCTGCTCTGATTATTTTTAACCTGGTAGTTTACCATTTCTCTGCTCAGGAGAATAAAATATTGAGTTCTTGCACTTTAAAATAGCTGACATGCTTAAGCAGAAATACCTTTTCCCTGGGAATGTCATTTCCAGTTCTGTTCGAGTTCCTGCTTCACCGGTTCATTTTCTGACAGAATCGCATCTTACAAGGAGCAGAACTATGATCTTACATAACTTCATGTTTCCAGATCAAAAGTTACAAATATTACAGTAATACCACGATGAGAGAGATTTGACAGGAGAAATGTTGCATGGCATGTGATTTCTTAATTAAGATTTCAAATCAAAACAGTTTTAAAAGTTTATGGGGGAAAAAAGAAGAATTAAAGAAGATGAATAAAAAAAATACTCATTTGATATCTTCAACATCACTTCTTTATCTTTTTTATTTTATCTCTGTAGGCACTTGAGACTTTACTTTTTCTTTTTAAAGCAAATTCTTCTATGTTTAAGAAATGTGTAATTGTAATATCAAAAAGTGAAGCGGCTTGAAACTCTCTCGCTCTCAGATTTAATTCAAAGCAATGAAACTCTGTAAATCAATGTCAATTCATATTTAAAGACTGGCTGTTACCTGCCCTGTTACAAAGTCTATCAGCATAGCTTATTGTAACTAAAAGCTAAAATATTCTGTTTCTGCTTTCAACTGACAGATTGGCATTGCTGAGCACTTTGACAGCACAACGTGCACCAGTTGCCACTGAATTGGGTGTTTGTGGATCCGTGACCAATATGTTTAAGAGCAAAAGTCTTGTAGTGAAATATTTTTAAAATTATAGATATACATATTTGCTCTTGACTGTAGATTAGAAGGAAAAAATCAATGAGAAATTTTGTATCTTAACTGTATCAGTATAGCTTGAGGAGTGATGCTGTAGTCTTGTTATAGGACTTATGTTTTTACTCAGAAATAAAGGTATGATTTACATCCCTTTGTGCCATTTCACCATCATTGTACTGATAGTCAAATATTTGTTCTAGAAATACATTCCTTTTTTTTTTTTTTTGCTAGTTATCATGAATCACTTTCTGGAACACCTTCAAAGGCAGAGTTGAAATCTGAATAGTAGGGCATATTTCCATGGCTATGTGGAGTGGCAAACATTTCTTAAAGAATGTTCAAATTTCTTGGGAAGTTGCTTACTCTCCAAAAACCTTTTTCCTTTATACCAAATTGCTGTGAATGAAGCTGTTTGTCCTGTAGGGAGATTCAGACTTCATCACATATTATCCTGCTCGGTATCAGCAGAAGTGATCCTTATCGAAACATAAATATATCCATGAAAGCAGCAGACATGGAAATCTGTGTTCTTCCAGTGTGTTGGTAGCCAGAAAGGGGAAAATGCACTATGAAATGGAATAGAGCTGGCAGTTAAGTTTCATTTTCCAAGTAAGACTTTCTTTGTAGGCTGTGACAAATCCTTGTCTTTTTAAAAAGAGGAAAAGGAAGAGAGAAATTACTGGTGGTCGTTTTAGGTGGAGAAACTTGCTGAATTGCATTTATCAGTCCATTAAATGGGGATGATTTGGTTATATTTCACTGATATCTCCTCAGGCTTTTCTACATTCTAAAAAAAACACTGTAGTCCAGAAACCTGCTTCACTGCTGTATCTACCACTAAGGCACTGGTAACAGATGTGCTACCCAGGCAGCAACAGCAAATGTGAAAGCAAGAGATGTGTCAATGCCGATTGACTTCTGGTTTAGGTGATTATTCAGTTATTATTCATATATTATGTATGCAATAAGGTCTCACAGTCTTTGTCTTCTCCTCCCCATACTCCAATAAGTGCAATGAAGACCTTAAGATTGCTTAAAACTTTCAGTCTAAGGCTGTGTCTTCTGAGCAATATTGAGTCCATGCATAAAATCAGTCTTGATCTTATGTATCGTGCTGTATGGAGGGGAAGAGAAGTCAGAATCTGTTCACATGAAGTCCCAGAGGCCATCAGGTTGTTAACCATTTCTTCAGCTGGGTTCCTTGGACTTAAACCGCTCAATCTTATAAATGAACTGAAATTCCAGATTTGATGATGGAAATTTTTCAGTATTCTGCCAATTCCTTTTGAACTGTCTCTGTGTCTTTGGATGCTGAAAACCATTTCATGAACACCTATAGAACATAATGAAGAACAGAAAGGGGGAGCTTGGTTAGTCAAAAAAACTTCAGAAAGAACTGCCAGAAGTGATTGGGAAAACTGATGGAGCATGAAAGATGCTGGAATTCGCTTCCTGCTTGTTGATAACACATAGTATTGTCTGTTTGGGCTTGGTGAAGCACAGATCCCACGGCTGGAAACAAGCAAATGCTGCTATTTCTAGAAAATTGTTATTTGTGTGGCTGGATTGAAGGCGTTTATAGTGTTGGCACAGATTTTTGTGCTAGAAAGCAGAGAATAATCTCAAGAGCCAATCTCATGGTGTATTCCTGCAGATAGAACAGTGATTGGGGGTTACTTAAAGTGCTAAAGAAAAGCAAAGTTCACATGGCCTTTAATTGCTATTGTGGGTATTTAACAAGTAAGCAGATCACAATGATCATCCAGAGATTGCAACACACTTTGCTCCAACATAGTTATGAAATGTTGGGTTGAAGTGACTTGCCCAACACTGCCCACAGTCTTGCGGCATTGTTCAACTGCCTTAGAATGAAGAACATTCATCCTTGTTCCTCCATCCTCTGCTTAGTCACTACAAACCTTCCAGCTCTGCAACAGGTGAGACAGGGATCGTAAACTTCATCTTCTACTCCTCATTCTCACTGCTTCATCTCCAGACTGGTTCAGATAAAACGTGGTCTTTCGAATAATGACTGCATTGTAATGAAGGAAGAAAGGGCACTTGATTAAGGCATCTTTCATTGTGTTTTTTCTAAAGTCCTGGATCTTCAGCAATTTTTTTTTAATGTGTTAGTCTAGTATTCTTGGATTTTTTATTTTTAAGTCTTG
This sequence comes from Dromococcyx pavoninus, assembly GCA_033558185.1. NCBI lineage: Eukaryota > Metazoa > Chordata > Aves > Cuculiformes > Neomorphidae > Dromococcyx > Dromococcyx pavoninus. Next base: position 653,742 of record JAUMJL010000191.1, on the reverse strand, counting down.
CAAAGTGACATTTCATTGTTTTTGGCATTTCTGTATGTCAATGATTTAACTTGGTTAATCATTGCTAGGTTTCACAGAGTACTATGCTTCTTTGATGAAATTTCTCCCTGTCTGTCTCACTCAGTTTGGTCCTCTCCTTATCTCCTGCTTCTTCCAGCTCTATTCTGCAATCCAATTTTCATCCCTCTAATCCTGTGTCTGCAGGTCTCTCATCCCAACCTCATTCAGCTCCTCCCAACAAGAGATGATGCTGAGCACCAGATTGTCTCCAATTTCAGTTCTGATACTGGGAAGCAGAACTGGCACAACCCACAGCACAAAGCATCTTGTTTAGTACCATACAGGTGGAAATTTAAGTGATGGAAGCTTACAAATTTGTACAAATGCACCCAAGAGCATTTGTTTTTATCAAAGATGTCTGAAGTTGGCCAAATTCACAGAGATTCACGCAAAATTCATCAAAACAAAACCAGTTCTCTCCCAGGCAAATTTCAAGCTCTTCATCTAAAGTCCCAGAGATCCCAGAGGAGGTTTTAGAGAGAAGACTAAAGGCAATTTTTTTTTAACATGGGTAAAACAACACATTTTTCCCTAGCCTTGTTCTCAGAATCTGCTGAACTGTTTTGACTGAAATTTTCCAAAAAACTTCAGCCTGAGGCAGACAGCTGGCTTGGAAATTTTCAGCCCAAACAATGTGCTTAGTATAGTTATGAGAAACTGCGAATGCTGTTTTATTATTAAAGCTGCTTCACTCTTCCCATAATTGACAGCACCACCGACTTTCCATAATAAACAGATAACTTGAGATTTTGTTACAAACTAATTTTGTGTTTGTACGTTTTATGGATATTTTTATATATTGGAAATTTATTATAAAACTGACGCATGCATCCTGCATTTGTTAGCAGACGATGAAATCTTAAGCTTCCTGGAAACAAAAGTGAATATAATTAGTAAGAATCCATGAAAATGGACACAATATTGCAAGTTTAGTAGAACGAAATTAAAACCAGAGAATTCTCAGGAAATGTTGCATTGACAGAAAAATCACACAAATTCTTATGTATTCTATGAACTCATCTTCAGGTTCATAGTCCTTCTGACAGAAGAATTCTAATTTAATATAATAAAATTATCTTGCAACAGCAAATGCTATTGCCATTTACACACAAAAATAAGAAAAGGGGGATGGGGAAGGAAACCACCAAAACTGAAAGAGAAAGTAATTGTATTTTTTTTGTGTAGTCAGCTCTTTTCTTTTTTGTTATCATCACGAGTGACTGCTAAAGCTGTAGTTTCACATCAGAGCCAACATCAGAACCCATTGCCATGGCAGGAGAGAGATCCTGCTCTCTCTCTCTCCTCCCCTCCCTGTGTCTCTCTCTCCAGCTCCTCTCCTTTCACTCCTTTAGAATGTGTCTGGTGATTTATCAGCCCAGTTGAAAATTAGCTCCATGTTTTGCTTGGGATTTGGGTTTTCTTTTTTTTTTTTTTCTGCTGAGTGACTTGCATTGAGTTAATGTGCTGGGAGTATGTGGCAAGAAAGAAAAGGATACGAAAAGCTTTTTTGGAGGTGATGAGTTTTTAGGTTAGTCCCATGACCCAGCAGATCGTTCCTAGGTTGCCACATGTTTGCAGCAATTGTATCATGCTGATATAAAGCCTAATTTTATTAATATTAAAATACAGAGTGCACTTCTTCAATACATTCTTCTATTTTCAGGGCATTCTTTTGGACCATCCTTCTCTATAGGCACTGAAGCAGTTGTTCTCAGTCAATATGCTGGATTGTTTTTGAAACCAGTGCATAGTTATGATGGCCATGATATATTGTAATAAAAAAGTTTCAAAATTTGAAATCATGCTGTGAGAAAAAAGTTTTCCTTTTTTTTTTAACTCACAATTTGCTAGTTTCATTGGCTAATGCCTACTTTGTGGGTTATTGGCATCATGATTTAATAGAGGTCTGCTGCTCCCACTTTTCATTCTTTTTTCCCAAGCTGAAATTCTCTACTCTGCTTCAGCTCTCATGCAAAAGTCTTTCTATATCCCCAATAATCTTTGTATCCCTTTTTCTACTCTATATTTTAGAGATGGGTGACCAAGAATGCATGTGTCATTAAGATAGGACTGCATAGTCAGCTTGCACAGCTTATATTTTTCTTCTTTTATTGTCTGTTTTTTTCCCAACGTATCCCAAGATCTTCCCTGTATGTTTGACTGGCACAAGCAGAGAGCCACTATTTGTAGAGGACATCCTATAGTGATTCCCCAGACACCTTCCTATGCAGTAACTCTTAATTTAGAGCCTGCATTGTGTATGTATTGTTAGAATTGGTTTTCCTGTTATGCATTACTTTGCTTTTATTGACACTGAATTTCGTCTGATGTTTTTATCACCCAGCTAGTTACTCAGTATAGTAAGAGTAGGTTGTGATATAATGATTGGAAGCTTTGGGAGAGAATCAGAAAGCCCAGCAATGAAAAAGGCTCTCACTTTGACTTTTATTCTTATCCTGGGTATAATCTGAACAAAAATATGACCAACAAAATACACTTAATATCAAGAACAACCAGTCTGCCTGTCGTGCGACATCTGACTGTGAAGCTGTTTGTGGCTGAAATGTTTTTGCTTCTCATCGAAAGCATCTAAGTCTTTTTTCTTAGACTTCTTTCCAGCAAGCATCTCCTCTTTCCTCAAACAGCAAATTATGCCCTTCACTTCAGCCACACTGGAGCACCTGAGTCCTGAACCAAGGGACAACTTAATGACAGCCTGACATGTTTCTCCTTGCATCTTCATCTCCTAAATTTCACTCCTTGCTGTCCTAAAATCCTGTTTGTGTTCATGATGCCCTGCAAAGATGTCCAGGATCTGGAAACTTTCAATACTGTTTTTGCTTTTATCTTGCCAGAAAAGTGTGATCAGACAAAGCCACCTGTCTATTACTTAAAGCCCTGTTTGTTGATGGGCATTTGGGTCTACCTGAACAGTACTTGCTTTAGGGCTTAAGTTTTATAGCTTATTATTGCTGGTGCTGTTTACAATATTACTTGGGATTGGAGAGATGCACAAAAGACTCATATAGAAGATACAAAGCGTTGCTTGCATCCATGCATAATCCTCAGATGCTTTAAAATGTCATCTGCTTGTGGCTCTCTGTGCCAAGCACTGCTGTTCGTGGGCTCTGGAGAACAACATTATTGTACACCTGCATCACTTAGTTTTGAATAATTTTATACCTTCTGCATAATTAATGTTTTGCTAAATTTTATGTATTTTTTTACATCTTCTCCTGAGATTGCCAGACAGCAAGTGTCTAGTGGAGGAAAGAAGGGGATGTTAGAAGCTTATACTAGCAGAGAAAAGTGCATCTTTTTGGGAGGTGGCCTTAGGGGTCAGGAAATAGGGGAACAGTACGAACGGAGGGATCTGTGCCAGCTCTTTTGGTGTTAGAGCTAGATTGCGGCAGCTGGTGCTCTGCTGTGTTCTGTGCAGTGAAGATGGTTTGATTGTTTGTTTGTTTGTTTGTTTGTTTTGGGATTTTTTTCCCCTTTCAGAACATGGAAGGCTAAATATTCTATAACGTCTCTGCTATGCATTAAATAAATAAATAACCAGGATACTTTTTCTTGCCCGTTACTATTTCATTTCCCCACACTCAGCTCTGGAAAATCTGCTGATCAAATGTGTGTGTGTGAGCACATATCCTTCATCTATGAATACTCTAGTTTGTTTCTCTCTCCTTCCCTCTGTTCAAATGAAAATACCTTGAGTTAACTTCACACAGACTATATGGTAGCTCACCTTGCATCATGTTTCCTTAAATATTTCATGACGGACTTTTTGTAAAATGTGCACTGACTCACAGACTGAGTGTTTGGAAGTAGACATTCCCAGTGGCAAAGATTTTTGGAGATAACAAAAGCTGGTCACATCCAAACTTTCTTGAATCCCCAAAGTACTGCAACACTTTTTAACCTAAACCAGGACCAAATCCAACAATCACTACTGTTATTTCAAAGGCTAACGTTGGTTTGAATGGGCTCTGGATTAGATTTTGTCACTTCTGCTGTGGAACTGTGCTGGCTTCTCCACTGCAGAAAAATGAAATGGCCATGAAAATTGAAGGCTGGTTTGGAAAAGGATGTAGTTTTGACTGCTGGACTAATTAAGTGTACAAGGCTGTAAGGGTGATAGGTTTGGGGTTTTCTTGATGTTTCCAAGTCAAAGTTCCTATAATGAAAATATGTACAGTGGTGTTTTGCAACTATTTTTATACCTACATCAGATTTGATGTTAGTGGCTTTGAATTATTTAATGTTTTTCTTCCTCAGCTGTCCTCTCCAGTGAGTTTCTGTTGCAGCGCTGCAGGAGTTGTTCTGTAAGGAACAATGCAGCAGTCCAACATTGTCTGCTGGGGGAGGATGTTGCCTGTTTTTGTTTTATTTCATTTCTCTAATCCTGTTTTATGTCTTCTCTTGCTGGTGAGAGGGACGTCAGCCCAAGATATTAAATCATACTGACTAGCATGGGCTAAAAATTAAGTACGTGTCAGTTAAAGACACAAATAAGTTTTCTGCCTAAACCACTGATCACTAATGTCTATCACATAGGATGTGCCAACTATTTAACATTCAGTTCACTCAAAATACATCATTATGTCCCAACAATAATTTAAAACCACATCTGTTGGAACCATATGGGGGGAAAGTACAACTTATTTTTTTTCTTTCTTTTTTTTTTGTTTGTTAAAGTCCCAAGTTATCCTGTTTATTGGGTTATCTTCAATGTGGGTCTCTTTCAAAATTTCAGACTGACAGCCTGAAACAAAAGAACTAAATGAACTGAACTCTTATCTTCTTACCTTTGTAATTGATGTGTGTGCTTTTACTGGATATCTGCAAATAGACATCCAGCTTTGAAATGAAACATTCTATAGACTGGGATTGTGCCTCATGCTTCTATTGTCTGTAACCTGCTATTTGATTTTCTATCTGAAGTATTTGATATCCATAGTTCTCTCTGTGATGTTATCCAGCCAAGTTTCCTTAAACAATGTATACAACCTCTGAAAATAACTGTTTTGGGTAGTCAGAGCCTCTAATTTCTGCTTCATGGAAGTACCACTGAATTATTCTGCCCCTAAAAACAAAAGGTAAAGTCTTGTTTTCAAAGCATCCCATCATTATTACCTGACCAGTATTAACTGACAAAGTCTTGAGATCCTTAAACCTGAACAGTGCTAATATAATAGCGTATCTTACACGGCTAATGGAAGTTGACTCCTTACACCTCTCAGGTCAAAATATCTGCTGTAGGTCTCTCATTATGTTTTGGGGAAAGTGTTCTGTGTCACCTCTATGTTGAGTGCAATATACTTTGTCTTGTCTCTGTGTAATCAAGTCCTGATTCATCCCAGCTAAACATAAGCACCTGAGTGAATTGGCTTGAGAGAGGGTAATCGGTGGCAAACACTTGTACTTCTAGGCTTCAGGAAAGGAAATTAAAGAAGCTTCATATTCCTTCACACCTGCTCCCTCTGTTTGAGAAGGTCCTTCAATAGAATATGGACAAAGCTGAATAGTCGAGTGGCTAGCAAGCACTGATTTTCTCTCTGTGTTTAATGAGACTCCACACTGTGTAGTGGTAGGCTCTTCAGAGGAATCTGGACAGACTGGATTGATGGGCCAAGGCTAACTATACAAGGTTCAACAAGGCTCAGTGTCAGGTCCTGCACTTGGGTCACAACCACCCCATGCAAGGCTACAGGCTTGAGGAAGAGTGGCTGGAAACTTGCCCAGCAGAAAAAGAATCTCCAGGTATTGGTTGACAGTCGGCTGAATATGAGCCAGCAGTGTGCCCAAGTGGTCAAGAAAACCAGTAGCATCCTGACTTGTACCAGAAATAGTGTGGCCAGCAGGACCAGGGAGGTGATCACTGGCCTGTACTCAGTGCTAGCGAGACCCCGCATTGAATACTGTGTCCTGTTTTGGACCCCTCACTACAAGGAAGACGTTAAGGTGCTGAAGTGTGTGCAAATAAAGAAAGGCAATGAAGCTGGTCAGGGGTTTGGAGCACAAGTTTTACAAAGAGCATCTGAGGGAACCCCGGTTGTTTAGTCTGAAGAGCAGAAGGCTGAGAGGAGACCTTTGTTCTCTACAAATACCTAAAAGGAGATTTTGGGGAAGTGGTTGTTGGACAAGAGGAAAAGTCTTAAGTTTCACCAGAGGAAGTTTAGATTGGATTTAGGAGATATTTATTCACAGAAAGGCTTATCAAGCATTGGAAAAGGCTGCCCAGGGAAGTGTTTGAGTCAGCAAGCCTGGAGGGATTGAAAAGACATGAAGATGTGCATAGGAACACATTTTAGTGGTGGAGCTGGCAGTATTACGTTAAGGGATGGACTCTATGATCTTAAAGGTCTTTTCAAACCAAAATGATTCTGTGGTTCTGTTTCCGTTATATTGTCGCTCTTCTCAGAAGTCCAGTTTTCAATGGTGATGGCAGGGAGACTTGTGTAGCTTCAGCTATGATGATCAGGTTGTAACATCCAATACTATTGTTCAAACTGTGGTAAAAATTAAAACTGTGCATGTTAAGTGATGAATTTAGAGCACTTTCAGGCCTCAAGATAACACTTTAAACTATCCCCCTATAATAAACACTAAACAATGCTCTGCTGATCCTTTTATATAAAGTACCAAATGCTTGTGCATTTGAAAATCTTGTCTCTTCCTTAAAGTAATGGATTTCCCCATTAAGCCCACCCATGTCTTTTTACAGTATCAGGCTTTCTACTGTTTGTTCTTCATGAATAGGCTGAGTATCTCAAAGAGAAATAATCAGAAAGTAAATAGATAAGCATTTTTCCAGTGGCAATTACAACGTGGCATTATGTGCATCTCCCTCCAGTTGTGTCTTAAGCAACGAGTGATGAATTTCTTAGCTAAACAGGATGTTAGTGATGTCAATGTACAGAGCACCTGATAACCAAAGAGTTAAATACGCAGCTATAAATAGTATGCCTACTATGATGGGACATCTTGTATTGTAATTTTAGCTCTAATTAAACTTTGGTTGTAGGCATGGAACATCTAAGTCTTTCAGGAACTGAAATTAAGCTGTTTTTTTGTTGTCTGAATGTTTTTGGCACAATTGTGCCATTCCTTACAAAGTTTTAAGAGTAGCAATATAATAAAGATAGTTTTGCATGTCAATGAGCAGCCTTTTTGATTCATTTTGGGTTAATCAAGTGCTGAAGTTAAATGAGAATGTATTAACTTGTTCTTGGTTTAAAATGAAATTCTATTGTGTCCTGAAAAACTTGTGCCATCCTGTAGTGAGTTTCATGTTGAAAAGGTTGTGGGGTTGATCGCTTCCAGATAAGTGGGAGAATAGCTAAGCTGACAAAAAAAACTTTAATTTGAGTGATGCGCATGGAAAATGTGGGGGAAAAAAGTAAGAAAGCTACAAGAAGAAAACACATTTTATATTTTTGGCACAGCATACTTCATATTCTTACTGCCTGTCCTTGTGTGATCACTTGAAGGATGAAAAAGAAAATTGTTGACCATTTCATGAATCTCTGCCAGTAACACATACCAAATATAATTAAACCTGCAATATATTCCCTTTAAATATGTTTTTTTCCACCAAATATGGGAATAAAGCACTTCTCGGTCAGAGCAAGAGGAGACAGGCATTTTGAAGCATGTTTTCTAGCCACACTTACTGTGACGTGGTGTTTTTCTTTTTCAAAACAGTTCCCCATTTCTGTTACATCATTCCACTTTCGAGATTTCTTTGGATTCATCCTGGAACTTCAGATATGATGCTTTTACTTGTTAGACTTCTTTGCATGGTAGAGTTCCACAGTGGATTCATCCCATGCAGTGTTACTCTTCTTCTGTCTATAAAAATATAGACAAAAATTTGATTGTTATCAACTTTGATGTAGCCATTATCCTACTCAAAAGGAGAGTCACATTACCCTTTTTTCTAATAAGTGAGAATATCTAAGAAATGATCATTTTGGAATGACAAACCTCAATCAGATGGACCACTTTTAAGGGAAGGAAAGGGGGCATGAAATTCTCAGCCCAGCCTGTCCACAGCTGCCAGCCCCCGACTGTCCAGAGCCCAGTTCCATTGGGACATGCAGTACAATGCACTTTGCTGTCTTCTGGTGCACAAAGGCACACTCCATTAGCTGACATGTGCTTTTACAGCGTGTGTACTAAGCACCTTGGGTGGGAGCTAAAAAAACCCCAGCCATCAGACCAAGTCCCATAGGGCAAGTTAGCTGATCCCTTTACCATCGCTGTTGTAGAGACTTTTCTTCCCCACAGCCCTCCTTTTCCAGCTCCTTAGATTTGAAACATAAATATAAAACATTTACATTTCTGAATGTCCTGATTAAACTACATATAATTGTATTTACCCTAACCATTCATTAATTAATTGACCTTAATAAGTATGTTAAAGGGGGGGACATGTGGACTCAGGATCTGTTTTGTGACAAAGAAAAAGTCACTTGCATTTTTGTCACTTAATTTGTCTGTCCATAGAAAAAGTTTTCTAATAACTTCCTAGTTATTTCCTCTTTGCCAAATCATTTTGGTGTCCTGACGGCTCTGTCTCTCATTCTCACTTTCTTTAATATATTACTGTTGTGTCCCCATAGCAGTCATTTCAGGCTAAAGTAGTTCAGTCCATCATACTTCATAAAAAATTGTAGCATGGGAATCATATTTTCAGTCAAGCTAGGAAGTTGAAAACTAGTTGACCTGATTTTCAGGGCATTTAGTTTTAGTAGGTTTTTACATGTGTTTACTTTGATCTCCTCAGTTCTATCCTAGAAGATGATTCCAGATCAGATTGTAAAAATGTCATCTTTCTCATAAGCCTCCTTTAAGCACTGAAATGTCACAGTAAGGTCTTCCTGAAGCCTTCTCTTCTCTAGGCTGAACAACCCCAACTCTTACAGTCTTCATTGGAGAGGGTTAGGCATCTACCTCATTAAATCAATTTAGATACCGTGTCCTCATGTAAGGTGTTGATAGTTGTTAACGATATAGTTAACTTTCCAGCTTATTTTATCAGCAATGATTCAGTGTTTTCTACACATGAAAACTGAGATGGAGACAGAAACTGTCAAATGAAGCAGAATAGCTGGAGAGCAAATAGAGAAAATATCTGCATTTCTCTATGAAAGCAAGTCCTTTTTTTTGCCTTGATTTATCCTCATTGATTTGACAAAAGGACCATGTGAAGGACAAAATCAAAACAAAATCTTAACTATTTGGTCAAGTATCACTCATGTCTAGGCTACTTTCTATCATTCTGAACGAAGATGTTGGGAGATGTAGTCCCAAAGTCTAAAAGTTGTATTTGACAGATTGTTTGAAAAAACTAAAGCCACACAATTCAGGTAATGTTTAAAAGGGTCATGCAGGATTATTCTTATTCATTCATATGAAAATAAGATTAGCTCTTCAAATTGAAATAGTGGGAAGCATACGGAAGAGAGAATCCCAGATTAAACTGATAAAGCCTAAATATTTTCAAACCTTGCTCGTAACAATTACTGTTAGTTTAGACATTCTTTTGGGGAGCAAGTCAGAGAAGAGGAAGAGAGTAGGAAAGTATTTTCTAAAAAGGTTAACACAAGAAACCTCCATCTTTTCTTACAAGCTGCACTGGGAGATATGATGAAGACTTATTACAAAACCCAAAATATTTTTCAGAACCTGTCCAGTTAAAACAGCTCTTTAGTGAGCCTGTCTAAAGCAGATAATGCTTTTCTCTTTAATAAAGGACAGTGCAGGAGCTTTTGGTGGGAACTGTTACCTTGTGGTCACCAGCGAACTGTGTAGTAGTAGAGTAACCGCCACTGCCCAATGAGTATCAAATCCCCTTTCTCCTCTTCTTATTTAACTTAGAATGAATGTGAATAGGGAAGGTTCCTTGTCAAAATTTATTGTGTAAGAGTCAAAAAATGCTGTGGGTTAGGTTCCTTTCTTCTTGAGGTCTCCTTGGCAGGAACCTTGTATTGGCCAAAGCCCAGGGATTTCTAGCTAATAAATTATTATGTTGAAGGGACTGCTCACCCTGTAGCCATGCTAATTATGTTCTTACCAGCAATTCAGGTCAGTTTATACTTTTCAACACTAATGTGGGACAGGCAGGTGGGGCCACATGTTTTAGTTTTTTCTTATCTGCAAAATAAGGCAGAGTTATAATTTGTAAGGAGACCCATGTCAAATTCTAGATTTTCAAAGTCTGTTTGGTGCAAAACTGGAATACCAGTAACTCCCTGTCCATTCTTGTTATTGGCTCTCTATCTTGATGGTCCTAATTAGAAATACTTTGTCACTGATAATCATAGGCATCATAGAATCATGGAATCTTCCAGCTGGAGAAGACCTTCGAGATCACTGAGTCCAACCATACCCACGATGTCCTTCAAAAACTCATCTACCCGTTTTTTAAACACCTCCAGGCATGGTGACTCAATCACCTCCCTGGGCAGCTGTACCAGTGCCTGGCGGTAAAGAAATTCTTCCTAATATCCAGTCTGAACCTCCCTTGGCGCAACTTATGGCCATTTCCCCTTGTCCTATCACCTGTCATTTGAGAGATGAACACTCACTCTGCTACAGCCTCCTTTCAGGCAGCCGTAGACAGCGATGAGGTCTCCCCTCAGCCTCCTCTTCTCCAAGCTAAACAACACCAGTTCCCTCAGCTGTTCCTTGCAGGACTTGTTATCCAGCCTTTAGGAGGCTAATAAGATAGTTAATATCTAGGAAGGAAGAATGACATGGACGTCCTTGGTTTATATTCTTCACACCCCAACTACTCTTTGAAAAGGTTCCATATGATTATTAATAACCCTGAGGCATATTATTTTATTATTTCCCACTTCAGAAACAGTGACTGAAAGTCAGAGATAAAGACAGAGGCTCTGCCAAATAACATTTTGCAGGAGGACATTGAGTACACTTAAACTAAAAAAAAAAAGTCCACACAAATGTTTTACACAGTAATGGTTGCAGTTTTTAGAGTTGCCACAGTATCCAGTATTGCCAAGGACTTATGACAGTAAAACTGCTTTAGTAATTAAACTATATAAGATGAAAACTAGGAGGTTAAAGACCCCTCTGTGAGATGAGTAAGCATATAATGGTTCCAGTAATCCTGTTACTTGTCTTTAGTTGTCTGCAGGTGTCAGCTGGCTCTTAATAACCCAGATACATTACTTCAAAATATTTTTTATTCTCCATAAAATATATTTGATATAGCAACACAGATTAACTAGTCCCTAACCATGTTAGAAAGGTTGTTTCTGACTAGTCATAAAGGGTGTTGTTCTGGTAGAGTTTGTAAGTCTCTTTCCCAAAGTTATTACTGATATTTTTACTTTCTTCTGTGTCTTTCCAACTAACGTTTTACAAGATTGTGGGACACTATTTCCTAAACTTACCTTGCTGTCTATATTTAACAATGACCTGGAATAAAAATATGGCCATTGGCAATATTTAGCAGGTGACCTAAAAGTTAGGGGAGTCAATAATGAAAGAGTAGGAGATCCTGACAGAAGTCTGAAGTATCTCAGTAAGCTATTTACATATTAGCAATCTTTAATGTAGTGAAAAATATAAACTCATATATAAATGTAAAAGAAAAGCAAAGCATACTTGTCATTGGGGATACTCTATCCAAGCACTCCGAGAATGCAAAACGCTTATCTTGCACAATGAATAATTACATAAAAAAAGGAGATTTCGGTTTAATGTGAACTCATACACATGAGCAGGTGAGGCCCATGTAGGCATAGTGAAATCACCTCAGTATTTGGCATGTGTTAACTGCTTTTTAAATACTTCTTTAGTTTGGTACCAGTGATAGAGAAAGGATGTTGATAGCCTAGAGAAAATTTAGAAAATGGTTATGGGAATTACTAAATGCTTGGGAAGAGATCATACAGTGAAAACTAGGAAAATCTCCAGTTGCTTAGCTCCTTGAAGTGCAAGTTTAGGACTGATGTGATCATTTTGACTACCTACAGAGACAACAGATATTCACTGGTGGAGAACTTTTCTGAATATATACAACAAAACATGCTTCAGTAAGAAAAGTCAGGAAGCTGAAGCGAGGCAAAGAGATCTGAAGAAAGCTACATATTATTTACTTTGATGGAATAACTTGACGAGGAACATGGCAATATATTTTGCTTTGTTGTGATTTTAGTAAATGCTACGTCCTTCACTCTGTGTTACACAATTGGTTCGGCTAGTGGTCTCTTTTATCAAGATAACTTCTGAGTACACAATATACCTATATTTTGACATTCAGCACCTGATTCTTATGATCTCCCATGTGTTTGACCTGTACATGTTTTTGAAATAGTGACAACTGCATTTCCTGAGCAGAGCTTTGATTTCCAAAACCATTCAGCAGGGATTTTTTTTGCTTATCAAGAACTTGATTAGAGGTACTGATGCATCCTAAACCTGAATATAATGAAACTGAACATGCTAGAATGCAGATTTGCTTTAATCATCTGGATTGCGTGGTATTCTTCACCTTTTGTACTAATCTCCCTCTGTACAGCATGAATGTAAATCACTTATAATTTTATAAGAGTTTACATCCTGTATACCCCACGTGTGACAAGAGATACAGATTGCAAAGCAACACAGATCCAAGTGTCTGCTATTGGACTATATAGAAGTGGACGATATTAATGGATAAAAAAGTGAAACAAATCTAAAAATGATCAGCTCTGGAAATAAAAGATGGCTCTTGTCTAGTTTTGAGGGGTATGGAGTGAAGAAAGCACAAATGTGAACACACAGAATTTCTTTTATATGAAATTGTTATATTGCTAATTCAGAGAAATCTCACCACAGGCAGCTGGGTTTCATTATGCACCAGATTTGGTTTTTGCAGCCTCAAGTCCCCTGTTACTTTCCTGACTTGGCCAGCCTGAAACACAGCCTTAACATCATATAGAACTGTATTTTGTTTTAAGAAGAGCAAGAAAACAAAACTATTGATTTTGTTACCAAGCAAAAGAAGAAGTAAGAAAAAAGGAAAACTGTGTCTTTTCCTTTCTTTGGGTTACTGAAATGGAAGCTGAGCCTCTGATCTGTTCTAGTATCAGTTCATATAGCCTATGTATCTCTTAGGGTGACTATGATTACATCAAATTTAAAACAAGGATCACTGAGACTTAAGCATTTGGGAAAGTCTGTCAACAAACGTCTGGAGGCAGAGATGGGTGCTGGCTACTTAAAATTGCTGTGTCTTGACTGGAGTTGCTCATTTATTTATTCCCTCAAACTGCAACCAAAATAAGACCACATGAAACTGAAATTACTTGATCCACCAAAGGGTTTCACCAGCTCAGATTATTTAAAACAGATGCAAACCTGCAAACCTGAATAATATGGCCTCTGAATGGAGGAAATCCTTATTGTTCATTGGTTTTGTCTTTTTCAGACAGTTACACCAGGGCAAAAGAAATCTTAAGAGAGAATACTGTGTCAGTTCATAAGGCTCTGGACTACATGGAGTCAACTTCCTTTGTGTACATAAGGCTTAATAGCTTTATCAAGAGCAAGCCAAATGAGAAAACAGCTTGTGGTTTGTAGCAATGAATTTGCATCCATTTATCCCTCAAGTATTTTGACCCTTGGATTTCATAGTTTAAAGTCAAACAAGAAGAATGGCAAACTCTAATAGTCTGAAACATACAGAAAGAAATATTCCTACTTGGTGTGTATTTCCAGATGTTCTCATTTCAGCTATCACAATAAGGGCAGAGAAATCAACAATGTTACATCTTCTGTCAGAAGCGGGGAGAACCAGGACAAGGGCTTTGGCCTTACGGGAATGGATGGGAACAGATATAGACTTTTTGGGAACTGAAGTGGCAGGGGCAAACTCAGTGGTACGGGATGAGGTTATTTCAGTTCCAGAAAAATTATTGAGCTCTGCAAAACTTAGCAGACCATTGGTTCATGAGCATGACTACAGGTAATGGTAACTTATAAGTGCAGCAGTGTTAAAGGCCTTATTCCCTTCTTAGTGTTAGGTTTGGCAAGCAATTGCAGCTTGAAACCCCTGACAACTGATTATTGAACCAGTAATTGTAGCATAATAAAATACCTACTCTATGCACAAAGCTTTCCTTATCACACTCCAGACTCTGCTGACATGGGGCCAACTTTATGTACTTACACAAATTCTTTTAGTTTTTCTTCCCTGCATTCCTGCTTTAACAGATAATTCCCAAAGCACTCAAGGAAGTAGAGAATTAATAAAGAATGATACAAATGTTTCCTCCCTTTCTAGGGGTCTGTCTCACAGATTGGGACCTGAAATTCCTAATATATTGATTTTAGAAACACTCTTTTTTATATAACAGTATGCCACTAGCAATTTAAAAAAGGGATGGTTAATCTGAAAAGCAATTGTTTCTCTCTCATACCTTCAGCCATATTTGTCATTGCTTTTATCTTTGTCATTTTGCTTTGTCCCAAGAATTGATTCTTCCACATGACATTTAGCCGTTCCTCCCTGTGTAAAATTTCCCATGAGTAAAACGAAAAGTAAAGGCTATTACCCAACATATTACCCAAGGCTGAGGTAGTTATTCTGACTGTCTATTTTTATTTAACACTATATATCTTTTTATCTTTACCCATGGGGTGGGCTTTCATTCCCATTAGTCCAGTTGTAGACCAGTGTGACTCCACTGACATCGCTGGAATTATATGCTCAGTATCAGTGGTATTATCACATGGTGAATTTCTATACCCTGGGAATTTGGGGTTTATCCATACAGGCACATGCATGTTAAACGATGCAATATAGTCTTTCACGTAGTTACATATGTCTGCTATAGCAAATGAGAAACAGGCTTCAGATTCAGAGCTGCCTTTTCATTTCCCAAAGATGATTGAAAAGAGAGTTTCATTGAGCATCTTATCAAGCCACTGAACAACACTGTTCTCTGTAGTCTCTGTCCTGTGCTTCTGGGCAGATTTGTGAGAAACAGTAATGTGCCACAATTTTTTTTTAAGAGTGATTCTGTCTCATGAAAATAAAAGACCGTTTGGTGGACCTGGTATTGACATTTGGTGAAAGGAAGTCTTTAAATTAGCTCAATATTTGTACTATAATGGCCACAAAGTTTACAAAGAAATGTTTTGTAACATTCTGACACAGGAAAAAATACTTTATCTATCAAGTTGTTGTGGCTTAACCGTAATAGGTAGCTAATACCCACACAGCCACTCACTCACTACCCCCTGATAAGAATTAGAAGGGTAAAAATTATGAAAACTCATGGGTTGAGATCTTACAATAACAGGCAAGTGTTCAGCTATCTCCAGGAAAAAAAGGACTCCATCACGTAGCGGTTGCTTGGGAAGACAAATACCATACCTCCTTAACCCCTTCCTTTCCTCCTTCTTCCCACATTTTTTACTGCAAAGCACAACATGAAATGGTATGGAATCTCTCTTTGGTCAGTTGGGGTCAGCTGTTCCAGCTGTGTCGCCTCCCCATTCCTTGTGCACCCTTTGCCCACTTACTGGCAGGGCAGGGTAAGAAACAGAAAAGGCCAGGGCGCTGCGAAAGCATCGGTCAGCAATTGCCAGATCATCTCTCTGTTATCAAGAGTATTCTGGTCACAAATCCAAAACATAGCCTCGTACTACTTACTATGAAAAAGATTAACCCTATCCCAGCCAAAACCAGCACAAACAGCAAAGAAAAATGCTGGGGCTTGTGTTCTTCCTAAGTAGTGTTGCATATCAGAGAGCTGCAAACAATAGCCATTGATCCAGAAGGTTGTGCAATATATGTGTATTTGTGTCACATCAACAGTAGAAGGTCACATTTAATTTTCTCCCAGAAGAGCACCCTCTGAGCTGACATATGGAGATAAAGATACTACTCATTATAGCAGTTGTGATTTTTCTACCCAAACAGGTTGTATAGGAAGGAGATCAGTCTCCAGTCCCACGAGTACAGAACAATCTACACAGCAGCCCCTCAGCTTGCTGAGCCAGCAGAGAAGCTCCTGTTTGCTTCCTAATTTCAGACAAGAGTTAAACATAAATAATAATAATACCAAAAATCTGATTATCTCAGAATACGGTTTAAGTGCTGCATGTAAACTTTGGGGAAAGGGGAAAAATAGAAAAAGCATAAAACTCCAAGCTGAGTGTTTTATTCCCTGGCACTAAAGCATCCATAATTTAGTTCTCTTTACATCAATATTAAACATGTAAAATGCAAACCAGGACGTTTTAAAAATATGTGGGATGATGTTGACTTTTTCAGTTATATTCAGCATTTCTGTACGAGGGACAGATCCGGGAATGACAGATCCTTTAGTGGCAGAATCTTGACTAGACTATCTCCTGAAAGTCATGATATATTTTTAAACTAGCTGAGATTCTCTTCTTGTAAGGAAGCAACTCCAGTGATTTTCTTAAATGAGTCTTGCAGTTTTGTGGTTTGCCACCAGACTTCCCCAATGCCTGCTCTTACATTTCATCTGCAGGCTTGGCAATAAATAATTACCTATCAAATTCCCAGTATGATTTCTGGAAGGGTTTTGAAAGGGGAATATAAGTGGTAAGAAGAGAAGAAGGGATAATTAATACAAGATTATTAGGGAAAAGAAAGATAACAGATACAGAAAAATAAGCAACAGGACCAATCAAAAGAGGTTAGGAGAGATGCCTCCATAAGTGGAGAACAAATTAGGAGGTCTCCAGGAGAGGGGGATTTCCTTAATCGGCAGCAGAAGTAGCAGAGAGTAGGTAAGATGTTGAGTGAAAGAGGATGATAAGAGGCGGGTTCCTGGAGGCAGTGAGGAGCATGCTAAGCATACAGGAAAGGTGGCTGAAGGGCAGCTAAGAAGAGTAATTTGGATCCAAAACCAGTGGGGAGGGACTGAAACTTGCACTTCTAAGAACACTAGTGGGCAGAGGAGCCTGAAAATTTTCATTCTTCAGCGTGCAAGTGCTAGGTTGTGGCATTATTTCCAGCTTTCTGAAAGTCTTTATGTGGTGTTGGCACAAGGCACAATGTTAGACCTTGAAGGTCAAGTGACTAATTGCTTGAAAAAAAATGCAATAATTCCCTGAAATTAACTGCCTGGAGAATCTCATTGCTTTTGTAATATAGGATTTGTACGTAAAAGACAAAGAAGAATTGTTAGATCCTACATGTGCAGGCCAGAGAGAGCTACTGAGGTGCATAGACAATGAGAAACAGACTGGTATGCACAAGCTACCATCTGTGTATGTAAGGCCAACAAAATAATATGTAATTAATGTTTTCATCTTGTCTGTATAGAGGAAGGAAAAAAACAGAATGTTTTAGGAGACACTGAAGTTTCGCTTCCTCTTGGTCTGTTCCTTGGTCTCCCTTGGCAAGCTTTTATGTGTTCCTGAGGTCTGCAGACCTAAACAAGAATGAAGAAACTCTGGGACTCATCTTGGAGATTAGCTTCTACTGGGAAGAAGCCAAAACCTTTGGCCTTTCTTTCTCTATGAGACAAAGTAATTTTTTTGTGGGAATGTTGCCAGGTTGGATGCCAGTGGTTTGGTAGTACTGTGGCTATGGTCCTGTAACAGCCTCATCCATTCCAAACACATGGAAGTCTGCAGCACCAGGAGTATTGCCCACCCATAGCTGCGGGTTTGTTAGTTAAGTGCTTCAGTACAGAATTGTTTATGAACCAGCACCATGCTTTCACAAAGGGTGCACCGTGGAAAGCAGAATTGTCATTTTTTCATATTGCCTCTCCTTTTCACAGCTCTGGGGAAGAGGCTTAGGAAGGAGAATGAAAAGTGAAGAGATTTTTTTTTCATTTTCAGTGCTATGTGTGGGATGATTCTATAAAGCATCGTAAAGTACTTTGGATTCAGAGCAGTTTGAGAACAGGTTTCAGTGCAGTATCTTTGTTTCCTTATGTGTATTCTTGCCTCTGCTCCCTTTCAAATTGAAATGCTTTTTTTTGCTTTATTTTTAAATGGTTTTTAAGGTGCAATTTTGAGCTATATATATGCTATGCTTATGGTAGCAATCATCTGGTTTGCATTTGTACATTTAGTATGAATAGTTCTGTGTGTACTTTCTTTTTTATTTGCATATATGAAGAATAGCATTTAAAATGGTAGATTTGCACTTAGGCATCTTCAGGAAACAAAAACACTATCATGTAGAAAAAATTCTGCCATAAACTTTCTCTGTAGTCTGACATCTTAGAGTCTGGAATTGACAACCATGTTCACTGTATGCGTGATTAAAGAATAAGAAATGAAGCATGCAAAAGAAAAACAAAAACAAAGGAAGAATAATTTTTCTTTTTGTCCATTACTGTCCACAGCAATGGGGAGAGGAGGACTTTATTCAAATCAGAATGTTTGTCAAAGCTTTTCCATGAGGTGGCTGCTCTTTAAAACATGAGGACTGAGGAGGAGAACATTAGTTCAAGCAATGAAAAGCCTGAAAAGTAAGAAAGACCAAATTAAAACACCTTCCGTTTATTTTCTGGAGATCCTGGAGAGAAGAGATACTTATCTAAAAGACAGTAAGGGTATTGCTAAGCAGGGAGAAAAGCCAACACTAAACCATCTATAATCCTTTCAGTTCTTTGTTTTCCAAGATGGAGCAAATGTATGCTGCCTCCCCACTGGAAAAGAGCAATTGAAAGCTATTATTTCAGTTTAAATAGTTTCTGAGAGTAATGCTTTAACTCTCTGAATACAAAACATTTAGGAAAAATAGCAAGTACAGCAAGTTTAAGTAGGAGGAGAACTCACTCTTTCATTGTGATTAATATCCTGCTGTTGCTTGCATATGGTCCATATCGACTGAATAGGCAAAGGTAGTCAACCTTAAAATCAGTATGCAAACATAGCCTTAATTAGATGTTTCGAAGGTTCCATTTACCTGTCCAGGAATCTGGTTTTTTACTGACTGAGCTTTCCTAGAAAGTCAACAAATAATACTAGCAATGTCATGTATTCGTGCTATCATAGAAAAGTGCTAGGTGTTTTTTAACCAGAAAGGAAGTAGGGGAACCTTAAGGAAAAAAAAAGTCTATCAATTGGCTTACTCATGTCTTATTTCTGTGAAAGAAAAAGGAGGCAAGCAATAGTTATTGGTGCACACTGCCCACAGAATGTGTGAAGTCCCTGTCTTTTGTTCCTGACTAGTTGTCTTCACAGATTTCTGTGGGGAATGAATCTGAAGACCAAGGGGGTCTGGGGTAAGGGAGCAGTATGGAGCAGCATCGCAAGCCTACTGGAGAGAAAAATCTATTGTTTATGTGTCTATAGGGGACAGATGAGATTTAATTGTGATTGTTTTGTGTGCACTTCATGTTTATCATAAATCCTAATGCTTCCCTTCATCACTAAGCTCTGCTAAACACAGAGGTCTACTAAGCTAGAGATTACTAACTTCTCTCTCAAATTTTTGCCTATGTTTAAGAGCATTGCTGTAGACTTCTTTTTCACTTTACTTTCCAAGCTCTTCATCCTGACTTGTGTGGAGAGGACACCATAAATTTATTTCTCTTCTTTCTCGCTCTTCGTATGTGTCATAAAAAAGTAAAGCTCTGATAGGTGACTGAGGGATGCCCTCCCGTTGACTCATGATGTTCAGGACAGACCCTCTTGCTTTCTAAGCTTCTCCTCAGAGCGGAAGCCTAGGCACAGGTGGATCCTAGTCCCAGAGCTGGACAACAGCTAAAGGATCATGTGATTTTATATGAGTTAGTCCCCAGTCAGAGTTAGAGTTACCTGTGAGAATACTTGCTACCAGAGATCAAAATGGGCTGTTACCAGAACAGTTTAAGTAGTTTTGCATTGCGTGTCAGAGTCACAGGACTCTCACTGGAACAATTTCACAATGCTGAAATAGTAATTTATTTAAAGTGACAAAAAATTTTGACATTGCCGTTGATAAATTTGCTTGCTGTGTTTCCACAACAACCAGTTAACAATGATCATATCTATATATAAGAAGTAACAATTGAAACTTGAGTTAGTTATTTATCCAGGTAACATCTGATAAATCTGGAAGCATGACTCTTACAAAAAAGGTGTCTCTTCTTCAGGGGGAAGAGAGATGCAGGCCTGTCAGCCAGGTAATGTGGTGTCCCCCCACAAGAAAAAGTTTTCAGGTGCACCTTTTATACTTTTAGAAAACTCTTTGGCACCTCTTGACGAATTGAGACTAAATCCATTATTATGTGTTGGTTGGCTCTTGGCAAGGCCTGCTGTGTCATCAGAAGCAGTGGGAAGCTCAGTATGTGCTTTTAGGGGTCTTTCTGCTCTTAACTGAAGCAACATCACTGTGAGGCCTCTGACTCATCCCAGGTATCACTCAGCTGATCTGTGCATGAGACCACCACCCAAACCATCTGTCTCACCAGACCGTTGTTCAAGTCAAACTGCTTCTTTTTGCAAAGTCACAGTGACTCGTGAGTTTGCTTCCTCTTACAAGATTGACCTTGGCAAGTCAGGCAAGTCAATTGTACCACACAGCATGTTAAAAAATGGGGCTGAGGAAGGAACTTGAAAAGAAGAGGAAAATTAATATATTCATTCAACTGAAGCCATGGTGTATATCAAATCACATATACTATGCTTAAATTCATTCATATATAACTTTGTTCTATCTGCTTCCTACTGTTTTCTCATTTATAGGAAGAAGCACTATTCTCTGTAGTTCCCAATACTTTTCAAACACCACCACTAAGATGATAGACAGGCATTGCCTTCCCTTTATCTGCCAGCCTGTCTTCTAGATGCCTTTTTGTTTAACTAATTTTGGTAAAATAGAAAAACAAACCAGAATTCCCCTTTTTAGGGATGAGCATAGCTTTTTTTTCAAATGTGTACCATGCACTTATCTAGTGTAAATGTTCCTGGCTCAACTGCCAACTTCAGACTTTGAGCAATCCATTAGTCTGACTCTATGCCTTCTGCAGAATGTCTTCTCTGCTGCTCAGTGATACAAAATAAATTTGTTTAAAGAATTTGAGGTCACCAGAGAATAAACACCATGTGAATGTATCATGTTGTAAGATAGGAGAATAATGGCTAAAATTAATTGGAAAAAAGAATACCTTAGCAACTAGACCAGTAAGAAATTAGCAGATCTTTGGCACCACTAACTTCAGTGTCTCTTTCATATCGAGTGATGTAAGATGATACAGACACAATGAAACACAAAACACTCATCCTTTGTCTTCTTTTCTTTGGGGAACAATGACTTTCAGATGCAGTTGAAGCAGAGGCCTAGAAATTGTGTGCTTACACTGTGTTTTCATGGGCATGGAGTTTTGTGTCTCTAATATACCTCCCTCCACTTAATGAACTATTCTTTAAAAATATTGTAAAAATGCCTCTTTAATTTTTATTTTAAAGTAGTCACTAAAATATGGACTCTCTGGCACATTATTGCTATTCTTATTTCACTTCTAATCACATGTATTACAAGGCAAAGCCTGAGAGGAGATTGAAACACGATATGAAAGGTGCTAATTTGATAATGAACAGCAATCCACAGTATGTCTTCTGTGCATTTTTTTTTCATATAATTCCTCTTTATCCCTTGGAATATCACATGCCAAATGAAGCAGCTGAGTTAATTTTAATTCTCAAGATTGTCTTTCTTGTGAGATTTTTCTTCTGGTCTTCTCAGAAATCTCAACGGTGGCTGGGTTTGATTCTGCAACAGCAAATATTTCCTGATGTAACATGTAGATCAGAACAGCAGTTGTGGCTGTATGCACTGTCCAGCTCATGAACGAGAAATTCTGGGCCCTGGAGCTTTCAGTGGTGTTTGAGCACATCATGTAGACTATGTACCCCAGGAGGCAACATTTCTACTTTATTCAACTTCACAAGATAAAGATGAAGGTGGCTGTCAGATGGGGTACTGAAATTCAGCGTCTCCAGCAAATCACCCCTGTATGAATCAGAAGCACTGAATACTCTGTCCTGCTTTTTTCTGTCACTTATCTGGCTTCTGGCAGACTGTCAGCACAATTCCCATTTGAGCAAAATTTGGAGTTTGTAGAGTAACTGTATAACCAACTACTCTAATGTGTAAGTGGAGGAAATCCCAGGAAAAGGTTTCCTCCGTTGCATTGAAGGCTCTGTGTTCCTAGAAATAACTGGCATGGGAGAGTCTCCGGAAATACTGAAGATACTGAAGATACTAGTAGGCCACTAGGTCCTACCTTGTGGGAAGATCTTGAATTAAAAGATATGAAAAATACAGTGGGTCTAAATCGTAATGTGGCAAGTTCTTCTTAAGGCATTTCATGTCTTGGTAGCGTGAGACATACTCAATTGTTGTATAAATATTACCTGATACCTTCAGTCGTTTATCACTTGTCCCTGAGTACACAGTGGCAAATACCTCTGCCATCTCTTGGGAGTGTGGACTTAATTTCAGTGGGAAACCTCTTCATCTCACCATTCTACAAAGCTAATTAAATAAAACCTGACTGGTAGTAGGGTCGTGGATGCTTCTCCATACTTTCCTGTGGTATTTTTTGCTTGTTATTTATACATTATTTGGAGTTTGTCAGCGAATCTGTGGGAATTTTTTTTAGAGTGTATAGGAGGCGCCCTTATTTTCTCAAGAAGAATATTTTTGCCTCTGTAAGACTGCACAAAATATAGAAGTGTTGAGGAAGGCGGTAAGTTCTTTATCATTAACATTACAATTTGTCCTTTCATATTAAGTTGACAACTATGACTGGTTCTTCATCCAAGAATATGCCTCAACATCATTGTCAGGGCATTGTGGATCTTGGAAAGATCAAATCACAACTGCACAGTGCTCAGACATCTGAACTTAAAGCCAGTCAATGGCTTCAGAAATTATAATTCTGACATCCTTCTCCATCCTTCACAGTCTTTAAAATGTTTTTGTTTCTTTTCCAAAAATCCATCTTGATTGCTGCAATGTTTTGATCTGTTCTCATATTGTCCTGTATTTCAGAAACTGCAGCTTTTGTATCTGGTTTTTGGCTTTTTCATCTCCTAGATTACTCTATCTAAAATGTCTCTGCTGAAGTTATCATAGAATCAGAGGATCATGCAGATTGGAAGGGACCTCATGAGGTCTCTAGCCCAACCTTCTGCTCGCAGTTGGGTCAGCATTGAATTCAGACAAGATTGCTAAGGCCACCTTGAGTTCGGCCTTCAAAATCTCAGAGGATGGAGGTCCCATGATTTGTCTGGGCTTGAATAGCTCATACTGGATTTGGTTTGCTTTTATCCAGATGGATCATTCCTTGTCATGTATCTCAGCTTGACTCCATCTTCTCAAGGACTTACTTACAGGTACTCTAAAGTTGCTATGAAGTACCTGCTAAGTATCCAGACTGAAAAAACCCTGCTCTCTCAGTCTTTCTTTGTGCATCCTGTGCTCTAACCTCCCCACCACCTTGGTGGCCTATGCTGGAGTCACTGGAGATTTTCAAAAGCCTTCTTTTGCTGGGGGCGCAGCTGGATGCAGTATTCCAGATGTGGACAGATGGCTACCGAGTAATGAGAAAAAAGTACCTGTCCTGAGATATTCATTTTCCCTTATTCCAGTCACTTTTTTTTGTTTGTTTTTCTGGCTTCAAGTCTCTTTTTTGGGGGGAAAAATGATCTAGCAGGCAGTTTTCCTTTTCTGCATTTTTGCTGTTATTTACCTTATTTGCATTTTATATTCGTTTCCTTTTGCCACTATTTTTCTTTCCTTTTGGATTTTCCCTTTTCTTCCACTGCTTGTCAGATATTTTCTTCTAGGTTTTTTTGTTGTGTTTCCAGAGCCTTTCTATGTCAATATTAGTACCTCTAACATAGCCAGCTTCAGGGTAGTTAAAGGAATTTTTAAAGCATGAATCATTCTTGCCTCCCAACTATCTTGTTTATTTCTGAGTATTTATCCTCTAAGTTTAAGTAGTCTCAGCATCCCTCAACAACCAGCATCCAATTCACAATATTCTCAGTATGTTAAGAATATAAATACTCATCTGTATTTTCCTCTTCAAGTCCTTGCATCTCAATAGTATCTTGTGGAAAGAGTTCCGTGTGGAGCTGGCTATGGAAAGTGTCAACTTTCTTGATGAAAACAGGAGGCCGTCCATTTGGAAAGAGAGAATTCCAGCTTTCTACTCGGCAGAAGGCTTGGGGATTGCGGGCCCTAAATAGACATGGGGGTTTGAAGTACTACGATTTCTCTCCCCCAAAACACTGATGAAGCAGGCAGGAAAGTAATTAGGCCTAGCATGCTTTAATTACTTTTTCCATTTTTTAATTTTTCTGAACTTCAGGGGTCCTGGCATCCAGTGTAATAAAAGAAAGTAACTTGTTCAGCAGCAGATCTTCTTCCATGTGTCCCCTCATGGTGTACAGATGAGGAGGTAACCAAGTACTTGCTGGGATAGTGCTCATTATTTTTTTTTAGCTAAATTAAACATATAATGTATTTCTAGAGTTTTGATGAACTGTGATAATGGCCTCAAGGTCAGGAGAATACTTCAGTAAACAAGGAGATTCTTGTATTTATTATCATCTTCATAGATACATTTTTAGAATTGCATCATCTTAGTGAAAGGAACATCTGCAGATAAGAGATGTATTTTGAATATTCTTTTCCATTATTTGTTTGGTCTCCAGAAACTTAACTCAACAGGACTCCATGGAAACACACTGGGCAACAAAATGGCAAAACTCAATGCTGAGTTTTGATTTATGTGTTTTAAGTGAACTTTGCTGTTATACGTCAGTTCAGCTCTGACAGAAGGAGGCTGAAGACACTTTCAGTAGTTATCTTCTGGCTCTCTGAAATCATATCATATATCTGTTATTGTCATATTGAATCTATTATTTTTAATTGCTTCTGGGTTTCAATGAAGGACACAGGCAGAAAGGGTTCTGTTTACCAATTTATTATTCTGTCGCCATATTTCTCAAATCTTGCCAAAACTTGAGATCTGCAGCTGGAAATCTCTGAATATTGGTTTGATTTTTGCCTATCATGCCCTGCTGCCAAGGGAATGAACTAAGTAGAGAGGCAGCACCTTTGCATATACTCTGAGTATGCTTTTCTTGAAAAGATTCCCACTTACTTGTAGTTTATCCCTCTGCCATTTTGTCTCATCTTCCACCATATTATCTCACAAAAGACAGAACTGAGAAGTAGAGCACTAAAAGGAAATGTAGACAGGGAAAGGAAAAAAAGGTTAATTAGGGAGTTGGAGAAGTGAGTGGATATTTTTGTTCCTTTCTCTCTTTCAAAGTAGGACACTTGTTGAGCTGTGAAGCTTAACAAGGAGCAAGTGGGAAAAAAAGCTTCTGTTCTTTCATACCGGTTCTTTCAGTGTTCTGCTGGAAGTTCGAGTGGCTGCTGGAGAGAAGCACTTCGCTCTGTTCTTCCCTATTTCTTTGTGCCCCAATTTGTCATCACCAGGGGAAAGAAGGATGAAGACTGAAGGAAACGATGAAAAGAAGTTGCCAATCACAGGGGTGAAACTTTCGGATTGCAGCTGCAAGACAAGATTGTAAACACTATTTTCATCTTCCTCTCCCATTTGGGATAACAAAACACATACAGAGAGACAGAGTATGGTTGTATGCCTGAAAACCCTTTGATTAAGTTTCAGGTATTTCCTAGCTTGAAAACTGGTTCTTCTCTTTCCCTCCTACTGTTTCAGCACCTTCGTGCCCAAAATTGCTGCCAACATGCTTGTATTTTACTTTTCAAAAAAAAAGAAATGCCTATAAGGAATTTCCCTTTACTATCCTCAGGGGATGATCTTCACAGAGATTACAAAAAAAATGAAGAGAAAGAAATTAGTGAAGATGTGTTCTGGAAAAAGTTTTGAAAACCTATATAGTGACAATAAGGACAATAAACATCTTAGAGCCCCAGCAAGTGTGGGAACAGGGACTACACATTCATTTCTTCCAGTCCCTTTATTCTCCACCTGTTCAGCCTCCTGCACATGCATGTTCGGTTTTCCTTTGTTGCTGCATAAGGATAAGAGAGAGCTGAATTTCCAGAATCTGGATATGGTGCTTGTTTCTTGCAGTAGTGATAGAAATTCTTTTCCACCTCCATTATATCTTATTAGGGAAAGAGACTCGGTCATTACAGATATTAATGCCACGAAAAAGCATCTGGGAACCTGCGAAGCTAAAAAATGTAACATCACTCCAAAAAGCACCTCAGTATCATCACAAATTGTTGCTTTTGCAAAGACTTTGGGAAGGGAGAACTTCATGACAAGAAAACTGTATTAATTTCATATTTCTTCTGTAATCTCACTCTCTTTTTATATTCTGTCCCAAACCTTTTGACCGGATAGATTATATAATAGTTCAGATGATTGTTAAAAAACTGTCTGCTTTCTTTCACTCAGCTGGGTTTCCAGTTTTAGCATTACTAAGTTATTGCCAGAAAAATCAATCTCAACCAAAGTTCTTCTGTAAATTTGGATGGCATGTGTGGTAAACTAGTGGAAACATTTTCTGTTTTTAAGCTGTCCGAGTCACGAAGCAGCTGATCATCCTTTGGTCTCTGCTTAATAAATGCATGTTGGGAAGAGTAGGTTATGTGCTGCATTTATTAATATTTATGTCTGCTTCATGAAAAAAATCCAGTTTAGCACCACTGTTTGTAAATACTCTGCATCAGACTCCTGTTAGAAGAGGGGCCAAAAGTCCCTGAACTGAACATTTTAAAGACAGTACTCTGAAATTCAAGGGCCCTCTTTTTTTTTCCACCTCAGTTTTACATCACTGAAATTTCACTCATCTCAGCAAAACTTCGTATGATTTATTTTACTTAATTGAGAGAAGGATGAGACCAGTAATTTCTAGTTCTGCACAAAGGCAGAGGCGCCAAAGAAGAGTAAAATAATGTATGGATAGATACTTGTGGGTAAATAGTTTATAGGCAAATACAATTAGTTGTGCCTTATAACTAATCAAAGTCTAATACTATTGGTAAAATATTCAAATATCCCTTTCCCTGTGAGAAAAACTTAGTTAAGAGAAATTGTCCCTCTTAGTTCATTGGCTGGATCATCTGGTGGCCCCAGAAGCTCTCATAGTGAGAACATATTCAGCGAGACACACCAGCACGTGCTTTTCAACAGTAATCTCAGCTGAATTGCTAAGCAGCTCAACTGCTTTGCAGACCCGAGCAAGATAAATCGAACGATCAGGTGAGGGATTCTGCTAAATCTAAATGTTCAGAATTTCATAAGACTTTAGGAGATTAAAAAAAAAATATTTCATCAGCCTCCATCTCTGCACCTCATTTTGAAGCTGGCTGTAGTCTTGCTTTTGGTGGAGTTAATTTCTAGTTTTCTTTAGTGTTAACAAGAGGACAGAAATCCCTGCTGACTGTATCCCACGTAGCCCAGTCTTAACCCACAGACATAAGTGGCAGCCAAGATACCAATAAAAGATGCTTAGTGGGATGGTGTGAACAAAGGAACTATAATAGTCTCAAGTTTGCTGCTATCTGTGTATGGCCTAGATAATATGCTGTACTGAATCCAAAAATACCAGAACACTACTCAAGCTTTGACAAAGGCTTAAACCTTCCATGTGATTAAGGTGTTATTTCTACTTTACAGATGTAGCATATCAACTAACTGATTTGTCCAGCAGCGAGAAACACAACCCCAGTGACTACCTCCATATTCCTGTCCTTTTGTTTTAAGCACACTACATATATTGCAATTAGATTAACTAACATGCAAAATAGGCCCCTATATGGTATTCTTCAGCTGTGTTAGCTTCCTAATGTTGCACTGCCAATAAGTAGGGATTGCTTATTTCACAGTCGCCAAAACAACCCAATAATAATAAAGCTGCACTGACACAGTTTAAATATTTAAAATAAATCACAAGTTTCTGTCATGTGGAAACAAAAAAAAAACTAATGATACAGTGAAAGGCTACATTTCCATAACTCTGACTCGCATCTACATATTTTCCATTTGAAAGTCAATGGGAACTGTGTGGCTAAGTGCCATGCGATTCCGAAAAACACAAAGGCAGCCTGCCTCCTCCTTGGCAGCCCCAACCCCATCCTCCCGCAGAGGAATCACCTATGTGATTTGCATCTCATTTCCTTGCTAACCTGCACGAGAACTGAAGCCAAACAAGTAGGAGATGCACCAATGGGATCTGAATATTTAGCAGCACAGGAATGATAAGTAATTGATTCCCATCTTGGGCATGCTGATGTAGCTCCCCTTTGCATCGTCAGGAGGAGAATGGAGTTGAGATGAGCTAATATATTCATCAGCTGTTAGCTTTTCCCAAGAAGGAGACTTTTAACCACATAAATATCTTCTCTTGAGGAGCTTGAGGTCAACTTTTCATATATGTAAATCCATTTTGCCATCTATAATAGGTTGTTCAAAAACATACCTGGACAGAGGAACAATGTTCTTTAAAACAGGTACTTAAATAATAGCATGATTGCTTGGATACATTTCTAGTGAATGTAGTCAGTTTTGTCCTACTGAATTCCCTTCATCTCTGTAGGATGTGAAGAAAAAGATGATGAAATGATCAACATGTAGATAATCAAAATAAAGCCATAATTCCCTTCTACTCTCTGCAATGTCTTTTGAGGTGATATCAAGCTGGATCCTTTAAGGTGCACTCTCAACTTGTTTATTTTCTTACTCATTAAAGAAAAATCAATTCTGGACTGTGCACAATTTGTCCTGATTTCTTTAGTACCATTTGATTAAAAAAAACCCGAGCACTGTTTAAAGCTTTTTTTTCAGTTCTTTTGAAAGCTTTGAAAGCTCTGTTCAGCAAGAGAAAAATACATTAAATCCATGTTGCCGCAGTGAAGTCTAACAAGTTACAGACTTTCCCAATCACAAGAGTCCATTGGTAAGGACTGCACTTTAGATTTGCAGTCTGTCTGGTTGCATCAAGAGAAAACAGAAAGATAAACAGTGCCAAGATGTGTGAAATGCACAAATAAGAAACAAAAAACCTACTTTTAGGTTCACTTCTTAAAAAATGAGTTTCTTATACGCATTCTCTTTCTCTTTTTGTCTATGCCCTTATTACTGCTTCTGTACTCTGTCAAACAGCACTCCCAAAGGTTGTTCAGGTGAAGGTGACTCTCTAAACCACCTATGCCAAGGGGACTCAGGAAGAGCTCACCATTTGCAAGGCAAGAGGGTGTAATCCCAAGAGAGTTGAAAATGTGACTCCAGCTGAAATCTGCACCTTTCAAGACACATTGATAATTAATTACAAGACAGAGCTACATAGAAAAAGTTGGTTTCTACACATTGAAATCAGCTTTTATACCTCAAACGTGCCTCATGCTGCAGTAGACATGGTGGCAGGTTACAAGTCATCAGGTTTGTGTCAATGCTTCATTTTAACTTTTGCTTAACACAAACTTCTGATTACTTCCCAGGGTGTTCTGTGTGATGGTGAATTAATTTTTTGTTTAAATGTTTTGAGATCCCAGGAACTGTACACATGGGAAGCCTTTTCATTCATAATGTAGGGCTCCTGAGTCAGAAAACCATTCTGTCCCATCCGTTTACTAATTCAGCATCATTACAATTTCAAAATCAACAACATGCATTTAAAAAATAACCTGAGTGACAGTGGTCAATCAGGTCTGTTATGGGCTTTCAGGTTAACAATTAGGGAATTATTAGCAATGTGGATTCAGTAATTTAAGTTGTTTGTTGTTACTGCTTTTTCTATGGTTAATTCAGCAGATGTAAAAAACCCACCGTATTTAGCCACCAAAAAGAGAATTTCATGTTCCTGCTTGAAAATCTGCAGTGGCTTCAGCTCTTACTGACTGATTAAGTTTAGCTGCTGAAGGACCGCTGGATTAGCGTGTCACAGGGCCTCCTCTTCTAAGGCCCCTTGTAGGGCCACAAAAGATTAAAAGAAAACTGAAGAGAGGGCAATTTCACTGCATTTAAACCAGTCTACCTTATTCATTATTCAAGTGGCTGTGTTGTCCATGAAAATTTTCAAGTAGTGATTTGCTGGGGAAGAAAAAAAATTGTTCATTTTAGCCTTACAACCTTATTTTTCATTTTAACCTTCTATCCTTATTTCCCTTGATTTTAAAACATAAATACATGCTTCCTTGCTTCCTTTGGAGTGAAGTGCCCCTAACTCTAAAACACTCCTTTACTGCCTTTGTGGATGATCAGTGTTACTGTTAAGGCTTCCATTATTAATTTTACTTTAGTACTGAAGCCCTTTGCTGGTGAAAAAGGGATGTTAAGCAAGCAAGAAAGCTCGCCTTGAGGAGCAGGGAATCTGTCTTCTAAGCAAACTGAGGGGGGAGTCCCCAGAGCAGCAAGGACATTATTAATTGCAGCCTAGGGATCTAGGTGGGCATAAGTTGGTGGCCTTTGTGGCAAACACTACATTATTAATTAAACCTGTAGCTGGTAGTATTGTCCATGAAGACGTTGTACTGCATTCAGATTCCACCATGGGACAGGAGATTATCCAGCACTGTTACCCAGAAAGATCAAAGGGGTTGGAGGGAGGGGTTCCCTTGAGCATAGATGCAGTTTAGTAAGATTTATCATTGCATGAAGGCTGCTCACAGTTTTTTGGCAGTAAAGGGAAAGCTTTGCCTTTTGGTAGTTTGTTCAGAACACCAGAAATTTAATCTTTCTGATTAGTGCCATGGATTGCACCATCAAAATGCCCTCCTGAGGCCCAAGTGAACCATAGGCATGGAGCTGTGTGTGTCTCTCTTGTACTTCCTTTGAGCTTTGAGAGCTCTTTTCAGTTATTCCTGGGCTGGCAATAGGTAATGGGAAGAGACTGTCTTTTCACCATCACCTGTTTTCCTTAGATGAATTTCTTTCAGCTTTGTAAGCCTTCAAGTGAAATGACCAATAAAAGCATGGAAAGATACTCCCTCATTGAAGCACAACAGTTCACATGTACATTTAATGAAATTGAATTTCAACTCAAAATTTATAAGCAAATAAAAGAATATTTGGAGAAAAAATTACAGGAACACCACTGTTTCATAAATCCTTGTTGTTGTATAGACTTTGTAAAAGGTTGGCTGCTGCACATATTTGCAGTACATACAGATGGAGGGCTTCTGAGGGAGGGGGCTCCCTATGAGACTCGATGCCTCCACATCCCCTGTATAGAAAGACAAACAGGAGGGTTGAAAGCCTCAGCTCCCAACACAGCTGAGCATCATAGACTCATGGGGTTTCCAAAGTGGTTCCCACTCTTAACTCAGAAGCAACACACATACCACTGCCTAAATGTCAGGGAAAGACAGAGAGAAAAGAATAAAATGGGAAAGCACAGCTCGAAGTCTGTAAGAATTGAAGACTTCCTGCAAGACTCAATTGGACTGTTGGGCCCACTTCAGAAAGGATGTGTAAGCACATGTTTAACTTTAAATGTGTTTTGAAATCCCACTGAAATCTTTAATGTCTTAAAGATGCCCTAACGCTGAGAGATTTCCTTTGAAATTGGTGTGACTACTTATATCTTCCGGAATCAGAACTGAGATTCTTTGTATGCTAGTCTAAAGCTGCAAAGTCAAATGTGGCCATTTGCACTTTTCTATTAGAAATCAGGCATTCAGGGAGAATATTTACTAAGGAAAACCAAAATATTAAGTAGACTCTAAGATGCTTCATAGCCTTGTCTGTGATTTAGGTGCCTCATACACTTTTCTGGTTTTTCAGACCTTATGGTGGTGATTACATTACTCTTTTCCTCAGGCTGTGGGTCTAATTGGGGTGATTCACACACATCTATGATTTTTTTTGAATATGCAACCTGCCACTGCAGAAAAAATTACCATTGGATATGATAATTGCCTTATTTAGCATTTGAATGTAGGAAGCATTCAGTTTCATTTACAATATTTCCATCTTTCTGCTGCCAGCCACCGGATGTTATCACTGATCTCCTTAGACAGTCCAAGAACCATGCATCTAAAGAGTGCAGTATTCACCTCAAAAAATAAATGCCTACCTTAAACCCTTGAGCTCTACAGAGGCTCTCACAAGCTGATGAGATGACTTCCAGCCTATGAAACAGTGGCAGGGGGAAATCCAGTGGGTTATTTTCTGAACATGAATGCAGATAGGCCATTATTCCAGCTGCCTTTGAAGGAGAACAGCAAACTGAAACTACACCATAAGAAAGTATTTTTCTCAATGTTCTTTAAAAGTAATCATGATGGTTATTAAAGCTTAACTTAAAAACCACCAGTTTACATGTTTATTTTCTCTGGCTTAGACTGAACTTGGAAAAGTTTAGCTGAAGAGGCTACTGAAGAACCCTTTATTTGTGCTTTGTAGTCAATTTATTTTTCAGATTTCTAGAACTCAGAAGTCAAATTTTTCTATATTACAGGGAAAACCTTACAGGGAAAGACCATTTAATTAAATAAATTCTGTGGATATTTTAATGGGAAATTTTGTTCTTTTTATGCTTGAATAAAGTTAATAAAGTTATTATAAATGTCAGTAAAGTTTTGTTGAAACTGTAAGTTTTCCACGTAGACCTTCATAGGGGGTGTATCTACACAGTACAGACTGTGTCTAACAGCATCTCCTCTTTTTTTCCCCCTTTTCACAGGCTACTCTGTCACATCATATTGAAATCAGATTTTGTTTGCAGAGTTTTTTTTAGTGAAGATACAAAATTGCAAGATGCAAGCAGAGCTATGTTCACTCCTATCTTATTTTCTCAATCTTTTTTACAATGTGGAAACAAAATAATTAGATTATGAGTTTATCCATAATCTTTGAAGGGACAAAAGGTATAAAACCTCACAGTAATTCTGTGGTTTGGAAAAAAAGAATCACATGTAAACAAGGCTAAAGCTAAGTTCCTTTTGAACCTTTAAAGACATCCTGAGCAGCATTTCCGACTACAGCCAGAAATGCTGCACATCAAAGCTTCATTGGACTCATCTTCATAAAACTCAAGATTGAATACAATTCTCTGTGAAGCTCAGGAGACAAGAGCAAAGCAATTCAACAGCAGCACATACATTTTAAGAAGCATTTACAGCCCTATTCTGACTCTGCAGTGGTCTTGCCATTGTTTAGGGTAGAGGAGGTTCCTTCTTTTTCTTGTTTATGCGACATGCTGTTTTCCTGTATTCTGGATGATCTTGTTCAAAAGCATTTCCTGTGCCCTGCAGAAAGTGTGGGGCTGCTAAGGAAACAAGCTTGCCAAAAACAAGGTCAACCACTTTCACAGGTCAGTTCAGTGTGTACCATCAGCTCACTGAGCACAGATGAGTCCATGCATTTATTCCAAGGACACAGAAGTACTTTGCTGCTGTTATTTCTTATAGACTTATTCCAGTTCAGATGCCATCCAGTGCCAGAGCCTCCAAGATGAGCTCTTTTGTACATGGGTTATGAGAGTCGCTTGTTGTTTCCAACGCTCTGTGAGCTAAGAGAGAAAAATGGCACAGATATTAAGTAGTATGACAGAAGCTCTACTGGACATCAGTGGCGGAACATGAAAGAAATTCTTTCTCTAAAAGTACGGGTGGCTCAGTACCTTTCGTGCTACACCTGACGGTGGTCACTGCAAGGGGGGTGATAGACCTAAAGGGACTAGCCCACCCCTTCCCAAAGTTGCATCCACATATGATCTGAGACTTGCCATAACCACTCTGTTTTGCTTGACTTATATTTGTTGTGTTTAAGGATATGCATCTAACAGCAGGTGCCAAGTGCCTGAAGGTAAAGGACCTGTTGTTTTATGTGGTTAGACTGTAAAGTAGCCTGCATGATTTGGGGTGCTGTAGCCCAGGCTTTGAAAGATGCCTGTGGCAATTAGTTGTCCACATGCCATTGAAAGTCACTGAGAACTGGGTGAAATTTTGAGAATGGGTGAGCAGCCAAATGCTACCATATGCTCATAAGTTTTTTAGTGATCAGCACAAAATGGCAGCCAGACTGAGACTTAAGACTGTGAATAGCGATTGAGATAAGCATCGTAAATATGAAAGCAAGCGCCTTTCTCTAATTCATGTGCACCAGGCTAATGACATGATTTTCAGTTCAGAAAGTTACGTGTTAACCCTTCACTGGAGCACAGGAATTGCCAGCATTACTTTTTCCATTCATTGCTATGGTGGTAGTAAAGGGAAAAAGAAAACAACCACGGTGGTCATGTAAGAACTTGGTTCGTGCTTTGTATTCTCCTTGGGATCAAGAACCAAATCAAAATGGAACGAAGCAGACAATTAATTTCTGTCCCTGTGTCCCATTTCCTCCTCAGGTGAAAAATTTGGCTTCCATTTAAATGGTCCTAGCATTTATTCTGTAAAACACATAAAAACACGGGAAATGAAAACGTGATGGTGAAAAGAAGGTAAATTTTGCATGTTCCATGCGTATAGAAGACAACCCTTCCTATCCAAATTTAAAAAAAGCCCAGATGAATTTATGATGAAGAAGGACTACAAGTGGTCTTTTTTTCTCCTTTCTCCTTGCATGTATGTCCCACAGCAGGGGAAGCTTGCTTTAGTGCTCCATAAACATCTTGCTTTTGAGTTGCATTGTTCCTGTGAGGGGTTGCATCATGCCTTGTAAAAGTGACACTGCTGGAACTGTGCTGTGCAAGTACAACGAAAAGTAAAAACACAACCCCAAGCTTTCACTGCACATGTCTGACAGCAGCTTATTAAACTCAGTGCAGTCTTCAAAAAAGAGAGAGCAAGCATGTGGATAAAAAAAAAAAGGTTGTTTTTCACAGTGTGAAGGAAAAATATTTTTCTACTAAGTGAAAGAAAACAAGATGGGGAGAACAGTTCCTGGACTGAGGGGTAACTCTTTTTTATGGAACTCACGTTTGGGATGTCAATTGCTAATATGGTCTCTACAATATAAATCTCCATCATGCTCATCAACCCAAATATTTGCATATGCTAATTTGTTCAGCTGAGGCCTCTTGGTTTGTCATATTCCTGGGAATCATGTTTTCTGTTGGCTTATTCTTTAGGACAGCTTGCCTCCTTTTGGCTTAGTTATTAAAATATAATATTGACTTAGTTTCCTTTTACATTGAGCAACAGCCTTATCTCCTAAATCCTGCCACGTCTTGTGGGTGAGTGCATGCATGCATGTGTGTGTGTAAGACAAGCTGTTTGCAAAAACTCGTTTCCTGCTGCTCTTAATGACAGCAATAATTATCATCATCTTCCCAGGACTACTTGTTGTCCTGTTTCCCACTGGTGTGTTGTGACTGCCAGGATTTCAGCCTAGATTTGAGCATCTACATGAACTTTTTGGACCTCAAGGACGAGTTTATTTGAACTTGCTCCTCCTGATACCAGCTTCTGCTGAATGCCCCTGAGGTTAGCAGGACCCTAAGGGCTAAACCTCATTGCACTACTGACCCCCAGCAGTGTAAACCCCATAAACTATATCATCCAGTAATCCTCTGCGTGCAGGGGTCCGCAGAAACTACATCTCTGGGGAATGCTTCAGCTATCTTTTCTTAATGACATTCAACTATCTTGTCCTGAAAATGCCTCACTGATTTCCAAGATTGCTGCTGGCTGCTCACTGCCCACACAGCTCAGGGGCTCTAACTTCTTGTTGCTCTAACTCCCTACTATAAGTGTATGAGCAAGGGCATCCAAAGAAATGAGTGGCATGAGTTTTCCCTCCCCTTCTCCCCATCATCTTCCTGTCCAAGGCCAGGCAGTCAGGGAAGATTGTGCCTTAGCTGAGAAACAGCAGTGCCTGCTACTGCCTTGTGCTCAGCTCCCTCCTTCACTGCAGATCTTGAAAGTTGTAAATTTTAAGAATGGCAAGTAATAATTTTTTTTTCATATCTATTCTTGTGTTGGTGCACTTAACAGCCGTTCTTTCTCTGTTCCTGAGATTTCTTTACGTTGTTGTGGACCAGAGAGGAAAGATTTAGGATTGGCTCTCCCTCTGGAGCTTTGATGACAGACAATGAGCTCTCTCTCTGTACAAAATATGTGCACACATAGCATTCTCTTCTCTACTATGCCCCTTGCTGCCACATGCTCAGCTACGGAACCAACAGTACCCAGATGGGTTGTAGATGGGAATGCTGGGAGTTTGAGGGATACTAAGAAGCTTCTTACTTGCCTTTATTTCATATTTATCCACTTTTTGCCAATGACTTTAGATAACATGAGTTTTGAATCTCTGTGATCTGTTGTCATCTTAGTTTTTTTATTTCATCCAGTTTTGACCATAGCTTTGAATCCAGTTAATTTTATTCTGTTTCTTATTGCCTCCTGCTTATATATGGGAAAATGAAGTGAAATTCTTACTTTGACAGTAGTACATGAAACTGATTTTCAGAAATAACATAGGTCTGGAGGATCAGGAGCCTTCCTTTTTTGTTTTGTTTTGTTTTGTTTATTTTCCCTGCTAACTTTTTCTAGAACAATGATGAAAGTACTTAGTTCATCTGGAGAGAAGTCTCAGCATCCACATAACGGACTTCAGTTATTTCGTGGGCTCACCCCTTCTTCACCTCGGGAAACCAGTAGTGTCCATTGACTTAGAAGACAATTCAAAGGAATTACACAACTTTATTCAGTCATCAAGGAAATGTAATGAAGTTCATATTCCCTTCTCCTCTAAAGTACAAATTCTGAAATTGAGTCACTTGAGTTGCATAAGAGTGAATTTCATTAAGCAGGACAACACAGAAATTCCTCAATAGCAGTAGGATCTATCCACTTCCTTTAGCCAAACAAAACCCACAGATTGCTCAGAGAGGTCATATTTACATCTTGCTTTGCAGATAGCTTTTACTGCAATACTGCAATATGCTTCCTGCTTTCAAGAAATCCTCATTCTTCAGCTTCTATTCCTTTACTCCCAGACTCCGATGAAAACCAGCCCACAGAACAGAGTACAATTGCTGTGCTTCACTGGATGCAGAAAATAAATAACTTGTCTCCTGCACCCATTACTTATCCTTGCTGTGTGTTTTTAGCCTACCTCCTATAAAAAGAAGCTAATTTATAATCATGTTGTTTGTCAGGAGTGTTTGTTCACATCTGTCTGTCAGCAAGTTTCATAAATCAATTAGCTCCAGACAGACACACTCTGTAGCTTTCTGTGTTCCCACAGATGTCACTTACTCATCAGCAGAAAAAAAACATTAGCCTTCCCTGTCTCCTAATTTGAGTGCACGTGAAAAACAACTAAGTATGTCTTCTGTACATGTGTATCAAAAGTGTTCCGGTTACCTGGCAACCAACTGAAAAACTATGCTGGAAAACCAAACACCTGAGTACAATACTATTTGCATATATGTGCATATATATGCCTGAAGAGATATATGAGGAGTTATTTTAGTATTAAACAATAAGGACCTGGGAATTTCTTAAAATAACTGAGTTAACTTATTACCATTTCTGCAAATTTGAACTGAATAGTAAGGTGGAGGAGGGATTTGAACTGAATAGTAAGGTGGAGGGATTCTGGGAAGCCACGGGGTATGCATAGCAGCCTTGGTGGTGTACTTCAGTCAGAGGGATTTACAGGGAGTGTTGAAGTGACAGGTAAATTTTACAAGCATTGCACAGGAGACAATTGCACTCAGCTGGTGCTTACAGTCCTACTAACTTCTCTAGTTTGCTTGAAGACTCATAGTCATATATTCTCTTATTGCTCAGTGCATGGTTTCAGAGTGATATCTCCTTAGGTGCAAAGCACTTGCTATGAAAAGTTTAGACTGTTAATTCCTTCATCTCCATCTTCTCCTGGAAGCTAGAGATGAAAAGAGTGGGCAAGGAATGGACAAAAGTCTCCATCCAGTGTAAATGTAGAAGGAAGAGAATTGGATGAAAAGACTGGCTTTCTTGAACGTGGATAAGTGTGTGCTTGGAGGGAATCGCAAAGAGCAGGATGTACAATCAAAATGAGGACAGAGAGCAGGTGAGATATGACTGAGAGCAGGTATGAAAAAGTGTGGGCAGAGGGAGAGGAAGAGGGACACAGAGGGGCACAAAGAGAGAAGAGTTTGTCCACCTCTCTTCAGCTTTTCCAACTCTCGCCCATAGAGAAGTTTGAACAAGAGGAGATGGGCACAATGTGGGGTGAACACAGGCAGATGTATACGTGCCAAGTGATAAAACCAGACTGTGAACCTTGGGCAATTACAGCACATTATATGATGGAAAGAAACAGATCTAGTGGTCACTCCTGTGTGTTCTTTTCTCTAGTTTACTAAGTCGCCTATTTCCTCACCTTGACTTTACTACTTTATTTCCCATAGACCAGTGGAGGGGTTAATCTTTAATGCGTTGCAGTAATAAAGCTGGTTTAATTAGTATTAGCTTGGAATGACAAGACTACAAGTAATTAAGTTACACTGGGATCTAGTTGGAATGAAATTGATGCCAGGGGATAGCATAAACATAAATCAGCATTTAAATAAACTGAAATCAGATTGCTGTAATTAAAAGGAAAATCCATTGGCATTATGGCATAAAAAAAAGTAACAGATACAGATTTAATAAACGTAGCAAAGGAGGGGGAGAGAGACTGGAAAAATGTAAATTGTTCCTCCCCACATATCTGTCATCAAAAAAAGAAAAGATGATAAGATATCACTGCTTGGTTAGTATTAAAGAAATACATTTACATTTAGGAAGGGAGAGAATTTAGAAAACAGAGAGATTATGAGTGTCTGCACAGAATGCCATTAACATTAACCTGATGTATTGCAAGCGAGTTCTAGTTATAAAAGTAATTACTGGCTACCAAACCCATCTGGAATCTGCAATCAAAGGACAAAGAGAGTAGAATGAGTAGAAGAGATAGTGATTAGTTCTCTGAAGTTAAGAAAGGCATGTGCAGTCAGGAGTCAGCAGCAGGCTGATGCATTTTTTTCATCGTATGGAAAGAGCAAGCCAGCATATGCCTACCAACTCCTACTGCTTTCTTTAGGCTGCTTACCACTATAGCACATGGCATTTTTTGTATGATTAAAAATGATTCATTAGCCTTTTGGAATAAGCGAATCATGTATCTTCTTTAAATGTTATGGTAATTAGGATATACTAGATGAAGTGCCCTATTTCTTGGGCTTTTTTTGCAAGACAATATCCTCCTCTCAGAAAATATTAAGGATTTGAAGGAAGTGATGTAGGAAGAAAGATTAAGAAAAATCTACATGAAGTGATTCCTGTTCACTTGTGACTTCTCAAGTAAGAAAACCCTACCTGAGCTGTGAATAACTCTTTGAAAGTGCCTAGACAGGTTACGGTGGCAGTCACAATGCAGAAAACATTGCTTTATGCTCTGGGTCCTTAGCTCTTCTGCAGACAGGTCTTATCTTCAACTGCAGGGTCATCCAAATGAAGTTATAAAGGCGAGTGTGGATCAATGCAGACAGGGAATAGAAGCACAAAGTTATTTATACACTATGCAACAGAAATATCAGGCAAGCTTTATAGAGAGAGACAAAATATGGCTGTGTTTAGAGCTGTGCTCACGTTAAAGCCTGCTGGAGGCTAAACTTTCTTTCTGGGGTATTTCTAGTCTTCACAAATAGTCTGCACATGATGTGGAAACTCAACCCATCACACTCATTTCATACTTACTACGGTCACCAGGTCATACCTGGTGAATATGGAAAGTCCATGTGTCATAGTACTGAAGTAATTGGAAACCTTGACATCTACTGCACCTGCACTGTACCACTGATGTGTGAGATTTATTCACTAGGTCTGGTATCTACCGTATGCATTAGACTTACTGTTAACATGAGTGGGTTGTCGAAGTTACACAGGGAAAGACAGAAACATCCCAGCTGAATTACATTGCTTGTGCAACCACCAAAGAACCAACCTGCACTTGTGCAGAAGACATTCAGTAGGGATTTCCAGATATTTTGTAGTCACAGAATGGCTCGAGTTGAAAGGGACCTGTGTAGGTGATTTTTATCTAAATTTCTTTTTATAGTCAGGCAGGTTTTTTTTCCAGTCATGATAGCAGACCCCAGATAAACAAATTTTCAAATTATATCTGTTCAAAGAAAATCACAACTAGAAAAAAAAAAGTTGTGGGGGGTGAAATTTGTGAGGTTAGGATGAAGAGGTTAATTTAAACTAATGTAAAAGGATGCTCCTATTCTGGTTCAGTGTTGGCTTAGTGTATTCATGGTATTTAAGAACAGTGTAAAGTCAAAAAAAGAGAAGCAATTTCTGACCCAGCATAAAAAACTGATGCAGTTTCTGTCTGTTAAGTGTCGTGGTACATGCATGCTGTGGGCAGTACTGTGACTAAATGATGGTAAGATGGGGTGTGAAAGACAGATCTGAGGCCAGAGAAGGCAGGGATTTTAGAAAAAGGGGAAATAAACTCTTTAGCAGTGGCACTACCTCATTTCCTTTTGCTTACTCAAATGAAAAATATTGTGAAAACTGTGGATTTTTATAAAAGTGAACAAGACTCATTCTGTTCTAGTTACAGGAGTTTTGCCATTAAGGTAATGGAACTGAGGTTCCAGTTCCTGTATTTAATCATGAGAAATATAATTTTATTGAGTAGTAATAGTGCAATTTTGCACCACATATTAGATGTCACTTGCATACGTCAAATCTGTTTCTTCCACGATGATCATATTACTTACCCCAGAATAATTAGCATTAATAATAGTTTGTCATTTCCAGGGCAAAAGTCAAGATCAAACAGAGAAATTAACAGAATAACTTTTTGACATAAATCAAGCAGGCATTATTCAACCTTACTTGACCACACATTCACCTCAAACTAAATGACAGCTTTATGATACAGACTTGCTAGTTTAATATCAGAGTATCAGGCTTAAATTGCTGTTTGCAGATTGGTGTATTTTTCTAGGTGTGTTTGTGCCCCTAGATAGAAGGGAACAGAGGAATAGTTTGATGAGAATTCTCCACTGTTTTTTAAAATGACAACCCATGGAGTCATCAGCTGGCAAATGCTAAGTGGGATGGGGAACTGAATGATTATACCCTGTTTACAAGTACTGTGATCTTGCACGTGCACAACCCTGTCTGGAACCTGTTGTGTTGTACAGACATTGCCAGTTATGAATGCAAAATGTGCCGTGTTCTGTAGTGCAACCACCTCATGAAACTCAGCAACTGACTTAACAGCATCCTGCCTCATTACATGAGAAACGTGGAGATAGAATAAGAAATTCTTCTGCCAAGTGGCAGTACAGGGAGAACTTACCTAGGTCAGGTGTAAAATCACCAAATGTATCATCAGACTGGGAAAACTTGAATAGTTACACACAGTGAGAGAGTAAGTGAGACATCTCTTTAGTTCCCAAACCCCTTTTCTTTCAAATGGAGCTTGTTTACAGTATGAGATTTTCTCCATCTGAAGAAACCAGAAATGTTAAAGAACAGATCTTCAGTCTCTTACTTCACCTTATGTTCCTCGCCCACGCAGTGTGAACTAAGGGATGGACTCTTGTTTATTCTCCTCAGTATCCCTGTTCCTATTCTACCCCTGTTCCTATTTGCTGGACCAACCATTATTTTCTTAGGGAATTTCACAGAATCAGGGTTTGCAATGATAAAGTTGCAAAATAGTTAGAGTTATCATTTGCTCTGTTTTTCTAGCAGAGAAAATCGGTTGAAAACTTTTTGCCGGGCTACTCCTGCACAAGAGCATTAGACAGTCATTTACTGCAGAAATGCCACCTCATCTGGATGGATCTGCGATCTTTCACCTTGTGTGAGGTGGTAGTAGCACAAGTTTGTCACTGTCTAGATAAAAAAGTCCAAGCGAAGAGGCAAGAAGCCAGATTTCATAACAGAAGACACAGAGTCCCTAGAAGGCTGCGTACCCAGTTCCTCTCTGATGCTGTTCTCTTCACAGTATCAAATCCCTGTTTGCCAAATGTCTCTTGCTGTTCATTTTTTTTAAATTTGTATCTTGAGTCTATCAAAAAAATATAGAACAAAGCCTCCTACTGAAATCAGTTACATTGACAAAGTGTCAACAGTCCTAAAATAGTGTTTTCATTCCCTACTGTGCCAAAAAAGAGTATGTCTAAATACACTGGCAGATCTTGAAGTACACCCTGATGAATAATAAGAACTTGTTGTATAGAAAAGGTAATTTTTCGTTAAAGTTCAGACTTACTGGTCTAAGAGTAGATAATACATGAATCTGGAAGTTATCAGCAGTTCATAGCTTTTGAGCAATAATAAAAGTGGGCAAGTGATCTTGTCTGTCACTGGAGTAAAAAACATAATTCTAAGCAGCATAAAAAAATGCATTGAAACCTGTGGTTTATCATGATAGTTAA
Source organism: Dromococcyx pavoninus (assembly GCA_033558185.1). Classification (NCBI taxonomy): domain Eukaryota; kingdom Metazoa; phylum Chordata; class Aves; order Cuculiformes; family Neomorphidae; genus Dromococcyx; species Dromococcyx pavoninus. Next base: position 611,346 of record JAUMJL010000191.1, on the reverse strand, counting down.
ACAAAATGTTGCTAAGGAAGGTGATCGTTGGGCTTCGAGATCAGGTGAAGTTTCTGTGCAAACTTTAGATTTAAACTTAAATGGAGTGCAATTCAGGAATATAGTCTGAAGGCCAGATAGGATAAAAATCTTCTTCACAGAAGGAATTACACAACCATACACATATATTAGAGTCAGTTGCTGGTTCAATAAAACTGGAGAACAGTAGAAGGGCTTTGGTATGTTAGACAAAAGCAGGATGTCATTGCTTCTGCAGATCATTCGGTTTGTTTTCTTCTTAATTGAACTGAGCTTCTTCGACCAGGTGGGCATCTCCTTCCCTCACCTCATTCTCCATTCTCAGCCTGAGGAATGATTGCCCCATCCAGGACTGCTGAAATAAGCAACCCTGTCTTGTTGCATCACATGCCATATCTTTAAATTATTCTTTATGCATATTGAGAAGACAGCAAGAGAACCTCAAAGCATCCCGTCTGTGTCACAGCTATGTCATGAACAACACCACTGCAAAAACATCCAGTTGTTGATGTCAACAAGGAGATCTGAATGTTGCTGTGTGGAAGATATTTCTTCAAGGTGTTGGTTATTCCTAGATTTGCCATCACTGCATGACCTTGGTGAACTCTCTTCACTTCTACACGCATCAGCTGGTCAACATGAAATATGAGGATAACCATACTTCAAAGCCTTTTTAAACCTCCTGACATCCATGGAGGACAAGTTCAGTAGGCAAGCTGGATATTACTCAGCTATGGTTTTATGGCTGCTTATCTCAGGATGCTGTATGAATGAAGCATGTAATAGCTCCAATTTGCCTAGGTTCCCTGCTGTAAATGAGGAGTGCATGGTTGGCATTGGGTTCTGGCCTCTGGCATCTTCCTGGAGACAGCAGAGTTGTTTCTGTTGTCACAGGGTTTTGCTGAAGGGTTACCTGAGCTTTCAGAGGAATCAGTGACAAGGGTGCATCTTTCTCTCTCCTTCCTGCTGTCTTATCCACTGTATAAGTTTAACCGCAAGGCACAATGTTTTCTTCCTTGCATCTCACTGACATGTGAGAACTGAGTGTCTTGTTGGAAAAAGACTGCAGACAACAACAGCCTCCACACAGAAAAAGGGTTTCACTGTTATTGCTGCTGTAGAGTGTGCACATGCCAGGGAGAGAGAGAGAAAAGGTGACTCCACACCTTTTGGGAAATCAAGTTAAGATTGTACTGGTGTGCAAGCACTACACGGAAACAGTTGGAATGGGGGAGGGTGTGGGGAGAGTAAATAGTGGGAGGAATGGAGGGCAGGAACATGCAAGAAGTAACAAATGATGTATCAGAAAAGCCAAACCACAGAATTTCTTTGCTAGAATGGAAAAAAATTATGAAACCTAGCCTTGCTCTGCTCTTATAAATCTCTGGCTGTGGAGGCTGTGATGGAGGGAAAAGTGCTGGCTCAAAAGTTGAATCAATTTCTCCATGTGGACTTTAATGTCCCACCGTGTGAAACTGAAATATTATTTCTTTCAGACTTCAGTTTTCTGACCTCTATTCTTGGAGCTATTTATAAAGACCAGGCACTGTCCCCTCCTCCCTTAGCAAGTTGCATCACCAGGTAGATCTGGCTCTGCTCCCAGCTCTTGAGAAGTAAATTTCCCCAGCTAGGCCTGCGGACTAGCTCTTGGTTTCTTTTCTGCATGTTGTTCTTTGCTTATTGATCCATGCCATAGGATGGAGCACAATTAAATGAAGAAAAATGAAAATGTTGTGTTATGCCAGACAGTTTTGCTGCTGTCTTGCTGATTATGAAAGATGAGTGTGATTTTAGGCAAACAGACAAGAAGGGATAATGCTATGTCCTTGATGTACAACACCTCAGTCAGCTTTTTCAGAGCTCTGGTCTTTCTCCAGGACCTGTGAGAAGAGTGGCAGCACTAATATAGGCAGAAGCTGCCCTCGTCCCTGGGCTTGTTTCTTACAGAGTTTGTCACAACTCAAAGTGCCTGATGGTTAGGTATTCTTAGATAAGTGTTATTTTGAGATATAATTTTGTACAGAATGTAAATCTAACCTGTGCTAAAGGAGCCTGCAGTTACTTTGTACAAGGATTTTCCTGTCATAAAACAGCCCATCTTCTTCCACTGAGCTTAAGTTTCTAGTTCCCTGAGCAAAAATGCAAGCTCTCACATAAGATCTTAGTACTATTATTATCAATTACTATATGCATATGGCTTAAAATTTATTGCCACGCCTTTCCTTCTTCAAGACCTCAATTTTCTTCCTTTTTCCTCCTCAAACCTGTTTCTGCACCTACATCCGTCTCTTGTTTTCCCACCAAGTTAGTTCAGGAGAATCTACCACTACTTTTTGTCCTCCAAATGCTGACATTAGTCCGTCCAATAAGCCGTATTGAAAGCAGTCCTAAGGAGAAGGACTTGGGGGTATTGGTTGAAGAGAAGCTCAACACGACAAGGGAAAATGCACTTGCAGCCCAGAAAGCCAAATATCTTGGGCTGCAGGAAGAAACATGACCAGCAGGTTGAGGGAGGTGATTCTCCCCCTCTGCTTCACTGTTGAGACCCCACCCAGAGTACTACATTCAACTCTGGGGCTCCCAACATAAAAAGAACATGAGGGTGGTGAAATGCTGGCACAGATTGCCTGGAGAAGTTGTGAATGACCTTTTACCTGGAAAATTTTGGGCAATGTACAGCACCTTAATATTAAAATGGACTCTTTGTACAGGCCAGACCAGGAGGACTGTTTGACCACCACTACATTATCTCATGGAAACTGAATGTGGCCTGTGGGTTACCTATTGAGAAACAATGCCATACAGCACCCATGGGGACTGGGTGAAATGTGTAAGGTCTGCTGAATACCTCAGTATGACCTCTAATTCCAAAGTATTTTGGCAGAAATATTTTCTTTATTCATAAAATGGGGATGCAGCCCTGATCAAACACAAGCAAAGTAGACTTTGAAACTTTAGATAAAAAAGGAAATATGTTTGCTCTTCTTGTGATACTCTTTGTGTTGGGTTTTTCCTACATTTTTCTCACTATTAGTGGTACTAGTTAAAAGTAAGAGATTTCAGCTCTAGAAAAACCAAGGTGCATATATCAAATGTGATAGAAAATATTAAGAAATCCAGATTATTTATTGATCTAGTAAATTAGACTTCTGATCAACACATCTTAGTTAACAAAGCAATTTCTTACTACTCGGGAACACTGTCTGCAATCCAACCTGTTGAAGTTAATTATATATTTAATCATTGTGTTCCAGTGGAGAAACAACAAACTTGTACTGAGGACACTTCAGCTGTATACCTTGTTCAGTTTTTTTGGCAAATCATTTGTTTTCTCTGATCTTGTATTTTCCATTTGTAAATCATTGATACTAAAAGTGGTGACACATACAACATTTGGAAATAAGGTAGTAGCTGTAGCTATACATCCTGTTTATATGGTGTCATTGTTAAATGCCAGTGGGGCAGGACAGGACAATGGAGGAATAACAAGAAACCATACATTTTTTTAAAAAAATGCATGATTTTATAACTGCAAATATTGTAGTAAAGCTCAGCATTGCACTTTTGAGAAAAAACTCTTCACTGTTATTGCTGAAAAAAACAGATCCAGAACTTGCCAAGCAGAAATAAGGGGAAAGAGAGAATTCCCAACAGACTGCAGTTTGATATTATAATTGTAGTTGTGGCAGAGAAAAAGAAGGTGGAAACAGCTGTATTTGCACTCGCATCAGAGGTAAGCTGTGGTACACGATTACAGTGTGTAATTGTATTATTGCGCTGCCAAGGAAGTCAGGTGCTTTGCAGAAACTTCTGAGCACGTTTGCCTCATATCCTCCATCCAGGCAGCAGTTGCTATGAGGCAAGGCAGAGGACTGCTTTTCAAAGCAAGGGGGGTGAGGAGAGAAAGGAGGTGAAGAAAATCTCGTTCATTTTCTTAGTGAATCATTTCCTACTTCTTCAGGCTCACTCAGACCCTGCTGCTGTATTGACTGTGCAGGTGAAGGTGTTTGTGTTTTTATTCCAAATGCCATCTCCCACAACAGATGATTAATCTTTAAATAAAAAACCTTTAAATAATGTTCTGTAATGCTTAAACCTTGCTTTGAAGCTTTCATCTCCGTGTGATTTCAGCTGCAGTCACAGCCATGTCACGTCTAGGATTACCCACCACCCACCAGTCAACATTCTTAGAAATGATAATAGGAAAATTGGATGAATTTACTGATGAAGAAAGATATTAGTTAGACATCTGCTGTGACTGGAGTCCTTTGTGCACTGAGTAGGTCCAAGGTGATTAATACATCTTCTCTTTGCTCCCCATCTTTGTGCTTCAGCGCCAGTCTGAGGACTGGTGAACATAGATCATGGAACAGATTTTAGGGCAGTGTTTAATGAGGGCTGGGTACAAATCCATGGCAATTCACTTTGGATTATGGCAATTCATATAGGGCTGGGTGGAAAAGGCAATGAAATCCTCAAAGTGGAGGGCAGAGCTGAGAGTGTCCAACACAGTGCAGCACGGTGCAAGCTCACCAGATTATATGAAATTAAGGCACCATCCAACTCACTTACTAGAAATATCTAGGCTTGTGTAGGGTCACTTGTGCTCCAGAAGCTTGCTTTTCTTTTCAGTGACTATAAAAAGAGCTGGGTGACTTTCACAAATGCTGACACCTACACCAGGATGCGAGAAACCCAACTCAGATGAGAATTCTCACTCAGGGTTTCAACTCTGCTACAGAGAGAGTCTCACTTGGCTGCTGTGCCCGAATGAAAACGGCTGTCTCCCTTTGCTGTGTGATTTGGACAAACAAGATCCTCTGATCTGGATATGGGCACGATTGTGACTTTGTGGTTGTCTAGTCTGATGAGTGTCTTGTAACTCCTTGGTCAGAAACTCCACAAAACTATTTTGGCTTCTGCAACTTTCTGTTGTGGTGTGGACTCTCAGCAAAGAAATACTGGGCTAGAAGGGGTAAAAAAAGTGAGCTATTTTTTTCCCCTAGTTTTCTTGTAGTGTCTGACCTGGATAGAGTGCAAATGGTGGATGAAATACAGATACTGATAAATCAACACACAGCAAAGAGAGTTTAGAATAAAAGCAGATTTCTCATTTCAGCTCTGCTTAAGCAGGATCATATTCACTTGTGGGTGTTAGTCCAGGCGTTAGTGGGAAGTCTTTGGAAATCCTGAATAAGTGTTTGGTGAATGTTTCTTGTATTTATTTAGAAGAATTTTATTTATGCTATTTAATGCTTTCCAGCCTCGTGCATTTTTCTGGTTGTCATCATGAATGTATGTATATAAAAAACACACACAGTCAGCTTCCAGCCAAAGTCCTGCTTGTTCAGACGTCAGTTACAACCCCAAAACTAATGTGATTACAAACCCACCTATTTTTTTAATTACTTGGAATCAATGAGACTTGCAGGCACAAGTCAAGTTTTTAAAATGTGCCTGTAATGGGCTCATACCATCTAAAACAGCATGACAGTTGTTAACCAGAGTTTGTTATCTGGGAGGTTGAGTCCTTTTCAATCTAGAAATCTGTGAATTCCTTTGCTACAGGGGTTCAAAGACATAAGGCCTCTGAATAGGGTTATTGCTTTTACCTCTCCTCCAATACCTACACTGTTTCATTAATTTTAAAATCACACCTGGGCACCGAGCCTTTCTTCCTAGAAACCTAAAATATTTAACCCAGAGAATTATTTCATTTCCTGAAAAGTAGACAATAAGGCCTTCAGAGATGGAGAATTGAGGATGTTTCGATTATAGCAAAAGGAGTAGGTATTAAACTGGTAGTAAACTGGGTGTAGAATCTTGGATACTTGTCTGAGAACATTGTCTCAATCAAAATACTATCCTTCCTGTTCTTGCAGCCCAGAAGAACTCAGCTCTGGCAGCAAACTATAACCTGCATGTAATTGTCAGCCCAGGTAGTGTTTTCAGCCAGATTTCTTTCATGCTTGAAGATGTGTTTCTGTCAGTCCCTGTGCTGGCTTGGGTCTAACCAGAATAAAAAAAAACCCATCCCTTTCCTTTCCCCTGAATCTTCAGAAATTTGCATGCAAGTGCAATATTTACAGGAACTCAAAACAGACTGGCCATTTTTCTGCTTTCTCCGGAATGTAATTTTTTATTAATTTTGCTTCTAGGTCCTGGTCCTTCATTGCATCCTATGACATGAAAGTACTAGAAAAATCTGTAGGAAAGAACATGTTCAAAAATACGCTAGAGAGGAACTTATAAATTCCATTTCTAGCTGCTGATTTAGTCTGAAATGAAAATATTGATGGAGCAGGTATGGAGCAGCTTTCTCATGCGAGGTAACAGCAAGGCTTACAAAGAGCAAACGGCCATTGGGGGATGCTGCACATATCCAGCACCTGCCAGGCCTGAATATTCTGGAAATAAACCCACAAAAATCATTTTTCCTTTTTTCACAAGAGGAAAAGAGATGGATTTCCTCAGCTCTGGGGGATTAAATGCCAGTTAATGTTGACTAGATAATGTGGAGCGAACAGGGTCAAAAAACAGACTTGAGCTTTCAAGTTTTCAAGTTTGTCTGCATCAGTGTGAACAAATTCTCCATTGTATTCACCACAAACAAGCTTTTCTTCCCATATCAGCCTGCAAGGGCTTTCTGTTCTAACAGGTTCTTTTTCCGCCGTAGAACAAACATATTTATTGTCAACAGTGCAAGAAAACCCTGCTTTCCTAATGTCTGGATTCCCATGTGTCTCTCTTACGCTATTCCAGGGCATTGATAGACTGTAGGATCTTGTTCCAGGGTCTTATCTGGTTTTCTTTTCAGCAGTCTTTTTTGAGTCTACTCCTATGCAGCAACTTACCCTTGTATCTGTATGACCTTCTGCACCAAAAGCTACTGCATCCTTTAAGAACTGAAATAGATTTCCATTCTTTCATCAGCCTGGCATGCAGAGTCACAGACTTTGCCCCTAGTCCCAGTCCAGTGGAGTTTGTATCAACATCAACAGCAAAGGATGTCAAGCAATGGCTTTCGAGGCCTCAGCAGTGATATTATCAGCCCATTAACCTGACTAAGCTGTATCACTACACCTGCGTCTTTTGACACTTCTGAGTTACTTTGCTCTCTCTCTTGCAGCAGATAGTTTCCTCTTTGGAGTTTAGTAGCCATTCCACATGCTTCTTCTATATTTGCCTTTTAGGTTGCTTAAAGCTTATCAGCTTTCCCTGTGCACATATTTTTTCTTTTTTTTCATTTTTGTTTTTGTTTGTTTTTGAGAAGCCACATCTTCAATCTGTAAATACAGTTAGTGGAACTGCATTGATTTACAGAAATTAGCTCCATAGCCCCTGTTTGGAGATCTGTTAACCATTTGCTATTCTTTGGAAACAATTAAGTATTCTAGGTAAAATGCAGTAGCATAACACTTAGAGTAAATCATGCATTTAATGGATTGTGTTCTTAGTAATGGGTGAATTTTAATAGGATTAAGAAAAAACATTTTTTCACGTGTCTGGGCATCTTAATTACTGTTTGTAGGTAGGTGGGAAGATGATTGTCCCAGTATCTGAAACACTGTTTTGTAACTAATTTCCTGTGTATCTCTAGGTTAACCTCTTCAGTCTGTCATATATTTGAGCCTAAGGTATATTTCCAAATGGGCTGAATTTTTAGAGTTAAAGGTGATCCATGTGATTAGGTGTTTGGGTTTTCTTTATTTTTTGTTTTATAGCTTTAACAAGAATATGCCAATTCTTGCTGACGTATCAGTAAGCAATTTTTAATCATGTAAACCTTAGTCATTTGTATGAGATCAGACAGATGGCTAACCATGTTTAATTTTGATGTCACAGTTTCTTTTCTTCTCCCAGTGGATAGGATGGATTAGATTCTGGATGCCTTGAGTAGTGATGATCTGAATGTCTTACTGCTAAGGTGCCATAGTAGTTGCAAAAAGCATAAGATGAATTTAGAGCAGTCACTGTGCATATGGGCTTTGGCCTCTGTTTTACACATCAAAAAGGACCCAAAACTTTCCTTTTCTCTGCCAGAAAATGTAGACTCATCAACATACAGCTTGTGTCTAGATGGGCATTTGTGGAGTGTGGAGTAGGACTGGCTCCCCATGGGCTATATCACAGGAATTTTGGTACATAGTGTAAAAGTGCCTTCTTTCAGCTCCTGCTGGATGAATTTAAATCCCTCATCACTAGAAACACAAGTCATTATTGTCATTCCAAGACTGATCCTGTATAGATGATATTAGATTTGAAAGGTGACTCTGCTCTTTGTTCTTAGCTGATACATCGTCGATCTGAAAAGCTTGGTCTTCCTGCTTAGGCAGGCAGTGCTCATGATGATCAGAAGGAGGAGAGCTGCTCTATCACCAAGTGAAGTTGCAGAGAGCTACAGAATTATTGCAGAGTGATGTCTCGCTGCAATCCAATATCTTTATTTTCTCATGCATTGTCGTGATGAAAACATTGCAACATATACCAGGATATTACTTCTGAGTTTTTTGTGGTCCCAGCACCTTTAATATTATAGGTGATCTCTCTTCTTCCAGTTGCAAGGATGCCAGGGATGACCATGCCCATCACCATTTTTGTTGAAGAACAAAAATAAGCCAACTGCTTATCAGTTTGCTTTAGCTATTAGTCTTCTTCCCTCCCTGTGCTTAAACTTCACGAGGTTGCAATACCTCATCCAGCCTAAAGCCGATCACTTTCTTTTTAATATCACTAAATGTTTAAAAATATGTTGATTGAATTTACAAAGGTTATGTTTCACAACAATGGAGCAACTTTATTCTTCTAAATCAGACAGACTTTGTTTTTATGAAATCAGTTACAACTGCATTAATTCTGGGATATGCCTCTTGGCACACAATTTTCTACAAGCAAAGAGGCTTATTTTCTCCTGGATTCAGTTGCAGGTACAGATTAGAACAGCCTGTGATCTCCTTTAACGTATGTCTATTCATCAAGACATTCACATCTGCCAGCTGAAGACAGCATCTTCCAGCCATCCCGCCACTCTGAATTTATGATTTAGCTCAACCAGGCTGCTGATGAACACCTGGGATGGTGGGCTCACAGTATTTTAATGCGTCCCAAGTGGAGCAGAGAATATCTGAAACTCAAAATGCAAAATCATAGGTATAGATAAAGTGTGAGGGTCTTTCTGTATTGATCTCCAATCTGAGTTGTGGCCTGGCTCTCAAATAGCTTTTGGAAGTGTTTTTTTGAATTTCATCAATGTGATGCTAGTCCCTAAAAGGATACCTATTATAGCCACTTTGGAATGCCCCTAGGATTTCTGGTTAAGTTATATTGCACTATTAAAACTCAGCTCTATGTAGAAAGAGCATTTTTGCCAGTCCCTGGGGAAAATCTTCAAAATAAATTTTGCTTACATGCTGTCTCAGGGCAGATGTTTTTTCTCAGTTGTTGCTTTGCCCAGCACCAGGCATTGTCACTCCTGAGCTCCTATTTTATGTGTGCACGGTGTCTGTTCCAGGAGCTGCAGAAGCTGCAAGTCAATGATTTTTTCTCTTTATTTTTTTTTGTCATTTATACTTCCTGCACAATTCAAATAACCAAATGGTTTAGGAAGCACAGTAGTTGTGTCCTTCTAGAGGACTGCAGCTTTAGGTAGTAAATGCTCCATATTTTATTTTAATAGACTTCTGAGTTCCACAATGTAACTCCATGCTGTGCAGCTTAGGTACATGCACACAAATCCCCTCTCTTTGGTTTCAACCTGCCATCTGGCTTCATTTCCTGTTGCCTAATTCTGGTATTGAAAGGGACCATGAAAACATCCACAGAATCACAGAATATTTTAGGTTGGAAAAGAATACATCTCAATCAGTGTCTCTTAGCTGGCTCTGGCAAGATGAAGAACCTCGGTATATTTAGTTGTTCCTAGTATGCAAGCTTACCTATACCTTTGATTATATGCATTTCCTGTATAATTTCTGGGTTTCACAACTTTTTGTCATAGAAAGTTCTACTGTTTGTCAATCTGCATTTCATACATAAAGGCTGGACATATTGTGACTTTATTGAATGACATAATGATACTTTTCTCTTTGTTCTCTGTTTGTTTCTTAATTTATCTGATATTCTTTTGCTTTTGCCGTCTGAGAAGCCACAGGGTTATAGAGGTAGCAATTAAAACTCGTAGATAGTTTTTCTAAGTTCAAGGCCATCCTTGTTTGTAGGAAGAGGAGTTCTTCACAGGACAGCTCATATCCTGGCCTAATTTGCCCTCTTGAGGGTTTATTTCTTTCCATAGACTCTAGTCCAAAAAGGATCAAAGATGGGCATTCCTTTGGGTGCTTTATATTATATAGGATGAATCCAGATCTTACATAGTTTAGTCAAATGAACTTTTGAAATTAATCTAGTGTAATGTTTAAATGTAATGGCTTGTGATGTACATGTAGTCAAACAAAATGAGCTGTCAGTCTCTCCTGGCTTTAAATTATGTGTATATGTGATTACCACAGTAGTTTTCAGACCATGTTTCCAGATGCTGTTTCTGAAAGGGGAGGCAGACACCTAAACCAGTTAGCACCAGTGAAAAGAGGAGCAGTGCCTGAATCAGTGACAGTCAAAACATATACTGAACAGCCACTCTTGGATAACAAATACTGTTTCTCAGAGAATAAAACTAAAGGGACTGAAAATATTATCAAGAAGCTGACAGCCATCACCTGTCAAGTCAATACAAGACTTGCAGGTCTCCTTGAAGTGGTATAAAATTTTCATCCAAGAAAGTTACAGGAATGGTTCACAAATCTACTGCACCAACTGCTAGGAGGAAATAAATTAAAAATAGAGGGAGCCTATCAACATAAAAGCCCATGCCAAGAAACCATCTCCACACCTGTCTCATACTTCTCAGATTAAAGGTGCAGAGCTGTGTTGAGTTGTCATGAAGGGGATCAAACCTCAAGAGCAGAAAACTTTCCATTTAAGAAGTATTTAAAGGAATGTTATTTTCCTGCTACGTTAACATTGTAACACAATAGGAACAGCAATACAGTTCAGAAAATATGAAAAATGTAAATACTTCCTTTTTTCTTATTAGACATATGCATATATATATAGCTTTATTGATTAAATCAATTCAACAAAACATATTCTATAGCTTTTCATAAAAAAAAGCTTGAGGAACATTTATATACCAAAGTTCTACTTCAGTTATTCTCTAATTTTCCAATATTTAAAGCAACAAGTTCTTTATTATTAGGGCACCTTTAGTTTTCTTCTAAAAATTGAATTAGAAACATTGTCTCCATTAATCATATAATTAATAATTGTGAAACTTATGTACTGTAGAAAAAGTACCTGTTGATATACAGAAGCCATAAGAACTGAATGTCAAGAGTCTTCACTATCCCACTCAAGAATATTTGTTCCTCTTTCATAACATGCTTGGGTTTATCTGTGGCTTAAAGACTCTTTAAACACTTAAGTTAATGAACGATTGATCTCCTTGGATCGAGTATGATATGCAGGTATGTTACCAAGAACCAGAAATCTAAGTAAAAGTGAAGGGTCAGCTGTCATACAAAAAGGAAAAAAAATAATAATTTTGCTCTTTCCTATAGCAACCAAGACCATCCTCAAGCTAGGGAACTGCTGGAAGTCAAAGAGGTGAAAAAGATCTCACCTGCAAGGAGGGGTGGACAGGACAACTGACCAATCAGACCATGCCATCCCATACGCGTCATACTTGGTATAAACTTGAGAGATCACTTGAGAGATCGCTCTCTTCTGTGATGGTTGATGTCCAGTTAGGGCCCCGTCTTGTCTGTTTGCCCCTGATCCCCGATCCATGTGTTCCTGAATCCAGTTCCTGAGCCCAGCTCCCTCCTATCCTCGGACTTTTTGCCTCATGTCTGCTCTGCAGCATTTGTGGTGATATATAGTCTTTGAGGGGTGGGGCCATGATTTCATATATTTGTATATATTTTATTATTTTCTTTGTCATTGTTATTATGTAATTAAAGTTGTAGTTTTAGTTTCCAACCCACAAGTCTTTTTCCTCTTATTTCCCTTCCTCCTTTCCCTGAGGGGACAGGGGATGGGAATTGTGAACCCCCAACTGCTGAAAGCGGTTGGGCCAGAGCGAAACCTTGAGAACTTCAAATATATCTATAACGTAATACAAAAAACCAAAAAGACTAAAAAAAATGCAAAAGTTTTTTGAAGAACCATAAAATTCTAGAAATTACAGAAGAATGAATTTGCTTTATAAAGTAATAATATCCACTTAAGCTCCAGGATACCTTGTAATAGCAGATTTCCAGAACTGGGCAGCTTGATCATTGACTTGTATAAATCTTCCTAGTAGCCTCTGGGGCCTCAAATATTTCAAATCTTCTAACACCTCATTGAGGAGGGAAGACTGCCCAATTCCCTCTTTGAAGCCAATAGATTATGATTCTCTAAACCATCATCATTAATTAATCCAGGCAATAAAACACTGCAAACATCTTAGCAAGCCAGCTATCTCTTGGCATGCAACTACTAATTTACACTGAACCACTATGGCTTTGTTCCAAGTCTGATCCACAAATTCTTGTCTTCGGTGAACATTGAGTATCGTTCATCATATTAAGCAAAGTAGCCTTTTTCTATACGTATAAATTTACATACATGTGTACATGTGCATAAACAAACATGCATAAATTCAGAGTGGGTTTTGGAATTCTGTTTCAAAAATATGCAATTTGGACTATGATCACAAACAGACTTTTAAGAGGGTTTTAATTTTATTTCTTTGAGCAACTGCTAATCATATATTTTCTTGTTAAGGACTGACACAAAGTAATTTTTGTCACCTTTTTAATTTTTTTCAGTCCTGTTAAGAATTCACAGCATTTCATACCTTTTCTAGAACTAGAGCTGCGACATCACAATTCACAGCCAAAACTATGACACAACATAATGCAGATATTTTATTCATTTAAGAAAGATATGGAACTGTTGCAGCAGTTCCGGGGAGGCCACAAAAAGTAACAGAGGACTGAAAGACCTCTCCTATGAGGAAAGGCTGAGAGAGTTGGGGCTGTTCAGCCTGCAGATGAGAAGGCTCCAGGGAGACCTTATTGCAGGTTTCAGTACTCAAAGGGGGCTTATAACAAAGATGGAGACAAATATTTTAGTAAGGCCTATTGTGATAGGACAAGGGGTAATGGTTTGAAACTAAAATAGGGGAGAATCAGACTAGATATGAGGGAGAAATTTTTTACTATCCGTATGGTGAAACACTCACAGGTGGCCCACAGAGGTGGTAGATGCCCATCCCTGAAAGTACTCAAGGTCAGGCTGGATGTGAATCTGAGCAACCTGGGCTAGTTGAAGATGTCCCTGCTCACTGCAGGGGGAAGTTGGACTAGATGACTTTCAAAGCTCCCTTCCAAGGCAAATTATTCTACAATTCTATGATTATGGTAGCTTTGTCACAATTTTGCATGGGTTTTACAGTAGCCTTTATTATGATATTGGGACTAATTTCCTTCATGTGAGGGTAGAAGTAAAGTTTCTTTCCTATCAGAATGGGCTGAAAAGCTTTAGGTTACCATTTTGCGGTTCTACTGGGAAGATCTGTTTCTCTGAAGTCCTACAAACCCCAACCTCTGAGACTTTTTGTTTATTTGTCCATATGAACTGCTTGCAGAAAGTTAAGAGGCAGTAAAGGCTGATGTCAAGCATTAGCTTCTTTCTTAATACAAGTAACAGCATAGGTAGGTTTCATTTCCTCTAACGCTGGACATTTCAAGGTTTAGTATTGCAAGTTACTGGTCATTATGTTGTCTTTTGCTCTTGTTCTCCTCTTCTCCTACAATTTATGGAGTTGGCCACATTCCAGTGAATGTGCTTTTCTTTATCTCTCAGGCATTATTAATGAATGAGGCACTGCTCTCTTGGAGTCAGATTTGGGTTTTAAAATTTTTCTCTTGTGTTGATTAAATCAAAGGATACGCTCAAAAGTATTACTTCACATAACCTGTAGTATTTAGGAATTTATTTCTAAATAAATTTCTAAACTATCTTCTCCTTGAACATTTGCATGCTCCCTCTTAGGAATGCTGAACTGTTCTACAAAATTAGCTCTAAGTGGTAGATCAAAACATTGCAGGGGTCATATCAGCATTTTTATAACTGGACATTCACGTAATTGTTAATCTTCATACTTTGGGGACTTTGATTTACCCAGTGTAGCTGTAGCTTCTCATGACCATACCTATGAAGCTACTATCTCTATAAAGTTTTGCTGACTTAGATAAAATCTTCTGGATTCAATGAGTAAACTTTGTGCCAGAACTGTGTTCAGTGACTGCATGCCAATGTGTATGCCACATTTGTTCTCTAAGACAGAAATAGATCTTCATCTTGCAATGGCTCTGAGCAATAAACTGATGGATCATCTAGCTCAATTACATCACACAACAGTCAGGATTTCGACCGTGTTTGCAAATCCTTTGCCAAAAAACATTTTTGATTCTTGTAGGAATGTTGCATCACTTTTCAAAAGGTCACTTATAAAAAGTTTGATATAAAAGGTCAAATCCTAGACCTTACTTTGTTAATTTTGTGCTCATTTATTTGCTTCTTCAATGGGCAGTATTTCTGGGCTTATACATAGGAAATATGGAATTGTCCAGGGAAGAATATACCCCTACCTTTATAATAGTGACTTTCTTGGACTAGTAAAAGGATGTGGCCAGGACATGCACTATCAGGATAGAAAATGTCTTCAAGAACAACTGGCTCATTTTTTTATTCTAGGTACTTACAACTCATTTTTTTAAAGGAAAGTATGCTTACCTCTGTTTTTTGCATAGAATAAGATATTAAAAACTAGATTCACATATACCAAAGCGAAAAAAAAAGCTTTCATCATAATATGAGCTATATTTCTTTCTGGAGCTACCTGGACATCTGAAATTCTCACTCAACATGCATCGTGTAAGGGCTTACAGGTCAGGGTGAATCTGTGACTATCTATCTTATACAGGAACGTGGGAAATAAGCAGATCAGAAGAGCGTCACTGGGTTGTTGAAGTGCTTAAAAGAGCGGCATCCTGTGAGCCCTGGACCATCTTTGCCGTGTGGCTCCATCCATAGAAGTTCATTAGCTCTTTCCCCAAGCATGGTATTATATGTTGGTCACACAGAGAGAAAGCACCGTAGATAGAGTTTGTGTTTTAGTAAACTGTGTAGTGAGGAAAGTCCTGAATAACAACTTTTTGTCCTGAAATAAGAAGTTGGATGATAAACTTCTCTCAGGTAATCCTAGTATTTTAATTGTCATTTTGTTCCTGGTATTTAGCTATTTCAGCATTTCAAAATCCATTTTGAAGCCTACTTTCACCACCACCACCCCCTCACCCTTCCCTCTACCCCCTCAGTGTGAGCAGTAAAGCACTGTGAGGAAAACCGGCTTTGTAGACACCGTATTCTGTAGGTGATTAAACAACTTTAATGTGAGCTGCGCCTTCCCCGCTCCTCTTTTTACTTGTCACAAGTTGTGAATTTATCACTATTACCTGCAACTGAGGAGAGTCATCAAAGGCAAACAAATTACAAGTTGTTTTCCACACCAGACGGGTTTCAAGTTTCCTGAGGGCTCTGAGTGTTTGTTTATTTCCCAGAAAGAATTAGGTAGTTAATTCCCCAGCATTTCTTGCTGGTCTTTTACATCAGCTTCTTTGATAAATCATTTGGGACATCACATAATCAAGTGTTGCCATAAAACCTTTATACAGATCTATAAACTAGATTACATTGTGTAGGAAATCATTAACCTACTCTACATGAATTGTGCTGTTTGTACTAAAAAGGTGAGGATAAGCATGGGTATAGGACAGCAGCTTTAACGTTTATCCTCTGAAATAACTCTGGCTCAAGTCAAATCCACTCAACAGCATCATCAGAGAAAACATCTGGAAAGAACCACCTGGTTATTCTAAATTCCCTTTTGGTTTTACTAATGGTGGTCATGGTGGTTTTCTAATCTCAATTTTCTCTGCCAAGCCTTTGTGTTTCATCTGTGACAATGACTTGTTCTAAATGTTTAAAAAATGGTGCATTACTGGTTGGCAACTACTTTAATTTAATATTCCCAGACCATTATACAGTGGCATAGTCTGGACACGTTTTGAATAATTTTTGCTCTACAATACATGTTAAAGCTCATCTCACTGATGGGAACATTAAGACTATCTCCAACAAGTAAATTAAACAGTGTCTGGGAGCAGTCCCAGGCACTAAAATACAATCATCTCTTCTGCTGCATTGTTAGAAGCATCTGTGACACAATGTTTGCCTGCATCAGCTAGTGCTCTCTCAAATAATTCCCTAGTCTGGTTAGGGAACCAGAAAAGAACAGAGATCATGTGTACTAGGATCTTTTTATGAATCTGTGTAGTTTTGAAGGCTAAAGTTACCAGCTTAGACACTTGCTGCTCTGTGCCAGTTGGTCTCAGTGCTCATGATGGGTTTTGTGTATTTAAGCTACCTCTTTAGGTGTAGCCTAACTTAGTACAGCCCCTGTGAGAAGAGCATCCTTGGGGCCAATCCTCACAACTGTGGTAAGCAGAGTTCAGATGTCACCCTTTTCCACCAACATAGATGGGAAAACCTTGGGCATATCTTCCCAACCTCAGAGCATAGAGCAGTAATGAGCAAGTGGACAAAAAGGGGTTAGATTCAGCACTATTTTAAGCCTGGTTTACAGCGCTATTTCTGGTAGAATTCTTTGTAATCTGTTCCAATTTATTTGATAAATAAAGTCTCCATCTTTGGGTTTTTCACTGGTATTGATAACTGTAACACTTTCCCCCTCAAACCAAAGCAAATTCTAGAATGATGGAAAACTACAGTTACATGAGTGTTATAAATGTCTAGCACTCAGTCGGGAAAAGAAATCCAACTTACCAAGAAGTTTGTTCAGAACTAGGACGTGCCCTCTTCCACTTAGAACTGTGACTTCAGTAAATGAAATAACGGCAAAATAAAAGAAGCTACACAGTAAAATCAATCAACCATCAAAAGCACAAATCAAAGCAAAAGCAAAAATGGAAAATTCTCCCTTCTAAGAATTATTACCAATGAGAGAAACCCTAGCAACACCACGAAGTCTCATGACTTTTCTATTGCTTTTGGTTGCTCATGAAATATTATGTGGGATTTTTTTCTCAGATGTTGTGATGATGGAGTCTATAATGTCTTAAAGAAAGACAGGCTATTTCTATGTTGAATCAATCCATTAATATTTATATTCTTCATTAATATTTTCATGTGGTTTTTTTAAAATTTTACAAACATTCACCACCCTGTGGGAGAAACAGCTGGTTTGCTCATTTAATAGCAGGGAAATGGGGAGAAAGAATATATGCCTTGCTCCTTGTCTCAAGATTAGAGTGGAAGGAAGGGGCTGGCTTCCAGTTCCACATGCTGAAAGACACTGACTGATCTTCTTGACAGACAATATAATAACAGTGCAGCACAACACCCTTTTTGATATTAGATCTACATAGAAACACTGGCCCATATAAAATGAAACATAGTTTTCTTTATATAACAAAATATTTCACAGGTATGACGTTGGTAAGCACAAAGCAAGGCTGGCAATTTATATCCACATGTGGACTATAAAGATAGGATTTTACATTCATAACTGCAAACAACTGCTGTTGGAATTGTGTTTCCAAGCAAATGAGTTGTTTGTCCCCACTCTTGTGCAACTTGTTTTGGGAAAATATCAGCCTTTTTATTGTAGGTTTTCCTGTAGCCCATCCTTGTGTAGCACCTAACACAAAATACTCTGAAACTGCTAAATCTAATTTTTCATGTTGATTTTAAAAGATATCTGGAATCTAAACAAAAATCTGTTGTCTCTTTATTTGATTTATCATTTCTTAATAAAAATAAAGTCAATTGTCCCCTTCCCAAAGAATTCTTGGGCCTCTGTTCAGAAAATTTCATTGACACTGTTATCTTCTCCCCTAGATCATATGTCTTTTGCTAAGAGAATGAACTAGGAGGTGATTAAACTGAACATTGAGTTCCTTTTGGCTCCTATTTTTGTTTTTTTAAAAAGTAAGATATTTTGTCTGTTTTCCTGATTTCATGGTTATGACATGAGTTAGACCAAGTGAGGTTACTAAACATTCATAGGAGAAAGTTTTGTAAGTACAGTGGTAGAGGAAATCTTGTCTCACAAGGGGAAGAATAAGGAATCATTCTGATTAATTTTTGGATTCTGAATGTGGCGATTATACTAGAAGTTCAGTCATTCTAGACTGCCTCTTTTGCCAATGGACAGAAGGATCTTCATCTGGCAAGAGATTATTTCCATTCCTGAAAAGAATCACGCTTTTAATTTAGCAGATTGGTTCAGTGTTTAAGGTCAGAATGAGAGGAATCTGTCCCCCAAAATCCTTAAATGCCATGCTTTAGATGGATGCTGAGCTATTCATTTTGGTAAATCATGTGGAACCACCTGGAAAGGTCTTCAAATGTGCTAAAGGCCTCTGGAGAATGTTAAACTTATCCTTGGGCTAGAAGAGCTCCACAAAATTTGAGATTATTATGATTTTCTTGCTCAGCTGGTGTAGACTATGCAGGTTGGAATGGGAGAGGATGTTTGTGTACCATCACATATGTGAATCTTCTTTGCTCTAGTGGGACAAAAAGCATTACAGGGACTATTCCACCTGGCAGCTAGTCCTTTATTTCCACTCGGATGCTGACACCACTCTGTTCCTGAGATTTTTCAATGCAAATTTGTCCCCTTATACTTTAGAATAGGCTATTTCTCATTCTGCTCAAAGTACCATTTTTCCAAGTAATGATATTTTCATTGTCACATCCTCTTACACACAGGTATTTGTTATTTGGGGAGTATGGGAAGCAGTGATTGAAGACTTGTGATGCCACCATCCATCCTGTCTTTAAAAGGTGATTATATTCTCCACAGTGCATAATGGTCTTGCCTTTTTCAATTTTTTTCTCTAGTGTGCTGAATTGTCAGGAGGGTAAATATTCACATTTCTTCAAAAATAAATACTGGCTTTGTATCAGACCCTGGTCCAGTCAAAGACCGTTAAAGCTTTGAACAGCAGTGGAACAAATCATCTACACAAATCTGAGCAGCTCGTGCAATTTCTTCTGGTTAGGATTCACTTTGAGGTAGTTTACCCCCCTTAAACACAAACAGGGAAGGTCTATTATTTGATCAGACCTAACTCTCAAACAGAGATCTCATTATAGTGGCTTTCAACAGCGCAGTTGTGTTTTAAAGCTTTGAGAGGTGCAGCAGTTCTTCATTATAACCAAAATAGGTGAAGAAACAAAACGAAAAGAACCCAAACACAAACCAAAAAAATAAACCAACAAAGAATGCTCATTTCTTTAATGGTTGGTGAGAGAGAAATCTTCCTTTCATTGTCATGTCTGCTCAAAGATTGATCCAGAAAAATGCCTCATATCTGAGATAGCAGTGGATGGTTTCAGATGTCCTGTCTGAACCTGATATTTCATGAAACTAAGTACCTGAATTATCATGAGAATTAATGAAGAGGGAGGGCACCTGGCACATTAACTAGCACAGAGAAGGCTATAGTCACAGCCACCACCAATACTTCACGGGTACTACCTTAATTTTGTAATCAATCACATATAAATCCCCCCTAAATCCATCTTTTCCAGCCTCTCCTTTTCCTCCATTTGTAATTCTTCGCAGATGGGATCTGCATCTTTGGGAATAAAACCTCATTTGAATCCAGAAATCAACTTTTAAGATAACTCAGTACATCTAGGGAAACAATATCTGATCTGTCCGATCTCTAATCGATGTAATAGGGGTAAGAGGGTAGGCAGGCAGGATTTAGGATTTTTCTTCTTATTCCCACTGAGTCCTTCTGGGTATTTCACAAAATTGCTAAAGTTCACGTTCTCGGACAAGGTAAAATATCTTTGAGGCGTTGAGAAGCACACATTTAATGAAGATAGAAAGCCAATCACTTAACATCAGATGAGGAACAGCAATTTCCTTCAGTCTGGCACTTTGTGTATTGAACAAAATTGCATGAGAGCTTTGAGCACTAGGAGAGCTGTCAAGCGGCTGTTTGTCTGGGAGCTGGAGCAGTCCCCTTGGAAACAGCTTAAACCTTTTAAATGAAAGCATTACAAAATGTACATCTGTGTGATATATTGTCCATAGCCTCAACTGTCAAGGGCCATGCAACACAATGTTTGTGTATTTTTTCCTGATATTTTCATGCTTTCACATGTAAACAGAATCTCCTTTAACATTGCAGAGTACTTGGCTGTTCAAGCAAGCATTATACAAAAAAAAAATGGTTCAACTGTGTTATCTGACTCTATACCATTTACCTCAAAATTTGTGATGTTCTCTGGCCTTCTCTATTGCAAATACAGAGAGGTTTCTTGTTAGGTAAGACAAACTGAGAAATTTGACAGTCACCCTCTGTACTTTATGGTGAGAATTAGCATGTGTACGGAGGGTACTGTTAATAGACATACTTGTTGCTGTACATCTTCACAAGTCTGTATTACACCATCATAAGCAAACTCTGGGGAAACATTATTTTTTTATTTTTTTATCTTTTTATAGAAAAATAAAAAACAATGTATTTACTCATTTTATTTTTTTCTGGCAACCATAGAAATGATTAACAACATAAGCCAGAAAAAAGAATAAAAGGATAGTGCATATTATAAAATATATTCTCCTGGAATACACTTGGTCTCTTGGTCTCATAGTGCCGTAAATGTGGGGCAGTTCTGAAATCAACTGAGTTTTAACAAGAAAATCTGCTTTAAGTGAAAGGAAAATCAAGCCTATTTTTTTCTAATCCACGCTCTTTCTCTCTGAGAGATTTCCTT
The DNA here is from genome assembly GCA_033558185.1 of Dromococcyx pavoninus. Lineage (NCBI taxonomy): Eukaryota > Metazoa > Chordata > Aves > Cuculiformes > Neomorphidae > Dromococcyx > Dromococcyx pavoninus. Next base: position 590,403 of record JAUMJL010000191.1, on the reverse strand, counting down.
GATCCTCTCCCCACTCATCTTCTTTTCCAAAGCCTGCTTGCAACTTGTACTCCCAGCAGTCACTTTCTTTAATGAAAAGCAATGCTGAGCACTGAGCAGATTCCACTTCAGCTTTGACACTAGGAAGTGGATTTAAAGTGTCTGACACAGCTGCAAACTACAGCTGATTGGACATTTTGACAGTTTAAAACTATTGCTTTTCTTTTATTTTCTTGCTTTTGGCATCTCACTTTTTCCCCCTCACTACACCCATCTGTTGCTTTCAGTCCCCACAGAATGTCCTATCCTTGATCCTGTCACCAACTTCCTTAAGAACTATTGGTCTTCAGTACTAAGACCCTCATGGTGCCCTGCTCAGAATTCATCCATCAAGCAAATATTTGGTCAAAGAGATCGTAAATCTGAGCAACAAGATCGACATCAACTGATGTTTCATCACAAGGTCCTTCTAGATGGCTTTTGTGGAAGGACTGCATGGATTAGTCCACCCAAGAGCATGATATTGATTATCCCCTTGCACTTATTTACAAATGAGAAAACTGATATCTGATCAAGCATGTTGGTGAAGAGTATACAATGGATATCTCATCTTCCGTTACAAGCACAAAGACATGTTTTCTATTAATTTATACTGAACTCGATGTGAAACAGTAAAGGAAAAAAAAAGTTTCTTAAGAAAAGTCCCATTCCATCTCTTTTCCCCAGAATAATTGTAGAAAGTGCTGGAGTAGGCAATTGCAGTCTACATCATGAAATTTTGTGTGCTTATTGGCACTGAATTCTAACCCTTCTGTCATTCTCCAGCAGGACTTCCCTATTATTTTTCTATAATCACAAGGAAAGTGATGCTGAATTCAGGAGAAAATACAAAGAGAATTGATCCAGTAGTTCACAGAAAAACAGGAGAGCTGTATTGCTCTTTTCTGAGAGTTTTTGAGATGATTGACGGGACCGTGGTTGCTGTTTTGAAGATATTATTCATGCCATGACAGTGATCAAAATAAATCCACAGCAGAAAAATAAACAAGCATAAACCAGGTCTATTGTAAGTAAGTGGGGGAGAAAATAGTAGTTATAGGACAACTGGGTAGATTTTAGAAGTTGAAAATTTGGAAAGCCTCCAACCCATGATTTAAGAGACAGCTATTGCATGGAGTAGGAGTTTATAGATCAGCAGAACAAGCTATCAATTTTCAATAAAATATTATTAGTAGTTTAATGAGATTAACCTCCTGGGAAGAGTGGTGGTCCGAGTTCAGAGGTGTATTTGGAACAGAGTCCTGGCTCCAAGCCACACCTGGAAAGAATGGTTATTTACTGGGTAGAAAGGAACCACATCTTTTTTTTCATTTCCCCCATCTGCCAATTCCTCCTTGAGCTTTCAGACTTCAGTTACTCTGCTCTCCCTGCACGTAACTGGACTGCTTCATGTATTCTCTCCCTGGAGGATAGCCCACCCACCTGCCTTCCAGAGGACATTGAACTGTATTCGGGCTGACAGTTCTTGTGACATCTTGGCTTTCTTTGGCAGAAAAAGAGGAGACCATCCAATGCCACCAGAAGTAAAAAAGAAAAATTACTGTAGAATAGTGATAAAATACAGGGTTACAGAGTGAGGTGCTAACTTCAGCCATCTAAAGATTAGTTATGTAGCTGCTTGTGAATGTGTTAACCAACTTCATGGAGAAACAGTCTTTAAAAGATATTAATCACAGCATCTCTTTCTCTGACTGAAGAGTTCCCTGAGTTACAATTTATCATGTTCTGAGAGGATATTAATAGGCTTAACACTTGGTATATTTACCTGTTTTTCTAGAAGACTGTCTTGGTCACTTGAGCCACTCGCCCAACCCAGTATAGTACAGTCATTCCTGGGGGAGTCCTTTGATCCTCCTGTGTCATTAAAAGAGAGAAAGAAAATCATTTTCTGGAAGTGATTCTCAATGCTCAGTTGTAGAAGCCCAGTGACTAACAAATCAGGAACACCTGTCGCTGAGAAAGTTCTATGACTGGCCAGTGTTGTGGAAAAGATCTTTTAAGTGGTGAAGCTCTTCAGATGCTGGATAGCTGATGCAGAACTAAGGCAAAAGAGTTGAGAGTTGCGTTTCTGAGACTTGTGATCCTTGCACCTATAAACTTCTTATAACATCAAGAGTTTTCTAGGGGTGTAAAACTCTTTTAAGTTATTGAGTTCTTTTAGATGCTGCTATGATTCAGTGGAAAACAAACACACAAATAAAAGATACTACTTACAAAATGAAAGAGTGTGATAATAGCTAGAAAATATATCACTTGTTTATTATTGCAGCAGCAATGACAAACTCCAGATAGAATTAAACCTCACTTTGAGAGACTTAAGACTCTTAGAGACTTAAGATAAAGCATAATTGCTGAGGTGAGCCAACTAAAATGGCAAAGGAAGTCAGTGGCAGAGCTGGAAAAATGTCCTGATTCCCAAGCCACTGCTCACATCAGGAGACCATCGTGCTACTGAGACAGCAAAGACTGTGATTCATTCTTTCTATTCAGGAACATTTATTATTGAACAGCTGCTGTCAGTCCACCTAGTCTATTTGAAAAAACTCTGAAGGAAGGAAAAACCTAGTTCTTTCCTGGGAAATGGTTTGCAATTTTCTGAATATGACTGGATTAACCGTCTATACTTCTTCCATTCCTAATTCCACCCCATCACATTTAATTCGCCACCCTTGAGCAACCCTAAATAATTCCTACATGAACTATTGTTCAGTAATGTAATGAGACAGTAAAATGTGCCTTTACATCCTAACCAAGATAGTAAATATTTAATATAATGCACTCTATGAGGAGAAAAGAAAAAGTAAATGAAAAGTTAGATAGAATGAGCTTAAATGCAATGAATACCAATTACTATTCTGTGCTGAGAAGTTGCATTTGTATTTGTTTCGTCTCAGATAGCAGTATTGGGAGCATACTTTTTTGTGGTTTAGAAATGGCAACAGACACCCACTTGCAAGTCTGCTTCATCATGTCTGTTAAAATAATTGCTGACATTATTTGCTTTATTGTTTGGTGTCCCATTTTTTTTTTCGGTTAACTGCAGGAGATCCAAAAATCTGTGTTGCTGTGCTAGTTATTTATTTTTTTTCCTTTTTCTTTCTTTTTTGGTTTGCCTGAAAAAAGCTATAGAAAAATTGCAATAAATATTGAAAAATTACTCATTTTTGTAAAATATATTTGGAAAAGAGAAAGCAGATTTAATCCAAGTCTATTTTTAACCTGTGATGTAAAAACATTGAAATGCAAGCAAAAACTATCCTTATGCTTTCATGCCCACTTTCAATTGGTTATAGTATTCTTTATTTATTGTCCCATATCATCATCTACTTCACACTGGGTGCTGTGCTCTATTCAGAACCACCTATGCTTTGTCACTTTGCCATTTTCTTATAGAAAAATGAATAATTTTGTTCAAATCATTATCTAAAAGCTGAGAAACCACTTCTTGGAAGAGGAATTTTGTTCTCTGTATATGAAAGCTATTTAAAATATAAATCAATCCAAATTAAGGACTGTATAAATGTGGTTTAGGAGCTTCTTAGAACAATTTGTGTAGATTACAACAAGTTTCTGGTCTTCAGTATTCAAGAATTTTCTCTAATCTTGAATATTCAAGATCAACTATATTTAGATGTTGTAACTGAGAGAAAGCTATTCCCTACAATTATATGCATTTTTATCCAGAATCTACAACTAATGAGCACATCCTGTTGTCCTGTACAAAAATGCAAGTGCATTAGTTGATTAAAATATTTGAATTTTAAAAGCACTGAAACTTCCCCGTGGTTTATGCTTTCTTCTGAAACACTTGCTTGAAAACTGTTGGCTCCTTGTATCAGAAATTTAATCCACATTGCCTTTTTCTGGGGAATATTTCACATTTCAGACTGACATGAGTGTTTCAGTTGCTGAAGATCAGGATATAAATATGCTCCCCATGTGTATCCTTTCCTTGGATCCCACCTGTGTCTTAGCTGTGGGGATATCACAGAGTGTCTTCTCAACTCCAGTGATGTTCACTCCACAAGAAAAAGCCAAAGTCTGGAGAACCTTGTCCCTTTAATAAAATTCTCACAAGGCTGGCTGACTGCCCACATCACCCAAAGTATACATTAATGGAGAGGTTCTGGCATTCTATCTCACATGGAAAGTGTTGTACTATTAATTCAGTTTTCTACAGAGTTATTTTTAAGATACTAGCATTAATTCTACTGCTTAGTAATTCAACAATATATTTTGACTTGCCTCACCATGCCTTGCTCTGTCCTTAATAATGCTTTGTAGTTACAATTAAACACATAAAATGTGCACCACTACTTGGTTCTATGCCTTTCCTTTTGAGGGTCAGTCTAGTACAGACTGATATACTGGTCTATGTCGGGGATTTTTTTCAAACATGAAAGGCTGTCTCACAGCCAAACAGGATTCTTCCAATCTTTCTGAATGAGAGATACTTTAAAAGGATTATTTTTCCCTGATTATTTCCTCTTATTTATTATTTCCTCTTGAAATGATGTACTTATTGATATTCACCCCCCTGCTCTGCAGACAGCACAATTACTTGGAGCATAATAAACAGTTACTCTGAAGAGGAAAGTACAGGAACAGAGTCTTGTTTGCATCCATGTTGGAACTGCAAAGACAGCCATACAATAAAGATTATCACTGAAATCAATATGAATGCATTGGAAGAGGAGAGAACAAACCTGCTGTTTCTGTGTAGTCATTGTTCATTTTAGCACCTCATATTAGTAAGTTTTTGTTGCTATCACTGCAACTTATCCAAATAATTTCAGATGTTAAAAAATAGGAAGCTTACATTGTAAACAAATTTTTGAGAGTGGTAAGAAAACAAGATCCCGCTGGCTTGCAGAGCTACTTAGTACATTGGATTTGTTTACTTCTAAAAAGTATGGTTGAAAAATGGCAATGGATAACAGAAGAGTCATGTTTAGAACCAGAAAGAAGAGTGTTTAATATGCCATTCCAAGGAATTCTCTGGAGGATTAGGCAGAGAAGTGCAATTAAGGTTTCTGATCTTTATGGAATGTTCCATGTTGTTAAACAAGCTATAAAATCCCTAGTTATTCCTATTATAAAACTTAAAGATACTTCTGTTGTTGAAATAAACTTAATGTACAATATCATATGATGGTCAAGTATCTTCATATTTGACAGGTTTATTGGGATTCAGGGATTATGCCATGGCAATGTTTGAAATGCCAGGTTGTAAACAGAATTTCACCTTAATAACTATTAAGTTTGTAATAGATTAATGAAGTTGAAAATTTGTGGGATTATTGGCTGCTGCAGTTATAGTCGTGGTAACCTATTGGAACTTTTTTTAATGAAGAAAAGCATGAAACACTTGGAGACCATTGTGTATATCTTAGAAATATGTCCTACATAACAGAGTTTTTAAGGCTGTAAGTGCATGAGAGAGCTGGTTTATCGGTGTTGCTTCTAATTTTTTTTCGTTACTACTGTTCACTGAAATAATGAATAGTTTTATGTGTTTGCAGTGCCACTGAGATACAATTTGATAATGAATAGCAGAATAGTGGAATACTTTGGATTAAATTACAAAGGATGAAAGACATCAGCAGGCATCTGTTGCAGGCCTTGAAATGAGAGAAAACATAAATTCCTTAGACCAGTTATTCAAAAGCTTGATACTGGATATAGTATTCATGTAGTAGTACTTCAACTGCCTCGACATCTGTTGGCTAAACCCCTCTGTTAAACATGCATCTTCAAAACCATTCCTAAGTTACACAGAGGAAAAAATTTATGACATAGAAAAAACAGAACTGAATCTAAAGAAGCTGTTACACTTTTACATTTCAGTAGTTAGAATTGAAAGTGCAACTCATGAAGCCAGACAAAGAAAATGTCTACAATAGTCTACAGTTGTCTATGCTGTTTACATACGTACAGCTGGGTCTACTGGGCTGTCTCGATGGCCATTAAAAACAACCAAAACCACTCCTAGATTGTAGCTTGTTAGACTTGGGTTTGATGAGACAAATTGTAATCTGAACGTGTCTGTTTTTTAATTCTGTTCGCTATGGGAGAGCTTAGATTCAGGTCTGGATTTTCTACATTGTAGATAACAAAAGTTAGGCAGTGTGGTTGCATTTTTCCTTCTGGCCAGTGTGCAAAGATAAGAGAGAGTTCCAGAGCTACCTTGTGGCATCTGTACAGCTTGCCACACTGACAAAAAAATCAGCATCCTAGCAGTGAACAAGAATGCAGCAGTCATAAGGAACTGGACAAGACATGAAAGGATAAAAGGACTGAACTACTCTGATTAATTCCTGTCTGAATCTCTATAAGGACCTTCAAACTTCTGCCTCAAAATATTGCAATAAACTATGTTTAATTACCAGGAAATAGTGAAAGGAGAATGGGAGATGTCAGAAATATGTGCTTCAAGTAACAAAATGAGATTTGACCTAGAAAAATGTAGGCTAATAAATCTGAGAGGGAAATAATCTAAAGCACAGTTATTAAGTCAGACAAAGATACCTGGAAAGCAGAAATGTCAAAGGAATCCTTGGGGGTTTGGCAGAGAGCAAATAATATATATGCGTGCTGGAATGTTAAAGGATGACAAAAAGGGACAGTGTGACTTGGGTCTGCATGTGCAGTGTCTTGATTCCTTTGTCCACATGGAGGTGATATTTTTGCTGTATGGCAGTGATGAGATTGCACCCTGAATCTCGTGATGCGTGTTGACAAATTGAAGCGAATTCTGAGAACAGCAGCAAAAATCATTAAGGGGCTGAACAACCTGACTTGGAAGGAAAAAGAAAAGAGGATAAAGGAAAGCGATTGTTTCTGTTATCCCAAGGTGACAAAGACAGGCATGATGGGATTATGCTAAACAAAAGAGCAACAAATTAGGAAGAAAATCCTGCTGTAGTGTGATTTAAAGAATTGTCTGAAGTGTATGGTAGAAGACATTTACATAATTTTGTTCTAGCATTTGTTACAAGTTATTTTTATTTAAATTAAATTACATGAAGTTAAATAAACATGTTTTCAGATTATGCATTTTGTGTATCTGATGTCATGCAGTATCCTGCAAGTGTCACTGTTTTGTTGCTGTTTGTATTACACATACAACTTTGCATGAAGTTATTTTTCTGAATTTATTAACTCCTTGTGCTTTTCTGTCATCTTCTACTGGCAGTTCAATACAGAGCTTTATGAACTGACTGCAGCTTTTCAGCTGATGCACTACACAAGCAGAATAGGTTAATATTTATCCTGCCACTTATCCTGCCACTGTATAGACTTTTTCAGTGGTACCCCCAGTATTGGAAGCCCAGCATCCTTATTATTTTGTTGATAATGTAGTGACGATACAGTCTTCCAGAAAAGCTTTGGATATGCAAAACACTTTGTGAATACCAGAACTCATAATGTATTTCTTGTGACATCAGGATCAGGGTAGAAATGACTAAGTTAGACTGATTTCCTATAAGGGTCTATCAGACCCCAGAACTCCATAAATAGTCAATGAGAAAAGTATTTAAGATGCCTAAGTCAGATAGGTAAAGAAGGTGTTTTGAACAAACTCCTCAGTATTTATTTAAAATAAACAGCTTCAGTGTTAAAAATGGGAAGGAAGCAGTGAGCTGTTTGTATTGAATAGAAAGGATAAGCTCTGAGTTCAAATGCCTTTTTAATACGTAACATACGTCTAATTGTCTGTGGATATACGGCATACAATACTTACAGACTACTTCCTGAGAGGTTTCACTAAAACATAATTTAGTCAATTCACAGCAAAACATCCTAAATAACTGAGTCCCTTTTAAACCTTGTTTGAGCGGGATACTTAATCCAATGCTCCATAGTAGAAAAGAATTTGCAGCAGCAAGATTATAGATTAGTAAACCTTTTCGAGCCATAATTTCAGTTGTCTTGTGATGAGACTTTTTCACTACATTCCATTCACATTGGACTCCCTTCACAGTTAGAGTGTATGGTCCATAATACAGGAATCTCATTTATTCCACTATTTTGCTTTGAAAAATCAATGGCAATTATAACAAGTTGACAGGAAATAGAATCTTAATGCTATTAGAACCTTAAACTACGGAAGCTTCACTTGCTTCTTTATCTCATAATCTGTTAATCTGCTTTCATATTTATGAGTAATGATATTTATATTAATTTCTCATTATTTTGACTGCCTTCCTCCTTTTCCCTCCTTTCCCTTGTTAACTGAACCTGTTTCTTAAATAATAAACAGACTCATTTCTGTAGGCATTTCCCAAATATGTGTTTGACAGAATTGTCTGATGAGTGCCTGACACCCCATAAATTTGAGGTGTGAGTTTCTCAGGAATTTCTTTACCCTGCTGTGATATGAGGATCAGATATGATCTGGGTGGGAAGGAGGCAAAGGACAAGGATCTGCTCCATGAATGCTTTGCAGTTACATAAGCAATAACTAAGGCTGCACAGGGCAAGGCTCTAAAATGTTTGCCAACCTCCATCTCATAATAAATCTGCACCTTTACAAAGTGATCTTGTAGTGAAAGGACTTTGAGTCAAGTTCATCAAGTTTTATCAGTTTTCATGTAAATCTGGTCTATAATATCTAGTGTATTGTCCTTATTACCAGAAGAATTTACCATAAAAATGTGTTTCTTACATTCATTAGCTTATATTTTAACTGATCTTTTTTACTTACCCTATAAGAGGGGAAAAGAGGCTGTGTGTAGAATGTGCAAAGTGGCTTTGTAGCTAGCTAACTAGAACAAATTTAGTGGACCTCTTTCATTAGTTGCAAAGGTCATATCCCATTGAATTCTGTGGCCCTGTACCAACATAATTTAAAGCACAAATTTGTTCCAGTAAAGCTGGACTTGATGTCCCATTGCAGTTGTTCTGGCTTTTAAACCATTTAGTAGTGTGAAGTGTGTGTAAAACTTTTGCTGGGGTGACTGGTTGTGATATAAGAATCTTTGTGCATTTACTTTCTGGTTCATAAATGACTATTCAAGGAAGGTAGCAAAGGAAAGGGTCTTTAATATCATTCATTTGATCATCACTCAATTCCACACTATGTTGATTTCTAAAGGAACGTTCTCACATGTTGTACATGTTTGAAAATATTTAACTTAAAAACATTTGCCCCACTTCACAATTTGAAAGGTATTTGAAACTACATATTGGATTGCTAGAGTCCTTCTGGATACTTGTTAGACGTAGCTCAGAAGCTACACTTCAAATGTAAGACAAAAACTTTCAGGTGGAATAGAGGAGCAATATGACTTTTCATAGGTTTGGCCCATGTTATCTAATTTTAGGTAACTGTATCTGAAGCAATCTCACATGGTTTGTTCTACAGTAAATGGGATGATAGTTTTTTAATCCACAAAAGCTGGTTTATGCTGATAGAATGAATTCATCTAACAAGAACAAGGTGCTCTGGACTCCTTTCTCCTAGGGCATCTCTCTTCCCATGTCTCTTTACTGCAGAACTGTAGGAATGCTAGCACCTTCTATACTGATATTCAAATGAGATTTCCTAACATTAATTGAAAAGCTTTAATAGATATTTTTATGAGACACAAATTCGTATGAATTGTCTTTGCTAGTCATTAGTGAAGAACTATAAGACTTTGAAGCACACTAAATAGTCTAAAAAAATCTAGTAACAGTGATTTCAAAACACTTTGTTGATATCCACTACCAGAGAAGCAGTGCAACCTATTGTATTCAGATGTCAGGATACTGGAATGTGTTCAGAGGAGGGCAATGAAGATGGTAAAGGGGCTGGAGCATAAGCCCTATGAGGAGCGACTGAGGGAGCTGGGGCTGTTTAGTCTAAAGAAGAGGAGGCTCAGGGGAGACCTCATTGCTCTCTACAGCTACCTGAAAGGAGGTTGTAGTCGGGCAGGGGTTGGTCTCTTCTCTCAGGTGACCAGTGACAGAACTAGAGGGCATGGACTCAAGCTTCGTCAGGGAAAGTTTAGGCTTGATGTGAGGAAGAAGTTCTTCACTGAAAGGGTGATTGGCCATTGGAATGCGCTGCCCAGGGAGGGGGTGGAGTCGCCGACCCTGGAGGTGTTTAAGGGGAGATTGGATGTGGCACTGAGTGCCATGGTCTAGATGATGGTTGGTGTTAGTGTTGGGTTATAGGTTGGACTTGATGATCTCAGAGGTCCTTTCCAACCTTGTCATACTGTGATACTGTGTGTGTGTGTGATGCAGATTTGATCTTGTAGCTGATAAAGTACGCTGTAGTTCTCCCCCTTGTTTAAGAGGTAAAGTAGCTCCATTTTTTGTGGCCATTGCTACATTAACCTCCAGGAGGTTTTGTTTTGTTGCCAACCTATTCCTCAGATTTTGTTCTCAAGTGAAAGGGGAAGTAGATCTGACAAGAAAGCAATAATTTATGGAGAAAATGAGAGCTATAACGAAGTGCTGCAGTGGTGGAAAGATCTCCCCAGAAGAAATATGCAACCCAGCTCACTTGCTGGAAGTTCATTGACTTCAATGTGTCTCCTCTAGACTTGTCTTTGGCCTAATGCATTTTATTATAAGGTATAAGGCGAGTTTACTATTTCAGACCTCTCATTCTTTGGTAAAGTTAACCCAAATCTTAACAATCATTACATGAATCAAATAATAGCTTACTACCCAAGTACTGTTGTATGAACGTGCTGCCTTGTGTATGGCAAAGAGGCATCAGCCTTCAAATAAAGGCCACGCATGTGAAATGCTTGTTTGCATGAGCTGATCTTTTGGCAAATTTACAGAGAAATGAGAAGAACACCTCCTTAATAAGGACCCAGCACTTAAAAAAAACTTGCCTTTTGCTGTCAGGCCATTCATATTAAGGAGGGAAGTAGAGGACCATAATTCTTCCATGAAACCAAGTAACAACCTTTTAATAAGCATCATTAAGTCTTTAGATTGAAATAAGAGGCTATCTACCCTTTTATCCCATATTATATTGCCCAAATTCCTCTTTGTCATCCCCACTGTGGTTAGATGAAAGCCCCCTGTTTTCATATTGATCACTAAAAGCACTTTCCCCTTGTACCAGTTCACTGCATCGCTTCTAAATGCAGTTCATCTGATCTCTCTTACTTTGGCGGCTGTTCATTCAGGGCTACAAAACCTGTAGTTTCAGGCAGGTCTTGGAACCAAATGATCATGTTTCTTACCTCATTCCAGAGGATAACATTAGGATCTTTGTTTAGGTTGGATTCAGAGTAAAAATAAAGCTCACTTTGCTTTCCCATGCATGCCCACACACACGCACACTCATATACATATACACCTCTCTTTCTCCACAAGAGTTATTTGAAGCCAGGACAGTAGACATCTGTGTGTGTTTGTGTCTATTTCTTTTCAATAACACTTTCAATAACTAGCTTTCCAAATGCTAGATGTCAGGGAAGTGTAACTGCACTGAAATGTTACCCTAGGTACAAACTAAGCTATTCAGAGCTGTGGATTGAGTAGTTCTCAGGGTTATTCTTTTTTGCTGACAAAGAAGAAGTGTCTCTTTGGCAAGGAAACTAGGTGATACAGGCAGCAAAGTGATTGGTTTAGGGGTTATCAAAAATGTATTTGTAAACAGGTCTTAGTTTGAGTTGCAGTTTCTCTACAGTCACTTGTGTGGCTATAGCTCTTATTTCCATGTGCAGTTTTGCATGCATGAAATTTTACCAGGGTGCAACTCAATGGGGTGCTTCCATGTCTATTTTCTCTTCTCTTTTATTCTTTCCAGAACACGACAAAAAAATCCATAGTTTAACCTGAAGGAAAACCATCTAAAATGATAAGAACCAACCTCATATGCCAGATAAATTGGAAAATCAGACCAACATTTTAGGGGACTGTTCCTGGACTAAAGTGAAATGACAATCATAGATCACACAGCTTGCTGGATTTTAAGGACATACATCAGCAGAATATCTGCTGTGTTAAAGCAGTCTGCAAGTTGCAAACAAAAAAGAAAAACCCAGACGCACAATGAAAACTCTTTTTATTTTTAAATAATTCAACTTTTTCATAGTCTAATTCTTACAAGTTTTAGGCAGTGCATGTCCCCATCCTGTTTACATTAATGTTCCTCACTTTAATGTTCCCCAGCTTAGTTTTATGATGGCACAGGCAGCACTTTCTCTCCTGCGTTCCTTGTGAATAAGTAAATTTCTATATGTGTCTGATGCCTTGGATTAGATTGCCAGCAAATACAAAAGCTAAATCCTGGCTAGGCTTTGCCCTCCCTTCTCTTCCCACAAGATTTAATTGATCAGTTTCATCATATGCAGCTTAACCTTATGCAAGAACGTGAAATGGCATATGGTTTCCATCCCAGAAAGATAATTGACCCCCAGGTGATTTCAGTCAAATGGGAAGAAAAAAAAACATAGTGGGGTTGGTTTTGGAAGGGACAAGAAATAGAGGAAGGAGGGGAATGATTTCACCTCCGGTAGCTTTTTTGAACTTTGAGCTCTGAGATCTCAGGTTTGATGAATGTGCTCAATCCTCTCATTATGGGAAAGCTGAAGCAGGTCTCAGGGTCTCCTGATCATGAAATCGATGCCCTGGTACATTAGTGTGCACAATGCTTCCTATACCAGCAAGTCCAGTCACCTACTCAGCAAATAGCTCTCTTTTCTTGCTGGCTTGATCACAGAAGCATCATCTCTCTCAAACAGTGTTTGTGTTTAGAGAGATAATATTGTCACTGGCTTCCCTTGCCTCCTCTAGGGAGACTGACTCCACAGTACTTCACTGGACTTTCAGTGTAAATTGTTTTCCTTGGCCTTCTCTTCCCCATTTGCAAGTTATAATCTAGTTTTTATGTTTATTTCCTCTACTTCATGATTTTCTTTCTATGACATTGCATCTGTGCTGTACTTGCTGATGTATGACAGCAGAAGAGCTGTTACATTTGTACATCAAATCCTATATCTGATGTTTACTCTACATAGTCAAAACATATTTATAGGCTTTATGTTTGATAAAGGTCATCTTATGAAATGCAGAGGTGCAGAAGAATCTTCCTGAGTCTGAAGACAGATTAGCTGCAGTAATCTTTGCTACAATTCTTATCTTTTGTAGGAGGAGGCTCAACATATTTTAAATGGGTTCACCATTGCTTAACAAGAACTGTGAGTCATGTGCTGGGTAGCACATCTCCTCCTCTTTGAGCTACCACTTCATTTGATGTTATGCATCGTCGTTGTTCCCCCTTGCTCTCACAGGTTGTCCTGTTTTGAATCCTGGAAGAGACAATGCTGGAGAGGTCTGTCATCTTGCTGTCAAAAAGTCACAGAGCCAAGATTGGAGATGTCATCCTACACCAGGCAGTTGCCCTCAGATCTCTCTGTAAGCGATTCCCATACTAATTTGCAGGATTTACTTCTGGCTTGGAGACCAAGCCCTTTTGAGTCATTGAACCTTGGCAAATGTTTCAAGCACCTGCCTTGCTTCTGGCTGAATATGGAACAGTGCTATGGTTGAGTCGTTGCACAGTATCTTTCAGCTCTGAAATTCTGGATCTGTTGGCACAGTTTGCCTGCAGGTCCATGAGGTGCTCCTTTTGTCACCAACCATCTGCCAGTTCCTTTGGCTGTGCAGGTATAAAGCATGCATGCCAGCCTGTTACAGTGTCAGCACTAAAAATTCAGCAGTAGTGTGTGTTACATGCAAATAAAATGCTTTGTTCCCAACATGGAGGAAATTTTCTAACATTCTGAGAAAAAAGATCCCTAGTCCCCTGGAGAGAGAGGGAAAAAAACAGTAATTTTGTTTCTTGCCAACATCAAAAGATCAGGTGATGAACAGAGGTGGGAGATGTAATTTATAACAGGACTAACACATAACTAGTCTACAAACTATATGGAGGGGGAATGGTAACATCAAAATGTGTGTGTATGAAGTGCAACCATGGTAGCAACACACGGCCACCACCTAGAAACTGTGTGCCAGTGCAAAACTTCATTGATATTGACAAAACGGACTTGACCCAACTGGTCCTTTCAGAGTCCCAGAAATATTAGAATATAACTTTTGAACTCTTTCTCAAATGAAATGGATCACCACCATTTATTTCCATCTGCAGCAAAAGAAGGTGAAAGTCACATATGAAAGGAATTTGTTTCCATTACTTGCAATGTATGACTGATATTCCAGTAAAATTATCAAATTCTTTCTTTCCCCATCCCAATGCAGAGCTATCAGATCGTATTACTTCATCTGGAGTAACCAAAGTGACAAAGGTGACACACAAAACCATTACTCAAGTGTGTTTAGAATATGTTTCTGTAGCAGTTGTGTCTGATAGGGTCAGGTAGTTCTTATTTTACAGACAACTTCACTTAACTGCAGGAAATTCTGCAGGTAAAATATTAAGCAATTGCCACTGTTTCCTTTTTCACACGGCCAGGTGGTGAGTATGCAAGAAAACTGACATCTAAGTTTCTCCATATGAGATTTCTCTTGCCATGGTGAGGCAGCTGGCAAAAGTGGCCAGTTATGTGTATATCAGGTTTTTTTTGAGTACATGGAAAAGTGAGGGACAGAAACTTGGAAATCCACTTGGGTGGTGTAATCGTATGGACTCAGAATCACACAATATTTCAGAGGCTGGAAGGGACCTTGGATATCATGTAATCCAACCCATGCTGCTCAAAGCAGGATTAGCTACAACAGCTCAGGGTTGTATCCAATCGGGTTTTGAATATTGCCAAGGATGGAGACTCCACAGCCTCTCTGGGCAGCCTATTCCAATGTTCAACGACCCTCCCAAGTCCAGAAGCTTTCCAGGATTCAAATGTTTTAATTTCTCTACTGTTGATTCCCTGGTACAGAAGATGCATGTGTGAGTAGACCAAAAAGTTCTCTTTACAAGGCTTGGCAACCTGTTAGTTCTTTAATGAGTGAAGTATCCATAAATAATTGAGCTGTCTCAGCTGAAGCATGGCAACCCTTGACCTCACTACTATCCATCTTACTTAATAAAGGATGTTCTGGTGGTACATTCAGGATCAAGAAGAGTTTTGTTAATGCTGGGGGATGATAGTGATATTGTAGCCAATTAATGTACTTGTTCCTACTGATGATAAATGGGTCTGTCATCAGTTCATCTGGCATTGCACTTCTAGCCTTATGTAATCATTTGTGGATATGCCCAAGGGTTTCTTTCCATAGTTATCATTTCAGCTTTTATAGGTCGTCAGAATTTTTCAAGAAACATGGATCTGGTAAATAGAAGTATGCAACAGAAAACTGGAGATGAAAGAAATAAAACCCACCAAATATTCCAGTGATGATAAAATGGACCAAAATCTGTCTGAGGAAGAATCTTTTTGATTCTATTTCAACAAAAATTTCAGGGAGAGGAGAAAAGGAAAATATATCTAAGGAAGATTGGTGGATCCAGGCTGGTTTAGCCTTCATGGGTTAATAACTCATTTGAAACTGACATTTTCACCGGTTCTGAAATTACAGGAAGTGGTCTGAGGCCAAGAGGGAACAATGACTCAAGGAGACACAAATTCTAGGGAGGAAAGGAGGTCCTGCAGTTCTACTTTGGAGGAAAAGCAAGCCACAGAAAGGAATTCCCCACAGTTTCAAGGTTAGCAGAGAAGCTGGTGGCTGGAGGGAGAAATCTGAAGGGGGATGCAGAAAATATGAAACAATATGTGTTGTGTTTGTGCAACATCATGCCACATAGCCAAGGAGTTTTGTCCTTTAGCCAGCAATCTGAGCTGAAAACGCCTTTTTCAAGGTCCTTTCAAGACACGTAGCAGCTCTCTCATTCACGGTAATTCATGTTAACTAACGGTTTCCTGTTATTCAATGTGGAACTGAATTGTTGGGATTGGATTTTGAACTATCTTAATGGTTACTGTCCTCAGTTAGATAACAAACAGGCAGAAGAGGAAGGTAGGGAGAGGCTCTGCTCACCTTGACATTCCACTAGATGAGTAAACAGTGATGGTCATGCCCAACTTACATTTCTCGTGTTGCTACTTCTGATGGTTTTCCATAAATCTGAGAATTACGTTCCACCTATTTGCAAAGACCAAAGCACACCATTAAAAACCAATCACACTGAATCAGCAGAGACACAAAAGTTAACTTTATCCTAAATTTAATCAGAAAATCTCTCTGGAGTCAATGGAGATAGGCACCTCTGGAGGGCAATTCAGAGCAGGAATCTGACTGCAAGGGCAGCATTAACCTTTATTACTATTCTTCCTTCGCCAAGAGTCAATGGGATCAATTCGTAGCTGAGCAAAGAAGTCTTATGCTGGCTAAGAAGCTGTTCCAGCATCAATAAAGCTACCACAGCGTGCTCTCTGTATCACAGAACTGCCATATGTCACCACTTATGGGGATTGGGCATGGGGACTGTAGAGGGAATTGCTTTCCTGGGCAGGTTAATGTAACAAAAACCGAGCAACTCTGCAGCCCTTAATCTCCCTAAAGCTCATAGTCTCAGCCTTTCTGTGCTGTGCTTCATTATGGGGCCTTTAAACACCTAAGTTAAAGACAGAGAAAGCAATTTAAAAAGAAAACATAACTTTGGCTCCTTTAGTTGTATTTTTGAAGAAGCAAGGTTCCTATTGGGTTAAACTTATTAGATTTTTCTAATTTTGTTTATATAGTATTACAAATTCCAAGTCCTACACAGTGGACATCCAAAATTAGTACCCAACTCTAGAATATTTAATAACTCAAGATGAATTAAGGTATTTAGAATTGTGAGTTTTAAGCATTACAACATTTTTATTCTTTTTATTTTTCTTCCCAATATGGAATTCCTATTTTCAATTTAGTGAAAAGATCAGACAGTTCTGCTCTTATTTTTTTATAATAATCTTAATTGTTCACAGTACTCCCGAAGATAAAGCTTCAAGAAGGAAAAATAAATGAATGCTTGGAGTATATAAAAATACTTTTGTTGAATGCCTTGTGTTTAGGCATATGTTTTGTTTTAATTTTTTTTATCATCATGAGATATCCAATACCAATTTTCTTTATTTTAATTATGTCTGGAATATACTGCTCATTGTAAGTAAAACACATAGTTATTTAGCATGCATATTTTAGCTCAGGGATTTGGAGTAATCTGATGGGCTAAGACACATATTCTATATTTCCATTCATTTACTCATAGAAGTTTGTCAGAACTTGCAAGATACCTTTGAATAATCTCAACTTTTCTTTATATTGCAATTTTTTTCCTTATTGAATCAATATTATAAATACATTAATGGAGCTGTTGGTGGAGAGAAGATAGACTGCTTCATTTCCTTTGCCGCTGTAGATCATCGTAGTGCCATTTACATCAGCGAAGCTACTATTTACCTCAGCTGAACATCTCCTCCTTCAGTTCTAATATTAACTCAGTTAAAAATAGGAGAATTATATTTAAACCTCTGCTTCCTGAAGTGACAGTAGGTGGGCCAACTCGTAACATGATCAACACTTAACAGCATTATCTCTACTGGAATCCATTTATGTCAGCTCCTAACAATCACAACAGAACAGCTTTTAGGAATTGCCATTGCTTTAATTTTTACAAAAAGGCAAGAATATTAATTAAAAAAAAAGTGAGCCCTGATACAACATGCATGCATGTGCATAAACAGTATACAGCACTAAAATGTTGCCAACCCATTCCTTGAAGCAATACTTGTGGAAAGTGAGGATTAGTCGGCATTATTTATGGGGAGTAGCAATAGTGAGGTGAGGGATCTCAGAGTTTTGTTGTCAATGCATAGCTTGTGATTTAGTGCATGAATTAGTTTTATAATAAACATAGAGATATTTGAGATGCCCAGAGGCATTTGAGATGCCCAAACTTATTTAAGAGACTGGCAGAGAAGGTGCAGGATCTGCAAGAAACTCGTGTCTTTCTGGATCGCAGCTGAAGGACAATCTGTATAACGAGGATATCGCTAGTGGCACTGGACAGTTTTCACTGGACTGCTGAGCTGGGCTGTGTCTTACATCTGCAGTTGCAGTTTTTCAAGTTATTTTTTGATAACACTGAGAGGCATGCTAACTGTGACTTATCAAAAGCTACTGGCCTCTAGCAAGTTTGTATACTGGCTCATTATCACTGCTGTACCACATAATGCAGCTGTGAGTGTTGTCACTAAACTGAGTGACATTGCCAAATATGCTTCACCGTAAATTTATGTATAGATTTAAGTGCCTATAATATTGAGAGTTGTATTCAATTTCCCATTAAATATTGAACTGCTAAAAAAATGCTCATGTCATTAGCAAATTAAATTCAAAGTTCTGAACAATATGAATCTTGGGATTGAGATAGCCAGTTTTTTTCAAATGCTTAAGCAATTGGACATAGCCAGGTGTCAGAAATAAAAGTCTCTCTACTTTAATTTCTTAAAATAAAAAAGGCCGATGTAAGTCTGTAAAAACTACAATATTTTAGTACTATCTTAAAACAAATAAATAATCTTTGTTAGTAGCATTAAGCATGAAATCTAGAAAAGAAGAAATAAAATTGGGTTTAGAAGGTTGGTACCATGAAATATGTGTTTCCTCTTTCTTCACATTTAAATAGGTATGCATACTAACTTAGGTCCAATTTCAGTTCACTCAGCTTGAAGCACCTCACATTTGATGTACAGTTACTCCTTACCCAGCCACATCTAAGCTGTGAAACCATGGGTGGTGACATGCTCTGTGTATCTTGGGTATGAGCAAGCCTGGAACATGCTATAATTTTGTTCTGGTTGCCCAGGTTCTTGGGGAAATCAAAGCATGGGAAGATGACTTGGCCATGGCTGACCTGTAGATATCCATTTCTCCGTATCAGTATAGACATAAAGACAGATACCAGTTGCTGTCTGATGAGGTGGTAACCTAGGGAGAACATGCTTATGATGTAGGTGCTTTTTTTAAGTGATTACAGATAGGGGAAATCTGGGTCTTTGATCGTATGAAGGATCCTATATAGACAGTCTTTGACAGCTGTCATGCAAACAACATTTACAAATCCATGCCAGTCTTTTCTGACACCCAACACCTGGCTCCTTTTCTGTAGTGAGAATGGCTGGACCATTGCAGTGGCACGCTGATTTTTATGGACGGTGAACACAAAAAGGGGACTGAGAAGAGACCACCCGAGTTATTCTGACACATGACTTTCTATTCTTAGACAAATGAGGATCTGAAATATGTAAGTACATTATAATTGTTTTATAGATCTATTTGTAAAAATGAGAGAAAGAAATAAATTTCTTCATCTGTCACGGGTATGGGATTTATACCTATATCATTTTCTCTTGATGTGTTTATACTTAAGTGGAGTTCATAAATCAAGCTATTTCTTGTGATATTTTAAAGCGTCATTATTTGTCTTTTGATTCCTTCCCTCTTCTTAAAAGAAATGAAAAGAGCAAAACCCATGAAATTGTATTTACAGCGTCATTTAAAATTTATTGTCTAATAAATAGTGACCACCTGGAAAATAAGGGTTTTTTTCTGTGTGTTTAACAAGAGATTTAACCAAAATGATTGAATCAAGACAAAAAATGACCTCATCTTCCTGAAGCTTGAATAAATGACATTGTCAGTGGTAGTGTGCTGTTCTGGAAGTTCATTTAAAGTATAAAAAATAACCTAAATATAATTTCATGACAGCTCATATACTACTTAGCATAATTTATTCTTGAGCTTCTGCACTCTGTGTTTCACCAGCATTTCCAACTCACCAAATACCCACCGACACTTAACCTTTTTACTCTTCCACACTCCCAGTAGAACCAAAGATAACACGTTTTTCCCAACAAATTCAAATTGTATGTTGACTTCAAATTGACAACTTTCTTTCAACTTCCATCAACGCTTTTGCTGAGTGACGCTAACGACCATTGATATTAGAATTTCGTGTGTATCTATCTACTACTTCTGAGTCATCTAATGATGCTGCAAAAGATGCCTTTTAGATTATCCCAAAAACATTTTTTGTGCTTAACAACTCATAAATAGAATTTGTCATTCACAGAATAATGTACTTCCGCTTTCCTAAAGTATTTCAAAAAGGACAAAAAAAATCAACAAAATATGGAAAGTTCTTAAACTGCTACATATGTCAAGGTTTTCACTATCCATAAAGGTTTAGAAACACAATTAAATTTATTTCTAAAACTTCAAGTCAGGGACTCCATGCTTCAAAATACAGAAACAAATCAACAAAAGCTGTAATGGCCTGACTAATAAGGACAAGGCTGAGTCCCATGATATTTATGGGTTTTAAATCCAACAGAGTAGAATGTACTTATTCAGATAGAATTCAAAGTAAAGTTTTATATTTCAAGGACATACTGATTCTCCTTTGGGTTTAAAGAATAAACGTATGCTTGCATTCTTCCCTTGGTCCAGGCTATAATTATGTATTTCAGATTATGGTGTTTATATAGTAATGAGACTAGCCTGAATTCTTGCAGCTTAGGGCAAGCTCTTGAAAATACACACTTTAACAGTGACAGGCAGATTATTCTGGGTATGTCTGCATTAAAATAAATGTGTTTTACGGAACGTCTAGATTTCCGACTGCAGCTGACTGATTTGGTAGACATTGGTATAGCAATAATGTCATTACATCAGACCCTGTTTACTTTTATTTTGGGGATTCTCAGAGATATTTAAATAAAAGAAACCATATCCTAGGCATCTCTACTGTGTTAGAGGAAGAAAATGAAATTGTTTAGGACAAATTAAAAGTGTGACAAGGCAATATTGGAGCACTGATTTTCTTTCAGAAAAGAAAAGGAATTAAAAGCCTCCGGTAAAGTGGAATGGTTGGACATTTTCTTAGAGAAGCAGATAGGCAAAGGATGTTGATGATATGAAATATCTACATATCTCCAGAGAGGAGATTTTGTATCATAATTTGTTCAGCAGCTATTAAAATATCTCATTTGTGGAAGGAAAAACACCCTCATATGTATCAGGACTTTCTTAAAAAGAGGAGCAAAACCTCAGTTGTTGCAAATAGTACTTCTTAAGAGACCTATCAACCTAACCTAGACTATTTGACAGCTATGGAAACAAGCCAAGATGATATTAAAAACTCTACTGGAAGTAATCATTCCCTGCCAAATGTATTGCACATACCCTGCTATGTGCATGGATATTTATGGATGTGCCTATACAACATATCCAGTCAAAAAACATATGTATTTATGGGAAGGTGTCTAATACCTTGTTGACCATGGCTAAAACATATAGGGTTAATACATTGTCCTAGCAAATGAAAGTGAAGGACATAAATGAAAGATTATTCCCATAGTGATTAAGTAGTTCAAAGACATTAATTAGTACTATATATCTGATGGAAAAGGGTGAATGGGGGATCCAGTCATCTTAGTTCCCCATGGTTGCTATTTGATAGTAAATAACATTCACAGCTACCTGTTTGGGGAACCCTTACAACTGGGGGGAATTTGAGTTATTCAAATCCTGCATTTCCCCACATGTCAGCAGGATGGGGATTTACACTTGAAACAGGAATCGAATTATAGCCTTGCAGAAATGCACAAGAGTAGTAGATGGATCTTATCAGTACGTCTGGCCACTTTTGAGTTCTCACAGAAATGTTGCTACATAAGGGTCTCCTCTGAGGTACTCAGATATCAGTGTGATTAGCATGTTAGACAGACCTCTGTACTGGAGAGGCAAGGTCAGTGCCTCTGGGACAATAAGAGACATAAAGATTCAATAATCATATCTTATTATTCTATCAAATGATGTCTACAGAACACTTTAAAATCATTATGTGAAGGACAAAGGATGCTATATATATATAGGGGTAAAGGCTGACATTTCTACAGTACATTTAATTAAGAGAATTCCATGCAAGCCTGGCCTTTAGAAGAAAAATAATCTTTGGTTGCACACTGGACACATTGAGCTTCCATAATAAATACACAGGGAACCCCTGTAAGACATTTACTGAATCGAGGCTATTGTTTTGCTGGTGCCATGTCCTTAAAGACCTCAAGGTTGAAAGGCTTTCTGTAAAAGTGAAATCTGTTTTGCTTACTACAAGTAGGAGGTTGATGGAGTTGAGAAAAAGCAGCAGTAATTGATCATTTTGACGAATGGTGCTTCTCAAGCTGTTGGAGCTCTTGACACAGTTGAATTTCAGTGAGGAGACAGAAAATGTCCAGATATGAATGTTTCCCCAGCCCCCAGAATGTTCATGGGAAGTGTTGAGGTCCTTTTATTAAGGAGTGTTTAAATGATCCCGAGTTACCATGTTTTTTATTGGTTCCTACCAAGAAATTGACATTTTCTTCTGCTGCTAGCAGTGCTTCAAGTGCCCAGACCACAAAATTAACACACCACAAAACAAAGCCACTTATTGCTCCATGTCAGGGTTTACCTCTATTATTATGGAAAGGGGACACAGGAGGTGATCAGAAATGATCATCTGGCCATGCCCTTAGTTCATACATTGTATCCCACATGGTTTGTTCTCTCTATAATCACATTTCCGTTTCGGATCCTACTGTGCAGAAGAAAACTAAGGCGGTAGTTCTTGCAACAGCAAGTTTCCTATATTGTATTTTCTCCTCTTGTTTACTGAAGCTGGATCTGGGTAGACAGACTGGTCTTCTTTTGGCTACTGCTCTGAAAATAATTGCACACTGTGTTGTTCTCTGTGTATCTAGATCTGTGCCATTTTGGATGGCTCCAACTACTATGGCTGAGATATGGTCCTTGAAAAGTAGTATGCTACCTCTTGAAATCCATGCTTTTTGCATGAGTCCCAAGTCACCATATTTTAGTAAAACATTCACAAACTTAGGGTGAAGGGTGTTTGTGGCAAAGGATTATCTGAGCCACAATCTTCTGCTGTGTCAGCTTCCATTGCATTTTGATGGCCTTCAGCTGATAGGAGTCATTTGAAGTTTCACGCCGTTAGAAATAGTTAAGGACCAGGTCTTTCCACCTGCCTCTTATCTTCCTGTTGCTGATAGGACAAGAAGGAAAGAGACCTCCTGCCACAAGAAGGTGAACTCTGGCCTTGGTATGTGTTCTGCAGGACAGAAACAGTTAATTGGTCTGAGTGCATTCTTTCAGTAGAGATGCCTTTTGAAAACAGAATTTAATGAAATCCAGTGTAGTTTTCATAAAATATTTCAATGAAGTCTTGTTTGATAGCACTTGTCAATCAATCCCTTGCTATTGTTACTTTTTTCCCCTCCTTTCTCTATTTTTTTTTTTTAAATTATTATCTGTCTGGAAAGATTCAAAAAATCCCAGTCTAATATCTCAACTAGGATATTGTTGAAGTGTTCTCTTTCAATCTTTGAATTTCTGAATTTCTCTGCAGATAAAGATAAATAAATTGTAAAGTCTATATTACTAGGTGCAAGGGGCAAAGTACAAGAAAAGCTTAAAAAAATTTTTAAAATCCTTGAGTATTTTGAGAGGATGCTTTTTGAAATTATCTTTATCCTATTGCTAATAAGTTGTAAAAATAAATGCAAGATTCTGGAAAATCTAAAACCATCAGACAATTAATTTGCTTTTTCTCTGCAATAACTCAAACTCAAAATAAGTAGATATTTAACCTTTGGACATTTGGTGTTCCCTTTCTGTTAAATAGTTATGGTATTAGTAGTAGTTTCCAAGGATTTAGTAGCAATGTTTTTGTTATATGCTTATTGCTTTTCAAAAAATCAGGATTAGAACATGTTTAAAAGTCTGCAGCAATATTTCCTACCAACATTGCCATTCATTTCCATTACTCTGTACTGTTAAATACTAAGCTGTTTTGCCTTTGCTGGTGTTTCTGTAAACAGGTGTACTACATTTATAGTTTAACTGTCTGGAACTTCTCATAATTCATCATTCTCAGTTAACCTCACACTACTACATGCCTGGCTTTATCTGCTATTTAAACCAACTGTACACAACTTACATAGGAGTTCATAAAGATTCAAGTTATGTACATCAAGCAGGCTGCTGTAGGAGTAAGTGAAAGTATGTGTATGTCCAAAAGATTGCTGAGCATCTTCTCTAGTAGAATAATTATTATGCACAAGAAAACAATTTTCTTACCCACCCATGCAATGGTATCTTTTAGGATGGAATTTTCCATGAATTGTCATATGAGATAGAAGGTTTCATTTTATATTTAAACATTATAGCCTACCAGTTCAATAAACCATATTTATGAAATAATTTATGTGGGTTTTAAACTCAGGAGATTGAACACTGATATCGAACAGGTGTCTTTCTTCAGGATCTGCATAGTGATATATAGCACATTCTTTGCTGTGGTATTGATGGACAGGGAGTCAGACTGAGAGATGGAGTCTGCACACATAAAGATTGCATGTTTCTGCTGCAATGGAAAGTTGTGTATCATACCATGGAAGGAAGAAGAAATAAAGCTTAAGATGTCATCAGGTTTAAACATGAGCAGGAACAGATAATGGCATCATCAGTCTCTAGTTTTCTCAAGAGGGGCAAAAAGGTAGAAAACTAGCTTGAAACAGAGATAGTGACAAAATATTAAAAAAATATTTTGTTTCAGAGTGAAAACTAGAATATTGTGTTCACAGTGGCCTTAATTTTTGCTGATCTTCAGGTTTTGTTGTAAACTAGATTGACTATTTCTGTATGATTTTTGCAAGAAAACTTCTATCTGTGACCAAAGTTAGTGCATTTTGACTGAGGGTTTCTCTAAACTTCAAAGATATGGTGCTTTCATTGTACCACTGTAGGTGAAGGCACATATCTCTTCCTAACGGGAATGATTGGCTACTAGCATAAATATGCCTTCTGCAGCTGCTCCTGTTCTTTCCCTGTTGTAAGGAGAGGAGGGTAAGGTGCAGAGAGTTGTGATACTTTGAAATTAAGTTAATTGAAAAATGGATTCTCTATAGGTACAGCCATACAGGTAACAACCTGCCCTCAAAATTGACTGATGTATAGAAGCCTGAAACAATGATTTTGCATGATGCAGGAAAATAATCATGGGAACACACAGCCTTGACATCTCACCGGGGAACTTCAGCTCCACATCCATTTTATAATAATTTAAAACTATAGCTGTCTAATTGTTTTAGGAAGAAAAAAAATAAAGTAGGTCTTCCAACATTCAGGATGAATATTTGGGTTGCTGTGCAACACCGTGGTCTCCAGTGGTCTTCTAGGAGAGCCCTTGACAGCCTAAGATGATTTTAGCAAGACAGCGTATCTTTTGTCATGGAAATACAAATAGAAATAGGAATACAAATAGAAATACAAATACAAATACAAATACAAATACAAATACAAATACAAATACAAATGTTCCTTTTCTGGTTTTGTTAAGGAGAGGATTACATAAGTATGTCTAAATGACAAAGCGGCCTTAAGATTTGATTGGTTATAAACCATCACAAATCTGAATCTGAATTAGTGTTTGATTGCATCAAACCACTGCCTGGCAAGGCCTATCAGCAACTTTGTTTTTATTTCATCAAGCTTCATATGTTAGTACTGCTGACAGGCAGGGAACAAACTGAAAGACACCAGATCCCCCGCACTGCTGGCTGCCAGAAAATAAAAAAGGGAGACCTGAGAGGGCTGAATTTATGAAGTAAAAGATTAAAAGATACATTTGAGCAGGAGGAACAGCCCAGAAAAGAAGAGAGAAGACAGTGAGCAAACACAAGAGATTTTCTCCCAGACACTGTCTAATCACTGCTCTTAGGAGTCAACACCTTGCTCCTTTGGTTACCCATAACTTTTCCTTTAGGAATATGTGGAACAAATATTGCAACATTAACAATAGAAACTGATCCCTGAGGAAGTATTATTAATGCTGTTGGAGAGGTGTTTAGGCTGACCGCTGATTTGCAGAGGCACATGTGTGCAGCCTGGGTACTCCTGGTTTCTATTACTGCTTCTTTGTTCTCAAGTGAGAGCAGTTTTGTTGATCTTCTCTAATGTTCTTGTTTACGTGTGTACTAAAATGAGCCACAGTCCAACACAAGGAGAGAATATTGACACATCAGATGCTGCTCAGTCACAGAGCAGAATTAAGCAGACTTTTTACTTGATCTCATTATTCCAATCATGCCTTCATTTCACACCGACAAATCAATTCACAATGATGAACTGGCCTTGACATCATGAAAATCATGTTGATTTGGATTGTTGTCTGACTTAAAGAGCTGTTTCATGGGACAGACTAAAATCCTTTACTTATGCAACCTTGAACTCAAGATCTGTCTTAATGTCATAGATAGAACTCATTTTTAATTTCAATGGAAGAACTTGGGTATTATCACATTTGCCCTAAAGGTTCAGTAGATCATGTATGAATATAATCTCATGTTGTCCATCCAAGATTCCTAAAAAAGTTGGTTTAGTTTAGCTTTTCCTTTGTTGTTATGAAAAATCCATCCTAGAATCTGATCATTAAAGAATTTTGAATCATTACATTCACTCAGTTAGGCCTCAAGGCATGTCACTGCAAGAGTGCTCCACTTTTCCTGTGAAAACCTTGATGACAAAACAATCATCAAGAATTTTGCTTGATGGATTGTAGAGAAGGAATTTAGCTTTAAAAAGCAAGTAAAATTAAACTTACAGCTCTGGGAAGAACGCCAAACTTTAGTATTAATAATAATTCCATTGTTTTTAATTCACTTGTAATTGCATAAGTTGATTTTTCTTTATTGCTGTTAATTAACAAATATTTAATTGATTTAGCAATTCACTGATGTGTTTGGTGACAAAATATTTAAAGAATATGCAGTGTAGAGAATGGCTTTAAGGGATTTCAGGGGTTTTTTTCACATTGCAGTTACTGAATGCCAACAAGAACTTACAATCTGCAAAACCTTCTTGTTGTTAGCGAAGCTATGTCTTGAAAAATAACTAAAGCTAATTATTGTACCTACCCCAACTACAATAAGTCATAAGCAATATATTAAATTCGAGGGCTTATATGTAAGATCCCACAACTTCAAGTGACCCAGACAATTAGATCAGCAACCTAATCTAATGGTTTCATAATTTCAAAGATTTTTTGAGGTCAGAGAAACCATTAGCTTTTCCACTTTGACCTCCTATTTAATAGAGGTGATGGAATTTCATTCATTCCCAGTTGGAGCCTAGCAACTTCTTTATGGACAACTCTTATCTTCCAGAAACGTACTGAGCACATTCAGAGATAGAGATGCCCTCATGCCAGTTGAAAATGCGCTTAAGTGGTTGTGTTAAGCACCTGTACATTTTTTCTAGTGTGAATTTGTTTAGAAAAATGGAACCTTTTTAAACTTTCCATACTTGGTTTGTGCCTTTCTATACTAAAAAGAGCATACGCTGGTGTCTGTCTCCTCTTCTTGAATTTGTTTGTGCACCCAAATAAATTTTTCTCTATACTGTCTTTCCCAGTGCTTTCACTTTTCTTTGCATTCCATTTATCTGGGACAGGGGAAGTTAATTGAACAATTCCTCTGTTGATTTAAGATTGTTTATATTTTGTAGTATAACAAAGTTTGGAAAATTCTGAGGAATCTATTTTTTTAGGATTTTTCTTTTTTTTCTAACATGGGAAAATCATTTCTCTTTTCTTTACTAAGAGTTGCGATTTAATTTTGAACTCCTGGACAATATCTCTATAAAGTTAAAACAAGACCCTTCATCATAACACAGTCACAAGCAGAAGCCTGTTATTTAAAAAAATATATATTTATGGGTCACCTGCTTTGCTCCTATAACTGCTGATAACAAGCAGATGGGAAGGAGTTTACCTTCAGCCCAAGTGTTTCGCATTATTATCTAGCTACTGATCCTGTGTGAAAAGAATTATTTTCTGGTATTTCTGTGTTAGACCCACAAGAGCCATGATTTAATAGAAGTGCTTATAACACATTATACGTTACAGGCATCTTTTCAAAGATTTCAAAGCCACATCTTGACAGTTCTATTTTTTTCCAGAGATGCTTTTAGTAACCGTTTCTTGCTGACTGAAGAAATGAAGGAGGAAAGTGTAGCTTCAAAGTGTTGGCAAAATAATATGAATTATCCAAATGTACTTGTAAAGTTGTTTCCAGTTACAGTAGTAGTAACTCAAGACTGACAGCTGATTTCCCCTTTCCTAGCTGTTTCCAATTTAAACTGGAGTCTTTTGGAGTTTTTCCACCTTAGGTTGCTACTCTATAGCAAACCAGTACATTCAATGGCATTTTCTAAAAATACTTGGAAGTAAAACAAGTAACAATACAAAAAATCCACTTATTACTATAGTATATAAGTATGATACTTCCAATTGTTTTAATTACAGAGATGGAAGATGTAATTAACATAAGTGGAACTAAAGAGATTTATAAAAAGTTTTATATACAAGATATCATAGGCAGGGATGATGTTTTTTGCTTCTATGCAATATGGCAAAATGAAAGAAAGTAATAAAATATATTAATATTTAAATAGTTAATTATACATTATTGATAACATTAGAAGTGACGTTAATTAAGAACCTTACACACGTTTTCTCATTGTCTCTTTGTTGCTGTCCAGAATAATCATGTAACCTTACTATACGATTGACCTTTGAACAGATGAATAATTATTGTTAATTATTATTCTTAGTGCTGGCACTGGGCCCATTAAATTTTCCCCTTCACCCCTGCTTTTGAACTTGCAAAACTATTGGAGAACAATCTATGGACCCTTACAGGTTTTTGTCTTTTAGTCTCCTTTTTCTCCCTTGGGTATCACATTTCCCCCCGCCTTGTACATTTTCCTGCGGTTGATCTGTCCTGCTTCTTGTCTTACAACAGCAAGGGTGGATTTATAACATTGGGAAGGAAAGATTTCTAATGATGAGGACACTAAAGACCAGGCATAGATTGTCTGCAGAGGTTGTGGAGTTTCCATCATTATGATAGCAAGTTAAACAAACATCAGTCAGGCACGACCTCCCTGTAGTTAAGCCTGCCTTGGAGCAAGGGGGTGTACTGGTTGACCTCTGGACATCTTTTATGGTCTTTCTTTCTCTGAGGGGAATAAAGCAGGCTCGCTCCCATGTGTGGTTATGACCTGGCCTGTACCATGCACATGTTCATGTGCCTTGCACTGCTGTAAAATCCCAGGGCACATCCTGACCCTGCCTAAAATACAACACATATCTCGCTGTTGCCCATAGATCTTGGAATTATATATTTGTCTTTACAAAACAAGGACCAAACAATTACTTTAAGTGAGCTTTTGAGATCATTTTTCGACACGTTCTTTTCCTCTTGGTCATCTGCAGTAGAATGTATAAAGAGAAATTATTTGCTGGCATTCAGACTGGAAGGATACAAATAGAATTACACCAATCTCCTCTTCTAAAAGGATCCTTTTAATCATGAATGATATGCAGAATCCTGTGCAAAGAAGAGGTTGATATCATGTAACAAGACCTGTGTGTCAGTGCTTTTGGGCTAGTGAATATTTGTCTGTTCAAACCACCATTCTCCAACAGCAACACCTCATCCTGTTGTGTGACCTGAGAATATGTGTTCCACATCTTTACAGACTGTTTGTAGTCATGCCACAGATAAGTAATGAAAATAAAATCACCTATTGCAAGGTGACGTTTCCCTTATTTTCCTCTTTTGCTGCTTTCATCCTCTGCCCTACAAGAAAGACCAAAGGAGAGGTAAAGCTCAGCTCCTCATCCCTGGGTTCTCACAGCCGAAGCAGGTGTTGCATTATGCAGGAGGAGTGTATTCCTCAGTATTATTATCCTGGGAATTATCTTGGAGAGATTGACCTGTGAATAATAGCCAAGCCTCAGGGTTAGCCTAGCAGTAATTATCTGCTAGACCTTTTCACTAACCGTATCCTTTCAGGTCAAGAAGCAAACATGAGGACTCACATCCATGCTTCACAGCAAATTATCATTCAATTACAGTGACTTTTGAACCTCACCAAATGTAAATTTAATTGTCCTTTCCTTATGATATTTATTTGTACAAAAAAATCCAGTTAATTTTAAATGCAAGATACGTAAGCAGTCCAGAGTTTATATAGAGTCCAGTACTGTAATAAAATACTCTAGAAATTTTCCATTCAAGCAGTTGGAGAGGGATCTGTGGTTCCCAGATGTCTGTTGTGTTTTCATGGCAGCTTGGGTTATTCAGTGTTAGCCATTCTTCAGCAAGCCAATTAGTGAGAAAGGAACCATCCCAGTCCAAGCATCTTCTTGCACAGCGAGGATATATAAGGAGCACAAGACAGTCATGTTGCAGCAGCTCATGAGCTGTATTGGCTTGGTTCTATCCTATGATGCACTATTAGGCTAAAGAACATCCCAGCTGGAAGGAGCCTGCAGTAGTAGTTTCTTTCCATCAACAGTAAAAGCAGTTTAGGGTGGCTAGCTCACATGAAGAAGTTCTCAGTGTTCAAAGTTTAATGAAAGACTAATCCTACCATATTTGTGAGGTAATTCATAGTGTCTCCTTGTATTTCCCTGGCCTGCCCTCAATTTTTGCCAAAACTTGCTCAGTGAGTAAACTGAGTAAACTTTGGCTGGTTTCCGTAGCTCAGTAAGCTTGAAATGTGTATACACAGTACAAGGAAAAAGAGTCAGTTGTCAGGGCAAGAACAAGAGCCTCGTGGTAGCTCTTTTGCTGTGAGAGAAATCATTTTAGCATTATGATATGCAGGGAATAGAGAACTGTACTTGGCTAACAACTTTCAAGTAACACAATTTTCTTTATTCCTTTGAGGTCATCAGTGGGAAAACATATTGAAAAGAATCCTTAAATGGACATAAGCTCCTTCAAATCATAACTTCCAAGTATCATTCTTAATCTGACGTATTGGGAATGCCTTAGACCATGCGGAGGGAATTCATTTGAAAATGCATTTGACTTGTTGTTAGTTATTGATATTCCGTGTTTCATTTTGATTTTTCATGCAGCTGCCTGCATGGGGAAAAATCAATAAAATCTGTTTCAGTTTTGTTTATAGTCTTTTTCTCCCACTGGCTGCCCAAGTACTTGTCATTAGAATTCAGGTTCTGTTCTGGGACATGAGTGTCCAAAACCAGAAGGTTTTAATTTTTTTTTTCATCTTGGATTTTACAGAAGTTGTGTTTTAAGACAGTATGACAGAGGTTTCTTAGTGAAATGGAAGTTTAGTTAAGGAAAGATGACAACAAAGTGTGCAGAAAAGCAGCCTGGATTAGGTGCATTTGATCAAATGTAAATATTTACAGAAGAGACAGTCACCACAGGCAGTTTTTTCAGTTAGTGGAGAGAAATAAGAACATCCGGGGTGCAAACTTTTCATTTTCAAGGACACACCTAAAAGAAAAACTCATAATACGTGCCCTAAAAATGTCTGTATCACTCAGGATTAGAAAAGAAGCTCAGGGTGACAAGTTTGGATGGACAGTAGAGATTATTTAAGTTACAGGAGTTTCCTTCCTATCTGCATGGGATTTCTCACACATGCTGGCATTGCTTCACTCTACAGGAAGGACATGGTTCCTTGGGTAAGAATTCAGGGCTGCAGATTAGTCTTCTAATTATTCGGCTACGAGTGGTAATCTCATTCTTTCAGGTAGCTTGACTGCCTTGTTTTTTTGCCTGCAAAGGAGAAAAACTTCAAGAAGGAGGAAAAAGAGCACCCCTTTCTACAAAGCCTTTAAACTGTTTCTGAGATCACTCAACAGAGAATAGGTTAGGGCCTGTATTAGCAGAAACCCTTTTTCACCTCTGCTTGCAAATGGAAGACTTGACTCTAGATCTTCTGCTTCTTTTGTGAAAGTTCAGGTCAATATGTTACTGCAAAAAAAAAAGGGGTAGGGAGCAAGATGATGAACTGTTGTTCCTATCTTGAAGAACAAAGAGTTACTGAGAGGTTATAGATATCAGGTTGAGGAGGGCTGGCCAACCTATGAACCACAAGTTGAGATGAACTAAATAATTCCACTTCTGAAGTCATTAATGTTGACAGAGCCTAAATTACATACTCTCTTTTGTGACATCCTGTGTTCATTTTCCAGAGACAATTGTAACTGTAAATTGTGAGAACTCAAAAGGTAACAAACAAAAAATACAAACACTTTTTTAGTGGACTTTGAAACATGATACAGAGGTCCTTGCTGCAGTGGAAAATCCGTATGAGGTTGCAGAAGAATATGGGTAGAAAATGACTGTTGCAGAGGAAGTGGAAGGAGGCAACTCTCTTACCGTAAGTTCATTCTTTCTCTGCCAAAAGACAGAATTAATTTGTACTGAGTCCACATGAGCCTTAATTCCTTGCTGCTGCAGATGTTATGTCCTGGTCTTATGATTAAATGGCCATATAAGTAGAATTAGATATAATATTATGGAGTACTTTGTTTGCTGTATAATGTGGTGTGACATCCATATATTTTAGCAGCTCTCTGCCCTAGAGAAAGAAAAATGAAAATTAGAAAAACATTGACATGAAAGATTTCAGTGGCTTGGTAGAAGCTGTTGGTTTAAACTTGTTGGCACAAAGAAGTAAAAATATAAAACAAAGAAGGCAAAGTCCAGCCTCCACAAAGGAAAACATGGTATTTCAGTCCAAGTAAAACGTTTCAGTTGATTCTACTTTTTTTTTTTCCTTTTTTCTTTATTTTTTTACTTCAGTTTTTGCAGCTTCTTTGATAGTGAGAAGAAAAACAGTAAGAAAGTTTAACCAGGTCAACCCAAGATATCATTGATCCTTCTTGATTTTCACAGTTCAGCTTGTGAACCATAAAGTGAAATGAAGTTAAGGTCGTGCCAAACTCCTTTCATAGCATTAGCCATTGACCATAACATGCACAACTGACATCAGATAAAACACTAATGATAGTATTTGGTATTTGTTTTAATTTTGGAGTGAAATACATTACTACTTTATTTTAAACTTGAGCCAAAGTGTGTCCTCAGGCACAAACTTAAGCTGGTCAGAGTGACTGCTTGAATAGAGTCCTCTGTATGGATATGAGCTCTGAAAATATGTAAGGAAAACTGGGAAAAGAAAAGACAATGAAGACAGCAATTATAAAAAGCCAGCAGAGCAGAAGTCAGTAAGGTGTCCACTGTGGAATAAAGCTTGATTATTAAATTCAACTAAGTGGCATATGACTATATCTTATTACACATGATATAGAGAATGATTGCTGCAGAAGAATTAAAGCAGTAATAATAGTGAGTTGGACAAGAAATTTTGTATTCTACTGTAGCATAAATATATTTTTATAATAATAATAATAAAACTGTAACCATCAGACACATAGTCTGGATAGCTTTTTGTGAAGTGAGATAATTTAATCAAATTCTCATTGAAACGATATGCAACTGAGCTATTAAATTAACATTTACTCTTATGATTTAAAATAGAATTAAAAAAAATTTACTTCCAAGAACTATTTATGATACTTGGCCTTTAGGTCACTTGATTTTTTTTTGAGTTTTTGTGTCTTAATTAGTAAACAAAATCAATTCTATTTCAATAAGGAAAAAAGTGAATGAAAGGCTAAACTCTACAAAATAATAAGTGAAAGTTATGAAGGGAAGAAGAAGACCTGATAGCTCAGAGGTTAAAAATACCTCATTGTAATCTTCACTGGTTAAAAAAAATTAATTTTTGTAATTCTTTAACTATGTTATCAAACAAGGCTTATAGTAATCTTCCCAGAAGGCAGGTGATCTATAGATATTTAATTTATTCATGAAAGTTGCACAGGGCAGTGGCAGAATTCAGAGCCTGGAGTGGGGAGTTTCCAAGTAAGAGTTGCTGAGCCAAGGGTCCCCGTTAACTTGCAAATCCAGCGTGCAGAAATACGTACAAAGCAGCATCTGTGCAAGGCAATTGCCCTGTGTATATCAACACATGTCAAAACTAGGCCTTTCATTAGTTCCCACCTCAGGCTGTATTGGATATGCATGTCCAAATGTTCAACAAGCTACACGAGGAAATAGGTGAACAACACTGACGCTGCTGTTGCCAAGCCTGGCAGAATCTTTATTCTACAGGATATTTTTAATGACTGGACGCAAACTCTTTTTGCCTTCACAGCAGAGTGAGGGCCACTCTTCCACCCCACCATGCTGTTACAGACAATGTAGGTAAAGGTTGCTTAGTCAGCTAATGGCATTTTTTCTGTTCCTCTGCTCACAAGCTTTTTGTCTTTTGGTGTTTGCTGTGAATGGCATGAAAGTCAGGAGATGGAGGGACTGCTTTTCTAGATCGTAATACAGGTCTTTCTAATCCTGTGACCTTTTTGACGCTCACCAGTCCTTGGTTTTTCAAGGATTCTGAGAACTTAAAAATTTGGTCTTACCTTTATTCCTAAATTACTATATAATCACTTTATTTGCAAGCCAAAACCCTCAGTAGCTCTTCCAAATTCTCAACAAGTAAATTATTAGAGAACCTGTGAGGTTTTCCAGCCAGCCAGAAGTTTATCGAGATAACTATGCAGAGTTCTGTAACTCCAACACAAGTAAACGGTCCTTCTCCCATTGATACCAAGAATGGTGAAGCTGATTCAAACCAGCTGGACCTGGTCTTACAGTTTATTTAACAGTAAAGTAGCTAAAAATATTGATTTGCACTGTCTGTGCTTCTGCTCTGTGCCTCTGAACCATGGCCTCCTCTTGTGTAAACACACATTCTTTGGTTGGTGAGAGACGTAACGATGGTTAGGTTCCACAAGCTGAAATTAGGTTTGTTTAAAAAGCCTCTCTAAGGACACTTCACCCACTGATGGTCCTTATAAATCTGAAGCTAATAAAAACATTGTGGCCTGCCCAGCAATATGGTGGTGCTGATTGAAAAAGCACAAGATCAAACAACACAAAGAATATTTTAAGATATTACCGTTTATACACCAAGAGATTTTAAAGATGAGATTGCAATATAGGACTTCTTCCATGCCATGGACCTGCTCAGTATGTGGGACCAACACTTAATGTGCCCATGTTGTGTCTCCTGTAGTGGCATTGGTAAGCCAAAGATAAAAGGATGTTGGTTTTATTTTGACAGACCTGTTCCTCTTCACCTAAAAAAATGCAGGAGCTGAATGCCCTGGAGGAGTGGCTAGTGTTTTGGTTCCTCAGATCCAGGATGTCAGTACTGCACAGAGACCCAGACCATGATAGGATAATGGAATGCCTTATGGGGAAGAGCACTAATATCGTGGGATGCAGATATTTAAGAATATTTAGGAAATATATATTTGCTGCAAAGATTAATCTAGGTCTTAGTGAGCAAGCATGCAATGGCCTGCTGGCGGAGACCCTTAACCACAAGAGGGTGATTTCTGTGCTCAGACAAGCTTTTTCCAGCTTGAAAATCTTCAGTTCCCTTTCCTTTTCCTTCTATAAAGAATGACATTTGCTTTTATTGGACAAGGTCAGAAGGGCATTACGGGGTTGGTGAGGAGTAGACGGGCCTGATTCTCTCTTGCCCTTCAGCCTGGTATCTCTGTAGAAGGTGTATAAATCATTCCAGTCCACCTCATTTGCATTTCAGGCCAGACTGTGCACACATTTCATTGCTTTCAGAAATAATCAGCCCCTCCAGATTTTAATAATGAAGGACTGTATAACAGCCTCTTGCTGGAGCTGGTTAACAAAGGCTGCGTGTCCTTTCTACCTGTGTGCCTGGATCATTAGCAGGTTGTCAGTCACTGCACAGCTTCTTGATAGAAGGTACCATGTGATTTGTTTGGGCACACAGAACTAATACATTGGGTACAAGTCACTGCACAAACCCAGACACTTAAAAGAGATTTGTCTTAAGACAGATCAGAGGTGCCTATTTCCACTGGTTGGAACAGAAAGCCAAAGGAAACTAGCTTATACTCAGATGTCTAAGGTAGGATGCAGGCAGCCTATTAAAAAACACAGTTTGAATATATGATGTGTTCATAGCTTTTTTTAAAGACACAGGTTCCAGGTTTAATGCCTGAAACCATCACACCCTTCTAAAAAGATCAAAGGGATTAAAAGGTAAGTAAAAGTAATATGGAAAATTCCTGGAATTGAAGCAAGTTTAAGGGAAACGGCCACTGAGCCAGATTCTTGGGTTTTACGAAAATAGTGAAATTCTGAAACTCTGAATGTAAATATAGGTGTTTTCATGTGGGATTTTTAAGTCAACTAGTGAAAAGCAGAGCTAATATCCTTATAGCCTCCTACAGAGACACTTAAATCCTTGTCAGTTTTTAAAGTTTTATTTTGTTCCCCCACGAACAAGGCAATTAATTATTTAGAATAACAATCAATCAGGGGTTAGATGCGCTAATCAAACACATTCCAGCTGCTAAGTATTGCTCACTTAAGACATCGATCAGCTGTAGGATGCTTTGTAGACCATTTAGGTGAGTATTTCTGACAATGTGCTTTAAAACCCCTTGAGGTCAAATCTTTGACACCGTCTGCTGGACCATGTGGAAGGTTGAATGCCAGACTGTCTGACAGACTCTAATTATTTTCTGTCCTGATGCCCTTTCTGCAGTCATTAGGGGATCAAATTTCTGAGAAAGCCAGAAAAGTGCCTTGTACTGCAAGCAGATAATGGCCTGAAAATGAGTCTCTTTTGTTATGTTGATGATTTGCCACTGAAAGTTGTTGGAAGCCCAGGATCGATTATTTAGGGCTAGTTCCACAGGTATCATCTACTGATCTTGTGAAGCTCTAGCTTTCTTGCCATTTCACCCATGCTGAAAGATGTATGGCTGGTATTGAAATACATTTGGTCTGCTGTTGGTACCTTCAGTCGCTCCGGTAAGGATAGATGTCAACGGGGAGCCCCACAGAAGTGCTGATCCAGGACTCTCCAGCTAGATGCTGAATGAGCATGAGGAAGTCTAGATTTTCTGCCTTTCACGACAATGCCCTGACTGTTCACAGAAATAGCTAAGAGAAATTAAGACGACATTTCCCAATAAATAATTGAAGAATGAGACACTCTGTTTGCAGTCCTAACATGACTGCAAATTTAGGCTATTGCCTAGCAAGTTACTATATGAATTCCCCTTATGTTGACCCCTGTGGTAATTGGAATTTCAATTATTCATTTTCAATTACAAGCATGGCATGATGATCACAAATGTCATTAAGTATTAAATTACATCTAATGATAGATGGGTAGAAGGACAGATAGATGCCTCTCCAGATCTTTTCTTTATTTAATGCTAGTAAACCAATCCCATGATTTTTATGGAAGAACTTTTTAAGATACTGAAAAGATAGTAAAATGGCATTTATTTGCAGCAACATCTTTAATGCACATTTTCTGAGTGTGGTATAAGTTTTCACTGTCTGTGTCATTAAGAGGGCTGGTACCCAGTGTGTGTGTGTACACAAAGGTGGGCACTTTGGTCTGCAGTGAGTGGCAAGGCAAAGTGAGACCATTTGCTTCCTGCCTTATTAGGGATGATACCTTGGTGCTAGTATTTGGAATCTTTGTTTAACAGTCTGCTCAGTGTCTTTCCATCATGCATTTTATGTGTAAAGCGAGTTCAATCACACACTGTATTTTAGCATCCTGAAATTCTGGGTGGTGAAGTTGTCACAGGGAGGTGATGCTATGAATATATTTGACTTGTGCTAGATGACCTATGTTCACTTATGTTAATCCTTACAGGAATTTTTTATCCCTGTGAGCAAGAAAGAGGTTGAGGACAGAATCAGCTCTAGAGCAGTGAGTGGCGGTGGAAGACATAAAACCACAGGAGTGCTCTTGCTTTGAGGCACGTGCAAAGGGATGGTTACTCTTTGCCTTAGATACATTTTTCTATTCTGTCTGTGGTATTCTGTCCACCCCAGCAGGAAAAATCTGCAAAAAGACTCCAGGCGGATGAGAGAGTCCAGAATTGCTTATAAGAGGGCCAGGATGCTGGTTGCAGCAAGGCTGAGTTTATGCTAGCTGTCTGGGAAATGTGGATGTGAAGTGCTGGCTTTTGGGGTCACTGAGACCAGTGAGCTTTGAGAGTACTGGAGAAAGGCTTGAAGCTGAATTCCAAGCTAGTTTAGGTTCTGCAGATTGTAATGGGTGTTGACAGTGCTAAGATGTAGTGTTGGAGTATGATCACTTCCATTAAAAGTACAGAAATTCCTTTTCTACCTTCTTGGCATTTTTTTAAAGTGGAGCAGGAATGCTACTTTAGGAAAATCCTGTTTCTATGTTATTGCAATGAACTGTTGAACAATCAGGTACCCAGCCTAAATTAGGAGCCTTGAACTATTGATTTTAACGGGCATATGGATGTCAAATTTATGATCTTACATTTCTTGTGCCTTATTTTCCCCATTTCTGAAAACCGCAATGATGATACAATTTATTTGAAGTGCTGTTGTGACACTTAATTAAGGCATTTTCAATATGATACTGTATGGACAAAAGTAATGTCTACAAACTGCCTGGTGTGACTGACACCATTATCTTTTATGCAAAACAACAATGAGTCTCACAATGCTAAAATAACTTGTCCACGGCTGCGTATCTGCAGAGCCATCAACTAAACAAAGACAGAACCTAGAGCTTTTTCTCAAGTACCCCTTTTATACCGACCCTTAGTTTCTCATTTTCCAATGAGAAAAAGACTAGGCTTATCAAATCTAGATATCCAGAATTTACATTTACCACTTCTGTTTACCCAAGACCACAGTGCAGCGCTATCTTTTTTTTACAAACACCACTCTTTCTTGTCCAAGTATTTATTTCTAATCTTTTTTTCCATTTGCACTGCCATCTTAATATTTCCCTGTTCCTCCCCTTCCTCTTTTGTACATAGATGACTATACATGTTGTGGCTTGAAAGCATTCTTTTACCATTTATAACCTGTAACCCCACTCTGTTATTAGTTCCTTAGCCTGTCTTCCTCAGACTTTATTTATATATTTATCCATTGACTCCTTTTTCATCCCTACCCTCCCACAAACTGTTTCTTGCCTTTCTAAAACTGTTCTTGCAGTGCCTGTAGCAGCAGCTGGGGAATCATCTATCACTGTGGTCACAGTGTTGCTCCTTGCAAGGCACAGCTTTTGCAGCATTGCCCACAGCACCATGAAGCTTATTAGAGTTGTATGGTCCCAGTCAGGTTTGTATTGCTGCCAGCGTTTCACAGGAATTGCTACTGTGCAGATTTTGCAGATACTGATAAATAATTCTCTGGGATTTTTTTTTCTTTTCATTTTTTTTCCCTTTCTTGCTCAGGGAAGTGACAAAAACATTAGAATGGGCACCATCTTGTTATGCAAAAAACCTGCCTGCTCCCTACTTTATAGAATTGTAAAGTCATGGAATGGTTTGAGTTGGAAAGG
This sequence comes from Dromococcyx pavoninus, assembly GCA_033558185.1. Taxonomy (NCBI): domain Eukaryota; kingdom Metazoa; phylum Chordata; class Aves; order Cuculiformes; family Neomorphidae; genus Dromococcyx; species Dromococcyx pavoninus. Next base: position 551,034 of record JAUMJL010000191.1, on the reverse strand, counting down.
ACCTTTAAAGATCAATCTAGTCTACCCCCCCTGCCATGAGCAGGGACATCTTCAACTCGATTTGGTTTCTTAAAGCACTGTCCAACCTGACTTTGAATGCTTCCAGGGGTGGGGCATCCACAATTACTCTGGGTGAGCTGTGCCTGTGTCTCACAACACCCATTATAATAAATTTCTTCCTTACAGCTAAGACTAAATCTACTGTCTTTTAGTTTAAAACCATTACCCCTTGTACTATCGCTACAGGCCCTGCTAAAATGTTCGGCCCCACCTATTTTATAAGCTCACTTTAACGACTGAAAGGCTGCTATTAAGTCTCCCCGAGGCCTTTCCTTCTCCAGGTTGAACAACCACAACTTTCTCAGCCTTTCCTCATAGGAGAGGTGTTCCAGCCCTCTGACCATTTTGGTGGCCTCCTCTGGACCTCCTCCAGCAGGTTCAAGTCTTTCCTGTGCTGAAGGCTCCAGAGCTGAATGCAGTACTTCAGGTGGACTCTCTCCAGAGAGGAGTAGAGGGGCAGCACATACCAATATTCATGCTGGGACATATAATTTCTGCAGCCCTGGTGCCACTGGGTTTCATAATTTCAGTTGCAACAAAGGCTAAATTTCAAAGCTATTAAACAATGTGAATCTGAGAAATCTGATTGCACTTTTCTTCATGAGTTTTTGTGATATGTTACCTGATTACTGAAGCACCTGCAAACCTTTACTCATACTTAAATAAAAGTTGATTCTGGTTACACAGAGTGAAAACTTCTATGTAGAATAGATCAATGGCAGTCAAAAAGGCAGGCAAAATGTCACATTTACAGTTCACCAGCTATAAAAATGATATTTAAAATACTGTGAAATAAGTCTAATTTTGCAAGTGTTTAGTATTAACTTCAGACAGATGGAACAGGAGTAGCAGAGAAATGATGAAATTTCCTGTAGTTGAGCAGAGACTCTCTACATAAGAGGAAGAAGACTGAAACAGTAATTCAAAGAGAAAAGTTGTATGATTAATTAGATTTGTGTAAAACAAGTTTTTTACTGAGAGAATGAATCAGGTTTTTTTCCTGGCAGGAACCTTACTGACAAAACAAAATAAATAATTTACCCAATGAAAGCACGTGGCAGTAAATTTAAGCCTGAAAAATAATTATTTTCTGGTAACCATACAATATCAAAATTAACCTCTGGATCTCAGGGCAGGGAGGAGGGGAGCAAGTACATCAAAATGTGAGAAAGAGGCAGTGGGAAATCAGAGATTTTTATGGAAATCATATTATCCACCCTGAAATAGACAGAACTGTGTGATTCCACTGGAGAAGGGTAGGCCCTGATAGAGCTTGGATGGAGACAGAGGAGTTGTTAGAATAGCAAGTGAATCCCAACAACCAAATTTAGTTCTTGTTCTATGTGTTGACAAACACTACCAGACCAACGTGATCTCCTACACGTGTCCCAAACCTCAGGTGCCCAGTAGTCATCCTGTCCTGTATCTCCTCCGCTGAGTTAGAGAGCAATGGAGTAGAGCTTCAAAGAATTGTGAGGAAACTCGAAAATCAGATGCAGGGAGACAGACTAAATGATGTGAAAGTTAAGGAGATCAATGTCTGCTGTTCATCAAAGTGCAGATTGACAGGGACGTGGCTTCAGTATGCAGGCACCGATTCCTAGATAAAACTGTAGACAGTAAGGTCTTTTGATCTTGCCTTTCTGGTCTTGCAAACTAAGACGCAAAAAGATTCGTTGACTGGAAGATGAAGTTAAACAAATTCAACCTTGAAGGAATGTGCAGTTTTTTCGCAGTGAGGGTAATTAAGCCTTGCAATACCTTATCAGGAGAGGCTGCAGATTCACCATCATTCTGGTTCTTTAAAAAAAGATTAGCTATCTTTCAAAAAGGCTTAATCCAACTCCTGGAAATAGCTGTTTTGTCTGTGTGTTGAGAAGGATTTCTTGGTGAAATCCATCTGACCTTAGAGCCCATGCATCTCAATCATTTTGCAGATGATGAGCTGAGGAACCAAGGGTGACATTCACCCTGGTGTGGAGTGATATGGTTGCATTCGTACTGCTTAAATCTCTTTCTGTCCTCAAACTAGAAGTGATGTTGCACTCATGAGATGTAGATGTCCAACTTGGTATTTATCCCAGGAGATATTGTTCAAATCCCAACTGTCTGCCCTGTCCCTGGAGACTGCCCCAAAGTTCGGTCTCAAAAGGTCATAAGCTACACCCTTCTATGAAGCATCGGTAGCAAATTGGTTTAATACACCAATGAGGTGTATTAATGAGGACCAACCAGAGGCAATTCAAACAGCACGTTATATGTGTTTTCATTATTCTTGCATGTGAAGCTGTGACCACTAAGGGAGTAATCATAGTTTGGTTGTCAAACTTACCTACCTGGTGCATATGTAGTGTACTTTTAGGGATGGGTCACATCTTCTATGTCCTTTATCCTTGAAGGCTGTGATTCATCTTGCTTAAGCTTAGATGTCACCACCTAAACTGGGCACACTGGGCTCCATTTATGCTAAGGAACGGGCGCTATTAAAGGAGTGATTGGTCACAGCTCTTGCAGATGTCATCTTTAAGATTTGATGAATCATGCTTTAGCAGTGCCTCTGTTTCTCCAAAGGTTAAAGAGAGAATCTAAGGTAGAAGCTTGGCGGTTTTAATTTGGTCATGTGAACCTGTTGATAATATCTCAACACCTCTGGAAATTTAACCTTTATGTTTGGTTAGCTAGTTTTTATAGATTAAAGATAATAATTCACTCTGACCTACATCATTTATTCATTCGCCTTCTATGCTAACTGCAACTAATTCTTGGCTAGAAAATGAAGTATTTGCATGGTTAAGATACTCCGCAAATACTTTGGTTTGGCTTTTGAGACAGGTCTTAGTGAGGTACAGCTTTGCCAAAACTAGGTCTTAACCTTGACTATCTCTATATTTTGCATCATTCAGTGGCACATCCAGTTATTTCCTTTAAAGGGAATCTATCATTCATTGTCACCAATTAGATGCTTTTACAATATGACCTGGAAACAGTTTTTCCAAGAACTTGATGTTATTAATAACATGCACTACAGCTGGGGTGTGCCAGCAGTTCAGGAGTCACAGAGCAGCATGACAGTTTAATTTGGTACTTTGATGAGATTTCTGCCTGCAAAGTTGCATAGAATATAGAAGACTCTGCCAGGAGAACATTGGTGGGAGCATTTTAAGGGATTTTCAAAGTGGTTTTACTTATTTGAAAGCATTCACACTAAGTCATTTAAAAAACATATACTGTAGATTAGAAAACTGGAAGGGATTATTCTGCTCACCCTAATAATTAATAATATTATATAAATTTTGTGCTTACTGTACACATACGTTGGCTAGTCTAAACAGTGAATCAAGGCAGGTAAAAAACATTAGTTCTTGTGGTTCAATATCATGAATTCCAGCACTGTTGGAGTCCTCTTCATGAAGCTGTATACTTATAAGCATGTCTTCAGCTTGTCGAGTCTAGTATGCAGGGCTGAAGAGCTGTAGGTGTACAAAAGCACTGGCTAAAGTGCATCACTGGAACAAAATTTATTTCAAATGCTACTATAAGTCACTATGTACAACATATCCTGGATTCAACAGATAAATCACAGGTTTGCTCTTGCCTCTCCGAACAGACTTTTCTCTAGGGCCAATCCACACTAATCTCATGGGGATCAGTGGCTTTACTGTGGGGAGCCCTGTGGCTGGAATCCTTGCTGTGATTTTACTCTGGGATTTCACGCCCACTGTGATGGACACTGAGCAAAGCTGAAAGAAAATCTCTGTTTCATCTAAGTCATTTGGCATCTTTCTAAAAGCTGCACAAAAAAAGACCTTATACAAAACCTCCTAGTACTACTCTTTGCATAATGAAATATGATTTCAATCCAGTTAACAACAAAATGAAAGAATGAACCGTTTATGAAGAAGCTGGGAAAAGCTGCATCATTGCCAGATTTTTATTTAACTGTTCACAACAGAATATGTTTTAATAGTGAGTTTGTCAGTGTCTGCCCAAGTCTGCAAGAAACTTTGAAATCCTATGAGTTGCCCTTTATTGCAATGTATGTCAAATTTGAAAACTAATTCAGCAGGGGACTTTTTCAAAAGCTTGAGGAGACACTGGTGCCCAACTCCATACATCAAAAGTATTATCTGTATCACTACTAGGTAGAGTAGCAGAAACACAGTCATGCAATGACTCTGAGTATTATCTAGCTATTACCTACAGATAAGCGAGCACCCTAAGAGCGTACAAAAGTGTCAAGGAAAGTACTGATAGTAAAGTGTCATCGTATATCAGCTTAGAAAGTTTTCTGAAAGTTTGCAGCTTGCAATATGTCAACGTAAACACAGGAAAGGAGTGAACAAATGAATCAATGGGCAGATGAGTACTCCTTTTTACTCTTTTCTGAATGAAAGCAACTACTGTAGTTATTTGCCAGCTGAGAAGTGAAATTAAATTGAGTGCTTGATGGCTCACTGTTTTTAAAATGCTATTAAGATGCTGCTATCAAGTAGAGGACAGCCTTCTTGACCCTCTTTAGCTGTCTTATCTAGTGGCCCCCTGATGACTTCATCACTGTGCAGAAGGTGGATGTCTTCCTCTAAGAGGCAATTTAGTGAGCAGGCGAATACACTGGACTGGCTCAGTCTGGTGGGGGCTGAGGGGAGGTGGGAACATTTTCTGCTGGTTATCTTATCTCTAAGAAGCGCAGAGGTACAACAGCTTTTCAGTTGCTCCAGCTCATCCTTTGACTGGGATTATGTATTAGAAACGCTAATGCTAAGAAGTCTGTCTAGAATCAGAATATCAAGCAGAAAGGTCCAACTCTTTCTTATAGAGGTTCCGTAGCGAACATATATATTGGCTTTTCCTGAAATGTATAGCTCCTAGATAATCCTTCTTAGCTCATTCCTGCAATGCTGATAGTGGACAAAACTTGATTTTGATACTGAGGTCAGTCAATTGGACAGACATGTTATGCCAAGTCCTACTCACTTTGCTTGACTCTATTAACCCTCAGTCAAGGAAAACTTAAAATTGATCTTTGTTTATGTTTTGACTGAGAAAGGACCTTAAGTATGAAGAGCAAAGTGTTGTAATGCTCAAAGATTTCTTTTTCAATCATCTCTTTGGTAACAACATTTTGACCTGACCTCACTTCACAATCCCTGCAGTCTTAGCCCCCTACAATCCACATTGCCTTTCTGCCAGGGGTGGTGTTTCCCATCAAAGTACTTAAGCAAGGGCGAGTAACCACCTTACTTATTCAGATGTGGTATGAGGTCTCTGCTCACGTAAATGTCTGGAGATAGCTGCTTCTGAAGTCACAGATGCATCCTTGTCAAGGCAGCAACAACTCTGGCACCTGCATCCACGTGTTAGGCAGGCAGTGATCAAATGTGATGCTTCAGGGGTGTTTAAGGGCACGACCTCGTGTTTTCAATAACTGATCAATGAATGAGACACAGGTTTGCTCTCCCAGACATCCAGCACTTCCTGCCAGAGGTGTTTATCCTCTTCTTTCTTTTGTTTTGCTTTCTGGTCTTTAGTCAATGCTGTTGAAAGGACATGAAGGTTCACCTTTAGGGGAATAGTGGCAAATAGCAATCATTCACCAAAAAGGATCCCTTTCAGAGACTGAGGGAAGCAGAGAAGACAAATGGCAACAAGACGCTCTAGGCAAATTTCTGGCTAAATAATTCGGGGGCTGCAAGTTCAGACACTTGCAGCTCTTGTCACACCCTGCTGTAGTTGTTTGTTCACAAGACACAGAGGAGCCTGGATTGTGTGATTGTGGAATGGATGTATTATTGTCTTCTCCGTCCAGCTCTGAGCCTTTCACTCAGGATTTCTGAACCGTTATTTGCAAAGAGCAAAGTTGCCCACCAGCTAATATCAGCAAATGAACCAAAAGGAGAACTGGTAAGACTCTGAAGAGAACCTATTGTGTGGGCACTTCAGAGCAGGGTGACAGCGGCTTAAGATACTCTTTTATTTTTCTTTCTGTAGATTGTTCTTTTTAGAAAGCAAATCCTGCATCCGATTATTTTTTATGATCTGAGAAAAGGCTATGGGAACTGTTTATCTTTTTGTGTTTATATAAGTTCTCTAATCTAAATCTAACCACTCATCCATTCAAAAGCGAAAGTGACTTTTATTGTACGCTGAGAAAGACCCTCTGCTTGTAAATCAGCGTATTGCCATTGAATTTCAATTAATTTCACCCTTGGCTAAGTAAACTGCAAGCGATCTAGCCCAAGGTAGTTGAGTGATCCTGCATTTTTGTTTAGTGGATTGTAATATACAAACTTGTAGGAAATAAAGGAATGGATATAATTATAAGGCATTACTTTGAGATAACATAGCTATATATTTTATTTGAGCTCTCCATGTATATTGCTCCACCGTACAAATTCTTCTGTCATCCTCCCTCCTTGTTTTGTGTTTTTCTTTCTTTTTTTTTCCTAAAAGTTATTACAGATCCAATTTAAGGAAGGTAATAAAAATGAAAAAGAAGAAAATTCTCTCCCTTTAATTTTAAAGGAATGCAGTCTTTGGAGCAGCAGAATTCTTCAAACTCAGATAACAAGCTTGCAATGACACGAGTTGCTTTCACAGTGGAAATATTCTTCAAATGCTTGGTTGCAAAAGAAAACAAGCAACTCGTTAAAACTATAACTCTTGTTGCTGCACAAAATCTAACCATGAGTAGCTTTAATTACTCAGAAGTAAAAAGAGGAGTTTTCTTAATGTGGGCACTCAAATCCATTTTCCAGTTCTGTAGAATCAGGCTTGAGTAGATAGGTGATAATAAAGAGTCTTGGTCTTATTTGACACTGACACACACAGCTCTCATGTATGTGCACAAGGGAACACTGCTTGCAGGACATACTGACTTTAATGACATTAAATTTGGAGGGACTATTTTTTTCTAGAAGACAGTGCCCTTTGGCCGCTGCCACAGTCCTTATACCTGCTGCCATAGTTACACAATCTAAATATCATGGTTATTCACTAAGATTTTCATTGAGAGGAAGGGCCTTGTGGACTGGAGGGACTTGATGTGCTGGAGTACTCAACGCTGACCAAACCCCATCACAGAATCCTCTACTCTCTGGAAATAACTTTTCCCTCCTTTACCCTTGCAGAAACTAAATCAAGGGGGAAAAGGTCATATCATAACTGAAGTCCAAGTGAAATTTGTTCTTTGCCCTCCGCGTAATATCCACACACACAGGTGTATTAGAGTTTACTTTTAAAAATTAATAGTAGTAATAACAACAACAATAATAATGTGCAGGTAAATTGATCCATTCAGCTGAAAAATAGGTATTGTCCATGGCAGTTAACAGTGTTGAGCAAGGCTTATCATGGAAATAGTCTCAAATTTAACATAGGAAGATGAAGAACCAGAAAAATAAGGAAGGCTTTAAGACAGTGAGTGCTGAGAGGATCTCAGAAGTGGCCCTTCTGCGTCAGCCCTGACCACCAAAATAGAAGTCCATCTATAGTTGTCAATACCAGCCTTGTTTTTCAATAAATTCTGACTATGTGTAAGCAATTTGAAGTATCTACTGCTGCACAGATGCATCTCATGGGAACAATCTACAGTCCAACATCCTGCCCCCACTGAAGTCAAGCAGAGTTTTATCCTCAACTTAAGAGAAACTAAGACTTTTCTCTGGTCTTCTGACTCCGGTCCTGGACCTAAACAGGAGACTGGGCTTTGTTGGCCACCAACACGCCATGTTCAGGATGAACCTGCTGAGTTCAGGATTACTATGGGCCATTGCCAAGTATGTTCACCACAGCCATATATGATTTTCCAGCAGCTGGGAGTCTGCTGTTAGAGTATTAGGGAAGCTAATCATGTAATCAAATATAAAACCTTTTTTAAACTCTGTGTCTGTTCGCGTTTCCACAAGAAGTCTCCTGAACTTTTCCTTGCTAACTCTTCTCCATTAGTTTATTTATAGCCAGGCCCATAGTTTCATACTTTCCCTTTTGCATTCTTGTTTTTTTTGATGAGAAGTCCAAGGACCTTCTCACTTTTTTTACTATTTGGCAAATGCTTCCAGTGCCAAGAGAACAAAAGGCACAAACAGGAAGATTAGGGCAGAAACTTGTGATCTGGGAACTTCAGTTCAGTTCCCCTCTCTTTGCTTTTCCACTGCAACTTTAAACACATCTTTTTCTTTCTTAACACTTTTTTTTTACTGATTTGAAGCAAGGAATACCAGGGACTCCTCTATACACTGAAGCTAAGAGGCAACTAGCTTGTCTAAGACCCAGGAAAGGAGAAAACGAAAGATGTTTACATGCTATCACATTCTATAAGGTAAATCATGCTTTTCTGCTGCTACTGGAGGATGAAAAGAAATGCATTCTTTCCTGTTTCGTAATGAATAATCAAAGCTACTTCGCTTGGGGTTTCTTTCCAGCTAACTCTTAAAGCAACGGCACGGTGGATTTTTAATGACCCAGAAAGAAGGACAATAACCACAAATGCGGGTTGGCAGCACAGACTTATTGTCTTTCTTTCATTTCAGGCTCCTTAAACTTTTCTGTTGTTTTTTTTTTTAAAGCCTTTGTGCTCTGCCTTTCAGCAGATAGTTCTGTTGTGTGGTTATAAATAACTTTATGGGCTGCTTTTACTTACACACACACACTCATACACACTACATTCTGCAAAATGAAAGGCAACACTGAAATCAAGAACCATGCTTCTCCAACTCCAAACAAAGGCACTGCTACTTCTCAGCAGCACCAGGATTTGACCTGGGGGTCCTCTGGAGCAGAGACTACAAAAGATTAACATTTCAGTCTGCTGAGCCACCAGTGCGGTCTTGCCTTATCTCATAAGCTCTGCAGAGGAATGAATTACCCTAGTTCATTAAGACTCGTTTTGAATTGTGGTGAGAGGTCACCACATAAGTCACCTCCAGTCTATTTTGTGAATAATATGGATTATGATAAAAGCTGGCTGGAAGTTTGAAGCCTAAGGATTTTGTTTTCTTTTTCCTTCAAGGTAGGTAGAATATAGGGTGGGGTAAGCCTGATCTGGACATTTCCTAGAGCTGCATAGTAGACTATAGAAAAATTCCTTTTTGTTCCTTTTTTTTTAACCCATGAATAGGTGACCTCTTGATCTCTCTGACCCCTTTATTTTTGCCATGAAAGAACTAAAACTAGTTGTGCCTATACAAAATCTTCTTTCACTTCAGTTTTCTCATGATTAAATTCCCTGCTGTGTTTTTGTTTAAGTGCTCTGATGCTGCCCTTTGGAACTGGGCAGATGTTTGACTCTTTTAAATGGCTTTTTTTTTAATTTAGCAGAAGTCTACAGTTAAGTCATGTTCATTCACATCAGGAATAAATGAGAAATGTTTCTGTAATGTCATTCATGTCTCACCATCTAAAAGGATATTGCAAGTGAGGCACTGGGATACAGTAATTGATAATTTTCATGAAAACATACTTTCATGTGCAGAATGCTGTACCTAATAAAACAAAGGTTGTCTCCATGTTGGGTAGATTACTTGGAATATATTAATTACAGATGTAGACCTCTTCAAACCTAACCATGTCAAATGTAGGTAATGGAGGGTAAGGTTGATGGCAGATGAGGTAAGATCTACTTTAATAACATAAACATTAGTGGAAGCAAGTCATCAGGGAAAATATGTGAAAATAATATTGAAGAAAATGGATGTGCTTCAAATATTATCAGTTAGTTCTGTACATGCATAATCCCATTGGCATAGTGGGAGATGTGATAATTCATTACTGTTGAAATCAAGGTCTTTAGGGGAGGAAAGGCAAATTTGGATAATGTTTAGACTTGTTATTGGAAACACATTGTTATCTAAACTCTGTCTAGATTCTCTTTTACCTGACCCTTTGTCAGGCCTCTGTAGGTTATTAAAGCCTCTCTATGGTTATTAAAGATGAGCATTCATATAATATTAGCAGCTAATTGGCATTTTTTTTTACTTGATATACAAAAGGCTCAAGATTTACTAGATGTCAGTGACATACCAGCTGACCTAAATGATTCAGTGTTTAGGTTTTGCAGTGCTGGACTTAGATTTGCTCCAGGAAGATGCGTGAATCCCAGTAGATATGGGCAAGCCTTCACAGAAGTTAACCAAGCCATATGGCATCCATCTCTGCTGCGTTTCAGAGGTGCTCTGCATCACACTACTGAATCTAATGTGCAGGTGCAATGCCTGGCTGTATTTGGGGATCGTGGACTGTATACTTCTCTGCCCCATCATTTTCACCTTTGTGAGCAATTCAAGTCCATATAGTTTTAGGTAATGCCTAGTGTCGACTTTCTATTCCATGCACTCAAATACAAGTCAAATAAACCTGAAGAAAATCACATACAGTCTATTAAGTAGACATGTACTGGCATCAAGCTTGCACTATAGGCTATCCCCCCCTGGGGACACTGGTTTAATTACCAACTTGAAAACATATCTAAGGTTTCTAGCACAATTTTTTCAACCTTTACTTGAAAAACAAATTCTACCAAAGGACTGATCTTGACCTGAACCCTCAGGAGGGTGCTTAAGATAGGTTTCAAAATGTAAATATTGTCCAGGTATTTTAACCAAGAAAAAGAAGATTTCATATAAAAAAACTCTCTTAAGCTTCAGCCTTGGAGTGACTATAAATTCAGGTTTGTCTTACCATGGGATGCTATCACTGACAATATTGAGTGTAGGCAAAGTGAAACACAAGGAATGTTCAGATCTCAGCAGACGAGGCAAGGACAGCTCCCGTTCACCTTATACCTAGGAAATAATTTCAGTGAGATGTGACTGTGGGAGAGCTGAACAGATCTGTAATCTTCTTCCTCCTCATACTTTTCAAAAAGAAAGATCATTGTCCTTTCCCCAGCTGTGGTTTACATAAGCATGGATATGAGGGAGGAAGAGAGAGAGAGAGAGACTTAGAACATGTCAGCTTTATCCTGGGAATGGCTGCACTGAAGTAAATTATTGTTTGGCAGTGAATTATCATTTTTGTGAGATCTTAAAAACCAACAGCTGTGAAATTGATTTCTAACTGATTTTAATTGAGATGGGCCAAAACTTAAAATATCAGGAATAAACAGTCTGGATGCTTATTCCCCTAACCAATGTGTGAATTTCTTTATATCTTTCACTGTATTGCCTGTTTCTTCAGATATATGGAAGACATTCATTTTTTTATGAAGTAGTACTTCCTTGGACTCTGCTAAAGTTCAGAAACATTCTGGCCAGATTCTATATAGCATTATATCAAGATATCTTTGCTTCTTATCTGAATACTGCATTGTTTACTTATTTATTTTTATTTTCTTGTTTGAATATGTCACTTCTCAAAAAGGTGTTCTTGCAATATCTGACCACAAAAATTTTTCAAAATACCACATAACACACATAATTCACATTGTCTTTTCCTCTATCACCTGACAGATATTGAAGCTAGAAGTTAAATCAGTCCATCAGTTACATATAATCATACAATCATAGAAAGGTCAGGGTAGGAAGGGATCTTCAAAGGTCATCTAGTCCAACCCCTCTGTCATAGGCAGGGACACCTTCCACTAGATCAGATTGCTCTAAAAACCCCATCCAAGCTGACTTTGAACACTTCCAGGGAGGCAGAATCCACAACATTTCTGGGAAATCTGTTGCAGTGTCTCACTATCCTCATCAACAAAAATTTCTGCCCTCTTTCAGTTTAAAACCATTGCCTTTTTTCCTGTCACTACTGGCTTTGCAAAAAATCTTCCCCATCTTTCTTATAAGGCCCCTTTAAGTAGACTTAAAGACTGCAATAAGGTCTCCCCAGCATCTTCTCTTCTCCAGGCTGAGCATCCCAACTCTCTCAGCCTTTCCTCTTCGGAGAGTTATTCCACCCCTCTGATGATTTCTCTAATGTGTCAATGTCTTTCTCGGACTGGGGATGCAGCAGGCCAGGAGAAGTGATTCTCTCCCTCTACTGCTCTCTCGTGATACCTCACCTGGAGTACTGCATTCGAGTCTGGAGTCCTCAGCACAGGAAGGACGTGCATATGTGAGCATGGGGACAAGGAGCTCAGCACTGCCGCCAGGTAGAAACAAGGTGCAGGGCAGGATAAAACAAGGTGAAAGGCTGGATTCAGCCTGTGGACTGTGAGTTTGACACCCCTGATCTAGCTTGAGCTATCACTGGTCTGAGCTGTAGCTAAAGCTATAAGTAAGGGTTTGATGTTAATGTTCTTTTTCAGGCAATTTATGACTCATACTTTCCATGTACTTATATATTGGTTGTAGAAAGTGCTGTCATGTGAAGAATAAGACCCATTTAATTTTGGTGAGCATTCAGGTGTTTGGCTGTTTACTTCTTGATGCTCGTAGTTGTTCAGTCCTTTTTCAAGCAACAGGAATTGCTAGGTCAGGATCAACTCATCTTGTTCCACATCTTGTGATATACATCACTACCAAATGTTTCCCTGGAAATCCCATGTAGATGATTATAGATCAGCTTCCATATAGATAGAATTATTTTAAAACCTGAGGCTGTTAAAGGGTCTTCACTCGCATGCCAAGTAAAGTATTTTTTTAGTGATAAGATTGTGACTATATAAACTTTTTTTAAAAACCTGGGAAATTTGAGAGCAACTTAGTCTTTGCATAGTTGTTGTGACATCTGCGTGGTAGTTATTCAGTGCAGATATGAAATGACAATGACAAAAGCAGGGTAATAAGTATTGCAGGTTGATGACAAAACATGCCTTCTTTAAGAAAATAAATTCAATTAATTTGTTTTATATTTTCTCACCAGAAGACTTAGCTTTGAAAATCAAGTTTTCCTAAAATTCTAAGTTTTGGGTTTTTCATTTTCCAGTCTCTTTTTTTAACAGTACAAAAAAAGGTCACTAACTCAGAAAGACACAAAGTTGATTGCGCAGAAAGACACCCGGATTGCATTGTTCAGGAATTAGTAAATTGAACTGAAATTTGGATGGTATCCTCCATGGAACTGTCGGCTTCCATGAAATCACTTTAGGTTTGTCATTGTGTTCAGACTGATTTGGCCATTCTTTCTACTGAAAAAGCTCCCATAGGGATTCCAGATGGCTACTTCCATTCTCTGTAAGACACTTTGTATTTTGGTTTCACAACCAGAACAAATGATGAGACTGTAATAGAACACAGAGGGTAATTCAGAAATTATAAGCAATATATTAATCATTGGGGCATAATATCACAAAGTAAGGACTGTAAGACTACCCTAAATTAATTGAAAACTCTTTGCACAAAGGACAATTAATGACAAATGAACAATTTGATGTTGCAGGAGAGAGGAAATGATGGAATCTCAGTGTGTATGAAAGATTTAAGCATCAAATTTGACTGTCACCTGTGACAGGTGGGGAATTACTTAGTCATACGTACATGTGCAGTATCTTGTACTCTGTGATGCTGTTCTGCAAAACAGACCTAACTTCACCGATTTGTACTCTTTTTTTCCACCCAGTATACACCGATGTCAGTGCAAAAACAACAAGGTTGTTAAAACCATTGGAACTGATGCCAGGAAGAAAGTTGTGTTTTGCAAGTCAATTACTAAAGATAAGAATGTGATTGCTGTTGTTTTACAACTTGCCAGGTTTAGTGGGCTCCATCTCATACCAAAAAGGGATGTATTTGACCTCCTTTATGGAAGCACCATGTAAGAAATAGGACACTAAAATGATTGACTGGGAAAGACTTTCTATATTTTTTTTTAGTGATTTCAATGCAGGTTTGGTTGCAGAAGCTCCTCAGATCTGATCTCTCTCTCTTAATTACTATATTTGATCCCAGGATATGCTATGATAGGATGGGGCTCATAGGAGCTACTTCTAACAGAACAGGGTACTGTCAAGATTCATTATTTAGCTTTGATAGCTGCAAGCAGTTTGGCACAACTGATGGCTTTAAATGTCAACACAATGAGCAGTTTTCAGCCAAGCTTTGGGTCCTTTTGGCTTTGTTAAAAATCCTGCATTTGATTCCATGTAGTCACTGACAAAATGTATTGGCCTGGAGACTTTGCAGAAGCAAACAATTCACTGAGCATAACACTTCCTTGCTAGTAGTTTGTTCAAGGACAGCATAAGCTTTTATGAAAAATAACAGACAGTTTCCATTCATTTCCTCCCTGTATGCTGTTCTAGAGAAGGTCAAGCAATCTTTTTGGACATCATATTCTCTCACTTGAGATTTTTCTAATTCAAGATGAGGAAAGATGAAAAACTGTGAATGCAGGTTATTTTGAATAATGTTTGTTTAGCAGCAGTTACTGCTTTTGGTTCTTTACAAACAGATTTCTCTGGGGAAAAAAAAAGGCAACCAAATGAAAAAAACCCTTAATGTACAATAAAAAGTGTTTAGATTGTTTTAAGATAGGTTTTATTGATTGTATTACATGCCTGCTACAAATTTTGGAGAGGTTCTTGCATTTCAGTACTCCACTTTCAATGCACTGGCCTTGGTTTACTATCTCAGATCTGTGTATTTGTGAGTATGCATTGGAGGAATTTCATTAAACTGTGATAAGCTGAAAGATGAGTTTGAGGGAGAGAGTGAGCATTATCAGAATGAGGGGAATGTAGAAATGGAGAAAATGTTTTTCAGTTTTGGAAAAATGTATTGCTTATTGTCTTCCTGAAAACCTGCAGTTGCACAGCAATCAAGGCAGTGCAATTCTTGACTGCCTTGTAATATTGACAGAGGCATCTGTAATATCACAGTAAGAAGGTCACTTTAGGTAAATGTTTCAGACATGCTGAACTGTTTCATTGCTTCATCTTAATATACACATGGACACAGATGACCTGGGAATTGCCACATCAAAATAATAAGCATTGGGCAGGATTCATCTGCATGTTCAACTGCAAGAAATTTAGTATGTTGTGAATTGAATTGTGAGCTATATGGCAAAGCTCCATTTAAACTTGTTCTGTTCAATGTAGGCTATGGAGTCTAGAGAGCTATTTATCTGACGCTGAGGTAGACACCTGCATTTGACCAGCCAAATGGCTTTTCTAGACTCCACTGATTGTGCTGATTAGGTGTCCTCTGACTGTAACTGAAGTGTAGACAGACACCTGCCTCTCATGTAGAGGTCTAATTTCAGGTGTCTGAATCTGGAACTTAAGCCACTTTTGCTCTACCAGAGCTGAAACAACAAAAGCTCCATCAGAAGAAAATAAAATGATTTATATTTCTTGACAGCACAACTAGGTTTTTTTCTGACTCCATCTGGTGGTCAGTGCACTATTCAAATCATGAAGGTCAATGATTTTTAGCACTATTCTAGTTGCTGGTTTATCTGAAAGTTAGTCTTCGATGCTGTTAACCTTTCCTTCATGCCTTTGTTAACATTCAGTTTACCTGAGATGTACCAGACTTCTCTACACCATTAACAGATTTGGCAATAGGATTAGAGCACCAGCTGGGACTGGTCCAGCAATTAGAAGTTAAACATAGGATCAGATTTTGATCATTCACAGTGATTGCCATTGTTAGCTCTTCCAGTGCCAGTTTTTACGAGAGACTCAAATATTACATTTTAGTTTTTTGTGTTTGCATGTGTACATTTATGCAAATGCATCCATCATCAGCCATGTTTTTACACGATGAGGAGAATAGGCTGTGAATCATGATTAGAATCACTGGAATGCTTCTTAAAACCACACTTCTTTCTCCTATAGTTTTTACTTGCGATCTCTTCCTACAGCTTATTATGTTAAGCAAAAAAATGTTACTGTCTGCTGCTTCTGCAGTACATCTGTTCACTACATCATTAATCCTCGATTTGCACAGGATGACAATTGGCATTTTTCTTGTGGTAGGATAGAGTTACTAAAATACAAGAAACGTGGAAATTATACAGACAACAGGATTTTAGATAACTGTTACTTTTAAACTAGTGTAGAGTTTTTATTTACATTTCTTACTTGACAGCTACAGTCAGGAACTTTCTAAAACATGGCTGCTAATACAGACTGCATGTTGTCTTACAAAATAAAAAATCCTATTTTTTTAATACCCTTCTGCAAGTCAGTGCACAGATTGGATGATTTCGTATGTTATATTGGCAAGCATGTACCAGCCAACAAAAAAGTATCTATTAGGTTGACCTAGGCTCATTCCCATAACACCTTCCCCAGACCAAGACCCAAACTCACCTCGCTTGTCTTGAACCACCTTAAGACGTGATGACACTTTTCAGACAGGTATTTGACTAGTTGATAAAAAGTGTAATATTGTCGTGTCGGACTCACGATTTATGTATCCATAGGACCCTATGCCACCACACAGTTAAAAATTAGGTCATCTAATTGACTAAAACTCAGATAGTTTTGATTAGTGCCTCTCTGCCACCCCAGTACAATGCAACAAACTTAGAAGACTTTTAATATTGAGTTCCTTTTGCTCTGGCAAGCAAGAAGATGGATGTTCATGCAGCCAGTCTCCAAATACTTCTAAATACATCCAAGAAGCCACAAAAAGGCCTTATCTTCTTAACATGATTGCTTGTTTTCAGCTAACCAAGCAGTTAGATGGAGACAGGAAATTTCAGAGCTAGCTTGGAAAGAGAAACGAGGAGTCTATTTTGAGAGGTATTCTGTAGCGTAGGCACCTTTCCCCAAGAATATATGGCTTTTTCTGAGTATCGTATATATTAGAATCTTAAAATCTTAGAAACATTTAGGTTGGAAAAGACCTTTAAGATCATGTAGTCCAGCCATTAACCTAACACTACCAAGTCCACCACTAAACCATGTATTTAGCACCATGTCTACACGTCTTTTCAGACCCTCCAGGGACAGAGACTCAACCACTTCCCTGGGCAGCCTGTTCCAAGGCTATTGGATATTGAATATCAACAAGCATGGTTTATCTGCTTAAAAAGGGGATGCATATGAGCTGCATGATGCTGTGGGTTGAAGTTTGCTGTAGTCTGTGGATGTCTGTATTGGGTGTCATTGAGTTATCAGCATAGCTTGCGGCAGGATCCACGTTATTTGCATACACTGCTAAACGAAGTTGAGCCTCTTAGCTCCAGATGAGTTCTCATTACCTCAAATGGATTCTTAGTCATCAAGAACCTTCCTCTTCCAGGAATCATAATGTATAAAAGTTAACCAAATGCTCGTGGCTGAATCACTCTTGGCTGTGAATACTGGTGTATAAAGCTTTTAGTTGTAACCTGATTCACATATGCTTTCAGCACTTAAGCTGATGAAAAGTGACAAGCCTGAACCACTGCCACTGACCCAACCTTTTTCTGTCTTTTTGTTAAGTAAATGGCAAAAAATCATACTCATTTTGACAACAATCTGTAATTTCCCAACTCTTTGCAGTACTATGCAGACCATTTTCTGTGCATTTACAACACACAGTACTGGCTCCAAGGGTCACAGTCCAGTTAGTCAAGAAAAAGCACCAGGACTCCTTGTGGGGATGAAAGTTCGCAGAAAGTTCACAGAAAGTCATATTTGTTCTCTCCTGGCAGCCCCTAAATGTTAAAAATGACCCCTAACCTTCTCTTCAGACTTGAAATGGATATCTGCATGATTTACTGTCTGACATTTGAAAAAATTTGGGTTACTTGAAATACACACACAAGCAGCCTTCCAATTGCATGGATGAAATTCTTGCAATGAAATCTATGTCCTACAGCCAAAACATGTGTTCAGAGGTGTGCCAGTTGGACGTGCTGCAATGTAGCAGGTCATTTAAACCCCACAGCAAGTGGATAAACACAATCTTATTCACCTGGACTGTGAATCCACAAGATTGCATTTACTCTTGTTGTTTTAATTTTTTTCTTAGGTATCTCTTGATTTTGGAAACAATTCTTGTTTTCTTTTCCAAAGAGATGAATACCCATCATTGCATGTTATCATGTCCTCCTGGTGTCCTCTGTGTGTAGAAGAGATGACTCCTCCTTTACTGCCATTTGGGAAACATAAAGCTCAGTGGCACTTCCACTCACAGGTGGAAAAGGCTGTAATTCTCTCTGCATTACAGTATGTTGTGGTTTGACTTGCACTTCTGGGATCTGCATTTCCAAGCCAAGCAGAAGCTATGTCACTGTGTAGATTGTGACCAAATCCATATTAATAGGTATTAATACGATCTATGAGCTCAGAGTTGTAGCCTTGCCAACACAGTCACATTTCTTAAGCCAGAGCTCATTTAAGTCCTGTAGACACGGCAGTGTCATATCTGCTTACAAGAAGTTGCTCAGACCTGTAAACACTGTGGAAGGTAGTTACTGAAGAGGGGAAAAGGATCCTCTTTTACCTGCATTCTCCCTTTTCCCAGTATATACATATCTGCATAAATTAAAAAAAACCACCAAACCTGCGATTGGAGAATGTTGAGGAGCAATTTCCAAATTTAATCCCTACATCTACCCTGACTCTAAGAGTCATAAGCACAAGATGCTTCAAGGGAAACCTAAACCAGGCAGCTAGCATGATTTATGCAGTCACAACTTCATAGTCATTGTCAGATCTACTAGAGACAGATTATGCTACTGGGTCATAAAACCATGGCTTGAGTTCAGATAAAATTATTAAAAATCCAGACAGACAATAAATATTTTTAAGCCACTCTGAATATTTGAGGATCTAGTTCATGGGTTTTATGTGCTTGGACTTAGGAGGATTGTGGTGGTTTTGTCAGCAATCAGTTGCACGTAGAGTCAACAAAAGTTGCCAACAGTTTCAAAATACTCTGCTTCATATGTTCTGCATTCCTGCAGCAATGAGTTCCAACAGGGATTCAAGGTTTCTGGATCCAAGTGACATTTGAGATGAGTGCTGGAATTTAGTCTGATGCTCTTTGCTTGGCTGCTAGGTCATATCTTTCTAAAATCTCTACTGGCCATTAAAGCTAACAAGATGGGAAGAGTAGGAATGTTTTAAGAAGTCTGTGACATATCTTCAGCACTAGTAAAGGAGTGGTTTTCTACTGTCATGTGGGTGTGCATCCAGCTCTTTACACTGCTGCTGCAAGCACAGACAGCAAATAAATATAAACACAGGAGGGGAAAAAATGGAAATCTTTGTAAACTCAGCTGGATACTTTAAAGGCAGAAAGGCAGGCTTCCCTAACAAAGACAGTAACTTTCTGTTTTCTGTCAAAGTACTCTGAGCAGTTTAATCTATTGACAGGGCAGCTATTTTGGATAAACCGCTTGATCATCAGTACTTTGATGGCTTCCTCCCTTAGTAACCCCAGTTTTCAATTTCTTAAATACATCTTCATGCTCCAAGGATTTTGTACCATTTTAAATAACTCCCTCATCTCAAAGATGCTGACATCTGCCAAAGTCTGTATGCTCTTTAGACATCTTTTTTCGTCACGTGCTTGTATTCTGTATATTTACCTTCAGACGTCATTCCTCATTAGTGAATCTTTAAAAATTCTTGTGAATAAAGTGCTACAACAGCAACCACATTTAAGGAACTCCTGCTATTTTGACATATCTTAGGCTTCATGCGACCTGCAGAGAATGGAGAATTTCTTTACCGAAAGGGTGGTCAGGCAGTGGCACAGCTGCCCAGGGAGGTGGTTGAGTCACCATCCCTGGAGGTGTTTAAAAAATGGGTAAATGAGTTTTTGAGGGACAGGGTTTAGCAGAGGATGGGTGCGGTTGGACTCGATGAGCTCAAAGGTCTTTTCCAACCAGGGCATTCTATGACCTAGAAAGCTGTGGTCCTCATGATCTTCTGTGGATCATCAGAGCAACACTGAAATGGACAGTGAAATTTTGACAGATGTAGTCTTGGGAGAAGACACTCCCTTCTTACAAGAAATGTTTACATTTTTTAATTTCTTACTCGTTCAGATACCAAGGATGAATGAATCCCTGCCATAGCTTGAACCAGTTATTCACTGATCCAGGAGGTAAAGGTGCACAATCAGTAAACTATCATAGAATCTTTCAAGTTGGAAAAGACCTTTAAAATCATCACACTTGTAGTATGTAAAGTGATTTCACTTTATTCTTAGACAAGGAGCATCTTCAGGGTAATCCTAACATGCTTATCATTTTAATCAAAAAATACTGGCAACTTTCCTCATGATTAGGGTTTTCCAAGCAGTCCTTTGGTATTATCATAGTTATTTCTAAAGCCTTTTTTATAGCATTTAAGAGGCAAAGTTTTCTGTTATAATCTGGCCTGCATCCTGCAGTTCTCAGATCTCTGTGGCATACAGTCATGTGCTTACATGGCCAGCACCACAGAAACTGTGAGTGAAGTATAATACTTGCAACAGAAAGGCATCCTGCAGAAAAAGGAGTGGAAGGGTGTGCAATGAAAATATATTTCACAAGAAATAATGTTACATCAAACCTAAAAATCATATGAAGAGCTTTATTTACCGAATGCTGAGACTCACTGGTTAATGTTGCTATACACGTTTACATGATATCTGAATAAAGGCACTCAAATGTGCTTTATATATAAATAAGAAACAGTAGTCCATCTTATATGCAGAGGAAGAAGTTGATGGTAAAGTAAAATAACTTGAAAAGTTAGGGAGTGGCAGAAAAAGCGCAGCTGAGCTCAGCATACAAACATGTCCTCCAATCCTAGAAATATATTTTTGGATCATATAAAGGTGGTTTGGGAAGAGAAATAAAGCTCTGTCCCTTTTCATAGAAAATCTGTATTTTTTAAAAAAAAATTGCTACATTTATGGTAGGCAAAATGTTGACTTTATAATGATGAGTACTTTCATACTTTTGCATGATTTTTTAAATTGAATTCTTCTCTTTTAGTCGCTACACTAGCCAGGAAACAGCAGTCTTTGTTTTCCTTGTAAAGGGAGGACAGAATCAATCTGACTGTTTAATCTCTTTAAAATAAAAGCCCTAAAAATGTGATTTTCATTATGGTTTATCCATAGGACCTTAAAGTCAGAGGTAAAGAATGGGAATGTGTAAGACAAGAAAGGATGTGTTATGTTTTTTTTAACCTTCATTGTCCTTGAGTCAGTCATACTGGATTGTTACAAATTTCATACTCTGAACAACCATACTGATTGCTTCCAAGCACTGCAACATTTTAATTACTTCCTTTTGCTTCTTTTCTCTGTAAATTCTTGAAACCCTCTGGCTGAATGAGGCCAGTGACTACAAGGCAAATGTTGTCTTCCTGTAAGTACAGAACAACTTCAGAATTATTTGGCTTTACTGCATTAGTGCCAGACTTACATCACTGTAGCAAAGAAGAACTGAGTCCACAGTAAGCCCCATGACAATACATTAGTAAAAGAAGAACATCTTTGCAAAGTAACCAAGCCCTTAGATCCGAGTCAGTAATAGCTATCTTTCTCTTTAGACACGATTGCATGGGGCTGCATCCTCATATGCATTGATTTAAGCACACATGTACAGACCTTGTTATTTAATAATGATTCATTCCAATGGTAAAAGCAAATAAAACCCCATGAGGGAGAAAATAAAAATGCTTGGAGTATATAGTGAAGTGCTGGAGGTCTCACAGAAGACCTCTCCATATGTAATTCAGGGTTCTGCAGGTAGCACTAGAAAACAGAGGTCCAGATAACCCATCTTTGGATGAAAATTAGGACCGAATGTCTCTAATGTTATTGTGTTTTCCATAGGCTTTTACATAGCAAAAGTGATATAAGATAAAGAAGAAGTAGCATTTGAGGGTGAAAATGTGACATCATGCTCTTTTCAGAGGAATGGTCTCGGTGTTGAAAATTGCAAGCCTAACTATACCTGGGATTATTCAAGATCTAACCCTTCCTTTAAAAAAAAGAAAATGTCCTCATATGCTCTAGTCACAAGGAACTAGCTTGAAAACACGTCCTAATTCTGGAACAAATTGTTAAGATCTAGAGAAATTACCCTTACATTTTTTTTCTCCTCCTCCTTTCTTTTAATGAAACTGCTAATGATACATGAAGATGTATGGACATAGGAAGGCTGTAGTGTGTAAGAAAAGATGGCATTTGTTGACCCTAAATTGTGATTATGGAATGTGTTAGCCCTATTGGATGGCAACACCATCACAAATGGTCTATTTATCTCCTCCAGTTTTATCACCTTATCTTTGCAACTTTCCTGTCCATTTGTCTGAGAAGAAAATTACAGCAGGTCATCCTAAAAGGATAGCAATGACGAAGTATTACCTCTTAGATTTCAATCTAGCGTGGCAGCCTGACTTCTTTGCTGACGATTTAGCAAGTTACTTGCTACTCTCTCATTCAGTTTCTTCATCTGTAAAATGTCCTCCTTCCTAAAACACTTTTGAGTTCCACTGGTTACTGAAAAAGCTGAATATGAAGAGAGGAGCTGACATGTTAGAGAGGGAGGGCAGCAAGGAGTTCTTAAAACCAGCATTAGAAAAATTGAGTGAGTGACAAGCTATGCAAGGAAGGAAAGAAGTTGAAAGCCAAGAAAATGGATGAATGCGAGAGATCAGTTTAACGTGGGGACACTTAGAGTGTGGTAGCTAAGTAACAGAGGAACCTGTATTGATCAGCTCTGAGGCTACAGAGGGTACATCTATGATGGCAGTTAATAACAAAGGAGTCATAGAATCATAAGTCTTGAAGGGACTGAAAAGAGCCCAAGGCAGGATCAGCTGTATCTCTGTCATTTCTGGCACATGTTTCCATAATTTGTTTTGAAGATTTCTTTTGATGGAGACTCCACAGCTTCCCTAGACCATCTGTCTCAGAGTTTTCCTTACCCTTAGAAAGTTCCCCTGCATATAATATCTGAATCTTCCTTGGTTTATTTTAAAGCAGTTGCTTATCCACCTTAATCTCCTCATGAAGGAAAAGTTATTCTTTTCCTCTTTGTGGCAGCCTTGAATGCATTTCACCACACTTACAATGCATTCACTTCTTCTGGCAATTTTCTGAGTCCTTTCTCAAAATGCTATCTTCTGGAATCTTTCCAGGTGGTCCATGTCTTGCTTAAGTAGAGGGCTCAAAACTGAGAAAGTGTTTTTTCAAGCTTGCTCCAAAGTTAAGACTATCACCCAGTTTACTTATATACTAGAAAATGCTCAGATGGTGTTTTGGATTCAAGGACAACTTGAATAAAGAATCATAGATTCACAGAATTATTTGGGTTGGAAGGGACCTTTAAATGTCATTTAGTCCAACCACCCTGTCATGAGCATATGTCAACCATATCTGATTGCTCAGAGCCCTATCCAGCCTGACCTTGAATATTTCCAGGGATGCAGCATCTATCACCTCTCTGGGCAACTTGTGCCAGTGCTTCCCTATCCTCATGGTAAAGGTAAAAATTTCTTCCCTGTATGTAGTCTGAATTAACCCTCATTTAGTCTAAAACCATTAACCCTTGTCCTCTCATTACAGGCCCTACTAAAATGTTTGTCCCCATCTTTCTTACAAATCCTCTTTAAGTCTTGAAAGGCTGCTATAATAGCTCCCTGGAGCCTTTTATTCTCCAGACTGAACAATCCCAACTTTCTCAGCCTGTCTTCATAGGAGATGTGATGCATCCCTCTGATCATCTTTGTGGCCTTCTTCTGGACTTGCTCCAACAGACCCATGCCTTTCCTACTCTGAGGGCTCTAGAGCTGGATATAGGACTCCAGGTGAGGTCTCACCAGAGCAGAGGACAGGGAGCAGAACCACCTCCCTTGACCTGTTAGCCACACTTCTTTTGATGCAGCCCAGGATACATTTAGTTTTCTGGGTTGTAAGCACACATTACCAGCTCATGTCCAGCTGTGCATCCACCAGTACCCCCAAGTCCTTTTCATCAGGGCTGTTATCAATCCCTTCGTCCCCCATTCTGTAGTTATACCAGGGTTGCTCCAACCCAGGCACAGGACCTTGCACTTAGCCTTGTTTAAGCTTGTGAGGTTCACATGGGCCCACTTCTCAAGCTTGTCCAGTTCCCTCTGGATGACATCTCGTCTCTCAGGGACGTCACCTGCACCACTCAGCTTGATGTCATCTGAAAACTTGCTGAGACTACAATCAATCCCACTATCTATGTCATTGATGAAGACATTAAACAGCATTGCTCCCAATACAGACACCTTAAGGACACCACTTGTTACTGATTTGCATCTGGACATTGAGTTGTCGACCACTACCCTCTGGATGCAACCATTCAACCAATTCCTCATCCACCAGAGAGTCCACTCATCAAAACCATATCTCTCCAATTTAGAGCAAAGGATGTTGTGGAAGACCAGATCAAAGGCCTTACAGAAGTCCAGATAGACGACATCTGTAGCTCTTCCCTTGTCCTTTGATGCAGTCACTCTATTATTGGAAGGTTGGTCAGGCAAGACTTGCCCTTGATGAAGCTATGCTGGCTGTGCCAAAACAACTCCCTGTTATCCACGTGCTTTATTGTAGCTTCCAAGAGCATATATTCCTCTTATATCAACATCTTCTTTATCTGGGCCCAGGTTTTCATACTTACCACTGTTTGGATAGACAAGAGCCACAGAACTCAATCTACCAGCAGGGTCCCAGGATGATCTTCTCCTAGGCAAGCATTAGTAACTTACAAGGCAACACATAAATGTGCATCTAGACTACTCGAACTAGTCTTGTAGGCAGAAAATGAATTACACTTACTGCTGAAGGAGTTTAAACATCCTGGTGCCCTGCATATCGGCATATGCTAGGTCCAGGAGCAGAATCAGTATGTATCATCCTTGAAGATGGACTTTTAGACAAAAGACCCCCAAACACTTACTTTCTTTCTTTCTTTCTTTCTTTCTTTCTGGACTTAAAAAAAAGAATGCAAGAAGCTGTTGTGGTATTTTCTACTTCTATGATGCTTATGCAGGACCACGTGGAACCCGTTAGAACAGGCATGTCAAAAGGAGACTAATTCACTCACCTTGCTCATACATCCCTTTCTTTTTCTAGCTGCTGAATTGTGATGTTTAAAGTCATCAATAGAAACTGAGTACCATCCACATCAGCAACTACTATAGAGCAATCTCACCTGCACTCACTGTGGCTTTAAAGTACTGCATGTTTCACACTAGCAGGCTCTAACCACAAAGGACCAGTAAAAAAGCTCTTTCTGTCTGACATGAATTAAGACGCTCAGTTAAAAATTTATAGGAAGATTACATAAAACCATATGCTGCCTTTATTTTTCCCCTTTTGCATTAAAAATGTACAGCTGCTCTGCATTAGACATTCCATTAGCCTGTGAGTCTCACAATCTGGACTTTGTAGTTAATGATGGGGGAGGACTAACAGTGAAGGGAGAATGTAAGTGTCTTAGGCATAATATTCAAAGCTTCCTTAAAAAAGGCAGCATATAAGGTGGATGGAATATTTAAGTGTGGCAGTAGAAGGTCTGCTGAAGTGGACCTTCATATTAGAAGAGACCTAGTTTTGGAATTATTGGCTTGCCCTCAGAACCTCTGAGCAGCATCAGCAATAATTAAAATGATATAATCTGTTTCCTGTGGTCATTTGGGAAGAAAATAAAAAATCTATACTCCAAATGGACTCAGGAAATATTTAGACTCTTTTAACAGTGTTAAGTCACAGTGAGTTTTATGGCCACTCCATTCTGCAAGAGACCCTTTAATTTAGTTGAAAGACTTGAAAGGTCTAATTTTATTATTAGATAATTGACGGTGTTGGGCAGTTAATTGCTTGGGATTGAATATGTGCCCACTTAATGTACTGACAAATTGAATAATTTCACAATAATCTTTCTATACATTATAATGAGATGCATTCTAAAGACTCTTCTTGATGATATTGTATCATTAAGTGTCCTAGAAGGTTGTATAAGAAAGCTTGCGAAGATGCTGCTTGGTATAGGTGTGCACGGTATGATGACAAGCTCAACATTAGGTAAGATGGCTATAGAATACCTAATAATCCACTTACTTATTTACACATACCAGGTATGAATCTATCTTTATTCATGGAGCAGAAGCAAGGAGGAAAACTGAGAGCTCCCATATCTCAGAAATGGTGGGTCTCATTTACATTGTGAACTCAGCTCCATATATTCAGTCATTTCAGATGGAAGAATTCAGCTCCGTGTTTTCGGTCATTTAAGCCGAAAGAGGGCAGATTTAGATTAGGTATTAGGAAGTAATTTTTTACTGTCAGGATGGCCAAACATTAGCACAGATTGCCCAGGAAAGTCGTGGATGTCCCATCCATGAAGGTGTTCAAGGCCAGGTTGGATGAGGCTTTGAGTAACCTGATCAAGTAGAAGATGTCTCTGTCCACAGCAGAGGACTTGATACTAGGTGATCTTTAAGGTCCCCTCCAACTCAAACCATTCTATCATTCTATGATTCTGTGATTCCAGGTAGCATGTGCCGTTCTCATATGAAAAACACCCAGAAACAAAACAGATAATCCAAACAATATTTAAAATATCTTAATCAGACAAAGAAAGGAAGTATTTATGACTTATAAAGAGGATGTTTCATTTCTAACCTAGGCATATTTCAACCATTCTTCTTTTATTTATTTTACATTGAATACACAAATGAGACCTAGCAGTAGTCTATTCTCTCCCTACATGGTTGTTCCTCAAAGAACCATCTTATATTTTCTGCATACACTTATTTATTCTTGGTCTTATCCAGTATTAAAAATCATAAACATTGCACCTTCTTAGATTGATTGTAGTTCTTCATGCTCAGATGAGATGAGAAAACTGAACAAATAATTTTTTTAGAGTCACAAATAAAATTTTAATACAAGGAATCGTGAAATTCGTGATGCAGTCACCATTGTTAAGCTGCATGTTTAATTAACCACTGCCTGACTCTAGGTACTAAGCAACAAGGACACAGAGGTACATTAAAGTCTTAACTAAATTTTATGCACTATGACCATATTTAATTGTACACAGGATATGCTTTCTCCTTGTTTTTATATCTACACGTCTTTTTTTCTACATCATCAAGTAGATGGAGTACATCTTATTCACAAGAAAATATACAGATTTTTTCCCATATTTTTGGGGGATGGATAAAATTGAATGCAGTGTTTTGTTTCTCTAACCATGCTGCAGGATAAGCATACAGATATAAGGAGAATCACAGTGAGTAGCACAAATGAATCCTCACTTAAGACCATCCTCTTCTGAAATTTAAACTACATACCATGAACCGAATACAGCTTTTCATATTGTTGCCTTGGTCTAGGAAATAATTTTGTGCATAGATGTATGTAATGTCTATGAACTTGTGGCAAATGACATTCTTTTGTGGCTTTTTACAGTCTGATAGGCTTCTGATAATTTAAGCAAGTATTTTTTAAATTAGTATTGCAGGAATAGAACATTGAAATAAACACTGTGGACAAAGTAGATATTAATGAAGCGGATAATTCAAAGTTTGCCCTAATAACAGTGTAGAACAAAAAGAACTGTTCTGAAAAGCAGAGACCTTGGTTACAGCCCAGAGCAGGTGTTGTAGTCAGACATAATTTCTACTCTCCTACGGAGTATGGTTGATGTGCGGCAAAATGTCCAGCTAAAAAAACTGTGAAGAGGGAGCTGTTTCTGCAGGTTTTAAGGAAACATCTTGACATTTGTGTCCTGGAAAAACAACTTTATGTGACTATGATTCACTCTGGGTGAGCTGCTATGTGCTATAGTGATGCAGTGGAGCCTCCCTCCTTTAGGCCAGTGCATTGAACGAGAGAAATGCTGATGTGAACTTCAGGTAAACTGAGGCTTTGCAATAGTGCTTGTTTCTGTCAAGCTTGAACTTGGCCACAGTCCTAAAATTGAACCTGATATAGCTGAATGTGTTTACACTGGGTTTGCCCAGATTTTCTCTTTGTGCTACAGGGAAGCCTTTCCTTCATTGCCAAGGTTGGTACCTCCCAACAGAGACACAGTAGTCTGCACATCAGCCTTGTGTTTGCAGCAACATTTTAGTCCCTTCGGAGGGATAGAAAAGATTAACAAAAAAGCTCTATTCTCCACCTCAAATGGAACTTTGAATGTTTCTTAGAGGGCTTCTTAGAAGCCCTTACAGCAGTATGGTCTGGGAAACATGCTGAATTGTCCCTTCTCTATGTTATCTCAGCCCTGACTTCTCTCCAGCTAACTTCTCTCAGGCTGGAGCTTGGTTTGAACAGTTATGGCTTGACTGGCCTTCTTCAGAGGCAAGACCTCCCCATTAAAGGGGGGCAGAAGGCCTTTCTTCACTGGTGACTTCACATACCGGTAGTTCCCGGCTCGTGTTTCAGCCAGAAATTAGTGGGGCCAGTAAAAGTACTGAGACTCACAGTGATGGGAGCTTGTGAGGTGGTATCAGCTCGATATAATTCTCAGTGCTTGAGATTTCATATGTTCCTACAATTCTCCTTGTACAGACTTTCTTAGGATGGGATTCTGGACTGTAATGCTGACCTTTTAATCTTTGCAAAGACAGAAGATCTGTAGTGACAATTACTGTAATGGGAACTTCACCCATAGAAACATCAGTCTCTATCATGGCCTTGAGATGTCAAAATGGACAGGGATGATGTGAATGCTCCCCTCAAACTCTCCATCCTTAATAAAGCTGAAAGAAACCTAACATTGTACCAATGATTTAAAAGGGTAAATGGAACAACCCAGGTAATTATAGTCTTGTCAGATTGACATTGATCCCAGGCAAAATAATGGAATGGCTGAAACAGGACTCAAATGGTAAAGTTGTACAGGAGGGTAATGTAATTAATGCCAATCAATGCAGTTTTCTGAAAAAAACTCTGTATCTTGTCAAATCATTCTGATGTCTTTTTTATGAGATTACAAGTTTGTTAGAAAAAGGTAATAGTTTTGATGTAATAAACTTAGACTTCTATAAGTTTTGACTTCGTGCTGCATGACATTTTGATTAAGAAAACAGAACGATACAAGCTTAAACCAGAACTTATTAAAAGGACAAAACCTGGCTGAATATTCGGTCTGAAAACGTGTTTGTGAATGGGAACAGCAAACAGGGCTGTTTCTAATGGGACCAACACATACTATTTGCTGAACCTCTGCTGTTTGATATTTCTAGGGAAAAAATGGAAGAAGATGTACTCATTACTGAGAAAGTTCAGTTTGAGGGAGTGATAGATCATGAATAGATAGGACTGATCACTGATACAGAACAATCTGGACTGCTTGATGGAGTATGAGACAAAAGTAAAGTCAAATGTGTAGGAACAAAGGCCACAGATTTATTCTATTTTCAGAGGCAATGATTCGGGCATATGTTTGAGGGGTCCTGGTTTATAACTCATTGAACATTAGTACCAAAATAAGTAATGTACCTTTCATGGGCTTTTGAGTAAAACCAGCTGTAACACCTTTGTGTCAGCTGCTGATGAGACTGCTATCAGAATATTGCATGTGGTATTGACAGGGATATTAAAAAAATGAAGATGATTCAGGCAAAATTCCCAAGAATGATTAAGCAATTAGGAAACATGCATGTAGTGGAAGATTTCAGAACACCATAGATACAGTTCGAGTTGAAGAGGTAGAAAAAGACTGATTAGGTCCTTCCCTATACTTTTGCAGAAAACGAACATTGCACATGGCTCTTCAATCTGCTGAAAAGAACCAAGAATATCTGGATGCAGCCTGAACCTAGACAAGTTGATCCTTACAATTAGGCACCAATTTTCAAGGGCTGTGTTTAATCCTGCAAATAAATGGGGACTTTAAAATCAAGGTAGGATATATTCTTGAAAGATAGGATCTAGTGCACAGCCATTATGTGGGAATGCAGAATGGTGATTGTGAAGATCCTTTAAAATCCATGAATCTCTGAGTATCAGTGTATAGCAATTCTGTGTATTCTTGTCAGAGTCTGTGACAAAATTCAGATTAGCTTCACTGATGAAAGACCCATACCCTCCTATTCTTGTTGTTCTGTTAGCTCATTCCACTTCTCACACTGAGATCTCTTCTGTGGCCACCTGTGCAGTAAAACATCACTGCCTTCTTTTCTACTCAGGGAAAAATTGACCTGTTCGAGAAGGTAGACCTTTGAAATAGCTCATTTTCCAGAAAGACTGGGAAATATAAAGCGCTAAATAAAAATGTTGGATTTTTTTTGCTCTGGGAATGAGTCCCGCCTTTGACTATTGAAGCTTCATTTTAGCCTTCTGGTAGTTCTCCCTTTGGAACCTCCCTTAATTCCCTCCTTTATGGCCCAACTTCCACCATATTTGAGCTGAACTCACAGACTTCAGACTGTACCATACAAAAAAGCGAGAGATTAAGAAGTAATCAGAGGTGGTTCCTTTTGCCCATAGTTAACAGGATTTCTTCAGAGGATACAAAGAGAGGAAATCCTAACTCTGCGTAGTGATACCTACACCTAATGAATGAGTTTACTCTACATATCCTCCTACTAATAATGAGGGATTTGGGAGGGAAGATTGCAGCCCATATCATAGCCCGAAGCCCTGATACATTCCTCAGCTTTAGCAGAAAGGCTTTCAACTTTGTACCTAGAGGAAAGCAATAACATGGTTGTTGGGAAAGCTTCAAAATAAGTTACATTAGATATTTTTCTATAAGAGTATTCTTTGCTTCCCACCCTTGATGTTTCTCTTTCTGGGAACTTCTGCACTTATGCATAAATATGAATTCAGTAATAGGATTTAGATCTTATGACATCAAGTGTTGCACACTTTATCTCCAAAGCACTTTGTAAGCATTAAATGTCTCCTTCCTGACATGTGGTGCAGATCTGCGATAGTTGTCTTCACACCAGACACAGAAATGTTGTGATTTTCCAAAGGTCTCCTCAGTAAACAATGCTAGAGCCATACTTAATATTGTGAGTTGCAGTTCACTGTCCTTTGCTCTGATCTTTTACTGTCTCAACAGTGTCATTTAGAAAAGCTGATTTAGAAGGAACAAGTACCAAGGTAGTTAGCTAACGATGAGAAAGTGAAGTCAAGCTCTCTGTAGGTCTGCTATGCATTTTGTAATCTCCTAACATTATCACTGACTTTATTGGTCTACTTCATGCAATACTAAAATATATTTGGGCTTTGTCTGAGAGGTTGCTTGTTATTACAGACCAAACCCAAACCAGAGAGGGTGCTAAAATTACACAAATTAGGCAGTCATGCTTGAGTCCTCAAGCCCAAACCTTGTCTGTTTAATTTAATGGAATAGCTGTAGTTTTTCTTCTACCATAAGAAAATAAGGATCGTGATATCAAATAAACGGGATGGATTGTTTTGGTTTGCTTCTTTGGTTGGTTGGGTTTTGTCTGCATGTGTTGTTATGAACTTTATTTTTCTTCCTTGGTGCCACACTGCTTGCCCCTGCTATGACTTTGAGGTTAGGTAGCAGCAGTGTGCATGATAGCATCAAAACCCAGGGACAGGTCTGGTAATTTGAGACTCATTTTCCTTCTTCAGTGAACAGGATCTGGCTATTATCAGCTGGATCTGGAGCTATCTGCGTGCTACAGTCTACCCATCTGCAGCAGGAGGGCATCCCATGTGGATATTTCTCTTCTCTTTCACTATCACAGACACTTGTTTTGGGTGCTGGTCACCCTTGAAAAGAGCAAAGCTGTGTCTATCAGCTGATCCCAGGGGACTTTCACTAAGCAAAAGGTCATGACTCAAATTTCCTCTTAGCCTACCTTTCTGTAGACAGGGAAGTCGGAGAAAGGGAGAGGAACATTTCTAATTCTGGTCCTTGTGATTCTTTCCCGTTGTCAGAGTTTACATAGCAGATTCAATGACCTTTTTCATGAAAGAGAAGCTGGGGCTGGTAAAAAGTGATGTGGGTTGACAGAGCCTGCCTGCTTGTTTCCTTCAATGGTGGATGAGAAGTTCTGTCCTGTTGCCTCTGTCATATCTCTTTATCTTTACCAACACTGCCAAAACAAGGCAGTTTAATACCTAGTGCTGAGCTCTTCCTGTTGTCATCACTGCTTTTATCCCCAGTGTTAAAGCTCCTGTTCCTCCCATGTTGCTGTTAATTTTCCTTGGAAGCAGGGAGGAGAGGCAAAGGAGAAGAGGCAATGTTATACAGCCAATGACAAGCCCATTCTGTGACCATACAGTTTCACATGGTCTTATAGTTTTTTGCCTTTGAGGTGAATTGTTCTTAAATCTCCTTGTATCCAGGAGCTTGGAGATGGGGTAAGAGTGAAAGAAGCAGTCAATAAGGGTCTCTTCCATTGTCTGGGAAGCCAAAGGGCCATTATCTAGACTGAAGGTTTGACTTTTGTGCTCAAAGATACAGGATTTTTTTTTCTGGACAAGCAAGTGATCTTTATGCTTTCTTTACCTACTTCACATGTGAGGGTAATGATATATGTATCTAACCACTTGGACTTGGACTGAGACCATCAATCCATATTGTAGACAGCAGAGAGTTCGAAGTAACTAATAAAAACTTCTGGTTACAGTCATCCTGAGATGGATTTGACCTTCACATCACCTCACAAACCCCAGACTATCATACCTCACTCCTTCAGTTATTCTAATGAGCTGAAAAAAAAGGTTTTGGACATACTTGCAGAGTGTTGTTGAGACATAAATACACTCTAAGTGAGGACTACATAATGTTTTCCTGTTTGAGCATAAAAAATAATGGACCGGTAAGCCAGTGACCTAGAGGTGAAAGCCTTTACATTCCATATAGCCGATTTATTACACATGCAAAACTGAAGCAAATAACTTAATTCCAGTGTAGTTACAGAGCTTTGGTGTGATTCTGTTTTTCAGTTGTTTATATTCTAAGCACTACCTTTTCAGTTTTCCATAGAACAACTGAGTTTCTTACTATTTTGGGGAGATCTTGCCTCTATAATCACTGATGAACGGTCATTCCCACCTGTGTATCCTAGCAGAGGTGGTGCAGTCTGCCCAAGTGGTTGGACACTCCAGAGATATTTCTGCAGATCTGGATCACACGTACCTTGACTGAGGCCAGAATCTCAGAGTTTGCAGTGCTTGAGTCCCTCAGCTATTCCTACAGACATAAGTCCTCAGCTTTGAGGGCCAGGTGGAAATCAGTCAATAGCTTAGTTTTATTTGGATCAGAGGGTAAAAGAAAGCAGATATTAAGCTGCAGGTTTTTTTCCTGCCATTTTTCAGACATAAATGTCTGTGTGTAGCTGTAAAGCACACATGCAATAAGCTTAACACTCACCGAACATGTCGGACTTGCAATGCGTATACTGAGCTCCTTCACAGGTGAGTCCTCTGTGTGCCTGGTGTTTGCTGCAAGAATTGAGTGCACTGTGTTTTGCAACCTGGGACTACGGAGCATATGCAAGTCTGGCATTCCCAGGGAAATGTCTGCTTTCCATGCTGGTGCCTCAGAGATGATCTGTTCAAGCAACACGTCTGTAACTGCCAGACCTGAGCCAGGCGACTGGATCCCACATCTTAGTGGGCTGATACACATGAGAAATCTAGGAGAGATGTAAAAATCCTTAATCCTCTTTTTTTCCAGAAGAAAAAACAAATTATTCTAGACAGAATATGGCTCCGGTAGAGACAGTAGCTAGGAGGCTCTGGCCATTACTTTACTCCCAATTGGCAACATGTTTTTGCTGTGACTCTGGGAATAGGAGGTCAAACACTTTTCTCTAAACCGCCGGTCTTTGCTTTTCTCCTCTGTTCCCTGACAAATTTGTTACATTGGTGACTGGGAACACAGACTTGGTGGTACAGTGAGTAAAATTATGCCACAGGCTTTGAATTGAGGCAGTTTTGCCTCCAGGGCTTAGGAAAAAGCATCACAGATGGACTCGGGTGTGGGTTCCCTGGGCTAAATGAGAATGGGGTCACCTTGCAGTGGAGGCAAGATATCAGATTTAGCACACCAGTGGTCTGTTTCTGCATGACAAATAGCCTCTGCTCTTGAACTACAGTAGTAGAACCAAGTTAATAACTGCAAAAGAGAACCACTGCAAAAGAAAATAAAAGTATTCCCAACAACCCATGTTCTGGGAGATAGTTCAAACCAGACTGTGTGCCCAGGATAAATAATGCATTTATTAATTCAAATTCCATTCAATTTCCAACCTTTTGAAACCCTTTCTTCCTTGAAAGATAGAAGGATAATAGATGATGAAAGAAACCAGATTGCTCATGAATTAACTACCTACTGGTTTCTTCTCTGTGGGTTTGTAAGGTTAGGTTCTGTTATCATAGACCCTGTTGGGTAACTTTTTATTGTGGTTGATACAGCGTGACCATCTGTACCTCAGTGAAAATAACGGCTTCTAAATATTGACATTTCAAATTTATATTATTCAAACACTATTGCTGTAAACAGTATTACTTTAGTAGTTGTTAATAAAACACTCTAATGTAATCATTATTTACCTGTCCTGTGTCCCCCCCAGCAGCAGCTCTGGGTAGACATGTCTATGCAATTGGAATTAACACAAACCGCTTAAAACTTGAATGCCTGCTTTATTTTCGAATGGGAAGGTCAGCATCATTATCCTTGGTGTATTCAATTACCAAATCCTGTATAATCACAGAGTGTG
Organism: Dromococcyx pavoninus; assembly: GCA_033558185.1. Taxonomy (NCBI): domain Eukaryota; kingdom Metazoa; phylum Chordata; class Aves; order Cuculiformes; family Neomorphidae; genus Dromococcyx; species Dromococcyx pavoninus. The sequence continues at coordinate 516,452 of JAUMJL010000191.1, read as the reverse complement.
TTTCCTGTCTTGCTAATCATGACTTGCTCTGCATACATTATGTGCAAATATAACCAAAACAAGAGATAGCATTTCCATATGTTTTTTGCCTGTAAATACTTCTCACAGGTTGTGTTAACTTTCTTAGTAGAATGCAAATTCATTTTATAGGCTTTGATTTTTTTTAAAAAAAAGCACAAAAGCAAAATAAAAACCAGTGGCAAGCTAAAATAGGAAAGCATCTGTATGCAATTAATCCTTCTGCTTCATTTAGACCCCACGGAATCTGTGAACATAAGTCACAACATTAGAAAAAATTGTTAGAGACATTGCATTTGGAAACGCCTCTAACAAAGAACAGCATGTGTAGTTAATGGCTTTGGAATTACTTTGTGGTTTTGGTTTACTTTTGCTTAAGTAAGACAATTCTAATAAATTTGTATTTGACACTTCTTGTTATTGAAATGTTCGCCACTTTTGTAAACAAAAATCCTAATGACAAGAATGGGGAGAATTAACACACAATAAAAAATACAGTCACCTAATTAAATGTAAACATCCTCTAATGAGAGAAATTGCATTATTGTATGGAAAGCTCGATTTGTAACCAGTGTGAAATCAACAGGTGTCTTTCCCAGAGTTCAGTCAATTTTGAGTCAGATTGGTTAAATATGTGTCTTCTCTGTTTTATATTTAGTACTGTGGAGGGTTAGGAGCTAGTAACCTTTTATGTTCTTGAAAATATTATTTCCCCCATCTAGTCTCTGGGTGTTTCCGTGTATACACCTGTACAGACACTCTTTGTTGAGCTTTGGACTCTGAAGTATGAAGGTTTACTTTGTTTTCTGGCTTTGATTCTTGTTCCTCCAACAGCTTCAGAGCATATGAACATCTTCCCTTTTGTAACACTGTGGTAATATGCCATCTGGATAGGAAATATCATATATTAATATTAGGGCACAATAAATCTCCAGTTTCCACCTTGCTATGACAGCTATCATGAAATCACTATCGCATCTGGGTTTATTCTTCACTGATGTGTGGAAGACTTATCATCCCACAAACAGCAGGGAAATCCACTTCTGTGTTTTTTCAGCATGAAGAGATGATGCATCATCACATTCCAATGGTCCTCTCTCCCCAGAAGTCCCCTGTTCTTTGAGTATTGCTCTGAAATCACCCAAGAAATCAAGGTCTCTGCGTGTGGGAGATGCAGTAGATGACCCCAGCAGTGCCACTGGGTTCCCACCAAAGAAGTTAAGATGCCATGTCCCCACATGTCCCCACATATCGCCCAACATGTGAGGGCAACTGGTCTTTGATCTTCCCACAAGAAGTCTACTCTCTGTCAAGATGCAGCCACACATTGGGAAGGTGGGTGGGCTGAGAAACAGACATCTCAGGGTTGCTCTTCTGATTGTCCATCATGTACAAAGATAATCCTGGTTTAAAGACAGATATGAAGAACGAACCAGAGAGCTTGGAAATTGAGTGATTTGCATCATGGAAAAACAAAGAAATGGTGTTGACATAGTTATAGATTACAAACCGCAAGAAATGGAGCTGGTTTACATGTAAAAATAACTAGTAATATTATTCAGAGAAATTACTTTTAAGAATTAAGGTTTAGGGTTTTTAGCTTTTGAAATGCTTAATAGACTTACTTTCTTAGGTCAAGAAGTTCAATCCCAATAAAAGGACAAACCCCCTCAAACAAGGAAGACAAAGTTTCTTTATTAAAAGTATTCTAAATTTTTAAGTATTTGTATTCAATTTATGTTTTATTAAATTCTTTCTCTGTGTTTATCTGAAAAAAATATTTATCTTTTTTTGAAATGAGCTTATCTGCCTAAGCTAACAACTGAATTATTCAAGTGAATCTCCTTTGCAAAGGAATTCCACTACAAGGGAACTGAATGTTTTAAGTGCATAAATGAGAGGTAGAGTGTACCAAGTCACAATTAGTAGAATTAAATGAACAACAAAGATGGCATTTTATAAGACTATGCTCCTGCACATCATCAATATTTCAACCATTTAGAGAGCTGAACATGGGGAAAACATAGAAATCAGTGTGGAATGGAATAGGCCTTATTCTGAGTTGACTTTCTCACAGGTTTAGACTCATATAATTGCATAGATTTTGGTGGTGCTATTTCTCATGAGATTAGGGCAATTTAGATGAGAATTAGACTCATTAGCTGAGAGATTTTTGCATATTGGACAGTGGGACCCTGTTAAGCTACAAGTAACAGATCAAATTCCTTTTTCCTTTAAACAGGAAACTCCCACCAAGCAGTATCACCACAGTGTGGAAAGACTTTCATTGAAACTGAGTTTCCAATATGTCAATATCTTTTCTAGCCCACAGTAGGAGACTCCCTAAAGCTTTGCAGTCTAAATAATTCCCAGCTTCAGAGTTTCAGTGAAGAGCTTTGGCAGCTCTTGGGAGAGATTAATCCTAGGGTGAGATTTGCCTCCTCCAGCTTCAGATGTTTCAGAGTAGTTTTCTGCATGTGACCTCCTCAGCTAAACTCCCACAGCCAGTGGAGGGGCAAAATAGACACTTGTCAGGTGTGGTTTCTCTGACCTGTTTTAGATTTCTACCTTGGGTGGGATGAGTCATGCCCCAGAAGCACCTTCCTTTGCTCTACAGTGAATATCAAAGGACCAGTTCAGATGTGAAGATGTACTTTGCAGGTGTCTAAATATAGGAGAGATGAATCTTGTACAAACCCACAAAACTTGTGGTCTTCTGAGCATTACAACTAAATTGAGATGAATAATGTCCTTTAGAACCAATACTTTAAAATGGTCAGAAACTCCCTCTAAGGAAGGTGACGTGAATTCCTGTAGCAAATGAAAAGAAAACAGACCTTCTATGCTGGATGACACTTACTACCTGGGCTGTGATTTTAGAAGCTGGAGTGACACGTTGGCAGGTAGCAAGTTTTTTTTTATGTTTTTTTTTCCCTTAACTTCTGAACTTGCCAAGTGGGTTCTTCTCAGGGTCTGTGGTTGTGTTTTTGTGATGCTTATCTGAAGATAGATCCCACTTTGTTTATTTCTCTTGTTGATGGTTTCTTGTTTCTTGCCCTCCCTGTCCCCCCTCCTCATCAGCTTGCATTTGGCTGCTTTTGGCTTCTTTTGCATTGACTCGTGACAGGGCCATCTAATCAGTCATGACTATAAAGCTGCTGTATTAATATCAGTAGCAAACAGATGTTGGTGCAGTGCTTCAAGAAGGTAAAAAATTCCCTGCAGTTACTTCATGGTGAGATCAGCAAAGCCCTTTTCTTCTGGTGTCCCGCTGCCTCTGGCCATTGGTGCTCAATGTGGTGTTGGGTATCCATCTGGCCTGATTCATCCGTCCTTCACAGTGGGATCAGGCCATTTCTTCTCAGCAGGGGGTAACTCTTGATCTTACATTGTTGTGAAAGGAAGGCAGAATGGGGTTTGCTCACAGCATAATATATTTTTCTACCGGTAAGCAAGCATCTAAAGAGAATGAGATCGTTGTGGGAAGGTCGGATCACACAACATCCCTTGGTGGGGTAAGAAAAGAGCAATTCAGCTGCTTTTACAGAGCAGCTTATAAATTAATTACAATTCATACTTCAGATTGTAATTAATGTTGCATGTAGGGTTTTATTATATATAAATCCAAGAGTCAGGGCCCTTCTACAGATCCTAGGTAACTACCTGCTACTCTTGCCTTGTCAAGGACATTTTCAGTTAGCCACTCAATTTCACCTCCAGGGTTTTCTGATTGGGAACAGATTAATGACACATGTCTCTTTCCTCGGAAATCTCTTGAGGTGCTAACTTTTAATTTCCATATATCTCTTTACAAGTTGCCTTACATCTCTGCCTCTTTTATGAAAGGTTTACACAATTTGGTGAAATGCTGAATATTGATAGATAACAACAAAAAAGTTGTTGATCGTGTTGAAATTTCAGAGTTAATTTCTCACCCACTGCCTACTTTACATCCCAGCAATGTCATGTACTTAAATATATTCAACCAATCTAATGAACTACAAGACTATGTTGATTTGCCCTTGCTATCTAACTTACGGAGGTTGTTTCTGCATGGTTTACCTGTTTCTCTGACTTTAAGTTGTGGGGTACTTATGATGTGTTTTAAGTTACACAGATCACAGAAGAATCATTCTACCAGAAGACGCCAGCAATATAACATCTGCTCCATCCACTCATAACCTCTTTGATTACTGGCAGGAGCCGATGACCTTAGTGCTGGTCCCATACCTGATCAGAAAAGTTTAAGAGATCAGGTTTTGAAGTCTTTTGAGACCTGTGTCTTCACGGGCACAGTGGCCACAAATACTGCACTTGGACATTTGTTTCTGCTTCACTAAGGAGGAAAGATGTTACCAGCTAGATAAACCTGCTGGCACAGTGCAGCACTTTTCCTTTCAAAGCTTTGCTTTTGCCATTTATTTGGTTACTTTGAGTGTTTTCCTGTCTGTTTTCCCTAGTGATAGATTCCAGATTTTGAGCTGTTTTCTTGACATGTATTCCTGGGGTGGGTGGATGAGTAGAACAGAAGCATGGGTTAGTTTTGCTTCATTTGGTTCTTGGCTTGTATACAACTTTCTTATTTTTGTAATTGAGCCATCTTTACCAGTTCTGCTGCTTTCACGACACTATAGGGAAGGTGTTGAATTCCCTTAACATTAATTTGCTCGTGCAAGGAAAAAAAGCAAAAAGATTTCCTGTTTTTTTATGCAAACTGTGCTGACTTTCTGGTCTGTACCAATTGGAAAGCATTTGCAAATGCTCCTGTCTCAGTTGCTGAAAACTGCCTCGCCATATGTTTTCCTGATTAAGAAATTCAGTCCACCAAATGGCAGAGTTTGCTCAGCTGGAGTTGACTGTTTGGTTGGGATTAATAAGCAGTACTCCTCTTCCCATACATCTTCCTGTTTAGCATAAAAGAAAACAAATTACTTTGGGGCTTTCCTGCTTATTTGTTCTTACACAAAAAAGTATATTCTGTTAGCTTTTGCAGTACGTCTGCAACTTTCATGCAACATGAAAGCAACTTGCAGGCTGTCTCCATTGGCCATCAGTGCCTAACTAGATCCGTGCCTGAGCAGCACAAGAGCCAGCTGGTTAAGCCATGAATGCTGAGGGAGAGAGAAATAACTGACTGATCTGGGTTACACAAACTCTTATGGGGATTTAGTGGTAGATTTTCTTTAACAAAGACAAGAAGCGGCAAATTTAGTGCTTGGATTGATTGCTCCAGGAAGCTGAAAATCCTTTGAGGGGAGGACAAGCACTGCCCAGACCAAGCAAAGTCATCATTTCTCATGCTGTCTTATATGTGTGCCTATTTCTTTTTCAACTTGAACCATATGGCAGCCATTTTATGGACTCCAAAAGTCTGTTGTTCTGACTCAACTCTACTTTGAAGATGTCACTCAGTTTGACAAAACAGTCATACATAAGTTTCTAAATGAGCAATAAATGACCAGAGCTTTCAGGAACTGACACCTGCATCTGGACAATAAAAGAGCTTATATCTCTTGAGTGTCCCAAATCCAGCCTGAACTCCACAGGGCTGGGGTGCCTAACACGAATAGGATTCCTGTCAGTTTACAAAATTCCCAAAATTAATGATCGTTACACGATGGCTCGATAAATATTTTGGACTGCTTTTCCCCCAGTACTTTATTTCAAAGTTTTACCTTTTCTTCTTTATGTGTTGATCTTTATATTTTCTGAATAACATCAGCACATTATTACATACCCGTGTGTATGTATGTATCTATGTACAAGTGTAAATGTATAAGCCACATTTTTCTGTCAGGGTCCACTGTTACATTTCTGATTACAGATGATTCTTCTTTATAATTCTTCACTTATTCCTGCTTATAAAGTTTTTAAAAAGGATCAGAGGTGAATTTCTTCACTCCTAGGATGGAGATCAATTTATTTTCAGCCTTTTTCTCATATGTGGAAGAGCGAAGAAAGAAAACAGTGTTCTGTTATCTAAATAAGCCAGATTTGTTTTGTTTTCTTTTCCTTTCTGAACAGACTATAGGGACTTGGCTAAATGCTTGGTTAAAAGTGTGGACTTTGAGAACAAAACTGAGCCCTGAATACTCTCAGTAAAAAATATGGGTAACTTGTAAGTAGAGGCTGACCTGAAAGAGCTTTCTCTTCCTGACATCCAAATACCTTTGCACTTTTAAAAAAATATTTTAGAATCTCTGTTTTTCAGTAGAGTCCAGCCTCTGGCTGTGTAACCATGTTTGATGGGGATTTAGTGTGGTACGTGGAGCAATGTTCTCTAAGCCCTTGCAAAGGGTAGATTTCACTGAATGTGGAGGTGTCTTTTTCTGAAAGCCACTTTAACTTTCCAAATCATTCATGAAAGCATCTTTGTGAAACATCTGTTTCAAAATGCTCCTAGTGAATGCAATGTTACAAAAGTGCTCATTTAACACGAGAGCATAGACAGAGCTATTTTGGGTAAGGGCAGAAGTTGCCAGCACAGAACCCGATCTTTATGACACAGAGATGTGGATGCAGGATGGACACATGGTGCAATTTCCCTGGACTGCCTCCCAGCTCCCAGCAATCTGCTATTCTGGGACTACTTGAGCCAGAGGTGGTATCTTTGTGTTTAATAGCCCTTGATGGATTTTTCTGCAGCTGTCTGCTCCTATTTCTGCCGTGTATTTATGTAAAAGAACAGCAACAGAGAGCAGCCGTAGTGTCTCATTATACACCGGCCAGGAGAAATAGAAAATAGCTCTCAACCTCCAAAGTTAAAAGGTTTCCAGACTTTTCCATTTCCAGTTCCCATTATAATTCTAGCATTTAACCAGCCACTTTAGAGCACTCATATTCCTTGCCAAGCAGTCGTGCAAAGCTGCCAGGTTTCGTTCTTTTGACTTGAAAAACGCTTATGTTTTGTTGTGCCTCTCTGTTGAAGGTAATGTTACATAGGTGTTTCCTAATATCAGCTGTGTTCAGGAATCTCTGTTGTACAATCAAAGGGTAATTTCCCCTTAAGAGTTACACTGGTCTTTTGAAAAGCTATAATATTTCCTGTTTCATCTGTCTGTAGCCTGTGGCATTCTACAGGGAGAGAAAAAGTAGCAGAGCCAGGTAAATTCTGATATATGGGCTGTTTGGCAGACAGCATGGGTTTCATGCTGTTGCCCATATGTAGAAATGAGCAACGAAGCCCTGATGATACACAGGTGAATGACCTGGAACTATCTTCTCAAGCATATTTCAATACAGGACACAGGTGAACAGTATGAATATTTTCAATGAAGTGCAGTATAATCCTCAAATTAGTGCCTTAAGTAATTAAATGAATTCCTCTTTCTCTTCTATCGAGACAAATCATCTCTCTTTTGACTAGCAGCTTCTTCTGCTACCAAGGCACTAGGAAATTTTTTGTCTCTCGAATTTTCTCATTGACTAACACAGATTAATTAAACTTAAGCGTATAATAAACCAATATGTTGCCTTAGGCACTACAGCCACTTAAGTAATTCTTATACCCGTCTTCTTGTTTCTTCGGTAGGGTCTGCTGCACCATTTTCTTATGCTGTTTGTAGACCATGTTGTGCATACAGTCACTTAAATAATTCAGCTTTTAAAAAAGGAAATAACACTTAAATCAACATAATTTAATGCTTCTTCAAATCACAGTCACGCAGATCGTAGTATTGACCCAAATCAGTGAATGAATAGTAATGGGGATCCAGCAGGACTGAGCACCTGTGAGTACAAAGTCTTATGCCAACTCTTATGCCAAAGACAAAGTAGTGTAGAATAACTACTTTGGAGCAATTATTCTCAGTTTTGATTCAGCTTGAATTTTCCTACTTCTTCTAAAAACAAAAGAATGTGCCTGAGCTCATTCATTTTTTCGAAGTTATATCTGTTGGACTAATAAAATATAAAATCCTTCCCCAGAAATGTTGCTATTTGTAAGGATGTTTTCACTTTACTTCAGTGTTTGCTATTTTTCTCATAATAACTAGAAAACCCAAAAGACAACATAACTGCACGCTACCTGTGTGGAGTTCTGAGAGCCAGTACAGGACACCATTAACGCCAGATGAAGACTGATTTGTGGAAGTGTAAACTGAGGATATTTTAGAAATGTAGGATCTTCAGTTCTTGGTGTTTTAAGTGGCTAACTTAAGGCAGGCTCGAATCCTACTTTATGGCAATGAATGCTTTGTATTATCAACCTGCTTTGGAAGCTTCTCAGCTGGAGCAGCTAAACCCTGAGGCCCTATAAACAACCAAACACTTTTGCAAATCTTGGCTTTCCTTTAGTTCCTTCCTCATGATAGCCTTTTCTTTTTTGCTGTATTCTATACCACAAATGCATCTTCTCTCTATTTCTATTCACTTTCAGGGAAAATACTGTCTTTTATCTAGTTTGTAAGTTGGCAACAATAATGCTGTTTAGAGCCTCTAGACACTGTTGGAATGTGCATAAATAAAATCAGGAGGAACCGGAACTACTGATTTACAAAAGAAAATCATTTCAGGAATGAAACAAGTTGTGGAAAGAGGACAAGCTACCTAATCCACCTGGAGGTTTTTGAAATCTTCTGTTATAGTATAAATAAGTGCATTTCCAAGGTCTTCTACAGCACTGTTTACTTTTGTAGTTCAACAATTCACTACTTTTTCTTTACAGGACTATTTTTCTCCCCCTAGAGTTATAGAAATGAAGTTGAAACACCTACATAAAACAAACAAAAAAAAACCCATTTGCAATGTGTTCTACCTAATTTGTGAATGTCCTCCTAATAGTGAAGCAAGCACCTCCATACTCTCTTTAACTGCTGACAATTATGCGAAGGGGAGTCTTGACCCCTTAATAAAAGTACAGCTGAATCATAGTCCTACCTGAGTTACATTTAGAAGCCATCATTCACTGAATTTTAAAGAATTAACAAACAATAGCCAGCTGTGGCCCCCCTGTGATATGAGCCTGATAATTTCCTAGAGTTTCTTTATTTTCTTGTGCTCACTCTTCTACCTACGTGTTTCCATCTCTTGTCTCTTGAGCTGGCAGAGGTCCTTGCCAAAGCCCTTTCCTTCATCTACCAGCAGTCCTGGCTGACTGGAGAAGTGCCTCTCGACTGGAGACTGGCAAATGTAACTCCCATTTGCAAGAAGGGTCAGAGGGAGGATCCAGGGAATTATAGGTCTGTCAGCTTGACCTCGGTACCAGGGAAGGTCATGGAGCAGATGATATTGAATGCTATCACACAGCACATGCAGGACAGTCAGGTGATCAGACCCAGTTTATGAAAGGCTGGTCCTGCCAGACCAACCTGATCTCCTTCTATGACAAGGTTACCTGGTTAATGGACGAAGGGAAGGCTGTGGATGTGGTGTATCTGGACTTTTGTAAAGCCTTTGACACTGTTTCTCACAGCATTCTGATTGAGAAACTGGTTGCCATTGGCCTGGACGGGCTCAACATCTGCTGGGTGAAAAACTGTCTGGATGGCTGGGCCCAGAGGGTGGTGGTAAACAGAGTTAAATCCGACTGGAGGTCGGTCACGAGTGGTGTTCCCCAGGGTTCAGTCCTGGATCCAGTCCTGTTCAATATCTTTATTAATGATCTGGATGAAGGGATCGAGTGCACCCTTAGCAAGTTTGCAGATGACACCAAGCTGGGGGGTAGTGTCGATCTGCTTGAAGGAAGGGAGGCGCTACAAAGAGGTCTGGACAGGCTGGATCGATGGGCTGAGACCAACAGGATGAGGTTTAACAAGACCAAATTCAGAGTCCTACACTTGGGAAACAAAACCCCACGCAGTGTTACAGGCTTGGGGAAGAGTGGCTGGAGAGCTGCCTGGAGGAGAAAGACTTGGGGGTGTTGGTTGACAACTGGCTGAATATGAGCCAGAAGTATGCCCAAGTGGCTGAGAAGGCTGATGGCATCTTGGCCTGTATCAAAAACAGCATGGTCAACAGGACATCGAGATGTTGGTGCATGTCCAGAGAAGGGCGACGAGGCTGGTGAAGGGGCTGGAGAACAAGTCCTAAGAGGAGCAGCTGAGGGAACTGGGGTTTTTTTGCTTGGAGAAGAGGAGGCTGAGGGGGGACCTCATCACTGTCTACAGCTGCCTGAAAGGGGGCTGTGGGAGAGCGAGTGTTGATCTCTTCTCACAAGTGACATCCAATAGAACAAGAGGAAACGGCCATAAGTTATACCAGGGGAGGTTCAGACTGGATATTAGGAAGAATTTCTTTACCAAAAGGGTGGTCAGGCACTGGCACAGCTGTCCAGGGAAGTCACCATTCCTGGAGGTGTTTAAAAAACGGGTAGATGAGTTTTTGATGGACATGGTTTAGCGGATGATGGGTGCAGATGGACTTGATGATCTCAAAGGTCTTTTCCAACCGGAAGAGTCTATGATCCTATGACTTAATTTTCCAGTGGTAAGGTTCCTTACTGGAAGCTATCTCTTAGTTTTGCAAGTGTAACTGGTAGGATTCAGGTGTGTAACAGTGAGTGTGTCCTGCTTTTTTTCTAAGTCCATCGGAATCTAAGCTTTCCAACTTGGAATGATAACTATGATGCAGGACCTGTAAGATGCCCACCACCTTTCAGGGTGGCAGATGGAAACCAAGTAGAATAATACCCACTAAGGGTGACTAAAAACCCCCTTAGTTGAAAACCCCAAGAACTTTAGCAATATGAACAATATTTAATAATCATATCATGGGAATATTGATAAGGACCTATTTATAATTAGCATTTGTTGTATATCTACACAGCTTTTTGGCAAATCTACCATATGTATCATAGCACTTACTTCCTTCCCTACACAATGTTGTACTATCTGGAGCAGTCTTTTTTGTTTATGGTAGTGATTATACTCTGATAGACGATTCCAGACGTTTAGACTTTGCCCAGGGGGCACAAGTTCTCAAAGAAAGTGTCGAATTTTTTGTTTGGATAAATGGCTATGATTTTTTACCAAATGCCTTGCTCTGTGTGGGGTCTAATAAGAGAATGGAGCAGTGTTTAATGCTTTGTAATGAGAGATGACCTGAGTGAAACTCCTGGAGGCAAATTCCTGGAGGAATTCCAGGTGGAATCAGTATTTTTTGTGGGGGCATGGTAGTCTCCCTAGCAATTCCTGCTAGGACAAAGGACTACAAATATTAAGACCCTTAGGCTCACAAATGGGAAGAGGGGTGTGGAAGGGAAAAAAAATAAAACCCCAAACTCAGTCTTGTTGTTTGATATGTGGGTTTTCTACAATAGCCTTGAGAATGGACAGGAAAGGTGAAGGTAATGCAGATGAAGGCAAAGTGGATCCTACCATCCAGAGTGGCTGCATAGCAGAAGATGCATTTTTCAGTTCTGCTTCTAGCTCAGCAGCCATTGGGTGCATTGATTCAATTTGCAGTGGAAAATGATGCAATTGTTTTACTAATTCCACAAAGATAAATGTCTGTATTTCATCAGAACAAACATATAAATGAGCAGGAGCTCTATAATTTATCCTTCTTCATGGCACTAGAACCGAACACATTTGGCTCTGAAGTTATCAGCTTAGCTAAACTGACAAGTGTCTCATTTGAAGAGAAACAGCTTTAAAAAGGAGAGTTTAATAAGTCAATGGAAATTTTCACATTCTTCTTTCAGCCCCCCTCCTCATGAAATCAAATACATATTTTGATTCCATTTCACTTTCTGGAGCATGTTGCATTTCTTTAGGTTAAGGATGAGCATTATAAGCTTCTTTGGAGCTGAATACATCTGCATGAGTTGGCTTGATCATGGTCCTTTGTTGTAACACAATTCCAGATGTTGCCATTCCCCCAATTCACAGTGTGGTGTGCCCTCTCTTTGTAAGAAGTGGCTTTGGTGGCTCTTTTTTTCCTAACACTTCTGTTAATCATAGGCCAGTGGGCTAACAGCCGTCCATCAGAGAGAATCAGGAAGCTGAGGTTGCTTTATGAAAATGATGTACTTAACTGCATGGCATTAAAGTGTGTGGACATCAATGTTTTTCACACACCAATACTTGTCATGTGTTTGTTCTCAAATAAGGATGGTGAGTATCTTATCTTTGCACAACAAAAAAACTTTCAACCAGATGAGTACCAAACATCTTTGCATGGCCCAACAATCATCACCAAGGTGAGGCCACGCCACACAAACAGCTCCAAGGAAATCAGAGCTTACAGGGAAAATTTTGAGTAAGCACTTCCCTCCAGATGTGGATATCTTGAAGAAGACAGTTTATCAAATCAGAGTTAAAGGATTGCAGAGCAGCAGAGGAGAGAGAGAGGCAGGACGGGTCTTCCCTCATGAAAAGAGAACCAGGCAGTGCTATCAGAAGTCAGCAGCCCCATTGCTCCCCAGATAAGTCTGCCCGCTCTGCATGCTCAACATGCCTTTTTCATAATCTATGCTTACTGAATGGCAACAGATTTTATCAAACAAGGCTTGCATGAGAATCAGGGACTATATTTTCCTTCTCTATTATTGCTGCCACTTTTATTAAAGTCTTCAGACAACCATAGTGCCTCTGGCTGCATAGGCAGCTGTCTTACTTCTCGGACATGCTGTGTCTTTTGCAGAAGAGGACTAATATTAAAATAGGAGCAAACCTCTCTGTTAGGTACGTGCATATAGGAATTAGGGGACCATAAATGGGTTCACCATGCTTTAAAACAGAGGCTATAACACTATGCTGCATGAATTACTTATCCTATGTAAAATTGTTTGTAAGATGATTATTTACAACTCTTTTAGTATGTTTAAGGACAGGTAACAATCTACTGAAGTAGAGTTTCTCCACTAAACAACACGGTTTGCCCAGGAATATGTTTGGTGGTAATAGCTGAGGCAGGGAGGGCGAGGAGAGATTACTGAGCTTCGTTCTGAAGATGCACAAGACCAAGCTCCGAGAAGACAATGGGCAATGCCATCAGATCTGCACAAACAGAAGTGCACATATTGCAGAAATCCATGCACACACCAGATGTCTGCTTTGTAACTGGTCTTAGCAGAAAAGCCAAGGACTTTGTGAAAAATGGCTCTTCCCTGGAGCTATATTTTGAAGTGTTTGGCTCCCCTTGGTTTCCAAATCAATCCCACATCAGTGCCTAAATAGAAACACACTGACCACATTGTTCAAAGTCGCTGATTTCCAAGTGTGAAGATTATAGCAAGATTTTCAAAGGACTTAAAGAGTGGTGGGAATTTTTGGCCTGCATTTGTTTGTATATAATAGCATGTATTTTCAAGTTTAATGGAAATGAAGTTTGTTTAAAAATCCAGTCCCAAGTGGAAGCATTGCTTTAGGGTGAAATTTTCTAAAAATAGGAAAGAAAACAAAAAGAGGGGAAAAAAAAAGGTAAGAACTGATCTGTTAACTTGTAAAAGCAGCTTCTGAAATGTCTGTAGGGCTGAAGATATTATGAAGATATAAAGCAGGAAATGCTAGAAAAACTCCAACCAGCAGCACCCCCATTCTCATCCATCCTGTAAGATAAACAGGGGCTGTCTTTCCCCGTACCTTTCACATTCCAGTCTTTTTTTCCATTCTATTGTGATGAAGGCCAGGCTGTCATTTCCTATCCCACTAGATGCCACCTTGCACAGTGTGGCCTGCAGACAGTGCGGCAGCATGGGTGCCAAACACTTAAAACACTCAAAACACTCTGAGAGAAAAGAAGTGAGTGAAATAAGGAGAGTGGAAGAGACAGTATGAAGAATATATCTTTGTACAGCAGTTAAGGCTAATTGTTGGGGTCATTATAGGCCCTGAGAGTTACATACTAAGTGAATACAGAATATATCCTTCTTTTATAAGATGAGATGGAGGCCTTTTCACTCCAAAGATCTGGAAGAAGCATGTTGTGACCTTAAATGACAGCATCAGCTGCTGTTTTGACTGTATTGATGAATAAGGCAACAGCAGCATGGTGTTGTGTAGAGCCCTGAGGAATATTTATAAGGCACATTAGTATGGCAATGCAAACTAAAACATCTATTGACAAGCATGAAGTTCAGAAGCTGTGATTCTGCCCATAGCCATGACTGTTCCCCCCCTCCTTGAAAAGCCTTGTCAAGACAAATCATTACAACATAAGGAGGAAAGAACAAGGTGCCACTTCCATGCAATGAACCCAGCAGTATGGGGAAGGACAGAGAAGGGCTTTGGTAACCTTAGTGCTAATTCATTGGGAATGTACACAATAAGGAAGAGATGTTTGGTGTCGAGATCCCTTCTCATGGGAGAGTTTAGGAAAGAAGTCTCCGGGATTTTTGTCAATCCATCGTATGTAGGAAATTTCCACGGAACTTAATACGATGTTACTCACTTTCTTTGCTTTTACTAGTGTGGTTTTTAACAAATGCTTTTCTGAAGAATATAGAGAGTCATAACTGTTATATAGAATCTTAAAACAGCCGTAGTAAGTATTTCTTTATTAAAATAATAATTAACGTAATTTCTGTAAAAACAGAATTACATTTCAGTAGATTTTCAGTAAGGGAGTAGTGTACTTTTAGTCAACATAAACATACTATTATTGCTTCTTGTATTTAGGAATCTTTTGTCAGAGACACTATAGTCACACCTCCTACTTAAAACCATCTAGAATGCAAAACTAAAGAGTTAAGTACTTTTTGTTTCTAGATTTTAATATCTCCTTTTCTTTTCTTAAATAAGAATTAACATTTAATTTTTCTTTTCCTCAGTTTCCTCATCTGTAAAATTAATACAGCACTTAACCACACCACAGTATTTTATTCTCAGTTCCACTGAATTACTTCTTCAGTGATTCAGATGAAATTTTATTTTGTTGAAGCAAAAACCTGGGTGAGAAATGCCACTGCAGATTACAACAGATCTTTATTGCATTTTAAAATTCTGCAAGAGAACAAGTTAGCACATTTGCCTAAAAGAGTCCTCTGCTCTTCAAAATGTAGAGTGTCAATTATTTTGGCAAGCACGGGTGGCTTTTAATTGTTTAGGATAATTCCCCACTCACTGTTTGTGTACTTTCTCTGTTACTTTTAAAGAATGAGAATCTCCTAATATAAAGAATAAGTTTGAGGGTAAGGCACTTGGATTCCACTTTCACAACCAAATTCCACGCGTGACCCTGGCTATGTCATTTAATATTTACATTTCCTTCCAATGCAAAGGAAGAGGAGCTCTACACTCGAGAGAGGTGACCCTGACCTTCTACTCTACTATGGAGAGATACTACCTGGAGTTCTGTGTCCAGGTCTGGAACCCTCAGCACAAGAAAGACGTGGACTTGTTAGAACAAGTTCAGAGGAGGCCACAAAAGCTGATCAGAGGGCTGGAACACCTCTCTTATGAAGACAGGCTGAGAGTGTGAGTTGGGGCTGTTCACCCTGGAGAAGAAAATGCTCCAGGAAGACCTTAATGTGGCCTTTCAGTGCTTTAAAGGCTCTTATAGGAAAGATGGAGACAAATATGTTATCAGGTCCTTTTGTGGTACGGCAAAGGCTCATGATTTTAAACTAAAAGAGGGTAGAGTTAGACTAGGTACAAGGAAGAAATTTTTTACCATGAGGGTGGTGAAACCTGTCACAGGTTGCCCACAGAGGTGGTAGATGTCCCATCCCTGGAAACATTCAAGGTCAAATTGGGCCAGGATCTGAGCCGACTGCTCTAGTTGAAGATGGTCATTGCAGGAATGTTGGACTAGATGATCTTGAGGGGCCTCTTCCAACCCAAAGCATTCTATGATTCTATGATTTTATGATTTTATGATTTTATAAAAAATATTTTACTGCAATCTTTAGACACACTGATAAAATTTACCTGTTACAAAATATTAAGTCCAAAGCAAAAAAAAATCAGGGCTTGGAGTTTCACTTAGATTTTTGACTTTTCAGATTGAAGGTACCAGCTACACTCTTGAATAAAGTAATGTGAGAAGTGTCAAGAGCACAGAGATTTTTGTAATTGTTAATAACACTTTTTCACATTAATGCACTGGAAAGTAAATTGAAACTCATTGTGTCAGATAGCTTTCTCATTTTGTGATTTCACTGCCTCATTTTCACCCTTCTTCTTGTATTCATTTAATCACTTCTCCAGTATGGACAGGACACACTCTTTGCAGAACATTTTTTTTAAAAAAATTGTCTCTCCAGCATATAGAGTAAGAAAACCTTGATTACAGATTTTTCTTCCTGGTAGCTACTGGAAGATGAAGAATAAAAAATAACAACAAATAAATGTTAGAATTTGAAAAAAATATTAAAGGCTGTCTTTTAAATTTCATATCAGAAAATATTTGCTAACAGCCTAGGGAGAAAAACAGGTTATAAAAGGAAATGAAACTTAATAAATTATGAGTTCTAATAGAGATCCTATTGTTCTCTAGCAAGATATATGGTGTATTCAAGGGTCAGTTTCATCATTCTTATAACAAGGAGTAAAAGTTTTTTAATATGCCTCCACATCTCATGGACCAGCTATACCAACCTGATAGTATAAGACAATTTTTGAAAGGATGTATCCACCTACTCCAGAGAAGCACTGTTACATACAACAGTATATCATGAAGCACACATCCACTAGGTGTTATTGTTTCATTAATCCTCTAGACGTTAACTAGCTACCTGATCTGTTCATTTCTCTGAAATGGAAATTTTTAAATTTGAATTTTAAATTTAAATTTTAATTTTTTAAAATTTTTTACTCCATATTGGAACACTGACTGTGCATCATGGTCAAAAATTCAGGTGGTTTTGAGTCAAAGGCCCATTGGCTTCAGTAGGAACTGATCAGACCACTAGTGAGGAAGAATTAACATAGGATTATGTCAGAGAATAGTAATAGATCATCCCATGTTGGCTAGTGGTTTTGAATGGTTTAAATTAGCAAGAATGAGGGAGAATGGTGGAAAGTGACCTTGATAACATGGGCAGCATGCTATCTGAGCATATCAACAGTAGCAGATAGTGTAATCTCATTTGCTGCATTAACTAACATAAGAAAAGTTTCTAAAAGATACTACTGAGAAGAGAACAGAAAAGAAAAGTTGCTGAGAGACACCACTGAGAAGAGGAACAGAAAAAAAAAAGCTGTTAGAAACGGATTCCACCGAAGTTACGGCAACGCTCAGACAGACCAGGTCACACAGGAGTACATCTCTAAGGCCTGGATGCATCTAGAGACATAATGCCCCCCAAGAGTCCTCAGCCTAAAACATGTTAAGAAATGAAAAGAAGCAGACTCATGAAGGCTGTCTCAAAGTCTACCAAAGAGTGAGAGTGAACAGGAGCTCTCTGCCTTGTAGACTGGCTGAAGTTAAAGAACGCACGGTCGAGAGAGTCAGAAGAGTGCACCGGTGACATCTGCTTTGTTACAAGGACTACAGCACTTCCCTGAGCGGCTTCCTTTCTGAACTACAGCGTATTATTTATTTGTGTGGTGGAGAATTTCTCATCTAATACAACCCATGGCATTATTGGTTACTCCACTGGAACTTTGAGCAAGTTCTTAACAATTCTCACTGTTCTATGAGTTTAAATAGTTTTAGCCCGGATTTATCTATTTTTGCTTTCAGATAGAAAATTTTACTGTCTCTTCTTTCCACAATTCCTGTGGATAGCAGGTGTATTTCGTTCCATACCCTAGTTTTTTCTTTGTGATGAAAGTTAAACCTCTAATGGAGGAACAGACTTTTAAAGATGACATGGAAACAGGAGCTGCTTATAATGAAATCTTCTAATGTTTAGCTCTTTTCTTCAATACTGGAAATAAATTAATTGATTTAAGTGGGTCTAAAAAGTATAATAAAGAATAAGATCCTCTTTAGCCTGTTGTATGCAGTTTCTTCAGAAATTCAGATTGGTATATCTACTACTTTCTGAGAGTCAAAAGTTTTGTAAGTCCAGATTCTTCCAAACTAACTTGTAATTAAGTTCCTGTGTCTAGTGTTCATTTTGGCTTAGTCTTCTAGAGCGTGTAGCTAATAACTGTATGTTATGTTGGATGCCAGTTTGGGTCCAGGTGATTACATGCTAAGTCAAAGACATAATTCTCGAAATGTGATTATGGAAGTTGCAGAAGATGGAGTTTCTTCAGCAGTCGTCAAAACTTAAATCCTATCCTTTCCTGCTCAAGTTATTTTAGCTGAGTTGATTTTTATTAAAGTATCTTCAGTTTAGTAAACTGCCTTGGAAATCTTTGATACAAACATGCCAAACACTGTCAGTACTGTTCCTCATTTCATCGTTCTGTATATGTTGAAAGCTCGTGGACTCCACCCGAATGAAAATAAATAGATCGATTAAGTGCATTTGGACAATCAGAAGAAGTTGCCTTTCCTAGAGGTGTTTTACACTTGCATTTGTTTTTCTTCTCAGAGATATGGAACGTATTTGCCAGGGCTTTCACGAACCCCCTAGGAAATTGTTTGGTTTGACTATCATGATACTTAATCCTTCCCACACTGGGAGTCTGTGAATTCTTTACTGAAGGGTACGTGTTCAAGTTGTTGTATTCTGTCAGTATAATGCAAGCTGACAAGTATACAGGGAGGTGATAAATCTAGACATGAGGCCTTTTTCATGGTAGGTAAAGAATGAGCTAGAACTGTTTGTGTGGAGAGGATTAAATCTCAGTGGTACTTTTTCCAAGCATTAAGCACTGTTGTAGTCATGTGGTTGCCATGAAAAGCAGTGAAAAGCTCACGTATCTAATAACTCCTACACAGCAGTTCTTCAAAAATGTACCTGTGGTTCACTGCTTTGAAGACGGGCGTTTATATTAACGGAAAAGTGTTAGGGCCTGCATTTCCGACATTTACGCCTAATTTCAGGGCTTAAGGAGAATTCAGAGCATCCAGAAGCATGCGAGAGAGGTCTTAGGGTAAAATCCTAACAAAAGGGTATTATAAAAATTTCATTCAGCTATATGCTCAGAATTATCTTCTTGTAGTCTTAACACTTTTAAGAAAGTTGCCATGAAGTTTCAGCATCTCCTCTCTTGATTATAGTAACTTCTTCCCTGCCATTTCATATACATATGTTTTCTGCCCACTCTAGAAATTTCTCTGTACCGTTGTTTGCCTGTACAACATCTCTCTCCCATTCTCATTCAAGCATGTTTTATCTCTTTTGACAGCTCCCTTTCATACCACCTGATGTTCAAATCTCTTGTGGTGTTCAAAGCCTTCACCCACCTCCCCCAAATACCTCAAATATCTGTCCTTTCCATCTTCTCCCTGAAGACCCACTTCTTTCTCTATGCCCCTAAGAAATGGTTTGCAACCAGCCACAAAGGTGGAAAATAGGACCCACTGATATTTCAGAAGCTGAAGTGACTGACATGCAGAGATTTAGCTTAGATAAACCCCTCCTTTTATGCCTGTGACCTTCTCCATAGAGCTCACTTGTATTATCTGCTTGAAAAAATTATGCTTCTATGCAAAAAGTCTCTGAAAGTGAGCCACAGATTTCTTTACATTTTTCTACCCTGATAGAAAACTTTCTTCATCCCATCAGAATGTGTCCCCATGACTATTTAAAGGTGAAGCATTTCAGCTTTGACCTTTAGCGTCTCTTTCTGCCTGTGACACCAAATGAACAACTTTTCTATATACGAACAGCACATACAGTGTATCATCAGCATTAAAATCCACAGAGCCTCGCAGAGCGGCATTAGGGACACTCCACCAGCTATTATAGTTTCACATTGCACGTGGAGCTCTCACTGATCTTGATGGGAGTTCTGTGTGGGATTCCATCACAGGAGGCACAGGAGGAGAGATAAGAGGGTGACTGATAAGACATATCTGATAAGAGCTCTGCAGGGTAGGCTGGAGAGAAGAATTTTCACATTAATTATCAGTCACGTTCTTTTGTGGTTCAGTGAAGGATGCTTCATTTTAATAGAATATAAATACAGGCCCCTAGGAACTGCCTGAAGTCCCACATAAAAACAGCACTGGTACCATTTTAAAAAAATGCATCTCCCTTCTGTTATGATTTTTAAATAAAGAATTGTACATCCTGAGTAGCACTCAGTAAGCAAGGGAGTATTGAAGAGCCCAATGACACATTCCTTGGTGATAATCTCTGGCAAACTAGTTCAGTGCTGAGCAACAAACCAAGGAAAGTCTTTGGAAAGGATTTCCTTTTTTTCATACGTGCCTTCAAAATAAATTCCAGTATTTCAGTTTGTATGACAGAAACATGGAAATTTTTTTGAAAGGCAGCGGTGATAACAATAGACTTATTAATACCAAAAACTGAGCTATATAATTATAATAAAACCCTTGAGTTTCATTCCTTTCATATAGATGGCAGTATGCAAATGGGGAGCCATCCACCTTGATAGCTGCAGGAGCTATGAAATCCTTATTTGAAGAATTTCAATCTGGTTTTCCTATAGCATTCAGTACTCAAAGTTAGAAATGAAACTTCCCCTCTCCTCCCTTTTCTTTTCTCAATATAACAATACATTTTAAACTGCTCCAAAATTGCAAAGCCATTTCACAGTTTCATAGAGAGGAAATGGCTTTAGGGAACCATTTGCTTTTTTATGCCTGGAACATCAAAATAAAATACCAAATGGGAAAGTGAATTCTATTGTATAAAGGATGGGAGCGGGAAAGAAAGGGATTTGTGGTAGAGGGTGAGTCAGCTGGGGAGCCCAAGTGAGATTGCAGAGCCTAATGAGAGACCTCAGAAGTTGACTTAGACATGTTAAGGTTGCCGGAGCACGGCAGGAGACGTTAGAGGAACCTAAAGCTCTTTGGTCCCTGTCCGTCTAGGGACATGTCCTGCATGATCCTCATCACAAGAGGAAGGCAGGGTATGTGGGTTGTTACCAATCTCAGCCATGTGAAAATCAGGAGATTTAGGTGGCGTCTCTGTCTCCACTGCTGAAATTAGGAAATCCTAGACAAATCCTTTCAATTCTTCATGGCTTTGTTAACACTTTTTTTTTTCTTGTGAGCTAAGTTTATATATGTCAAGAATGAGGATGTTCTCAGTAAAGAAAAAATGAAATTAAAGTGGAAATTAATTTTAGGATTAGTGAAAACTTTGATGAAGCATTCACTGGTGACCTCTTAATCATGTACTAAGCAGTGGGGAAGGCTGAGAGTCTGGTTGCATTTTTTAACTCAGCTGCTACACGTTGGCCAGGTTGAGATTTTATCTGGGAAATAGGCTATTCTTGTGTTCGCTTGTTTAGTGAGAGGCTTCAGTGAAATTTGAATGCTGTTCTTCTCCAGGGTACAGCACATGTAGTTTGACACTAATTTTGAGTCTCAACCTGTAGAGTGACCTTGGACAAAGTACCTTGTCTCTTTACTTTTGCTTGCTCTTCTGTGCAGATTGTAGGAGAAACTCCTCCCCACCTCTGAGCACCTAGAGTTGTAGTCAAGAGCAATATACATGACATTGATTACCATGCACAACATGTAAGTGTGCTCTCCTGGGCCAGCTGGAGACAGTCACAAGATTGTGACAGTACAAGATTCTCCTAGTGATCTTCACCTCTTGATAACCAAAGTCATCCGGGTCAAGAGAAAGAAGTGTAATAACTCTTACCTGCAGATTGTTTCACTATGTTTCTAAAGGTCTTGAAATGCCTCTCCTAGGCTTTATCATTTATCCTAAGGCATAAGACTGATCTGCTTTATCACAAACTCATGGTAATTTGGTAATGCAGGATAGAATATTTAAGTGGCCACTAAAGTGAATAGGAATTGGGTGTGTACATGTGAAAAGTAACTCTGAAAAGCTGTGACTCAGATTTTTCCATATGGCTTCTCATCTGCTAGGGAAGGACAAGGCACTTGTACACAAAACAAATTTAGAGATAGCCATGGGGCTTGTTTTTTCTTCGAGGTAGTAACTGTGGTCTACAAGAGGACAGATTTGATAGTGTGTCTGTACCTACATATGCGTTTTATGAAGACATACTGGCAAGTGATTTTGACCTTTCAGTTTAGCGCTAGCTCCCCGAATGTCCTTTTTTTGTGCTAGTGACAAAAGTGATTTGAGGTATTGTAACTACATCATTGCAACAGGTCTTGGTGGCACAGATTTATAAGATCACATAGTGCCCTATTTATATATAAATAGATATTCCTGTACATAGAAAGCTGGTTCTTTATATATGTGTATATGATTTTGTATTTATGGATGCATATTTATATAAGGCAACGTGCCATTGGTATTTACTGCTCAATATTCATGTCTTATAAAAAAATCCAGTTAAAAAGAAAGCAGCACTTTCACTCGTGCATCCAGAAATATCCTTCAGATTGCTTGAATTTAGGCCACCAGATCTTCAAAAGCACTGTGTCCCAGAACAAAATGATTATCACAGTTTGGTTCCCTTGAACAGAATCACGTAGCATTAGAAGACAAAGGACACGTGAAACAGACAATTTGTTAACTGTTTCCCTGCAACAAGTGACATCCTGTCTAAATAGATATTTATCTTTCTAAATAAGTGCAAAAATCATTACAAAAAAACAAGTAATACATTTAAATCAAATAGATATTGTTTAAAAGAATGAAATAGGTGTAATCTGTAATTTAAGCTTCCTGTGAAATTTATTTTTAAGCACAAGTGAATAGGAAAAAAAAAAACAACTGGAAGTCCATTAAACTTTTTTTTTTCCAGTGTGCTCTAGATCTCATAAAACAGCCCAAATTAGGTTTTACAAATTCTCTTCTTATTGACTTAAGGAGGAAACGCTCTTCAGAAATCCTGGTTGAAAAGATTAAGATAAGCATATGCAGCTGCTAATATAAATATGGTTCTGCTCTGAATTTTGCAGGTAATATTATTTTTTTCTGATTTTGAACTGCAGCAGTGACAAATTAACTTTTCCACTGGTGGACTGAATCTGAATTAAAAAAACTTGAACAGTTGTGGCAGAAATGTTACCAAGGGTCGTGTTTTGAGTAAGTGAAATCGTGAGTTTAAAAGAAAAGAGTCCAGGAAGAGAAACAGATAAAAGGAGAGAGGATAATTTCAAGAGGAAGGAAGTCAAGGGAGAAAGTGGTCAAGCTCCAGGACTGTGGCATCTGAGTTGACTGAGGAAAAGGGAATTGCCAAGATACAATTCATACATGGATAAATGAGGAAAAATGGAAGTAAAAGACTTGCACTGCACCACATATCGTGGTTCCACATTTCCAGTGGGAGATTGACCTTGAAATCTGCCACCACATGGTAAAGGGGATCAATATCAATCCTCACATTTAAGGTGAAAGGATGATTTTCAATCTGGTATCATGATTTAAAATAGTTGTAGTTCTTCACGAGTTTTCAGGGGTACCTAATGCCAAGAATACAGATATTATGTAATTAAATAAAGGAGAACTTCAATCCAATTGCAGCTCTGTATTGGCTGCCCACAGATCATGACCCATTTCTGAATATTTTTAATATTTTTTTCTCTTTCATGTACAGGCATTTACATGCATCCTTTCTAAACTATATTCAGATGCTTAAGTTTAGCTGTGTCCCAAAAGTGAACTATTTTACAGACATATTTTCAGAGGTTTATAGAAGACATGACTATTATTTGTAATTTCATGGTCTAGTTCAGAACTGAAAATGTCTGGAGACATTTTTATACATCTACTGGCTTGCTTTGGTGAAAGCCAGTTTAGTAATAGCAAATCAGAATAATAAAACTTATTGCTCTGGGATTCATCACATATTCAACCTCTCAAATGAGTTACCAGATAATTCAGCATTAGTGCATCATACATGTTAAAGAAACCAAAGAAGAATGTGGAAAAAATGGCTCCATATATCTACTTGGGTTTAGCTTTTTATAATGTAGATTTTGCTAAATCTTCCCATAGACATTTTTCTGCCTCTTTTCTTTCTGTCCTCCAAAATAAAACACATCTAGTTGCCTTAGGAAGAGATGATAGATTGAGTTTACTAAATAAACCAGAACCAAATTGCTGGCTAGGTATGGCTGGAGAAACTCTATTGAAAAACATATATTATCACAACTTTCAAGTCTGTATCCAAAACATACACACTAAGGCAGGTGAGGATTACAGTACAAACTAGGAATCACAGGTGGGAGACATTCTTCATCAAGACAGCAAAGGAGCATAAAGCCAAGGCTTTATCTGTTCTTGGATTTCTGAGGCTGAATAATGCCACTGGCTCATGTTCCTGCACCAGTTACGCCTCCCTCCAGGCTAGAAGGGAGCAGGACTGAAATACCCAGCTCTATTTTGTCTTCTCAGCCTACTCTGGTGTAACTCCTACTCTGGTGTTACTCCTTCTCTGCTTAAATCTCTGTATCTGTGCAGTCCAGTTCACAGTCTGTGCTGATTTCAGCAGTGCTGCCTTAAAGGCTGTCTAATCAAATGGAGGTGAATATCGAACTCCACAAGCAGGATACAACTGGAATGCATATGTGAAAGTATTACTGGTTGCTCTGAGCAGATTCACACAGATTGGTTCATTATCCATGTTAACCAGGCTGGGGTTTGCAGCTAATCCTGCTACTTTGCAATGTCAGTCGAGTAGAAAGAGCAATGTAAGCAGCCCAGGAAATGCGTGTGTCAGTGCTGCTGCAGCCTGGAAATCCCTTCTTAAAGCAAATATGAGTTGTATTAGACTATCCACAGAGTCTGAAGAGGAAAGGAAGAAGACCTTGACACACTGCAGCAGGTCTTGGGCTGGACTGTGGGTTGCAGTCCCTGGGCTCTCTGCCCTGTTCAGATGTTGACCTGGCTCTGGTCAAATCACTTCAGTCCTTAGTGCATGGATTTCCTCTGTCTGCTCTTAACGCTCAAATCAGGCAAATCAAAAGTCCATCTAGCCTCGTATCTCTCTCTGACAGTAGCCACTTCTCAGTGCTTAGGGAAGTGCTTTAGACTTGATATTAGGAAAAAATTTTTCACTGAAAGGGTCATTCGCCAATGGAATGTGCTGCCCAGGGAGGTGGTGGAGTCATCGTCCCTGGAGGTGTTTAAAAACAGATTGGATGAGGCACTGAGTGCCATGGTTTAAATGACGAGTGGGTGCTAGTGTTGGGTCACAGGTTGGACTAGATGATCTCAGAGGTCTTTTCCAAACTTGTGATACTGTGAAGTCTTTGAAAACAGAGCACAAATATGGTGATGTTTCCCAAATACTCTTCCAGCCCTCTGCATAGTCAGA
Source organism: Dromococcyx pavoninus (assembly GCA_033558185.1). Lineage (NCBI taxonomy): Eukaryota > Metazoa > Chordata > Aves > Cuculiformes > Neomorphidae > Dromococcyx > Dromococcyx pavoninus. Next base: position 491,271 of record JAUMJL010000191.1, on the reverse strand, counting down.
TGATACATTCTTCAGGGAAGAGACAGTGTCTCACACTGTGCTTCTACAACAGGGGCACAGTCAATTTTGAGGCCAAGTAGTACTCGTATCGTATAAAAGAATGATAATTAGTGGCCTGTGACTCACAACTGGAATTGCATTCACAGCTACATAGTTGTTGCTGCTACTTTCAGACAGGATGGGACAGTCATTTCCATACTACAGTTTACTGCTCTGTCCCTGTTGCAAGGATTAACAAACACACTACTAGCAAGGACCCAGTGAGGGTCTAAAAGTGTTACAGATGATAAGTGTATAACAGGAAAGTCAATTATCAGCTCGTAGATCCTAGTGTTACCTTCCAAGGCACAGAATTATAGCCTGCCACTTGCCTTTTGCAGGTCATCTTTCACAGTGTTAGAGAACCCACATTAAAATGACTTGTGACTAATGACAGAGCGGGGCTTAGTGTCTCTTTATCACTCGGCAGTGAAAGGAAGGCCTTCTTTTTAATATTGCAGATAACACTTTGCTGTTGAGGCTTTAGACTGGCTACAGAAGATTTGCATGGCTAAAAAGAATTGCTTGGTTTATGTTTTGACACAATTCATCTCACTGTTTACATTATTCATAGGTCTGACAAAATTTATGTGTATTTTTTATTTTTTTATTTTACATGCACTATAGTAAATGTTTGCTTTGGTCTATTACCTGTTTGGACCAACCTTTGCAGTATAAATTCTGTATTAAAACATTCAAAGAATCAGGGGTCTCTATGATGCATTTTAAAAAATAGGTCAGAGGTGCAGCTTCTGTAGGATATACATTTTATAAAGAAAAAATAAATACTATTACCAAAAAGGAAGACATTAAGAAGTACATGTTTGGGGAAACCTCCCCTGGAAACAGAAGGCTTGTCTGTGATCTCTACAGCAATGTCTATGCTGTAAAAAAAAAAAACAACAAACAAAACCAAACAACTGAATGATAGAGATTTATCTAACTTACCTATAGCCTAAAGAATAAATGAAAAGAACTCACATCCTCGTTGTTACCCACTGCAGAGCTGATTTGTTTTGGTGACATCCAGCAGGAGTGATGCAAACACAGGAGCACCAGCAGCCTGGGTGAAAGCATCATCCTATGAACTCATTGACTTAGTGGATTTGTACTGAAATCCACCAAGTGTGAAAGCATCATCCAATTTAGTGCACAGCGCTCAGCAAGGGCTGCACATCATAAATGAGTTACACCAGTTGTGAAGAAGCCAAGAAACACTACAAAGTGTTCATCACCGGGTCACAGTTTCCTCCACATCTGGGTCTTTTCTATAGCTAAACCAACAAATAATCAACATTTCGTGTGCCACCTGTACGTACCAAGAAGTGTTGAAGGAGAGCTCAGGCTCTGTTGTTCAGGCATGGTCTTTCCAACCTAAAGCAAGAAGGAATGAAGCAGAGGAGCTGTGTAATGAGATTCACCTAACATTCCAAATATAGAGGGCAGAAATATTGTGTCAAGCAGACCTAAAGCAGATGTGTAAAGAACTGCTTAGAGAAAAAAAAATAAAATATGTATTTGGGTACAATTAAAATGCCTCCAGTCTGTTAGAGCTTTGAAACATTTTGAAAAAGAACATTATGAATAACCTCAAGAAAATTCATAATCTAAGACTTTCTTTGCAAGGGAATTTTGAAATCTTTTTGTTGATAAAAAGGAATAACCAACTCAAACACCTGATGAACACATATCACCAGCTTTGGTTGCTGTTTTTATTTGATTGTCAGTTATAAGGTTATGGATCACAACTGAAACTGGACTTTTGAAGAAAAATGATCAAATCTTCAATATGAAAGAGTAATCATTTTTAATCTGACATTTGTGAACTGAAAATTGCTTCATTCAACATTCAAACTGAACATTTCATACATCTTATGTGCATCAAAAAAAATGAATTAATTTTGAAATAGTGGGTATATTTCACTCACTTTAAAGTGCACATTAACAGGGCCTTTTTCACCGAATTTACTGTCTTGTTGCTAAGTGCGTACAGAGTTGCCAAAGTTAGTCAGATTGCTGTATGACACTTCTCTACGAATTTCAATTTGTAAAGATCTTCAGTATCTTCTGAAATGAAAAGCACTTTAGCTATGTAAGCTGTTACTATCACTGCTTTGACAAAACTAAACCTGTGTTCTTAAACTGCTTAAAGATGTTCCTTTAACCCCTTTAAGTATTAGTCTCGTTTTTAAATTAAGTACCAAAATCCAAATGATCTCCTTGTCTTTTTTTTTTGTTCCTTCTGAAATGAAGTTATGGTTTTATGTCATTGGGGAAGAATGGAGAGAAAAAAATCAAACAGTGGGAAGAATAACAATTGAATGGTACAGCATTGATAGACTGGTCAATTCAGATCAGTATTGGCAACATGTATTTTGGGAAGTACTTATTGGACTCACTGGTTTCAGGGATTAAATTCTTTAATCCTATCAATGGTCCAAGTAACAGAAATGAAGAAAATGTAGCCATGACAGAGTGAATGATTGCATGTAATCTATCTATAATCTGGAAGTGTTTTATTCGTGTGTCTGTGGTTAAATGTCCAATTAGTGAGTCCCTAGTGATTAAGATTACCGTAGTGCAACCCCAGCACATAGTTAGAGTGCAATCCTGTCCTGATTGTTAGATTGCCCACCCATGAGTGTATCTTCCCCTTCTCTCCAACTTGGCATTCAAAATACACAACTATATGCTTCGATCTGGGAAATGCTGCTCTCCTCACTGTAATGCTCTGTTGGAGTGAACTGCCTTCTGATGTGGAAAAAAAGTCATCATTATAAATTTAGAATATTAACAATAGATTGGTAATTAATTTAACCAAGCTTATGGCCTTTCCTTTCTGTCCTTCCTTTTTATCTAATTAAATGCCAGCACGCAGTAGACCCTCTGGTTACAAGTAAGCAGTTGATGGAACCCACCCCTTCCTTAGTCCTGGAAGACATATTCACACCCAGCTCTGAACCAGCCCTGCAGTGAATTATCAGAATATTCTGACTGAATGAGGAACACTCTTTAAACTGAGCCCAAAACCAGTTACCTTCCATCCCAATTTTTCACTTCATCTCATATCAGACAAGTATCCTCTGGACTTCAAGAGGGAAGAGATGGGTCTGTCAACTGCATTTTAATTTTCTCAAAGCAGCACATTTGCAACCTTTTACTTCCAAACACAGTAAAATTTGATGACAGCACTAGCATAGGCTGATGCTTTCCTCCTAGAAGAACAAGAGAAGGAGGAAACTCCACTTTTTACCTGGACAATGTCAGGGAAAAGTGGAGGAGGAGTCAAGGCTACAGACAGCCATGATCAGCCACTGAGATCTTCACATGCTTACAAGGGTTCAAAAGCAACCATTATTTCTGTTTCTGTGTCACTCATACGCAAAAGAAGGAGGAAGAACATCATCTGCCACTGCCTGATGAAGGAAGATGAATGAGGCTTTATCTCAGGAAAGAGGGTAAAGAGGAATTTTAGTCACTTCAGGAATAGGAGTGAATCCAGTTGTTTTGTGAAGTGACTTAAACATTCAAGGAAGCAAAACCAGCAGAGATTTGAGGAGACCGGGCCATGGGCTGCATCTGGTTTTGACATGGAGAAGGCATCCAAAAATAGGAATAGAAGTTGTGCTTTAATCTGCTTTTGTGCTAGCAGTTGGACCACCTCTAGGAGAAAATCCCATGGAGAGACCTGGATCAAGGTTAGTCTGGATCCTTTGACATTTTCCTGGATGCTTTCTGAGGCTGTCATCTTATACTTTTGCAGCACAGCTCAGGTTCCACATCCACCACACCTGTTCTTCTGCCCTGAGAGTTTGCCAAGGAAGGCAAAACAGTGTTGAGTAAACCTCCACTGCTAATCCAGACCTATTATATTTATTCTCTTGTGTAATGTGCAAAATAAACAACCTAATTTACTATTTACTGTCTTTACTGTGGTCTTATGTCAGCTTCCTTCTCCCTAGAAAGGCACTCCTTGGTAAGTGGCAAGCCCTCCAAATGATAAAAATCAAAGAAGTAAGTTTTTTCATATGGATTGAGACAGACATTGTGAAAAGACAGGAGAATCAATTTGCCTTTCAGTCATTTAATAGTGTAACTCATTGCAGCACTGAAGTGGGTCAGCTAACATTTTCTCTGGACATTGTGATGGGGAGGAACGTTAGTGCTGTCTTTGTGTCCCACAGGCTTTTAGGAGACAAAAGCAAATCAGCTGAAGAAATAACATAATATGTTGATGATTTTTTTTATTTTTTTTTAGCTGAGGGTCACTATATCTGGCAGATATCATGGGGGCTTTTTTTCTTGAGCAGTACAGTGAATTTTGCTTGGAGGAAGCCAACTGAATCCAGGTCAATCTGATTAGAGCAAATAAAATAGGCTTTAGATATGCTGAAAAGAGATTTGCCCCAGCCCTTAGTTGCAAAGGGCACAAAAACTCTCCAGTTTGTGCAGGTTAAAGCGTGAAGAGCAAAGGTGCAGCCACTTCCAAGTTATTTAAATATCTCACAGTATTTAAAGTTATTTTGATGATTTCTGTGGTAGAAGTCTGATGCTTTTGGAGTCAATATTCACAGCAGCATAACAAGGATCCATAACCTGTCATGATGGGATGTAAAACACCATTGCGTGTCCAGTTAAAACAAGGTCATATTATTAAAATACAAATCAATCTGTTGTTTACTGTGCTGCTCACTGTGACTTGCATACATGATTTACCAAGAAAAGCACATCATATAAAAGCAGGTGGGGTTTTAAGTTCTTTTAGGTGAAGACAGCCCATTATGGACAAGATGCTTGACGGGTTTGTGGGGAATGGCAGAAAAATAAAATTTAATTGACCTTTATGGGAGGAACTGAAGTCAAAAATGTAATGAGCTATTTAATAAAAACAGTCTTTTTCCCTTTCATAGCTCTGTTTATATGATAAATAATAACCAGCTAATCCTCCTAGTTACTTTGCAAAGTGATGATGTAAGTACAGTCCCCATTTTGTAGGTGGGGTAACAGAGGCAGAAAAAACCCAACATTCTCATGGCAACAGAGGGAATCAATGCAAGAAGCAGAGCCTAACTGCAGGAATTTATACGTACTAGTTGATCCTTAGTGGTGATTTCTGAGCTCTGGTTTTGTTTCGTTCTTTCTTAAGTGACCTGATTTTATCTTTCTTAAGGTGGAGAGGTACAGCAATGTCTCTTTTTTTGTGTGCATAAGAGGCTTAGAGAATAGCTGCAGATTTGGAGTGTCTGTGGTTGTAACCCTTCCTTACCCATGATACCTCTTTCCAAAAAATGCCCAGATCCATCTGCCTGACAGATCCATCTAAGCGACCTGTCAGAAGCAGAAAACAAAATGAAGGACAAACTTATTCTATGTAAGTTCATCCTACCCCAGGGGTTTTCTTAAATGCTTGGTAGTTACGTAAATTCTTATAGATTAACTCTGTAAGCTCAGTAAAAATCATAGTATCTTTTTCTATCACATCTAGAGTCCACTTGTTTTCTTCATGTGTTTATTTCACCCTGAAGAAGGTTTTCATTATCAAACTCCTGTTTACTGCTCTTTGTAGCACAGTGTAAACACCATGCTGGTAGCTTTACAGAATCTCAGAGTCTTTATTCTGCATATGTGAGGAGTGAGGAAGAGCAAAGGAGGATGTTACACACTCTTATCCTGGTGTAAAAGGGGAATCTTCATCCAGCCCACATGCATTTAATTCTCCATAACACCTTTCAGAGAGGGGTTGCACTTTGTGCAGTTATTCATTTACCTATTTGCATGCATTTCACCACCTTTTTAGATTACCTTTCATATCTAGCTTGATGAAGTGTAAGCTCAAAGGAGTTTTCTGGGTGTAATGTGCATTATCAACCAGTTCTTCAGCAGGCCATTTTTGCCAGATCTCTTCACAAATTCCCTTTTGTTTACCAAGAGACCTATCAAAGAAAGACTATGGTTTAGCTTAGCAGTCTGCATGGAGAGGCATCATGGAAGGAAAATGTGTAAGATGTTTCCTGCCTTAGTGCTCTTGACCTTATCTGTCCCGTGGAGCTAATGGGATAGAGCTCTGGGTTGCTTCATTTTTAAAGATAGCACTGGATCTCTTTTCTTAGAACAGCATATGAGTGCTTGGGAAGTTGCCATGAGTCTGACCAAGTCTGGAAGTCAAGCGACTCCCAGGTGGCTGTGCTTGGAGTTTGATGTGAAGAAAGCCCTGAGCAGAACCTGCCAGCCCAGCCTGCACACAAAGCACAAAAGCCTTGGTTTCTCCCCTCTGTGTTAGTATGCTCTGGAAAGAGAAACATTAAACAGGAAACTTACAGTTTCACTGTCTTAATCAAGGATTTGGATGGATCTTCAAACATTCCCAGTCTTGAAACTGCGACTCTGCAGGCAGATCTAATGCTTGCAAGGAAATTAATGTAGAGTTGCTGCCCCGGTGGTGCAAATTTGGAAGCTAACTCTGTCATGCAGATGAAGAGTTGGTATTAGAGGTGAACTCAGTGTGCTTTATATCGGGCATTAGGCAAATCCCTCTTTAAGAGGTTATAGCTTTGACTTTTCAGATTAAAAATAAGAAAAATCTTGAAGACCTATTTCTTCTAACACTGCTGTGAGTTGAAATGCCTGATCTGCTCCCCATCCTGCAAGCCAAAGAGAATAAATGAGCTCTACACTTGTCACACATTTTCATCCTACCTCTGCAGTGTTTTGTTCTCCAAGGACTGACTGCTACTGTAATCCAAGCAAGAAAAGGAAGTTTTCTGCAAACTCTGCTATCTCATCACAATCTTACCTTAGGGTGAAATTGGAGCCCAGTATAGACCAAAGAGCAATTCAGGTACCTAGAAATAGGCATTCACTGCTATGAGGTGCCACAAGGTATTCCAAAAGATGTGCATGAGATGAGCAAGAAGCTATGGGATACCCCAGGAGATATTACAGGACTAGATGCCCCTACTTAGGCAAGTATGTGACTCTTTGGAGTTTTACTGTTCAGCTCATCAAAGCTGAGATTTTCTTCTCCACGTGTCAGTCCTCACGGTAAAAATACAGTGTAAAAGCTGACTTCAAATAGAAACAGAACTAGTTCAGATTTTTAGCAATTTTGGAATAATTTCCTCATTATCCTCAGTCGTTGTGGGAAAGAAAGGGTAGAGTCTGAGTGTGTTCAGTGATGGTTTTGTGAAGCTGATGGAGGGTGTTGAGTTAACACCCCCAGCCTTCCCAGACTGCTGTCTAGCACCTCATTCATCTGAAGACCCCTGAGCAAATAAGGTCTGTGATAAACAAAGGGGGTCTGTATTGTGCCTCTGGGTTTGCAGTGGTTTATTAAAGATTGGATTGTTTAATGTTGTCCTTTAATGGAGAGACACTTCAGAGGATGGGGAGACTCCTGTGTCACTGAACAAGAAAAGACAAGGATTTCATGCTCTTTGGTTAAACCATTAAGCACTGATATTTTGCCGTTTCACATGCCATTGTTTCTTGCTCTTTCTAACCAGTCCCGTTTCTTCATTCCTTGTGGTTAATTATTGCTCTCTTTCTCTTTCTGGCATGTCTTCTCCTGATCTGTTACTGGATCCATAGGGGAAAAGTGACTGAGGGAACTAAGTGCACGACCACAGAGGAGAGGATTAACTGTCCCTGTGGGAAGCTTGAGTTACTTGCTGCCACATATACACATTTTCATTGCTAACAGTGAAGGAAAAGTTAACAAAGAGCTTGTCACCTAAAGCAGAATACAGGGGAGTCAGAAAAATTTCTGCAAGTAATTTGTATTGCCTAACCATGACAGCACAGTGCAGACAGTTCTGGTATACTTATTGCTTTTTATTATTCATTATTTGCATTATAGTAATATCCTCAGGTACTAGGCAAGACTGCACCAGCATTGTGAGAGATTCTCCTCCAGCACAGATTGGGTCAGCACTGGAAGTTTTTAACAGTATGTCAGCTAAGAATATATTATAAATGTCCTACTAAAATAATTATATTTTTACAAGCCTTAGTAATGCTGCTGCAGTTTCCGGCAACATCAGTCCACAAAAATACTCATGTAAGATAGACAACTTCCAAGAAGGCCTCATGTCTCAGTAAGCAACTAGTGGGAAAGGAATCAGAGGCATAAATGTGTGATGAATATTGGTGCTGGACAAGGTGCACGTCTCCTCCCTGGATCTGGGCTGGCATTTGCCTACTACAGGAGGAGACAAATTAGTCTTCACACTAATTCTATATCAGTGTCAATGCAAGTCTACCGAAGTTAATGAAAAGCCAGAGTAATTTTAATTAGGTGTTACCTGTTTAAAGGTCTGGTTTGTTGTCTTCAGCTCTCATGAGTTAATGTGCCAGGGGCTTCTCAAAAAATAGCTACTTAGCACCTTAGTTTTGCAGCCTGAAAGTGCACTTACAGCCTGACCTGATTTGGAGAGTGTCCTGGGCGTCTTCTTCCCAATCACTAACTTAAGTTGATGAAATTTCCTCACTAACTTAAGTAAGGAAATCAGAAGGATTTAATCTCCTGTTAAGAGTTTGATATAGTTTCTGTCACATTCTGCCAACAGGCAAGTTACCTTCAAGTTGTGACAAGAGGTACCCAAGAAGGTGTGAGAACAAACACTCCTGCAGAATTTTCTTCAAGGCTCCATGTGACAAATAATAAAGCATTCAACTTCTGTTGACTTCTCCAGGATTTTAGTGCAATGGCTCTGAAATTGGTTGATGGCAGCTCTGGAGCTTGCTACTCCTGCAACTGGGCTAGCAACTTCTGTGTAGAATGGATTTCTGACACAAGACTGGTGGACTGATCTGTGCAGCTTTATTAGTTCTTTGTATATCCACAATGCTTTGACCGTGAGAGAAATTCTGTTGGTATCAACCGTGTGCTCAGGATACTGTCTTCTAGGTTAGCACCAATGCCATAGCACTTGTTTGCAGTAGGTGTAGAAACATAAGGCACAACTGAACAAAGGAAATAATCCTATCAATTCCCAGCAAAAACACCAAGTTGGAACAGTGACCCCCAAGATTCAGGGGTGTTTTTCTCAAGATCAGTTATAAAAGCATAAACACTGATCTATAGAATTTTGGTGGCTATGTGAAATTTTTTTACGGGTCTTTATGTTTTAAGTAACCTGTCTGTGCATATGGATGTACCAAAGCATATAGGTTAGCTTGTTTTATCACTTCCTGATTGATTATGATCTCTATGGTCCTAATCAATAAACTGTGTAGATTTAGTAAGCTACCTGATGCAGATTGCAGTGTAAAGCAGAAATATCAAGTCAGAGCTATGACTTGGTAGCTGGCAATAGGTGACATATATGGGTAAGGAAATTTCTGCCACGGACTTAAAGCTTCAAAAACAATGGGTTTAACTGTCAAACCATGGAATGGCACAACACTGAGCTAAACTACTTGTGTTGTGAGATGCTTACATGTAGTGTTTCAAAATATGTCAAATATACATGATAAAGACATGATGCTGAAGTATAAGCAGTACAATCCACAAAGAAAAGCAAATCATCAGCAGGAGAATGATTGTCGCAGTGTCATAAAAATAAATAAATGACTGCAAAAGGAAACTGGAGTCATAAACTTCAGACTGAACTGCTGGAGTACTAGAAACATCCTGAGATGCCAATACACCTATGCTGCTCCATATTGTCCCTCAGGAAAGTAAAACTTATTTAGAAATATCGAAGCATCAGATTCATCACAAAAGTGTCTCTGGTCATAGCAAAAAGACAGAAAAACTGGAACAACTGCTTGTGACTAGTAGATGGACAACACCATCCTTTATTAGCTGAAATAGAATCCCAGCAAAGCAGGACTGGAAAGCTGTGGGTTAACGTCCCTGGAAAGATTAACATCTGGAGGCCATTTGATATAGATAGGAAACAAATCCATGTATCCTGCTTCCCAGTTAGTGCTCTGTCTCTAGACAAGACTGACTTATTACCTCCTTGTTGATTTTGTCAGCAAAGTGGGCGATTACTGGTGCGTTCACCCCATCTGATATCAAAGGTTAGTTAAAAGTTAGCTTTAAATGTTAGTTTATCTGGAAATACCTCCATTAACGAGGCAGAGGATTTAGGTTCCTTACTTCAGGTGCTTTGTGTTGCGTGTAATTGGGAGCCTAAAGTATTCCAAAGTGTATTATATAAATTCTCGCTTACTGTATCTGTCTTGGTCGACTTCTGCATATGGTCAACAAGCCAGGAAAAAGTTGTCTGAAACCTCCATTTAATAGACATTAAATTACCTTGTTATGGAATGAAACAAAGAAATTCTTACTTCAAATTTGTTTTTAATATTAGCAGTAATTATGCTATCTTCCTCTACCTTAGCTAGTCTCTGCTCTACCACAGGTCAGAGCTGATTTCCATTTCATGCATTTTTAACTCAGAAGTTTTTCTGCTTGTTTAGCTGAGATACAATGTGTGTGGGAGTAAATGTCCAGTATCTCTGAGTGTTACTATTAAGAAATATTTCCTGATTTCAGACTCATTTAGGGACCACATCAATTCCAAAATAAGCTTCTCAGATTCTCTGCACATAATGCATACTTTATAGGAGACAGGAATCAGCTATTCACTACAGAGCCTGAAGTGCCTGAGGCTCTTGTCTCTGCTTATATCCATTAGAGGTAAACCAGGGCTGATTATAGAGAACACTGTACTTCTGATCACGTCAATGAGCAAGGGTTCTGGGGGCAGATTCTCATCTCATTTGCATTGGTGCAAATCAAGAGTAATTGTGTTATTCCAGATTGAGAGCAGGTGAACTGCCCTAATAGGATTTTCTGTCTCAATAAAGTTATTATTGAATTCAGCCAGTGACTCTGTTTTGTCACTGTTTTCCTTTGATTTTATGCTGATATGTAGTGTTTAACTTTGATTCAGTGTGAAGCCCACAACCTATGCAAAGAAAAGGTCACTTAGGAAGAAAATATAGTTGAGTCCCAGTTCTAGGACTGCTTGTTTGTGCACAGATTTTGCAGTTGCTCCTAAACAAGATTGTTTCTAGCAAGTCATGTACCTGTCTGCTGGCCCTAATCAAACCCAAACTCAGGGGAAGCCAGTAGCCTTCATGCACCACGATCACTCATCACAGAAATGGGTGGAGAGAAAAGCAACCCATGCAGCAGAATGACATTAAGATAAGAGAGAAAAGACACTCACTTAAAAAAAAAAAAGACTAGCTTGAAAGATGATTTAAAAACAGAAAATTCTTCACATGACCCTTTAAGACAACATAAGCTCTTTTTATGTTTCCTGCTTATTTCAGCCTGTTCCTGGTCAAGAAAGCCACAGCTAATAATTGTGTCAGAAAACCTTCCTGTCTGAAAATGATCTCTTCCTAATGGATAGATGATTCCATATGGTTTCATATGTCATAGATGGAGAAAGAACATATTGGACGATTGGCCACAGCTGGCAGTTTGTGTTAGTGCCATATGGATGAATGTGTAAGTTCTACTGCATTGTGTATTTCAAGTAAACCATTACTCTGAACAGGTGCTGACCCATTGGGAATGCATTTTAATGGTCAAATTTGCAACGTGCAGTGATACCAACCACTCCATTCTCCTCTCCTTCTCTGCAGTGCAAACACAAGACTCTTAGGTATTATTTGACTCCATTTTGTGCTGCATTGCGTAACTCAATTGACATCCATAAAAGCACACCTGGACCAGACCCTTTGTAAATGAGACCAAAATCTGGCTCTCCAGACTGCATGGATGTTAGAAGAGCAGTCTCCAAGTTCTCTTTGGGAACCAGTCTGTGATACTTTCAATAGATTCTGCTGTATTATATGCAGGAGATTAAAATCATTCCATTTATGAGGCTGTATAAATACAGTACCAGACTTTCCACTTCCTTGAGCTACTGTGTTCCTTCCCTGGTTGCAGCTGAAATTTTTACACTCCTTTTCTCTCCATGCCATAATCATCTCTTTGTCTAAACATGCTTCATTTTGGAATTCCTTTCACTTGCATTCCTAGTATGTGCAGTTCAAGGTACTTGCTGACTGATTTATGCCAGGCTTGTGGAGCTCCCTTGGAAATGAAGCAGAGCACATTCCATCCACCTGCATAATAAAACCAGTCAGTGCAGGGTGGAAGCACTCAAACCACAGCAGAAATAATCTTCACTTAATTTTTTACTCAGTTATCCATCTCTCCATCAACTCTTCTGATTGTCATGGATATTAAAATCATGCCTAGGGAGCAAACCTTCCTGAATAAAAGTCTCTAATTATGTTTCTTTTTCTAGAGCTCTGTCACTGCCAGCACCAAAGACTAGGGTGGGGGGAGACGCCTTGGCTGATTTTCTCAGCGGTGTTTTGATAGGAGTGCAGCCCTCTATTAATTTAGTCCTGATATCCAGAAAGTTATTATATCAATTAAACTCTCTGGGGTCCTTCTGCTCCTACATCTTTTACGAGCAGTGTAACTCTCTTGCCTTTATCACAGGAGGTAACACAGTTTGAAGTTAACCAATACACAGTCCAAATCTCAGACTGGAAATTTCATTAATGGAGATATGAGTTGGATTCCCCATTTGCAGGGCAGAGAGCTGGTTTGGGTAGGAAAATCAGAAATTCCATGGCAGTTGGAGGAATAATGACAGTCACCCCGTGCTTTTTCCCACTCAGCAGTTTCACATCACTAATAGTTCATTCCTGGCTCTCAAAAGGGTGTCAGAGTCAGCTTCAACCCATCAGAAAGAGGATGGTGACGCTATTTCTTATTTTCCACCATCTATCTATCTGTACCCCCAACCAAGATGCATATTCCCTCACTTCAGTTTATTTGTGCTCATATATTCTAAATGTTAGTTAAGTTTTCATAGCGTAACAGTAATAACACAGCTTAAACAGCAAGTTCTCAGCTGTGTTTGGTGCACACTGTGCTGTAGGAGATTAAAAAGAAAATCAGAAAGTGCGTGACGGAGATTAAGATGATTCTGAACCGCTGTGTATAAGCTGGAGTCCCCTTTGTGCCTCTTATCTGCTGTTTGAAGTCTCATTAGTCAAGCTCAGTGTTGGGGGGCAGGGGATGAAATCTTTCTGAGAGGACGTGAGAAGCCATTTCAAAAGATGATGTTTTGCCAGTAAATACAGCACAGAAGTTTCAGGTCAGCACTGAAATGGTGCATGAGATGAAGTTGCACCCAAAAGAAAACTTGTTCATCCAGGAGGCTTTCAAATCTTGTCACTGAGATAAAAAAAGATCAAAGTGTTTAAACACGTTGATCCACTGCTGAGGAAAATTTAGTGTTGGCAACAGAGAGCAGCTGCAGTATAGCTGGCATGTCTAAACTCACAGCAGGGGACTAATTGCTCCTATGGATATAGGTTGGCTCTACAAAAACAGGTCTGAAGGAATTTCTTTCCCATTCAGGGAATGATGGGGATCTATTGATAAGGGGCAAAATGCCGATATACAGTACGCAGCATCGCCAGGAGGGACAGAGGTGCTGGGAGCAGAGCTGCAGCCTGGACAATGAAGAAGCATGAGGATCCTCTGCTATTATTCAGCTTCTGTTGTGCAGAGAAAAACCCCATCAATTTGCTCAAGATTATAGTATTAGCTGCAAACCTTCCTTCAGATGTATTACATAATGAAATGAGGAAGAGTAGCTCAAAGACAAACCTTAATGCTATTTGTACAACATATTGTCCTGGAGGGTAGACTGGAGAAGGGAGCTATGGCCATCAGAGAATTCTGAATTTTATATAAAAACTGAAATGTTATTTTTATACAAATCATTACTTGAGCAGGGGGTGGAGAATAATGAGGCTCATTATACTTAAAAAAAAAATCCGGTGAACTATTCCTGGTACAATCATAACTGTGGAGATACTTATGACAAATTTGGTGGAGAGGCTGTTTTGGCATCTCATTAAACTTGTTCCTTCTTGTCATCCCGGAACTTAAGAGAAGGTGTGCCCCGTTTTATTAAAGGATCAATAGAAAGAAGGTCTGAAGCAAAGGTTATTGATGGGACTTTTCCCGTTACACAGACGTTGTTTCTGGCAGAGGTAGGAACTGAATGGGATTTTTATATTTGGGCATGAATATTGAGAAGTGTGAGTTCTTTCGTGTGGTTATTAGCTGAATGCTCTGGGTTTTTTTTCTTCTCCTAAGTGAAATTAAGAAAAATGCTGCAATTCTGATCCACAACATGTTCCTCATAAAAGTATAGCTCTTAGTAACATTGTACGTATTCAGTAAAAGCAAAGGCAGCTCAGCCACCCAATCTTTCCAGTTGAGAAGGAGAGACATTTTTCCTCTGGGAGGAAATTGAACGCTCCTGTGCTGAGTCATTGCAGTACAGTACAATATGCCAATCTAGCTCCTGCTGTTCAGCCCTTTTGCGGTATTTGTAACTCTTTTGATAACAGCAAATTTCACTTCGTGTGCATGCATGTTTGTGTATATATGTAAAGAAATCCGTGTGTATGTGTCCAGCCACATAAGTTAAGTGTATGCTTTGACCTTTTTTAACAACACCTGATTCTTTGGACTTCCAGAAGTATCTGAATTATTCACTCTGGGCTTCCGGGATAGGCAACAGAGTGAGAGAAGGTCATTCAAAGGCCACAGATCTCTCCGTCACCACAGATGAAAACCTTTTCATAGCTCTGCTCTTGATTGCTTCTTTGCAGTGGAGAACCTCGTTAAAGCTATTCAAATGTCAATACACCACCTAAATGTAGGAGGAAAATTCTTCCATGGTTTCCAGAGAGGCCATCACAGCATGCCTGCATTTGTCTTAGAGTGATGGTCAGTAGGGCAAACGACTAAGCACTCAGTGATGGGATAGACACAGCATGTGGTGGGCTGTAGAGAAGGAACACAGTTCTGAATGTATTTATGATACCTTGTGCCATTTGGGATGTCCCAGGACATCCAGCCTGGCCTCTCTTTGCTGGTTTGGAAAGGTGCAGGTCTTTCTCAACTATTGTGTCAGACCAGCCAGCCCAGGAGATGCCTCAGGTGGCAGTGTCTCTCAGGGTCAGAAGTATTCTTTGTTAGTTCCCGGAGAACCACTGCCTGTTCCTCTTTGGCTCTGTCACATGTTGGGTTATGATCACATTGAGCTGGAGAAGAAAAGCTGTGACAGAGGCACAGATGGTACATGGCCCACCTTGAATCCACTCCTTTCTTGACATCCTCCCTAGCATTGGTACACCCCCAGGAAGAACGGAGACAGAAGTGAGGAGAACATCCTGCCAATTCAGAAGCACTGAGTTTCAGGAGCAGTGTCATTGCCCTCTGTTCACATGGTACTTATCCCACTAACAACCAGTTGATTTATACCAGTAAAACAATTACAAATTAAGGAATGGGTTGAGCAACATATTTCAGGCACAATGTACCACCGAACAGGGCAGAACTGTCTAACCCATCTACCTGTTGGTCCACTCCAGCAGGTACATAATGTAGGAAACGTCTTTTTAAAATATGTTAAAATATTATTTAATATCCATGTTATGTACCATTAACTAGTTACAAGGCTTATACTGGGAGCTTTTGCTTTGTGTACCTCGTTGCTTTGTTATACCTTATGCTGAAGAAATTTGCAAACACAAATGTTTGTGTTTTGTAGAAAATATATTGTCCGTGGCAAGTGGGATAAAAACATTGCAAAGAAGCTGCAATTTTCCTGGAATCAAGCATTTTCAAGCCAGAGTATGTCAAGGTTCAGATCTGCAAATAACCTACAGAATGGCAGATAGTGTAGACTTATAGTCTACAACAAATGTGGGTTCCACATAGCTTAGTCTACAATAGGCAGCCTTTATTAGGGTCAAGTTTTTCATCCTTGAGCTCAATAGTTATATTCCTGTAAACTTCTCAATGTCAGCTTACCTACTCACTAAAAAAAACCCCCAAAATAGGGGTAGAAATTACCCTTCACTGCAAACTGTTTGAAGGGTTTTGGATTATAGATCAGCATTGGATAAAGGGAAAGATTATTGCTCCCATTTGACAGCTTTAACAAAAATTGTATTGATGGTAAGATTACGTTTCATTGTCAGTTGAGTCTGTGCTGAAAGACCCGAAGCCGTTACAGGGCAGCAATTGAGCAACAATTATCCAAACATCTGTTGTGAACTGGGAAACATGCTCTGATACTCTTCTAGGCAATACAGAAATTCCTTATTCTGCAAGGGCATGTTTAATATACAGTTCAAAAAGACCAGGAGAAATGGTTTTAGTTATGAAATGAACCCAATAGAAATAATATTTTTTCCACAGAAGGAGTAGCTGAAAAAACAATCCAGAAACCAAAGACCTTTCTTTTAAAAAGTAGACTAGGAAAATATTTATTTTGGAGATACCATTGCACAGAAGATGTATTTTAATTGTTTGAATTTAGCCATATGGGTTATGAACATTTTAAAGCAAATTTTGCAATAGGGTCTAAAGAATGTGCAGGAAAGCTGGCTTTCTAAAAAGTTTCAATACTTTGATCAGACTGGTATGTTAATTTTAAACTTTGCAAGTGCAGAATCAACTTCACTATGAGAGAGATCCTGTTGCATTTTGGTACAATTACTTAGCCCACCTGAAATCTAAAATCAATGCATCAAATTCCCACAGCAGAAGTAGCTCAATTTGTTGCTACATTTCAGACTGATGAAAATACCAAGGTTCTTTGTTCCTGTTAGCCAAAACTGGGTGTTCTGTCCTCAGGTTCTCCTGGCTTGATAAAATAAGGTTTTTACTGGGTTTATTAGCATGGTCAACTGCAATATTTCAAACAATGTCATTACTGAAATGCTGCTTAGCCTTTGTCAAGGCAATGTTACAATTATTGGCTGAAGGGATAGGTATTCATTTGCATTGAGAAAACTTAGCTTGGGGCGAGACTATTTGACTGTTATCTTATACAACTGAAAACTAGACATCTAAGTGAATCCAGCATGATAGCTCTTTGACATCTAATATTTAGATGTCTGAAGTTAGCCAAGATAAATCTGTGATGACCAAAGCATATACAAACAAATGAGCCTTAGATAAGGTATAATTAAAAATAGAATATGAAAGCCAACTTTTTGCACAAAGCCTGTCTGGTGATCTTGCAACAAGTAAGGAAGAAGATCTTTGTACACAAAGGGCATAGGATAGTAATTCTTTGAGGAAAATTAAAATGTAATTCTGCCAAAGCTCAATAGGACACATTCCACATGGTAGCCTTCTGATACCATTTCCTAGAAATCAAATTTTTCACATGAAATTATTACACACTGAGAAACCATCTTAATTCTGAGAAGCCTCCACTGTGTAGCCTTTCCCAACTTTTTTTTATAAATATAGACCTCCAACTCCTTAACAATTTGACTCACCGTTCTTCAAAAAAAAATCATAACAGCAGAGATAAAATACTGTGAAATGGCCCTCGTACACAACTGAAACAGATTAAGATGTGCAAAACACTCACTTTGTTGGGAGGCATCCCAGCAAAGAGGTTCAAAATTGACTTGGTCTGTGGGCTAAAAGGAAGAGGTGCTTCAGGGAAGAGCAGCTTTCCAGGCTGCAGTGTCTTTGTCTGCAGTTCCTGCCTCAAGGTGGTTCAGCCTGCACTATCCCTCTAATTGTCCTCCTTTGTGTCCTGTCTATCCAAAAGAGGGATGGATAACAAGTCTTAACTCTTTCCCAACCAAATGAGTGTCCAAGGATGATGGTCACTCTGGGCAAATCTTGATATGGGTTGGCTATGAAGGACCTCCTGCTAGATTTCTAAGCTCTGTATTCCCCATGTATTTCCCACCAAGGGCTGATTGTGTGGATGATGATCATGATGATAATTAAAATTTTTTTTTTTCTGATGACCAGATGTCAGTGTATGGCAACAAAACATTAGGCTAAGGTCAATGCATATTTCTACGCAGAGTGTCAATTTGGTGTGTAAAGAGAGTATCAGCAGGTCTGGAGAGTGTTTATACAATCATAGAACCATAGAATAATTTAGGTTGGAAAAGACCTTTAAGATTATCAAGTCCAACTGTAAACTTAACACTGCCGAGTCCACCACTGAGCTAAATCCCTAAGTGTCATCTACACATCTTTCAGATACTCCCAGGGATAGTGACTCAACCACTTCACTGGGCAGCTTGTTTCAGTGCTTGACAATCCTTTTGTTGAAGTAATTTTTCGTAATATCCAATCTAAACATCCCTTGGTGCAACTTGAGGCCATTTCTGCTTGTCCTTTTGCTTGTTACTTGTGGAAAGAGATAAACATCCGCCTCCCTACAACCTCCTTTCTGGTAGCTGTAGAAAGCAATAAGGTTATGGTAGTGTAGTTATTGCAAAGGAATATGCTGCCTTACCGAAAGATTCCCTCGATTCCACTGAACCCAACAAAACTCTCTTTTGTTTTCATTTGCTGCCTTGAAGAACATGCCTAGGATCTCCAAATATATGAGCCATGCCTTTCTCTTCTCCAGGGAGGAACAAAATAATAAGAGGTTGTCCTGTAAGAAGGGATATGTTTGGGAAGATTGTTTTCTTCTCATTTCCGCATGAACTGGCTCCTCTTCCTGCTTCACTCCACTTAGTTTCTCTGTTAGATAGCAAACCCTCAGTTATCACTTGCAGAAGAGGGTAATGATGGAAAAAGAAATGGAAATAAATGTGCAGCATGGAGGCAATCAGAAGCAGCAGTGACCAGTTTGTATATGTAAGTATTTATTTAACCCTGATCGTGAGTGTCTCTGACTCATCAGGCTTTCCCCATTCAACCATGGCTCTCTGAGGGAACACTTGACTTCAGGCATGTGTTGAAGCTCTACCGACTCCAGTGACACTTAAACTTGTTCTTAATGGTAAACATCTGCTAAAAGCATTATTTGTGGTTGGAGTGCATTACAGGACATGTCTAACTGCTTTGCAGGATCCTCAGATCAGGCCCAGAGATGGGGACTGTAGTATTCCTGGCCAGAAATACACACTCTGAATGACCTTGGTGAGAGCATGTCTGTGATCTACTGCCTTCCCTCAGCCTTCCAGCGTCAACCAGACCATTTACAACAATTTCTTGTGCTGTTGAGGATGGCACTAATGACTGCCATCTCAGGAGGATGCGGGTGTTTCTTGCAAAGTGGACACTGTCATAAGGAATTCCGCTGTGAGTTAACATAGGATGGACCAAAGCAGGAGGCTAGGCAGAAAAAACTCTGCTGTTTCCAGGGATGAACACTGCTTAGACCCCTTAGTTGCTTTTTGAATGTATGAAATTAGGATGCGTATCTGAAAAGCCCTCAGACAAGCAAACCCCAAAACGATCCAACCATCCAACTATCAAACAATCGAGTCATGAAGACTGGATTAAAGACCACAGGTGGTGAGAAATTTTTCTCTCCTTGTGTGTGGTCCCTGATTGTTTTCACGACACTGACAATGAAAGCATTTTTATTTTTGGATGCTCTTTAGGGTACGATATAATACATCAAAATAAATCATTGCATCACATACCTGTTATGAATAAAAACTGATGCACCAAATGTCGAGGTTGCTCACTTTGATTAATCAATGAATATTGACAATTTTGCTAACAGTGTTGAGGAAAGATATGGTAGTGAAAGGGGAAATGTTGACTTGACACAAAGATAGAAATATAAAGATTTGATAGTTTGTATAGATTGGCAGATTATTTTGTTTCAAGTAAGGAGAAATCTCCCTTGAATCTGTGCTTTAGTAGAGAAACTGTACAGCATTCCCCCCCAGATATTTTCACATATTAAATTAATTCAATAATCATCATATTTGAAAAGGCATTCATTTCAACTGCTATGGAAAAAATTTCTGATCAAATCAAGAGCATTAGCTTCAAGGCCACCCTTCTTCCAATGAGACAGGAAGTATCTGTGTGGTAAATTAACTATGGGTGAATGCTAAGTCTTTAATGAGAAAAATCATGCTCTGTTGAATTCAGCCTTTCATGTGAAAGCTGTTTGGGACCCTACTGAAAAGAATGTGTTAATCAAGAGAAAAGCGTAATTACTGTCTTGTCAACAGACACAAATGGGAAAGGCTGTTGAAAATGAGTTTGAAATTAACTCCAAAAACACACAAAAAAAGAGGTTTTCTGTGAGGTTTTTGGAGAGCTTGCTTTACACTGCACAGTGATTTATGACAATCGGAATCCCACTATTTCTGCAATTAATGTTACTGGATGCTTCCTATTCAGGGGAATTTTACTCATAATAATGCAAATGGAATTATTATTGCAGCTATGCCTCAGAGTTCATATTTCATATTGAGCCAAAGGTTCAATATTCAGCATCTTTTTCAATGGAACATTTGCATTGTATGGATATATGAATGTGTACCAAAGGTAAAATAACTGAATTATATAAACCAGAACAGTATGTCTGACACATAGCTTCTCATTTTCCTGTTTTGCTGTAAGGTCCCAATTGTTCAGGCTTTTAAAATGAATAATAAATTATTGAAATGCACTGCTAATTACACCTCACTGAAGTTGTGTATAATGTAATTGCACTGGCGATGGACTTAGATTAAGTTTCTTATGCTTATTTTTAGAAAGTCAGAGGCAATTCATTTCTGACTAGGCTGTGTTTAAAAGTTTGGAGTGAAAAAAAGTTTTAATTATTTCCTAATATGAAGAGAATACTGGTGACAAACATTTTGTCCTACATATCTTTTTGCACTAAATATATTAATGAGAAAGGCAGAAGCAAGAACACATATTAATTTTGACATGTATTTAAAAAATATAATGAGTATTTATAAGTTTTGCTCCTGCAAATATTTTCTAAATTGTTTTCTTCATGTTTTTACCTCCCTCTGTGCTCCCTTAGATCATTTTTATCTTGTTATTAGTTTCTTTATGACTGTTCAGTCTCCTGGAAATATTTGGTCCTTTTTCCTTCTTTTTCTTTCCTTTTTTGGGGGGTTGGTTTTATCTTTTTTTCCCTTGAGTTTTGCTTGGTGAAGGGTTGGAAGGAAAGAGGGGATAGCTGTCTTTTTTTTTTTCATCCTGCTCACTTTTATTAAAAAAACCTGTAAACTTGAAATTTCTGAGAATATTTCAGAGCTCATCCAGAAACATCAATTAATATTTCAGAAGATAAATAAGTGATGCAAAGAAAGCCTGGACTACAAATACCTTTCCTAACTCTTTTCTCTGTAGTAGGAAGGTGGTTTTCATTTTCATCCAAAAGGAATGTAACTATCACATTAAAACTGTTTATCAGGAGGTGACAGTGGAGGAAGTCATGCATGTGGACAGGGTAAGTCCCTGCTCTTGGAGGAAGAAAGGAGTGCAGCCACGGAGCAGTGACTGGAATTTAAATGTCCATCGCATGACATTGTTATCCTCTTGACGGGAAAGGCAAGACATCCTTAGGTGGGGAGCACATTTTAAGCTTTGCAGATCTGGGTTTAAATCCAGTACAAATTTTCTGTATAACCTCAAGGAAAGCACTTCGGCTCAGGTCCTCAGAAATATCTGAACATCCACCTGTGTGAGAAGGACGCTCTAGTTTTCTGGCAATGCTTTACATCTTGTTGGGCTCAATCTTTCAAAATGGCATTCAGGTCATGCTATAGATATGCAGATATTGACATATAAACAGAGGATGTTTTTTTTCTTTTTTTAAAGAAGAGACTATGGTGCATTTGATAGGTCATACCAGAGATACACGGGTAGACATGGCGTAGCAGCTTGCAGAAGAGAGGTGTAAATGCAAAAGCAACTGTAGCCTCTCAGTTTGTGTAGTCAGGCACTGGAATACCTGCCCAGGGAGGTGTTTAGTAACCATCCGTGGAGGTACTAAAAAGACAGGTAGACAAGTTTCTCAGGGACATGGTTTAGTAGTGGACAGGTGCGGTTGGACTTGAAGATCTCAAAGGCCTTTTCCAACTTGGCGATTCTATGATTTGCAATCATGACTGCTACAGGAGCAGAGCTGATGACCTCCTTATTCGCTCTTAGCTGGAGATTATTAACAGAAGTGAGAATAATTGCACTTCCTTACCTTGACAAGTAGTTTAAAAATACGTATATCAGAAATAAGGAGAAGTATAGATATTATGGCAGTGGGAGACCTTAAGTGTACCAGAGTTCTGAGGGAGGAGAACAAACAATTTATTCTCATGTCCTCCTCACTTCCATATCTCCCAGAAAAGTATTCTGGTGAGCAATGGACACTTCTTATTTTGGTTTGTAGTTTATTGAAGCGAACATCATCGAGAGAGGAGACTCAGAAAATTAATTCAGATTGGCCTAGATAAGGACCATGTGATGTTGAGTAAAAACCATCCACAGGGCCATTAGCAAAGTTAGATAATAAATGAAATTGCAATGAATTGCATGAGTTTTCTAGTGGGGGAACGTCAGTGAGCAGTCTGGAGTCCAACCTTCTTTAGACTTCTTCATTGATTAGCCAAAAGACAGGAAAGGAGTACATGTTAATTAAAATCACAGATGATCCAAATTGGGAGGCACTGCATAAATCAGTGAAGATAGAGAGATGAGAAACCTTAGGCAGGAAATGACAAAATGAGATGCAGCTTCAAAAAATGCATTTGGGAAGAAATGATCTGTAATGGACACAATCAACAGAAATTGGGATGAAGCCAAAATGTGTGGACCACAGAGCAAAGGGCAATGTAGCTGAGCAGATATTTAAAATGACCTTTGTACCTTTTCAGTGGACAGCTTGGATTCAAATTTATTTATAGCTGGTAAGATTAAATGGTCAATGTACTTTCAGATCATATATGCAGAAACAGGTTGCCAAGGAAAGACGTGGAATCCCACCTCTATGTGGTGGCCTGTTGTCACATCATTCAGACTTTCCAATTTGTTTTTTTTTTCCAAGACCTTGTGCACCACAGTCCACATGAAATAGATATATATCAAGCAAAACGGGTAGCCTGGGAAAGATTCTGGCCCTGGCAAATGCGGCTTTCAATTAAATCTCACACACCCAGTCACTTCTCCACCTCATGGGACTTTGTCTCCATGAGAAAAGGAAAGGAGCTAAGAGAGAGGGCTTGATGCTAAGCAGCTAATGAGAGGTGTAAGAGAAGAGGAGCCCCAGT
Organism: Dromococcyx pavoninus; assembly: GCA_033558185.1. Taxonomy (NCBI): domain Eukaryota; kingdom Metazoa; phylum Chordata; class Aves; order Cuculiformes; family Neomorphidae; genus Dromococcyx; species Dromococcyx pavoninus. The sequence continues at coordinate 468,141 of JAUMJL010000191.1, read as the reverse complement.
GTTGTGCTACACTTTCTTTGAATCTGCAGCTCGTGGTGTCACGGGTTTGTCGCACGTGTATCATTACTTTTAAACTGGAACTCTTCCATATCACCTTGAGTAAGACAAAATTCACTGATGTGAGTGGAAAGAACAAGAAGCATCTTGTGTAAGATCCTAGTCATTTTGCTCTAACAAAGGTAAAAGATTTAAGGAAGGAAGTATTTTGGATAACCACACAAATAAGGAAATTCTTTCACTTTTTGAGGATGCTAAAATCACATAACAGGAAAAGAACAACTACCATGTTACTTGGAAACCCTTGAAACTGCAGTAGAGGGCCTGGTAAATTACTCTTTCGGCAAAGGGATGGATGTTTAACCCAGTAACAAAGGAGAGGCATTTAATTCTAAGTGCTGTAAGGAAAGTCTTAATTTGTATTTAACAGGTATATTTATGTCCATGGGAAGAATAAGTATACCTCAGCACAGTACTGCTATGACATCACACAAGGAATCATGTATGCACAGATGACTATTTTATGTGCCTCATCAAACTCTTAGCAGTGGTTTATAATTCATTTAGTATAGCAAAACAAAACTTAACAAAACACTGATTAATATTTTTTTCCTATCTCTTTTTACAGGTAGACTGAGAATAACACATGTCCAAGTTAAACCTGTGTCCTGCAAGACGTATTTGATGGATTATTCCTAGATATTTCTAAGAAGGTAGATATAAAAAGTGAGTACTGATTCCAGTACTCGGGATGTTTTAATCAAGGTTTTTTGTTTAAAATCAAATTATGATAATTGTAGTGCTTCTTGTGTAGATTTCTCTGATTGGAGTTGTGAGAAATTTCACTACTTTCTTTAGAACGTGTCTATTATTGATCTGTGACTGGTTTTATTATCCGACAATGAGAATATTTTGCTCCAAGCACTCTAGAAACATAGATATTCTCTGCATGAAATTACTTACTTTGAAGTACTAATCAAGAAGCCATAGATAGTGACAGACAGAGACCCATGGATGTAATAAGAGTGCTGGTCAATGTGACAGGCAATGCTAATAAAACATCACGGTCTGGCCCTTGTCAGGGCTTTCTCAGTATTACAGCAGAGAAAGCAAGAGAATAACAAAGTTATTTTAAAGATGTTTTTGGGGAGCAGCATGGAAGAAAATAGCACTCATTTGAAAATCTAGCACATGGACTGTGGAAGATGGTTATATGGGTTGATTGGATTCTAGACAACCTAGGTTTGGTATAAATGGGGAAGAGAAATCAATACTATATCTGGGAAAATGGCCTTTACATACAGGGAATATCATCAGGGAAAATCTACATCTGTGAAATATCAGAGAAATGGATTCTGCAGTAATTAAGATATTCAATGATAAAAGGGTCAGATAAGAGATTTCCTTGGATAGGTAGACAGAGAAGAAAGGTGGTAGAGACTAGATCTCAAATATTTCCAAGTAACTGGGAAGTGACATCTGGAAGAGGAATATGAGTTGAAGGTGATATCAAGGTTATGGGTATGTGACAGGATGGTGACAATATCCACGGTGACAGAGAAGAAAAGTTGTTAGGAAATGAAGGCTGGGACTCCTCAAATGGAAAGCAAGCAAAGTTGAGTCTGTTGAGTACACAGGAATAGAGATGGAGAAGGTAGAGAAGTAGAACCATAAATTGAAGAATATCAGAATATTTGAAGTTGTCAGGGATCTCTGGAAATCATGTAGTCCAACACCTGCTCAAAGCAGGGGTTTCCATCGAAGGTTGCTCAGGGCTTTACCCAGTTGTTGTTTTAATAATCTTGAAGAGTGAGGATGCCACAACCTCTCTGGGAAACCTCGTCCAGTATTTGACCACCTTCAGTTCAAATAAGATTTTACTAATGTTTAAATGGAATTCCATGTATTTCAGTTTGTGCCCATTGCCTCTTGTCCTGTCACTATGCACCATTGCAAAACATCTGTCTTCTTCTTTATCCCACAAATCAGGTTTTATGCATATTAATAAAACTTCCAGTTCTCTCATCCTCTCCTCATATTAAGGATACTCAAGTCCCTTAAAAATTATCATAGCCCTTCAAACAATTTGCACCAGTATGTCCATGTCTCTCATACCGGGGATCCCGGAAAGGACCCAGCACCGGGATATGTGTTACCAGGCCTGACCAGAAGGGAAGGATCATCTCTGTCAGCCTGCTGGCAGTGTTCTGCCCAATGTAGCCCAAGATAGCATTGACCTTCTTTGTCTCAAGAGCTCACAGTATTGCTGGCTCACAGTCAACTTCGTGTCTACAAGGGCCTCTACCAAGCTGCTTCTGCCAAGCTGCTTCCCAGCCAGTTGTCCCCAGTTTGTGGTGAGGAAGACGAAGGGAGAGGGGAAGCAAAGGGAGGGGAGATGAGGGGAGAAGAGAAGAACATTTTTAAACAGTTTATTTGAAGTTACTGTCTGCAACTGGAAAGTCTGTTGATGCTGAATTTTTAAAGGACAAGCAGAGAATGAGAAGTGTTGGAGGGGTCAGGAAAAAATGGGGCAAATGGGAGGTCCAAGAAGGGAGTAAGAAGAAGATACTGCATCTCAGATAGAATAGTAAAGATAAGGCAAAGAGAGGAAAGGATTGGAAAGTGATGCGTAATGGGAATCTTGTTGTATTACAGAGTTTCCTCATTAATGAAACTGGTAAGATCCTGTACACAGAGAGAGGTGGAGACAACAGGAATGGAGGGCCCCAAGGATGGAGTCAAATTGGTACAAAGTTTTTAGAAATTGCATTTAGGCTAGAAAGCTAGAGTGGCTTTTAAGTGGGAAATCGACAGAACTGAAGAAGAGAATGAATTATCAGTAGGAAAAAATTATCTGATCAAATTTCCTCCCAAGGTGCTTTAACAGGTGAGAAAATAGTGCATGGATATTTTGGTAATGGATGCTGAGACGTAAATTAAGAGCTGACCAGTATTCCTGTACAGGCAGTGAAAGAACATTGGATATCTCTAAATGTTTAGTCCATACAGCACAAGAATTTCTTGTAGCGAAGTCTGTCTCTCTCTTGCTCTCTCTTTCCTTGTAGACCACTGCCTAGGGCAACTAGATATCTGAATTATGCATGGCCGTTGTCCAAAACTAAATGGGATGATTGCAGGAACTAATGTCTCTAAAACCTTGTTTCTCATCTATGATGTGGGGTCAAAGTTCCTCTTTGATATTTTATCTTCTCTATTCAGAGTTTAAAAGCTTTCCACCTGGAAGATGTCCATATAGCACCTAATATTATAGGTGAGGACTGGGACATCTACAGGCTCCTGCTGTACAAAGAAGCAGGAAATGTTCATTTTAGCCTAGAAAGTCTTGACATGAAAGCTGAGTGGAAAGAATTAAATGGTTGTTAATGAGAAAAATACAAGTATGGTAGGGGGTGTTATAAAATTCTTAGCTCTGAATATAAATTGTTCAAATGAAATTGATGCAGAATTATGTTGACTTGCAAGATGGAATGGAAATGGGTAGTGAATACCAGTGCTTTAATTACCAGCCCTGTACAGATACTGCCATAATTAACAGAAGACAGTTCGCAAAGCATGATAATTCTGCCTGCAGGTTATGGCCAGGAGTTTGTTCTTTGCTCTTTGGGAAGGAACCACTTACTGCTGTAAGGAATTAAATTGCCTCTTTCCTTAATAGCAGTGAATACTATGAATTCATTGGGAAGTCAGAGCCCATATGTGTGTATATGTAAGACATATACATATGCATATCTAGTCTACACAAATAAAATATGCAGTGTGCTTGGGTTTGGTTTCCTTGGAAATATTAGGGCTGGTGTGATCTGAAACATTGTGTCTGTACCCAGGAGATAAAAAGTTGAGCCTTGAGAAAGATCTCACTATAAGACAAAGACTATGCATCGAAGAGAGAGGTGAAAAATTTTCAGAAAAATACGTGTTTTCAAAGTCAGCGTTTCATGGTAACTGGTTACAGTATAATAAGGTGACAACCTACAAAAAACCTGAGTGGAGTAAGGAAAAGGAGAGTTAATATCTAAAATAAAACTCAAATTGCTGGTCAGAAAAATCTTGCTTTACTAAGAAATGGGTAAGTTCACAGGACACATCTACATGGCTTTTTACTGAAGGTGATTTCTCGCTCATCAACATAATCTGAAGGGTTTTTTTAAAAAAAATACTATTCATTTTTTCTTAACTTTGATGCTTTTAATAACTCTTTTGCTGCCAGCTGATCTGATTAGTGATAAAAGGTCAGAGGATCAATAATATATCCCAAATCAATTATTTTGTTTGGACTCATGGAATTTTTCCCCAATTATGTCCAACTGAGCAGTGGAGTGAGCCATGCCAGCTGTGTGGGAATCACATCTCCACCTAAAGGGGATGATTCATAGCCACCTCACAGGTATGCCACGCTGGCTGGTCCAGTGCTATCTGCTGAATGGAGCTGGCAAAAGGCAATGTGCGCAGAAAATTCGTATAAACGGTACAAATAATAGAGCTGTTATTTTTCTATCTTGTTAGAAGGAATAAAATGCCTGAGGATAGGTAAACGATCTCTCAGAGTACTTTTCAGCCAACATGTTTGCTTTGGAGCAGCCAACATTGATTTGGAAACAGGATAATTTTCAGAGTTGTTGCTCACTCGCAGCTCTCAATGGAAAATCTGGTTCACTGCTATCAGACTACTTTTACTCAGGTGAGAAAAGATAGTATTAGCTGACTGGCTTTAGGTTCCCCAGCTGGAAAACAATGGCTGTTGTTGGCTTTCATCCCATTCTGCTGTGAAATGTGCTTTCTTCTCCTTTCTGTTTTCCTGTTAAACCTCATAATGCAACTCTGGTGTTTTAGGATGTTTACAAACACTTTATATGAATAAGTTTTAGGGAATAAGCTTTTACAAAAAGTTCCCTTTTTTCAGCTAATTGGAAACTGCTAGATAATGTTTATATTGTTTCAAATTTCCTTAAGACACCTATTTTCATAGCCTGGATCTACCTCTCCGGGGATCTACACAGCATATATTCCTGTTTACACTACAAATCCAAGATAAGCATCTTTACCAACTGTATAATTATACAGCATCTAACACATTGGGCTAGTGATGCACTTAGAGCTTCCAGGTGCTACAGCTGTAGAGATGGTATATAATAATAGGGAGCTGCTTATTCTCCCACAAGGCATCTTGTTTCAACCCACATTGTAGAAGAGACATTAATTTAAAATTTTCTGTTTCTTCAAATCAATCTGTCATGCAATGTTAATTAAGAGTTAATTGATACTTATTTCTCGGAGGCACCAGATTATAATTTTTCTTGAGTAACCCTTGAAGTCTGGCTCAAGATGCTGGATGAAAGATGAAATAAGATGGTATTTGTGACTACTAGAGGCATTATTTATTTGTTTATGTATTCATTTAGTTATTTATTTTTGCTGTCAAGTGCATCAGTCTCTATAATCATCTCCCCTACCACTAGTTGCCAGAGGAGGAATTCACAAAACAATAGAAAGAATGTAATCAGCAGCTTGACTGGGGGGGGGACGATGGTGTGGAGGAGTGGGCGTAGAAACCAGTATGAAATCCGAAGTTAATACAAGAACTGTTTGTACATTGTCAGTCAATCATTTTCTCCCTGTTTAGATTTGTGAGTGAATTGCAGACGTATTTCTTGGACACATCAGATTTTGTTTTTCTTTTGCTTTACTGCAGAAAGTCATTTTCAACCTAGGTTTTGTTCCTCCTGTTGTGACATGCAGGGGATGTGATCTCACACCCTCCAAAGAACTGATACACAACAGCAATATTGAAACAAAGATTCGGTCATTACGTTGTTTGGCAAAAGAGGTAAATTCACAGCAGAGGAACCAACTGGAGCTGCGGATATGGAATATCTCGGAGAAATCTTCCCCTGCAGATACTTATTGCTCATATCCTTGTAGTTGAATAATATGCCAAAATATCATAACATCTTCCTTCTGAACGCCACATGCTATTTAGAGAGCTTTAATGACACAGGCTTAACCCACAGTCTGTATAGTACAACACCATGTATACATACCACCCACCTCCATGAAGAGACTGATTCGTCAGGATGCTCTAGCATGGTTTTGCTGCTCTCAGGGTCTTACCGAGTTGCTTTCAGTATTTCCTTATGTATGTCTACATGACCTCACAATGAACATTATAGACAGAAACATGAGGCCAACACAGGCAATATATCAAAAGAGTTTTAGTCACAGCCTGTGACAACAGTGCAGATGCCACTATGGCAGCTATTGTAGAGGATACAACAGTTCCCTCTCCATCGTTGCTTATCTTTCCTCTTTGTAACACATGCGTTGCTCTTATTAGCACCGTGACATTTTTCAGAGCAAGTCTGAACCATGTTGTAACATGGCCAAAGTTCTTGGACACTCCTTATTTTGCATCTCTGATTGAGCATCATGGCCAATGGTGCCATGTGCTGCCCTTGGACACTCTGTGCAAGCCTTGGTTTGCCACCCACAGCCATGGTGTCACTGTGGGCACCCACAGCCACTGTGGGAATGACACATCCAGGGATCTTCATCTCACTTTGCTTTTGTTCTTTCACGTTGGCTGAGGTAAACTCATTTTATTCAAGGTAAAATCGTCAAACACCCTGGAAGTCCCAGGATAGACTTATTTAATTTACATATTCTATTTAAACATTGATAGGGTGGGAAGGACAGGGAAAAAAAGGGAACAAAATTTGCTTTGGGATACAAAAGTAAGAGTTTCTGTTCTGCAGAAAAGCACATGTTTCTCTTTGAAAAAACAGAGATTTTTCATCTAATTTTAATGCTAATTTTTAAACTTTGTGTGACTCTCTATCCTCAGCGTTGGTGCTGGGGAAGTTAGGTTTTTTGCGTGCTTTCTCACTGGCTTCAAGAAGGCATTGCATATCATAAAATAAACGGGAAGGTGAGTAGGAGCATTCATCTCTCATGCAACAGGATAACCCAAAATACAGAAGTATGGAAAAGAAATGAAAGTGAGTTATAGGATCTGTCTTCACCTGGTACAAGAAAGCACCCTTGAGTACTGCTGCTGCAAACTGTTTAGCATGTGTTTAACTCCTGTGAGGAGTCCTATTAAGTCCTAACATGAAGGACAGGCTTGAATAAGGAAGGCAGTTTAAAATGTACTTCAACAGGTGAGATCCTTCCCCTATTTTGTAATAACAGCATAGTATTACTAGAGATAATAACGGACAATCATATATTTGGCAAGGTTTATGTGCCTTTGAAGTGGAGCATGGTCACCTTTTTTGCTATATTGCTATTAAATCTAGTGGGCTGTTTGTTTTTTTTTATTTTTTGCAATGACTCTTATTTGGTCTAGGCTAAGGAGCAAGTTCTTTATTTTATCACATTTAACCTCTTAGTGAGAATGGATAGTCCGACTCAGCTGGAAGTACTATCCTGGACAATTACTATTAGCAGTATATTAACCTAATGTGGCCTTGTTGTGAAAGATAAGTACATTAGATTTTAATACAGAGATCAGCACCTCTGAATTACAGCTGAGATGAGAAAGAAAAGTAACAGTACCTGGCAGCCTTTACAAGGATCTTCCAAGTCTACCTGAAACACAAAATACAAAATACAGCAGCCCAAGTATAAAGAATCCAAAGACTGGAGAAATGTTTTCTGAGCTGGACATCTGGCTTAAGGAGGTTTGTTCATCCCTGCATGATGGAAATTATTTGTTTTCCCCAAGGATTGCTACATATAAGATGCTTGTAGGGAGGGGAAGGCGAGTGCATGCCTAAGGCATGCATTCAGATCTACGGAGCATTTAGTCCTTTTGGGAAAATAAAAATTAGCTTGGCCACCCTTGTGCGGAGTTGCTGCCCTGTTCAAGGAAAACACCCAATTCACCTGCAAGCCTCAATTTTCACTGTCTATGTAGAGAACTGGCATTTTTAAGTGTAATTACTGAAGAGTTGTACTTCTGGCAATCCCATCACAGCCAAACAGGAGGAGCTCCCTAAGAAGCTTCTTCAACAGGCAAATGCAGAATATTCTGCTGATTTTTATAGGATCTTAATTTATCTGTATTAGAACGTGAGTTAAAAAAAAAAAAAACAACAAACAGCTGTGCTGGGCAATGCTCATCTGAAGAATTTACTCCAAGTCACGTTCACAGAGTCAGCTGGCAAAGTGTCCTTGCTCCCCATAAAGTGTGTGCTCTGTAGTCATGAGTAGCAGCCTTATGAGGTGAAAGGACTTTTTAACACTTCTCCTACACACTTGCTTACAAAGGAGGCCATCCAGGACCCTGAGAGTCTGAGGACTGACTTTCAATCTGTCATTTATCTGGCCACTGTTCCTGAGTTTCACTTTATTTTCTTAATTTTGTTGAGGTTTTTTTATATTCTAATGGTGTGACATTTGCCAGGAAAAACATTTGCAGCAGTAAATCTTGTCAAAATCTCAACCAAAATCTCATCTGTTGCTTGACATTAATTTCAGTCCTTTCCAGCCCAGCTGTCTCCCTGTAGGTTACATGTTTGTGCTGGGAGACGGGGATGTGTTCATCCTATTCCATCGCTCCCAGAGCATCCTCTGGGTGTTACATGATGGGAGGACACAGAGGAAATTTTGTGGTTTTGTAGTTAAGTGCAGTGACATAGTTTCCATGTTGTTCCCCTTTTTGAAAGAATCCAGGAAAGAAAGCAAGCAGGAGATCTGCTGAGGGAGGTCAGAAAGTTGATAACATCCTAAAAAACATCCTACGAGTTATTATTCTGTTCATTTGTTTTGGAAATGAACTCAATTAGTAAGCCCATGCAATGAACTGAACATCTTAAAAATGTTAATGTTGAGATTTGCTGACAATACCTTGGGACAGCAGACAGGCGCCTCTGGGGCACCACTAAGAGACTGTTCTCTCTATGTTGGCACACTAGGATCTTCTTCACCAAAGTATATTAGCTGGACCTGCCACATGTGAAAACAAAGAAGTGGAATATCTCAGACAGTAAAATGAAATGATTTGTTTTTAAAGGAAACTTATTTGGGTTTTTTCCTTGCTCAGTTTTGTAAAGCCCATAGCTACATCCAGGGAAGAAATTGAGGGATACAACTGGGACACGTAATGCTTCGTGATGGCATGACTTGCTGAAGCGATAAAATGCATGACGTTTCCTGACACTTGCATATTCTTAGTAGCTGCTGATGAGACAGGATGAGTGGTAGTGCAAATGTTTGCTAACTTGAGGGTGGCTTCTGATATAGAAGGTATGCAGAGCTATCTTTGAAGTCTGTAATAGTCAGACACATATGTAACTGGGATCAGCAGTGCGTGTTCCTTCTCCAAGGACACTTAAAGATTGCTTAAAAAACCCCCACAACCCTAAGTGCGATGTCATTGGAACAATCTCCACATCATGACCATCTTGGAGTGCTGAAGGTCCATGTGGATGCAGGGGTTGAAGCAATTTGTGTGTTGACTGTAACTCTGCAGTACTCAGCAGCAGGATATGGATTTGGCAATTCGCTCTGGACCTCAGTTTGGAAAGGGTGTTTTAGTTTCTTCTGAGATGTTTTTCCATAGTCATGTCAGAGGAACCATAGAGGAACTGTCAAGATCATGGCTTTCTGAGACAGCTTGGGCTTTCTGGGAAGACACTTCAGATATTTTTCCTCTTCCTCTTTGGCCTTTACTCTTTATTTTTCCAGGCTTGCATCTAAACCCAATGAGCGCATTTTGAGTCTTAGGTCAGTTGCTCCCTGGTGAAAATAAATGCATTTAAAAAACCATCCAGAGAGTCAGATTAAATATTTTTTTAAAAAACACTGTACTTCAGCTCACCAAAGCCCAGGTCACTTGTGTGTTCTATATTTTCTTTATGATCTTTATAAGAATTTTCATAAGAAAAGGTAGCGGTTCTTGGACTAATAACAATAATATCTGTTAGATGAGGATGCTAACAGTAAGAGAGAGATAATTGTGCTTTAATTGGGTTCTGCGTGTTCTAAGAAGGAGGGGGAAAGGGATGCCTTTTGTTCCCATAGCCTTCTAGATAAGTTTCCACATAATGCCAATTAAGAGCAAAATAAAGAGTATGCAAAATAGATGACAACTGCTGCTCAGCAGGAATAATTCTTTTGTGATTAAAACAATGGGGGCTTCAACCAAGGGCGTGCTCTTTGTTCTTGTAGCTTCCCTTGATTTCTCATTGCATTTTGCATAAGATTTGCTGCTGAATGGACCAAGCCTAGAGAAGTTTACAATGAATGTGACAGTTAGAGCCTTGCAATAGTATATGTGTGTGCGTGTGCGAGTACATATGCTAAAAGCAGAAAGGAAAGTCAAATTAAGTTATTTTTCTCCCTACAAGTTATTTTTATTTTGCTTTTATTTCCAAGGGAGCTATTGTGTAGGGTAGGGGTCAAGGGTTTTTTTTCTTCTCCCTTTTCTGCATTTTATTTTCTTTCTCCTTGTTTGTTAGTTTTAAAGGTAATTATTCACCAGAGCCTTTTCAACTGTCAAATACAACAAAAGGTAACCCGGCCTCTTCTCTTCTCTGCCCCCACACCCGCCTTTTCCTCCAACAATAGTAGCCTTTGTTGGGGAGGGTCATCATTTCACAAGGATCCTTCTTCAACCCACAAGCTAGAAACACTCTTCTACTTTATATCAAGACAGCCTCTCATGATGCTGGGAGTCTCAGGATGTTGCAGCTGATGCTCTGTCCTGGGTGATGTTACTCATGCACAATTGCCAGCTTGACAAATTATGCTCTGATAGATATTCTAAATTATTTCCTTTTCTTCAAGCAGGATTTCTGGCTTACTACGTTAGCTGGTTTTCAATTTATCTACAATACATACCCTGGCATTAATCAGTCTCCGTCTAAAGGGTGGTCCTTAACCTTCCCTTTGACTGGGATGAGCCCTCTGACTTCGCGAATTGTGTTTTCTTTTTTTCTTCACGACTTGCAACTCCTTGCTATTGAGGAAGAGCGTAGTGTAAAAAGCACTGTTCAATGTCAATGTATTTAGCAGACAGAATAATGCTTTTTATAAATGAATCAATATATACCGATTTCTAGTTTTATATAAATATTTGCTTAGACACTAAATTGGTCTTGTCCCAGATTTGCCCTAATATAAGTCTGTGAAGCTATAATCCAGACTCCTTGGTAATAAAAGGAATCCATCAGCAATTATACTCATTCGCTTCACATTATTGAAGGCTATTTAAGCATTTCACTGATAAACTCCTATTTTCAATCAAATTTGCAGTGTGAAAATCAACATTGCACACCAGTCAATGATGTTGGAGTGTTTTCTGGGGGGCATTTTGAAATTATATCAGTGTGAAGACATGAGTGATTTTTGTGAGGATTTTATCTGATGTGGAAACTAGATTTTACTAAAAATGTACCCAGAACCTTCTCTCAAAAGTGAGTGTTGTCCTTACATATTTGAATGTACTTTTAAATTTCTGGAGGTTTCCAATAGATAAATTTCTTGGAAAGAGAAGCACCTAAGGAAGTTTCTCTCGTATATTTCTCATCAACGTGATCACTTAGCATTTTTATTACAGAAATATCTGTTAGTCTGAGTTATATCAGAAATCCTTTGCACTAAATATTGGACTTCCAATCCCCAAATATTTTTGCTCTATATAGAAGAAATGGACAGAAAAGTGCATCTGTCAAGGAATGCTATTACTATTTTGCAAGTGGGGAATATGGTCTGAGGGAGATTTGTGACTCTAACATTGTCACAGACGAAGCTTCTTAAGGAAATAAATTGAAGCCTTCCCAGGTTCTTTCTGGTCCATGTTGCAACAGGGAAATTTTGTTCAGAGTCTAGGAGAACAATTTTCCCAGTGAGATTGGTCAAACACTAGCACAGGAGAAAACTTGATCTTGGAGAGATTCAAAACTGGTTTGGGAGAGGCCCTGAGATACTTGATCTAATTCCCCAATTAGATCCGACTCCAAACTTGGCCCTACTGTGAGCAGGAAGTTATACCAGATGGTCTCCGAAGGTTCCCTCCAACCTAAATTACTCAGCTATACTCTGAACTTTGAAAGTTTCTCTTCCTCTCAGCTGATATGAGTGTGCATGTACATGTGATAAAATCCCAGAGAAAGGCATATCTTAGTAAGCAATAACAGGAAGAGGTTGTAGATCAAGACGAATGAGCACATCAGATGATGAGTGTCCTGGATTATGCTACATGGAGGAAATAGCTAAAATTCCTGTATTTTCCCAGTGACTATGTGTCTGACCATAAGACAACTTTCTGTCTTATGGATTTTCAAGATTAAAATTATTATTTTGAACCATGGCATTTTCAGGGTTAACAGGTTGTGATGGTTTAACTGCAACAGACAGTTGCAGTTAAAGTTCAGTAAAGGGACAGCCTCAATACTTTCATTATTGGGAAAGATTCCTTGGGATTTTAATAAAGTTTGGTTTGATGTCTTATTTGAAATTCTTTCAGACTCTGCCACACTCTTATAGTCTTTCTTAATTCAGAAAAAAATATCTGTTCAGGACTTGCTTTTCCTCTCTAAACTGGCATTAGCATCCAAGATTGATTAGATGCATATGATATACTGCAGGGAGCACCTGTCCTCGCAGCCTTTCCATCACTGTTTGACTATTTCATATTTCCTAAGGAGTCTGAAGCACCCAAAACCATAAGTAAACCAAATGCATGGTGCTCCCCTAGAGGAAGGCAAATAGAATTAAACCTATTTTACAGGTCAAAAACCTGAGGTAATTTTCCAGCTAATGTCTGAAGTTAAGAACCTATCTCACTGCTTACAGCTGTAAAATGATCTACCCGGTGATGACCCCACAGTGCTGGCGCTTTACCTGCACTTTTGATACTCAGATATTCAGTTCCCATCATCCCTTGCTCAGTCCCTCGTAGCGGCTGTCACAATATTTCAGTCTTAACTGTGAGGAGAGCAGAGGCCTCTGGTAACCATCAAATGTAGTGGATGTGCAGTGCCTTCTGAGTCCATTTAGTGTCTGGCTTTGTGCACGAGCTGAAAGTGACTTTTTTTAAACTTGTTACCTGAATGTGCTGCAGACAAAAGAGCTCTGGCCAGAAAAAATGAGAACTGTAGAGAGGCCTGGAAACACTTGTTTGTTCAGTCTCCAAAAGACCACGCAAACTGTTTTGCTGATAATGTGAACAAATTGGTATTTAGGTTCTGGACTCTAAATCACTGAAAATGCATGGGAAAGCACCTAATAAGTAGCTGTCATTATCAGATTATCACTGTCTCTAGAGCCTGCAGGGCAGGATTATATTCTGTTTCTTTTATCAGTCCCACCCGTAACTGGAGGTAACGCTAATCCTTTGGGATTAGTTACCACCTCCTTATGGCTGATAATAAAAGTAAAAATCCCTGACCATGCATTTCCATAGAAAAATCAAGTGAAATAATTTTGACTCCTGTTTCTATATCAGCGTGCTGAAAGCAGTCTAGAGATGCTGCCTATGAGTGAATTGATTAATTTTGCCTGCAATTGACAATGGGGGATATCCCTCTGGTGCTGTAGAGATGTGAGTGTGTTTCATCACACCAGCACAGCCATTCATGCTCCATGCATGCCTGACCTCACTTTCTCTTGCTTGAGGATCAACTCCAAGAAGCCGTTCTGGCACCAGAAATTAGAAACTCAGCTGCACAATAACAGGTGGAGGGCTTTACAGTGAAGGCAGTTGCTCTTTGAGTGTTCTTCATGGTCAGCAGCAGCCAGGGTGGAAGTGAGGAGGGATTGCCATCCCTTCCATGGAGAGTATCCCATGTTTCTTCTTTCTTTTACTTCATAGAATTTCTATAACAATTTTATTTCATAGGATTTAATAAACCTTTTCTGATTAGAAGAAACAATGAATTTCCATTTTCACAATACAATAAAGTAGTGGATAGAAGAGTTACAGCATGGAATTACCACACAATCCTATTTGAGGCAGTGTTCATCTCATCTAAAAAACCTTTAAGTGTCTTTCATAAACTTCAGGGACAAAATAGGTGTTTTAAATGGCCAGTTCCTCTCACCTTCAGTGAACATATAAAACCGGCTAAACTGAGAAAAGGATGCAACTTTCTGCCTATTTTCTATACATAATGGGAGTCTAGAAAAGTAGCAAGGGGCAGCTGTCTCATGAGATGAATCCCATTTCCTGTATCCCCTGGACTTCCTCCAGAGGAGGTTCATGGTTCTTGATGAGAAAAACACCCTCAGGAGCTTCCATTCTATTTGCCCTGATTAACAGAGAAAAATCCATGCAAAATATCTCCTTACCTAGACAAAACAGTCAGTTCAGGTGAGACGAAACTGAACCCTACATTGCCCAGAGTCCATGCAGTTGTGAACACCACCTTGCATCTTCATAGAAATGTAGAATCGTTTGGGTTGGAAAAGACCCTTAAGACCATCAAGTCTAACCATTATTTGCCTTCCCCAAGACACTTACACTTTACAGTGTGCAGCCATACTGCCAAGACTGCAGGAATGCCATTCCTTGGTTACCATATGGAAAAATAATTTAAAATTAGTCTCAAAGCTTCTTGGCGAGAGTTGCAAGGTGATTGATTAAAAAAAACTATATGTAGGCAATGGCTAATGGGTGTATTAATCATACAGGACACACAACTTGAGAACGTGAAGAGAAAGGCCCTATACAGATATAGGGAAATTGAGATTAGAGCTGGCTTGTTGTACCTCCATGCTGATGGCTTTACAGGGACATCATCCAAAGAGTGGAGAATTGTACTCATCATACATTATCTTAAAAAAGAGACTAAAAGCAAATAAAAAACAGTAAAATCACCAGAGTGTGATGATATGTAAGCCTGTGCTTTACTTAGTGTTTTCCTAAAAACACAGAGGAATTAAACTTGGTTTTGAAGTCTTTGACTTTTGTATGTTCATCCAGGGAAACACATAATACAGAGGTGTTAAAAATTAATATTTTTTCAGTTTAATCAAATAACAAAATGCTGCCATGTTGATTTTTGCAGACTTTGAATAACTCCTGTAGGCTTGTTGAATGCTTACAAGACCCATCAAATTTATGGGACCCAAAGAATTCAGCAGATTTCAAAAAGCATTTGGCAATTGATAGAGATGGAATTTTCCTTGCCCTATTTTTTAGGTCTCTAAAACGCAGACATCCATATTTTGATTAGTCACCCTGGACTGCATCCACAGGCAGAGAAGGGAAGGAGAATTCTGCAGAGCTCTTTAGTTGGTGTATTTTATATGTGTACATTAGGATAAGATTAATTGCCCCTGTAAAACCCGTGTGCTTGCATGTAGACATTTCAATATGGGTGGAAAATTTCCACCGTTTTCATTATTTGACGTGAGATCTGCTGCTATCATTGTGTCAGATAGATTTGCAGGCTCTGTTGTCTGCTGATCTTATATAGATTATGTATCTTCTAACCAAAATAAATTCAAGTGTTCATCTTTGATGTCCAATTACACGAAAGAACAAAGCTTGTGCTTTTGTTCTTTATCTCAGCGTTACTCTTTAACCTCGCAGGAGGCTCAAGACTAATAATCAGCCCAGGTCCTCATAAATTTAACCCATATTTACTTCTATTTAACTTTGTGGTACTTCAGGTCATTCTTTGCTTCCCATGGATAGGGTACACAGATGGGGAGAGCCTAGGGAGCGGGAGAGTTTCAGAAACTCACATTTTGATGTTCTGAATAAGAAAAGCTGAGAATCAACCTATTTCCTGAGAAATTGGGATAAAATTTTCCTGAAGAGTTGCCACTTGCAAACTATTTTCCTCTCCACAAGATTTAAAAAGAGGCATTTTTAAATAACATTGCACACCTCCTCTTCAGTTGGGAAGCTGAGACACAGTGTGGGTAAGTGGTTTTGAGAAAGCATTTTCCTGAATAGGTGGTGAAGCTGCATATAGTACAGAAAAAGTCTAGCTCTCAGCAACAAAATTGCTCTTTTTCTGTTGATCTCTGTGACCAGTCAGAAAACCAACACACATTAAGATTTCCAAAATTTCATAGTAAAAAAAAAAAACACAGCTAGCTGAGTCTCTGTAATTTCTTGTAGGTAGTAAAGATTGGATGTGATTTTAAATACCCATTTTGGGGAGCTGGGCAGAAGGATGGTTTCCAGACTGTATGTGGTGGTCTGAACTGCGTAGTGTTGTAGCTTCATGTTTAAAGAGTGAGCTGAGCACTGTGTGCTGGAGGATGAATGCCAGCTAGAGGATATCTTGATCTAATATGTTACATCACTGTCAAGTCACAGCTTTGTTAAGCGTTTACATGTACATATATCTGTATGGCGTAGAGTCTTAGAAATATACACACACACCAAAACCCACAAACCTTTTTGGGATTTATACAGATAAGGCCATTTTTATTGGCAAATATTTTGCTTGGCACTAATTCAGCATGTACTAATAACTTAATAATTTTGGCAGACACCAATGAAGAATGTTACTGAACCAGACCCAATTATGTGTATAAAATGTAAACAGTTGTGTCTGCTGGGAATAACTGCAGTATGTTGTCAAGCCACGGCTGTAAATTACATATGGTAGATTGCTCTAAATTTATTTTTTGACAAATGACCGTCTGATGAGGTTGTTTCAGGGCCACACAACTGATAGAAGGACATTATCAGCAGACCGTAGTACCAATATGGCTTTTGTTTTAGCTCTCAGACCAACTTTCCAAAGTTTGACAGCTCTGACATAAGTTTCAGGCTGTTCTTGTGCTGTTCACTTTCAATAGACCCTCCACAATACCCTTAGGCTAAAGTTATAATGAGTTAATTCCTGATAATTATTTCTCACTCTCTATGTTAGCCAGCAGTGGAACAGCTATTTAGGTTGTTTCTTACTCTGGAATAAATTCTGTGGCACTGGCAGAAGCAGAAGTTTTATAGTGAAGCTTTGAAAGCACAACAAAGCCTTTTCTTACCTCCTTCGTGCACCCATTTTGTTAAGCTGAAGATACATATTCTGTTGAAACTACCATTCAGACCTTGTAACTGAAAAGCAACTCTGGAATTGGCTAAATATACTTTCAGGAAGAAGTTTAGTTAAGCTTGGGCTGTTATTAGGGAATCACCGTGCCGAAGGTGGGAGGGGTGGGCATTGGAAAAAGGGGAAAAAATAATGAAGCTTTTCAGAACATGACAATGAGAAGACCCCTCCAGCTCAGCACCTGGTGAAGCCATCTAGTATGCCCTCCCAGAAGCTTAAATTAGAGTAACACTGCCACACAGCAGGGTCCTGCTAAAAGCAGTCAGGGAGGGAATGAGTCTTAAAAAGAGCCTTTTCTGATGCATTCAGGTAGAAGAGTGTAAAGTAAATATTGAAGCTGAAGGGCAACACACAAGAGCGTGACTTTGCATTCCTTTCCCACCCGCTGCCACATCGCTGAAGGAGAGTTCAGGAAACAAACTGCTGAAGGATGCAGCTGGCATCAATGGGAGAACAAAGTATGAGCACCAGCCATTTGGAGCACAGCCTTCCACTGATCACTGCCCTCAACAGACTTTTCCAGAGAACCTATAAACATGCACACTTCAGTAAATGGCATTGAACCAATAGGAATTCTTCCAGCAGGAAACTGGTCAGTTCTTGCAGCTGAAGAATAGGTCTCATGGGACTTCATCCAAAGAGGGATGCAGAAGAGCATTGAATATTGCACAGTCTGCATGCAGAGTTGGCATCTGAAGAAGATATTTTTGAGGAATCCTTCTCTCAGTGGGATTTCAATGAGGAAGAATGACTAAAATTGTCTTCTTGTCATATAAAGAAATCTGAAATTTGCAGTGTAGTAGCTTTTTGGGGACTTTACATTTTTTGGATAAGAGAAAGAATTCCTTAAAGCTGAATACTAACTTCTGGTGTAGCTTGCTTGCATGCTTATCAGTCACAGTTGCCACCATCCTGGGACTCGCTTTGTTTCATCTGTTCTGTCCAGGAGGTGTAAAGATGCTATTGCCACTCACAATAGAGAATGGCTCAAATGAGCAAGGATGACAAAGTTCTACCTGGTGCCAAATCTCATTGATTACAGTATAAACTGCACTGACCAGATCCAGCTATGTGTAACTATCATCAGCAGGGTTGGAGAAAAGGAAGGGTAGAAGCCAGTTTCATCACAATCACTTTCAACTGATACTTCAGCTATCAGTAACAGATTTTATTTGGATAACCTTTGGACTCTTGACTAGACCAAGTCTTGGATTTTGTTGTCACTCCTCTGATTTAAACTTATATCTCTCTGTCTTTGCAGAATGAGCTTCACTTAAATACTAGTTGTTTTTTTAATAGCTTCGCACTAGTAGATAGGAAAGTCCTCCTCATGATTTGAGTTCAGGCCTGTTGCTCCACCTTCAAAGCTCTTCACAATGTTGCAGCTTCCTTGTCCTTCAAAATTTATTTCTTTCATTTCTCTTTCCCTGCACAGCTCCTATATTTTACCTATTGCCGAACCTTCATTTCCAGTACTGACTTATTCTAAATGTAGATCTCCATTTCCAGAGGACAGATACCTTTTCTTCCCTGGTACTTGCATGTGTTTAGATGGAGCTATGCACTGTTGAGGAGACATTAATAATAGATTTCTAAAAGGCAAGAGAAACCTCAATATTCTTAAACTGGTGAACTAGACTAGCATATTATGTATTCCCAGGTAAAAACAATGCTGGATCTTAGAAAACTTGAGAGCGCTACCTTAACACCAGAATATAAATCAGTTACATTTCAATGTAAGAGATGAAAGGAATTCATATTTTGTTTTAGTTTTAAATTTTTGAGTAGGCCTAGCTGGAAGTTACTGGCTAGTTGTTTTAATATTAAAAATAATCCTTTCCTATATATCAGTAGGTATAAAATATACAGATTAAAAAGAGGAAAATTCAGTAGAGAAAGGTATTGCAAGTAATAAGCATTGCTTCTTACTTGACAGACAACCAAATTCATTTTTCTGGGCTTCATACATGATGCAAAGATCATTATAGTACTTGCTATTTTCTGTCCTATGGTGGGAGAAAACTTATACGGTACTAGCTTTCAAATTCCATTGTTTTCCATCTCTGCTATTGTGGCAAATTCTGGTGGTTATAACCTATTAGACTGAGCCATCTAAATGGGGAGCAATGGCAAACTCCATCAGGGAATTGCAAATACACAAGGAGTGTCTGATTGCGCAGTGATCTGTTAGCACAGTGCGAACCTCTATAAACTGATCACCAGCGAGAATGATTTACAATACAGCTGAATTTTGTCCCTTTGAAAAAACTGATATAGTTGGCTAGACTGATATCCTACATTTAATATATTGACTCTTATTTAAAAAGATCCTTAGAGATTTTTCATATGAGCTGCTCAGATGTTGTTGAGCTGCTTTCGTTTGGGGTGGAGCAGATTTTCAAGTGAAAAAGGAATGGTTAGAGACGGGAATTTTTACCAAACACATGAAAAAAAAATTAACAGACGAGGCTATGGTTCTTTAAAGTTCACCCAAAAAACCCAGAAAAATTTAGTGACAAATTAATTCTAATTTGGGAAACATCCAAGGAGCTGCATGCAATGGAGTTTGTGACATAAAGATGGTGAACTGACTCAGGAAACAGAGATCTATCTTCACCCATCATACCCAAAAGTTCAGCACCTCTAATTATAAACATTTTAAACCTGTTTAAGTATGACTTTAGGTGTGTGTTTCATGAAGAAGTTATTAACCTGCTCAAAGTTCTTGTTCTGCTCTAAACAGAGTCTCGAGACTCAGAATGCCTCAGATACAAACACACAATTTCTTGTCGTGTAAATTGGGGGATTTGAATGCTACCCATCTACCCTGGAGATGAGGTACACTAAGAAATTTTAAGTCGTTTTCTGACTTACCCATGATGGGAATTACACTTCAGAAATATTCCTACATCAGTATTTGGTGACCTACTGTAAGATCTGAGGTATTCCCTAATGTTCTTACTCCTTCAGATTTTGGTAGGAAGAAGGAGGCCTTAAGGAGCAATTTTGCTCGCAGGTCCCTACTGAAATCAGTGAAAATTTTTGCTAAAATCCTAGCAGATATGGAGTACAATTGAATCAAAGCCTGGTTGTGTTCAGCACCACAAACTGTGTATGTATTTGGCCTTGAAAAATACATAAGATAAATAGTAAATGGTTTGGATTCAGACATGAAGGCTGTGCAAGATTGGAGACAGTAGCAACTCAAGGAGAAAAGCAAGTCCTCTCGGCTCTCTGATAACATCTTATCCTTAAGTTTGCAATCCACTGCTTATTAACTGGATTAACTGATTGATTGGAGATTACATCTTTGGCAGAACAGGCTGATGTGCCAGTGACACTAAGAGTCTTCCAGATTTGGGGTTGGAAAAGAATTTTCCCTAGATGATACTAGCAGGGATAATAAAGCTTTTCTGAAAAAGATGGCGGGTGGTCCGTTAAGGCATTTACAGGGGATTTACAACACCTGCCATGCCCTTAGTCAACCCTGGATTTTATCTGTGGCCCAATGTAGATTTTACCTCTTGTGGTTATAGGTACTGAAGGTCTTAGCATTGTTACACTGTCTAGAGGATTGATTTATGACTTGCACTTGGTGTGTGCAAGTAGATGCTGTGTGGAAAAGGGCTTGGCTTTGTTACTGAATAACACAGTGTTTGCATTAGGAGCCTTCCTGCCAAATTAGGCGTCTTCGAAGTGAGGTTGGCTTGTCTGATGTGGTCTACATTAATCCCTGAGGGAAAGACAGATATATCAACTGATCGCCTTAATTTAGGTGGGTCTTAGTATTTGATATAATTGCCTGTGACTGTAGGGGCCTAGACACAGAGACAGTCCCTGCTGGTACTCAGGCTGATAACGATGACCTGTGAGTGTTACTGAAGCTCTTTTTTACTCGATACTTTCTGCTTTTGCTGAAGAATAAAACAATAGAGTGTGGAGTTTCAACTCTCTCGTGAGTTTAACCAATTACTGTTTTCCTTCAAGCTATATAAATTGTGTGCATTTAATATTTAGTTATCTCCAGACTGTTTACACTAATTTTTATTTATACAATGCATCTAGTAACAGAGCTGAAGTGCATTTCTTTTTCTATTTCTCTTTTGAATGAAAGCCTTGAGGGAAGCCCACATTTTTCAATAATGCTCCACTTTGATGTAAGCAAATGTTTAAGTTATGCTTTGGAAGAATGTCTGAGACTCATGTTCATGAATGATGCAGGATTTGTCTTCCTTCCTCAGCAGCTCTATTTATAGCCATGATATTGTTTTTATTTTCTATGCAGTCATGACAGAGAAGGTGAGAAGCAAGCAATCGCAAGTCCTTTGTCTAAGCACAGCTACGTTTGTTCTCATGCTTTGCTGCATTTTGTATTCATCCATGTTGTGTTTCATCCGTCTGCCTATAGACCAGATAAAGGTCCTTTCCCAGCCCTGGGCTCCAGGGACCCAAATCTCTACTGCTCTGTGCTCCACAGGATCACGTACTCTACAGTAATGTGGCTGCAAAGTGCTGCCAGAGGAAAACAATTAATTTATTTCTATGTTCCCATACAGCACATTCGCTCCCCTGACCTATGCATGGCTGCTGGATTTGTTAGTGTGTAAATTTAAACTAGCCTACATCTAGAAACAGAAGACACTAAATCACAAATTCGGGGGGGTGACAGCATTTTTTAAATACATATTTGTTTTTCCCTTTTAGAGCTGTTCTTTGTCCTGTTAGGCAGCAACCGAAGGCTGTCTTTGGATCAGAATAGTCTGCAGTGTTAAGGGCTAGGATATTGTGATAAGATTGTGCTGGTGCTAGCAGTGGGCACTCGTTCTTCAGCGGAGGACGTGCAGCTCTGAGCTGCTATGGGGTAGCACAAAAGGAGGCAGGATTGCTCCTAAACTGCACATCTTTGGTGGGTTCAGTGTGTTGTTTTTCCTGTATGTCATACTAAAGCTTCCACTTACCTCCTATCTATGCCTGGCAGAAACCATGAAATATGGTAGTGTACTAGTAAGGAATTATCTCCAGTGCACCTGATTTTTTGTCAAATAAAATCTGTGCTTTTTCATATCTTTCTATGATTCAAGATTCAATAAATGTCTGCACTGATGGTATGCTGGACCCCAGGAGGCTGGGATCTGGCCAAGAGACACCTTTAGAAAGGGTGGTATATAATGACAAAAGGAGATGAAATGGGTTGTTTTCAGTTCACACTCAACAGTCCATTCCCCTAATGAAGGTAGAAAGAGGTGGAAGTTGGATAAATCCACAACATGACTTTTTCTTCAGGATGAGAACAGTAGGAAATAATTCTGAACATAGATGAAGGTTTCAGGGACAAAATAGCAAGATCCAAGAAAATGTGGCAATTAGAGGCTTTAATAAAAAGACGTGACTCAGAAATGTAAGTTAGAGAAGAACCCAACAATTAAGTTGTATGTAACAGAACAAAAGATTTGCACACCCTGCAGAGTTTGTTTTACCAGGATGCTGTCCTTTTTTTCTCCAAAGGAGAAATGATCAGATCTGTGCCTTTGTAAGTAAATTTGTTTTCCAACTCCTTTACGTATCATCATTTCCCCTGATTTTTGCTTTGGGAATCTGGGTTACACTCAGTTCACATTCTGTAGCCAGGGAAACAGTATTTCAAATGGATGGGAAATGGAGAGAAATCCAGCATCTCAAAAAGCTTGAAGTCTCATGGCCAATTTTAGGGAACCCTCAGTGGACATCCGGCTCCTAAGAATATATTTTGCAGTCTCAGATCTCGGGAGTTTGCTACACTAAAAAACCCTACACATTTCCTGAACCCAGTGCATTCTAAGTCTTCTCTTTTTTTTTGCTATGTTTTAGTAGTTTGATGTTTGACATCTCTCAGTTATCATATTTCCAAATAAAAACTTGTGGCCTAGCTTATTGTTTCTCAAATTTTGGAGGTTGCTCTTCATTGATATGGAACTATTTAACCCCCGTTACAACTTTATGAGACTAATTCCTGACTCCAGTCTCTCTGAACTGTTTTATACCTTTTTACCTTTCGTTTTATATTTTTCCCTTTCTTCTTGTGCTCTTTTTCAAACTTAGTAAAGTTCTTACCCACTTCATTATTGCTACTTGGATATAGTTTAAAAGGATTACTCCCATGCCAGTGAGCAGCAATTATAATGACATTGATATAACATGCTCTATTAAATGTTGGTAAACACAGCTTTTTAACTATATCCATTTGCTATTGACTTGCCCTAGGTCAAGCATTAGGGTAGTGGTAGAGTGCAATAGGTCACTTACCTGGGAGCTTACGTCTTTCAAACCCTTCCTCAAAGATGTGGCTGACAAGCGAAGTCATACAACAAAAGAATATATAAAAGCATAGAGTGAGTGTAGGGTCAGGGAAAGGATTTGAATTGGGTCTTCTTTTGGAAGAACTAATGGTAGACACCTGCTGGAGGGAAAGAATAGAGACAGGTCTTAAGAAGGACCAAGAAGTAGATCTTGTGTTTCAGAAGGGAGGCTGCTATTTTACAAAAGACTGGTGGTGACAAGCGAATTGCTTCTTTATGTAAAGAAATACTACAAAGAAGTTATTTCATTTCCTCTACTACAGGACTTGCTATTTAAGATACTATACAGTGAGCCAGTCCAATGGACAACACAAAGATCAAACCGTTGTTTCCCCTTCCTCCTTCTTTTCTTCTCCTAAGGCAATACTGATGAGTGCTCATCAAGAAATAATAGAAGCCAAAAGACACAGGCTTTCCAGCAAGCCTTTGAGCATTGACCACCTCTTAGATTTGTCTCACCACATTGCAGCTCTATGAGATTCAACTGCTGTGTTTCTCCTCCCCTCTCACTTGTAACAAAATAAAATACAATAAGCAAAATGAATGAAGAGAAGAAACCATGCGGAGGGAGATAGAGGGATAATATTACCCGGGCACTAGAGACATTAAGGCTGTGCTCATCTGTGAAACACAGTTCTCTAAGCCTTGCAACTATAGCTCCTGCACCAAGAGTGTATTCAAAAATGTTCTACTTAAGTTTCAGTTAATATAATTTTAGAAGCACTTTAAAGTGCTGAAACCCATTGGAAATAAATCTGAAGTAACCCAATGGACTGCTTTTTTCGTCCACCAACTTCCACTTAAAAAATACTATACACAAACATCCTGTAACAGGAAGATAGATCCTGTTTCAGTTTATACTGGTGGAATGGATGTCTCATGATTCTATCAGTAAATAGCATTAAAATATTCAAGGGTGTCACTCAGAGAACTAGACAGCAAATAATGTTTATTGTTTTTTTTTTCTCATGCATGTTTGGATTTTTAACTTACTGTTTCCTTGCAGTAAAATACAATGATGAAAGCAACATAAATATCAAATGAAATTACTTATATTTGCAACCTTACTAAAGCAGCAAAACTTGATTGTATAAACATACTGCGAATGCAAAAGTGAGTGAGACTGATTAATGCACTTTTTTAAAAAAAATATTCCTGAGGAGATCACCGATCCTCTGATCCTTCTGTTCATTTTTATGTCTCAGCAATAATACCTGGTGTTAGTTCAATACAGAAGTGTGATGATACTTTGCTAATGTTTTGAAGAAGGCACACAGAGTTAGGGATTATTGTATCAAATTTTGCAAGACTTATGTAACATGTCTGCTTATCTTTCATTTACTACACATTAGCTGAACAAATTACCACTCTCTACAGTTTAATCAACTGCTGTGGTTCACACTATCAAGCTAAAAATAAAGGAGGGTGGGTTAATGAAATAGTCAAGAAATATGTCCAAACACTCTCTTGGTGATTTTTTTTCAGTGTTTTTCCTTCTATACTGTTGAAAGAGCAGTGCTGTACTATTGAACTTCTACTGTGAGGTACTATCGATCATGTTTTACCACTTTCCCTTTACTGTGCTCATTTACTTTTGTAAAATGATGTGAAAATCGATCAGATAGGAGTGGTAGGCAACGGCTTTCATTTCCATTTGCCATCACTAGCTGCATGGCTTTGCTTTCCTCCCTACTCTCCCTGCTCCTGGACAGCTCCTTCCCAGCCCTTTCCAATAACTGGAGACATCTCAAATACATGATGCAACTAGTTTGACCATCAGACTGACCTTTGTTGCCCTCTGTTTTTACCAGAGAGCAATCTATCTCTCTTATATCCTTCTTTTTTTTTCAGATGTTACCCAGGCCTTCTCAGTAACACATTAGCAAACTTGTCAAGGGGTATCTTTAATTGTTCCCATAAACCTGCTCATACAAAATTTCCATGCTGTATTTAGATTTTGTGGATGTAGCATGCTTTCCACATGCAAACTCCATCCATAGACAAGTGTGGAGGATCTGGTTGCCATCACTGTTTCGCTGGAAATGATCATGCATCTTTTGAGTGGTTGGCTTGCTTCTGAGGAATTGTGTCTTCAGCTCATGTAGCAGAGACTGATACATCTGATGCTGTGCTGGGCTTGTCTATGACTGACTCCAGTCTGCCATGAGTATTTTCATGCAGTTACAGAACCACTTTGAATATTGGATTCTGCATTCTTCTCCAGGAAACAGAGCATATAGTCATGGTCATTTTAAATAATGTCTCATCATAAAGCAAACAGTTACCAGATACGAACAATTGATTGCATCCCATCTTGGCATGGCATATGTAATAAAAGCACAAATCAGAATATGAGGATATGTGATTACCAACTCAGTGCCCATGTCACTCATACCAATCAGTAGAAAGAATTTTAGTGCAGATGCAGTCCAGAGATGCCTGAAGATGAAACACTTCAAAAGATAGACAGTAAACAAGATAAATTTTCATTTTGCTGTGGGTATTTCAGCAGATTACATGTTGTAGTCATCCGGATAGCTTGTCTCAGAAGTGGGTTTATTTAAAAGAAAGTATTTGTAGCTGTGAAACACTGAAATCCATGGGAAGACAGAGTTCACTGAGTACCAGCTGAAGGATAAATCTGCCTCCTTTTTTCCTGACCAAAGATTACATTAAAAAAAATTAACAACCAAGAGTACATATCTTTTCTTGATAGGCTGGGAATAGCATTAAACATATTTACACTCCCATAAATGAGATCAAATTTGGCCTTCCTTAATTAATCCTGGGTAATAGTGAGAATTCACAGTTCTTTTTCTCTGGAAAGCCTGAAAAACCCTTCAAAGAACATATTTTAATTGACAAGTGTATTCATTGCCAGAGAGGGGTATAACATGAAAAGGGGATTAACAGCCAGCTGTGCTCTAGGGGAAATTTAAGGCACAGACATACTGTAGATCAGATAAAGTCTGCAATAATGCTTGTGAATGTGAAATTTCATTGTCTTCACTAATCCAAAGCAGTGCACATCTGCCATTTAAAAGTCTCTCTGTTCGGGTGTCCTCTCTATAGTGGTAGGTCTGTTCGCTTTGACTCATTCTTGCTATTGAATAATGGCAGTCATAGTTGCACATCTTCATAGTCATCAGAGTATTTTCTTCCGCCCTGTGGGTACTACAAAACTGGAAGAAGTTGACAGTTTCCAGATCTCCAATGAATATGTCTCAAAAAAGTGAGAACACTGGGGTATTTTGAAGCTTAGTGACATTACTCAGTGGCTCTGATTCTCCTCTCTGTGAAAGCTGCTATGAGAAGTATCTCCTGCCTTGAGTCAGGATATCATCTCAACCGCCTTCCTGGGCTGCCTTCCAACAGCTGTTGCAATAAGCTAAGGATTATTTAGGGCCCATTACAAACTGCTTGGAATTTTCATTGAGTAAAGAATCTAGCCCACACTCACTCCACACAAATAAGATGCAGATGTTTGAGGGGGAGGAGGCTTGAACAGCACTTCTGCAGCTCCAGAGGTTTTCCTTAGAGAAGGATCAATCCTTCTAATGCCAAGAATATGGTTTCAGCCTTTCTTTGGGTCAATGAATTGCATTCTGGTTGTGTGGAAGAGAATCTACCAGGCTATTCCATTCACAATTCAATATAAGGTTGTTCGTTTAGACACAGCTCCATTTTTTTATAGCACTTTGGAAAGTCCAGTTTCAGGTGTTTGATTTTTTCTTTTCTTATTCTTTATCTTATTCTACTTTCCTAAGGGATCAGATCATTAGGAAAATATTTCATTATATTAATCCAAAATTTCCTTTTTCTTAAACAAGTCTTTTTCTGATTTAAATAGTAGTATTGACATCCATTCCTTTTTTACCTTGGTGCTCAAATCCTTCAGATTTCTGTGGATTTTTATAACCACTTTGTCTCTACTGCTTGCCAATCTGCATGCAATTATTGCAGATGTTTAATAGATCAGTTCTTCTTACCCATTCCCTTTATGCTTTCCTCCACACATACTCTCTTCAGCATAGTAATATATTTTTGGTAACCACCTAGGGATATATGAGACACTCTAAGTCTCTTCATAGCAGAGTCACGTACAGAGAGATACACACAGTTTCCTGCTGTAGGAGGTACTAATGAAACTGTAAAAAGTCAGTGATGCCATCAGGTCTATGAATTCTATAGAAAAGGACACTATGCCTCCTCCATCTGCCCTCCCAAGAACACCTTACGTGTCCTGTAGTTTAACTGTGTTGCAGGACTGCAATACAGGGAGTGAATCCCTCTCACTGCTCTGTCACAGGCTATTTTTAAAGCACTGGAGAGTAGCTGAGAAGCTTGGAAATCTGCTGAGAACCAGGAGACCTTGGTGTACTCTCCTTTTCGGCCTGAAGAGACTAAACCTTCAAGTTTTTTGTAACAGCAATCACACCCATCAACAGGCAATAGTGCAGGAAGTGTGTGGGTGTGATTGTCTTTGAGAGAGAGAAAGACAGGGAACAATACATGGCCAGTGCTCTGCACTATGGAGTGGAACGAGCAGTCCTTGATTCTGGTCTGCTTTTAAGATTACCTTCTCTTTTACAGATAACTAAAAACAGAATTTCAGGCAGTCCTTTGCAGATATCGGGCTATAAGGAGCATAATGAAACCATTTAAGCTGTATTAGTAGTAAGGCCTGGATTTACACGCCTTCTTGCTGAGAATCAACTGAACTGGACTAGGGCAACACTTACTGATTTGGGACAGGGCAGCAAATCTTTCTGGATGGATGAAGCCAACTTCCCCTGACCTCAGAGCTTCTGTTGTGCTGTGGCAAGCTCGGACAGGCTCCATCACCTGCTTGTTCTACTCCCAAAACAAATTTTGCAATATATGCAACCTCCTCCCCACCTTAAGCTAACAGATAAAAACTGGAGGGGGGGGGGGGGTTGCTGTTTTGTTGTTTTAAGGCAATAAAAAAGCATCCACAATATTTCTGCTATAATTAAGAAATTACAATCATTACATTAGGACTCTCCTGTCACTATTTGGTATGCATTTCAGTGGTTCAGGTCATAATGTAAAGGAATTTTGAAGAACATCAGCTTGCAGCAGACCTAGACGGATTATCTCCGCTGCACAGTCTTTTCCAGGCTCTTCTTCAAGGTCCTATTTCTTATCTCCAGTAATGACTCAGAAAGCAGTGACACAAACAGCGCGGGCTACATGGACCTTCTACTCCATAGAAATCCCCTCTCTGTTTCACGGCCAGCATGCCCAGCCAAGCATGACAGAATGCATCTGACCCATTTATCAGCCAGCTCACAGGTGGTTATCAGGGCTTGCCAGCCTCAAGCTGCTTGAGCCTTAAAGAAACAATTGCTCCTGATACATATCTTGCAATTCTGCTGTGAATGTCTTCCACTGTGCTGGTCTCTTTTTTCACTGGGGCGACTGTCACTCCCTCTTACACCTCCAACATCAGATTTTCCTCCCATTTATATTTCAGATCCTGGTGCACAATGATTTTTTTAAGCTCCTATGCACCTTCAAGTCCTGTTTGCTCCTTTCATTGTTCTGGAGGCTGATTGTCTTGATTTGGGAAGATAAACTCCATAGTCGCTTAGAAGACCCCACACTTGTATATAGATATAAAATCAGTATAGATAAAAAGAAATGTCCAACAATCCAACTCTGCTCTATTTAAAAAAGAGTTAAAGAAAGAAAATTTAGAAGGAGCATGTGAAGTCATCACTGAACTATCCACTCTTGAGTTCATTGAGGCATCTGCATATTTGAATGCACTTAACTAGGAAGGAAGAAAGCCAAGACATGTGGCAAGGGGAGGGAAAAAAAGGATTTTAGCTGTTAAGACTACAAGCTTGGGATGAAAATGTGCTCTCCAGTGGATAATGCTTCGCCTACAGAGACAGAAAAACATAAACAGCTCAAAATTGTTACTAGTCTAACTACAAGACTTAGACTAGGTCTGGACTGGGAAACAGATCTACTGGTTCTGCTGTCAGCTGAGGCATTGAGTGATTCACCACATGAATTTGCCCTTCAATTTTCTTTGCCTCTGCTTCCCCAACTGTAACTGGAGCATTGCTTTCCAACACACCATCTGCAGTCATTTCATAGGCTTCTTCACTGAGAAGGCATTTTTACTTATAGTGTATAGAGCTGGACAAGGAAACTTCTGCTGCTACTGCACAGTGCTTTAATTATCCTATCTTTCTGTTTATTTTAGTGTGACATCCATATCCAAAAAACTCACAAAATTGATAAAAACAAACAGAACTTCATAAATAGAAAGGGTCAAGAAAACAAGTTGGTCCTTTTTATGGTGATAAGCAAGAGCATGGGTCATTGCTAGGAATAGCACTGCTTTGCTGCCTGCTCTTTGGCCAGGGCCAGAGCATTTAACCTGCCTTGCCCACACTTTCTATCATCTTGTGATTCATGATTAATTTACTTCATGGATGCCACTTTATGGATATCAAACAAAGTGACAACCCTAGCCTTCAGGGAGAACCCACCTCTATCTTGAAGATAAATGGCAGCATAAATATTGCTGAAGTAGACAATCTTGATACTGTTAGGTCCCTGCTAAATGTTTTTTACAGATAAATGTACAAAGAACTTTTATTCATTCATTGGTGCAACCCTCCTATACTTACTTATTCAGCTTTCATTCAAAAAAAAAGGAGAGTTATGAATAATGTATAGGAAATTGAGGATAATATTGGGAATTTGACTTGGAGACAGGCTTTCAGAATCAGGCCACCAATGTGCTCTGAAAAAACATGGCTCTGTTATTCTGTTCTATGGCTCTGAGAGGAAGTTTTTATTTTTTTCTTGATTTTCCTCTGAGAAGATTTTTATATGTATGGCTGGCCAGCATTGGCGAAAAGGACAATTCTCCAATCATGTCAGGATTAGAAGGTCCTGTTTCCTGGTGGATTCCACATGCTCATGGTTTCAAAATCATTTGTTCATAATGCACTAAAGTTGAAGGAGAGGAGAGAGGAGAGGAGAGGAGAGGAGAGGAGAGGAGAGGAGAGGAGAGGAGAGGAGAGGAGAGGAGAGGAGAGGAGAGGAGAGGAGAGGAGAGGAGAGGAGAGGAGAGGAGAGGAGAGGAGAGGAGAGGAGAGGAGAGGAGAGGAGAGGAGAGGAGAGGAGAGGAGAGGAGAGGAGAGGAGAGGAGAGGAGAGGAGAGGAGAGGAGAGGAGAGGAGAGGAGAGGAGATCTGTTTGAGTGCATAACAAAATCAGGCATGGGGAAAATTAAAGATTGCTTTCAAAATATTAAAAAAATGCAAAACAATCGCTATGGTGCTTTATGAATATTTGACATGACAACAAAGCGATTCCAATTTGCTCTTTGCCTCTTCATTATTGTTCACATTTGTTGATTTGCAGAGCTTCGTGTAATAGTTTGAAATCAGAGATTATAGTCAGGAGGTCAACCTGTATTCTGGTTGGTATTGGCTGGTATTGCCTCCACTCCTAGAACACCTGCCTTAAATGATATCTGCCCCATCGGTGGACTTCTTCCAATGTAAGATCAGTTCCATTTCATTTGCCATTTTTACTCTTAAAAAAAAACATAAAAAGAGAGAAAATTAAATTGAATGCTGAAAAAAATTACACTGCTGAACAATCATGGGAGGAAAGGGAAGGAGCAGGGATTTCCTCCAAAAATATCCAAGGTCCCAATTAGTGTTACAGTCGAGTCTGCCAGCTGTGAGACTATGAACACTTAGCTCTTTCAAGGTCTCTACAACACACACAAGACAATGGTAATGTGGGTTAAAGAGCAGGCTATTACACTGATTTTACGCTTGCATAATTAACTTGCAATCAAAATAAGAAGCACATTTTCTTTTATAAAAGAATCTGAAAACTACTGTAAATATGGAGGTAACTATTTCCTTACAATTTGGCCAGCTGCAGGTTTGGCATAGCTAGTAAACCAAACAATACCAGAGGATTATTGTTTATATTGTTGAATAACAACTAAACAATTAATAGAGGTTCCTGTCAATATTTGGGCCTGGGCCAAACAATTCCTGACCATGGTTCAGATATCAGCATGGATCGGGGACCAGTCCCAAAATGCAGAGGACTACAGCCACGCTGTTTTGGATACTAGGAGGGTTTATTATATAGATGAAAACTTTGCTGTGCCAGTTGGGCTCAGTACAAGGGAACAGTCCCAGACTGTTATTTACAGTAATAAAATATTTAATTTACTGATGTAGACACCTCTTTTGTGTCTCCAATTTCAGTAGAGCTGTTCCAAGATTAGGTTAGTGAAAAATCTGGTTGAGGACCAATACATTCCTCTTTTGCCGTAAATGTCACCATCAAAGCCATTTACAGCTTTTGTTGCTGTTTGCATGCTTGCTTGTTTGTTTGCTGATTTAAAAAAAGTTTAAATACATTTGTTTCTAAACTTATAAATCACTGAGGCCATTTCTTATGTCTTAGTGTACTGCCTTAATTTCAGCCTTACCCTATATAAAACCCTGGGCTGACAGGAAAGCTGCTATCATTCTCATACCAGTTTATAAAATGAAAACACAGACCAGAAAAAGGGACACAGAAAGGCTAGCTACTAGTATTGACATAATTAATATAATTTTGAGGCACTCGCCTGGAGTGTTTCTCCCTCTACATTCTTATAGGCAAAACTGTTGGACAGACCCTGAGCCCAACTATCGTCTCTGCTCCTTCCCCATCACCTTTCCTTTGTTTCCAAAACCCTGGGGTCAGATACATGGTCTACACATTCTCTCCTGCTTCCCCATGAAACAGGTGCCCACTCCAATATAGATTAGCTAATTTGATCTGAAAAACATGAAGCAAGGGAGACATGTGCGTGTTCACCTTAGGCCAGGATCTCGACGGTGTCTGCCTGTGATCCTAATGCTTCTTCCCCACACATTTCTGCAGAGCCCTCCCATCAAGAGTAGCTTTGCACAACAGCATAAAATTAGGGGCTTAAAATATTACCAGGCCCAACTCTCTGCCTACTCTTCTGCCATTGTCCCAGCAGAGGGAAGGGAAGGTGAAAAGAGGCTCACACCTGCCACCCTCATGTCAATGCGGCTTATGCAGGGCTTATAATTTGAATTATAACAATGGGCTTTACACTAATGAGGCTCCAAGGTAGGCACGGTTATTTATTGCTGCTGCCTTTATAGGACCATAAGTTCTAGAATAAAGGGCAATGTGTAAAACTAGGCTGAGAGGGAAATATTCCATGCCACTGCAAGGCCACCCAGATCATCTATCACCACTGATTTCTGCTTTTGACATCTATGCAACTGTGTGCTTTCAGAACTGCAGCTGGTAGACCCCTAGCAGGGCAAGATAACCACTTGGTGCAAGTTCTTGATCTTTCTTTACTGGATGAGGAAGTGCCGTAGCATCCACTGACTGCTGTAAGAGTGGTCTGGGGAGAAGAGCAGAACCCTTAGACCATATGTTCCCACCGTAACTGGTGTCCTTCCAAAACGTTACTTCATCCTCCCCATTCCTCCATGTACCTTCCTCCTGCACCTCAAAGGCAGCCACTTAAGAAACAATCCTCTCCAAATCTAGGCCATGGAGACCTCTGCTTGTTTCCATTAAGCATATAATTACACAGAGAATGCTGTTTGACTCATTGGCTTCAGTCCAAGCCAATGCACAGACACTAAACAATGCCAGGGTAGGAGGTGAAACAGATGTGAATAAGATTTCCATCTGCATCTCCTCGCTTTGATGCTGTACTCATCCCCCCTTACACACATCCTTCCTTGAATTACAATTTTTAGTTTTAACACAGGCTCAGTTCAGCTAAGAAAGCTCAGCTACAGGATTCTCCTCCACATACCTAGATGAGCTGAGGTGCAAGGGAGGCAAATAATCCTCCAGTCTGGCTAAAATCTTCACACACTCTCCATCCAGACGTTGCAACATCTGGGAACGCAAAGTAGACTGGAGTTATGGAGCAATCCTGACCAGCTCAGTAGGGTAAAAGGAATGTGGGACCCGCCTTTACTCTAAACACAGAATTATTGTCTCTCCCATAAATCCTCCCTCAGTCCATAGCCTGGGCCAACAGCAAATCTCGTGTGCCCTACACTCAGTTCCATCATGCAGCAGCAAATCAGATTGGATGCCTGGTCTGCAAGAATGTGTTTGTTTTATTTTTATTTCTGCAATCATTTTATACCAGATGAAAGTCACACATTATCTCAAGGAAGGAGACATGAATAGGTAAAAATGACCAGCCAGGGTGAGATAAGAAAGGGCCTTTGCTTTTATTTTTGTCTATGCAAATATTTCTCTGCCTCAGAAGACAGCAAGGTGCACAAACTCCGTGGTGCCCAGGACCACTCAAAAGCAGCCACAGGAAAAATAAGTAAAATTCAGAGATTTCCATCCAGGAAAAGGGGAGAAACAGTTTTGAGAGAGGAACATCAAAGAGATTGGAAGAAAAAAAAATCTCTTATTTAGAGTCATCCCCAGACCACAGCCCAATACACTGACCTACAGATTCAGCTTTTTATAAGATTGCCATCACCAGGATATCCAAGTGTCTCGATAGTATCCTTTAACAGAGGAAGTAATTGAATGCTCCTCAGTTTATGTCAGAGCACCTTGTCTCCAGTACATCTGAGAGAGAGCAGCTGAAGATACTGAACCCATCCTCAGATGAAGGAAGAAGCCAAGAAGCACAGATCAGATTTTGAAGAGAATCACATATTCCCTTTCCTTTCACTTCTAATCACAATTTATGGAGTGCATTTGCCAGCAGCAGGACTTTGTGTGTCTGCCCACATAGAGGGGCAAAAATCGTATTTACACATCCATACATTTCAAGAAAGCTGCAAAGATATCCCAGCTACTGGCCTTGGCAGGGCTAAAATATTTCTTTCTGCTTTGCACTAATTGTGATTGTGCAAGCTGTGAAGTGTCTGATGTATGTTCCCCATCTTTAGCACCACGATGGGTATTTGCCTCCAGACTGCTGTGCTTATCAAGGAGGGGAGGGGCATTTTCTCTTTCGTTTCCATCACCATTAATACAGTTATATTATGTGAGGTATTTGTTTACATGAGTTTTCTCCATTCATTCTTCTCAGGGGAGCCATTAATTTATCTGCTTTGCTTTCCGTCAACAGGAGTTGACAGAGGGAGTTACGGGTTAACTGCTCTGTTTAGAGCGAGTGGCAGGTGCTGGTATCACTCAAGCTAAATGAAAATATAAATATCTCTTTTCCTACCCAAGAAATCAGCTTAAATGCACAGGCCTCAGTGTTTAGGTTCAACGTGTTTGTAAGCCTAATTACCTGACACAGAATTGAACTGTTTAGTGACAGTTTCAGCAGATGTGAGGCTGCCCCAGACCCCAGCTACATGTAATTATGGAATGAAAATTTCAAAAATGTCTTAATTATAGTAAACACTACACTTAGAATGACTGAAAGAATCCTAATTTTGGAGAAATACCTTCTCCATCAAAGCCAGGCCCCCTTGAAGTTCCTCGGGGGGGATCCTTCCAAATCATGGGCTCCCAAAGTGACCGGCTACATCTGAAAAAGTTGCCAATGTGCTTTCTTATATGTTCCTTCAAAAGTTCATTTTGGCTCAGTCTGGGAAGGAGTTTTTCAAAAGACTCCGATTTCTTAATTTTATTCCTTTTCATCCTCAGCATTGACACTCTTGAAGGCTGAAATATGACTCAGTGCTGCCCACACCAAAAATGGGATGTTAAAAAGGAATTGTACAGGGAGCTGAGGTTATAAAGCACCATTTTACTGGTGAAATTTTAGTGAAATTAATAGAAAATACTTTGATGTAATATGATGAGCTTTGGATCAGACGCACAGTTCACAGAAGCCTTTCCTGGAGTAAAACCCAATACCAGTCAGGAGATGACACAACAAATTCTCTCCTCGCTGGTCAGAAATACAGCTTACACATAGTATGATTTATGAAACAAAAAGTTCCAAAACCATAAAGAAGATTTTTTTTTATCATTCATTTCTCCTACATAGAATACTAATAATTGTTACTGAAATAAAAGGAAAGAAAAAGAGGAAGAAAATGCTGACTACACTTGACTGGTTTGCTTTCAACAGTTTTTAGCTTTTCTTGAAAAAAATTGTTGTAAAAACATTGCAGAGAGAATAAAGTATTAAAAGAAATTACAATTAAAGACAGAGAAACTTTGGTGTGTAAGCAAGGAGATATGGATGAAGTCTGGACGTGAAGCAGAGGGGGTTCAGTAAGGCAGCTTCCATGAATCATCATCAGCCCTCTTGGCAGAAATAGAGCATTACCTCTCAGAGTTGCAAAATTTACATCTGAGCATGGATGGTAGGGGCTAGAGCTAGAAAAGATGGGTTAGAGGGTTTATTAGAAACTCTCTGTTCTACTACTAAAATACAGCTTTTTAGATCAGATGAGATGCCATGACCCAAAATGGATACGGTTTCATCTTCGAGTTTAGATGGTGGAAAAGAGTTTCCTGATCTGTTTTCCATCCCGCTCCAGTGCATTGCTGTCTTGCCTGAACCAGTGTATCTAGTTGTGCAACTGCACTATAAAACCAGAATGATTTTAATCTAGCCCAATTATCAAGTTAGGATAGGTTAAAATAAAAATAAAAGGTAAGGGTTTCACAGATAGGGGCTCTTTTTCTTTTTATTTCCAGACCATTTCCCTGATCTGCTTCTGCTTATGGTGTGGTTTTACAAACTTCTGCATCAGTATCCCCAGGGAGGCAGCAAGCAGCAGAGTGGATGAGCCCTAGCAGGAGGGAACATCTGAAGGCAGGTTTGTCATCAAAATTATTGAAATATGGAACCATTCCTTCACTGAGGCTGACATTTTCAAACCCAGGAGCCTGAACTTGGTAAAAAAAAAATAAGTTTAGAGGATTATTGGCAATTGGATTTACTGTGTATCTCTGCATCCAACAGATGTAAGCATTGATCCAGCTTCACTTGGGCAAAGATATGTACAATGAGACATTTGGCTTCAGGAGGTTATGACTGAGGATGTTGCTGTCTTCTCTGTCTCAATCTGTAC
This sequence comes from Dromococcyx pavoninus, assembly GCA_033558185.1. Taxonomy (NCBI): domain Eukaryota; kingdom Metazoa; phylum Chordata; class Aves; order Cuculiformes; family Neomorphidae; genus Dromococcyx; species Dromococcyx pavoninus. Next base: position 431,698 of record JAUMJL010000191.1, on the reverse strand, counting down.
CACTTCCTTCTCTACTGATGCAATTGTTAGGTAATAAATTTGCATTTGTATACCACTTTGAAAATAATGAGCACTAAATAAAGTTTTTTATTAGCTCATATCCTGGCAGAATATTTCTTTCCTATAAATTGCTTTTTAAATTGAATTTTCCTTTGTGATTTTTAAAACATACAAAGTGCTTGGACCTCCACTATTTATCATTCTTCTCTTCAAGAGTTTGCCAAGGCACGAAGGAAATTTGGTCAAGAACTCATTGCAAAACAACAGATAAGCATTTTGCTTTAGGGTTCTTTTATGTCCATGATTCCAACAAGCCTAATAATCTTCACAAAGTATTAACATGTCACGACTCAGAATCCTTCTGAAACTGTATGATCTCACCTAATAAGGTTTTTGATTCCTAGACTCTCTTGATCATCTTCTTAATAATGATACATATCTATTACATTATTTATTGAATTTATATGCTTAAAAGCACCAAACAAGGCCATCTACTTGTCTTTGAAACAGCTAAGAATGGTTGTATTTGTTTTCCATAAAATGGGCCTAAAAGGTTAAATGTTTTGTTCAGGATCACGCAATAAATTTGTGCTAGAGCTAGACATAAGAGAAATCAGTGCTTTTTCCCAGGCTCTCACTTCTCAGCAGTAGATACAACTATATCTCCATCTCAGGAACCATGGTCCAAAATGAAGATGGTTTACTTGCTACTTGAACCTTGATCTCTTAAATTCTCTTGACTTTTGACCTTGCACAGAGTCAGAAATACACACAGTACAGTATGCTGCAGGGATAGTAGCCTCATGAAAAGTATCTAGCCTTAGTTGTTTGGGTGGCTTTTTTGGGTTTGGTGGGTTTTATTTCATTTTCCAGAAGTCACTTTCCAGAAACAGAAAGTCACCTTATGACTTAATCTGAAAACCTTCATGATTCAGAGATAGCTACTGAATAAGGCTGTGTTTTCCAGAATGCACTCTGCTAAGCCTGTTACTGAGTTTTTCCTTTTTGTCTTTTAGGTTGTGTTTGCTGCACCTATTGAAACAAATAGTAATAATTAACATTTATAAAACACTTTCTGCTTTCTAAGCACTACACAAACATTAACTAATTGCTCTTGGTATAGTGTAAATTAATGTAATCCTACCTACTCTGCTTTACAATCTATTTGCATCTTTAGTTGACTGGGAGCTAGCTCAATTATTTCTAATCTTTGGTCTAACTGGTCATTAAAGGAATGGCTAAGAAGAGCCATTTACATCTTCAGTTGCCTTCTTCCCTCCCCAATGGGAGGGGAAGCAATTGCCTTCTCTGCTTCCCACAACGTCTTCTTGGCTGACTATTCTTCAGATTGGGTTCCTGAACATGGTATGAAAGGTCTCTTTTGGCAGACCAGTAAGTCTTTCCACTCATTTTGTTGAATAATGCAAGAACTTCCTCTTCATTATAAGAATGACTTAATTAGTCATTCTGTTTTCCACAGAAAGTTGTATACAAGACATGTTTTCATATGACTAACCAAACGATCTATCACTTAATCAGTAAATTAGTGATCTTAGTGCAAATAACCCCAAATTTGTTTCCTGTTTGAACTTGGAAAAAAACAGTTAATCTCTTACCTAAAATTTTGTCTACTGAAACGTGAAAAATATTTGTCTTTCATGAATATTGGCACAGAACCAAGAACTCCAGCAAACAGGCTTCTGAAGTGCAAATAAGAGCTGGGATTTGTTCAGTTTCTGCCACTGGGAGACCTTGTTCAGGTCACCTCCCTTCTGCCTGTCTGTTCTACCCACATCACGGAAGAGATGCAAATGTACCTCCTCTAGTATCTAAATCATTAAGAAATCACAATCATGCAACAATATGAACAAAATTATTCCATTATTCTAAGATTTTATGATAAGAACTCTGCAGTGTAGTTAATCCGACCAAAATTAGGCTCCCAAACGAGTCAACATAGGGTCCCCTTGGAGTCAATAAAGGGAAAGAGTCACTTCCAGGCCATAATTTATCTGTGTATGTAATAGATGTCTAAAATATTTTTTTCATTAATCTTGCCCTAGAAATTACTTTTTTTCTTCACTGATTGTAGAAGAAATCAAGTGTGACTAGTTCAGCTGCAGCTGTTTTCAGGATTGATATCAAAAGTTAGATGAGACAAATTTTACTTACACAGGTAGCATGTACACCCCAACATGTAGGTTTATGATGGAAGCATAAAATCAGAATCTAAATTTTACCTTATGAGTTTTTACCAAAGAGGTAAACAACACAAAACTAAATAAAAACAAATCCTGCTATTATTCTGATATACTTGAGCGATTAAGAAAACAGAATTTTGCGAGGTTAATATAAATGCATTGGTTTATATTTTCATGTGAGCTACAGTATCACTTAGTGTTACCTTATTAAGACCTCTCCTTAATGCATCTTGCCATCCCACAGCATTTGTACATATGGAAGAGTACATTGAGTTCTATTTTGGAGATTCATACCCTATACTTTCCAATGCTGAGTTGCAACCAGGTGTAAGTCCTCTTTCCACAGTGTAGTCAGGATCAAGCAGTGATTTGTGGGGATGTCAGATGGAGTTCTTTTTGTAAGAGGAATTATTCTGCTTAATAGCACTTCTTAGATACATTTCCTTGTTATTCCAATGAGGGACCCCTTTGTCTAAGAAAAAAATATATAGCAATTATTTTCTATTTCTAGTTTGCTATTTTTCCCCCATAGGCATCTTACTTAAGAAAAATATACTCTCTGCTACCTAAGCAGATGTGTAATGAAAGTTAGGCTTTGGACACAGTAGGGGTTATACTGATTAATCAATCCCTAGCATCTCTCAATGCACTCTGATTATCTCACAGAGAAGTCCTAAAATAAGTAAGTCCATAGAAAGTTAGAAATCAATTCATGGGCCTTTGCAGTCTTTTACAGATAATACATATTTTAACAAACTTAGTTTGAAGTCTGACTTGGGGATTTGGGGAATTCAATCACAACAAGAAACAGTCTTGTTTCCTTCATACTGAAAGAAAACAAGGCCTGATTTTCCACTACCACAGCATATGCAACAAGAGCAGAGACAATTTTATACATGATGCTGTAGTAAGACAAGGACAAGTTGGCCTTGTGACTAATCTTGCGGGAGTTTTGAGTGTTGTTACCTTGAATCTTGTGACCTGGACAAGACACTTGCATTTGCCTGCAGAAGAGGGACAGTAGTATTTACCTTTCCTACATTTTTTGCCCTGCATGTTTAGACAAGAGCTTCCCTCTGCTACAGGAAGTTGTCTGTCATATTGTTCTGCAGTGTCTATGTAAATATGTTAATAAACAGGCAGGTGCAAAATTTATCTGTTTCTAGTGATGCTTTTTGAGCATACCTTTGAGTATATTCCTCCAAACAGCCAAACCAACAAAAAACCCCTCTCAGCCTCCTCCCCAAAACAAAACAAAAAAACCCAACCCAGAACCAAAATCAGATATTGCAAGTCCTACACCTCTCCTTCAATTCAAGCTCTTGCCATTTTGGACCCTGGGCTGCCTCTGCAGAGTGTAGAACAGGAAATGTGTTCTGAACTCTGTTTCACATATGCGGTGCCAACATGACACTTTCACAAAATGATACAGATACATGACAAGATTTATGCTTTAAACTTTACCTACCAAAAATTTTCTCTCTCTTAGTTTTCCTGCAGCAAAGACAGCCACTCCTGATAGTGTTGATGTTTTTAGAGGCAGGATTAGAGCCAGCAACGTCTTCTTCCATAAAAGAGTTTCAGCCTTCAGTCAGTTCTCTTCTGTGAAAGTAGGAATAATGCATAATAGTGATAAATTAGGTACATCTGAGAGTGGGTATGAGTTCAAAGTCTTGTTCTTATGGAAAGGGCTGTGAGCTCATCAGTATCCCCATGGAAGAGCCAAGATCTGTACACACCAGGCAGTGAGTTTAAAGGAAACAAGTGCTTTTTCACACAACACATAATCACATTGTGGAACTGCTCACAGGATGTTGCAAAGATCAAAAGAATTTAAATGTCAAATGAGATTAGACTAACTCTCAAAGGACAGGTCCATGAAGGACTGCCAAATCCAGTGGTCCTGTTAAGAGATTTACTGAACCTCAGTCTTCTGGAAATGTTTTGAGGGGAAGGACCAACCTTTATTCATTAAATCATTCTTCCCAACCTCTTCTCTCTTCTACTCTTCCAAGCACTCGCCACGGAGAGAGAGGCTACAGGACTTTGGTCTGACCCAGTACAATCGTTGTCCTGTGCATGATTTCAGGAGGTCTTCACAGGATGGTGAATTGTTAGACACAACTGCATTGCACAGAAGAGGCACACATTTGTTGAGCATAGTCAGCTATTTGAGCACAAACCTGTAAAAAGTTTTGCTGTGTAAGAGTTCAGCTGGCATCTAATAACTTACCAAGATGCCTAGATCTACTTTGTGTGTATATATATTTATATATATATGTATGTAAATAAGAGCCTTTGTTTCTTCCTGTTGTCCCAGAAGCTCACAGAAATGCAAACATTGCCTGTGATTGCATAAGGTCCATACAGGAGTAATGAAGATGTAGAGTTTCCTTGTTCAGATTACCTAATAGAGAAGCACAGATACAGAGTGTATCGAGGAGTGGCTGTTTCCTCACCAAATGATGTGATGAAGAGGCTGAATAACACTAAGTGTGCATGGAAATTGTCTTGGGATCCTTGTTAACTTTTGAATGGCTCAGCATTTTATAAAAAAAAAGTTCATTGTAGGCCATGGCAAACCACTAAGAATTAGATACAAACCTCACCCAAGAGAAGATGTCCCTCTACCACCCTGAGTGAGTCTGGTACCAGTCTTTTCTTATTGTCTAAGATAGTGGTGCCAAACTCACAGCTTCCATCTTTCTCCTGCTCCCGCAGTGTAACGCACGTCACACGCTGCACACGTGACCAGTGCTGGCAGAAGCACAGGGGCAAGGAGCTCGGTGCTGTTGCCAGGTAGTAACAAAGTGCCAGGCCGGATAAAACAAGGTGGAGGGCTGGATTTGGCCCATAGGCTGTGAATTTGGCATCCCTGGTCTGATGACCAGAGATTATCAAATATATTTTGTTGTTTTTCAGAAGACAAAATAGACTTTGTTTTTCTTTTTGGAGGAATTAGACTCCACGAAGCAGACTGAGGAAGTCTGTACCTAGGGCTTTCCCCTGGGATGTCCAAGACACATTCAAGACCTTGTACTGTTTGATTCAGATCAAGGACTTAAATCTTGGTCTTGTGTATCCCAGATAAGAGCTCAAATTGGTGGGTGACAGAGGAAAAGTTGGAGTGCTTTAGTGGGATCCAGTGACTATCTCTATTTGATGCCACTGGCTCCTTCTCACTCTGGGAGTCGCTGTTACAGAGGCTGGTTTCACACACTTTGTGGCTGTCTGGCTTATCACACACCCAGACCTCGAGCCTGACACAGTGAGCCAGGAAAAGTTTTCAGAGTGAACCTAAATCAGGCTGCATTGTCAGGCTGCGTCTTCTGGCATTTACTATTTAAATACTTTTATACATTATCTATTATATTGAGGTTCTGTACAAAATCCACCTCATCCAATAATGGCTAAATAGACTAATAAAAGACTTTTTCAATATAAAGCCAAGAATGTTTCCAATGTAATTTCCACTTTGGGGGAAGCCAGAGCAGGGTTCTGATGACTGCAGCTGCAAACTACTTACACTAGTCAAAAACTATTTGAAAGCTTTTTTAACTTCTGCCTCCAAAATCTTCCCCTAACACAGGTTAAAACCTGCACCCCGTGAGGGAAGACTTTGAGGTCTGCAAACTAGAAACAATTGAGATAATTGCATTCCAGCCCCCTTCGTTCTTTCCCACCATACTTCAAATCTCAACTACTGTTTCAAGATTTTCTGGGCCTCCAGCTCATTGCAGTTTTAGATTTATTCATGAAAAGGTCACAAACCACATCTTTTAGACAGGACATTACCAATTGCCTAGCAAGTCTCTTACCAGCAGAAGAAAGGCTTAGTAGCTGAGTCCAGAAAAGGGAGTTTCTTTTACTTTCTTTGAGCACTGGGCTGAAGCCAAGCAGTGTTAGCTTGACTCTTCATTCTTCTCTCTTGCGCTTGCTTCTTTCCAAAGCATTTGCCAAAAATGTAAGAGGATATTATACCTACAGCTTAATTTATTTCCTACAAAGTCCTCCTGGGATTATAAATCTGAAGTGTACAGTTTAATAAAAAACAGAGGGGTCCTTTATGTTACAGAAGAATCTCCCAGAAACTTGGTAAATATCATGACACTGTTTCAGCCGTGGTTGTGTATTTGCTAAGACCAGATAATCACACCCTCTGATCATCTGGCAGTACAGATTTGATTGAATCACCCCTAAGTACATGCCTATCTGCTGAATACATTAGAATATTCAACACTACATTTATGTTACCTTTGTGCTTAAGACCAGGTGTGGAATTGCAGGCAATGTTACTGATTTTCTGTATCTATGACAAAATAAGATTTCCCAGGTTCAACATTTTGTGTCATAAGACCAGAAAATGGAGCATTAAACCAGGCATTTGTGTCCTCATGGAAGTGTGGTGGGACTGTCACAGTGGACTTCATTGTTTCAGATAAGATGTTAAGTGTTAGTTGATGACTTAACTTGGTGTAGGACATAATAACCACAGCCATGAAGTCATTTAAACACTTGAACTCTCAACATCTTTGGTTGCAGCTTAGAATCCTGAGTTGGAGCTAATTTCCTAAATAATATTATGGTCTGACCCCAATATCTGTTGGTATTTTGTTGAAGATTAATTTACAACATGGTGGAAAACTGTCTCTCTTGACTCTGAGTGGGGTTTTCATCATTCACCATGGGACTTTCCTGGTCAGACACAGCTGCAATTGTACAAGCTCCACAGCCTTTCTGAATGAAGGGCACTATCCAAACATGAAAAAGCAATTTGTTAATAATAATTGAGGTTCATACTACTCTTCTCATGCAAATATTTCAGCCATGCATTGGCCAAGACTTTTTAAGTTAAGTATTTTGCTGTGCTAATGTGATGATTCTTAAAGAATCAGGGCTGAATATTATACTCTGCCTGGGAGATCTTGACTCTCTTCTCAGTTCTGTTGCTTTCTTCTTGTACGACCTTAAGCAAGTCACTTTGACTTCCCATGCCTCATCTCTTCCTCTATAAAATGAAGAAAAGGATACTACCTCACTACTTATCAGCATTAGGTCTTAGCAAACTATTTGATTTCTGGAACCCAAAGGACAGAAAATAAAATCCAGCTTGCTGCTCAGCGTTCTGTAGCTGTGTTCATTTTACAAAGGGCAGCAGCAATAAATAATAGGGAAAAAGTGCCTTAAGCAGTGGAATGAGAAGATCCACTTTAAGAAGACAAAAACCAGGCCCTGCCAAGTACGAGGAGGACATTTTTGCATAGGCAATTTTGCAGAGGAAAATAAACGAGCATGGGAAGTCACTTTGCTTCCACCAGCACAAAGCTGAACAGAATCAACACACCAGGATTCATGCTCACATTTTTGTGGAGACAAGGTATTTCACCCTCACAGCTTTCCCATCATCCGTTAGCTGTAACTATATAGGAAACACATAAACGTATCTCTCCCATTTAAACCTTCACATTTTGACAGAAAATTGGATGATATGACATGCTGCCTTCCAGAACAGGCGCTGTCTATCACCTTGCTGCTAATCTCTGTGATTAGTGACCTGCAATGTAAGTCAGCTATCAAAGACCACCTGTCCCTTTTGCTGTAGACGCCTCCTAGCATATCGCTTTGTGGTGTCACACTCTCTTGTCTGGTTTTTGATTGATGGAAGTTTGTCTTTTGAGTAGTGACTCAGAAAATAAATCATTCCCCTTGCCATTCATTGAGTGCGATTCTGCAGCACAAAGCCGGTGTGGTTAATCAAAGCTCCAAAGAGCAACAAAAAGCAACAGAACCAAGAATAAGGAGGATAGATATAAAGGATAAAACACAATAAAAAGGATTATTTGGGAGCCAACCAAACCAAAAGCAAAATAAATTAAAAAAAAAGCTGCAAGTAAGAATTGTGTTTACTGCACTACTGCGCCAGAACTAGAAAGTTGATTTTTTTTGTTCTGCTTCTTGACATATATGCGAGGATGCAAGAAGAGTCTCAGACCTCTGAAATATATGGCTATGTCAAGGAGCCTGATTTTACAGGATTTAGCATGTCAGTGGGATTTTTTTCTGAATTGAGTAAGTAAAGCCGAAAGGATGCTTCTGTTGTGAATTGTTCTCCAAACCAGCTTGTGGTCCAGCTGGGATTGTACACTCAGAGGGCTGACAAAAATGAGAATGGGTATTGTCATTAATTTGCCTGGAGAAAAAAAAAAAGAAAGTGAAATTTGATGTGTTATGTGGACAGCAGTATGATAAAAGAATCAAACTGAGCCAGAAATGTTGCATTATAGGACAAGAAAGCCCTTTCCAAACAGAAATGGTTCAGAGCAGAAGACTTTTGTGCTTTTATGGAGGGAGAAGGACTGAAGGGATGGAAAAGACAATATTATAAACCATGTTGTTGTATGTCAGATACAGCAAGTTTATGGAAACTTTTAAAATTATGAGGAGCAATCATGAAAAGAAACTGGTGGTTGAATATGTAACTGAGACAAGCATGATTCTTTGTATTCATCGTGTGCCAGAGAAGTCAGGAAAAATGTGAGGTGTTGATGGTGTGGATGAAATTGTATCAGAAACAAAATCAAGACGTGAGAAGTAGCAGATAAAAAATAATAATCTATCACAGAAACATTATGAGGCAAATTCCCTGATGACACAACTACATTGAAGCCAAGGTATCTCAACAGTCTAGGAACTGGACCATAAAAATCAGACAAGAAATGGATGTTCATGGAGAGCTGCTGTAAATTTACTTAAGCGAGTTAAATGCAGAAGTTCCTTCTTTAAAAAAAATCTTCATTATGTGTTTTGGGGTGACCTTTCCAGAGTCTTCTTACAAGCAATGGGAGACAGAGAAAGAAAGGGCTGAGGAGAGGTATATTTATAAAGGCATGAATGAATTGGAATTTGAAGCACTGTTATAGAGGAATGCGTATGTGAATGGTGCAAATTTACAGGGCTATTTTTGATGAACTGTAGGAGGAATTTCAGTTTTCCAGTACCTTTCTTTACAAAAATAAAAACCTTCATCTGGTGGGAATTCAGTCAATTTCCTGATGTTTTTTTGGCGATTTCCTAAGTTGCAAAGTTACTAATGGTAATTACAGACCCCGGTTGTACCTTGTAGCTCTAACTGTGCAGAAAGGTTTTCTTGGCATGTGTGCCTCTTCCGCTAGAGGGTTTTTAAAAGACTGGCCCTTGGTAGAAATCGCTGCAATACTCATGTGTAGACAGAAGCCACCTCATTTCTTCCTTACAGAATATAGCAACTACTTCTTGCTCACATTTTTCTACCTCCAACCCCCATGGCAATAAACCACAATTTCAGTGTTCATTATAACAGCTCTTACTAGAGCGCCATTGTGAAGGAGCCTGTTTTGAGGTGTTTTATTAAAAGGTATAACAAATCTGCTCCTTTTGAGGATTTCACACAGAGACGGTATAAAGGAGACAAAAGAATTCAATAACAATTGAAAAAGTCACGATTTTTCTAGTCAAAAAAAGCTTTGTTTTTTTTAAGAGAGTAAGAGTGTACTGAAAAGCAATCAGATGCTCTATTTCTTTTACCTCTCTCAAGTGTGAAATTGCCAATATGTTTGATTCAATACAACAAAATAGCTACCAATATTTGGTAGATCTCTTACACACTATTACCATGTTAAACTTCCCCTTAACATAATACCATTTACTTCTCTATTGCTTGTACATTCAGACTTTCATTTTTTATGCCTCTCAGGTCCTTTTACTCTGCAAAACATTTCAAGTGTGTAAATTTTGGTCAGTGCGTAATCCTATTTGCATTCACTGTATTAACTTACATACTTCATGAATTAATTTAAATCAGCGAATTCTGTGGGTTTAAACATATGTTTAAAATGAAAGTGTTTCTCAGGTGTCTACAGATGTCTTAAGTAAAGCACAATTATAAGACGCATACTCCCTCTTCCATTCATGTTCAGTGGTTTGTATGCATTTTGATCACACATATGAAGTCTGCTTCCATCACTGGACTAGATTGGGAGAGAATGTTTTGGTTTTTATGAGTAGTGTCTTAATTTCCAGGAAGAGTGCCACAGAAAATGTATAAGCTGTTGCAATTGGATTCTATCATTGCAAATTTCATTTTGGAGGTTAAAGGGTGAAAATCATTTCCTTATGTTTTTGCTACCGAAAAGACCAAGAATTGATAATTTTTTTTCAGAACCTCTTCCTTTCTTTTTTTTAAGCACCACTAGTAAACAACAATATCCTGGTGTGGCATTTAAAGACTCAGCTTCTGAGCTTTAGCGGTCAGGAAGACTCAATTCTTGAGAAACTCAGCCCGTAATTACAGATTTCACTGTCTGGTTTGTGGGTTCTATCAGTATTTTTCTTCACAAAACACTTCAAGTTTTCAAAAACATATTTTACCATCTTGCTGCAAGCCATTGACTTTTTTTTCCTGTGCTTTCTGCTGCATTTAATAAACTTAATGACAATTTATAAATTATTTTGACAAAAGCACTTCTAATAAATGTTTTGTTTCTGATACCGATTTTCTTTGTGTGCTGGTACATATGCTTGCACACCAGTGCATATATACATTGGGTTTCCCAAGGCATAAATCCCACGCCATGCTGTTATGTGTAGCACAGGACTATCATTTATTTTCACTTCTGCAATTTTGCTAAGTTCTAATATATTTCCAGCTAAGTAAAGATGAACCCCGTGAATAGGAAGACATTTCTATCCAATTTCCAACCATATCTCACCTATTCATTCTTCTTTCCTCTTTCGCCCTTCCAACTTGCCTTCTTACACTTTCTCTTATTCTGTTGTTCGTTCCTTCTAACTTTACGATCTATCAAAACAGTCTGGGACAGCATTTTTCCCAAATCCTCCGGCTGTCCAAATGGAGGCATTTTAGCATGACAGAGATCAGGTGACTGATGTACCCAATGCGTGCCTCCTGGAGGTATCCGAATCACTTCCCACAGAAAGAAGACACAGAAAATCACAATACATTTGAAATCACCAAGTAGGTGTCCAGTTTATAGAGATGCAGGTTGCTGCCTCTATGTGTCCTGCTAACTGTGGCAATTATTAAATGACACACATAATTGAAACTTGCTTCCCATCGGTAATTGTTCTAAGAGTGTTTTCCTGCAGTCCGTTAAGTATTTTATTCAGTGCAAGAATGTATACAGAAGGCAAATTAACCTTCAGTTGCCCAAAGGCTTAAGATACATCCTATTATTTCTTTTATTTTCTCTTCCAGGTTATTCTGATCTGACCATCACACAGACGTCATTATTTTAATGTTGAATACTCAGACAAGGGTGCCATGGATGTAAAAGAAAGGAAACCGTATCGATCTCTGACTCGGCGTCGTGACACTGAACGTCGCTACACCAGCTCTTCAGCCGAGAGTGAGGACAGCAAGGTACCCCAGAAGTCCTACAGCTCCAGCGAGACCCTGAAGGCTTATGATCAAGATTCCAGGTTGACCTACAGCAATCGGGTCAAAGACATGGTGCACCAGGAGGCTGATGAATTCTGCCGAGCAGGTGAGCACCCTTCAGCAGATGCTGCTGTAAGCAATGTGAGCTGAGAGGAGGAGCTGGGTTGGAGGCCATCCTTGAAGGACTCTGAGGCCAAAAGCAAGAGACGAGAGCAGCAAGACAAAGATCTTGACGCAGAAGACAAAGAGCTAGTCTGAAATTAGTGCATTTATTTACACATTTAATACTGCTGTTGCCTACGTTAGGTAGATTTCTGGCCCCTACTATTGTCTCGTCTTCATTTTTCTGTAAAGACACAAGCGTCTTAGTTCAGAAACCAAAGAGGGTTTCATGTAGACAATTTTTAGAAGTCCATCAAGAAAAGTAAAAAATGGCAAAGTGAGTCAAATGGAGTAGGCAGCATTCCAGACAATAAACACAAAATAGCGGACCTAAGCTGCTCCAAGCGCACCCTCTGCAGTTTGGAGAAGCTGATTCCCCACAGGAAATGCATACAAATGTGCTTATTTAACATGAGGCTGCTTAATTTCACTCATCAAACACCACACAGTTGTGGGTTTGGTGCAAGACTCATCTTTAAGGCATGCACAAGTAAAATAACTTGCAGACATATCTCTGTGCACATGGCTTTGGTGTTTGTATTTTAGGGTAACTTCAACAGGCAATAATTAACAAAAGGGCCAATAGATGTTGTAAGTAATACTTTGCAATCATAAAAGGAGTTTCCCTCTTAGCAACTCTGAAGTGCTTTATCCTCTCTGAGGAATCTATGAAGTTATAAAGAAAAGGAAACCTTTTAGGTCATTGAGTTTGCTCACTTCATACAATATATTCACCACACAGGATAGATGTGAATTAGTACAGGTCAGTGGTTTTCAACCTGAGGGTCTATGAGGCCAAGCAGGTCCATGGACTTCTCCTAAGGAGCCCCCAAAAGATAAATAAGAAAAGGCAGTCTATTGACAGGAAGTATAAATTTGCTATACACAAGTTCATACTTCCCTGGGAAAGTATGAAAGGGTACTGAAAAACAGCAAAAACCACTGGTCTAAGAGGCTGAAATTAATTGAGAAGTTAAGAGTAATCGCAACAGGGCACCAATTCTACTTCCAATCACTCACAGGTTTTTCAACTTATAATTTTCTCTCAGTTTATCCTGAGAATCCCAAGACTGGCCTGAAGTCTTTTAACAAAAACCCCAGACTTTCTGTGCCACTTTTTCTACTGGCAGAAAGCCATGAATGGACTTCACTTTGTAGTGCTGCTTGGGTTCATGCTGAAACCAAGTCTTATTAGCTTGCTTGACATCAACAAGGCAAAGTGAATTTCTCTCCTACATTGGTTTGGAAGGCAGAGGAGGGAGACATTTCAAATTGACCAAATAAATTCAGTAAATAAACAAGTCAGCATTTAAATGGCTTTAGCTAGAGTGAGAGTGCCAGCAAACGTGCAAGTCAGCACAGGAAAAAATAGACCAGATCTGAATTTAAGAGTCTCAGATATTTATTATCTTCCTTTTATTGACTTGAGTTCTTTCAGCTTAAAAGGCAACAGTGAGCATAGAATATGAAAATCGATGCATCTCCTGCTGTTTATTGCAAATAAATTTGATTTTCAGTTAATTGTAGCAGTCATTTTTCATAATTTATGAGCTGCTGTTACTGGAGAGCATCAGTCACACTGCACATTGATTGGCTGATGAAGTTGTGTGACTTGTTTCAAGGGGAAGGTGGGACTCCCCATCAGGATCTGAAATGTGCAAGCTAAACCAAAAAGATGATGCTTTCCAGTACTCCATGGAGAATGGCTTAAAAACTATTTGGCATTGCACAAAAGTCAAAGCTGGAAGAAGCAAGCAAAGTCTCTGGGGAAATACTGCTTCCATTTGTCTATAACTTACGTCAAGTTAATTTGCTGCTTCATGCCATGGAGTAGCAGAGGACACTCTCTCACACTGCTTTGCAATCAAGTTAAATGGATTAATTTGCCACAAGTTTGCACAAGCATGTTCCCTGAACAAGGCCCTAAGATTTGACAGAGGTATGATCCCCAAGCAACCTTTTATGTCCAGTCTGACTGAAAGCTTTCATCTTCTTTGGTCAATTAAAAAGGTGTGAAGTTCATGAGGTTTGAGTGTTATCAGCACTGTAACCAGCTGAACCATAGTTATTTCCTCCTGACGTCAAACAGTTTCTTTTCTAAGATTTACATAAAAACATTGTCCAGTCTCATTATTCACCGCGCATTCAAAAATCTTGCTGTTCACTGTGAGCTGCAAAGTCAACTGAATGAAAAAATGTAGTAAAATAGCATCTACTTTTGATTAGCTGATCATTTGATGCATGTGTGTTATATTATGGGAGAGACTTTCCATACAGCGGGGTTCAGGGACATGCCAGGGTGTTTCCGCAAGCGTGAAACCAGATTCTAGAAAAATAGAAATCTGACTGTTTCTATTGAATACACATTTTCCACCATGTGATATTCAACATCAACAAATGGAAATATGAGTGAGTGGTTTTGAGCAGGTTTTGAGCAGGAAGAGAATCATCTCAGTTTTGGATACAGCCTTGAGGTCCAGACCTGATGAACACGTTTCAATAATGAGTAGATATGAACTTCACTGTTCAAAGCTAGATTTGGGTCTAGACTTTTCTGGAAATCATGCATTCAGATTTTTCTTGTCAAAACATGCCTGAGCTGCAAATACTGTTCTAAAACTGAGTGTGGCCTATGCACGGATTTGGCAGGTTGCACCTCTCTTTTTATTGCAGGGAATTTACTTATTGAAATCATGGGAAGAAGCCAGCTAGGCTGAATTTGATCACCAGTGTTGGTATTTGGCCGTGATCCAGGGCCTGATGCCTCCTACTAGTTATAGATAAAGTTCCTTAATCTACCCTATGATGGCATAGCATAATAGGAGCAGGGGCACGTTATGCCATATAAATACACAATGCAGATAAAGACATTCACAGGTTGACATATTCTTTTAAAGATATTCAGGGCTGAAAAAAAAAAGAGCATGTATTATTAAATGAATGTCGATTAAAATGGAGCCACTAACTTCTCTCCCCAGCTTTCTTATGCAACTTTCCAAATAAAGTGTACTAATATTTGAGGCCTCATTCACTTCAATTCAGTCTGATTTTGAAACTCTGCAAGTAACTAGACATGAACTCAGGAGTAATTTTCCAGGTTATACTCTTAGCTAGCTAAACAACTGAATCTATTTGCAGCCAAATAACCTCTGCTGTGACTGTCTCAGAACGAATATCTAAACTGAGTCAAGGTCTGAGTGGTCAGTAAGTAGAAAATAAGATCATCAAAGGAAATTTAATACCCAGTATGTAATTTCAGAAATTTCAGAACTCAGTCAAGTTTCCTAATGTAGTAGAGTTGTCAGGTGTATGTTAGGACTTCTGATCATTGTATGCCTTCTTTTGATTTCTTCCAAGAAGATTATTTTTTGCCTCTTCTAAAGAATTCTGCAATTACTCTACCCATCATTTCTTTCAAATTTGACCTTTTCATTGAACATGCCCTCAGGTTTTGTCAGGTTCCAGAAGTAGGAACCTGGCTGCTTTTTGGGTTTGGTATGATCACTTGGTCCCACACTAAGCAAGACCAAAAAACAGGGGAAGTTTTGGTATGATGTTAGGATCTGGGAGCTGCTGTACCCCACTTGAAGATACAGGATGAGTGGTTCTGCTGTTGTCTTGTGCTAGATGAAACCATTCCCTATTAAAGAGTAACCAGCCTGCTGTGCTTTCTCCCAGGAGCCAACTTCTCTTTGCGAGAGCTGGGTCTTGAAGACGTGACGCCCACACACGGGACTTTGTACCGGACTGATATTGGGCTGCCTCACTGTGGCTACTCCATCAGTGCTGGCTCTGACGCTGAAACAGAGGCAGATGTGGTCATGTCACCCGAGCACCCCGTGAGGCTCTGGGGACGCAACACTAAGTCTGGACGCAGCTCCTGCTTGTCAAGCCGGGCCAACTCCAACCTCACCCTCACCGACACAGAGCATGAGAATACTGAGACTGGTAAGTGGTGACAGCGCATGTGATGTCAGCCTCAAGCTGTACCAGTAATGCCTCTTCTTGCCATCCGCTTTAATCTTCCTGAGGTTTTGTGTTGGGTTTGTTTTATCAGACTCAGTGAAAACACTCTTCTAATAGTCCCATGTCGTGGCCTTTTGTACTGTCCTACAGAGTGTTTGTTAATAAACTGCTGGAGAAGCTCCTACTTATTTATCACAGCGACAGAGATCATTAAGTGGCTGTAATACTCTCTCTGCTTTTTGTAGCGACCTTTCAGACAAAAAGCATTTAAATCTCCCCTCCCCTGGCCAATGCTGCTCTTATCTGCTACAGATTTTCAGGGCAGATAATTTCCCTCTATTCCTCGCTGGTTCCCTGACAGAAGCCGTTTCATTTATGTAAATCGGCTGACTGCTCTCTGAAGGAAAATGACGGTGAAATATTTTTAGAAGCCTTTTTCTTCGTGCAAAATAAAAGCTGAAGGTCACAGATTTTTTATCTCTGTAACTTCGTGTCCCCAGCTGCTGGGACTCCTGCACACATTTTGTAGGTCTGCGAACCTTTTGGTCAGCAGTTCTGCCAAGCAGTGTAGGAAGGAGAAAGGGTTTTGATTCAATTGCAGCTTGACCCAGGAGTTCACACAGTCCTATATGCCTTTGCACCTTTAATTCAATTATGACACAGTCTGCTTCTTAATATAGCCACTGCATACAAGTCATCGAGAGCTTGGGTTCAGTTCAGATAGCTGATTTGAAATGACTATATTTCTTGTTCCCTTTATGGTTTTTGCCAGAGTATTATAGTGACAAATGATGATAACTTTTCCTTGGGAAGCCATGACATGGTGAGACATACACCACCCACATGATTTTATGTTTAACTCCAACAAAATTACAGTAGAAGCTTATTAAGTTTCTGCTCAGAGATAATGATATATTAGGCAAAGTTCAAAGATAAATGGCCGCCTGTTTAAAGAAGGTACAGAAGAATCTTTTTAAATTATCTTTACAATATTTTTTTTCAAGTTTCTTTGTGCGGTATCTGACAGGGTTTCACCCTTTACAACAGGCAGACACACAGTGCCAGATTACATTGTTTTCCTTCCAAACCTTGTGTTTTGATGAAAAATCTAAGGGATCATCAGGGTCAATTAGAGTTTTGCAGACTCCCAAGAAATCGCTAGGAAACAATCAAAAGCAAATACCTTGCACATCCATCCCATTCTTTTGTATCCAAAGCTCTCTTGTGTGCTTTCCATGGTGGTTTATGAGCAACTGTGACACTGTCCCATACATTTTTTCTTTCCAGGCCTATGAAAAAAGTAAAGTACAAAATTTTGATGTGTTTTTCTTTTTTTTTTGATTAAGACAGAAGAATCACATTAGCTGTTGGAGTCTTTTTCACTGGTTTTCATAATGCTACGGCTACAAGTTCAAATGCAACTTTGTACCTGCAGATCACTTGCAAATGAAATTATATGAGCAACAACACATTAGCATATGCCTTGAAAGCTTTTACTGAAACAAACAACAGAGGCAGTAGTACTCATGTCAGGACTGACACAATCTCCAATTCCTCTTTCCTTAAGTTTCCTTAAGTTTCCTTAAGTTTTATTTATTGAACCACCATTTCATAGCAATTAGAAAATGGAAGACAGAAAGGCAGAGAATATACCTGCATGGGTTTTAAGTGCTATACAAATGTAGGAGCTTCTTTAGACCCTAGGCATTTGCAATCTCAGACGTTGAGTGTTTTGAATGACAAAGGTTATACTCAAAAATACAAAGTCTGTGTAGCAGGAACCTCATGAAGTTCAGTGGAGATAAGTGTAAGGTCTTGCACCTGGGAATACCTAACCCTGGAGTGCAGTTCAGACTGAGTTCCACCTGGCTGGAGAGCACCTCTGCAGAGAAGGATCTGGAGGTCTTGGTGGAAAACAAACTCAACATTAGTGAACAGTGTGCTGCAGCAGCAAAGAGGGCCAACGGGATGCAAGGTTGCATCAAGAAGGGTATCACCAGAGAGATTAAACTCATCACTTGTTAGGTCACACCTAGAGTACTGTGTTCAGTTTTGGTCCCCACCGTAGAAAAAAAGATGCAGACAGGCTGGAGAGGGTCCAGAGAAGGGCCACTGAGATGGTCAGAAGACTGGGAAACCTGTCATATGAAGTAAGGCTGAGAGAACTGGGTTTGTTCAGCCTTGAGAGGAGGAGGCTTAGGGGAGATTTTATTACCATGTACCAGTACATGAAGGATGTCTACCAAGAGGATGGAGACTGCCTTTTTACAAGGAGTCATATGGAAAAGACAAGGGGTAAGGGGAGATTCCAACTGGGTTCCAGAAGAAAATTTTTCACCATGAGAACAGTTAAATGTTGGAAGAATCTCCTCAGGAAAGGGTAGATTCCTCTACACTGAATACTTTTAAGACTCAGCCTGACTGGGTGCTGTGCCATCTCATTTAAACTACATAGAATCATAGAATCTTCCAGTTGGAAAAGACCTTTGAGATCATCGAACCCAACTGCACCCATCTTCTGCTAAACCATGTCCCTCAAAAACTCATCTACCCGTTTTTTAAACACCTCCAGGGATGGTGACTCAACCACCTCTCTGGGCAGCTGTTCCAGTGCCTGACTACCTTTTTGGTAAAGAAATTCTTCCTAATATCAAGTCTGAATCTCCCCTGGCACAACTTATGGCCATTTCCTCTCGTCCTATCACCTGTCACTTGTGAGAAGAGATCAACATTCTCTCTGCCACAGCCTCCTTTCAGGCAGCCGTAGACAGTGATGAGGTCTCCCCTCAGCCTCCTCTTCTCCAAGTTAAACAACCACAGTTCCCTCAGCCGTTTCTCACAGGACTTGTTCTCCAGCCCCTTCACCAGCCTTGTCACCCTTCTCTGGACGCACTACAACACCTCAATGTCCTTCTTATACTAAGGGGCCCAGAACTGAACACATGACTCGAGCTGTGGCCTCACCAGTGCCGAATACAGGGACACAATTACTTCCCTGGTCCTGCTGGCCATTCTGGTTTTGATACAGGCCAAGATGCCATTGGCTTTCTTGGCCATCTGGGCACATTGCTGGCTCATATTCAGCCAGTTGTCAATCAGCACCCCCAGGTCGTTCTCCTTCAGGCAGCTCTCGAGCCACTCTTCCCCAAGCCTATAACGCTGCATGGGGTTGTTGTGCCCCAAGTGCAGGACTTGGCATTTGGTCTTGTTAAACCTCATCCCGTTGGTCTCAGCCCATCGATCCAGCCTGTCCAGATCTCTTTGCAGCACCTCCCTTCCTTCAAGCAGATCAACACTGCCACCCAGCTTGGTGTTATCTGCAAATTTGTTAAGGGTGCACTTGATCCCTTCATCCAGATCATTAATAAAGATATTGAACAGGACTGGACCCAGCACTGAACCCTGGGGAAAACACGACTCGTGACCAGCCTCCAATTGGATTTAACTCCATTTACCGTCACCCTCTGGGCCCAGCTATCCAGACAGTTTTTCACCCAGCAGAGGCTGAGCCCATCCAGGCCAGTGGCAGCCAGTTTCTCAATCAGAATACTGTGAGAAACGGTGTCAAAGGCTTTACAAAAGTCCAGATACACCACATCCACAGCCTTTCCCTTGTCCATTAACTGGGTAACCTTGTCACAGAAGGAGATCAGTTTGGTCTGGCAGGCCCTGCCTTTCATAAACCCATGTTGACTGGGTCTGATCACCTAGCTGTCCTGTGTGTGCTGCGTGATAGCATTCAATGTGATCTGCTCCATGACCTTCCCTGGTACTGAGGACAAGCTGACAGACCTGTAATTCCCTGGATCCTCCTTCCAACTCTTCTTGTAAATGGGAGTTGCATTTGCCAGTCTCCAATAAAGTGGCATTTTCCCTAAAAAGATTGGACCCGCTGATCTTTGAGGTCTCTTCCAACTTAGCATTCTTGAGAGCGGTACTGTCCACTGTATAATTGTATTTTTTTATACCAACAGAAAAAGAGGTGGTAGAATTCTAGGTAAAATGCTACAATCCAAATTGTGCTGTTGAGGAGATTCAGCTTATGCTTAGACTTCCTGGGACAATAGCAGAGACATCAGGCAGGTCCAGGTCAGAGAAACTAGTCCAGAGCTAAGAGGAAGACATATCATTTCAATATAGGGATTGCAGTTGAATTGGTGCTATAAATGTATCCAAACAAAGGTTGCAAGAGAGGAAGAGAAGGACTAATGGCAAATTTTAACTGAACATAAATTTGGACATTTTCAGTTTGTAATTGCATGGCACATACAAAAGTGTGAGAAACCTTTGCACTGAAATGCTTCTTGACCTGAAACCTCCTATTGGAGAAAATGAGATCATCTCAGAAGTTTTGTCTAGCAAATGCAAAGGTTGTTCTGTGTTTCTTCCCTCTGCAGAGAAGCAATGTTACTCTGGGCACTCTGCTGCCAGCTATCGCACAGTCTATTTTGAGAAATCCCAGATTTATGGGAGAAAGGTTTTCAAGAAGACGTGAAATTTTGCTAATGCAGCATAAAGAAACATAATGCTGTGACTCAGTTTACAGGATACCTTTATTAGTCAATATTAATTGTTGACAGTATTGATAGAAGTTATAGCCTTTAGCTGAAGTCAATATGGAGATTTATGAATCTGCCATCAATAGAAGATTTTATGGGGTCCATTAAACCAACTTTTCCAATGAAGGTTAACATCAACAATTTTTATGCTGTCCATTATTTATCCAAAATAAATAATCAGAATTTACTTCTGACGTTTGTAAATCCAAAGCTGTCGAAGCACTGTTCTGCCAAGACATTTATTGTGTTTTTAGAAAATGAGAGGAACAGCTCTTTGAAAAGCAAGTTTGCTTTTATTTGAGGAGTGGTGATGTCTTGAAGAAATAGATAAACTGTTCTACAAGTGCAGCCACAATCCACCTCTCTGTCTTTAAAGAAACTGATGAAATGATCTGGTTCTATGGCATATTACAGTCCATGTAACTTGTACAGGCAGCTGACATGAAAACACATGCATTGCTTTATCTAAACTATTCCCAGGCTTTCCAGAAGGTTAAATACTTTTTTCTAGACTAAAAGTTTCTTTTCACTGAAGAGTTAGTTTGAGTTATAACTCTGACATTGCCCTGAGCTCAGAACCTGCACACCCAAACAGCTCCATGGCTTCCCCTCCATTGGGCATTGCTTTTGCTTGACTTGGTTGGCCCCTTTGCAGAGTATGGGGACAGAGGGGACTGTTCAAGTTACTGTACCTCTTCCAGGGATAGTTCAGTCTCTGTGGGCTGACAATGTATCAGGCATTTCATGTAGCTTGAGGATTATTCTGCAGCATGACAATCTAGGCTAAATTGAAATTGTGAATTCCCATTAACAGTTCAGATCCATGCACAGGAAGAACTTTGGTTCCTGGAAGTCTAGCAATGAAGTTAGGAGAAGCTATTTCCCTTACTACTTCACACTGTTTCTCAGCAAGACTGATTCAAGCAAAAGTTCCTGAAGTGGTCATTTGGATCTGAGCCTGGAGTTAACTGGCATTACCTTAGGCAACCCTGAACAGGTTTTGTACTGAGACAGGAATTGTTTAGTATAGAGAAGAGTACAATGAAGGTAATAGTCTTCCAGAAACTGACTTATTTTGCCGCACTTCAGTAACATACTAAAAGCAAAATAATTCTAATCATAAAAACACAGCAACACAGAATAATTTTTTTAGAAGTCATTGCTGACGGTCTCTTGTCCAGTTTCCTGCTTAAAGTAGGGCTAACTTTGAAGTCAGATCAGGTTCCTCAGTTCCACTTTGAGTATATCCCAGGACAGAGAGGCCACAACCTCTATGACCTGGTTCTCGTGCTGACCACGCTTCTCACAAGCAACTCTTCTCCTAAGAGCTAGTCAGAATTTCCACTGACACAACTCATGTACTTTGCCTCCCATCTGCTCACCGAGTATCTCCAGGAACAGTCTGAGTCCATCTTCGGTATACCCCCACACCTAAAAGAGTTGAAAGACAGCAGCTGCATCTCCCTCTAACCATCCCTTCACAAAGCTGAATGAAGACATCTCCTCTCCTCTCCTCTCCTCTCCTCTCCTCTCCTCTCCTCTCCTCTCCTCTCCTCTCCTCTCCTCTCCTCTCCTCTCCTCTCCTCTCCTCTCCTCTCCTCTCCCCTCCTCTCCCCTCCTCTCCCCTCCTCTCCCCTCCTCTCCCCTCCTCTCCCCTCCTCTCCCCTCCTCTCCCCTCCTCTCCCCTCCTCTCCCCTCCTCTCCCCTCCTCTCCCCTCCTCTCCCCTCCTCTCCCCTCCTCTCCCCTCCTCTCCCCTCCTCTCCTCTCCTCTCCTCTCCTCTCCTCTCCTCTCCTCTCCTCTCCTCTCCTCTCCTCTCCTCTCCTCTCCTCTCCTCTCCTCTCCTCTCCTCTCCCCTCCTCTCCCCTCCTCTCCCCTCCTCTCCCCTCCTCTCCCCTCCTCTCCCCTCCTCTCCCCTCCTCTCCCCTCCTCTCCCCTCCTCTCCCCTCCTCTCCCCTCCTCTCCTCTCCTCTCCTCTCCTCTCCTCTCCTCTCCCCTTCTCTCCTCTCCTCTCCCCTTCTCTCCTCTATTCATAAATGGTTTGTAGGCAGTCAGGCACTGGAAGAGGTAGTCAGAGGAGTCTGACAAACTCCAGTGCTAAAAGTTTTTAACTGTAAACTAGACAAATAGGTACTGAGAATGATCTAGACTGGATGCTGCTTTAGTAGAGTGGCTGTACATGCTGGCCTCTTGAGTATCCCTCTTTCTTCAATTTCAACAGTTCATAGCATTTCTGAGCTTTCTTTGACTTCAGGGCCATGGAGTGCTACTTAGACTGAGCTTTAAGCACCTCAGGCTTTTGTACTGCCTAGGGCACTCTTAACAGATGTAGGGATGGAAAGTGTTTGTGTGTAAGCACCCATGAAACAGGCTTCAAATACTTCCTTTGAGCCTATAAGTGAGATCTTACCCCAGATCCACGCAAACTGTTATGAGTCATGATGGTGTTTCCTGGATAGATCCAAACAAGAGATGGGCAGAATACTCACATACAGAATCCCTTCCCACAAAAAAAAACCCATAACACCAACCAAACCACAACACTTCTTTCTCTGCCTTCAGTGTAATAATGACCTTACTGGTTTATTCAGTGCAATTGCTGCAGGATTACTTTAGACCAGCTCTTTTCTAAAATAGCACAGTTTGGTTTTCAGACCTTCCAAAGAAGCTGAGGCAAACTAAGGATTGAGTATTGTTTTAATCTGGGCTTAGTTTTGATATCCACCAAGGCACTTGGTTGGTTAAATATGAGAAAGAGCAGGAGAGAGGTGGAGCAGTTTTCTTTGTTAGCAGGAAAAATCAGCAGTATACATGTGCAAAGTTGAGCTGATGTTTCTCTTTGTCATCATTTCCTCTTGGGAAGAATGTGGACAGTATCAAGAGGCCAGAAGGATCTCACAGGTATGATGAGTAACATTAGACAGCTTGAGACAGTTCAACCAAGCTGGAGATGCTCAGTTGCGATATATTGTGTGATGAAATATTAGCAGCAGAATTGTTGGCGAAGTGTAGCATTTTCTTATCTAGCAGACTGAGAAATTAGTAGATATGACATAAAATTTTTCATCTAACCACCCTGGAAGCCAAAAGTGTTGTAGAGTCAAGTCGTTCTTTCCATCTTAATAATTAAAAAATATGTAGGAAACATCTTCCATAAACAATTCTGCATGCATTTCATGTGTATAAAAGGAGTGAGAATGGCATTGCTGCACTCAAATCTCCCATTTAACAGGGAACCTGATGGAGGTATGATGAGCCCCAAATTTCCACCATGCATCTGTTGGTCACCTCTGTTTAGGAAAAACAGTTTAATTACAAGGTGCATTTCTCTTTGGCTTCATCTCTGAAATCACCAGTCAGTGCCAAAAGTGGTATGGTGACTATAGCAATCCAGATGCTTACTCACTGATGACAAGATTAAGAGCACCAATTCATTTTAGGTTGTTGGACCCACATCCAAAAGAGAGGAATATTTTTTCTTTTAGTCACTACTGTTTTAAGCATTTAAATGAGCATTAAAACTGCCAAGCCAACAGCCAGTCCAATATCCAAAGCTCTTCTCCAAGCCTCACCAACTTGACCAGAAAGGTAGTGAATACGTTATGACTAACTTTTGCTTTCCCATCAAATACATTGCCTTTCTGGAAAATTCTCATAGGTTTTTCTAAAACTCAAGTGTAACTGGCAATCAGGAGGTGGAAAGCTGACATGAAAGCTCTGCCTCCTCTCCCATCACAGACCAAACTCTTAGTTGTTTTAATTGACATAATACATGATTTAAGGAGTATTTATCGCAGTAATGGACACACTTTCTGCTTCCACACAGCTTAAGTCATTGCTGCTGTTGGGAAGAGTGCTAAAGAAAATGCACAGTAAATTAGGACTCAATAGAATTAAGTGTTTATAGAAGATATTTAAAAACACAAGGGTACATTTCAGCAGGAAATCTTTACAGACCAGTCTTTCAAACAAGGATCACCAAAGAAATTATATCATTTTATTTCTTCCGAGTAGTCAAGAAAACTAAGATTTTCACTTATACAGAGGTGACCTCACTGAAGCTTTTGGATACTCCCATCGCCATCAGCAGTGTTAGATCAGATCCTAGGTGTCTGGTGGTAACTAGCTGGTTTTGCAAAACCATCAGCATACCAGAGTGGTAAATTCAGTACTCTACAGTTAAATACTAAGTTAATTACATTTAAATGTTAAGTTTCTTGCACCTGTTTTGGTTTCTTATTAAATCAGAAAGCTGTTCTGATGATCAAGCCACGTGCTCCAGAATTTCATCAATTTTTTCCCAAATATTTTCTCTTCAGATCTGTTTAAAACAGCTAGGGGAGCTCTAGTAAAATGGTAATTATTTATGTCTGTTTTTCTTGTCCTCTTTGGTTGTCAAGAACTCATCGTGTAATGTTGTCTATACTTGTTACCAGAGACGTTGCAAGTTTCTCCTAAATAGCTCCGAGCCTCTGCAGAGGAAGGACTTTTGCTCATCTTCCTTACATTAACCTGTTTCTCAAATCATGTTGAGTCAAATCACTGGCCCAAAATACAATTGAATGTATCAGTGCAAATAGCAGTGCCAGAATTACTGTGTAATCTTGGCATTACAAATCATTTGTTAATACCCCAGTTGATAATCCATGGTGACTTTTCTTTTCATTACCACGTTTTG
The DNA here is from genome assembly GCA_033558185.1 of Dromococcyx pavoninus. Lineage (NCBI taxonomy): Eukaryota > Metazoa > Chordata > Aves > Cuculiformes > Neomorphidae > Dromococcyx > Dromococcyx pavoninus. The sequence continues at coordinate 406,697 of JAUMJL010000191.1, read as the reverse complement.
CTGAGTAATTTCCTTATAGGCGTCATACACTCTATTGTTAATATTGTTACTGTGGCTGCAGAAACATAATCTTTTTGTTTTCTGCTTTGAATTAAATAGTGCATTTTAAAATACTTCCAGTAAATGAGCGTGTGCTTCAGACATGCTTCTTCTGCAAACCACGTAGGCAAAAATGTGATACTAAGACTCCAGAGAATTCAGAAAGGAGATTTAAAAAAAAATATTCTTTACAATAAATATTAAAAAAAGAATGTGCTATGAGCTACATTTTATTAAGTTTCCCTTATGTCTTTTGAGTAGGGGAAGACAAGAATAAATTACAATTACCCAGTCAAGATCAGGCATCTGCTGGTTGTCATCTTTCACTTGCTTGCTATCAGTTGTAACCTTAATATTAACAAGATGTTTCAGTTTGAAATAAAAATTAGCCAGAACCCTTACCACTAAAGATCAGTCATCAGTTGCAGAAGTCAGTGAAAAGCTACAAAAATGAGTAGCAGATCCAGAAAGGAATTTTCACTAATCTCCTTCCCTGTTTCAACTCCTCAAAACTCTTAAAACACTTCTTTCCGAATAGAACTTGAAAGGAATACCCCATTTTAACAATACATGGGGATGGCTTGGATATTGCCACCTACTGAAGTCACTTTATAGAGATAATCAGAGACTTGGTGATAACTTCAAATGTGAAGGTCAGGGGAAGGAATGTGCCTTCAAGCTCTCCAAACATAAAGATATTAATATTCCTATCAAGAATATTACTCCTAAAAAATGGAGACTTTAACTACATGACCGTCCCAAATGCTACATTCTCCACTGAAAAACAGCTCCCTCGAAAGCTGTTACATCTTCCTTACTTGTGATCCAACTTTCTAAGCACTGACACTCTTGGTGATGAATTCTTTGAATTTTCTGTCCTCTTATCTTTTTTGTCCTTTTTAGACATTAGCCCTGAGACACCTCTTGAAAGTGAAAAGGTAAGGCACCATCTGACTTCTTCACAAGAGTCTCAGAGAAAATTTTATCCTGCTGGGACAATAAATTGATGGAGTATAGGGCAACAGACCCTTGATCTCCCTCCACATTCAACCAGCCCTCTGTCCACAAATTGTAAAACAGCCTTTCAAATGAGGATGCCACCATCTCTCAGGCAGGATTCAACCCACCTGAGAGCCGAATGTCCCTTTGGTAACACCTGTCTCACCCCAGGAACCACAAAGGGAGCCCATGGAATCTGCCCCCAATTTAGGAGGTAAAGGTACACAGGATTAATCTGAGTTTAATAATTCAATTGCTGTATTAGCAATCAGTATCTTGATTTTGTTCTACCATGTTCTACCAATTCCCACTGATTTCTAGGGCTAATCTATCTCATCACTGGTCTGCTTGCCTCCAGAGGCAAAAAAGTCTTTCCATTTCCTTTTTTTTTATTATTTTTATTCTCTTAGCGTACAACCCATAGAGAATGTATATTCTTTATTACTGTAATTGGTGTCTGAAGGGATGCTGATGTTCAAACCCTTCACAATGTTATTCTGCTGTAATGAACTATAGTTCAATATAGGGTAGTATGCAGGTTTCACCTTATTATTATTGTGATGATGGTGAAGACATTAACAGGAAAAAAAAGACCCCAACTCCAGAAATTCAGTAATAGCCTGAATATTGGGGAAGAGGGCATGTAGAAAAAAATATTAACAGGTACAAATTTCCTGTTCTTTTCAATTACACTGGTAATTTCTGTCCTTTCCTTAGACACTTTATACTGCCTTGTCACGGAGATTATTTTTTTAAGGAAAATAATTGCATTTAATAATATAACTGGCAAGATGCCAAGTGTTCTGGAACTAAATCAGTGCTTTTTTTTTTACACTATTTTTGAGCGTCATAAATAACATCTTTTGGTGTGAAACACCCTTGGGGGAATACAGCTAGGTTTAGCAGCATAAGACCTATTGCTCTTTTGATAGCTTCCAGCCTGGTTTTGGGATGCGATTTGCGTGTCAGTGCCAGCGGGGAATGGCAAATGCCACAGAGTGAGGGTTATTGTAAGGACACTGAGGGCCATCAGAGCTAGCGTGGACATTAGCACTTGGATTAGGATGGACCTGCAGCTCCACGGTCATTTCGAGTGGGATTTAGCTTTTAGGGCCAGCCAAAGATCAGGCTCCCCGGGGATAAATGAAAGAGAAGCAGCATGGAGAAAAGCAAAGGACTATATAGGCAACAATAAATCCAAACAAGAAAGAGGTGATGTCTTAAGTTTCAAGATGGTCTGATATCTATCTCTGCAGCTGAAGGACTCCTGCCCTACAGAGTTTAGCCTGCTGTTTATGGGACAGGGAGCCAAAGTTTGGTTTTGCTTTGTGTTTTCCTCTTTTTCTGATTTATCCTGGGTGTGTAGGGGTCACAACAAGCTGCAATGGGTGGAACATGTCAAAACACCAAGCCAGCCTTTAAAAGAGTTACAGTGCAGCAGAAAATTCCAAGCCAATCGTTCCCACCTCCTCATCCCTAAAGGTGTTCAAGACCAGACTGGGTGAGGCTTTGAGCAACTTGGCCTAGTGGGAGGTGTCCCTGCCCATGGCAGGATGGTTAAAACTACATGATCTTTAAGGTCCCTTCCAACCCAAGCTATTCTGGAATTCTATGATTTCCAGATGCTCATGTCTCCATTTCTGAATTCCCATTTGACCATTGCATCTGCTTCTAGGACCAGTACACAGAACGTTAGTCCGCATCTGGTCCAGTCTTCTCCAGTGCCCCTCGAAATATCTGGCTTTCCTTTATTTCAGTGAAGATGCATCTCCACCCATAAGCAGAACAAAGTGAGAGAAGCATGCTATTTTTGTTTTACCCATGCCCAGAGGTGCTCACTGAGCTCCAAATAAAGGAAAGCACAGCTTTTGCCATGAGAATTTGTTCATTAAAATCTCATTGCTTTATTTCTCAGAGGCTTTTGATTAACTTTTTAGCAAAAATGCCATTTTAGTCAATCCAGGGCAGTGATTGAAAATGCAGCATTGCCCTAATTCTGCAAAGTTTTCTGAGTTTCTTTGAACTGTCCCTAAAAACTGTCATTATATGCTCTAAGGCAAGTTCTTGCTTTGTTTTGTCCGTCCTAGCACAGATCATTTTGAACATGTATATAAAGAGCAAAGGTTTATTAATAACTAACTCCTATCTGGTCTTCATGTAGATTAAACATTTGAAAAACATAACTGATCAAAACCAAGTCTTTGCCACATGTGTCTCAATTATACAAAGACATTTGGGGAGCTACCATGTTATGAGACTCAGAGAAGGGTTGCTTATGGGTGGGCACTGGACTCCAGCTCAAGAGATTTAATCCATGGCTCTGCTAAAGACAGTACTTCACCTTGCCTCTCAATTTCTATTTCTTTCTTTATCCCAGTTCCCTATTACAAAACAAGTATATTTTTTCTTTCTTTTTCTCCATCCCTTTTTAAGTTGTAAACCCAAATATTTTCTAATCAAACATATGGCTAGTGACAAATAAAACAACCATACTCCATTTCTATCTGCTAATATATTAAGTGAATTTTGGATGCTGAAATGTTCAAAATATTGGCTTAGGTATCCCCTCAATCATGCACCTCAATCATGTTGGGGGGTGAAAAAAGCCTGTTTTTCACTGTTGCCATTGTTGCATTTATTTACATGTATTGAACAACGGTGAGACAGAGAGTATCAAACAAACCATGCACCAGAAGCTTTCCTTGGAGATCACAAGATCCTCCCAGTGCTCACTGACACCCCTGGCACCCACTGAAAACAGCATGAATATCTCCAAAATGTGCTGTCTCTCTGTCATCACAGCACCCAGTCAGAGGCTGTTTTCTCCCCTTGCAACTCTTTCTGTAGGTGAGACCTTTTTTTGTGCCAAGCAATGCAAACTGGTACCCAGCACAGCTCTCTTCTCAGTGCTGTATTTAGTGACCCACCAAGGTGCTAAAGGGCTTCCACAACAAACTCAGAAATGAATTGTTTCATCAAAATGGCACCTTTCTGCTGCATTCAGAAACATGCACTTGATTTCTACACTGGTTTGGTCACTTTGTAGTGGGGGATACAGAAACATTAAGGGGTTTTTAAACAATTTAAGCTAAATACGCATTTCTTCTTTGAACAGAGAAATTGTTTAAACAAAATGAAAAACTATGGCAGGCTCAACTGAAGTTTACATTCAGAATAATATGTCAAAGACTTGTAAATCATTCTTAGATGATTTCCAAGCAACTATGTCTTAACTGCCAAAATTTTAAGGAAAGTCAAAGAAGCGAATTGGCTGCAGTCTCTGGGCGAGCACCTAGAGCCAGTCTGTGGAGGTGCCAGATGAGTTCCTGACAGCAAATGCTTCTTCTGCAAGTGGAAAGGGAGAATTTTTTTCATGCCATCCTTTAAGTAGATCAATGAGCGTGCACGGAACTCAGAAATCCTTCAGCAGTTGAAAAGGAGGGGAAGGGAATATCTACATGAATAAAACTTATTATATTGACTTAGATCTACATGAATAAAACTTATTATACTGGCTTTTGGGACACATTACATCTGGAGAGACAACTGGTTTAAGAGGTTGCTACCCCAGGTACACATTCCCGTCCGCTTGGAGGGATTCTCTATTCCCACAGTCATGCGGTGCAACCGCTTATGCACTTCAACTCAGATTTACCCCCAAAAAAAGGAGTGATTTAAAGTCTTTCCTCAAGGACAGGGTGTCACTGCACCATGGAGTGATTTCACAAGCCCCATGGGACTGCTGCCTTCCCACAGATCAGTTTAACCCCGCGTAGAGCAGCGCAATTCCACCCAACAGATTACCTTCCTGATTTGGGCCAAATAAGGGCCAGTGGCTGAAGGTTGGGTAACAAAAACACCTGGGAGCTATTTAAGTCAGCATTACCAACAAGAAAGAAGCATTGCCAAGCTCTCTTGGAAATGGACCTCTCTTCCAACTCCCCAGTGACAGCTAGCGCTCTCTTTGTTAATGCCAACTAATTTTCTGTGCAAGACATTTTCTTCTTGTATCTCCAGCAAGTTCAAGTACTTGTATTACACTTGGTTTGGGAGGAGGGGGGTAAAATTGTGACTGAATTCCTTTTTCCATTTAAATGCAGCTTGACGTGAATTCCAAATAAATGGAAAATTTAAAAAAATCAGCAATCTTCTACTGAATAAGAAATCTGTTGTTCACCATTTTCTCTTCATAAAAAATGTAAAAGGTAGGAATCTGAATAAATGCATGCTAAACTACATAATTGCTGAAATAAATATGTATAGATATAGGATATTCTTTGATTTAGCATAAAGAAGCAGCAAATTATACCAATCAGTGAGAATAAACCAGTTTTAAAAGAAAATAACTGAAAAGAACACATGCAAAACAAGATTAAAACTGATTATTTAAATCAAGATTCTCTGTTTGCTGGTTTAAACTATGATTACCATTTAAATCAAGCCACCCTGCCATGAATAGTTTGAGAACAATAATTTTTTTCCTTCGTATATATTGTGCAGGTTTTATAGCTAAAAGAGCCTCATGCTGTTTGCATGAGGATGTACCAATTCTCCATCTACAGCCACATTCTTCATTTTGTTGTAGTTTGGTTTAAGTGTTTGAAACAAACAAATAGTAATCCTTGGCTGAAAGAGTGGGAATTTGGAACTCACAAAAAATCTCCAAGATGCTTTTTCTTTTGGGAACCTTAGGATGGAAATTAAACTGAGATTCAACTGTATCCAGGCTGCAATGCTGATTCCCCAGAAACATGGGGGCTGAAAAAGCAGCCATAGCCCCATATTGAAGAATTAAGGGAAATGTCTCCCTTTCTCCTAGGTACCATCGCTCTGGATAACTACATTCCACTTAACAAAATTCCCTTTGCACCTGCAGTTGGACAGGGTGTTTCTCCTCCATTAAATAGCTCTGTTTTGCTGCTGTGCTCTACTGAGCAGCTGTTAATGTTCCACCCCAAAGGTGTCTGTAGTTCAGTGATGGGTGAAATGATTAAGGCAAGGCAATTGGTCATTTGGAATGGAAAGTGCTACATAAACATACCCCATTAGTTTTTTTAATGCTCAACAAAGCAAACTTTTCCTGTAGCTGGTTCTACTCCTTGGCATTTAATACTACATTTTCCTTCTGGTAGAGATGGCAGGTAAATACAGCATAGGTGCAGTTTGCTAGATGCATTCTTCAGCTTTCCTTAAAGAAGCCTGTTCCCCAGACTGATGATTTGACCCATCACATGCTTGGGGATTGCCATGAAAAATGAATGCTGTGGTTGTAGAAGTCTGAAGAGGTGTCAATCTTGAGACACTTCTCAGGCAAAGGAAGGTGATGATCCTGGCCGTTGCAGACACCCTGGTGTCAGGAGAGTAGAAAACTCAGCATGGGATCAGTCTACAAATTAAAGAATACGGAAAGGACTTAGAGGAATGTCACCTGATTCAATTATAAAGAAAACAAGTATTCTCAGGCAAATTAGGCTTCAGTCTTTAAGCATGTTATAAGTTTGGTTGATAAAGAGAGAATTATTTACATGTTTTCAGAGTGTGGATTTGTGTGTGGCAGTAACTCAGACATCTAGATAAAGATTGACATACACATTTACACAGAGTATAGAAGTACATATTTGTAAATTAAATGCCTAAACCAGACTTGTCATATGCAGCAGCAGAAGAAACATGTTCTTCTTGCCCTACCCCCATTGCAAGACTCAGTGTCCCTCACCCCCATCTGAATATTTTTGGCCATTGACTGTCTGAGTATGGTTTCCCCTGAGGAAAGCCCTTGCCATTCCATCTGCACAAGGCCCCTTCCATTGGTATGCTATCTGCTCTCAGATCATGGCAAATTTGCTTTCTTTTGGTCATTTTCCTTCTGTTGGTGTTGTGAATGCAAAAAGCAGAAAGCAGAGATCAACTCACAAAAACTCCATGGCTGAATGGCATATTAAGGCTGAATGGCATATTTTCATAACTCCCTTTGATGAAGGCTATGCATGTTTGTGGAGGAGTATCTTCTTTCGTGTGAGCTGGTAGCAAATAGGCTGATTTTTATATGAGTTCTGGATTATTAACCCCCTTCCTGCTCCTGTTAGACTTTGAGACTTGTGTGAATTGAAGCAGAGCCCTGGGTGAAACAATAACGGACAGCCCTATCCCTTAGTGTAAATGGATGATCCAACCTAGCAATGATGAGAGATAGAGAGTTTCTTGGGATGGGAGGGTAATTATTGGGGTCATAGGTATCGGAACTCAGTATGATACTTCTTGACATTTTAATGGAAAATTTAAACTTGTGTTTGGTAAAGTACATGGACATTAAAGATAGATAGAGAGTAAAACAAAACAGTGCAAATAAAAAGCTGTAAAGACAAGGCCTAAACAGTCCCAGTACAATGCAGGCAGACGCAATGATCTAGAGATGTACTAGAATGGAAAGCAATTGAATGCAGCAGGGTGACAACCCAGAGGTCTTGGCTCTGTAAACATTCCTGGGGTCAGGGCAAGCAGTCTCCCTGTGAGAGACTGGATGTCTTGCTGGAAGGCAAACCAAAACAGGACAACTGGGTGAAAGCAGCTGAGATATTAGTTCAGACCTACTTCTCTCTGTAAGCTGCATGACTACAGAACGGATCAGTTTCCAAAGGTATATTTGAGAGGAGATTAGTGCTTTTTTCTAGGGAGACATTTTACTGCCACAGAACAGAATCTTTATTTGGAAACTTAGAGGAAGAACTACAGTCTGGACTCTGAAATAAAAGCAGCCTCTAATCATTGTTATCTCAGTCAGTGGCACCGAAGGTTTGCATTCTCAACATCAGGTTACGAATGGTCCCATATGAGCACAAAAGGTAAGAGAATATATTCAGGAAGGGTTCCCAAAGCTACCCTGGATCCTACATTTTATTATTGCCCCTAAGCAATACCCCAATACATTCATGTCCCCATAGACAGCGATGAACTGAATCCTTAGCCTTCTTTGGTTCTTTTCTTCTGGAGTATCTTACTGTAAGTAATGTTTCCCAAACCTCTAACACTCTCATGAGCCATGCCTTGTTTATCACTGTCCTCCCCAAATGGGATTTCGTTAATTCATTCTTGGCTTTGTCTAAAGTTCTCGCAAATACATCTGCATCCTTCAAGAGAAGAATGTCCAGGCTGTGGTAGAGATGGGAAGATGCCAATACCGCTTCTCCCCAGCAGACATAGAGAACAGATAGATTCTGCAGAGGAATCACTCAGATGCTTTCCTGGAAAAACTACTAGAAAAAAAATCTCCCATAGCCGCTTCACAGATTGATGTCTTACCAATGGTGGCATGTGGGGGTTGAGGGGATAGGAAAGACAGATGGTCCCTAACATTCCTTTGAGCTACAGCCAGACTCAAAGAAAAAAAAAGGAAGATTGGTGAATATCTGGAAGAGCTTATTTCCTCCTTGGACTTGAACAGTGTTGAAATTCATCCAACTGACTATGTAAAGACTTTTGGATTCTAAGAACACATAGATCTACAGCCTCATTATTGCTTATTCGGCTGTAAAACAAGGTCTGTAAGGAAGAAGGGAGACAACAGAGTTTTCTTCCTTCCTGTGTATGTGAACCCCTCTCCAACTTGAAATTTTCTGATATGGTTGTTACGAAATAATTATTTCAGCCTTGTCGCTAGAAGGGAAGATTTTGAAAATATCACTGCTAAGAAAATTGGTATGGGAAGACCAGGAATTAGGGTTTGTTGAGGTCCTGTGCAGCCCTGCAGGGAGGTAGGAAGGAGTCAGTCATTCTCTTCACTATGACATTCCATTAGAGGTCTGAAATGGCATTCAAAACCACTGAGATTGCAACTAACTTGGGCAAGAGAGAGAAAAACAGAAGAACTTGTCTCTGCCCATCTGTTACTGAAGGGTGGTTGACACTGCCTGGACAACTGCTACCCCCATGAAAGTGGCATCACATGTTCTTCGACACTAGGCCTCATGCCACACTAGTGACCTAGTGACCATGACCTGTGCTAATTGCATGAAGGCTTTCAGAGGCTGGTTGTTGCAGTGTTTTACACAGCCTCATAAAAAAAAAAATAGAAATATGTTGTATGACTCAGACTCCTCCAGCATCTTCTCAGCATTTACTGTTTCTTCCATTCAGATTTTTGCATTCAGTATCCTTATTAAAACAACTCTATTTCCTTCCTCCCTTTCTTCACTTTTATTTCTTCCCGATGAGGAATTCAGACTGCAAACTGTTCCTCTCCATTTCCATCAGTGACTCCATTCAAAGTCCTGCCAATGTTCTTATTTTCTTGGTAAAGCTATATTCAGTGAACACATTTGTTTCTCTAGCTAGAGAACAAAAATATCTATAAGTAAACTCATCTCCCTTCTGAACTGCTTAGAAGAATAGTGTAGGGAAGAGGGAGGAAAGTACTTTGTCGAGTGTTAGAGGAAGGAGAGAGACATCTTCTCCCCCCTGACATCCCTCTTTATTATTGTTGGGAAGACTCTGTTAGTCTATCACTTCCTTGGGGACTAGAAACATCTTGAAAAGATCTTTCATGCAGGCAGATAACAAACTCACCACAGAGCTGCATCAGAAAGGGAAAAATTACCTGCTACTAATGATGCTTATCACAATCCTTCTTCCTTTCTCAATACTACAAAGGAAGCTCTCTCTCATAGAAAGGCCAAGTCTTGCCTTTTTTTTCCCTGATAAACTATCCATTCTGCAAATTCAGCGTATGTAAACTTGGCTGATGGAAGTTTTTCCTAAAAAATGGGTTGAAGTAGATGACAGCGTATGCTCATGTAATTCATTTGAGATAGACTTGATCTGATAATACACACCAGAAAAAAGGCCAGGTCACTTCTGCTCAATGAATTGACATGAGGGCTGTTCCTGCAGCTAAGCAGAGTCAGTGAAGCCAGGGCGAGATGTTTGGGAGACTCGAACTTCCACCAGACTGAACTTATCAGCTTAGTCCACTAGGCTTTTCATCCCACCAGGACAGGAAAACACAGTTATCTGGCACTGTCAGCCACTGCTTTGAAGGAGACTTTGATTTCATCTGCTCTGCATGGATGTTAAAAATCTCACAGTGCTTTAATGGGAAGGCTGATCCAGGTGTTTTGTCCTAAAGTATCTTTCTCATCAGCAATGCATAGTTAGCATTGAACCAACTGGCTACTGTCCTCAACACTACAGGTGTCCACATGCTACAGTAGTAACTACCTGTTGCTATATGTTAAGACTTTTAGCAGTAGGAAACTGCTGTAAAGTGGTGAGGTGCAAGCCTGCAAATTTTGTGTGTGCACGGACAAGTGTTTTCGTGGGATGCATTTCCAGCTTGCTGTTGCATGCTCTGTCATTGGCAAGACTGGGACTAGAGCAGCCCAGATGTCTGACACCTAGTCCTCTGTATATCCAAAATGCTACTGAGATCCTCAGTGAATAGGAATTGATCCAACACTACTGACTCCAGTCCTCCAAAACATTCAAGAAATGATGGTTTCCACGCCTAACACAGTCAGTGCACTGAATTTATGAGACTAAAAAAAAACCAGTTTCTGGTTTTGGTAGATGATGAATCTGATTTATTAAATTCAGGGAGAAAGTACCTGTATATGAACTGCCTTTTTCACAGATGGGAAAATAAAAGGTACTCCGAAGTAACTGTTAGTTGTTCAAAGCCCAAGTAAGTGATAATTTTAAAGAAGGTGTCCACCAAGTAATATTTCACCTAATGTCTTATTGTATGATTAAAATATCAAGGTCAGCCAGGTTTAAGATCCTGAAGACTTTATTGGCTTGGTGAGAATGAAATAAAGTTTTCATGGAGTTATTCTCAAGGACAAATAAAATGATTTATATATATACATATAATAAAATCCAACCAGGCAAAGACAGCAAATTTCTGGAGCATCGCAATTCGGCTTTAAGTATCCCCCTGTCTGGATTTCTTAATAAATACCAGAGCATAATGGCTGAAAAGAAGGAGCAGGTGTACAACAGGCAAAACTAAAGATGTCATCTTTTCTGTTTTTAACAGAGGGCTTCCTTTTTCAAGAGAAAGATGTTTTGGCTAGAAATGTACATAAATATATGACTTTTTAATAAGGGCATGTAGCTCATTACCCTCTGCAAATTAACCATATCTAATCATATATTTCCTAAAAAATAAAATAGCACATTGCATCTGTTAGTCTTCATTCAAATACAAACCAAATATGCATGAGTACTGTAGTATAAACTGTTCCATCTGTTTCCATGAATATATAGTCACGCTGGTCACCCACCCACACACAACAGAAGGGTCTTCACTCTTAGCATCTGTCTTCACTGAAGAACTGCCTTTCAACTGGGAGTAACCAAGCTGGAGTAAAAGCATCACTACTACAAAATAACTCTTGAATCCTGGTGCCTGTGCTGCCATCATCAATGTATGCATGTGGCTTCAGGATTACTGGGGGCAAATTTTTGGTTTTTAGCATTGCCATAGAACTGAGCCTTACCCTAAATTCTTGATGAAATCATAAAAGAAATTATCTTTTCTGGGGATGTGGAGGGAATTGTGGGAAAATGTTGGAGGCATTACTTGAGAGGCACACTAAACAACTGTCAATGTTAGCAGCTGCTATGTAATACTGCTCTGAGTTTCATCCTGTATATTGCACTGCCATGTTTGAATCCAGTGGTTTTCCGTGTGACCAAGAAGAGATTTACAAGCAAATCTGAAGCTGCAGAGCACATTAGTGTTGTGGGAAAGACAAGATGCTATTTTTAGAAAACACAAATTTGGCATTCAGCGTGTGACAAGGTCACCACCATTCTCACTTTCTCTTTCCCTCTAGACTGTGCATCTCAGACACTCACAACCTGAATTACTGTGAAATCATAATAGGCAATGACTCTCCAAGAACTGATGTTCCTACTAATTGATCAAAAGCAGTCAAATATAGTTTATTCCTTTTTGGGAAAGGGAAATTGCAGTCCATGGAGACCCCTGCATCCATACCAGGGATGGTACTGGTACCCAACATCCTTCTTAGTGGAGTTAGTAACAGTTGTCATAGTTTCACCTGAGTTCCCCTCACTTGGTTTTTAAGTTTGAGAAAACCAAAGATCTGCTTGTGACTTTGGTCTTGGTCTAGTGAGAGCTGTGGCACCCAGTGCCCATCAGATGACTCTGGTGCAAATAGAGCAGTTCAGCAGAGTAAGCATCACAACTATTGCCCACACCAGTTAGTTTTGCTTTGGAGATCTCAGATAGTACAAGGGGAGGGCATGGAGCTAAATCATGTATGTGTGTTGGCCCAGTATTCAGAAGTGTCCCAAGTTCAGCTTGCTGAGCAAAGTAGATACAACTAGAGGCTCTCTAGACTCTTCTCATATAAATTCCTACCCTCCAAAAGAACAGCTCTTTGGCAGATGTGATCACTACGCTTGCTCCAGTTATCATCCTCTCTTACGTGTCCAGTAACATGGATATTGCAGTCATTGCATTTATGAGTTATTTCTGGGCAAACAGGATCCTTCTCATGATTTGGCCTTGGTTCACTGACGGTACATCAAAGCAGACAGAGAAATGGCAACGTCATAAAACACAAATTCCCAAGTTGTGTCTAGACATATGCCCTCAAGTCATTACAAGACTACAAAAATCGCATCCTGAAACAGCAGTGATGGTGGGTGTACCTCAGGAACTGTCGACCAGTGGGGATAGGGGGAGCTGATGAAGAAAGGTGCTATGGAGAGAGATCTGACCCAGCTGTCCACTGATGCCAGCGTTGTCATTTTAATTAGCTGTGTGTGTATATACACATATATAATACGCACTGTACGTCTTTATTAGCAGCATGAGTTCACTAAATATATGTCAACTGAAACTGCTTTACAAAAAGCCTTAGCACTCAGCTTCCCACCTGGTTCTCAAAGACAGCTGCCCAGGCTCTGTAAAACACATCAGATGAAAGGCATCGTAGAGGTACAGCATGATACTATTATTACATCTAACAGATGAGCAATCTGATCTGAAGTGACCGGGGACTGAGCATCTGAGGCAAGAGGAGAATCCTTTGGGGAGACCATTACCATGAAAGTAATACAATTCAATATTTGTACCAGTGACTCTGAAATTCAACAGCAGTCAGCCTAGTACTAGCATCCTTTTAAACATCATCTTTCATTTCTTTGCAAACAGCAATATCCTATAACAACATTAGGACAGGAAAAGGAGGGGAGTTGCACAGCAACCAAGAACACGTGCAGGTGGTAATATGGGCAGGTAGGAGCATGAAAAGCAAAGTCCTGATAAATTTGTGACTGTTCTGAAAAACAAGGACAGTCATATACCAGGCTGAGGTGACTCTTAAGCAAAGGGAGAGTAATATAGACCACCAGCCAGATGGCTGGAGAAAGGAGCACTCAGCCAGAGGTCATGGGCCTGCTGATACTGTAAGAACATGATGCTGTTTCTACTCTTGGGATCCAGAGAGCTAGAATACAGTCTAGTGATATGTATGGAATAGAGGTGAGTGAGAGAGTGTTTGAATACGTGTGTGGTGAGTATTTTTTTGACATTCAGGAGAAAATAAAAAAATAAGAGGAAAGAACAAAACCTGCTTTGACCATTAAAGACAGCCTCAGGAAAAATACAGCGTAAAAATAAATGCAAACAGCTGCCGAGGAGTTTGTAAAGCTTTGACTTAGTAGTGGAAAGACACTGACGCTCTCTTTTAAAAATTTATTTTACCTCATAAGGTTAACTTTTTAATATGCAAAAAGAGCAGCAGGCTATCGATTAGCCTTACATTGCACTGCACTGATTTCCTGGACAAGCTCAATATCAATAACTCAAAATCTGGGAATAAACCAATAAACATGGACTCTGGTCAACCTTAAATGTAACCTTCACAGTATCTCAGTGGCAAAAGGGAAAAGCAAGCATTGAAGATGATAATGAAAGCTCTTGTTTTAGTGCATATTAATATGCACAGCCATCAAACATTTCCTGCTAGATTTTCATTTCATGAGCAAATTGGATGAGACTTAGAAGATAATAGGGTGAAATGCTGGTTTTGAGATCCAAGAGTTTCACACCTTAATAACCCTCAGCATAATGAAGGTATGCCATGAAGAAGAGTGTTTGAAGTTAGTGGGCTTGGTATCGGGGTACTCAAATTCTCTTTTTGCTTCATCCACTTCTTGTGCCAACTTTTACAAATCTCTTCCTCTATCTGGACTTTCATTTCCTTCATAACAATACTGACTCTAAGCCTTTTTTCTTCTTCTATCCCTTTATTCTGATGAACATATTCGAGAAAGAAGAATTTAAACTGAAAACATTGCATAAAATGGCAACTCGGAAGGCCATGGCATAGGGGAGCTTGGAGCTACTACAAAGTCTGCCTGGACTTCATCTAGGACTAGAGGAGGAGGACAGGGAAAGAATATGATTGCAGACTCTGTATTAGGCAGGTAAACATCAGGGAGGGAGCAGAGCTTTTTAAGCTAAAAGATGAAGTTGACACAAGAAACAGTGACTACAAATAATGAAAAATAAATTTAGACAGGAAGCTAGAATTTTTTTAACTGTTTAGAGAATGAGTTCTGGAATTCCTTCCCAGTCAGATTAGACAAGGAAGGACAGTTTTAAGCATTTGAGTATTTTCAAGACAGTTTTGAGCAGGCTTGCATGGGATGATACCTCTTATATTTGAGGGACAGAGTTAGTGACCTTGAACATCCCTCTTAATACCACATTCCTCTTTCATTTCTGTGTCATACAACGCCTGCAGTGTCCTGTATAACATGCCAGGGAGATCTGTGTCAGACAGGTCACTTCCTCATACTGGCAGCCCCTATTCTAATACACTGCCAGTTCACAGGGCTGAAAGCAACGGCGGTGGAAACAGATCAAAGACGAGCCGTATTTGAAGGCTTTCTTCCTGTGCAGAAGAGCAGAGAGCTTTTTTAATTGCAAACTATCCTAGACAGAAGGATGTCTCTGCGTTCAGCATGGGAATACAGAAACAAGGGAAATCTGAAAGCAGCTTGAAATTAATCTACCCAAGTACTGTTATTATTTTGGTTTTTGTATTTTTGCCTTGCTGCAAATTCAAGCCATTCAATGAAAACTCAGAGCCCTGCTGGGCAAAGCACTGCTCATTTCACGTTAAGGAACAATCCTCGTCCTAAAGGAATTACAAAGCTTGCCAGAGAAAGAGGTTATTTTCCTCACTTCATACATGGGGAACTGCAACAGGGCTTCATTAGGGCTTTATATGTCTAAAAATGGCCTTGTCTTTGGCCCTTACAGACTCAATCCTGCTTTCAGCTTCTCTGAAAATAAGAGCAATTGAGTATGAAACCTGACACCAAAAAGTGATAATATTTTTTCTGTAAACACAGTGCTATTCTGCTTTTTACACATTTTGACTTCTGGACCCAACCTACCATCCTTGCTGCAGTGTGTTTCTCCTCCTGTTTGGTGGCTGCCAAAGCCACTTTTACCTATTCCAAGACTGAGAAAAGTGAAGGATTTCAGTGTCCCTCCATTATGCAGAGTTTCCTGCCCATGTACTGTGTAGTTTAAAAACTCAGGCAAAAATGTGACTCTCTTGTTTTCCTATCTAATAAGACTTTAACCTGAACACTTACTATTTCATATTTTTTCTCTACTGTTTCAATTTAGCCAGTCTCTATATTTTTATCTCCCTCCCTTCATCACTTCTGGTCCCTGCTTAATAGAATTATCATCACCCCTGACGACCATTTTGTTCAGTAGTGATGGCTTTGTATTTACACCTAGCATTTGCCCTCAAAACTTTTAACATGGGATAAGAGAGCAAAACAATTAAAACATAATATTCTGCTACATGATGATAATTTTCTGTCATTGGTGAACATTAGGAAATGCATTATTGTAAAGACCCAATTACCTTTTTTATGAGCATTGTATATATGGAAAGTAATAAAATAGAGTTGTAAAACTCAGATGATTAGTAAACTCAGAGATGCTCTGCATTTTAAGAGGAGGGGTAGAATATTCTTTTAATTGCATCTGAGCACAGCCCAACCAACGATTAGTTACTTTCAAAGCAATAAACATTACCTGGGAAGCAATAAAAGGAAATGCAGGAAAGTTATTTGATGGATGATTCCCAGAAGACATAAGGCAAAAGAAGGGAATGTGGTTTAGTGGTTAGAATAACAGCCTAGTAGTCAGGACTCCCGCCGTCTTATCCAAGCTGTGAAGCTGACTTACTAGATGCTCTTGGGTTCAACATTTTCTTTCATTCAGTGTTAAATTAGGTCTAATAATACCCGAAGAACTGATGTGAAACTACATATGCAAGCGTTTGTCAAGGCTTTGAAAGTTAGGATGAAAGAAGTCATTATAAGTACAAAGTATAAGTGTCTGAGAAACACGGAGAGTTTTGTGTTGATATCTGATGATGTAAAATGCTAACAGAAGTGATAATGGTCTAGGCAAGCTCCTGTCATCTACAGGTCAGAGATCAGCTGCTTAATTTTATCAGGGGAAAGACAAACATCTCTAATTTAAATTCTTGGAGAATTTAGTGAAGTCTCTCCTCACTTCGAGTTATTTCCATAATGCCAGCTTTGGTCTTACAACCTAAACCCGTTCAATGCATTATCATGCCCTCTACGCCCTACAAATAGCATTTTCTCCAGTGATAACATGATCTGTCCAGGCACAGGCAGAACAAGAAAGCAGCAATCACAAAAAAAGAGATACGCATAAGTTCCTAAGACAGAGCATCCTTGCAAAGCAACCTAGAAAGTCAAAATCAGAACATGAACAATCCATGATTCATGATGGCCCATGAATTGCACCACAACAATTTTCAACTACCAGTTAGAACAATCAAAAAGAAAACACTAAGAAAGAAAGAAAAAAAACCCCACAAACTGGTGTTTTTTTACTTACCTTTGAAAATTATTCTGTTACCTTATCCTTCAAGGCTAAAAGACGATGTGACACCGTGTTTGTTATCCCACTAGTCATCCCCATTCATAGAACTCTATTGGAAGTACTAATGTGCACAAATAAGGAAATGAGAATTTAGATGTATTAATTGAGTAATAAATCTGTTGAGAAATATGTAAGAGAGCAAGAGACAGAAGCAGCCAGAGACAAGCCCAACCATTACGCTGCATTCTCCTGTTCTTGTCAAACTTTAGGTCTGTTTTTTCCAAAACAACTAGAAAAACGTGGCCTATGGCTGCCCTTTTTGAGCACATGAAGGCCATTTAAAACTGCAGAACCAAATTGCTGTGGTCCCCCAACAACATAATTCAAAAAGAGGCATGTCTTATCGTTTGTTGGATGCAAAAAAAGGGCTTTAGAGGACGAGTATTTATTCATCCATTCAAGTTCCCATTCAGACCTGGAAACCAAACTATTTTAGAGTCCTTGGGACTGATTACCCTCATTTTCTTCACTGTAGCCAGGTTTTGGGTGGATATCAGACTTTTACTTTAAATAACTCATTTCACAGATACCAGAAATCACTTAGCGTATGAAAAAAAATTAGTTGCTTCAGATGGACTTTTTTCCTCCAAGTCCAGACTGTTATCTTCAGGGACAAACTCTGTCCATAAACTAATTAGATAATTTCATTTCACTGATACAAATAGCCTGGAAGAAAATGAGATTGCATGCATGCTTGGTTTTCTAGTTTTTCTGTTTCTGTGCCAAAGCATTTCTTTAATTATAAAGATATTTGATCAGGTTTATGCCAGAATTATACCATCACTTTGTATGTAGCTACCTGAGACCTCAGTGCTTTATTCTGTAATGATGATGTAGCTTTCTAAGTACTTGACATAACAGTGTCTGTATATGCTTTGATATGTAATGCTTGTATAACTGTAGAGGGAGAAAAGTTCTGTTCAGGTGCTCTGAGATGTTGTTTGGGATCATTTCGGTTTGTCCTTTTTTTCTGGTCATCATTCTTCATAAGTATTCACATCATATAAAACACTTCAACAGTTTTACTACAAAAAACATAAAACACATAAAACATCCTGGAGCTGTTTGTCGTCCTCCAGCGAAGCAGAGGACCGCTGCTCCTCTCTCCTCTGCTTCAGTTAAATGCCTATAATTAGATGGCACCAATATGGAGCAAAACCCTGTTGATCTCTTTGGGATAAAAGTAAGAGCTTAAAATTAAGCATAGTTGAAGTCCTCGACAAGATTAGGACCTTAGAGCATAATCCTACAAGATGCCAAAAACCTTTATGGTTCATTTAATCATCAGGAGCATAGGATATTCAGCATTTTGCCAAGCTGGCCTCTCCAGCTGTGTTATATTGGTTTTGATTGCTCTTAGTTCACTCATGTTCATGCCCCGTTTCAATTTGAGTTGAATGAAAACCAAGCCTCCAAAGGCACTCTGCTGAGAGCTCCACAATCTACTGGGAAATACAGAAAAATATTTCAGCTGCAGTTTTAAAGCACAGAATCACAGTGATTCCTGTTCATCTGCTGGGTTTGCAGGGAAAGGCAGTACAGAAAATCAGGGAAAAAGTTATTTGAAGAAGATTTATGAGAAACTTAGAGACAGAGTGGAGGGGAGAGAAGAAAGCGTATAATTTGATGGTGTGTGCATTGTAGTCAATGGTGAAAACCCTATTGACTGTAAAAGCACATGATCAGGCTTCCAGCACGTAAAGTTAATATTGAGTAGGAAGCAGCCTAGCTTCTGAGGGATTCTTCTGGTGATACCAGCTGGAACCTAAAAAACCCATATTGGAGCAGATTTTTCATTGACTTGTAGTTTAACTAGCTGCAGGAAAAATCAAATTCAGAGTGGGTTTAAAAAGTTTAGTTTGATATAGGAGCATTTTATTACAATTTTAACTCACTTTGCACCAATATAAATGATTTCTTCTGCTGCAAAGAATCAAGCCTGAACATTTTGTTTTTAACTTAACGTCTCTTGGGATATCTTGAACTCTGCCAAATTAGGTGAGGATCTGGCCTAAGGAGTACAGATCTCAGGGGAGAAAAGGAAAAATTCATAAATTCAGATTTGTTTTGTAGACATGGGTGGTAGGGAAGGAAAAAGCATGTAGTGGATCTGCAGTCATTCAACTTCCATGAGGTTATACTACCTTCTGTTGAAACAAGATGAAAACACAGTTGAATTATTTGCCTATATAGTCATAGACACTGTGACTTAGTCCAGATTCAGTCTGCATTCTTAAACCTCTGAGCAATTGTTGGCAAACCCTATCCGAGAGCTAGGATTGCAACTAAATGTTTTCACAAACATCTGCTAAGGCTGCCTGATAATAACTTTGTTTTTTGGTGTGTATGAGGTTTTTAGAGACAGAAATCTATTTTAAATGCTTCAGAACAATAGCATTCAAGCCATGGCGTCCTCCATAGGAGCTGGTAACTCTCATTTCTTAATTGCCGGAGTGTTTGAGTCTTGGACATCATCCCAGTTCATACTGTTATTAAGTTGATAGGGGAGCTGTAAACTTGGCTTATTATATCCACATTCTGTGATCCCCTGCGACTGACAGCCCTAGATACAACTCAGCAAAAAGAATGCTGAATATTTCTCATGCTCTCCAGTGAAGTCCAGAAGACAATAGATAAAATGACAATAGATAAAATAAGTTAAATGAGAATGTAAATGACATTTCTGTATATCATATCAGTGGTTTTTTTCATTTCTTTTCCACTAAGCATATATTGTTCTTCACTTTTTGTCATAATCTCAGGTACTCTTTGTTCTGGACACTGTGCCCAGCTCCAGAAGGAGTTGTATTTTAGTAGATAACGATTTGTCTCTTAGACTCTCTTATGGTTCTTTAAAGAGGTTTTTTCAGAGCATTTGGCCGTATGTGAAGGGATTTAACGATGCTCTCCTCACACTGCTCAGGCTTGAACATAAGTCAGTATGTGACAAGGAATGAAAATAATTTACTTCTGCAAAAGATATAAAAGATTGTTGGATTCATTTAGTTAATGTAAATAATTTTCCTCAGTCTGCATGAATGTAGTTCCAGTATGCAGCCATAAACAGAAGTGAGATTATCGCCAGTACGTGCCTTAGGGCCTGTGTACTCTCAAGATTATCAAGTAATAAATGGCTATTATGAACAAGGTTATGAATTTTTATACACACACACAAACTCACAGGCAAATGCTCAAAATCCTTCAAAAAGCTTTCATATTTATAACTTATCAGAGCCCCTTCCCTCATAATTTAGAGTTTTCTGGACTGTTAATTTTAATTTGCTCATTCATTTTGTTTAAATTGTTCATTATCTCATCACTGCCAGAGTAAGTTGAGGCTTGTTGAAAGCACTCACTATAAAGTTGTCTAACATCTGAGGTTTCGAAAAGTTGAAGACATTTCCAAAATTATTAAGAATTACATTTTTTAAGTTATTTGACATGGCTAAGAAAACTTACATCCAAATGCTATTGTGAGGACGATGAAGAAATACAGAGGAATAATTAGCTTCAGGTCTGTAGTGGTTTTGCACAGTCAGTAAATGCTGTGCGGCAAATGTCCTAGCATTTGCATAACTCTATGCAACATGACAGATAAGAATACTGAAGCAGAATTTATTTATGGCCTTTTTTTCATTATTGCAGGAAAAGTGATTTTACTATGTCATTGAAAATGGATTTTTTTTATTACAAACTCGCCTCATCTAGAGCATATTGAGAATTCATCTTATTAGCATACGTAAACTGATAAGTTTGCAAGATATTTTATCAGTCGTGCTGGAGCTAGGTGCAGGTAATAAAAGAAGTTAGTTTCACACCCCAAAACAAAATAAAATGAAGTATTATTATAAGTAAAAAATGTCAAGTTAATGGCACAATGAATGCTTTCTGCTGAGCAGATTTCAGCTGTATCTGAAGGAGAGCAGAGAAACATGCTGTTCCCAATCCTCTGCTGATGCTGCAGAGCTGAGTCACCCCTGGAAACCTATGCTCACGCACATATAAACCTCCCTCACTGCTACAATCACAGAAGCATTTAGGTTGGAAGAAACCTTTAAGATCATCAAGTACAATTGTAAAGCTAACACTGACAAGACACCACTAACTGTGACCCTAAGCTCCACATCTACACGTCTTTTAAATACTTTCAAGGATGGTGACTCAACCACTTCTCTGGACAGCCTGGTCTAATGCTTGATGGCATTTTGCTCTACCTCCAGCTTCCAGTTCCCCAGCCTACACTAAAACCTTACTGCCCTTCAGGTGGGGAATTCCTACATTGCTGTCTCAGCTCCAGCATCCTATCCCCTCCTTACTTTGTACAGAGGACTGCGCCAGCCTTTCTAGCTTTAGCCCCCTTATTCCTCATTAGTCCATCATTTAGCAACCAGGTCTTGTTGTGCAATATCTTTCTTTCTCCCTAGGTATAAAGAAGAATTTAGTTACCCTTTTTCCCTTTTGCGGGCAGCGAGGGGATTTATTTCTAGGTAGATCATGGATGACATATCAGGAATTTCCTGTTATTTCCTTGCTTTGCCCCTGAGTCATGGTATGACCCTAGAAAAAAATTTGCATCCACATTTGAATGCACTAAAATTGCATACAGTGTGAGTGAGGGGCTGTAGAGCTGTTCCTGCCTGGCATGACCTGTGTAGGAGAGGAGTAAAGCAAAACTCTTGAATTTCTCCTTCTGCAGCAAGTCTTTCTCTGTGCATCTCTCCAGGATTGGTACAAGAAGCTACATACAAACAACAGTAAAGGGCTTTGAAATATGCTCACCAAGGTAAATTAGTGTAGTTATTAGTGGCCCCTGCACAGGAATATTCCTCTGCTCTATCGCCTTTGAAAAATAAATTTCAGAGTAAAGAAAAAAACGGGAAAAAAGGCCAAAATGCAATTCAAAGGAGAGATAATTAATAAACTGCTTTTCTCTGTGCCCACACAAGGTGAGGCAAGTGGCTGGGTGAAGGGCATGCAAGGCAGGTCCTCTTAGCAAACCATGGCAGAGAGATTGTGGGGATAACAAAGTGACTGAACAGGAGCTTTGGTGTTTTGTCTGTCTCTGACAATGCAACCCAAGGCACAGAGTTAATGGCAATTACCATGGATTAAAGGAAAATTTGTGGCTATGCAAGCAACCACACAAGGACTTCCTTTCTCATCATTTTGCTTTCCCATTTCATCCCACTGGGAGTTCATTTGTACATTTGGGAGGCAATCGGGTTTTGTCCCTGGTCCCACCAAGAGTAGACTGGATTGAAATCTCAATTGATACTCTTCTTTTCCAAGGTTGCAGTGTTTCTCCTTTCTTCTTTCAACCCAGCTATGTTTTTGTTGTCATTGTGCCACAAACCTGTAGTTGAGGCTTTTCAGCTGTTTTGTTTAGGGCAGAAGGCAACTTGAACAGAGAAGGGCTCTTCTGCTGGGTCAGCCTGAAGACAGTAGCAGGTAGGAGCATTATGTGAGACTCTGCTTGCATACTAGCATCAAACCAGCTTCATTTGGGATGCTAGTATTTAAAAGCCTTGGAGGTGTGTCCAGCCTCCGGTTGCAACAGAAGAACGCAGATTGCTCTTGACTGAAGAGTTGACTAAAAGGCAAGGAAACATTAGAAGAATCAATGCATTGATTGTGTTATGCCCATAAACTGATTTTTAACCCGTGGCAAATACAGAATATTGTGTCTGGATTGTTGCCACACACACAGTTCTCATAAAAGCACCACGCACAAACAGTTGTCCTCTATGGGCTTGCTTTATATTTCCTCCCATTTATTTGCGAGAGGCCTCTCCAGGGTTAAATCTGTGCCTGTGCAATATCTGTCTTCTGGGTTTCTTATATTCCTAATGAAGTTTGCTGGTCCATGACAAATGAAACAGGGCATTCTTGGCTTTCTGCAAATGCACAGGGAAGCTCTTCTCCCTCTTATAGTATTGTACAGAGAGCAACATCCCCTCCCCTTTCAAATTAGAAAGATGCCTCCCAGAGCTCCCATTGGAGCTCAGCAGAGGTTTGTGCCTTATGGCACGATGGATCAGCCCATAGTTTCCTCTAGGAATGAGATTGGTAGGTCCAACATACTCTATGTCATAGCAAGGACCTCTGGAAGAAAGGGAGCTGTGAAAAAGGAGGTTCTACCTTAGCAATACAAAGATCTCCTCTCTTTCCTCTATTAGCTTGGTGGGTCTGGCACACTGCAGGCACCATCAGAAACAAACAAACAAATATTAGTCAGGTCAGAAATACCTATGGCTGTATTTTTAACAGCAATAACACAGCCAGATGGCAAATTGGTAGGAGATGCTTGGTGGAACAGCTTTCTTGTGGCAGCAACGTTTTTATGGAAGTCTGGCAAAGCAATCATTTCATTCATGCATGCCTTCCGATCACTGGGTAAATGCGAGGTAGTTCATTCTTGTTTCACAACTGGTTACATAAGGTTTCTGATTATACCAGTTTTAAAATAGGTTGCACGCATTTCAAAGGATTCCTGGAAAGCAGCTGACATGGAGTGATTCTTTAACTAGAACTTCAAAGTCTCTCTCAGCTGCTCCAAACAGGGATCACTATTCCTGCATATTCAAATTTTGGAACCTTATATTAAGCAGTCAAGTCTGTCATTCAGATTATTCCATAAGGTATCTAACTGCTGAATCAGATACCTTAATATATAGCATGTCCTTAACAAGATCATAGAAGCACAAAATCATAAAACCATAGAATGGTTTGGGTTGGAAGGGACCTTAAAGCCCATCCAGTTCCAACCACCCTGCTATAGGTAGGTACAGCCCCCACCAGATAAGGCTGCTCAAGTCCCCATCCGATCTGGCCTTGAACACTTCCATGGAGGGAACATCCACAACTTCCCTGGGCAACATCTGCCAGTGCCTCACCACCCTTATTGTGCACAATTTCTTCCTAATGCCTAAACTAAATCTTTCCCCTTCCAATTTAAAGCCATTCCCCCTCATCTAAATACTACAGGCCCTTGTAAAAAGTCCCTCCCCAGCTGTCCTGCAGCCTCTTCAGGTACTGGAAGGCTGCTTTGATGTCCCCCCCAGAGCCTTCTCTTCTCCAGGCTGAACAAGCCTGCTCTCATACCAGAGGTGTTCCAGCTCTCTGATCATATTCATAGCCCTCCTCTGGAACTCTTCCAACAGTTCCATATCCTTCTTATGTTGGGGATTCCAGAAGTGGACACAATACTCCAGGTAGGGTCTCATGAGAGCTGAGTAAAGGGGGAGAATCACCTCCCTTGACCTGTTCCTTTTGATGCAGCACAGGATATGGTCGGTTAGCCTTCTGGGCTGCAAGCACACACATTCTGATTTGAAGCTGGATTCATTTCTGCAGGGACTATTTAACCCCTTCTGCAACTTTGTTTACATTTCCAGTTCTTGCTGCAGTGATCCAGGCCTTGAACCTCAGACAGTGGAATGTTTTTCCCATTATTATTCTCTCTCCTCTTTATTCAGTGGCAACTTAAGCATCAATGCTTCTTACACTGGCAAAACCTGCTGGTTAAAGTCTGGGTCCCACCTCTCTGCCAGAAATTCAGCTAAGATTTTCTGCCCTGTTGCTGGATGGGGACGAACAAAATGTGAATAGAGAAGGCAACACAGATCGCTTCTCGCGTTATTCGGGCAGTTCAGGGTCGGCATGGCTGGATCCAGTATGGAAGCAGAACTGGAACATCAACAGAAATCTAAAATCCTAGGGGGGAAAAAGCAAACAAAAAAAAAGCAACACATTTATTTTTTTTTCCTTTTTTACATCAACTACTTAATGGTTGTTAATTAAGAAATGATCCCAGAGAAAGCTACTGCTGGCACTGTAATAAATCATTCATTAACAGGCCATTTGAGTGGGATAGTCGTTTCCAAACACTGTATTTAGCTGTTCAAAACAACCTGCATATACTTAAGGGGGAAAAGCAGTTACAGCTTGATCATTACCTGATCTTTAATGATGCAGGGCTCTAAGAGCTAAGCTGGGAAGCAATGGTTGTGCTTTGTTTTTTTTCAGATCTGGATGGTTTAAAGGGAGTGTTAGAGGATTTGTGGGGTTACTATGGCAATTGGTGCCTGGTAAGACCCCAGATGAATGATGGATGTGTGTTACAAACACAGACATATAGATCTCTCTTGCCTCTATACTTTTTAACATTCATAAGATTGTGATATAGCTAGACTATCAGTTAGGGTGAAAATACCACTTGATCCGCTCCCCCAGATTAACAGCCCTTGAAATGTAAACAGCTGAGTCCTTTTAACTGCACAATTACCCTGAACCACAATTACCTTTTTTTTGCCACACTACATTTTGTTTGTTAAAAGTTTTAAAAATGGCAATATACTGCTTTGATTACAAATTTGTTGGACCTTCCTTCCATTCCCACCTTTGTTTTTGTGCTTGCAGTTTTGTCTTCTTTCTGGGATAATCAGAGGCTGGGTACAGAGATGCTGTATCAGGGCTTTCAGACAGTGGCATAGAGGGATCCTCTCTGCTGTCATTGCAGGGAGTGGGTTTATTATTTCCCGCCTCAACAATAGTGATGTGACCCTAAATGCCAATCCCTAATTTCCTTGAGTGTTAATTTGAATCCTCATATTGATTCACAGGGGAATCTATGCCATGAGTGCAGTGTTTCCACTTCCAAAAAGCTCTATTTAAGAGTTTTATACCCAGTAGGTTACAAGTATATGGATGGATGTATATGGGTAGCCCACCTGTAGTCTGTAAATAATTCAAATGTTAATTGTGGTACTTGGCACTTCAGTGAAGGCTTTTACTTCTGTAACACCTCAAGCCCTCAAGCAATTATCAGGATCCCGCTGTGCAGCCTGTGATACACTCAGTTAGAAAGGGCAATCCATAGTCCAGAGAGCTTACTGTCTAGTTGCTAAATCCACCCTTCAGAGAAAGTACCATTAAACAAACAAACAAAAAATAGCAAGATCCTTTTATTTCTCTTCATCAAATCCACTAGCAATGACCTACAACTTCTGATTAAAAGTGTTCCATTCTGCATATTGTTGGGCTGATAGAGAAGCACCCAGTGTCTTGCACCACAGAGGTAAATCTCAAAAAAATGCCCATATCATTAAAAATGTTGCATCAAATATGGATGCTGCACTTCTCCGATGCTCCATTTCACAGTATTTCTGGGAGAAGGGAAGATCAATCTGGGTCAAGATCTATAAGTCTCACCTTAGTCTCACTGTTGGTTTTAGGGTGGGATTTTTTTGTCTAGAAATTGATGTGACTAAACCTACCCTGGTTTGTGCAAGCGGAAAGAAAACAGAGTCTTGCAATGAAAACCCAAGACAAGTGAAATATGTTTCTCGTTCTGACATTAATTTCATCATTGTACCTTGCTGAAGCCTGTTAGTGGCACTGCTCTTTGGTTTCCAATTTTGTTTTCAAAGTCAGTTTGCAGACGTTTGCCTCCTTCAGGAAATACTGCACAAGCACGATTATCCAGACAAAACTCATCAGATGATAGTGTGGGGATGAGTTCTTAGAGATCCTTCTGTGTTAGAGCTTTTTCTTCCCTTTCAGTCAAGTCTAACACAAAGGTGAAAGAGCCGCCACTGGCTTTCACTGTATTTTCTTTGTTTACTCATCAGCCTTTCAAGGTCCTCCTTATAGCTTGGAAAACACTGTTGGAATGTGTTCCCCTTTGTCTTGTGAGTCGCTCAGGAGCTTTTCTCATCGAACAACTCTTTATTCCAAGAGACCAGATTTCCTGGGCTGTATTCTGGGATTTCTAAATAAAATATGCAGGTCTCTGCAGAGCCTTTTACAGTCTTTTCTAGCCTCGTGAAAACACACACAGAGGCAACTCCCTCTTGTTAGCGCCGCTGTTACTATCATATAAAACCTTCATGCCCACGTTTATAAAGGCTATCACTGAATTCTCTAATCAGCTTTACCCCGCAATACTGCAGCCTTGCTCTGCAGCTGTGAATTATTTATATCTTGTTGTGGAGTGGTTTTTTTTCATGCAGGTCTGCACCATGGCATTTTCTTAACTCATGAGTGGTTTGATGCTCAAAAAAAAGACTTAAAAGCATAGCAGTGTTACAAAGAAAGGATCAAAGCCTTATCCCAGCATCCTGGTTGGTTTGACTCTCAAAACACTTGAAAACAGAGACAATATGTTTTCTGTGATTTGATCCTACCTGCTCTAGGGCTTTGTGTACTTTCCTTGTTCACATATCATATTTCAATGATGCTAGCCCAGCATTTTATTTATAAAGTTATTCAATTACCTTTCTTTAAAGTGTGTATTTTAATAGGTGCCAATATCAGACAAGCTGAGTCCAGGCATCCTGGTGATGCCAACAAGTGCAGAAATAAATAAAAAATAGGCCTTGGTTTAAATTTATGCTAAAATATATTATATTTGAGTTGTGTGCGAACACACGTTTTGTCATTGACCTCAGATGGGCCAGGTTAGGGTCTTTGGGTCACTACATCTTCTTCCTTGTTTATATATTCAAGTTATGTGGGAGGTTTGGCACAAATAACATTTTCTTAATAGCACAGTCTTTTTTGAACCATATGTTATTAACTTTTCTGAGTCAGAAGAATTAATTTATGTTCCACTTAGGAATATTTATCGCACTTCATGAATTACCTCAGAATCCGTAGATCAATGCGCATATATATATATATACACACACATAAACATACAGAATATCTCATTGTTAAAGGTTGCAGCAAACTGGAATGGGGGTACAAACATAAACACACAGTGGCATAAACCAGATCCACCTTTTTATACTAGGAAAATCACAACAAGGAGATTTTCCCAACAGAAATTTCCAGAATTTCCATTCTGTCCTACGGATTCCAGATCAAGAGGATGTTTTCATTCTGGGTTGCTTTTTAAATGGAAATCTGCTCTGTCAACATCAAAGTCAGGTTTTAAATGGAAGTTTGTTGCTCAGTCTTGATTGTTGCAACACCACAAAAGGAAACACTGGGTGAAAATCCAAAAATCATCACTTAGTCACAACTGAACCCCCTGTTAGAGATGGAAGTTCCTCTATCCCACAAGCAATTACTCTGAGCAGTCACTATGTAGCAGAGAAATTTAACTCAAGATAAAGAAATTTTAGTGAAACTCTGATTTAAGGATAGAAAGGGGAAGAAGGTGAGACCTAAGCAACATCAAGGATAGTAGGACAAATGGCCATGGACTCACCCAATACTGCTCTCTGTGACTCCACTTCCAGTGATGCGAGTACAGTTTGCGCTATTGGAAAACCTGGTCCTATGTTTTTGCAAAACAATTTGGCCACTTAAAGAAAAATGTATATTGCATCATTTCTGATTTGTCCTTTGTCTCCAAGAGTCATTGCCAGATGACCAGAGGTAGGTAAGGAGAGATATCTGGGTTGTTTTCCTTCCTCCACCCCAGATATCGCAAATGACATCTTGGGGACTGTAGCTCTTGGCTCTTAGGGAAGGCAAACTGCAGCCTCATTTCACAGAAGAAAACTTCTTGAAGTATCACAGAAAAATAAATAAAAATGGTGTCATGAACCCTGAAGGGAAAACAAAATATACATCCCTTAGCCTTCACTATATAATATAACAGTCATCCTATAGTGCACTTCCCTGGCATGCCAGATGACATCATATAGGAGATGGAGCTTTATGTTAAGAGAAGAGGATCAGAGCACTGAAGATGGTGGTAGGCATTATTGGATTTACTTTATTGCCTATTGTATAGATTGGAAGTAACTTAGAAGCTCATAACTCCTCAAACTGCGGAAAGAATTTTTTCCACTCAGGTGGAACTTTTCCATTCTGGTGAGAAACTTGCTTTCTTTTCACAAACAAGTGATTAAAACTACTGTTGTCTTCATTGCCAAAGATACTGGTCTCGGCATCTTGAATCTTCTTTAAAAAGTCATTAAATTTACTTTATATTCATGAGAGTTTAACATAATGAGAATACAGACTGACTCTCTCTGCTTCGTGATTTTTGAGCTTCCCAAGGATGTATTTTCTGGCTTTCTCCTGTAAACAAAAAAGCTTTAAGAAGTCATTGCCCAGACCAAGATTTTCAGCACAGTTGTGAATTTTACAGCACTGTCTTCTCTTGTGCATAGGGAGATGGCCTGGAGCAAGAGGAGGGTGCAGGGGCATACAGGAGAAATGCAATAGCTACCAGAAATGACTTTTCTGGTTTAGCCATATATTGACATGGTGCCCAGAAAAAGCAAAGAAATGAATCCTTTTAGTACTAGAGCATTAGGAAACTGATGGGGGGGAGGAAGGGAAAAAGCTTGCCTGCCTACCCTGAAAGGATGAACTAAAGCCAGTGTTGGATATAAAATATCAAATAAAGTTAAAAAGCCCTAATTCTCTTAGTAGGAAAAAACCACATGTATGTGTGTTTGTCTGGACACATGCAAGCAACACACTTTATTTTTTGTGTCTGATTGGAAAAAGTATATATTGATTAGCACTAAGTAGAGATTTGGCTCAGTGGCTAAGGATACACAGGCCCATTTCTCCTCCCTGTCACAGCCCTTGAATCTGAACTGCGCTTTTCAACGGTATTTCATATTTGGAATTATCAGTTCCTCAGCATTAGTAAAGCCAAACTGTCCAGTATTATTATCTTGTTCTTGCATACCATGGACCAGTCCTGTTTCCTATGAGATGAAATCTACTGATGCCGCAAGGCTTGGAGTAGTACCCTGCATGGGGTTGCTGTATTTTTGCTGAGCAGCTTAAGCTGCCAGGACATCACACTGTATTATATTTATTATTAAAGATAGAAATAAAATTGTACCTTGACATATACATGAAAACCTTCTGTTTCTGTTAGCTTTGAAGCTCACCGGATCACATTCTATTATTACAAAAAGTTAAGTCTCACAGACAAGGTACTTACTCGATCCTTGACAGTTTAGATTAACAGTTCAAGCAACACAGGTAGCTCAGACACTAAAGGGATTGTGAAGCCTTAAAGAGAAGACAACCCAAATGCTAAGCACAGACCCAAACTGCTGATGTTTTTTTCCTCCTGATCAGATAACTTGCTTTTATATTTGGTACTGAATTTGTGCAGATTTTGCAACAATAAAGAGAAGAAAATTGCAAGTATGTGTGCTAGATGGTTCAGTAAAATCAGAGCTTAATCACTGCGGTCCATCAATTTGCTCCACAACATTTTTCTCATTGGCCAGTCTCAAACCAAGGATGCTGAGAGAGGATAGATAATTCAGCTGAATTCTTATAGTTTTCAGGAACTTTTCTCTCCATTACTTGTTTGTTTTGCCTAGGAACAAACACTGATTTTCCCATGCTTTCAGGGTGAAATATATTGATCATATCCATGTGATTCCTGACCCAGACTGCAGTGCACAGTCTAAACCCAAGTGTCTGGTAACGATGAGCTGTGCATTAAGCCAGAACATTAAAAACAAAACAACAAAACCCCCACTAGAAACTCCACTCTACAGCAGAGAGTCTTAGAAGCTCACGCTGCTTTTGCCATTTAATTTGCTGCAGGATAATTAGAGCCTCCTACGATGATTTTCACTTTGCAGGGAGGGAGAGGGAGGCCCTTCAACACACTCTGCCTTAGTGCATAAGGGGTTTCTCTCCTGTAGTTGTTTTCTTGCCAGCATGGGGTGCAGGGGCTGACAATTGACCACAGCACATTGAGAGAGCACTTTTACCCATGGGTAAAATGTTATTTACAGCTTTTATTTTTCCATGTGAGATAAGTTTATTAGTTTTGTTAGTACATTAGAAAAACACATTAAAAGATCTGCAGTGGTTGGAGAGGGGAGAAAGGAGAGTTTGTATTGTTTGTGACCCAATAAAATTTCATACCTATTGCAGTGAAGGCTCACTTTCTCCTATGGAGTTCCATGGGTCCTGAATTTAGCCTTTTAATTTTTTTGTGAGCTCATGATATCTCTCTGGAATGAAAACAAATACATTTTCCTATGTCATGACATGTTACAAAAATTCTTTTTCCCTTGGAATTTTGACTCTTTACACTGGCTGGTTTAATTTCCAAAAGTTTCATATTTCTCAGTTACAATGACTGCCACGCATACCTGATGACCTAGACACAAATATAGCCATGGATCAGAGCAATACTACCAGCTTCCATGCTTCTGCATAAAGAAATATCTCTTTGCATTAAAGGTTTGGGGTTTTTTTGCCTACTTTGTGTCAAACACAAGCAAGAAATCCCTAAATAGAAATCTGTGTGTGCAGTATATTGAACAGTCCTTGCTCTTGGCTTGTGGTTATTGTAATCCACTTGACGAGATTCCTTTCCAATCCTGTTCAATATTTAACATCAAATACTCAATTTGCTTCTGTTTATTTTGTTTACTCAAGAAACTGGTTAACATTATTATTACTGAAGAAAACTCTTACAATGCATGAGTCCTGCACCTCTCTTCTTTGGTACTATTTTACACTTGATATTGGACTTATGCTACAAAACATAAATTACATAATCGAACCTCGCAGTCACTGTACATCTCACCTTGCATGTTACAATAAGCTAATACTTCCTGGTGACTCAATTCTGCTATGATTTTTTTCCTAAGAGTTTTCCTATGGATGCAAATGAAAACTATTTCCTACACAGCAACACTGATTATAAGAAGAAATTCATTTTAAATCCCAAAAGATATCCGGAGATGCCGACTGCATTTTTGTGGTAGATAAACCTCTGCATTTTTCTGCAGCTTCCAGTAAGTCTCTCACACACTGCACTTATTGCACTAAGTGGAATAATCTGTGTGAGTGTGTTGAGGTATGACAATACAGAAAGTGTTACACTGGTTTTTAAATTTATGCCAGGAATGGATTAAAACCATTTTTTATGCTTAAATCTGAGAATTAGGTTTCTCCACAAAACTTGGCACAGACATCATATGATCTCTCAAAGCCATGGTTTAGTCTAGTCATGGCATTTCCAAATTCTGGCTCTGGTCAGATATGGATTAAAGATTGTAGGACCCTGGACTCCTTGCAGACAAACTCAGTCAAGAAATCTGCTCTATATTAGGTACTGAGAAAAGAGCTTTTATTTCAAATATTACTTTGAAAGCGATTTTCCACATGCTGGAGAGAGAAGCTCTTCCAGGCTATTTAACATAAAAGGGGCAGCCTCCGAATTTGATGTGAATCTGGGAGCCAGGAGAGCAAAGCACTCTTTTTGTCTATGAAAAGGGCTCACAGGGTACATCTATGGTGTTGGTCTGAGGACTGCTTCTCCACAAGGCCTGCACAGACTGCACACAGGAGACTGTTTGAAGTAGAGCATCCACAGACTTCTGGTGGCTAGAGTTTTTCAAGGACGGCTCCAGGGAGAGTATGGATAAGACAGTCCACACCTTCATCATCACTGATATGCTGACTATGAGGCAGCCCTCTTGGACATGCTTTATAGCTTTATCTCTTTATAGAGATATTAATTCTTTAATAACCTGAAAAAAAAGCTGTTTAACTGTCCAAGGTCAAAAGAAAGACCACAAAGAGACAGGAGGAAATATGGACCCTTGAAGCAGTGTACCTTGAGCTATCCCAGATGTGTGGAGAAGGGAGGAATTTATACTCTTAGCCACCTATGTGAGGGATCCAAACACAATCCCTCAGTGCTGCCCATTGTTTTTAAGGTGTTAAGAGCAGTAAGAGTGATATAAAATCATGACAAGATGATGGTGGTAATGCGACAGGCATGGCAAAGAGGTGCAAAGGTGTGGGTAGGCTCCTGGTGAGCCATGCATGGCTTCAGGTTCTCTCTGGGGGTGGCCAAGTTAACTGTCCCAGATGAGCACAAAGAGCCAAGATATGGGCCACCCCACATCAGTAGGCATTGTGATACAGGTATTCCTCCACGGAGCGTAACACAGAGACAGGCCACGGACAGTGAGATGCCAGCTGAAATAGATATGATTTTTCTTGAGAGTCCAGACATCAGAAATTCTGGATACTGCCCCGTCCCACAATGTAGGAGCTACAAGCTGTCCACAGCTCTGACAAGCTCATGTAATATGGGCAGCCACCCAACCATCCAAATACCAATATCCAACGGCTCGCTCTGTCTCACCGGCTTTGTTTGTGCATCATGTTTTATTTTATAACTAGAATTTACAGTTTCATCCTGCGGCGCCCACAAAAGTTCACAAACTTACAAGAAGGAACCACATTTACTGCAGCAGTATTAACTTCAGTAAATGGAGACAACTGCCTTTCCTCCCCCTGGCTGTCCGTCTCCTGTGACGAAAGGAGTCACACGAACCAACACAAATAGCAGCATCTCACACAAAGAACAGACTCAATCAGCAGGGCAAGGGACCTGGTGGGAGTGACATACCCACCGTGCTGCCAATTATAACGTAACCTAACTGCATTGTGATGGAAAATATACTCTTTTTTTTTCCTTAGAGCTACTTTGGTAATAGGCAATTTCTCTTAATAACAGTGTGAAAGAAAATACTCTAGTGAATGTGGTGTATAGCAATTGACTGTGTTCCCATCACTCTGTCTCAGCTGTTGATAAGGTTAGCAAGAGGATTTGATTGCTGTATCATTTAAAACAGCAATGTCAAATTTATTTGAGGAGACAAGAGCACAATGCAGTCTCAACAAGAAAAGCAGGCAGAAAGCAATGAAGGAAATAATTTTTTTCTGGGGCCATCATGACTTTTGTGTACTAAGCAATATTTCCTTAAAAAAAGGGGAATATCTTTTTTATTTTCTTTGTCTTTGCCCTCCTCAGGCCCTCATGCTACTGTCTTGGTACCTGATGTAGAAATTCAGAAGTCAGAATCTCACCCACAATTTTTGCACCTCCATTTGCAACACCACGGCAGCATTGCCAAAACCAGTAGCACCCAGTAAGCCACTTCTGCCTGCCTTGATCTGCTACATTTCTGGTGATTTCTATGTGTTGTTTTGCTCTGCAATGAGATCCTCAGGAATATTCTGGTCTTAGAGGGTATTTTCACTATTTGACCTGCCTAATCAGAACCAGTTTTCAAACTCCATTTTTATTAACTTGAAAAAAAAGAGTTTCAGACAAAGCTGATCGTAAACAGATGCTATTCAGTTAATAGTGTTCGGTTCTCTAGGTACTCAAACACAGGGATGGGTCTGAAAAGAACAAAACCTTTCCAGTACTTGTTTAATGAGTAGGCTTTCTTGCATTTGATCATCTATTTTCTCAGAGGAAAATGTTAAGAAGGCTTTTGATTAGCCAGAGGCAATTCAAAACCCAATATAATACAGACGCAGGGGAGTGAAGTGCTGATGCTCCATGTCAAACAGTCACATTCCCCCTCCTTCCCCATCCTCACTACTGTTTGCAGCTGCAGCCAGCCACTGGGTATACAACCTGGAATCAAAAGATCAAAATAATTGAGAAACAATAACTTCTGTAGCTAAGCAAACCAAGGCAGCTTGCAGAGACTGTCAATCTCCACACTTACAAGCCCCAATCTATTTTCACCACTGTAGGCTGCCAGGTTAATTAAATGGGACTCCTCGTGGTGTCAGGAAGTAAGTGAAGCAGCAAGTGTTTGTAGAAATAGTCTTTAAAGTGTACAGAGTATGAGAAAAAAGAAGACATTTCCTGTGCACACATTTTTGCACATTTCTTGGGAGATACATTAGGTACAGTCCCTTCCTAAGTGGTGTCCTAGTTAGCCCAGGTGCAGAAATGCCTCTGTTCCTCACACCTATGGATGCTGGGATGAATCCTTAGCTCAAAGTGTGTTGTCATCATTGCTACTCCCTGACAAAAATTCTTGATCCAGAAAGCTGCTGAAGACCTTCAGCTTCCACGTTATTCAGAATAAGTCCTAAAATTATTCACATCTTTTTTAAACAGATGGTGAGCTAAGGTTACGGTGTTTCCTCCTCTTTTATGACTCATAAAACTCACTCTCCCTTTAGTGTAGAAGAAGCAGCAGCATCCTTCTCTGTGCTTGGGAAAAATGCATGATTACCACAATTAAGACAGCAGTTTGACATCTGACCTCTATTTTTTTTCACATTATGATGAGAATGCCGCAGGGTTTTCCAAGTCTTGATATCAGGAAAAGAAAAATGGCCATTTTCAGCAGTTCCCGTTTCTTTATCTCTCCTTCCTCATCTTGGCTCCTCTAAGAACTCAAAGCACTAAAGATTCAAAGTCACACAATTTGTTCTCTATTGTTATTATTAATCATATCAGTTTTGTTAACTGCTTGGTTCAGTGCAACTGTTAACAGTTATCTAGCTTGTGTCATCCTTTGATGATATTCCTGCCTCCCTCAATTAATGCATCCATCTTATTTTTCATACCAGGCTCCTGTGGTTAGAAAAAGCAAATTAATACAAAGTTATTTAGGACATCTTTCAAGTCACATCACCCATTTTGTATATTCAACTTGCAAAGCTATGTAAAAGGGCAGTGGATTACTTGTATTGTGAATATTGCCCAATGAGTTCAACATAGTTATAGAAAAAAGGCAGAGGTAGATTTTCAGACTTGAGGTTAAGCTGCATGAGTGCGTGTTGAGGTGGGAGGTGAATCTGCTGACTGAATTGAACAGATCAGGTGTGAATGAGCCTAATCCACTTCTGTGCACCTTTAATACAGGGTAATTCTTATAGAATTGCTGTTGCCTAGGCAGACAGCTTTGTACTGCAAAGCTGAACCTGGCTTAATAAATCATGATCCCTACAAAATCCTTTAGTGGTCACTTGTCCACCAAGTAAACAAGTTCCGAGGGCACGATTCCGAGGGGGTCATCTTCATTCTTACTATGTTTAATGGAGATTCTCTTTACTCTCCCATTACCTCCATCTCTGACTTCCCTAGAATAACGTCTTTTCTATATTCTTACTATTTAGACTATTTGTCTGGATGTGAATATCCGCTCCTCATTTGCTGTGCAGAATCACTTTGTACTACTAAGCAGACAGTAAAACCCATCCTTTCTTCTCATATGGAAAAATAATTTAATGGAAAACGAGGGCTTCTCTATAGGGTTCTGAGAAGTCTTACTGAATTTAGAACTAAAAAAGATCTAATTCTTTGTCATGTTTTATGTGAGTTCAGAGCTATTCCTGTGAAACCCTTTGGCATAATTCCTGTTCACTCATTTTAAACTTTTCATTAGAGCTCTAATACTGTATATGTGCAAGAGAGAAAACTCTGGCTGTTTTTAATGCTCCATTCCTTTCAAAATAAGTATAGAGGCTCAGCAAAAATGGCTATCAAACCCCAAGCATCAATGACCATTCTTTATGCTAATCTTTCCATTTCCTGCTATTACCAGTTCCAGGGTCAGCAGTTAAAAAAAAAAATCCTGAACTATTGTTAAATCATCTGTCATTTTATTTCTTCCCCCAAGTCTCTTAAAGAGTGTCTGCAATGAATTACCTCCATGTCTGAAATGAATTACTACTCCATCCCACACAAACACACCACCATTACCTGCCCCAAGCAAGGTCTGGAACTATATTGCTCTTGTATGTTAAACAACAGTCAAGCAATGGTGAGATGCAATTGATTATGTGAAACATTAGAAAGTTTTAGTAAATCAGCTTCTCTGAAGTCATCTGGGCCTTAGGTGTAGCTGGTTTTAGTTTAAAAGGTTATTACACTTTTGCCTCTTCATTCCTTTCTTTCCCTCTTTCTTTTTCTTGCTTTTTCCCTATTTTCTCTCTCACTTTATTTCATCTCATTTACTTTTACATTCTTTTTCTTTTACTGTCTTTTTTTCTTTCACGGTCTTTTTCCTTTTCCTTTTCCTTTTCCTTTTCCTTTTCCTTTTCCTTTTCCTTTTCCTTTTCCTTTTCCTTTTCCTTTTCCTTTTCCTTTTCCTTTTCCTTTTCCTTTTCCTTTTCCTTTTCCTTTTCCTTTTCCTTTTCCTTTTCCTTTTCCTCTTCCTCTTCCTCTCCCTCTCCCTCTCCCTCTCCCTCTCCCTCTCCCTCTCCCTCTCCCTCTCCCTCTCCCTCTCCCTCTCCCTCTCCCTCTCCCTCTCCCTCTCCCTCTCCCTCTCCCTCTCCCTCTCCCTCTCCCTCTCCCTCTCCTCTCCTCTCCTTTCCGTCTTCTTTTTACTCCCTTTCCTCCTTCCTTCCTCAGCTCATTTGTTTTCCTCTCTTGCCAGTGTTTACCAGTTTGAAATAGTGCATATTCCTTATCCGACTTTGTCTTCCTGGGTAGTTGTTTTCTCTGGGTGTTTGTTTGTTGGTTTGTTGGTTGGTTGGTTTAGGAGTGCCTTATTGTCATTTAATTTTATTTGCTTAGGAGCAAGTTTGCCTAAATCAGAATTAACCACCCATCATAGCTTG
The DNA here is from genome assembly GCA_033558185.1 of Dromococcyx pavoninus. NCBI lineage: Eukaryota > Metazoa > Chordata > Aves > Cuculiformes > Neomorphidae > Dromococcyx > Dromococcyx pavoninus. The sequence goes on along the minus strand of JAUMJL010000191.1, from coordinate 369,340 downwards.
TCATTCAAATAACTTCTCACTGATGAAACTGTGTTCTAGAGGTAGTACTCCCCACCACATTGCAATTAAAATACCCTTAAGCTACTAATTGCAACTAAAATATCCCTTTCCTATAACAACAGGCAGCCAATTAAGTGTTAAAAGAAAGAGCCTGGGAGGAAGACAGACTGGCACGTCCTTTCAGTTTGGATCACATAACTGACTAAAGAAGGTCAGGTTCATGTTTATGACCCATTTCAAATGAACCTTCAATCCAATCAGATTCCCAGCACCATTTTACAAGTCATAAACAACATCTACACATTTCCATTTGCTTATTGAAGATCATGTACACTGATGTCAGTGCAACAAGATCCCTTTACAGAGATCACAGTGGAAACAAGCTTAGTGTGGGATTACCTTTCAATGCAGTCGTGCCCAGACACTTCGCTTCCCACTGTTTTCACCCTCATTTAATTTTTCTGCTCAGGTGTTGCTTCCATTTAGAGGTATCTGAGTTAGTTTGAGGAGAAACTGTGCTGGAGCATAGTACAAATAAGAATAATCACTCCTGGAGAGCGATCTCTCTCTATGACACACATAAATCATGCCAAGAAGAGATGAAGGTTGAACTGTGCTGGTGTTCTTTCCACTCCAGTATCAGACAATGAATGCATGGAAATGAATAAGGAATGCATAGTGGGGCCATGTTTCATACTGCAGCATCTTTGTGGATGACACAAATGAGAAAGTCGATGGAGCTGCTGTATAATGGAGGTCAGGATCCAAAGCAGCAGCACTGTATCTGTTATTGGGAAATAACAGATACACACAAAGGAATAATTAGACAGTGCTTTGCCCTGTGTATCTCTTACTGGTTTCAGTGCATATTTGGATCAAAGGGCAAAACCTGCTTTTCAGATGGTGTGCTGACAAATTCATTGGGTTAGAGATTTGGGTTTGATATGCAGTGAGATTTCAAAAACCTGTGTGATGAACACTGCAGGTGTGGGGAAAAAAAAGATTTGCAGTGTGGTTCTCTTCTCTATCCTGTGATGCTTCCATGTTCTAGTTGCAAATCTAGTACAGCTCAAAAAAAGAGCTTTCAGAGTTGTTGTTTGTGTCATCTGTTATTTGACGCGCTGAAAAACAAATAGATGGAGAGATCCTGGTTCAAACTCAGATCTGGAATTCTTTTGAATGCTTCAAAATTTTTCATGGGCTTCATCCTCAGCCCACACCTGCAAGCAAAGGAAGCCATAACCATCTCCACATCTAAAGCATACTATACAGTGATATGAGAGGACTTGCCAAGGTTTTGAACAGAAAAGGGTGAAAATTTACTAGTTTGGGGTCATTGCTTGAACTAGAAATCTAAGGGACACCTGAGATGTCCTAAGACAGCCACTTATCCAGCATCCAGCCACTGATCTATTTTATGCAAAGGAGGCAATGGCGCCAGCAGTGTTGAAAACACAAACCGCTCCCATTAAAATGGTGCAGCTCTTTGTTGAGTTCAGCTGCTTTGCTGTGTGCATAAAGGAGCTGAATGCTGGTGAAAGACAGGATGGGGCTGGTAGTGTATGGCATGAATGTACAGATCTTTTCAGCCATTAGCCAGAAGAAGAATTGTGCTTAAGAACAAAAGCCTGAAACAAGGACTGAACAGTGGAGGGGTTGTGCAAGGTTATCATATTAAGTATCTTCACTGGTGTATTTCTAAGCCAGGGGAAAGCCTTTTATACCGCTGTGGTTGAGCCCTCACTTTATAACTGAACTTCAGATTTCATCAGTGATTTATCAGTGATAAATCGAGTGTCTCACGAAGAGTTCTGTTAAACCACTAAGCTCTAGGAATTGCATCAGATCAGCAAACACGAACAAGAAGCAGGGTCTGTCCGCAGAGCGGTGAATTACTTGGCAAGGACTCAATCGCTTGGGGTGATTCCAGTGTTTTTAACAGCAGAAAGATGATGCTCTCTGCTTCCAGACTGCACACCCCATGTGATGCTTAGCACCTTACTCCTTCTGATCAGTCCTGGATGCTGCTTCAGTGCCCTTCACCCTGCTACAAAACCTGCCTTCATTATTTACTGCTTGCAAGAGAGAAACAGCTCTCTGTAAAACAGCCATTGGGGAGTGGGAATTTTTACGGCTGGCTGCTGATTTTTTTATGCTTTTTTATGCTCTTTATCATCCCTATTTATTGTCATCTCTTCACACCGCTCCAGAGTCTGTTTGTTTGTCTCTCTGTTTGCTTCAGGTATATTAATCTTGCACTGAATAAAAGTGCATTCACCAAGGGACCAGTTGCAAAACAGTTTCCTTGGCTGGAGTTTATGGTGATCTGGCCCCTATCCAAAATGTCCATCCTGGCCTGTTCACAGCATTGTGTGGCTGGCGTTCAGATGCGCTGCAGGGCCCTTAATGCTGTTGGCCATGGCTTTCAGCAGCTCTCATCTCAATAATGCAGTTGAGTGGTGAGTCAAGAGGCCACCGACACGGTCTGTGCCGATCATAAGGCTTTTTGGAGGACATGGGCACACAGTTAAACCTCTGTGAATTGGTGTAGTTTGACAAGCTGCCACCATGCAGCTGGGGCACCATTCTATTAGCTCACTCCCCCGAAAACAAAGGAATTCAGAATAAGGAAAGAATTGCAGAGCAACACTTTCCATCTCACAGTTAGGAGCGTGCCTCTAGACAGGAGCAGATTTACCAAGGAGACAGATTTCGTTAGCGCGTTTCTGTCCCTCTCAGCACCAGCCAATGTGCAATGCACTTCTGCATCACACAACATTGTCCCCTCCAGGCACACAGGACCTGCACTCACCCTTTCAACTTAGAATGGACCAGCTGGTGGCATGCTATTAGGTCTCTATAACTCAGCTGCATTTGACTGTGTGTCTTTTACTAGAGAAGGTTCTACAATCTTATGGATTCATTTCCCAAAGCAGTCTCTTTTTTTGTTTTTATGAATGGCATTAGGGCTGCTGACCCTCAAGGGGTCTTTTGTCTTCATTCCCCCATGCAAACTTCTGATGGATACTAAGGAGGGAGAAAAGATGGTTAAGGAAGTCTTTGAGAAGGATAGAGGGTTTGCTCTCAAGAAAAACAAAATTTGGAACAAAATGAGGAGTATCTGAGAAAAGGAGATTGGAAAGCTTCTTTCAAGCTCAGCAAAACACTTTCTCATTGAAGCAAAGGGTTGAAGTTGCTCCAACTGCAGTTTGGTGGATATTAAGTTTAGGACATTCTCACTAAATCTACTTGGAGCATAGTAAAGTGATGGTGCTTCCAGTTGTTACATACAACAGCAGTATCCTCTGACTCGTCTGCTGTTTCTGCCTTAATCAATGAAGACCATTAGAAGCTCACTTTTCTGCTAATACTACTCTGTATACACCTTGTTGAGAGATATTTTTTATGACATTAAACAACACAGCGCATTGATTTCTCCAGAGACATATAGCTTAAGGTTTTTCCTCATCCTATCACAGCACTAGTGCTATGTCTCTAACTACTGGGACTTAATATTCACAGTCAGTGAAACACCTTATTAAGGTCTGGGGGCTTTTTACAGAGAAATGAAAGCAAATTCCTTTAAAGTCTTCATATAGACTGATATGATGATGTATAGCTATTATACACACACATACACACACATATATAAATTCCCACCATTACTTGATTATTGTTCTTTAAAGAAAATGAGTCCTAAATGTTCTCCTGAAAAGCATCCAACAGAGCCTCCTGAAGTGAAGTTCTCTGATTGACTATATATTCTGTACTGTATAGAACGGCACTTTTAAAACCTTTGTCCTTCCATAGCACTTTGGACAGGATTATTGAGAAAATAAGTGCAGATCTCAAGACTCGAACAATCTTTGCCAACAAGGCTCTGAGAGCTGGATTTAAGTTGGCAGGTTCTTAACTCCTATCTGCCTGTTGTGGGATTGACAAACCGGTCCACAAACCAATTTAATGTGCTTGGGCCATCCCAAATGGAGTTTAATTCGAAATCATAGAATCACAGAGTTATTGAGGCTGGAAAGGACCTCTGATGATCATCATCACGTTCCCTGCTCAAACTGGGCCACCCAGAGCCAGTTGCCCACGACCATGACTAGGCTTTTGAATATTTCCAAGGATGTAGACTCCACAAACTCTCTCGTCAGCCTCCCAGTAAAAAAATGTTTCCTTTCTTAACAGCTTCCATAGCCTACTGTCAGTCTTTCAGACCCTGCAGTTCCTCACACATTCACCAATAGCATCAGAGTTGAATTCAAATGCCAGGGAAGACAATAAAAAAGTTACAGATTCTCAAGTTGCTTAGAATGGGATCCATCTCAGGCAACTTTAGTCAGGCAGAACAGAGTCACAAGATCCAAGCTGGTCCTGTAGGCAGTCCTGGTATTCAGCTGTAAGACATCAGTATCTCTAGAAGGTGATCGATGCTACCAAAACAAGTACCTCAGGGAACAACTCACACTCCAAAGGTGCTACCATACTTTTTATTCTTATGATGACTTCAGACAGTGCCTTGCTGCTGAGACTATATAGCTAAAATTAAGTGCACTGGATGTCTCTCCTAACAGAGAGGTGCTCATTCTCTGACTGCTATTGGGAATGGTGCTGACAGTGGTCATAGAACGGGAAACTACTTACACTAGCTTAGGGGACTGGAGGGCTGAACTTCTGCTTGCTTCTTTAAAAAAGAAACTGGGATTTCTGAATGATGGACCAATGAATCCTATTCAGTTTGCTAGAAATGAAATAGTATTTTAAATGTATTATAAAAGATCACGAATAAGTCATGTGTATATGATGAAACAGAAGTAAACATACTTTTCCACTCTGCTAGTCTTTTCCATTGTACTTTGAGCTTCACCAAAAAGTGTATAAAAGAGACAGCTGATAATACTTTAATGTGGACTTGTGAAAAAAAGACTTTGACAGAAGATATTGAGGAAAAGGAGAACAAATGAGCTCTATTTAATATGCCCTTTACTAACTTGGAAAAGCAATAAAGAGGGAAGCAGCAACAATATCATACAGCACAAAAGAAGTGACAGGGCTAGAGGAAGCCAAGCAGGAAATCCAGAACTATCTCCTAAATGTAAGGGAAAAACTGAACCATTGCCTGGGGAAATGCAGATGGGAAAATCAGAGATGAAAATGCATGGGCTGGAGAGTCAAGCATATTGCTAGCCTCTGGAGGACTGTAGAAGAAAATTGGTTGGTCACCATGAACACAGAAATCCTACAGTCAGTGCAGAACTGCATTTATGAAAGTAAATATTAAGAGTGGATTTAAGAATAATACCACAAATGGCCTGATAGCATACCTGGCTGTGGCAGCATGCACTTGGTAGCAACACAGTGACTGGTTTAGGCATTTCAAATCAGATCTTCAAAAATCAGTTTTCAGTGCCAAAGTCATTATATTTTTTTAAATAAAACAGCAGAATAAAACAGATCTAAATAAATAACTCGTTATATTTAAGGAACTAGAAGGATTTCAGGGTAGAAGAAGTCTCCCACAGTACAGAAAATGCTAGGAAGGATGCAAAGGAGAGATAGAGGCACAGAGAAGATCAGGCACAGTCAGTTTAAAGAAAAGGTGAATAAAAAAGTGTTTTGTGGAAGTATATTACATCCTGAATACCACAGAGAAGGTAATTGGCAGCCTTATTTACTCCACTCATAAAATCAAAACAAGAACCATCCAGTGCAACTGAAGGGCAGTAAGTTTAGAAGTGATAAAAGGTATACTTCTAAAGACAATTTAAGCTGTAAAATTCACTGCAGTGCAATATCATTAAGCTAAAACTTAATCAGATTTGAAAAATGAACAGATATTTACATGAATAGTGAATATATCCAGGGTAGGCTTAGACAGAAGGTAATAGAAATCCTTCAGACTTTAAGCAAAAAAGGTCTATTTTCTGCCAGCGATTAGGATGACTCTTCCTCTATAAAGTTGTTCCATAATTGGTTATGAAAGATTTCTTACATTTTCTTGTGATGTACCAAAACATATAGCATTAGTCACTCTCAGAAAAAGAATACTGGATTATGTGGACAATTGATCTGACCCAGCATGACAATTTTTATCGTCATTTGAGCAAAATCCAATGGATTTGCAAGGAGATCTTACAGAATTACAGCTTCAGTTTGAATTTTCCTTACCACTACAGAGGCCATAGAAAGAACAAGCAAATTTCTGGCAATGACATATCTCTGCAAGCAGGTGTAGTAGCAGTGCAGGTATCTAATGCTTTTATGCCATTTGCTAAGGATTATATAACAGTAATCTTTCCTATTAACACTGTCTTGTTCTGTGTTGAAGATCCCATAATCTTCTCCCTCCTGCCACTCTCTCAAAATGTACCAAAACAAAAAATAAATACTGTGTGCATGGACCAAAACTTAATAACTGAGATTAGTTATCAAAGTACAGCCCTACTTCTTAGAAGTTTTCAAATCAGCCTAATCTCCCAGAAGCTGAATTACATCAACTGTGCTTTTTCAGACTGGATATTAGGAAGAATTTATTTACTGAAAGGGTGGTCAGGCACTGGCACAGCTTCCCAGGGAGGTGGTTGAGTCACCATCCCTGGAGGTGTTTAAAAAGAGGATAGATGAGTTTTTGAGGGGCACGGTTTAGCGGATGATGGGTGCAGTTGGACTCGATGATCCAAAGGTCTTTTCCAGCTGGAAGATTCTTTCTTTCTTTCTTTCTCTCTCTCTTTCTTTCTTTCTTTCTCTCTTTCTCTCTTTCTTTCTCTCTTTCTCTCTTTTTTCTTGTTTTTCAAATGTTATTGATTCTCTGTTCCAAAGAAAAGTAAATCTCTGTCACTTCCAAATCCCCCTAGGAGACATTTTTTTGACAGAACAGCATTTCTAAATGCATCCCCACAAAAGCTAATAGCTGGCAGCTTTTAATTTTTCCTCTGATTTTATGCTAAGCAAGACTTGAGTACCATATTCTGTTCCTCGTCACAAGGGCAATCAAGCAATTTGGTGGAACTTGCTTCAGGAATCATGTACACTTGCCTTTTCTTAACGAGATACAAGCTACCAGCTTTCAGAAAAATGTTGCCTATCTGCAAATATTTTTTCAGTGAGATGGGTAAGAACCCACTAATATTTTTACTTCATTGTAAACAAGCGGGCATGCTCTGGGAATCAAGAAATAAGTAAGGAAACCTCTGGAAAGCCGCATGGATAAGGGAAGATGGATTTGGCTACAGATACAGTCTTGGGAGCTGGGCTGACACAGTAGGGTAAAACCATGACCTCTCTGAGCCTAAGCCACAGTGACATTAAGCAGGAAATTCATGTGAACTGGAGCTTGCACCCTCTTTTACTTTCCACATAAGCACAGCCAGAATGTGTTTATACTGAAACTTTGTGGAGATTCCTTATAAATACTGGAGGTGAACTTAATCCAGTCAATATATTGCTTGCAGCATTTCATTTTTTTCTTAGTACCAGTTTTCCTTTTACAGGATCTCATAAAAGCAAAACAATATGTTGCTCTCTTACAGATAACCTAAGAGCAGCAGTTAGTGAAGTAGCCTCAGTGTCCAGAGTTATATTATATCTTTGATGTCTGCTTCTGCAGCAAAAATATTTCGGCAGAGCAAGACATAATGAAAGTTTAAGAGCTTGTTAAAGAACGGACTATTACAAAGAGCCACGCTCATTTTGACTCTATTAGAAACACAAGAAAAATAATTTGTCACTTTCCCGTGACTAGAAGGATCTCAGGGGGAATTTCAGATAAGACATCAACATTGTTGGTGATTACTCAGCCTGTTTTCATTACAGTTTATAAAGCCCTGAATAAGAAACTGGTTTATACTGGCATTCCAATCCTGCAAATGTGTCTTTACAAGACCCAGCTGTGGGAAGAACATTTATTTCCATTTTATAGATGAGGCAAGTGAATCATAGGTGACTGGTGAGTTGCAAAAGTTCACGCTAAAAGGGTTTTGGCACACTGTGGATGATACTGTAGTAATACCAATAATAATTCTAGTAAATAGAAATCCTGGGTTCCCCTTCTGGAGATTTTTCCTATTCTTTCTCAGCTGTTTCCATTTGGTTTCTATTTTATTTTCCTAAACTGAGCCTAATGTAGATGAAAAAAGTCTTATTTCCTTGGGATCTAAAATCTTTTCAGAAATATACAGCTACTAGATGATGTTCCTATCTGACTGATATTTAATACATTTGTTCTGCTGCAATTGAGAGCATAGTCATGCTGGAGGATAAATTCCAATGATAACATTACAACAGTTTGAGTGTTTTCTCCATTATGTCTCTTTACAACAGAGATAACCTTTTGCTTATTGAAATATAATTGCACAGGGAGATAGTTGTTTTAAAACAGAATTAACAATACTAGTTGAACATTTTGTAGGAATTTTCCATAATAAACTGTTTTTATGTAAGTTTCTCTAGAGCACAGAATCACTTGTACTATAAAATTAACTGAAAATTGAAAACTGAACAACAAAAGATCTTTACTTTTCTTATAGCACATTCCTGGCATTATGTGCAGCACAGGAACTCCATTTAAATGTCAGTGATTTCTTTGTCAGCAATCATTCCATAGCAATATTAGAAAAGGATTCTCCCACACTTCCCTCACCCCATATATTGATATATGAAAATATTTATATAGATGAGGTAACTGTGTAATGATAGATATATAATTGTGTATCAATACATTTTCAGAATCATCATATTATAGGCAGGAGGTGCCACTGCAATCATTTATTTGCAAATCTTCAACCAATCCTCTCCCTAGCTTATTATTAAAATAACTAAAGGTAATTCCCAGCAGGATACTGGCATGCCCTCTGCCTTCCATTCACCAGCTGTTAATGGCAGTGCAGACACATGCATTTGAGTTTGGAACACGTGAGGAACCTTCCCGTAGAGGGTAATCAAACCTTCCCATAGAGAGTAACCATGGGATCAGAGCAGCATGATCCAAGGGAATGGTGCAGCCTAAATGAGGAGAGTACTGCTGTCTGCGCCGATCAGCCGCCTTCTGTAATTTAACAGTGACAGCCAGAGAGAAAAGGCCAACCCTATCGTCTGTACCACAGCATGACTGAGTTGTAACAGCACCCACAAGATCCATTTCTAACTGGACTTTGAATTGCAGGAAGCCCAATTCCCAAAAAAAGGTCAGGTCCTGGTGTCTGACCTCCTGAAGATGCTACCTTTCATGGGGAGACCCTTCTCCTTTTAGCACAGGCTCTCTGTCATCATTCACCAGCCATCCCTTCAGACAATGTTCCAGGTACCACTCTCTTCATGAACTACTGTCCTTGCACTGTGTTCTGCTCTCTCCATTCATGGTGTTGTTGCCAGACCCTGCCAACCGGGCCAGAAGCAATTCCTTCTCTTCCTCTGGTGAAGAGCTTTCACAGAGATCTTCTCTCTGCTGACAGATTAATACTTAAATCATATTTTTTGGCTGATTTTGAGCTGACCTAGTTCAGTAATGCAGTAAGCAGCACCATCCCACAGAGAGCATCCCTGCTGCAGCCAACAGAGACAGTGAACCATGATGCACAGCCTCTTCTGCTACCAAAACTATACCGTGCAGCTTCACCCTTGGGTCCTCCTGTGAGCTATCGGTCATCATACGAGTAACAGTTTCCTATGTGGTCCCTGTTCAGAGGCTATTTGATGGTGACAGGTCCCAATCCTTTGCAGTACTGGTTTCCTCTCCCAGCCCGCCCTCCCTTTAGCATCATTCAAGATTGGGGGTAGCTGTCAGTAGGCTGTTTGGGGAGTTTATTTTCCTTTGACTCAGGCATCACTAATCAGACCTAGCACTTCCTCCCAGCCTTTATTAAACAGAAAGCTCTAATCCAGAAAACATTTCCAATATTAAGACCAATTGAGTGTCATATTGTCGGCCAAGGTAAATAAGGCACAAAAGGAAAGAAATAAGCTCTGGGAGTAGAACGTGCTTTATTGAACACACTTCTGCTACACAGACCCATGGCTGTCACTCAGGAAGACATCATCCAGTTAAACCTGATCAAACAAATTCCCAGTGAACTGATAAAGCACAGCAACTCTTCAGGTGGCTTAGCTGTCACTTGAAAACCAGCTTGCAAGTCTGTGGGCTGACACTTGTGCTGGAAGGCAGTGAGGGTTTGAAGCTAACAGATACAGCCTCCTCCTGACTTCAGAAAGAAAAAGGTCTGATCCTGTGAGCTCTTTCCTCTTCCCTTGTTTTCCCTTTCAAATGAAGTCTCTTCACGTTTATTTCTTCACTTTTTAAAAGAGTTGCACAAAATTGAGGCAAAATGTGAGTTCCATCTCAGGAATGGCTGTGTCATTTCAGTCAGTGCAGAGCTGGAGCTTTAAAAACTCTGTTAATACAAGTGCTGACTTGTGTACAAATATTCTGTTTATTACATTTCATTTTCTGTCTACCTGTTTAGTATGAAAAGGTGAAAAGAAAACTTTCAAGAAGTAAATTGCTTGAGAAATATTATTTAGTGATTCTTAGTTCAAGTAACTGCGGTTATTTGTATCTTCAATCTGCCTTTTTTGCCTCTGCTTTTCTTAAAAATATCTTATGCAGTACTATAAATAACTAGCAGAAGGGAAAGTGATGTTTTGTGCAAGAGGGGAAAAAAGAGCAGTGGTGATCAAAACAGCAGTTCTTAATCATGGTCAAACACAAATCTTGACAATGAATGAACATCCCTCCATGCATTTCCAGGCTGAACAGGAAATACTGAGTCTGCCAGGATTTGTGTTTCAATCCTTGGTGTCAACGTGCATTACTGTGGGCTTTGAAAGATGCTCCAAATGGAGCAACTCCCTCCAGCGTGAAAATCTGTGCCGTTACAACCACAAGCTCTGGAGAAGGAGGGGGCAGGGAAAGAGGTAAGGGAGCAGAGCTTTCTTGCAGCTGTGCCCCAAAAATCCTTTGCAACAGTGAGCAATTAACATCAGGTTTGATCTTTCACATTATAAGGAAAGTAGATCATGGTGTAACATCTGCATGTGGTCTGGATGTGCAGTGCCTGCACATTTTGCATCCAGACAAGAGGAACAACTGCTTTTGAAGTCAGTGGCCAAAACAAATAGCATTAAGGTATTATGCAGGATTTCTCTATGTGTGGATGCCACGGTGGACAGTCCTTCTGACACAGCTCAGTGGCTAAGGAATGAGGTCAGGCTTTGTTTAAGCAACCTAGGAAGGACAGTGTATTTTTTTGCTTTAACGGACAAGAAGCATCAGTCATGTGGCACCAGATTCTGCTGCTGTTCTCTTGGAAGAAAAAAATCACAAAGATGCAGTACAAGGTATGATGTAAACTTTAATAAACTCTTCAGAAATCTCCATTTTGCCTGCCTGCCTTTCAGTGATGGCATTTAAACTAATGTTCTAGGGCCCTTTTATGCAAAAAAGCCATATTCCTAGGATGGCTGTTGCAAAATTCATGGCTGGTACTATTTCATGCCCTTATGACACAACAGTAACATCCATTTGTATCAGTTTGGCACTGTGCAAGTAGGTCACACAATTATGATGAAGTTGAAATGAATTTTGCTTCCTTTAAACAGTAGTGGAACAGTTACCAACTGATTAAGGAAAACGTTAGCAAGTACCATTTTAATTGATTTGAATGCATGTGTGTTTTGTATTGGTTTAGTTTGAGGGCATTTTTAAACAAATAGCACTGTCATTGTGAGCTGTAATTAGATAATAAATTAATAGATAAATGGATTAGAAAGTTCAGTATGGCTTTCACAATCGCTGCTAGCGGCATAAAAATGAGGTGCTTGGTATTAGCAATGCTAATAAATGGCATGAGGAATGCACTTGGGAAGAATGATGATGTGGCAGCTGAGTGATTGGTGAGGACCATGGTCTTTCCTTTGCCCGCACTTATTTTGGAAAACAAAGGTGCTCCTGTGCTTCCCTAGGAAAGATAACAGTGATGTTGATCTGGAAGGGTAAATATGTCAGGTCCCCAGTGCACCTCAAAGCCTGCAGATTTAATGTGAGGTTCATGAAAAATTCAGTGAGCACATAGGACATATTCTAGGGGTTAAGCTGCACGGGGATCTGCTCAGAGATCTGCCAAGGAAAAAGAGAGAGTACATGCAAAATATATTCAGTAATGGGAAGGCTGCTTAGCAGGGAAGGAAGTCTGGATCACTTGGACTGGATACGAAGTGCATGAGAATCATGAGGATCCTTCTGAAAAAAAGTGATTTTGTGGAAGTTATTTAATTCCATCAAGCAGTAAATCCAGCCATATGGGTCTTGGTGTTGTTCACAGAGGTAGTGACAGTAACTCAGATAACAGACACTGAATGCTGCAGGTTGGATAGTGATGCAAATAATCACTGGCATGAGTTCAGGCTGAGTGTCAAATGCCTGAAATTAGAAAGTTGGAAGAGGACTTTCAATGCTATGTGTTATGCAGGTGCCTGAAGACACAGAGCAACTTGGATTCATTTTTTGGGGCTGATTCCCCCTCAGATATAACTACCTACTCCATGAACAGCATTAGCCTGCAGCACTTGGTCACCGGAATTGGAACAAGTGCTCAGAAAAATTTTGAAGCCTGAATTATATTAAAGTCATTTTTATGATTCTCATCAGAGTATCAAAGAACTGCAACTATCTGCAAAAATCTCTACTGGATGGCCAGTATGGCTGAAACAACTTTAGGGCATAAAATAAAATATTTGGATAGATATTATTCTTGGGGTTTTTTTAATATTCTTGATGTAATCTCTTCTGCTGCTCCCCTGAAGTTTGACTTTTTATGCAGATGATTTTCAAGGCAAGGTGAACTTCTTAAGTAATCAGTACAGCCTTTGTTAGAAATTATCTGTGGTGACAGAAACATCTTCTGGTATACATTTCAGAAGCATTTGAATAGACACTTTCTTTTATGGTACTATTTAAATACCTTGTGTACAGCATTCTATTCCTTTGATTAATCAGAATTCAGTTGCATCTAACTAAAGGCCAGCCCGATAAAAAGTGAGTAGTGTTCTACCCCCTCAGCTACATCATTAATAGGTCTTATTATCTAATCTATCTAGAATATAAATGTTCATTCAAAACCACTGCAATTACTGTACAGCGTATTGCACGGGGTATAGACCTTATCACTTGAGTAATTTAAAGCCAATCAGAGTAAAGCACATGAAAATACATGAAGATAGAGTCACAGGCAATGTTAGCTAGGAAGAGTTAAACAAGATGTAAATGATCTTTTTCACCTCTAGTTTTCAATGCTGGAGACACTTGTCATCTATTAGGTTGTTTAGCAAGTTTCCATTTAGTATCTTTCCAAAGTCTCTCTCCCAAAGTCTTTCTCCCACTCAGTCTCTCTCGCACTTAAAGGGCTCCCATCCAGAGAAAACCTAAACAGGTTCCAAGGCAGTAAATACGTCATCCTGGGTTGTTGCATAAGCTCATGGAACCCCAGGTCTCTCCCAGCTCCACACACATCTGTTGTAAACCTTAAAGACATGCAGCCATGTACCACACTACTAAGCCTAACTAGTTAAAACCCAGTAAATGAAAGGTCAATGGCTAAACTACCCCTGATGGGTTTGGTGTATGGGCAGACCAAGCCCAGATCTTATTGAAAAGACTATGTCAATGCATTTACTGACCTCTGAGAACAACTGTGAGACTACTCCGACTTAGGATCCACTGGCAAAGTCAGTTTGTTCGGGAAGAAATACAGATTAAAGGAAAGAGAGCAGGAAGAATGCAGCTACCATAACACCAACAGGTTCTTGGGAAATATGGAAATCATAGGATCACAGAATGGTTTGGGTTGGAAGGGACCTTTAAAAAACATCTAGTTCAACCCCACTGCAATGAGCAGGGCCATCTTCAACTAGAGTGGGGTGCTCGTGGTCCAGTCCAACCTGACCTTGAATGTTTTAAGGAATGGAGTATCTAACACCACTCTTGGTAACCTTTGCCAGTGTTTTACCATCCTCATCATAAAAAATGTTTGTATTCTGGTTTGGGGTTTTATTTTATTTCTTTCTGCTTCGAGTGTGCAGCTAGGACAACTATTCATTTAGGCTAACTCTTCAGTATTGGACTTATGCTCTTATCTTGGGCCTTCATTTCTGAGCGTGTTGAACTGCTGCCAGTCAAGAAGGCTGCAGCTTTCCTTCTTCCTGTTGTCTGCAAACTTTTACGTAACATAATAGAGTGAGAAGAAAGGTTGAAACCCAGAATGCAGTGACAGGACTGTAGTCATAAAGGAGAAAAGCTGAGGGAAACTTTGATCAGAGGTCAGTCTCCAGAATCAAAATGACAACTAGCTTCATGGAATTTCTGAAATGCAGCAGACACAACGCTGGACCTCTTGTAAATAAATTGCTTGCGCTGTCTCACATATAGTGATCGGTCTGAGGACTTCTCTTGAAATTTCTCTCCAATTTTGCAAGCTCTTGAAATGCCATAGAAGAAAATGTTGGGATAGGCATCGTTCTGCTCTGTTTCAAATGTAAGTTCTTCTACAGACTGCATAATTTATATAACCATATGCATAATATAACCAAATGTTGAGTTTACGAGTGCCATACATGGCCACAAGCTGAAATTTCTAAGAAACTTCCTTCATGTGCTCCTGCATGTCCTACCCCCTCCCTGTCCTTGATTCCATAAGGATGACTTGGAGTGATTTCCTGTTCTTGTAAGATCTCACTGTTTTTTACATACCTATTTCTATGACTAAAAATCATGTCTTGGGGGGAAAGATCTGCACTCTACATTCATTTGGTGAAACAGCTACTTTTGTGCAGCAGATTTTTGTTTGATGTTAATCTCTGCATTGTATACACCCATTTCAAACACCATGTAAAGAAAAAGCTTTCCTTCTGGACGAGAATATTTGGTTGACCTTGCAGATAGTTTAAAACAGGCTGGTGATCAAAACCCTTCAGAAGAAAAGTAAAAGAAGGAAGGGTAGAGAAAAAAAGGCAAGGCCCAGGGAGACAAACAAACAAACAAATCAACTACCAAAAAGCACTTCTTATTATTTAAATCCCTGTTCATGATTTGCAGTTTAGTATTCCCTCTACAAGAGATTAACTGAGGACCATAATTCAAAGCGATTTTACAAGGTACATATTAGGTCAGAAAAATCTGTGTCCAGTTTTAAACACAATACTGAGCACCGAAGGAGAATAATCATGGTTTACCCTGTAGGTCTTTCCATTCCTAATGCCTCTGATCCTGTGTACTATCAACTAAGTATTCATGTTTGGGCTGTTCCTATAGTTGATGGTCTTTCAAACCTTTCCTCTTTGCTCCAGGGTTGAACAACATTGTCCAGCTCACTGATTTAAACCACTTCTTGTGCTTCAGGACTTGGCTTATGCTGAAGTTCATATTCCCCACCACACGAAGAAAGAAGTTTCCTCAACAATGTTCCTGAACCATTTCTCTAGATTACCCCATTCCTTCCCTGGGCCACCTCTGTATATAAAACATCGTGTTCTGTGACATAACTGAATTGGAATCCCCTGAGGGTTGGAAATAAATTGGTTTAACGTATTTGAATGGATCCTTTCATATTTAGAGATTGCTCTAAGCTTTGGATGTGATTAGGTGTACATACAGACATCCTTGTGAGTTGTTTGATTTTGTTGCTTCATCATGACCAAAAAATAACCCAAGAAGTCTGTGTGAGAAAATGCAGAAGCAACCATTGTCTGCAAGCAAGAAGGAAACTTGCTTCACTCTACATTTATACTCAGAAAGCCAAACAACTCCTTAAGAAAGGGGTTGTTAAAGGAGGATGAAGGTGTGCTTAAAACTGGCCAAGCAGTTAACTTTCCAGCACATTTTATCCATCTACCTCTGTTACAGCACTTACCAGTAATCTGCACTCACTGAACCAGAACTACTTATTTTCCTGCAAACATCCCATCCCCTCATTTAACCATAACAGCAGACCTCACCTGTTCCACAAATAAAAGTGGATCTCAGTTCTCAGTTCTCTTTACACCTAATATAATAATTTACCATATGGACATTTAATTCATGTTTGAATATGCTGAGTGTTGGGAGAGGATCAGGATGGGCTTTCTCTGTGCAGTAAATACAGGCCTTGTGATTGGTGCTCAGCTGACAACTCTGAAAACCAATGATTTGCATTGACCACAAGTTGCACCGGGGAGGTTCAGACTAGACATTAGGAATAATTTATTCATTGAAAGGATGGTCCGGCACTTGAACTGGCTGCCCAGGGAGGTGGATTAGTCTCCATCCCTGGAGGTGTTTAGAAGGAGTAGATGAGTTTCTGAGGGATTGTGTTTAGTAGTGGACAGGTACAGTTAGACTTGATGACCTCAAAGGTCTTTTCCAGCCAGGAGACTCTATGATTCTATTAATTCATGAAACAGGACAGGGTATGATGAAATAGCCTTCTGAGTCCTCATGGAGCGGGGACCATTTCTGGTTGTCTTCCATAGGCACAGGCATTCAGATGGGTATCTGGAAGGGGTTCAGGTCCTACTAGGCTGTTACCTCTCACACCATACTGCATTAGCATTCAGCTGTCCCAAACACCCATCCAAAACTCCTAGGCACCACAAGGATATAGTACAGGCATCCAGACCCCCAGACCCCTGGGTGTCCTGCCCTGCATATCTCACATAATATTCTTCCAGAAGGAATAGTTGCCATATTACTTTGATAAATGCGGCAAAGCGGGGTGATAGCATGGGGGGGGGGTGTTAAGTTGAGATGCGGCTAGGAAGGAGAAAGATAAACTTGTAGCTCTTATGGATTAACTTCTGGTTTCTAAGAATAACACAGATAAGGCAGTCTCAAATTAGGCAGAGTTTAAAATCAGATATAATGAATCTGAGACAGAAGAGATTGCTGTATCTGAAAGAGAAGTTGCCACTGTTCTTTAGATAAGCTCTCAGATTTTCAGATGAGAAAAAAAAATGTAAAAAAGGGCTTTCTGTAATTAACCTTCCCAGTCAGACTCACTAGGCCTCACTCTGTGCCTTGCCTACCACAAAGAACTTGCCCAAATTGCCTACAACCACAAAAACAAGGTAGCTCAAACACAGGGCTGGTTTTACCAAAAATCATTCTGGTTATTCTCTTATATCTTCTTTTGAAAAACTAAGCTAACAGGTTGCCCTTCTCCACACATTTGGGACAGTTTCAGAAAGCTTTAACAAAACGAATGGTCCAAGCCAAAAATGTGCAAGTAAGACAATCGCACAAACAGGCAGAGATGTCTGACCCGAAACAGGCTGCAAAAAATCTGTGCAAAAGCAATGTCTGTTTCATATCCGTCATGGTAGTCGTTTATTTTTATGAACGCTAGCATTCACTGACAAAAATAAAGCAGGGCAGCATTTAATCATGACTCTGTTTTCTCAAAGGTATTTCCTACAAGGTGTTGGATTCACTTTCTATACGATCAACAGCTATTGCTATGTAATTACCAGTGAGCAGGTACCAGTTCTGAAGGTCACACTGACAACGTCCATGTCCCCAGCACAGCTGCTTCTGTTTAACGTTCCTAATAAAGGGAGGGAGACATTTGATTTTGATCACAGTTTTAAGAAACACCATATCTACAGAGGCCGGACATTTTCTTTCTCACTTCATCAGGAAACTTTTCAAGATGGAAATGCAGTGCTGAACAGTTTATCACAGAGATGACCTGTCTTTGGCAAGCCTTGGATAGGTCGCAGGCTTCCCACTGCCACTACAGGCAAGTTTTTTATCCTCAAATACAGCAGAAGTTGGTTAGTATGCATCTTCTAGGTTACATTTTGAGTCTGCTGTAATTTTTTTCAGTCTTTTTGCAGTTCTTACTGCAAGTTTAAGACAACGTGTATTTATTTGTGGAGGGATGGCTCATTTCTTCCCCTTCTTTTTTCTTTTTTTTTTTTAAATTTAAACTGCTGTTTTATAAAGGTTACTCAAGTCCAGAGCAAAAGAGGATTAATTACTAACAGCCATAATTTAAAGACAAATTACCCTCCTGATATTTTGGCCGTCTAGAATACACCATGTAAAAGCCATCTATCTGAGAGAATGGCAAGGGTGATTGTAACATAGAGTTGCGTTGAGCACTGGTGTGCTTCATCTCCCCTGAAGAATGATGTAGGGTTTAATATATTAATAAGAAAAGTTATAAAAATAACACCATACTTCTATGCAACTTTCCTTATCCAAAGAAGTAAGGTTGGGGGGGGGGGGGGGGTTAATCATCAGTCTGGGCAAAAAGTTTCTGCAGGGATGCACATTTATTTCAGCGCAGTTGTTCAAAGAATAAATGTACCTTTGCATGAACACAGCCAACAGGACCTGGGACAGAGTGATTTCCAACCTGTTTCTTCCCTGTATCTCATTAAATAGTGCTTTATTCTATTAGTAATTCAATTAAAATCAGTAAGATTGGTCTATGTGGAAAATGACCCTAGGTAAACAGCTGTGTCAAGACACAAGGCACATTTTGCACATGGCAAGCAAAGCTCACAAACTCTCACTTGTCAGCAATGGACCTCAAACTGAGAATTTCAGAAACCCACCTCCCTCCCAAGCCCTTACCCAGCAAAGCACATACACACACCTTGGAAGATCTGAATCTCAGTTTGGTCTGTACTTCTCTAGAGATCTGAAAAGCCTGAGGGCCTGTATATGTCATGCATCAGTGCATCAGGCTTTTGTGACAGCATTAGTCTGTGCTGGTGTGTCTCCTCAGTCGTTGGCAATCCTAAAGACCCAAGGATTGCATTTTAGCTCGGAGACATGCCATAGGAAGTTGCCTACAAGGCAGCATCCATTTGTATCCATGTACTTTTTCACTTCCAGAGCTGACCTGTCTGAAGCCATCTGTATGCATTTCCATCTCCTTCTGAGTGTCTGAGTGTCTAAACCTATTCCATCAATCTTATATTGAAGCTACATATTTCTGTTATGATGTTTATTAATACATATGTATTACTGATAGTGAAATTTCCTACCTACTAGTCTCTTCATAAAGGCCAGAATTTTTTTTTACCACTGGTACCAGATAATATCCCTTTTCAAAGGTCAATCATAAATGCACTCATTCCACTTTATTATTCATTTCTGGTTCATTTCTGGCAAGTTCAGGCTCTAGGATGATCTTAGAGGCTCACTGTGCTATTGCCAAGCTGCAGTCTTTTAAGAAAGAACAAAAATGGCTGTTGAGAAGGTTCACAGGACCCTTACATTAAAAGGAAAAATAATGTGAAAAAGTTGTCAGATTGGAAGAGTTCGGGGATAAAAAACACCCGGCTTACACATTAATCAATGTGGTGTTTTCTTTAACACTTTCCATGCTCTTTCATTTGGGAATAATGTACAGTTCTGCTTGACATTGCAAGACAGTTAATTAGTATCCATAGGCTCATAAATAGGATTTTATAGAATAGCAGATAAGCCAGTATTACTAGTGTTCATTTAACTTTAGTTCCAGTCCCTTTTGAAATGAAGACAGGTTTCGTTAGAACAGACCTTTCACAAAACACATCTATTCATTACAGATTCCCATTAAACACTATGGTGTGAGAGGGTAGATGATTGGTTTCCTTTGCTTTCTTTCCAGTCTCAATGCCACTCTTTCCAATAATACTGAACTTTCTTAGGCAAATGGGATGATCGAGCATATAGAGCCCTGTGGTGGGTATCAAGGAGTGTGTTGTGTGCTTATCTATCTGATCCACTGGAAGATTTTAGCCCAGTAGCTTTACTGCCCATCCATCTTCTCCTCCAAGAAGTAAACTTGCTTCTATCAAACATTTTGTCACATAAAATGTGATGTGTAAATGCTAAGCATTGTTCTGCTGGGACAGCTTTGGAAATTGAATTTGGAATTTGAGTTTTATACAGCGACTCCTAAGGCCTTGGTGGCAGAAGAAGATGCTGTTATTCAGAAAATGTCCTAATCAGTTCTACAGATTTGCATAATGCAGCAGGGATTTGCAAAAAACCTCATGCTCAAGGGCATGTGCTTATCACCAGCCATGCATCTGAAAGGAGTAATTCCCACCTGTACAGCAATGTGCAATTTGCTAGATGAATCATTTCTGTATGGATTTTAGTAGTGGCCATGGTGAAAGAGACTACTAACTTAATGAATGGAGACTGAAAATATTTAATGGTTTGAGAAGTGCTGCTCCAAGGTCTATAATCCCAATTCCATCAGAGATGGTTCCAGAGATCACTCTTTCCGTCCAGTTTTCCATTACATGGTTTAACAGCCAACTTGTACCATTGGGAAGTATAAAACGGGAAGTGTAAAGAAGATATTCATTGATCCATCTCTTGGCTGACTCCACAGCATCACAGCAATAGCAAGTAAGAAAGAAGAATGGAATACATCATAAAACCTTTCCTGTTCCTCCAACTGGCCGTTGCCCACAGAAAAAGCAGACCTTGAGTTATTTTTATTTTACAAAAATCAGCAATAATTTTTACAATATCTGGCCAGGCAGGTTTGAAATTATTTAAAATATGCCTATTTCTTGAGGAACTGCGGAAGTTCATGATTTGTTTTCATAGTTAGGGAAAATCCATGCCTGTTTGAGCTTTAAACCAGTATTACTGTATAATCAGACACAACTGCTTTCTCTAAATAAAATGTTGCCATTTCCATTTTCCAACTGTCATTAACAAATGCTGCAGATATGCCTGTTGCTGTGGAGATTTTAAGCCACAGACCAGCCTCTATTCTTCTATCTGACTTAGCTCACAAGTTACAGCAGCTGAAGGGGTTTTTTCCCCAAAATACACTTTCAGAACATACATAAGTTTTACTAAGTACACCAGAGGGAAAAATCATTTTCAGATTCTATACTTTCTCATCCTGCAAGTCCAATCGCCAAGTCCATCACCGTTATTTGATTAATTCTTTTACTGTATGTCATAGTTTGCAGTGCTATACAAAACTCTCTCATCTTTTTGTCTTTACCCCATATCCTGTAAATTTCCTCTTGCAGCTCCTGGTGGTGTCCTCTACTCTGTTCGCAATAGATTTAACTTCTGTGCCACTGCGCTTTTTGTATTTTCAGCCTTTGATTATCCATTTCTTCAAAGTAGTTTAAATGGCCTTTGCTTCTGTTGCCTATGTTTACATGGCCATGTGGATGCCATCAGTGATACAAAAAGGTCAAAAATTAAATCTGTGTGCAAAGTATAGATTGTTCCATAAGTGGACACATTCAGGTTGCTGACCTTCTCTTCTAGACCTGTGGTATATTTTCTTATATTTGAAATAATAGCGTTTATTTCATGTCATTCACATCAGGCTTTCATAACCTTTTGCTACTTCATGTGAGTGTGCTCCACAAAAACTGGGAAGATGTAAAGAAACCTCTTTGGTGCTTTAATATCTGAATATAACTGCTACCAGTTCTGTTATAAAACCTATATTGTAGTAGAAAATGATTTCTCAAAATGAGAAAGCACCTGTATACCATTTGAGACCTTGAAATATCAGTCTAGTGACGTATTTTTGTTGGTGTGATAATCTGAGGAGTTAGTCAAGAAAACACTTGTAGGCACAAGTAGTATCTTTTATTAGAAGTGATGTACTCAGAAAACGTCGACAAGCTTTCTTCAAATCTGAAATAGAAGCAACAGACTTCACAGCTAAGTGCAAGTTTGGAGAAATTACTTAGATTTTATAACAGAGCTTGTATGAGTGCATATATTTTTTTCAGAGTAAATGGCATGGAATAATTGCTACCAGAACCCTTTTTTGTGTGTGTGTCAAGACTTCTAATGTTCACACGAGAATGACCACTTTGATTGTGAAGTAGCTCTACTGCTCCCAGATTTCAGAGCCTCTGCTTTCATTGCCTGGAAGGCCAGAATACTCAAATAGTGCCAGGTTCTGGCTTAGCTGCCTCAGGGACAGGCATAATAAAAATCACAAGCATGTAACAAAAAGGAAATGTCATGCCTTTTCACATCTATCTTCACATCAGCTTCGGCATAAAAGAAAATGAAAAGGAAAAAAAAGAAAAAGAAGGCAGCAGAATTATTGTGGAACAGCAGACAGGTCCAACCAGAACTGCCTTTGAAATAGCCTTAGATAAGGAATGCCTTCAGGAACCTTCAGATGCAAAAGAGTTTGCCAATAGCATTTTTACCTGTCCGTTGCTAGAATCCCAAACCTAAATGAGTTTTACTGTCGCTTCAGCATACACCGAGCCTGACAGGCAGCGATGAGCTTCTGATTTTCTTAAAGCATTTCCAAATGCATATTGTTTTCCCATGGGCATGTGGTGGGTTAGTTTATGCCCAAAGACACAGGGACAGCAAAGACAGCAACATTTTTCAGCCAATAACACTAAAAATACAAGCCATTCCTTCTGTACAGTCTGTGCACATGTGGCTCTTGACCATTGAAATATATTTGGAAACAACTCATGTTTACAATGATGTATTAGTAATTTCAAGCATTGGTTCTTAAACATAACTTTGTTCGTTAGTTTGATTATATGAAGAGACATATTCCAAAATCCATTTGCTGTCTTCACCATGAGCACTGGCATATCAGCAACTAAACAAAAATCAAAAGCTCCAGCATAACAAAAAATCCTGATCTGGTTGCAGCCAGGGCCTCAATGCTCAATGACTTCAGCATTTCAGTTTAATTAAAGAAAGGTGAATTTCAGTTCTTTGCTCTAAGGACTGAGGTCTGCAAACTGTGATTTTTATGCAGACTCCATCATAATTAATTTATAAGCTTAAGAAACCTGGTGAAATTCAGGACATTTGGTCCCAAACAGACTGGGATAAATCCAGTCAAAATGGAAATGCCATCTAAATTTTGCTTTTCGTACTTTGCATGTGAAAATGGAAGTAGAAGGAGGCAGATGGCCCCGAAGATAAGCAGAGGAAATTCTAGTCTCCCTACCATGTGGAAACCATTCCCACCTTGACGGCATAGGAAGCTTGAGTGTCTCCTATATGTCTTCCTACATCAATATCTTAAGTCTTCCGTTGAAAGTATTTAGGAAGGCTTTGCATGCCAGACTTTCCAGCCATCTTCTGAGGATCGGTGTGTGACGACAACAACTATCCTTTCTGAAATAATTTAGGAACTGGAGCCTTTCCCCAAAAAGTGGGAAACCTTGATTCTAGGCTCCACTCAGTTTAAGTGGGATTAGCTACTTGTAGGATTTAAGGATTTTCTGAGGATTTAAGAGGACTCTCCATTTCAGTGTACATTCCAGGAAGGCTGGGAGAGAGACAGGTATCTCCCTCTGAAAATACTTTTTGCTAATGTTAAAAAATAAAGAAACCAGTAGGAAGATGCTTAATGAGCACAGAAAACTACAAAACTGGGTTACCCAAAGAACTGAACAAGTTGCTGACCACCTGGAACTTCAGGAATCTCCCTAACATGATTGATGTTCATTTTGCTCTCCTGCAAATTTTAACACTATGAACAAAAGACAACTGATGATATATAGAACCAAAAAGTCATACGCTTTGAAAAGCTTTTTCCACTCCTAGACTTTTCAAGTTCATTTTAACTGTTCTTTCCTATCTTATTCTAATATCATTCTACTTTACACATCAAGGTCAGTTCTTAAAGGATACTGAGCAATTAAATGGCTTAATTACAGTGCCTAAATAAACACACTAAGTGAGGAAATTGAAGGTCTGAGTAATTATCCTAACACAAAAATCCTTGCCTATTTTATCTTTCTTCTTGTTGATAAGTGGTAGCTGTTATGCTTGTTTAATTTTTTCAAAATCATTTTAGCACAGTTTTCCAGTCCGCCTTTGAAATTTTCCAGGTAATTCAGTGAAATGCTTCAGAACTTCTTGGTAAAACTTCCAAGCAATTTTATAAGGCTGTGATAAAGGGACACTTTAGGAGTTCAAGTAGGAGCTAAATTTATACTATTGTCTTCACTAAAAGGATTACTATACATAATGTGACATCAGGAAGGAAGTACACCGTAAGCTGAAGAAACTACGCAGAGAAATAACACAACTACTGTATTTTTCTGTATATAGGACAAGAAAACACTGAAATAAAATACAGCTTAGATGTTTAACATGTACAGGATTGTAACACAGCCTTGTGGAAAACTGGGCTTAAAAGTAATATGGTGGGGGAGGTTGTTGGGGTTTGGGTTTTTGGATTTTTTTTTTTATTGTTTCATTGGTTTGAGGGGTTTTTTTGTGTGTGTGCATGTGGGTGATGCACAATCAACATTTAAAATACTATAGGGAAAACACAGCTGTATGACTGTGTGCAGAGATAGTCAAAGGTAAAAATCAGGGCAAACCTAAAGCCAGAGGTGCTCGTGAAGGCATGGTGGAACCACTGCAATGTCTGCAGAAGTGCCTAAGAGGATTGTTCAGTAAGAGCTTCGCCACTCATTTGGCCATCATACATGTGGACTGTGTAGCAACCTGATGAAAGGCAGGTGGGCCTGTACAGTGCTTGCAGATCAGGGCCTTTAGTTCAAAAAGAAAAAGAAAATAGCTGTAGAAAATATTGAATAGTGTACAGAAGGTCAAGACTGTCAAAGAGGTCAGGCAAGAAATCATCAAAATAAGAGACAGAAGAGACCTCTATGTTACGTAGTCTGTTCATCACCCTACTGAAGAATGTTCAGTGCAGTATAACATAAGCAAAACTGGGAGTGGGCATTGTTAGACCAATAGATTATGGAACAGGCTGCCCAGCCCAGCTGATCAGAAATTTAAAATTAGACTCATTATAGAAGGGACTTGTATGCCATATTAAGTAACTACCTCAGAGATGGACAAAAAAATCAATATGGGCTGTTTGTCACCCAAAACATAAGATTCTCTGCTCCTCTTAGCATCTTTTCACAATCAAGCCTATTACAGACCTGTCAGCCTGACCTCGGTCCCAGGTAAAATCATGGAGCAGATAATCCTGGGTGAAATCATGCGGCACCTGCAGAACGGTCAGGAGATCAGGCCCAGCCAGCATGGGTTTAGGAGGGGCAGGTCCTGCCTGACCAACCTGATCTCCTTTTATGACCATGTGACTCGCCTGGTGGATGAGAGGAAGGCTGTGGATGTGGTATACCTGGACTCTAGCAAGGCCTTTGACACTGTCCCCCACAGTAGACTCCTAGAGAAGCTGGCAGACTGTGGCTTAGATGGGAGCACTCTGTGCTGGGTTAGATATTGGCTGGATGGCCGAGCCCAGAGAGTGGTGGTGAATGGTGTCTCATCCAGTTGGCGGCCGGTCACCAGTGGTGTCCCCCAGGGATCGGTGTTGGGTCCGGTCCTGTTTAATATCTTTATGGATGATCTGGATGAGGGGATTGAGTCCATCATCAGCAAGTTTGCAGATGATACCAAGCTGGGAGGAAGGGTTGATCTGTTAGAGGGTAGGATGGCCCTGCAGAGGGACCTGGACAGATTGGAGAGATGGGCCGATTCCAATGGGATGATGTTTAATAAGTCCAGATGTCGGGTACTTCATTTTGGACACAACAATCCCATGCAGAGCTACAGACTGGGGACAGAGTGGCTGGTGAGTAGTCAGGCAGAAAAGGACCTGGGAGTGCTGATTGACAGGAAGCTCAACATGAGCCAGCAGTGTGCCCAGGTGGCCAAGAAGGCCAATGGCATTCTGGCCTGCATCAGGAATAGTGTAGTGAGCAGGACCAGAGAAGTTATTGTCCCCCTGTACTCGGCACTGCTCAGGCCTCATCTGGAATATTGTGTACAGTTCTGGGCCCCCCAGTTTGGGAAAGATGTTAGGATACTGGAATGTGTTCAAAGGAGGGCAACGAAGATGGTGAAGGGGCTGGAGCACAAGCCCTATGAGGAGCGACTGAGGGAGTTGGGTCTGTTTAGTCTAAAGAAGAGGAGGCTCAGGGGAGACCTCATTGCTCTCTACAACTACCTAAAAGGAGGTTGTAGTCGGGCAGGGGTTGGTTTCTTCTCTCAGGTGACCAGTGACAGAACTAGAGGGCATGGACTCAAGCTTCGTCAGGGAAAGTTTAGGCTTTATGTGAGGAAGAAGTTCTTCACTGAAAGGGTGATTGGCCATTGGAATGCGCTGCCCAGGGAGGTGGTGGAGTCACCGACCCTGGAGGTGTTTAAGGGGAGATTGGATGAGGCACTGAGTGCTATGGTTTAGATGATGGTTGGTGTTAGTGTTGGTTTATAGGTTGGACTTGATGATCTCAGAGATCCTTTCCAACCTTGTGATACTGTGATACTGTGAAGAAATATTTTCACTAGTATGTAAAACTGTCTGTTACATCTCAGTTTTGGGGCAAACACCTTAGACTGAGCTCAAATACAGATAGCACAAACTGTTTCAACAGTCAGGAAATAAGCAAGGACTATTAGTCATCTTACTTCCTTGCATAACTTTGATTACTATGCAGTATCAGAAAGAGATTTCTCCCTATATTATACAGTGTAAGTAACTGCCTTATGGGAACATTGCTGGAATTAGCCAGTGACAGGGAAAGGTTGGTAAATCAGGTAGACCAGTAGTTTGTTATGTTTGGGCAAAACCTGTAGCACAATTTTACATGGGTTCAGGTGCTGTTTCCACGTGCTTAGTTATTTTCTAATACTGCCCTCATCCTTCTAAAACGTCTTGTTCTTGAAGACAGCCAATTCCTTTAACAATCCCTCAGAAGCAATGACAGAAGCTGGAGCAGTGAGAGACAGACAGACTGTTAAGTGAACAAGACGTTGGCTACACTCTTCACTCTGTTTAGCTCTATTCCTTAGAGCCCACACTGCTGTGAATCCTTCTCCAAACTACTGGGTGGTTTTTTTTCATAAATAATACTTATGTGCCTTTTATGTGTTTTCACTTATCATTACCTTCCTTCTATCAAGAAAATCTCTCTTTTTTTGGGACCCTTCTTTACATAGTGACTTGAAAAAAATCACATTTTTTTGCTGAACAGGGAACTGAACAAAAGTCTAAGTAAAGATTTTTTTTTCTTACAGAGCAGAAGTCAGTAAAGCAATGATTAAGGTATTCAAATTGCATCTTTAAAGATCCTAATCAAAACTTTGGAGAAAAAAAGCAACAACATCAATGATGTCTCTGAAATTTTCTGAAGTCTTGCTATTGCATTTGCAAGTAGGCTTGTTGTTTGTTGAAAGACATTATGGAGGAAAAATAATTGTTCCCATTTTAGGACTGGAAATGCCATTCAATAACCCAAAACTTGTGTGTAGAGCACATTGACTCAGGCTCAGCATCATTCTGGTGCAGTCATCCTGCTTCCCGCTCTGCAGGAGCCTCACACGTTCTACTCTTTTCAAGTCCAGAGCCCCAAGACTAGTTCACAGAAAGAAAATGCTACGGAAAATAACATTTCTTCTTAATCAGATCCCTTTAGAAGTCCATCTAAGAGGAGTCTTTTAGCACTAGGTTGCCTTCATCTCTTTTTCTCAGCCAAAGAATGAGAAGGATCTTCTGAACCATCACCTTAGATGCTCAGGGGAAGCTGTTTGCTTTGTTTGAAATTGTGCACTGCAAAAAAAAAGGTGTTCCCAAAATTAAGGGAGATCAGCTGAAATATAAGAAATAACTGGCACTGGAAAATTACTTCCATACAATTTTAGAGATGCAAATATCCAAATCTAATGGGGGTAAATAGTGGGATCAGGAGGAAATTGTCCCATTAAGAATAAAAGACTAAGCAAGTAAGTTCATCAGTTTTATGCAGTGCAGAAATCCAAAGCCATAAGTATTTTTAACTGAAAAAGGATGAGATATAATCTCATTATTCAGGCAGCATTCCTATCACCCCAAATTTCCTCCCCAGAGAGCTTATGGATAGACAGGTTGGATTCTCACTGCAGTATATAACTTTGATACCCCTTTGTCACGCTCCAGAGATTTGCAGCCATATGTTTTCCTTGGACTGTACTTACTCAGGCAGACTATGTTTCTTCCCAAGAGAAGCATAAAATATCATTGCTTCAAAGTTCTCCTTTGCTGCTACTTTAATCTCCAGCTGCCTATGCATTTAGTGGCCACTGCCATTGCTTCTATACAGCGCCTTCATCTGTGGGCTTGGAAGGGAAGTGTTAAGTCTGCACATTATAATGGGGCCTTCAGGTATTATGGAGCAAACTGCATTATCGCTGCCAAAAATGCCTCAGTGAGATTGCTTTATCTTCAGGCAGGTTCTAGACATTAAGCCCAGGGATCACACCACTTCCATTTATGCACCTGAGTTAGGAACACCCGAGACTTCCTGTATAATCAATGAAGAGAAATAAGACACTCCAATGAAAATTACAGACGGGATAAGTGGCCTCTGGAAGGTAAGGTGGCCTCTGGAAGGTAAGGTGGTGCTTCCCCTTACTGCAGGGAGTCCCTATTGTGACTACGCTGCACCACAGTCACATTAACATTTCACTTCCCCAAACAAGTCCTGGATTTCCTCTACAACTGTAACTTTCATTCCTTCCAAGAGATGCTCATTTGTGATTGTCTAGTTAACAGCAGGAAATACACATCTTCTTATTCCTTAACAGCATAGTTTGCTTCACCCTCTATTGACATATGTTGATGACATGAACAGTGGGATTGAGTGCATCGTCAGCAAGTTTGCTGTGTAATGCAGTCAACACTCTGGAGGAAAGGGATGCCATCCACAGGGATCTTGACAGGCTTGAGAAGTGGGTCTGTGAGAACCTTATGAAGTTCAACAAGGCCTAGTACAAGGCTTCTGGGTCGCAGCAATCCCAAGCAAGATTATAGGTTGGCTGGAGAACGGATTGAGAGTAGCCCTGCGGAAAAGGACTTGGTGGTGTTGGTTGATGAGAACTTCGCATGAGCCAGCAATGTGCACTAGAAGCCTAGAAAGCCAAACATATTCTGGGCTGCATCAAAAGAAATGTGACCATCAAGTTGTCATACGTGATCCTCCCCCTCTGTTCCGCTCTCATGAGACCCCACCTGGAGTACTGCGTTCAACTCTGGAGCACCCAACAAAACGACATGGATCTGCTAGAGCTAGTCCAAAGGAGGAACATGATCACAGGGCCGGAACACCTCTCCTATGAAGACAAGATAAGAGAGCTGTACATGTTCAGCCTAGAGAAGAGAAGGCTCCAGGGACACCTTATAGCAGCTTTCCAGTATCTAAAGGGGGCCTGCAAGGAATCTGGAGAGGGACTTTTTACAAGGGCATATAGCAATAGGACAAGGGGCAATGGCTTTAAACTGAAAGAGGGTAAATATAGACTAGATATAAGGAATAAATTCTACACTGTGGGGGTGGTGAGGCAGTGGCAGATGTTGCCCAAAGAAGTTGTGGATGCCCCATTCCTGGAAGTGTTCAAGGCCAGCCTTGATGGAGCTTGGGGAAGGCTGGTATGAAATAATCTTTAAGGTCTCTTCCAAACCAAACCATTCTATGATTCTATGTAAAACTCCTGACCACCAGCCAGGAAGGTCCCAAAATGAGGAACTGATCATGAGCTGAACCTGTGGAGTTTTTGGTGCTTTGGCTGTAGGATGAATTCGTTTTGCTCCCTGGTAGGTGGGCTCTAATGTCATGCAGTTTTGGTTGGCTTCCAGTATTCCAGTTTTGTCTTCTCTGGCATTATTTCAGAAGTTAATTTTAGAAAATTAGTGCCACCTGCCCTGAAAAATATTTGTGTAAGAGTTATGTGCCATGGCAGGTGAAAAAGTCTTTTAATGGCCTATGTATAATAGCTCCTCCTTGCTAGAGTAACAGGAATGTGAGAGGGTGTTTTACCCTCACCAAGCATACCCGGAAAATTTTTACAGGGCTAATGTAAAACTTTCTGTTAGCATTAAGCTTAGAGAACGCAATTTCTACAAAGCCTACAGTTTGGTATTCAAGTATAGTAAAATGTACCTTTTAGGAGATTTGCATGTAATGATTTGCAAAGAACTTCATACTTTGTTTTGGGTATTTTGGATCAGATAGAGCATTAGTGTCAGATTGAGAGAGGCCATTTCACATGCAGCTCATCAGCTTTCTTACTGATTACATTATTCTTTTACAAGCTGGGATTGAGCAAAGCTGCACAAGCTTTTGTAATGCTGATCCATAATTAGGGACTTGCACTTTCCTTAAAACTTTAGATAGTGTGAATCACTTGTGTAAATATTTCACAAGGAATGATATAAATATTCTGTGGTGATTAGGATTGTTTATACTGTCTCTGTCAAAAGAAAGTCTTTCTTCCTTGATCCTTACTTCTTTGATTTTGAGAGATATACAAGTAATCTCCCATATATTTGGAAATTACATTACCTGTTTGTGCTTTTGAATAACAGCACAATCTTGGCCTTGAAGACTGATGTTTCAGAAAATCATGTAGCTAACTTACACAATCTGTTTCTACTGTTGTGCCTACAAATGAGCAAGCTGAGTATCCGGCTCAGGCAATTGCCCGTGTAATTTTCTGAAAATCTGCTGTATTATTTTCTTGTGTTGGCAAAAAATTTCAAGCGTGGCTGTGCTGCTCTAGAGCACCCCAAGCCCTGGAGCAATTACATTTCAGAAGGGAACAATTTCCTCCCTGCTCCTCTCCATCTTGCTCAATGCATAATTGTTTTCTGCTGTTTTGGGTCAAGTTAGTAACCTCAGGAGCTGGGGGAAAGGATATTTGAGGTCTGGGTTATTTCTTATCCCTTTTCACCTTCTGCTTCATTTGGGGAATAACTGAATAAGGCCCAAACAGTCCATTATCTGTGCTGGGACAGAGGCAAGATAACAGACATACAGTCTCGAAGCTTTTACATATCCCAGCAACACATTGTCCCTCACAGACACATCCACTGCCCATCTGGCAGTGACTTTGTGACTTCCTTGATAGAAAATACTCTGTGGCAAATGGATACAGGAAAACATCACGTATCTTCATAGAATACGGGAGAGGAAAAATAGAATTTGGAAAAGTAATACACATCACCCACAAAGCAGGTGACTTCCATGTAACATATGTTCTTCATACACCACTTCAGTCCAAGGGAATTTATTCATTCCTTCTTAACCTTGCATGGCCCTTCTTTCCCAATATGCCAGTCTTCATACAGGGCATGTGATTATTTCTCATTTTCAAGGCTCAACTACTCATTTCTTAATTTGGTGACATAGCAGTTGCCCAGGTTTTTCTTGTTAAGATGATATTCATTTGTCCCCTTTATTTCATTTATTTTACCCTCTGGCTCCATAGCTATAAATCAAATGCACAAAATTAAATTAAATAAAATAAACATAAATGCAGGTGGAAATTCAGGAAATATAAATAACTAAGAGTAGTTTTCCAAGACTGCTTTTTTAATCAATTCTAAACATAAGATATATATTCCCTGTTGAACTAACAATGTTGTGACCACCTATTGTTAAAGAACAGCAATAAATCTGTGCAACAATTCCTTACTTCTATGATTCACTGACATTTTTTGCCAGACAGCTAGTTCAGCTTGCTCTTTTTCCAGAGGTGTTTCATGCTGTCCACAGGAAGGTCATGATATGCCGCCCTGAGAAAGGCATGAATTCTTTGCCCCTTAGGAAAATTCCTTCTTTCTCCATCTCTGAAGGGGTGAGGCTCCTGGATGCTAAGAAAGAAAGCCTTTTACCATGTGATAATCAGGGCTCGTCTTCAAATAATATGTTCTCTTTCGCCTTGAAAAGCAAAATGCCATGTATTCTGCCACTCCCCTCCTCAACCCAGCAGGATCTCCGATACCCTGAAATACTAGTGGAGCAAATCACTGCCTTTTATATTTTGTGGGGAATTGAACACTGCCAAGGAGGCAGGGCACTGCTCTTCCCACCTTGTCCCATGTGCTGCCAGCAATCCATCTCAGAGGTGCTGCCTGGGCTTGTCCTGATGCTCACTCTGCCTTTCAAATACAGTTCTTAAACTCAAGAAGATCTAAACCACGCAGCACAATTTCATGTTTGTAGGGTTTTAATCAATCAGATATGGTGTGGGATGAAATTGTCTGAGTTTTTGATTTATTTATTCATTAATTTCTTTTAACAGACAGAGATACCTAAGCATTGCCGTTGTGTAAGCAGGTCATGGTTTCCTCCAGCACAACACTAGCTACAGTTATAATATAGATCAATAACATTTAGCTTGGATGTCAATAAAGGTCACTCAAAACCACTGTGCAAAGGGGAAGACAAAAAAAAAGAAATGCAGCTGTAGCTGCTGCACTGAGGTAACGGGAAAGGCAGTACTTCTGTCCATCTTACCCTGTCCTTCCTCCATGGTGGGAATTCTGCTAACTTAAAATATTTTCAGTGTGATGACCAGGCCTTCAGACACTTTCAATGGCTACAGTTACAGAACACAGATACAGGGAACAATAGCATTTTGAAGCAATTTATTTCACTTCTGTGTGCCTCAGTTTCCTTACCTGTCAGAAGGGTAAATCTGATTTATTGATTGCACATAACAGCATTTTCTGGGTAAGCCCATTTGCTTGTGGTATCAGTTCTGTGAAAAAACTAGCATTTCTTTACCCACACTATTTCACCTCTTTTGGGACAAATTGTAAACATATGAGTATAATCCACTGAATATAGTCTATGAAACAATTTATTGTCCTTCATTTCAAAGTATCTCCTTGAGTGTTCTGTATTTCTGGCAGCCCTTCTATTCACACTAGCATAAATACACCCGTTTTAAATCAGCTCTTGATCTCTGAAGGCCAAATCCTGCAAGAGACAGAGTAATTCTAGAGACACACAGTATTCTGAAAGATTATAGCCAAATGTGAAGCATAAACTGAAAGCATGTTTATTGTTTGTCTTACTCTCCCCTAACTATTTAGAGTCTGCTCTGGTCTGTCTCTTCCCTAAATTTAAAGCCATTGCCTGAATTTTGCAGAGTTCCTTAGTTAAGCTGGGAAACAGATTCTTTGTGTGAATCTGTTTCCAAAGTTTGTGTTTCCTAAGCACTATCATAAAACTACCAGCGACTCCAACATACCTTCCCTTTATTTTTTTAAATCTTAATCTGAAATACTGGCACATAGATAAAATAAGAGTTTATGTTCTGTTTTGCTCTGAATATGTGCAAGTAATGTATCACTTACATTATTCCTGCCCCAAGTCCAAAGAACATAATTTTGACTGTTCACTGCAAGCAGATATATGATTGTTACAAATTGATGCCAAGGGGCCCATACTTGGAATCTGTTTTATTTTTCTTTGAGTTAGCTTCCAAATTGCAAGAGTGTGCATAATGAATGTGTTATCTGGTCCTTCTGTTTGGTATTTTTGAAGGAGAAACAGCACATGCCGCAAAGTGACTTGGCCTACTTGCTCAGGTTCCATAGCAACCCAGTGTTGCTGCAAACTCATTTTGTATTAATCAATTAAAAATTTTGTTCTGACAACTGGAATGAAAGTTTATGGGCTGAGTCCTGCTTGTTTTACTTGGACCTCCAGTCGCAGTAAATGCAATGAGATACTTTTCTGAGAATGATACAAACTTCAAATTTTTGTTTCTCTCTTGGTTTGTTTTTGTGAAAAGGTCACATTTAGTTTTTGGTTTTCTGTCCAATGAGAGAAAAGGAAGCCACTCTCTTAAAGGATCTACAACTTATAACACCCTTGTCTCACAAACAGAGCTGCTGACAGGTGAAAAAGTAGAGTACCATTTTGCATTTTACCTGGATGTTGCCAGCACAGCTGACCAATGCACATCTTTCATCCAGCAGCTTGTAGAATCTCCTGTTGCATCCACTCCAATAATGTGTGACAAAAAGGGAATTTTCCAGGGAACACAGTTGTATGTGCCAGTGCCTTTGACAGCATCACAACCCTCAGTATTGTTGTTAGGATGCACGATTCTTACTGAACCTTCCTTTGTAAAGGTCAGATCACACACTGTTGGAAATGGATGCAACGGCTATGAAAGCCCATGTGAACTTCTCATGTACACTCTGCAATGATGCTGTTGATTAAAATCTGAAGTTTCCGTTAAAGAGGTTTTGGGAATTTTTTGTTTTGTTGGGTTTTTTTTCACAGTTATTCCTTTATCATTACCTAAATTGCAGTAGTGTGAGCTGGGGAAAGCCCATACCAAAAAACCACAACTTGCAACCACATGGAAATGGCAGAGAGTTTCTTACGTGGGCTGACAAAAGCACTAACACTTTACTTTCAGGGCTACAATTCCAATTCAGCTCATTCTGCTCCTAGTCTTTATGTCCAGAATACAGACATATATTATATATAGATACACCAAGCATGCTGTCTGACCAAAACACGGGGAGAGCATTGGATTTCTACTGTCAATTACCACATATATATATATTTTTAATCAGGGATAGTCACACTAC
The DNA here is from genome assembly GCA_033558185.1 of Dromococcyx pavoninus. Taxonomy (NCBI): domain Eukaryota; kingdom Metazoa; phylum Chordata; class Aves; order Cuculiformes; family Neomorphidae; genus Dromococcyx; species Dromococcyx pavoninus. The sequence continues at coordinate 334,982 of JAUMJL010000191.1, read as the reverse complement.
TAACCTCCTTTTTATGCATTTTTAGTGGTCCTTGGATAAATGAGTCAGAGGCTTGTAATTATTTTTGTAATCTAGTTTGTTTCTCTCAATGGCTGGAAAGATGTGTCCTCAAGTTACAAAGAACTGAAAAACTGTATGAGTCTATAGGAAAACATAGGTTCAACACTTTCTTTCCATTTCACACCTCATCGTACTAGAATTTGGGCTCTGACTACACAGTGTTAAAAATAAGTATCATCCTGTTTTGTAATAAATCGAAGTCATGATTTAAACTGTATTACATGTCAGGGCTCATCAAATCTCTATTGCAAACAAAGAGGATGACACAGAGTAGACTGTGCTCCTTCAAGAGGACATCAGAGTTACAGTTGAATCTGTTTGCATGCAGGGTCTGGGACAGGGAAAGCAGTGTTTATCCACTTGCATATATTCCCTTTTTTTGCTGTCTCTCTCCAGCTCCTACCGGTAGTTAACACAATGGGAAGGTTATAGCCTTGGCACCATAAAAAAGTCAGGCAGTGTGAAGTGGGCTGCAGATTCCTTAAAAGCTGCATTCCTAAAAGGGGAAGCTCTCTGTCTCAAAGGTGAGAAGGAATGAGACCCAGACAACTCCACTGCTGATCATAACAAAGCACATAGGGCTCAAATCTTCCTGCATTTGGGCTGCACACTGTGCAGACTGCAGTTCATGCAAGAAAGCATAGGCTCTGTACCAAAGCTGACTTCTCCTCCAAGGGCCACAGTCATTTGAGTGCCTCTGAGCACAAGTATAGTTCCATATTCTCCCAGTTCCCAGGCTTTGCCTCTGACATCACAATTTCTGCTCTGATGATAATGTGCAATTTATAAGATCTGCATATGCCAGGGAGGTGACAGCCAAGGGTTTAACACAAGAAAAACTGATGACCAAGGTGGAAAGAAACTTAGAAGAACCATCTTTGGAGGGTTTAAAAGTTAAACCCACTTTATTGGTTTGGGTTGGTGTCCTTTTCTAAAGCACTGATTTGTTTAGTAAGAAATATTGTACAGGTATGTTGTGTGCTATGTTGTGTTCAAAATGTCTTTTTTTTAGAAATGTCTTTATGTTTGCTAGTTTTCTTGTGCTGGCTGTTACTCTTTTATTTTGATGAATTTTGCATGATAACATTTCAGTATTTGGAAAAATGTGGGAGATTAATCATTATGACTTTCAGACCAAATGTATCAAGGGGAAAAGCACATGTTTAAATGCATTGTCCTGTATTTTAACCTGTTATATGTTTGTATTCATACTCCTTGTGTTTTTATTGATGTGCTGCACATACCTGACCTCCATGTTTGCCTGACAGTTTTTCATCGGTTTGAGGATTCTGATTTTTGTTTAAAAATCTGATCAGAATAAGACGTTGATAACCTTTAATTATTTACAGTGCTTTTCAAATGGGATCTACTTAGCCTCCAAACACCTGATCCAGTTCCCTTCCAGTCAGTAGAAGCTCTGCCTTGATAAGGCGCAGCTTTAGGTAAAATATTACCTAAGAACCTAATTCGCTGCATTTCTCATGATTTAATCAACAAAATGACACACTCTGTACTGAGCTTTGCTTCTGTACAGTGTCAGTGTGTCGGTTCCCTGACATCCTTCAACTGCACACAGCGATGCGGGGCCCTCTCCTCCACCTTTTGCCCGTTTGAGGCAAGTTTCAGGCTCAAACTGAGTAAGGCAACGGTTAAACCCAATCCCTAAACAGACTCTACTCGTTTCACAGGAAATCTGAAATTTACCCCCACGATACTTGGGGCAAAACTTTTCCTTCAGTACAACGCAGCCCGGCAGCGAGCGCCCCTCTCGCACCAGCAGTTCCCTCCCCTTCCAAAATCTTTTAGAAACCGATGGATATGAGCGTGAGGGGACAGTGATCGCCCGGGGCAGTGATCGCCCGGGGCAGAGCAGCCGGAGGACAGATACGTGCATCCCCTGAAGCAGGGCAGGCGTGGCTGGGGGATGGGGGGGGCAGGGGCAGCCTTCCCTCGTAGCTCAACTTTTTTTTGTCTCTCTGTCTGTGTTTTGTCGTGTCTTTTTGTGTGTTTATTTCACGTCTTTGTGTGCGTGTTTTTATTTCCCCTTTTCTGTGCGTGTGTCTCCGTGGCCCGCAGGTCCCCCCCTGCGCTGTTCGTCCGCCTCCTCCACCCCCCCCGAGCAGTCCCCCTCCCCCCCCGCCTCGCCGCCGGCCAATGAGGGCCCGGGGCGGTTGCTGGGCAACGGCGCGGCCCCGCCGGCCGCGGGCTCGGACTCTGAGGAAGAGTTTGTCCCCAATTCATTCTTAGTTAAAAGTGGCTCTGGAAACCTCTGTGTCGCCGCCAACGGTGAGTGACTCTCTCGCTCTCTCGCTCTCTCTCTCTCTGTGCTTACTTTTCTTGCTTGGCTGACGGGGATGGAGTTCGGCTGGGGGTGCGGTCATGCCCTTTGGGTTGTTTTTTGAAATTTTGTATTTTTTTTTGTTAAAAAAAATAATCTGGGGAGGAGGGTAAAAGGAGGAGGGGGGGAATCTCCTCATATAGTATTCTGCTGGCTGGGTAGCTGTGGTGAGGGTGGTGAGAGACAAGCCACCCACTGTGGTGCCTGGGCAGAGCTCAAAATCATAGAATCATAGAATGACTTGGTTGGAAAAGACCTTTGGGATCATCGAATCCAACCATACCTGTCCACTGCTAAACCAAATCCTTGAGAAACTCATGTATCAGTGTTTAAAATACCTCCATGGATGGTGACTCAACTTCACCTGAGTTGCATGTTGGAGCCCCCTCACTTCTAAGGGGTGAATTTGGTTTTGTTTAGGGCTTTCTTTTTTTTTATTTTCATCCTGGCTCAACAAAGAAACCCTCTTTTCTTTGAGGGCAAGGTGAAGCCCAGGGGAGGGGTCCCAGGTGGGCTTAGGCCGCTCATGCAGCTGAGAGCGTCCTGGAGGCTTCAGCAGCTGTCAGAAACCTGTGGCTGAAGGGGTGCATGGAAAAGGAAACACTGAAACACCAGAGTTTCCCTGTGAGTTGTGGCAGTGGTGTCAGCACTGCATGCTCAGTCTCAGAGGCCAAAGGAGGTTGTTTGCGTCCACATCTCCTTCTGAGGTGCTGAGAGATGCTCTCAGGGTAAGTATTTGAGGCAGTGGCACAACACAGTGCTTCTGGGATGCTCTGAGACTCCCCAGATGGGAGCTGAGGTTCCTCAGCACCTCCAGATGGACCACACTGCTTAAACAAAATTCAAGAAGAGAAACAAGATTCACAGCTCTCTACTGCAAGAAAATGAGTCATAAACAGAGAGGTACTGCTCATTGGCAAAGAAATGTGAAATTTCATCAAGGGTAGTGTAACCTGACGAAGGGCAGATTACAGCAGTGATATAGCAGTGGCCACTCAGGCTGCTGCCATCCTACTTGAGTGATAATTGCTCACAGGTCTGATTTATGATGAAGGAGAAGGCATTCAAAGATATCTTGAAAGAGAGAAAGAAAGGTGAGAGAGAGGTTTACTGCAGCTGGCAACAACTTAGCTGCATTTATGTTAAGCTTCTAAGAAGGTTCCCTAGCATGCTGTTATCTCCAAGTAAGGAAAGTTTGACATTTAATTCGTATGTGTGTTCCCTTTCCCAGCTTCCCTCTTCTTTTCTTTTGTTGCATTTGTTGTGGTAAAAACAAGGTTTCCCTTCAGGGTTTTTCAAAGGAGAAGGTTATCTCCTCTGAATTATCATCTAAGGAGAGTAGGGGGAAATACAGTGTTGTATTCATTCAGGAAACTGCTTAGAATTCATATTCTCTGTTGAGATCTCCCCCTCCCCTCTCACCCTGTAACACACACACACACCTGACTCCTTGCAGTCACAGTCCATTGAAATCTGAAATCATGTAGATGATCCTCTGGTTGGAAAGAAAGTCAAACACACTCCACCTCATGTTCTCAACATTGTAAGGTTTGCACTGTCTCTTTGTTCATTTAGGGAATATATATGTACACATACATATCTATCAGGTAAAAAGAGAGAAGAAAGAGAAAGCAAGTGAGATTAAAGAACTTAATCTCCACGTTTACTAATTAGCTGAAAGACAGAAGAAGCATCCTTCAGAGTCCACAGTGGGTTGACGACATTATTGTATTATTGATGTGCTAGTGAGTTAGTTAAACTTCAGGCTTTTCAGCTGCCTGCTTATTTATCCTTTTTTTCTCAGTGCTTTTTGCATTGGCTTTGTAGACATGCTACATTCCTTGTGGCCCTCTTTGTGTGTAGGATTCAGCAGGTTGGTAATAAATATGTCCCACACAAATATAGGGTGTCGGGGTCTCATTTGCGTGCTTATTCTAGTTGTTCAGTAATCAGAAGTGCAGGTAATAACAACCCACAGGTGACCTGTTAGGATCAACTCAGCTTCACTCTGCTATCAGGAGGAAAACAAAGGTGACGACTTATGCCACCTGTCAACGCATAATCTGAGAGGTCACATGAATAGGTAGCAGAGACCATGCAAGCCGATCATGTCCAAAACCCAGAGACTCTTCTGACCTCTGTAAATGGATTTAATTGCTTTAGTTCCTTAAGTTTCATTTTCGATGAGGCTTAGTCAGATTAAACCTTAAATGACAAAGGCAGGTCTTTAAGTTCTTTAGATGGTGAAAATTAGTAAAAGCTTATTTTAGTTAGGACTAAGTTTAATACAGTTAGAGCACTCATTCTCAGAGAATAGTAGCTGTCTCAACACAGGACAGGCTGAGAATGCCGTCCAAAGGATTTGTGTCGCAGTTTTTAATTGATTGTGGCTAGGTTTTCCTTGCACAGCTGTGTAAACTCAGCCTTAGAGAAGTCCATCCAAAGTAAGTAACACCCAGGGAACAGTACCGCTGTTACAAATCCCCATGTAAATTGCAAATATAATGCACATGGAACTTAAGAAACATGCTACTTTTTGAAGATACAGTACGCTATTCTTTATCTAAGTTCCTTTCATTCCAGGAAGGTGATAATGTCTATAATATTGTTTCTACACTTCCAGGAAAATTTCCAACTACACTTTCAAAAGAAGGATGGAACAAACTAATGAGTATATAAATATGCAGGCAGCTTTTAGGGCTTTTGGTTTTGTATTGGATGTATTACAAACCATTGTTTGGGATTTATTTTTACTTATAAGTTAAAAGTAGTTTAGAACATTAAAAACCCACCACTCTTAATGTACCTGTACTATCAGCAGGTTCTTAATTTTAAGGAAAGAAAGACTGTTCAGACTGAGACATTTTTGCTTTTGTCTTTACTTATGCCAACTTCAGAAGACTCTTTATTTTACCTAAAATTACCCAAAGTAACTATGACATGAATGTCTTTATTTTATAGAATCACAGAATCGTTTGGGTTAGAAGGGACCTTTAAAGATCATCTAGTCCAGGACCTCTGCCGTGCTCAGGGATATCTTCGACCAGACCAGGTTGTTCAAAGACCTGTCCAATCTGGCCCTGAACACTTCCAGGGATGGGGCATCCACAACTTCTCTGAGCAACCTATTGCAGTGTCTCACCACTCTCATAGTAAATAATTTCCTTATATCAAAGCTAAATCTAACCTCTTTTAGTTTAAAACCAGTACCCCTTGTCCCATCACTACAAGCCCTGGTAAAAATTCTCTCTCCATCTTTCTTACAAGCTTCCTGAAAGTACTGACAGGCCACACAGACCCTTCACTTCTCCAGACTAAACAAAACCAGCTCTCTCAAACATCTCAGCATGTTCCCTTTCAGAAACCTTAAAATTTCCTGCTTTGAGGATTTCAGCACTAATTAATTCTTCAGGTCGCTCCTCAATCAGTATATGTGTACAGTGGTGTGTAGGTTTGAAGCCAGAACTATCTGCAAGCATCCAATCTTTAATCTAAATTTTTTAAGAAACTAACAAATGCTGTATTGGATCAGAACATGAGTCAGTCCATGTGGTCTCTAACACTGGGAGGAGAAACACAAACCAGTGGGGTTGCAGAAACAATGCTGGCTGGCTGGTAAAGGTTGAGCACCAGCCAAGCAAAAGGATGTAGAAGTTGGTGATTGACTCAGAGGCAGCAGCCCTCGTCCTTTTGAACCAGTAAATCACATGAAAAATAAATAATTAAAAAAAAATTGAATGTCTTTAAGTAATAGTAATGGTGTTTAGGAAGAACAACACATCAGCCTGGCCATTGCTGTATGGTTCCCTCAGCATCTACAGCTGTGACACTGGGGACATGACCAGGTACATCTCTGCTTAGCACAGCTGTGAAGGTAGGAAATGGCTGTTATCCCCCTGGGGAGCTGATGCGCAGACTGACAACAGATTTTGAAAAATATATGACATCTGTGGGAAGCTGACATCTGAATTCCTTTGTGAATGCTGACTGTATTTGCTCGTAGTCAAAGCCAAGCTGCGTGACTTCTTCCATCTCTTTCATTGGTGAACAGGCATTCGATGTGAAGTGTGCTTTTTTCATTTTGTGGGGTCTGTCTGGTGTGGTTCTCCAAGTTGCTCATATCAGGCAGTCAGGAAGGCTGGATGTTGACATTTGAAATAACCTCTAGAGATCTGAGCTACAAAATCCAGAATGACCTCTCATTTGGGGCACTTTAATATTCTCAAACACAATTTCAGAGACCAGGGCATGGATTTTATTTAATTCTAGCAGAAGTAAGGTGATACCAAAAAGTTGTGAGATTATCTAAAACTCACTCTCTTGTCCTAGAAATTCCTTTTTTTAGGTGGGACTAGAGGTAATACCTACTAAAGTCTCTGTAGGAAGGAACTAATACAGTCTGGAGTCTTATCACCCGTTTCTGAATACGTATACTACCGTTTCTTTGGTTTCTTCCTTGAATACATCCCTATTCTGACAACGCTGGTTGTTCCCCACTGATTGAACCAGTTCTGTTCCTTTGCTACCTCTAAGTGCTTTGGTTAAAAAAAAAGCAGCAGTGGAGGGGTCACTCAAAGTGACATTGCTGCTGGAGAGAGAGAGGGAGAGACGATAGGTAGGTATGATTCACTGTGTTATTAGACTTTAAATTCCAAGAGGAGTGTTCAGCGTTGTGTGAAGCATGGACAATGCAGCCTTCACCTCAGGCACAGATTGCGTTGTCAGTGGGTTGAAGGACGGAAAGTGGTGTTAAGTACATACATAAATATTCCTAGACAATGAGTGTGACTTCCACAGATTTCAGTGGAAAATAGTCCAAATCAGGACCAGTTTGAATCCAGAAGCCAAAGAAAAACCACAGCATGCTGCTTCTGCTTAGTGGGATCTACATGAAATGAGCCACTTTGCCAACAAAATGCGTGGTCAGGGAGTTAACGCAGATTTCTGTACTTCCTTTGCCACATCTTGGTGCTGGACAATTTGAAGCAATAGGTTTTCCCTAAGATCTTTCTCATTTCCAACTAAATTGGACCAGTCTAGACCTCCTGAACGTAAATAATGTGTTTTTTCTTTTTAGTTTTTTTTTTAACTTTAATGATCAGCCTTGAGCTGTTGAAGACAATCACCATTTCTAGTTTACCTCCTTTTTCTATCCTTCAGAAAGAATTTTTCACCTTTTTATTAAATGATTTGGCCCAGATTTACGAAGATAAAGCCTCCACCAAAAGGCTGACAAGGACTACTACAGCCTCATTTGTGTTTTGTTAAATAGTTTGATTTAATATAAGTTATGGATTGCTGGCACTTTATAGTGAGTAACCAGCCAGATCATCTGCTGCCACTGCTGGATTCCTTCAGTATTTAAAAGGAAGTCGGCTTACAGAAATACAGGACACTTTCTGTTGAAAGTTTTTGTTCTATCTCTGAACGTGCACAATGTTTTTTTCTTTAGTATCCTTGATGTATTTGGTGCTGCATAGTCTGCCACACAGGCATGGCTGTTTCCAGATGCCTTCTGCAGATCAGTGCAACTGGCTGAAAGGCTGAACTTAGCACCAGCCTGCTCTGCATCAGGAATCACTCCTCTGAGCTTGAGATCCAACTTCAGGCACGTGAGTTGTCGTGTTGGAGTGCTTCTCAAGCAGAAGGTTAGATGTTTACATCGCTGGGATGGAAGAGACAGTCATAGAGAAATCAAACTGCAGCAGGGAGCCGAAAAGACACAGAGTATTAACACATTTCAAAGAAAGTATAAGATCATGTAAGTCTTCTTAGAAGTGGAAAATTTTCAGGGATCTGACTGAGGAGAGCAAAAGAACCTTTGATAATGTAATCTTAATAATTGATATTTTGCTCATCTAATAATTAATAATAAATCCCAATTAAATTTAATTTTCTTTTATGTAAGGCTTTTTCTTTTCTTTCCAAAAAGGCTTGTGAATGGACTGTCTATTCTCTTGCTGTGCTTTGTCCTTGCACAGTGCTTTCTGTTGCTTCTTTTTCTACTACCCGAGTAAGCACGTTCAGTAAGAATAACAGTTAATCTCTGCATCCTTTATCAGAGATTTGCAAAGCCCATTAACAATTAATGTTACTCATAATGGTAATTCATAGTTACAGAAGGGAAACTGAGGAATAGAAAAATAGATTATTTTAAGAAATTAAAAATATTCTTTGCATTATTTGGTTTCGTATTAAAACTTTACCACCACCACCCACCCCAACATTTCAGAAGTTCAGGAAAAAAGGTGTTAAGGAGATGAATGGTTTAAAAATATGTTTAGTTTTAACATATTCTTTAATAAAAGAATTTTTTTTTAGAACAGTGGTGATGATTGAAAAAGAATAGGTGGTAGGAGAAGTGCCTGGAAAAAAAGTCTTTTGAAAACCAGCTTTATATAATTTTTCACTGAACTTCTCCTCTAATTTGGGAAAATATTCAGAGTTCAGCCTGAGATAAGGTGACCTAAATTTCTGCCTTTTAATCTAATTTTCGGCAGAAAACTAAACAAGAGACATATTAATCATATGCTTTCACTTTAGTTAGAGGCATTTCAGGCCATCAGGATCTGAATCCTGTGGAGATTCCTCTTTTTCCACACATTGTGGAAAGACCTGTGGGTGACTCTGGGTCCATAGGAACCTGAAAAGTTTGTTAGGAGCCTCAATCTGGTCATTTTGGCTTGATTTTCATAGTTGGCATCTACTTGACCTCACTGAAACCATACAAAAATTTACTGGTACATTTGAGAATTTGTAATCAAATTGTTCCTTCAAATGTATCTCCATTTCAAAGATGACAACAAGCATCAGCCATTGCCTCTTAGACCCTGGAGATCAAGTAAGAAGTTGTAAACTGGTAGGACTGGGGAGGATCAGCTCATTAATTATTCCTGCTCCTATTCACTGAGCTGTGGAGCTGTCCTGTTGAGTCTTTGATCCCCTCGTTTCACTCTTCCTACGAGGAGAAAAGATGAGAAAGGGTTCAGTGTGCAATCGGCAGATCTTTCAGAGGACATGAAGCTCTAGAAGTGCCCACTACCTTTCTGTCGCTTAAGCTCTTGCCCCATGAATTCGCTTTGTCTCCTGAGAATATTTTTTTAACCTGGTGGTTGTTTGACTTCAGGATGAGCCAAAGGTGAGAAGCAAATCATTTGCCGTAGTTCTAGATTCTTATCGCTGATATCAGTGGGAGGCATTTGGATTAGATTCCAAGGATAATGAGGGTCAAATCTTGACCCGGCTGAAATCCTTGTGGCTCAAACAGGGAGGGAGATTTGGTCAGGAGTGAATAATATGAATACACAGAAAGTCAGGGTTGGGGTTTTTTTGTTTGTTTTTTTTTTTCTTTCCCAAAGAATAAATATCCCAAAGAGAACAAAGCAAACTTCTGATTGTCACAGTCAGTGAAGGGCAGCAATGAAATGAGTCACCTTTCCAGGCCAGTAGGGAGCCAGCTGAATTAGTTAAAGCAGGTTTATAGCTTTTTAACTGTGATAAAACCATATCAGTGTGTATATGAATTTATATACGAGTAGGGGTTTCTTTCTTTCTTTTAATGCAAGCCACATTGAAAAGTGTGCACAAAGAAGCCCCACTCTGAGGAAAGACAACTGGAACAAATTATATGCATTCAGACTTGTTAAACTGAATTGGCAGCAGAAATATTCCTGGTAACCTGAGCATAACAGCAGCATTGGTACAGTTAAGGTTATGTCAGCATTTCCATTAGAAACCCCTACTTTCAAAAGTTTATATCTGCAGTAAAAATTCGCTGTGGGTTGAAACTTGACAAGCTGTGCAAGGTCTCATCTGAGATGGATTTTTTTATACCTTTTCTTTTACAAAATTGGGGAGAAAAATCTGTTTGAAGAGACAAGCCACAAGAGCACAAACAAAAATAGCAGCATTCTGGCTTTGATCCTCTCCAAACTCTATTTTTTCTTTACAGTCTAACTATCAAATGTGCAACAAAATCTTGCTCTGAAGAAGGAATTAATCATTACACTATTAAAGGAAATGAAACATTAATTTATGGCCCATTAGATGCTTTTGCACTGCAGGACTGCCAGTGTTTTGGTCTACCTCGGGTTATACTGAGAGATTTGTGACTAACATGAAACAAAGCCCCCAAAGGAGCAGATTCTGTGTGGAGAAAAGTGCTTCTGGGCAGCTTTAGAACAAAGCATTGAAAACAGAGTTGTCCAGAGACTGGAGCAAGTAGTAGGAATTCAGCCTTCTTGTTTCTGCCACAGGCTTCTCAGCTAAAAAGCTTAACTTCACTTTTCTCCATTGTAAATGGAGGATGTAGCAAGCCGTTGGCTTTAGTATCCTTCCAAACTATTTCCTCATCTGTGTGTTACTGGAGCTAGCCATGGTTTACACTATGGTGAAGAAGAGGACAAAATGGGACCATGGCACCATTCTTGCAAACATCAGGTTTCGAAGTGTAAGCTAATCTTTTTGTGTAAATTTTTCCATATTTCTGGGTGCACAGCATTGAACCTGTTCTTTCTGGGTAGGTATCATCTCTGAGCTGATGTCGGTATGGCTGAGGAGCCTGTAGAATGCTGCGTGAGCTCTCGGTTCCTGCCGGATTGTGCATCTTCCACACTTGAAAAGTCATAGGTGATGTTCATCAGAACTTTTTCCATTCAGCAGATAAAAGTCAGCGTGGAAGTGCAAAGTATTATAAAATACAGGCAGGAAGTCTGATGCTTGTGTATTTGTGGCTGTGTGGTGTTATTACTGTGAAATGGATCTCTCAGTTGGGAATGAGCTCAAACTTTGGTACGGCTTGTTCCATTAGCTGTTTTCAAGCCATATGTCTCTATTTTAAAATGAGGACCTGAGGGCTTTGTACTTTATTTATAAGCTGAAATTTGCTGGCCACTGTGAACCAGTGATTAATTTCTAAAGGAGAAGATGCCAGAAGTCTCACTCTGACCTGTGTGTTCTTTCAACCTAAACATCCAATAACTGCACAGCCACAGAAAGTGTCTCCCCCACTTCCTCCTCTATCGTTTCTGCACTTTGCATTATTCACTGTGTTTACTGTAACACACTATTAATCTCAACCACAGCTTTCAAACCATCGTGTGACCCCAACAAATTCTTCAACTAAAGCAGTGATAGCTTTAGGTGTTCTAGGTGGAGTATTTGAGGCTCTGAGTAGAAGGGAAAGGATCGGGTTAAAATGTGCAAAGCAGTTAACTCAGAGGAAAAAGTACCTTCTGTGGATACAGCGTGAGTTTTCTGAAAATGATATTTGGAACATGACATGAGGGGATAGTACAGCTTCTTGCTGTGTGAGTATGAACCAAGATGTATCCTTTGAAGTTCCTTCCCGTGTGTATCTGGGTGCAAAGCAGTAGGGTTGTTTTGTTCAAGAGAGGGCAATCCTTAACCATGTATCTAACAGCAGGACCAAGCCCTTAGTGCCCACGCTTGGAAGTAAAGCTGATGTGATAGACAGTTATGGCCCAGGAGAAGTCTTTGATCTTGGAGGGATTTATATGAAAGACTGTCACAGTTCCTTTAGAGTCAATTGGGTTAAGCCTTTGAGAACTACAAGCCCCAGTATGCACATCCCACATCAGAATTAATTTTGCTGGCAGTTTGGAAACACCAGAATTTGAAGGGTTAAAAAAGTAGTTTGTTTTTAAATCCTGACATGTGATTTGAGACCAGGCCCCCAAATATAGATGGAATAACTGGTATGATGTTTTAAATGTGTGATTGGCATTAGCTCAAAGTCTACAACTACAAGGTCAGTATTTTGTAGTAAACAATGCCTGGTAATGAGAGTCAGAAGACTGGTGACAGTTTGTGACTTTGGCCAAGTGACCTAAACACTGGTGCTTGGCTTGAATGAAATGGAGGATAATGACCATTGTTCAGTTCTTACAAGCTTTAGAGATTTTGAGATTCCTGACTGCAGATGAAAAATACTGCTGTGCTCCTACTCAGTCCTGCTCCTACTCAGTCCACAGCATCGCAGGGCTTTGCTGCAGGCTTTTCACATATGCTCACATCTGCATAGGTAAAGGATGGTGAAGCTGCAAAGTACAGGCAGCCTTTTAGTAACAGTTCTTCAAAGCCTGCCCTGACTTTTAACTAGCAAGATTTAATATATCTTTATTCTCTTTCCATGTAATAATTAGGTCTATTAGTGGAAGCCTACTAATTAAAGCCTTTTCCATATAAAGCACAGAGATTGTACAAAGAAGACAAAATGGTTCAAATCCTAAGATTGAATGACAGAAGCTGATAAAATTCAGATATATGATATATCACTTTTCTGCATGAAAACGTGTTCACTAAAGGCAGCAATGGTGGGGCAAAAGACCAGTGACTCTGAGTCACTGAACTACTTGAACTACTGGAACCTAAATCTGCCCTCTTTTCTCATTGTGTCAAACAGCAAGCAGTCTCATTGGTAAGAGTGGTCAAAATAAGAAGATGGGATTGGCACTTATTAATTACCTCCTAATTATACCTAGTCTTTAATCCTTAGGACATCAGAAATTGACCACTGCAAAATACAGCAAGGATGTTTGGGATGCCATTTGGAGTGGCCTAAAAATTACTGTTGTCTCTTGTCATTGTTACCTGTCGTAACTCAAGGTGCCTTGGCATGGCAGTAAATTACAGGCATTTTTTACCTATTGTCTTAAAATATATTGTTCCTTTATGGATGGTCTGAAGTTTTTTTTCTGTTATGTTAAATTTCTGTAGGTTTTCAGGGTATTTCTAGAGATCCCCACCATTTAGTCTCTTAATCTCAGTGTGTTTCATTTTCTTTCTGTCTAAATAAGACCTGTATTGTAGAGACAAAAAACTACTGCTCAGAATTATTGAGGTTAAGCAGAATTATTGTAATTTCAGCATTTTAGACACCTCAAGATAATAGGCATTTGATAAGTACAACATGCTGCAAATAGGGAAAAGCATTCTGAAAACATAAGTATCCATATTTCTTTTCAGCATTTGGGGTCAAGAGGTGTTGTGGTGGCCAGGCCAGTAATATGAGAGCCTGTGTCATCATATACACTATTCAAAATCAGCCAGCCATGACAACTCAGGAATTGGAGTCCAGGTTCTCCCACATGAGAGGAGAATTAAGCTTTGTGACCTGCTTCAGAAAAATTAAAGTAGCGACACATGCCTCATTAACATGACAGCTACAGGAGTGGGCTTGGGATATAATAAAGCACTGCAATACCTTGGAGTGCTTCAGTAGGAAAGCTCACAAGTGTAAAATCGATGCTTTTGATACATTAGGTGGTAATGGAAGAAGCACAGCACAGAAGTGGTATGATCGGATGATTTAGTTATAGCTATAAATCTAATGGCAGTGTCGTGGCAACGTGATAGAACACAGAATTTCATAAGGAGCATGGCATAAAGATTCATGTATTAGTCAAGTCTGATTTTGAAGCACACATGGGTGGGAGTTGCATTACTGGCACAAAGGACAGAACGGTTCATCCTGACAAACAGGCCAGAGTAAAACGATACTTTGTAGTAAATGAGTACTTTAGACAGAGGTGCTGATACTTGGATCCTGTATGGGTATTTCTGCTTTGAAATTGTTCTGATTGAAATGAAAACCAGCATGGATTGCTTCAGGTTAAAACTAATGCACACCGACACCTTCTTTGCTTTACCCTGCCTGGCCAAATGTGGAGATTTTGTAAAAATTCTCCAGAGTTGTATTTCAACAGAAAAACTACCACCACTTGATGGTCGCTTGTGCTGTTTTCCTGTAAATCTCTTTTCCTCACTACTCAGTTTACATAAATCCTGCCCAAATACCTTAAACAACTTCTCTCCCTAAAACTGAATGACTAGACGAGACTGTCACAAGTATCTACATTCTACCTCAATTCACTCCTCATTTAGGCATCTTGTTTTCAAATTGGTTCTTCCTCTTAAATTACCATCAATTTTGCTGCCCTTCTTTGTATCGCAGTCAGTTTTTCTACACCCCTCTAACAGTGTGGGACAACTGAGGCTGGTGTATCTTCACATATGCGATGAGCATCCAAAGAAAGGTCAGGTAAAACCAGAAGGGACTGACATTGCTTCCTGCCATTAATGTGTGCTTGATTAGGAAAAATGTTAGGGCTATTACAGAGGAGAAGGGAATCAAAGGAGACAAATAAGATTTTAGTGGTTTTGTGGAATGAGTTACAGAAATCCTTATTGTTGCTGCCTGTAACTTTTCTGATACACCAATGAAACTTGAAACAAGAGGTCGTCTCAAAGGGTAATAGCTTCCAGCCAAAATGTGCTTCATTCTACCAGACCACCCATTCTTTCTTTATCAATGAGGTCAAAATAATACCAGTGCTTTTCACTTTTACACAGATGGGCAAAATCTATTGTGTCACCAGTAGATATTTCCAGAAACCTAACCCATGTAACTGTTTTTAATAGCAGAAACAGTTACATTGTGCCTTTCCTGTCTGTATCTTTAAGCAATTAGAAAACAGTAGGTCTCCTGGTACCTCCTTGAATCAGATAAGTGTGATTATTTCCATTTTACAGAGGTCACAAGTGACTAGCCTGAGGTCACTTAGGCGTTCTGTGATACGATCATGGCAGGATTCATCTCCCCTTATTCTCCCATTTCTTTAACAACCGCTGCACTAAGTTCTCTCCCCAAAGCTACTCAGAGACACTTAACACAATTGAGCACTTCGGTGCAATTGATTTCTAACGGTCTCCGAGCCAATTCCTAGACCTGGTTACACCTGCTGCAAATGGCTTCGTATGATCAGAAGTTTTCCCCAATTTGCAGACAACCACAAAGTTCATACATGGAATTCATACAAAATACACAACTATGGAGGTAGACACCCAATTACTGCATCTCTCTAGATCTGCATAAACTACCCTGTTTGCTATGTGAAATAAATTCTTTCCAAATATAATTGTGAATTTTGCAAAGGCACTTGAACTACCTATTCAAAAATACATTTCTGGTTTTTAATCACATGGTTTTCTGATCAGGGAATTTAGGCTAGAGCTGAGTATTGTGGTAGCTTATGTTTAAAAGAGTTTGCTTTGTCTTCCATTTCTTCTCTTGAGTGGTTTATATCAGTGTCAGCCCATGCCAGAAGTTCCTCCAATCCATCCTGGGATAAAACACAAACAAGTTCTTCTCTGACTGAACTGCGGTTTGGTTGCTGTCCTGTGGAAAGCTGACTAAAGGCCTCTAATTTATTAAATGCTACGTACTCCTCCAATCATTGCCTAAATATTTTACTGCATGTCACTTTTTGTTTGAAACCAGAACCTATATTCACTGTGCTGTCCATTAAGTAGAACCTCTTCAATTTATTTCTGCTTCTAAATGGGGTTTTGTATGTGCTAACTTCTATCTGACATCTTCAAACATGTCTCAGGGATCTTGCATCATTTTTACAGTTTGTCTCCATTTTGGCTTAGCATAATGAATTTATGTGCAGGATTTAGAGGTGGTCTGAAAGCTTTATTTTTTTTTTCTCCAAATTGTTCTTTGCAGGGTACTGGAAGGAGGTAATGTTTAAGGTCCTTGTAAAGAAAGTAAAACACTTTCATCTGCTCAGATGCTAAAAGAGTAGGATGTTTGTATGCCACAATGACAGACAAATTATTGTGTACAAGACGTAATGATAATAATTGAAGTTTTACAAAATTAATTTCCATGGAAGTTTTTCAGCACAGTAGCCATGGAAAGTTTCAGACAGACTGAGGAACTGAAAGAAAAAGATCTTCAGGGATTGGCATAAGTGCCTTGTGTGGCAGAAAGATAATCCCTGAACACACCTGCGCAGTAGAAACATGACGTGTGAATTAGTTTTGTACTTAACTTGTCACTCTGGCATTGCCTCCCTGAACCGCCGGAGCGGTGTCTGCTGGCCAGGCTCAAGTGTCGCTGCTGCTCCAGCAGCCGCCACGAGAGCATCAGTGGATTTCAATACAGAGCAACACATGTTTGTTTCTTCATTTTGAGTCCAGTTTCTAAGGTGCAATTTTAATGGTGTGAAAAATGCAGGGAGGAAAGAGAAAATAATAACTCAAGCACTGAAACACAGCACTCAATGCAATTTCTTAAACTGTGCATTCACGTCTACTGCCCTATTCACAAACACCTCCTTCCCCTGTCCCTTATCCCTGTAAAGTGGAATTCTACTCTTAGTGTTGTTCCACCAGAGAGCACAGAAGGGGAGCCTTAAGTGCCCAGTTTTAATCCATTCAACTAGCCTTTGCACTTACTGAACCGTAGTTTCTCTTGTGTTACGCATTTCCTTGTGTTTTCCATCTTCCACTGTGCAAGTCCAGAATCTTGCACTGAGTGACTGCATGTCTATGAAAATATGAGTGTTGTCATTTCAGGAAAATTCTTCTTGACCCTCAGAATGCCCCATATAAAAGTTGGGAAGTGAAAAAAAGGGAAAAGTTTGTAAGGATCTGTCTGATTTCTGCCCCTCTGTGCATTTTGGATGAAATGTCTCACCTGGATGAAAGTCTTGATGCCAAAAGCCAAACTTCAGGCAGTAAAAAAAGCATGAAATTCCAATCTGCAAACATTAAAGAGAGGAGGAAGAAGAGGGTAGAAAAAAGACCTAAGAGCATTCGAGAAAGCTTTGTTGCAAATATATTTGCATTTCATACTGACTTGGTGTACTTCCTGAAGCATTGGAGTGCTGTAAATTGGAAGCGCTCAGGTTGGAAACAGGTCTGAGGCACTGATTTCTGAGCCAAAACAGAGTTGCACTTACTGCCAGAATGGTTTATTCAGTGTGCTGGATGGAAGCCAAGGGAACTGACCGCCCTGTGAGTTGAAACCAGTGCCAGCCAGCCGAAGAATAACATTGCTTTGACTGAAAAGGCAACTGTTTGTTTGTTCTTCCAGCAAAACTGGGGGGGGGAGAAGGGGGGGGAAGCAGCTTTTAGTGCTGGTGGTGACAGAGAAGGTTAAAAATTGAAGAGAAAAAACTGTTATTGTGAGAGAGAATGAAAGGTTAGGGACAAATTTTTCTCCTTGGTTACACGTCTCTGGTCGCTTAGTCGTCACTGGTGTGTAATTAAAAGAAAAGTTTACTCTTCATTAGTTTTAACATACAGGTTTTTTTTCCTTCTTCTGCTGAAATATGGTAAATTCTTCTATATGATAAAGTATCTTTACTGATAATGGTTATAATGTACCAAACCCACTATAGGCAGTGTCACAGCAGCATTTACAAGTCACAGCTTTTTTATGCGTTAACAGAAAGATACTTCACTAAGTAAATCAGCAATTGGATGTGGCTTAGGGCTTGATCTAGAAGACTTTAGCAGGAATTTAAGGTGTGAAAAGTAAGCAAGCTCAGGTATTTTCAGAGCTTTTTGTTAAGGGACTCTTGGAAAGGCTGACTTTCGTTCTGGTGATTTTGCGGCTGTTGCCTTGTGGGTTTGGGATGGATCGCTTCTTGCTCTCAGTCTGTAGCACACAGCAGCTCCTTATCTGCAGTACTGCAGAGACGTTTGAGTGCTGCAACCCCCTTGGCTGAAGAACTTCTTGCTCAATGCTGCCATTTCACATATGGCTTGACTTGGTCTTCTTGCTTATTTATTCTGAGAGCTTTCATACCATTTAGATGCTAATAGCTGGCCTGAGCGCATGCAAGAGGCACTGGCAAAGAACCGGCAGAGTTGTACAAGGGAGTCACTGCCTGCTGGATTGTAGCTGGTCTAAAGTCAGGCTGGCACCACCCAGCAACCTCAGCCACAGCCAAGTTACTGTCTGCCCCCTGTTTGTACCACACTCATCTTCAGGGAATGTCCACCTTCTCTTTCCTTGTTGCTATGCAACTGTCAAAACTGCTTGTTTCCTCCAGCTTGTTGGTATTTCTGGTGAGACAAATAGTTCCAGTTAGGTGATATTACTGATGATGTTGGTAGCGGTTTTTTCTGCATGTCTCAGGGCAAATCCTGCATTTGATTTTACAGTCTCTGGAGGTGTTTGGTGCTTATTTTGGTATGCCAGCCCCTGGAATTTTCCAATTACCCAATGACTTCAATCCAAATAAAAGAAGAGCTAATTAAAGTTTCTAGTGCTCTTTATTTTATTTAAAGAGGTTTAAATGAGGGACAGCTACAGACATTCTAAATCAAATCCGATATATGCAATTAAAATATATGTAATACTAAGTTTAATAATGAAAATACTGAAATATTAAAAAAAAGTTTAAACTTCAGAAACATAAATTTTTAAGAAGTCATGTCAATCACATCTTTTTGAGGAGCCTGCCTCTTTTTGGAGAAGGTTTACCCAGCTCTTTTGGGTTTGATAGACAAGGTAAGGAGCAACAGCTCGTGAGCGCTCGTCAAATTAGTCTCATTATTTGAATGGAGTATGCAAAGAGGAACATGAAAGGTGGTGTTTTTAATTTCCATTTTCTAGATGCTGTTGGAGAGGAGCAGCAACTTATGCAGATATTATAAAATGTAGTGATTTCAGCAGTGGGAGATGGAGTAGGGAAGCAAGAAAGAAGAATTAGTCATCCTCTCATTCCTTTTTGTCTTTAAATACCTTGGAAGATATTTATCTCCCCTCTGTATTCCAGGCCTGTCATCTGGGAGCAGTCTAAACTTGTTTGGTACTTCCAGCTTTCCCACACTGTCAGCTTTCCTTCTGTCTCATGATGGGACTTGTGGCCAACTACCATACGTGACACTCAAGGTTAAATCTGAGTCACAGGCTGTCGGGAGATGGTGTGGTTTGTCAGCTGCACAGTCTTCCTCCCTGGAAATCATGGGCTTTCTCCTTCAATGCCATGAGCACCACTACATGTTCCTTTAAGGGTTAAATCATATTTGTGTGCAGTGATTAACTCCACCATGTTACAAAGCATAGCTCAGCTCTACTCCAGGTGACTGGAAAGACAAAGATTTGGCCCATTGAATTTATTCTGCTCCTTTTTAGTGAAGTGTCAGAAGGAGAGATTCCTCCTTGTGCCAGATGTGCTCTGCTTTGGAATTGCCATTATAGGCATTTAGAAGGGAGGCAAAATGACAGGCTAAGCACTAGCATTGCTAATATCTCAAACAAATGTTTTTCTGATTAATTAAAATAAATTGGCATAACAAGAAACACAGTGTGCGTCCTCAAAAGTGCAAAGTTGTTTTCTAATGCAGCTTCCTGTTAGAGCGAATACTTTAATTATCTGTTGGTGCTTGAAAGCAAATTTGTATTTATTTTTCTTAGAAATCAGCATTGCCTGATTCCCATTGCTGCTTAAAAGGCAGCAGTGTGAAAGCCAGTTGTCCTTAACCATCAAGTGTGTTTTTCCCTATACACACGGTCTGTTCTCTTCAGCCTCCCTTAGGAGTGACCTAAGCATGGCTCTAGGTAAAGAACTTTAATCTGTGTTTGCACAGAACCACTCTCTGGGTTTGCATTATTTTATTATTTAAACATAATAAGCTTCAGTAGTTCATGAACAGCACACTGAAAGACAGAGAGCTATGATAGAAGAAAAAGCAGCAGGTTTTCCTCATTCACTGTAGAGCCTAAAAAAGAATGAAAAGACTGACTGCAATTGTCAGTCATAAAATAGTCTCACTGCTATCAGTAGGAATGAGGAAAATCATATTGTTACTGGCCAGTTCCTTACACACAAAAAATTGATACCAAAGGGTATTTCTTGTCATCACTAGTTTCCAATCTGTGATGTAAATTTACTTGCTAGTTGTTTTTATGTATGTAAGGTGTTTAGCAAATAGCATGCTGCCTCCTTCACCATGAGCAGTGCTGGTTATATATTTTTCAAATTATATCAGGTTGTCCTAGTAAACTAGCCATGTATTATCTTCCTTGATGCTGTCAGATGTTGAACTGGATCCATCTTTGAATGGGAAACCTCTCAGGAATGCTTACCAATCTTGCTTGAATTGTCGCTGATAGTTCCTGAGTGTTCCGTTTTTGTTACCAGCCAATGCTGAGCCAATGCTCTGGGAATGTGTCAGTTGTTCTCTTTAACTGAGACATGAAACAAAAACTTTGACTTCTTCTTTGTGGTTTCTTAAATATCTCTTATCATCTTTGTAATACATGGGCATCAACTCTTCTGTCCTAGTTACATTCTAGTGTCAGTAATTCTATTCCACCCCTCTAGATTTTCCCTGCCTTTGCAGTTGGTTGAGGTAATCTTCTCTCCCCTCACACACACATACCCCTTCCTCAAATTCATGTTCAAAACTTTTGGTCTGCTGTTCAGTGAAGTGAAACGTAGTGGACTGGGTTACTCAGGGGATGAAACTAAAAAATTAGGTTGTCCTTTCTTATCTGAAGACTGAAGAATCTATGCAGTGCTGTTTCATGGTCTTAAGCAGCTGTGATGTGTTTCTCTGCAGGGGCATTCAAATGCTAGTGATGTGTCTCCAGTGTCTCTTTACCTGCTGCAGAACAGTGTGGAGGGATGCAGTTAATTAAATTGTCACAAACAAATCTTAAGATCATCATCTCTAACCAACTGCAAAGCAGTGTTACCTTAATGGTTGAAAAACACCTGGCCACTGTATGCCCATCACTGCCTTTCACACTGCCTCAAAACCTTTCTCTTTGCTGCAGCTAGGCTGGCTTTAAAATCTTTGCAGATTTTCAGTAGTTAGTGATTCTACTGTATAAGAGAGCAAATGCCAGAATAGCAAAGTTTCTGTTGTATAAAATAAAGCCTTTCTAATGCTCTTGATTATGCATCCCAGCTGTCTTTGTTTTGCAAGTCCAATGATTTGAGTTTTGTAAAAATGTTTGTTTATTGCTTTTTTCCCTCTCCCTGCCTCATACACACACCAGGAATTCTTTTTCTATCATAGCTCAGCTTTTATTTTCAGCAAAATAAAAGAAAACAGACCACAGCTAATTGGCTCTTTGTTCTCAATTTTTTGACAAGTGACAAACACTGAGATCAGATTGTAGTGCATATCCTGCAGCGGTCACATGGAGCTTGAGTTAGTCAATTCCGAACTCTCCATAATAGGCTCCCACTTACTGTCTTGCTGCCTGTGTTTGGGATATTTGTGTTTATACATGCTATGTCCCAAATGCTTCCTCTTGACAGTTAAAGGGGTTACCTATAGGCTACCAACATCGTGTGCAAAATAACATTCAACATGTAGACTTAACTCCTATTTTGTGATTTATTTTTTTTGCTTTATTTTGTAGCTTTTGAGGCATGAAGGCTTTGAATCTTGTGAGGATTTGGGTAGCACTCCTAAGGTTGAACTTGGCCCAGGACACCTACCCGTGAGACCTTATGCTGTCTGAGATCATGTAAGACTGCATCAAAATTTGTCCAGTGCTTCTGTTCTGGAGGGCTGGCTCTGCTCAAGTTTACATCAAAAGCAGAATTCCTGTTGTCTGCATTAAGAATGGACAAGGCCCAAAGTCTGGGTTATCAGGGAAGGAAGACAGTTCCCTCAGTGAGTTAGGGCAGAGTTATTGCTGTAATTTTGTCTCTCTCCAGCCATTCCTTGTAAAAGTCAATGGACATTTTGCTGCTGGGAAGAGCAGTGCATCTCATAGACCATGTGATTAAGAAGTTTTTCTTTACATTCTGTTTTCATTCTCCTTTGTGCAGGACAGTATGCCTTGCTATGTTGTTAGAGCACTGGAAACTCGATGGAACCAGAGATGAAATTCCACAAGGGTTTAGTTATGCCCCACCATGTTATCTACTTTATTATTTGTTTATCTTTGCCATAAATAGTCTTCATCAGCAATATGCATTTGTTCTAAGATGGCATGATTGTCTCCTTTTAATTTGCAAATGCCCTTCTTGCTGTCAGTGGGCAGCTTATATAACCACGTGAATGAACAAGCATGGGTCATCTGAATTTAATTTAGAGATCCTTTTTCCTCAGCCCCCAGAACTGGAACCAGCACTAGCTACTCCATAAAAAACCATCATGATTATTTTCAATAATCGTTTTTCTGTCCCTGTAATTCTCTCTTTTGCTCTCCCTGCTATGCCTCTAAATGACTGAATGGTGCTTCCCAGGCACAGCCAACACTGGCTTTGCCTAGCATATTCACTTAGATTATCTGTTTGTTTAAGTGAGTACCAGGGAAACAGAGAGAAGGCTGGGACTTCGCTTGTCAGTTTTGAGCAAACATCATGCTTCAATTTTACACTGCATCTCATCTCAGAGGAGTTTTTTCGACCTCCACATTTGCTACCTTAAGCCACATACTTAGGTATCAGATAACCCAGAAAAAGACTCAGGGACCAACTAGGCCTTAGCTAGGTACTTTTCCTTTTAAGAGAGAACTGGTGGGGCATGTGTGAGTTTTCCTCCTCCTTTATCTACTCTGTCCTCTCCAGTCTATGCACAGACTGAAGAAATAGCAAGCATGACCTGCTGGTATGTAGTTGGCAAGGAGTAAGCAAAGAATTTTCCTTCATTGCTGAATCTTAACATTTCAGTGTTCAGAACTTTATTCCTTTTTCTTTAGTAAGATTTAGTGTGGAGGCAACAGTTTTGTGTTCAAACAAATACCATCAGTTGCAGTCTGAGTTAAGGATGCAGGAGGTTTCTGACCAATCCATTGTGGCAGTAGAGGAATGGAGATCTCAGGAAGACTGAGTAGCATTCATTGAACATCAAGAGGAATATGGTCACAGCAATGGTGAGAGCCATCAGGCTGGTCAGGGGCTGTCTCTGTTAGCAGAACACTTCTCATCTTTGTAGTTAACCTGCTCGATGTCTGTGTCCTGTGCTTTGACATTTGTAGGTCGATTTGGGCTGTTGAGGCTGATAGGCTGCGTTTGAGCTGGCTTTGCTCCAGCCTTAGCAGCAAGTCCCTATCAGTAATCACTAGGAGATTTGATTATCAGGGATTTATTGATACACACACAGTGGCCTTGCATGATTTGTCCTGTTGCTTTTAAAGGACACCAGAGGACTAGATGAGATTTATTTACACACATAAAAATGCAGAAAGATTCCCAAGGGATTTATAAAATGTGCCTAGCAGGCAAGCAGCCTCAGTCTCTTGACACTTAAAGAGAGGTACCTCACTGGTACAGATACTTTTATACATTTTACTAAAGGTATGCTTTTCAAAAGTGCCCAAGTGATGTACAAGCCTAAGTCACAGTAACTTTTGGGAACACTTAGACTCTGAAATGCATTGGACCATTTTGGAAAACTAAGCCTAACTGGGGCCTGAGGCTTTCTAGAAAATACATTTCCAATGCTTTTGAAAGTATTAACCTCATCATTTATCTCTTGCACTTTCACACACCTAAATATCTTTGTAAACTTGGCCCTGCACCTCATTAAACCTTATAATTTACCACTGTGACAATAACTAGCTTCAGCACTTTGTACACACAAACTACAAAGTGCCACTTAAAAGCAAATGAAAAAGAATGAGGAGCTATGTCCCTACAAGTGTACCTTGTGTCACAAATCACAGCCATAGGGGAACGGATGATTTAGAGGGAACTGTTTCTGTCAGTTCTGTAATACTGACTGTATGCCATTGAGAGGGAAGGTTAGCCCTTAGGAGAGGCTTGCTTGAAGCTATCACAATGATGAAGTGAAATTTAAAATTACATTAGATGTTTGCTTAAGAAACAGCAGATGAGGCCCTGTGGATTCTAAAATCCTCCTTGCTACACTGTAAAATGAAACCATAACCATTTGTTATTCTTCCACTGGCGTCTAGGAAGCTGAGGCAGAAGGGGGATGACCTTTTAATGATGCTTTCCGGCTTTTTAAGGATTTGACTGTGTTGCTATTTTTGGTTCCATCCAAGATTATGGTCATGCAATTATATGAAACTGCCTTTTTTTCACTTCAAAGTTTTAAATATTTTTGGTATTACATCTGTGAGATCTTAAAGGCATTTCAGCCCTCTTTCACCAATTTTGCATGAATATATCAAGTCATTTGAAATAATATGGTGAGAATTTAAAGTCACTCATAGTGTCAAGGGAATTAGTAAATGCATTTGGATACAGGACCTCTGGTTGTTCTGAAACTCTTAGCTGATGTGCTGAGCAAATGGGCCTTCCTTCTTTAAGGACATAGATTACATTGTAAAATATAAATTAGGGCTCTAAAGGATTTAAATGGTTTGAATACACATTTGCAATTCCCCCAATGATTGCAGTATAGTTCTTCCCATCACCAGGCTAATTTTAATTAGACTTGGAAATGGAGAGTTCTCAGTAAAACAGATCCCATGAAGGGCCTTTGTTTTCTCAGTGTTGTGACTAAAAATGGCACATTTTGCTCTGAGGTGATGTAAAGCCAACCAACGTTTTCTAGATTGTGAACTTTTGACACCAATGAGAATAATTACTGCCAAACAAAAATCTGCTGCTGCTCAGATGCCTTGCATGACTGTATTCTTCACAGCCCAACATGAAGTAGTACATTATAAACCAGCCATATTATAACAGAGCCATCCTTTTCTCTGGGTTTCAGATCATTAGATTAGGTCCAACAGTAGAGAGGACCAATTTCCATGATAAAGAAAGTCCTCTCCCATTTAATCACTTACCACCAAATGAACCATTTACTGCTACATTCAGACATATTGTTTGAGGATTTCCCAAGGCTCCCCTTGATCCACTTACACTCCCTTATCTGCCTTTTGTCTCTTGTTAACCTGCTTGCTTTTTATAAGGGGAGGGGAAGGGTTGGAATGAAAAATCAAATCCATTGCAAGAGGCCTGCAACTGTTTAATTAAACTTTCCCCCCCCCCCTTCAAACATTGCTTAAGGTTTCTTGGGGCTTCTTAGCAGTGTCTATTCATTATAATTTAGCAGGTTCTGTAATTACCCACCTCACATGAAAATGGCTTGATTGCTGCTTCATTGTCCTACCTAGTTCAACTTTAAATGAGAGCTGAATTTATTCTAGATGAGTGGCTTGTGCAGCAGTAGCCACATTTGGTGGTCTAGGTTTATTTGCAACCTCAAAAGCTTCTAAACTAAAAGCAAAACATAGTTCTAAATTCACAGAAGAGTGGAGGTGCAAGACTTCTGTATTTATATACTGAGGACCAGCTTCTCTAGCCTTTACTTTGAGTAAAGCATATGCAGTACTAATTTGAGAGTATATGGATGAGTGAATTTTATTCAACAAGAATAAAGAGCTGTGGAATATGCCCCAGAAAAGGTGTATAAAAACCACCAACACTTTGAATAATGATTTCACACTCTCTGACAAATTCAGGGAGATGATAACAGTGTTGTTTAAGCCAGGAAGTTGAGCATTTGACTTCAACAGTATTGAACTTAGTTCTGGCTGTACCTCAATGGTGTTGTCTACATTCAAAGAGCCACAGATCACTTCAGTATGTTCATACAGTGGTTCCAGTCTGGTTATGTCTGGAACTGAAGCTTTCCTGGCCAATGAGGTTGGCTGTTGAACAACAACCTGCAAGCATCCATACAAGTGAATCTGCTAGCCTAGAAAACAGGGTGGCTGCATGTGCACAGGCCATTAGGCATTGCTCCTGATCTGTGATAGATCTTGAATCGTGCGGCCAAAGCTATGGCAGAAAATGCTGGTGATATTGTCCACCACACTAACAGGAGTGGTGTGCCAGTGGGTGAGCAGAGCTGGATCATATTTGTTTAAAGCTGGACCAGGTGATGAGTTTCTAATGTGTGCTGCTTTCAGTGATATTGAAAGAAAAGGCAGTGCTTTTGTGAATGTAGAAGTGAGTGAGAGTGTTGTTTTCCCCACTGTGTGTTATTTGCATATAAGGTAGGAATGGCACAGCAGAGAATAGACATTCAGGAAAGAAAAGATGAAATAGAACTAACTATTGGTCCCTTCAGCTCCCAAGCAGGATTGTTTCCTGCAGTCCATTTTTATATACTTTGTACCCTTTTGTTTTTAATGTTCAAAGCAATGAAGTTTCCTTTAAACATAATACAGAATTAGGCAGCATTAAAAACACATCCAAAAAATGCAGAAAAACAACAGTCCATACTTATAAACTAATACATAAAATAATATTTATTGAAACACTGTGCTCCCTAGGACAGCTTCATTTACGAAGGGTCTCAAGGGGAAAGCAATCATACAGTATAATCTTGTTAATTTAATATACATCTGCACAAAGCGAACAATAAATACAGAACATTCAGACTAGAAATTACGGTAACTATATTAAGCAATAAAAATTTCGGTGCATTATGCACTGACAAGCTTCTTATCATAAAGATATGCTATTTTCTTTAACTCAAACAATATGTCACATTTTTAGTAATAATAATATCTAGCAATCACATAGCATGATTCATCGTCAAAGTACTTTAAAAATAATTTTTTAATCCCAATGACATACCTAGCTAAATATTATTAATCTATTGCACAGATGGAAGGATTTATATGGGTTAAATAGCCTGCCTGGGACTACAAGGATAGTCAAGTCAGTAGTGAGGTAAGGACTCATGCTATCATGTTTTACGTTTAGACCTTTTTGACTGGTAAACTGCTGGAGGGAGCTCTGGAACCGTTCAACATCTTCCATGATTTTTCCCAAAATTCTGTGCATTTCTGATGCATTTTCTAATTCTTAACTGTTGTTGGGGTTTTTTTCAGCTGAGTAGTCCTATATTTCTCCCTTTTCATGCAAGTATAAGTCTTCCTGGAAGGCCAATTATTTCTTGACTTTGCATAAAGTAGCTGTTTAGATGAGAGGAGAGATAATTCCCCTGGTGAGTATCTTTGGATTTATTTGTCTTATGACCTTGTAAGAAAATCTAGCCAGATCTCTCTCTCTCTCTGTGTCTCTCTTTCACCCTGGCATGTCTTGAGATACAAATTCAGGATTAACATTTCTCTTCATCTTTCCTTTATCAAATGTTTACTCAACAAGGGACACAAAAAGGCATGGTTGTAAGCTCTAGGACACCTACTGAACCTAAGACCCATTCCTGCTGACTTGCAGCAATGATTATGTGGGAGATTATTCTTTATTTGGAGAGGTCTCTGAGTGAATTTTGCTTTCTTAATAGCCACACATCCAGTTTTCAGACACTGCCTAGAATAAGAACATAGTAAAAGTAGTTGCCTCTTGGCATTCCCAGGAATCCCTTTATCAAAAGATGAATCCAAATACTATAATGGATTTCCATGGTAAGAAGATGACTTGCTCAAGGACCAAAGTTTTCTAAAACTCAAGCAGCTGGGGACAATTATAGGAACATTACCACTACCCTGTAGAACTGGACGTTTAGAGATGGGGTAGAAGACAGCAGAATTAGAGGACTATGACATAATTAATTTGGGAGTGGTTGTTAGTTGGTAATAGGGTAGAGGAACATTGTGTCCGGCATACGACAGAAAGACGGTACAGAAGGCAAAGTTGATGAAATACAACTAAGGAATAAAATCACGATTTACAGCAATATCTATACTATTATTTGCAGTGTTCCCTTCAAAATAAGTTATTTCTCTTTGAAAATTGTGGGAATCTGGCAATGCAGATGTCAGAGCTGATGGTTGCCAGCGATTACACGTGCACAGCTTTCTTGAATTCTTCAGTGCCCGTGACCAAATGCAGCATCTGGGATTTCCCATCTATGCTGCTTTGCTTCACTCATCTCCCTTTTTCCTTTTCTGGCATCTTTCTAGCCTTCTTTTGTTTGGGTTCCTCAGCCCATAGAGAATTCTCTTGTGCGAGCTCAGAGCTTTCTGACTGATACTGTTTATGGCCAGCTCTTCATTAACTCCGACTGGCTTTTCATTACTTGCTTTTCAAGCCCCAAAGTATCGATCAGACCCTTGTCCTTTTCCTTGTTCCCTGTAAGCCTTCCAGTCTGCCATTAATGCCAGCTGCAGTGCCACCTTCCCCTGCAGGCACTACTGTCTTTGTGATGGCTTCAGGGTTCCTGCCCATGTTAGCCATGGTTACTAAGCCACTTCCTGTGCTTGATGAAGAAGCATTTCAGTGATCTGCCCACAAGAAACTAGTTTATCACTCTGTCCGAGTAAAAACCTCATAAACAGCAAGATTATGGTTTGAATATCATTTATGTAGTCAAAAAGCACAGGACGATTCATGTCATTTTATAGAAGAATTGTATTTGGGTCCCTCCACCATCTGTACAAGGAGCCTAGAGGACTGACTGAAAGTGGAGGACTGGTCTGCAAGTGGCTAACACTGATTTAATCATTTGACTATATTGACATCACTATGACTGTTCCTTAGCTTTTCGATTAGTAATCGTACCTTTTACTTAAAATTTAACTAGAAGTGATGTAGGACTTCAGCTTTGATTTTTTTGTGATTTGCAGTAGCCCTAGAGGAAGTCCATCCATTGTGCCTCCTCAGAGCTTTGCAAGCAGGGCGAAACTGGGGCTCACTCAAGAGCATCACATCAGCATCATCTTTAGGGACTGAGGAACTGCTATTAACTGTAACAACTCTGCGCTTGAGATACCAAGCAAGTATAGCCTAGCATCAACCATATGACCAAGCTACATGGGTAGTTCTGTTGTCCCTGTAAAGAAGTAGTATCTGAGCTCTTCATATGAATGTTTTTCCTCCCACTAACTGGTTGAGACAGGACAGTGCTGGCCATAGGACTGCTACCAGTGTGGGCTCTGCAACATGTAATGAGCAGGTCTGATTCCCTTCAGCAGTGAGTGGTTCTATGAATCCACAGTGAGGATCTAACTCACATCTGAATTATGCCAGCGCGAGTCTGCTGAACTTAACAGATTTATGCTAGACTAACATTAAGTGTACCAAAGATCAGATCCTCTCTGATCCAATTCATTACACCATCAAGTTCTTCTCTGGTCAGATCCAGTAATTACTATGCAAGTTACTATAAAATATAGTACAGTGTGTGAAATAGCTCCATAGTGAAAATTGCTACAGTAGCACGCAATTAGTTTGTGCATTGACACTGAATAGCAAAAGGATGTTGAAACAAAATCCAAACTCTGCAGGAACAGAGACATTTAACATCTCTGAGAAATACCTTGCAGCAGCACTTGTCAAATTCCTTTTCAGCTGTAGTTTCCCCCATGCGTGCGTGCTCTACTAGTTTTTTTAAGAAACACTGTTGCTTAAGGCCCTCCCTTTTAAAATGCCTTTCAATGGATGCTAAAAATAATCCTGTCATTGTCATTAGAGACTTGGAGTGCTGGATCAAAAGTTGATTAAAATATTTAGCACCATAGAGATATTTTTCTATGTTCTAAAATTGCTGATGTACATAGTAGTCCTCATTATTGAAACTTTTCAAAGCATGATATGTTCTCAAACACTTTGTCTTAGTTTAAATGGAAATCTGAATTTTCTTCTCAGTTATTCCTGTGCAAACAGGTACTTCCCACGGAGACAGGAGGAGGATTTTGAGATTCTGAGAGTAGCTTCAATGCTGTGATGTAGGTGCCTCAGGGCTACCACCAGCTGTTTGAAGAAAAGGTGAAGGAGAAGATCAAGAGGGAAGGGTTGGCACCTCGAGACTTCTGCAGACTCCGTTCTGTCTTGGGCTGCCTTGGTAGAATAGTTGACCAAATTCCAATCACATACACTTTGGTAGACCCAGTAAAATCAAAAAATTGTGTTTATATCAATTTTGTTTCAGATGTCTTATCGGTGATAATTTCTGAGGTTCAAACAAACTGATTTAGCACTCACTGTCCAAGTTATGCCAGCTGGTTTGCAAAACTGAACTTGTGAACTGGGCATGCTTCATGTGAAACTATAAGCCATTTCTATGTGAACATTGTTGCAAGTATTCAGAAGTAAACATTTAAAGCAATTCTATGAAAGCATTTCCAATTCTAAGAGAACACAAACATATGAAATAGTGTCAAGTGCAATACATTTTTGTTTTATTAACTATGTATTGTATATTTCTGTTCTCTACACCAAATGCATCTGACTGAAGCTGGTGAAAACTAAAATGCAATACAAAGTCATGGTGTGCACTCATTTTGTAAAAGTTCTTGCATTTTCTCAGACTAGGATTCTTCATAGAAAGAACTGGTAATTACACTTGTCACCCTCTCACTTGGCTACAGCTGCAAAAATATAACACAGTAGCAGGCTCGTGTTTAAAATGGCATTGACTCAACTGTAACTCCCAAAGGTCACCATCATTAAAATCTAGGGCATGAGTTTTACACGTCACTAAAGTCATGCAGATGAAGAAAATAATCTACAGGGAAAGAGATTTCAGGAGCCTGTAATTCTCCTGGCTTTCAAAGCACTGATTATATAACACCTAAGCTACTAGGAGCTGCAGAAAATAGAAATATATGCAAAAGAAAGCAAAAATTATGTATGAGGTCAATCAAGGCTCCTCTTTGCCTTCAGTGCCTGGACTTCCTCATGTTTTCCTTCATCCCATAGGACAATATTGAGCATTATTATTTATATGATAATGACTTACACGTAAGAGGGAACTGGCAGAGGTAGTCACTAAGACTCTCTCCATCGTATCCGAAAATTTGTAGCAGTCAGGCAAAGTCCCTGGTGACTAGAAAAAGGGAAGCACCGCGCTCATTTTTAAAAATGGTGAAGAGGACGACCCGGGGAACTACTGACCAGTCAGATAGTTATGTGTCTGGTGCAAACATGGAAGAGATCCTGCTGGAAGCTCTGTCGTGGCATATGGGTGACAGGGAGATTATTAGAGACAGCCAACATGGCTTCACAATGGGCAAATTGTGCCTTACTGATCTGGTGGGCTTCTGCAATGGGGTGACTGCATTGCTGGATAAGGGAAGAGCAATTGATGCCATCTCTTCTGTTAAGTCCTTTGACATGGTCCTCTAAAACATCCTCGTTGCTGAATTTGAAAGACGTGGATCTGATGGTATGGTGGGTTGACCTTGGCTGGCCATCAAGTGCCCTCAGCAAAACAGGGGGAGTAAATACAATAAAAAGCTCGTGGGTCAAGATAGGGCAGAGATAGCCCTCAAGAACTACCGTCACAGGCAAACCAGACTCGGCTTGGGCACGTTAATATAATTTATTGCCAATTTAACAGAATGGGATAAAGAGAAATAAGAACAAATCTAAAAACACATTCTATGATTCTCTGGTAACTCTGAAAAAAATGTGCTTGAATCCAAGCAATGACATTAGCTCCACACCAGCTTGAGGTTAATGTGTGCACGTGCCTAACTATATGTAGGATTCAGCACACTTTGGCGTCTTAGAGTTACAATTGTCTGTTTCCTTGGCATGTATTGATTCCTGTGCTACGTCTTGACTATCAGATCTCTGTCTTGACATTTTATATATGTTCTATGCAATATCCAGATAAGCTTTTGTAGTGTCTTCCCCTCGTCCTCCTGCCTCCTGCCTGTACCAATCTTTCA
Organism: Dromococcyx pavoninus; assembly: GCA_033558185.1. Taxonomy (NCBI): domain Eukaryota; kingdom Metazoa; phylum Chordata; class Aves; order Cuculiformes; family Neomorphidae; genus Dromococcyx; species Dromococcyx pavoninus. The sequence continues at coordinate 303,234 of JAUMJL010000191.1, read as the reverse complement.
AGATCCCCAATTTCTGCCCCTGCCTGGTTTGTGTCACGTTACAACTGGATCAGTTGCTTTAAATCTGTGTTGCACTATTTGTTGTACCATGCTTGTTTTTCATGTTTTTTTCAATTGTGTGAGCACCTGCATTATAACTGGATGTGATGTTGTAAAGTTGTCAAGTTGTAATAGATTAATAGTAGCTATTATATGGGAAAGCATGCACTGTAATTGTCTGTGCAAGGAATAGAGAGCCAGGAATTAAGAAGTATTTTGTCACTGGTTACAAAATGGCAAGGGTAGCTCAGAATGATCTGTGAATACATAGAGAGAGGGTGTGAAGATGAGAGGGATGGAGAACAAAAAAGAGTTGTAATTGCTATAATCACCTGTAAATGATAAAGCAGATTATTTGACTCATAGTCGGGAAATTTTCTTTAATCTGTCACCTTGACCTCACAACAACTAGGTCAGACAAAAGTCCCAGAGTGGTGGGTAAGATACAATCTGGTATGAGAAGAGGCAGAAGTTGACTGTTATGAAGAACAACGGAAATATTGCTACTGATTTAATTATGATCAGGTTTGGGCGTACTCTGTTACCATGGCAATTGTCTCTTAATTACTGGGTTCTCACAGGGATAATACAAATGAAAACCAAAAAATCAGTAGAAATGTTTCATCTTTTTTTAGCACAACTGCAAAGGACCGTGTTTGATGTAGAAATGACTGGGAGACGCTCTGTGACCCATAGCATATGAATTTCATTTAGATCATCCTCATGATCCTGTCAGCAAAACTGGAGAGCCTGTAAGGGGATGACAGATTAGTATTCCTAAGAAAGTAATCATTTACAATATAGTGAACTAGATCCTGATCTAACTAATACCCTGGCTTCAGTGGAATTTTTTTTGGATTTACATGGGTGTAAATAGGATCATATCTGATCCTGATCTGGATCACTGAACCTTATCTAGCCACCTGGCATTTCCTGTGGCGTGTGGTATGTTATGTTGCTGTAGTATATGCTAAATCATATCACTTGAAACTTACTCAGCCTGCTTTGGAAGAGCAGTTTATAGGGAAAGGGGATTTTTTTTTTTTTTAATGTCGTGTTTGATGTCTTTCTTTCAAGGGTAACTTCCAACCTCTATCAGATTGCGGTTTCATTCTAATTTAAATCTTTAGATTCAAGGGAGTACAAGGTAATCCATCCTGAAGAAAAAAAAATAATCAATGCAAGTAGGTGTAATTAGTAGTAGTTTCCTCTGGTAAGTCAATGGTGTAGAAAGAACTGAAAAACCACTGCCGACTACATTTGTTCTTCCTAATGTATTGTGACTCCCTCACAGCTTTTATAATGAAGATGTTTAGATCTCCTCTAGGAACGATATGTCTTTTTTTCTGGTTAAACACACTGACAGGCTCTAATATGACATGAATAATTTTATCTATCAGGAAAGATCCAGACATACAGACTCATGTGGGCAGCAGGAGTTTTAATTTTCATATTTGTTGAAAACCAAAATAAGCCTTTGATGAAGTGCTTACTTCACACTTCATGTTTCTGCTGTTTATTACATATATTTATAGGTGTAAATCCTTGGGGATAATCTATTTAAATCTGAATTTGATTCCAGTTCCTGGGAGGCAAGGTAGAAAGATTTGTGTGCCATGTATGTTGTCAATTACTCTGATTTTCCAAGAGAGTGCTCTTTTCTTGACAACTTTAGTAACATAAATTAGAAAAAGGAAATAGTAGTAGCCAAAAGATGAGAACATGATTACTCCATGTGTTTCAGTTTCTCCACCAGTCAAGTTATTTGTTTCATAAGCTTGATCTCATGGGAATGGGCATAGTGTACCTCAGTGTCTGAAAAGATAAAAAAAAACCAAAACCCCTAATTCTTTCTGCGGTGCTCCTAAGCTGCATCTTTTCTGGATGTTTTTGTAGAAGCAGATGTTTTACCAATAACATATTAACACAATTTTGCACAGATTTTGTCTGACGATTTTACATACTCATATTAGTTCAGAATACTTTGCTCTGGATGCCTGGCAGTTTTGGAGTACACTCACTTTGTTTTCCTCCCTCTTGGCATCTTGCTGGAGCCCTCTTTCCAACCTTGTCTTTAACTTATCCAGCTTTGAGTATTGCCTCTATAAATTGTATTAGTGAAGGATCTGGTCAGGTGTTGAGAAATCCCCAGGGTCAAATGCTTAGGGAAAAGCATGAGAACATGGTATGCGTGTGTCTGGAGTAACCTTCCAAGCTACAAGAAAAAAAACAAGGAAAGTAACCCCCTTGGATTTTTCCAAGAAGCACAGTTCTCCTTGTAGCTGCTCATCAGAGGTCCCTGTGGTTCAAGCTGTGGTTTGCTAGAGCTGTGAGGGATAACGTTGGCGTAACTCTGACCCTGACTCAGAATTAGAACTGCCTCTAGTACTGGGATCTGAGAAGGAGATACTGGCCCGGTCATCAAACACTCCTACAGTAGCTGTTGCAGCACTGACCCCTTCATAGCAATCTCTTTTGCCCAGGTGAGGCCAGTTGGCATTAGACAGATCAAACAGGCTGTGCACTTGCACACGACAGCTTAGAACACTGTATGTTTCTGTACCAGAAACTTACAGCGTAGAAAAGCTTATGAAAGACTGTTCAGATCACCAGTGAGCTGGAGTTTCTGCTAATTTCCCCTCTGAAAACCACACTGTTCTCTTCATCATGCGAAATGCTGAGTTTCCTGACAGCCATCCGCAGCTCATCCCGCTCCAAAGGCTAAGTTGCCTTCATCTCCAGACAAGCTGTTTGAGCCGCAACACTTACATGTCAACCAAAGCTTTCCTTCTGTTTCTGTACCTGCTCATTTTGCATGCTTTGTGGGTAGAAACCCTTTTGGAGTCAGCAGAATATTTGTCAGGTACTCCAGGTCAGCTAAGAAATAGAAATTGTATTGATACTTGGGCATGGATCCTTGTTTGATTTGCTAGAGAATGTGGTCTCTAATGAAGGATGCCTATAGTGACAGCCAGAGACAGCTTCTGAATCAAAGTTTCTTGATTTATTTGGATACAAGTGTTATTAATCTCCCAGCCTTCAATTCTGAATGGCTAATTATCAGACATCAGTGTTCTGACACAAACTCAATTAACGTAAATTCCCAGAATCCATTGATTCCCACTGGACTGCAGAAGAAAGTTTAGAGTTACTGCAAACTTTGTTGACTGTAGTATGCCTATAGAGAATACGTCTGCTCCATGCAGTTTTGATGATTCCCAGTGTTTCATCCACAATTTTGACACCTTACGTCATTGTGAGAAGGCTGTTTCACTTGAGAAGTCCCTCATCATAAGCTGTATGCTGGCTTCTGTGGATGATCTTATGGAGATCCTAAGACTTCCTCCCTCAAGGGAGAAAAATGAAGTGGCTTTTGCACTGAAAGACACTTAAGTGTTGTGTTACTTCACTAGAGCTTTTTTACTGATTCCTAAAAAACCCACTTTCTTTCTCTCTGCATAAAGTCTTGAACTTTTCAAGATGGAGCCAGATTTTACCTAATGAAGGCCATACACTGTCTGCAAATGTAGTGACTAAAGAAAAGCAGTAATTCTGGTGGGTTTGTTAAAGAGTGTTTAATAATTCATCTAACAATCTATCCTCCCTGTGCAAACACCTTCACTTTAAACTGTGTTTCCTAAGAAAATAAGTTCTAAATAATTGTATTGCCTATCTACCTGACATCCTGCATGGATTCTTCTAAGCTATTGTTACTGCCATCCAAACCATTTCCTTTAGACAGCCTGGAACATTTGAGCTCAGTCATTCGATTTTAATTGCCACCAAGGAACCCTGCGTGCTTTAATGGTCTCACGTTTTTTTTGTTGTTCTCCTGATATTAATATCTACCACAACAAAGCTTTTACCAAATCTTTCAGATCTCACGCACACATATTCCTACCTAGAAGCAGTCTTGGCCTAGAGAATTGAAATCCGTAAGTTCATATGTACTTAGTCACAAATCTTTGTGCTTGACTTTGTTTTTGTTACTTCAGTTACCTATTTTAATGTACAAATTGAGCACAGGTCCTTTGATCATTTTGTTATCTTTAATTATAGTCATAATCATCTTAATATGGAGTCCTGTTATCAGATGCTCTTAATTAATTAATGCTGTAAATTACTTGGAGAATGTAGGGTGAAAATTGCTATGCAATAAAAATTATTATTTATGTTTCTGGCTCTCAGTGTGCACCAGATAGATTATTTTAAAAGCATCCTGTCCCAAATAGCGAGAATATCACTTCACTCCTCCACTAGACACTGTACAGTTGCACAGAAGCTGTTAGGGTTCGTAACTGGCAGCTTTACTAACATAAATTTAAAGAAATTGAGGATGTAAATTCCCTTCTGCCTAGAGTTTCTCTGTGAAGTCAGGTCATATCTTGGCCCAAAAAGATACCATCAGAGTTGGGTCTGGGGGTTCACTTCAGGGAGCAATCTGGTGCTTTGCCTGTGAATATTCTAGAACATAACAGCCTAGATTGGGTGGCAGAGAGGTGCAGAGAAATGTGAGCATCTACTTCCACTCCCCCTGGTTTATATGGTTTATAAATTATGGCTTTAAGGGCAGTTTTACAGGTTTTAGGGATTTTAGGTATGGGTGATGGGGGAATATTGGGGATGACTCAGAAGAAAATTGATCATTCAGGAGGAAAACTGTGGAAGAGTTGAAGACAGTCCGGTCCTTCTGTAAATAAAAAATGTAAATGTAAATGTAGCCTTCAGGACTAACCTTCCCCTCTCTAACTCTTGATCTTCTCCGGCTTCTTTTGTAATTTTTCAGTGAGATGTTTTTTCTTCTGGCTGCAGCTGAATGTTCCTCGCTGACTGTATCCACAAATCCTGCTCATTTGTTTTTCTCCAGTGAGGCATGAAATACTGATTAATCTCAATGCATCCCGAGCTTCTAAAACTTTCCTTAGGAGCCATAAACTGCCCACACTGTGCACAAAACCGCCGCTGACATCAAGAGTTACCTTGCAGATCAAGGCGAGTATTGACACTACAGGAGGTTTGCTGCAGATCAAGGGCAGTGTGTCTCTGGGGGAGTTTCTGCACATTTCTTTCCAAATGGTTACACAGACAGGGAAGTAGGCTGCTAGATTTTTAACGGCAAATACAGATCTGGCCCTGTCGTGGTTTGATCACTAGAACTGAAGAACAAAGAAAGTCCTGCCTGGTTTCCACTATTAAAGTTCCCATCAAGTATTAAGGGGTTTTTTTTTGTAGAAGATGAGTTGCAATATTCCAGCCTTACCGAAGTCTTTCAGAGTTTTGCAGTTGTCTTGTATGGAGCCAGGGCTTCATCCTTCATGTAGGAGCTGCCTTTTTCTTCGACAGGCGTGATTGCCTTCCAGTGATGACTTAAATGATTCTTTCCTGTAATGTGGATATCAGTTTGGTAAATACATGAAGTACTTTAGAAGCCTTTAGAATAAAAGTAATCCTAAATTCTGCCCATAAAAAAACCAAAATAAATTAAGCCTTATAGGTTTAAAATATACAGTCATTATTCATTTAAGTCATGTTATTTAGTAGTTGTATTTCTACTTCAGAAATGTATTTTTTGAAAGAAATTCACTCACAATAGAGGGAATAACATGTTATTCAGTGCATTCCTAAACCCTCCAGCGAGTTATTCCTCCCACTGTTTAATTTACAGCCTGTGGTTTAGGATGGGACCATTTCTGACTGTACATCATTCAGCTTGGGGGTAGGGAGAGACTCTGTGACTATGAAGGGAACAACCCCCTCTGCCCCACCCCTCCCCTTTTATGACACGCAGTTCTGGAGTTATAGATAATAAAATATATCTTTACGATCATCTCTTTAATTAAACCAAAAGGTTTGTCACCCTCATGAAGTTGTGCCAGTTGGTGCCTGTGGCAGACGGCAAACTAGTTTTAGCAAGACTGTCCTTAAAAAAGTAAGGCAGTATTTTAATATGGCTCCATACTGAACTTGATTTGTTCTGTCTAAAAAGAGTTAGAAGGAGTATAAATTTTATAGCAGATGTTTCCAATATGAAGCCAGTATAAATTGTTTTGCTCGGTGAATAACTCCCAATGTTTGAAACAGAAGTTCCAGATATGGTTGAAATGTATATTGTCAGGATACTTGAAGGTCATATAAAATACCCTTGCTACACCAACCAGTTGTTCCAGTTCTCTGACAATGCACATATGAAGTCATTGTTTATTGTTTTGATCATACTGAAGCCCTTGAAAATCTATAGTTGTGTGCGTGTGTGCACCATCTTCATAAGCTGCTGATCTTCATTTCTAAATCAGGCCATGCTCACATTTTGTGGAACAATATTATAAGAAAATTATTACTTTATTTTGACATTTTTGCTAGGAAGCTCTCCTAAACTGCTTCAGAGAATGTCAAGAGCACTTACAGAAAGTAATGAAAAGAACCTTAGAAAATTCATCTTTCACGATAATCTGACTGAGCTTTAAAGTCGCACGCTTCGTGCCAAGTGTTATCTGAGTGCATTGTCGCTCTCTTGAACAGCCGTCTGCTAAGGGAATCTTCAGCTAATATTGGACTTTAGTCATTGCTAGGACTGTGTATTTCCAAAGTACATTATTAAACAAGCTAAACACCTTGCCTTGGGGGTCTGCTCTAATATAACTCATTCAGGGCTTGATTTTAAAATTTTCATGGTGAATTTTCCAACGTTGCAGATGTCACTGAGTGGCACAGAGCCATGGGGGTAAATGGGAGACAGTACCTAACTTCTGTTTGTGCATCTGAAGAGCTCTCTATTGGCATATTTAGTGCTATCAGTAAACCATTGGCAGGTTCACATGTGGGCAGTTTGTAGACTTGTGTTTGTAAAGCATGACTCACAGAAATAGATAAACCTCTTTCAAACTTTTTTCTGTCTTGTGCACTTGTCAATAACTGTTGTGTAGTTTGGTCCAGTGTTTTTCCTCAGTTTCTCCCATGCTGAAGAAAACAACAATAAACATTAGGATAAGAAAGAATAATTCTGATACAACTTTTCTTCAATTTTTCGGAGAGAAGTTAGGGCAGTCTTTTTGTTCTACCGGGAGACTTTGTATTTATTAATTTTAAAGGAGCTCATTTTCCAAGATGAAACTTGATGGGCAGCGAGATTCACTTTAATATATGATGCCAGTAAAAGCAATACCTCCTGGCAGGGGAACAAATAAATAAAATTAAGAAAAGATCAAAATATTTTAATTGCAACACAGTTTTTCTGTCTCTATAGTACTGTATACATATGTACACAGCTGTCTATTTGTAACAAGACAGAGATATATAAAGGCACATTCAGAATAATAGGGTAAAAATGAACATCAGAACCTGTATAAACGTCTTTATGGTCTATCAATATTTAGGTGTATGTGTATAGTTTTGATGAAATTTGTTACATACTAGAGATTTGTATCATAAAACGTATAAGCAAAAAGAAAAATAATGTGATAAATGACCTTGAATGACCCTCATAATTAATATTTTCTCTGAGAAGTATGTCTGCAGGGGGATTGAGTTAATTAGTACTGAGATATTTAGGGGTGGAGGTGTTGTAAATAGACAGACAAACATGCACATCGGATAGACCACGTTGCCCTTCCATCGTAGTGCTGTTTTGGAACAAAGTCCAGCATTGCTAAGGGGTATCTTGACAGATTCATAGTTTTGATTTTCTTTTAGTGGCCTCTTCAAGTGTTAATAAAAATATAAAAGTTTATGTCTGTTTCAGTATTATTTGGAGTGCGGCCTTCTGCCATCATGCTTCCAAGAACATCAAATAGAACCTGAAGGGAAAGGTCACTGAGCCCAGCTCTCACAAATCAGATTCCTGTGCCAAAGGGAATAAGGTTTTCCACCTGTGCAGAGAGATTTTACACTTAACTGCACCCATGGTTTTCTCTAAAGGAAATCAGTCAGCTTTTGTGTATGCAGTGGATGGGGCAGGGGATGTAGGTATTAATCACTGGGGCAGACGTCATGTTGGTCACAGCTGTCAGAGAGAATTGTCACCAGTTTATGTCTGGTTATGGAAGCATTTAACAGAAATGGCTTTGTTAAAACTTTAAAGGCAGCAAAAAAAAATAAAAGGAGAATGGGGGTAAGGAGGGAGTAACAAAGGAAAACCCGGGAAACTAATTCTGTGCTGTGTAGTGCTGCCTCTGTTTGGTGACACCTGGGTGGCAGCATGTGTAGAAGTTGGTGCAAAGTCATGAAAAAAATCTCTCTTTGCCAGCAAAGACTTGAAATAGTTTATTTCAGTTGCTGCCAACATGAAATTTCCCTCTTTCTTTCTCTAGAGTAAATAATTAAAATCATTAGTGCTTGTTGGCGTTGAGCTACACTACATCATGTCACATTCCATAATCACTTTGCTGTGAAATAATGGAATTGTGCATTTCCAGAGACTGATTCACTCACAAGCCTGGGACATGTACAAATGAAAAAGAAAGGGAGAAAACCCTCCCTCAGATTTTTGTGCTGTGCAGCTCCCTGGTGGCTCTGGGAATTACATGCCCCTCAGAAGTCAGAATGCAGACCCAAAGCTTGCAGGTTAACACTGAATATAGGAATTTGTTTAAATGTATTTTGCAGCATATTAATATATCACACTGACCGCTAAGGGTGTAAACTGGTCCTGCCAGGCAGTCAGACTGCCTGCATACTGCATTGGTTCTTGTTTGCAGAAGGATGGTCTCTGGATCGTCACTGCCAACACTAAAAATTATATAAAACAAACTATTTCCTCAGCTGCTATAAATAGCCAGCTTTGCGGATGGAGCTGGGGATCTGTCAGTCCAGTTTGTTTGTGTACAGCTGAGTGACAACAGCATTGTAATTTAGAGAAGATTTTTGAAGGGCGTAAGCAAAATAGAGACTGTGTGTTCATTTTATGTTTAGGGGAAAAAAGCAAAGATCAGATCTATATTTCAAAGCTTTTCCAATGTAAGAATATGAAAAAAAACCCAACAACAATATTTGACAGAGCTGTGCTGGCAAAATCCTGAGTTTATTTGCTATTACAGTAGCCAAAGGCACCTTTTGCAGATGTACTTTAGTTTAGGGGACTGCTTTACACAAGCAATTCAGAAATTTGCCAGTGTAACTATACCAGCAAATCACATCTGATTTGGACAAAGCTGAAATGTGTGGTTGTCTCTTTGTTTATATATTTGTCTCCATGTGTTTCTGTATGAAAGAACCACACAAGAGACATAGGAGACAGTTTATGCAGGAAAACCAGTTAGACTCTCTGTACAAGAGTTCCTCAGTGCCTCAAGTCAACAAACTACAGAGGTGTGCACGGTGTTTCTTTCAAGAAGGATAACCTTAGGTGTAATAACAGTTGTATTTCTTAGATATACAGTGAGGGAGCAGCAAATCTGAGCATTATTTCCATTTCTCCAGGACTTTTATGCATGAGGAGTGGCACCCGACTGCTTGTGCTGAGCCTGTGCAAGCTGGACACCACTGAAAGGAGACTTGTGAGTCATAATCATCCAAATGACATAGGCATTACCTGAACCACAGCCACTGGGATATATATCCCAGCTGACTGTGAATGAGTTTTAGGGTTTATACAGAGTACATTGCGATATATAAAACGTGGGGAACTTAATACACATTTTGACATTTCAAAAAAGGCACGCCTTTTCAGAAGTACTGACTTCCTGTATCTCTTACAGAGAAAAAAGAGAACGCTACAGGCTCCCAGTCTCCAGGACAGTGAGAAAATTGGCTTAGTTGTGCACTATAGAGACTACTCTCCCATGTTTCCTGTAACTCATTTAAATAAGAACTTAAGAAGTGTGTTATTTAAGTAACTCATTTACACTCCGCCAGATATTCTGTGTTTTCTTCCATTTGCCTCTGTGTTCAAGGCAATGACTCTTCATAAACTGTTTGAGTGTAAGTAGTAATACTCTGTCTTGATTTTATTAGTCTGTCATTCCCTTTTATTAATCCAAATAACAAAAACCATGGGTTAAAAGTCTGCCTATCATCCTTTGACAATGACCCGAAGCTTTTTAAAAGAATTACTTGTAGGGTGTTCAATTCCATCAGATGCATGCTGATGAAAAAACCCACCGAGAACTCTGGTTGACTGTGTACAACCAGAGCTTGACAGCCTAGCATCAAACAAAAAATTGATTTCAAACCCAAAAGTCAATATTTTGCTTTTGCAGAGGCACTTTGGCACTTGAGAGGAAAGTTTGCATGTAACGTACACATTTGATGAGAAAAATATAGAGAAGATGACTTATTTGGACTTGCTTTGGTGCACAGGTTCTTTCCTTATAAACAGTAAAGCCAATGAAGTATTAATCTCTGCAGCTAGAGAGGAGTTTCAAATAGTGCGTGTACACCACCCAGGTGGACCTGATTTTTGGTGTCATTCACTTAAAGGAATGAAGCTGCTCAGTTATGTTTCAGATGAAGTCTTCACAGTTTATAAAGCCTCACCTTGTTAGTAAGAAGGTGCCAATTTATCTGCTGTCTGGTATCTACGTCCTCCACTTCCACTTGCTACTGGTACAGTCTGATTGCAAGGTGAAGACTGCATTTTTTACACATTGTGCTCTGCCAGAGGTCAAGTCTAGATTTTGACAGTTACAGTCTCTTTGTTGCTGGTGCTGGTATATGTAACTACAACCAGTATCCACCATAGCTATGGAGGGTGGCTGCAGGCATTCACAGGAGCACTGTGAGTAGTGTTGTCATGAAAATTCACTATCGTTTTTAAGTTCTGCAACTTTTTTGGTATCCACTCATTGTATCACTGGTTATTTGAAATCCAGTGTTCAAGTTACACGTTAAGAAAAACACTCAAAACTATATGCACATGGATAACCATTTTCTTCCATTAAATAGTCTCCAATGCTTATGAGACTTTTCTTCACAAAAGGCTGAGCCAAATTTGTAATACAGTTGTGTACAGGATGGTTTTCCTTAGGCCTTCATCATCCATACAACACAGTCTGGTGCATGTCTAGGCATATAGCATGATAAAGCACCAATGAGACACAAGGCTGCAAAGATTGGGATTCAAAGAGCTTAATTTCCAGAAGACTCTTTGAATCATAATGCTCTCTAGAACCAGGATGTGCACACTGCTGATTTTAACTGCATGGTGAGGACTACGCTTTTCTCTGGTGAGAGTCCTTGATGAAACAGCAGCTCTCTATTATGCTGTTACTGAAAATAAAGTGGAGGAAAAACACCAAGTTAGCTTTCCTATTGTTTTGTTACTTAATGGAGATTATACCTCTGTTCTCCGATTTCTTTTAGGATTCACTGTCATTTTGTGGCTTAGCGTTTTGAAAACCACCAGCACAAGATGTTGCTACAGAAAAGATGTATTTCACAGCATGCTAACAACATTCCTCTTGATGGCAGGAGAAGCTGGTCTTAAGTCCAGTTCAGTAGATAGGCTTCTTATGGAGAGATTCAGTCACTCAAATTGTACCACTAATTCAGTTTTCAAGTTTTAGTGGCAAAAGACAGACATCTGTGTGCAGCTAAATCATCTGAATACTGAATGACCTGTTTCACCCCATCTCTGTCACCAGGTGATGGCTTCCTTATTAGACTACCTGGCTGTCCCATGGTGACAGAGCTTTCCTTGAAGGTGTAGGACTTTCCTTGAAGGAGGAAATTCTCCTGTAGATCAGAGAGTATCAGTAATAGCTCTGAGATGGACCTGTCTGGTATGACAGAGATGCCACCTTTGCATGTTGCTTCAGCTCAGTCCAGGTGTTGCATATTCAGCTGGTTTCTATGCAAACAGGAGAAAAGCCTGGTCTGCGGTTGATCCTGGCTGTTACCTGAATCCACTGAGTTAGCTTCTGAGCAGACAGCATCCCCCATTCTGATTTTCCTCCTCATATTTTTTTCATTATCTGCCAACTTGGGGGTTAAATATTCTGCTTGCTTTTCATTTTGCAGATGCTGTCATTGGCTTGCCATATGTCTTACAGGAAACCTGTTTCTGGCAAACTGTCTTGCTTTTAACAGCAAACTCTGTGCTGGGGAAGACTCAATTCAGTCTTTCATCATTCACCTGACCTCCTAAGGGACAGGGAGCCTTTCAGGGTAATTTCAGCTGGCTGGTGGTGTAAGTGCCATGACTATCTACCTGCAGCAGATTCAAACATGGTTTTGGAGCCAAAGCAAGGCTCTTAGCTCCTCTGTCAGTTGAGTACAGAGTTCATTATTTTAAAAAAGATTGTTTCCTCTGCAATGAGGGGGATTTCTCTGTGTATGAGTATAAGCATGATTGCCCCAGGTCACATTACCAAGTTAGTCATCACAGCTACTGTGGAGATTAAGTAAGTTCAATGGATGAATGAGTGATTCATTCCACCTGGCACTATGTACCATAAGAGAAATATTTCCTGTACATAACCCAGGCACCAGTGAGGCATCAGGCTGTCTGCGTATGAGCAGACATGCAAATGACAAATGCGTGGAGGAACAAGAGAAGATAGGAAAAAAAGATGAGAACGTATTTTTCTCTCTGAGGTTAGCACATTTGCCCTGAGCATAATCCCAAAACCTAATGAGTCAGAAAGTGTAATTGTTACATAGACTAATTTCAAAACAGTACTACTCATTAAAGATTAAGGGAAAGAAAGGAACATGGGGTTCAGACCTCTTATTCAACTTTTGTCATACTAACTGTTCATCGGTAATCATTTTATGGTTCACATTTATTCAATTCTTCATTCGCATGATTCTATCAAGGCTCTCTAATATGTGCCAAGTACAAGCTTCATTAACTGAGTTATCTTTTGGCTCTACTTTATCTGTAATTACCAAGCCAGTGTTAGTCAATGATGTTTTAATGTTAAAAACAAAAAAAGGAACACAAAGGCAATGAGATTTCTATTGGTGTTTTTCACAATCAGATTTCCGACGTTTCATTACATTTGAATACTGGTATATTTAAAGCTTGACATATTTTGAAGACCCATTGGAGAAAATGAGGGTATATGAGTGTTCATTATGTTCTGAGCTAGTTTGACTTCCACAGTGCCAGCCTATCTTCTAGAAAATTTTGAACTTTCATTGTCAACTGGCATCTAAGGCTGTGAAGATTCCTTTACTATTGACAGGTCTTGTTGCTGTCTCTTCAAGGCAATAATCATCCCATAGGCTGTTTTGCTTTGCTCTGAAGGCTATTAGCAATTTGATGGTGGGGAGGGTGTTTTTCAAAGTGAGGATCTTCATTCCTCAGTGCTTTGTTAGGTTGGCTGGTCCTTCTGAATAGAATGTGTCAGGTTTTACATCCCAACAACAAATAAAGAGGGAGTAATAAACACCATATATTTTTGAAAACCAAGAAGGAAAACTGTGAGAAAGAAAATACTGAAAATTATCTCTTTCAGAGTAAGCCAAGATAACTTCCAAATAGTCAGTCAGCCATCTTATAGTTGCTTAAGAAAGGTCTTGGGGAGCCTAGTACCATTTCTGCAGAGGCCTTGACGTCCTGCTCCTCTATATAGTTTTCTGAATTCCTGTGGTGCTGTTGTCCCAATAAAGGTTTGCTGTTCGATGTCAAAAGCTGTATATGACTTCCCCTGTATCCCACCTATGTGGTGGGAACTGCAAAATTCAGTGCTGCCTGAGCAGCTATGAAGAGACAGCACTTACAAATAATATGTAGCAGGATAATCAGAGCATCTTCCCACTTTGTAAGATTCACGCACATACATGATGTAAGAGAGCTGCTGCAGCCAGCATTCCCTTTTCCTGTGGGGAAATATAACCACACTGTTTATGTCATTCAGACATTGTGGAACAAGTTAAAAGGAGTGTGTTCAAATAAGGGGACAATGGCAATTTTAGGAAATCAAGAAGGAATTTTCTTAGTGGACTTCCCTTTTCTTTTGCAAATCCCGTAGGATCTTTTGTGACCACGGAGGGTAAGAAACTCAATGGTTTTGTCACATCAAGAAAATCCTGCACAGCTGCAGCAATTTTTAGTAGGAAGATTTCATAGCTTGTGCTTTCATCTACACTTTTTTTCTAACGTTCCTTAACTTGAGAAAAAGAAGAAAAAAAAGGGATTGTAAGGCAAGGGAAACAGGTGCTAATCCTAGTCAAGGTTTATTAAATTCAGTAAGGCTCAGATACAATGTAAGTGTTCAGAATTTGTATATGAATGAAATTAAAAACATTCTGGGAGGAAAAGTTACCAAGATGTCAGAAAAAAAAGAAATATAAGCTATAAAATTCTGTGAAAAATCATAGACCAGAGTAAGAGAGATGCGCTGTCTTTACTTAGCAAAGAAATCACAGAGGGTATGCAAATGGGGAATGGAAATGACACATTTTTGTTTGATTCAAAAGCATTATCCATAATAGCATCTGCAATGTGTCGCAATAATAGGGTGTAAATTGGAATGTACGTAACAGATCTTTGGAAAAAGACTGGGACTCACAGTCTGCAAACGGTGCCTCCAGTAGGGAAAGTCAGCCGGTAGCAGGAGAACTTCACAAGAAAACCTATTGCATATTCCAGGATTTACCCCTTTTCCCCCTTTCCTGTTTGCACAGAGTGTTCATCTCAAGTATCAATTGTAATAACTCAAATAACTGGTCTTGGAAACCTTTGGTATGTTGCTCCTGATTAGACAAGTCATTTTCTCTGGGATGAATTAAGTTCTTGTGAAGAGTGATAGACTGACAGCCTTAAAAAATGGAAATCCTCTATGAATTTTCATCTCCCTCAGCCTGAAATTAATATGTTGTTGTAGCATCCTTTGTCTGCAAGCAGACACATTCCCGAACTGCAGGTTTTGGTGCGTTTTGTGCCTCTCTTCCCATCTTCCTTCTGGCTCTCAGCAAATGAGACCCAGCCAGGCAATCATGGCTGCTGTCTCTTAAGTGGGAAAAGGAATCACCAATTTAACTAAGCCAGCAGTAGGATTCTTCCACTGTTGTTTTTATTACCTCTATGGTCTGGGCTTCAGTTAAGCGGCAATCCCTGGTAATATCCAGTCTAAGGATGGCTGGATGCCTTGGTTCATGTGGTTATGTGGAGCTGATGTAAGACCTGATTTAGTCCTAGTGTTCCTTGTCTGTACAGTTTATGGCTGTTGCTTTGTCCTTCCCTTTAGTTTGCTGGTTGATGTACACATTTTTGGGGGGGCTAACTAGTGTTAGATCAGAGTCCAGTATGCCATTATTAATTTTGGATGAGTTTTGCTACATCAGACTTCTAAACTAACAAAGTAAAAGGTAAACACACGTTCAAACAGAGTAATGGCACTTTTGTAATTACCACCTGCTTTTTTTTGCTAGATCCTGTCAGCTGCCCTAAGCTTTTGGTATAATCAGCCATAGTCAATGGTAAGATAATGTGAAGCAGTACAGGGTGAGGAAAGAAAGGATGGTCTGTGGCTCATACATCTTTATATTTTATCTTATGTGTCTAAATATCCAAGAGGCAGAGATGTTGTAAAGGATTTCTCTGTTCCTCTCCTGAATCCGAGTACTTATCCACATTTAAAAAGTATCATTAAATGTGATGGTAATTTTGATACCATTCATTGTGTTTTAGGACTGTGTACAGTTCATTCAGTTCTGAGCTCTCTAATTAGAGCATAAATGTTATTTTTTTCTTGATATGGAAGGCTGTCTGGTAAGTATTAGATTGATAGGATATACATTTTTTTCAGATAAGGCATCAGAAAAGTGATCATGAATCTATTTTTCATGCCTTATCACAAATCAGATAGATTGCAGTTTGCAAACTGCAGTTGTTCATTGGAGTTAACTTGGCTGTCAGGACAGCCTTTTTGCAGTGCTTTAAGCTTTCATGACTTCTGTGCGTGAAACTGAGCTGTTTTCCTAGCCAGCTGGAGGACCAATGTCTGGGTCATTAGAGCACATGGAACAAGGCTGTGTTACCTTTTTGAGTTAAATTTAGGATATGTTGCATCCCAAGTTTCATACTTTTTAGAAGTGTCTGCACATAAATGAGTGCAGTATGGAACAACTTATATCATGCACCTTAAATATGTCTTACTTCTGTTTTAGATCATCCTCCAAATCTTCAAAATCATTCAAGACTTAGAACTCCACCACCTCCGATATCACATGCTCACACCCCAAATCAACATCATGCAGCCTCCATCAATTCCCTAAACAGAGGGAACTTCACTCCACGCAGCAACCCCAGCCCAGCTCCTACAGACCACTCTCTTTCTGGAGAACAACCAGCCAGCACTCAAGAGCCAGCCCATGCTCAGGACAACTGGTTACTTAACAGTAACATCCCTCTGGAGACTAGGTAGGTCATTTTCTTTAGTACCTTACAATGTCCTGACTGTGTGTGCTGAGGATGTTACGGAAAATATACATGGCTGTATAGCTACCCTTTCAGTTTCTAAACTAATGTTTGACTTAAGTATTTTAAGTTGTATTTATTATTCCTTCTGTCTTTTTATTTGGACTAGGAGAAGAGGAAATTGCTCTTCTTTCATAAACTAAGAATATTGTCTTTAACAGCTTCAGGTTTTTTTCCTTGTTTAAAATTGGAATCAGGATCATAGATTAAAATGTTCTTGGTTTTCTTTCTTTTATTTTCCTTGAATGTCTTTTCTTCCTATGTAGTACGATAAATCAATATCCTATTTAAGAAACTGAAATCAGTCAATACATTGAAAAGATTTAGCCTTCAAGCTCTGCCTCATCAAGCAGATACTTATGTAGTGCATCATTCAGGAAAGGCTGATCTTATTTTGCCTAATGAGGATGGGTCAGCTGCTACATTTTGCTGTCCTGCAACCATGAAACACTGGATAGCAGCACATAAGTCAATTAATGATGTTTCCATTTAGCATTTAAATTCTTTTCCACCCGTGCAACACACAATGAGAGTGACAAGGGTGCACTGAGATGTTTCAGTTCATATCTTTGTTTAGGATCTATGTAGGATCTGAAATAGGTATTTGTCATACTCCCTCAGCCTCAGTCCTCCAATCTGATGGTGAGAGCATCTACTTCTTGCCATCCCACTTGAAACTCATTTTTTACATTCTCCATAGTTTTTGCTTCACCTTTGCCACTGAGAAAACACTGGAGATGCTGGAATCATTAGCCCCCATACGTGGTACATTTTTCAGTCTAGAGAGAAGTCTTCCAGGCCTAACGTTTTGCATATTGCTGCCTTTATTTTCCTCATTTATCTTACGTTCTCAAATGAACAAGAAAGATTTTAGACAGCTCAAAATATATACTAACTGAAAACTGAGCCAGGGACCAAGTTTGTCACATCGCTGCCTGTATGAATCTCATTGAGACAGTGGTAGCTGTGACTGTATCCTGGGACAAAATGTACCCAGTTTTGCCAGTCTTTTTTAAGAAAAAACTTTTTAAAATTTAAGTCATCTGTCAATCTTTTTGAGAATGAGCTATATTTGCTGGCCCCTGAAACTTCTAAAACAGGTGTCAATGTAACATTTTATGGCATTTGAGGATAATTAATTTCTCTGTGACTGCTTTATTAAAAAAAACTACACTGAGAAGCTGGATCCAAAAGATTAAGACAAAATTATAAGCAAGTTCTTAAAGTTTGATTTGACAACAGTTTCAGTAATTATGTTCTGTTACTCATTCTAGAGCATATATACCCAAGCAGTGACTTCTATGTGTTATTTCTGTTGAAAAAATAGTCACATTAAAAAATACTTAGGCCCCTCTCCTGCAGCCCTGTCAATAGTCCTCTATAATTCTGGGGGAAGCCCTGTGTCTTTTTCTAAACCAGGTTGTGAATTCTTTGGAGAAGAGATAATATACTGGATTAATAGTGCCAAGACATTCTCACATCTGAGTGGAGTCTCCGAACCCACCACCTTACAATTAAGAAGGAATGTCCTTACTGCTGGATCATTAGAAGAATGTCAGAGATAAAAGATCTTTGCTGAAAACATCCTGTCTCCCATTTGTCCAATTCTGTTGACAATCAGAGAGGAAAATGCAGAGACAACTCTACCACATTTTAATATACGCAGGAGTCCATAGACAGGCTGGTCCTGGACTACTATTATAAATGAGTACATCCTTAAGACTGTCCTATGAAATCATTCTCTATGAAATCATTGTCAATACAAATTTTTCAAAATCTAAAGCAGACCGGTCTTCTGGGGAGTTAGGTTGACCATATTATTGCTGTTAACCAGACTGGATGTTGGAGGTCTACCTGCATGAAGAGGTCCTTCTACATCTTTTGATGATTTCACTTGTATTAGAAATCAGTCACGTTTGTAATTGATCCTCAATTTAACCATTTTATTAATCAGGTAGAAGACAGGTCATTTTGTGACTGATGTTGCAACTTTTGACACAGTGGTTTGGAGAGGTGTAATTTTGCCCAGTGTTGTTTCAGACAACGTACATGTTGCAAAAGAATGTGTAATTTTATGTTAAACAGCAAATGAGCACATTTACATGGCATGACTGACAAGCTTCTGTTCCTTCAGTAAAAAACCTTAAGAAAATTAAATGCATTATTATGGTGTCATAATGCAAAGAGTCTGTGCAGCATAGATGATCCGTAAATCTGTGACAGATCTCCACTCTTAACAGTCTGCTCTCCCAACATACGGAGATCTTCCATTTCCTTTGGTGGGAATTCTGTAGACACAAAAGACCAGGCCTCTGAGCTGTTCAGCAGACTTGAATGCCCAATTACACCTCTTCCATGAAGTTGACCTTCTCCACCGCAAAGATTGTTAGAACCAAAAAAAGATCTCCACCTAAGAGAATAAAATGTCCAACATGTAAAAAAATAAATCCTGGCCAAGAGACATTAATCCAAGAATTAAGGCCTTTGAAGTATAGCAATAGGAGATTATATTAATCTCATGTCAAAAATGGAATTGTATCACTGTTGAATATCCCCTTTTATTGAAATCCCATATTAGTCAATAGAGAGACAAAACACGAAGAAGAAGCTACGTCTTTTAAACAGGGATTGTCACAGCCTATGAAATATGCCTACAGTTTAAGCACCCTGGAGTCTGAAGACACTTGATATTGATTGCCATGGACTCCAGGCAGTATTCAGAACTGGGAATATAGGATGGTTTGTCACTGCCTGGAAATTTCCATACTGTAATGCAAAGGCAAGCAGAAATGCGTAGTGCAAGTAAACAACTGACACAGTAAGCATCTCCTATACCTGAGAATTTTATACATGTTGGAAGAGGTAGAGCCCCTCCTCTTCTCTCCCTTCTTTTCATTAGTTTCCCTTTACTCCCTTTTCTCTGTTTCTCCTTATTCCTCTTTCTTTCCCTGTCCACTCCCTCTTTTGTTGCTTTAAAAGCAATGTATTATCAAGGTTGTGATGAGAAGATCTTTCCTCAGCAGTCACTCCTGACAGGTAAGTCAGCTTCCCCCGTATTTATTCCTCACTATTCTTTCTTCTGTGGCCTGTTCCTTTACATTTCACCTTGCAGGAGCAAATAACTGCCAGCTCGAAGGACGTTTAGTTGACAAACCAGCAACTTTCAGGGGACTTCCATTCCCAGGAAATTTCATGTGGTAATCATGCAAGGGCAGATTCTGCCACCACAACTCATAATGAGGAAGAAGAGTAGTTTATGACTAGACAGCTGTTCACAGGTTATCTCCAGGGGAGCTGACTCTTTCTGGCCTTCAGTAAGGAGGACAGCCTTGCCTTGGATCCACCGACCTCTCTGTTACAAATATGTACATTATAAGCTTATATAACCTTCCCCTCTTCTGTTTTATTGAGAGTCCACAGTTAAAATTTATGGAAGCAGTTTGACATGGATTTTAACTACTGATGAACTTTTATTGATTGGTGTGTTGCTAAATGCCTTGTCTCTTACCCATTAAATGCTCAGTGCATGCACATATGTTGCTTCTTTTTGCATTGAATTCAACATCCAACTTTTCCTACATTCCCAGGGAAAGTGAGGAAGCTGCAAACACTTGGGGATGGGTTGACGTCTCAAGTGCTATGGCACACAGCTCATGCATGTCGATCCACTGTACTCCAAAGCTATGAAAAGGAGTCACTTTGCTTTTATGCCAATCAAGGAGTGGATCTGCTCTATCAAAGCAGCCAAGAGGCCTCCAAAAGCAGTGACCTGAGCCGAACAAATAAATGCTGGCATTAGCAGCAGCAGAAGGAGGCAGTAGAAATGAAAATTAAGGTTGAGGACATTTTAGAAGAGACAGTATCAAGGCTTGTGTAATACCACATGACTGGTTTCTCTTGGTATAGCATGTTACCTGAATCCAATTTCTTTGACAGAGGAATTCTTGTTTGAGTTCGCATCATGCCACTTGTATCCTGTAAGCACTTAATCCTTCATAAGTGATAAAGTGTCACAATGCTGGTGTGTTCCTTCTGCTGCTTTTGGCCATGGAATTTATTCATATTCAGGCTTAGATACAGTTTTGATACTGAAAACAGACATGGGCAAAATCAGGACTGGTTTTTGTTTTAAAAAATATGGGAAGAATGTTCTTTTGCCAAGTCTTGAGAAACAAAGCCTGAAGGTGAGAAGGACACGGTCTGTTCCCAGCTGTGCCTCTGACTTAGTTCTTTGTGTTCCTGCTGTTCTCCTCAAAGAAGTACAAAGCAGTTCAGCTTGTATAGGTCAAAATATGACCCATCAAAGTACATGCTGGGGTGGCTGATATTGCAAAATGCCACTATTGTGTGCAGAATTCAAAATCAGGCTTTTCACATGCAGGCCCATAAGTACCTTAACTATTGTTTGGAATACTCATATTGAGCAAACTCGCATTTTGAATCTTCCTAGTGGCAAGTTACTGATCCACAAAGGAAAACAAATTAATCAAATTGGAAATTCTAAAAGTTCTCAAATGCAAAACTGAAACTTAAGGAAATGAGTGGCATATTTTTGTTGGAAATCCTCGAGGACTTTAGATGGAACTGTACTTCCAAGGTATTGCCCACAATGGGATATAGATACTCTGCTATGCCTTTTCAGAGTAACAATAATACAGATATAGGAGTACAACAGTGTTACAGCTGTGCTGGATTGAAATCTAGTCTTCTGAATCCAGCAGATCAAAAAGTTTCATGTGTCACTGGCAATAAATAATGTGAAAAGAAGAAATACATGAATTTTTCTTTATATATGCACATGGGCGTGTGTGCTTATATGTGTATATGCATATATACAGTGTATATAGAGAGAAGTGAACATTCTTAGGAGCTATATATGTATATGTGTAGCACCTTATACATATAAATATATGGTCCATCATTCTAATTTCATGCACAACTGCACTATAACCATTATGGTTTATAAGATCACACTTCATATATGCATGACTCACTGGCTTCATTCATGTTTCCATATGTATGTAGAAACATAGCAAAGCAGACATTCCTAGAGACATTGCAGGACAACCTCATTGAGATGGACATTCTCACCTCCTCCCGACATGACGGTGCTTACAATGATGGGTATGTGACACTTACCTGGTCTTCCTGTTTACTGTATAGTCATTATGATCCTTGCATGAAAGCATTTGATCATATTAACAATGTTTAAGGGCAACACCATTGCTGGTCTCTTCCGAGATGGCTTTAAAAAGATGAGGTTCTGAAGCTTGGAGCACTGTGTCCTGTACATATTAATGCCAGAATCATTAATATGGTAGTGAGCCACAGCATGCCATTTGCTTTTTTCCCTTGTTTTGAAAGACATTTCATTAGTAGGAAGTACCTACAACAATTTTGAGTTCCATGTGAACTAAAATTAATTTAATTTTCTTAAAAATCTTAATTCATTCTTGGGCTGGCGGCCTGATACTTCGTTGTTAAACTGGTGTTTTTGCATACGTTATCTTACAAGTGTGTGCTCATGTTATGTGTAAGCCAAGCCTATGATTTTAACTTAACCACCTATTCTGGCATCTTTACCTAACTTTTGTTAACTTTTAAGCTATAAGCAGCTTTTAATGTGATACTTGGTGCCAAAACTGTTGACCTTGTTGTGACAGTTTCTAATTTGGTAGTCATCATTAGCTGAAGATCTAATTGCTGTGCTTTTGAATACTGCAGGTACCTCTTTACTCAGACAGATTTATTCGTGTCTAAATAAATACTTGCCAAAACACAAGATAGTAATCTGACTCTCTGTAAAAATGGATGCTTTGATGTAGAGAATTAGTAGAAATAATGAATTTTTCTCTAATGCTCAGCAGTCGTGCTTAAAGTACTAAAAAAACCTATAGCTGTAGTAGTGCAAACACCTGTTTTGAGAATTATGTATTACTTTATACTGCATGAATCAGTGGCTTTTCTGCATGGGTGTGTTTCTGCATGTGACATTTCCCCCTGCAACTGCACAAGTGACTTCAAGGGGAAAACAGAGTCATGCCCTCATCTGGTTCAATCCACTGGCTTGACAGACCCCCACGGACCCATGCTGATTGCATTTGCACTGGCTGCAAATCTGACCCTGTAAACCGTGGTGGAAGGTGCAAACTGCACTGGGGCTGTTTCTCAGTCCTCACAAGCTGCATTTTTGTTTTACACCAGCATGGTAGTATATAGGTCAGATCCATTTCCCAGATTTCATTTCTGAAATTTGAATGCCTTGTACTTCATGATGTCCCACCAAAATTAGGTTTTTCCTTTAGAACTCCCATGGAGAGCATTCCCATTGGGATATTTCATTTCAGGAACTCATGGAATGCAGTGGGGTTTTTTTGCACTGATTTTCATGAGTCTCACACAAGGCCCTCATAGGCTGGTGCTCAGGCTGCGTTTGTAGTAATGGACAAAATACAGTGCCTCCCAATATGTCACTGGACAGGAAACACTGTTGCCTTTGACAGTAATTCACACTTTTTAAAGGTGGGCATTAAACTGAGTTGCTCTGGCCTGCTCTGGAAGCAGGTGTCACTCCCCGCTGGCAATGCACAGGACTTGAACTCTGGGCTTTGATGCTTTTATGCGTGCTTAAATTTGCCACGTGGTGACAGTGTGAATATTCCCCTCTGTGACAATTTGGGTGCTATGGAATGGCTTAAGCTCTCTTCCCCCATCTCCATTCACTAGTGCCATAGAAAAAACGCTCTCATGCAGTGATCAATGAATTGGTAAAAGCCTTCCTTTCTTTAATCCGACCCACACTCCTCTTCAGTCTCTGTAGGGCATTTCTGTGGGAGCGTGAGCAGGCCCCCAATGCTGCCCGTGCCACCAGTCTGTCATAGCTGTGCTTGGGGTATTCATCTCACTCTAACGTACAGCTCTTCCACAGAGGGGACTCCTGCCCTTGAACAGTTCTCTGTGGCATTGTTTGCCCTGTGATTTTTTGTTTTCTTTTCTTTTCCTTTACTCTGTGTGACTTGCCTTTGATTTTTATTCTTCTCTTTCTTGCATGCCATCCATGTCCGTAGCCAGCATTGTGTGGAGCTGCCTTCCTCGTCCTGGCAGCAGTCGCCATCCTCCCACCTCACATCTCCTCTTGGCTTCAGTTTGTTCGAGGAATCACTCGCTGTTGGTCTTTCTTCCCTCAGGCACTTCCTGTTCAAACCTGGAGGCACTTCTCCCCTTTTTTGTACAACGTCGCCGGGATATCCGTTGACATCCAGCACTGTGTACTCACCTCCCCCTAGGCCCCTTCCCAGAAGCACCTTCTCTAGGCCTGCCTTTAACCTGAAGAAGCCCTATAAGTACTGTAACTGGAAGTGTGCCGCTCTGAGTGCCATTGTCATCTCGGTCACGCTGGTGATCCTGCTGGCCTATTTCATAGGTAAGCTTACTTCTGGATTGGTTTTCTTCTGCTTTCTCTTCATTTTTCTACAAACTCACCCACAATGCTGATATTTAGGAACAAGAGGGTCAAGACTGTGGTACAAAGTACGGAGAAAATAAGGCCTCTGTTAATTAATTGAGGTTGCAGTGGTATGATAGGGAGCCTGCCTAGAGCCAGAAGAGCTTGGTAAGGCATGAGTATTACGTTTTGCTGCCTTCAGTGGCATGGGCTGCTTACTTCCTGTAGGAGGAAATTGTATCTGGAGTAAGACTAATCCACCAGGTTTCCCCAAAGCAGTCCATTAAAACAGGCAGTTAGGTCCGTGTCCCAGTCACATCCAGGTCCTTGGGAATTCTCTGCCATTGTCTTTGACAGGAGCAGGGTCAGAACCAAGATCCTGACTCACAAAAATGTGGTTTTATTCTATCTGGGTGTCAAGTCCTTGCCTTTTAAAAAATGATATTGAAGTTCATAGTTTGACCTGGAAGATGGGAAAGGACTGAGTTTAGATTGTCGTCCAAAGGGGCCTTCTTTGAGTGGGCAGGGGGTAAAATTTGCTACTTAGATGGAGCAGCAGGGGACTATGCATGATCTGAATTCCTTTGGTTTGTAAGAGTTTTCATTGTTCTGTCCAAAAATAGTGTTCTCAGTGTTGCAAAAGTAATTGAAATGTTAGAAGTGAAAATTGCATTTTTCAGCCTGTAAAGTTGCGGTGTTACAGTTACTTTTTCTTCAGTTAAACGTGATGTCTGTGTAATAAATGTCTTACAAAGGTACATTCCTAGACTTCTCTTTTCAACTGTCAGTGGTGCGAACTCTAGTTATCAGACACTTGCAGATGTGATCATAGAGTAGAAGAGCCTGTTTCTCATGGCACAAATGAGTCTTTTTCATTTTGCTGTGACTTCCTGTACACTGATGATCTATAAAAGGTTGTGGTTAGAATTACAAATCTTAGCTTGGATCGAAAGATTTTTGCTTTCATTTCACATGAGTATAATTAGCACTGCCACAAAGGATTGCTTTTACTGTGTTCCTTTTATGTACACTTCTTTAATGACTGATACTTTTCCACTTCTGCCTTGCATCATACCCTGGTCACTTTTATGCCTCTTGTAAGAGAAGCAGGAATGATTAATTAACCAACATTAAATCAGCAGCAGATTGATGAAATATGCAGTCAGTTTTCATCGTTTGCTCCGTGCATTTGGACTCGCCTTTCTCATTTGTCTAGTACTCTCCTTATGCTCCAAACACGGTTCCTTTGGACGTTATCTCAGTCTGTCAGAGGAGTGCCTGAATGACTCAGAATAGCGGTGCCTGTTAATTCTGACAGAGGAGGTGTGTGCTGTGAGACAGATTGAGAAATCTTTGGTTTGCACTTGGTATTCTCCAACCCAAAAAAACTTTTTCAGGGTTCTGAAGAGATCAGGCTCCTGCTTAGAATCAGTTAATGTGGTTAAAATGTAGGTCCGTTGAGTGCTCTCCCATCCTTTCTTCCTCGTTCAGATGAATTCTGTGGCATTTGCCAGGCTCCACAGATCACTGGCAAGGTGCCAGAAATGCTGATCAGGTTGAACTGCTGTAATTATGGGTCATAATTACTAATTTCTAAAGGAACTATCAATTATTAAAAATCAAATTCGATGGTTGAGTTCAGCATAAACATATTTAGCAAAGATTGTCTCTACCAGACCCAAAGTTCTAATCAACAGGCAAAAAGGCAGATATTTAATTAGATTTTGATGAAAAATTGTGTTTAATTTCAAGTATAATCAATTATTAATTACTGTAATGAGTGACTCTGGCGGGTTTACTAATTAACTCATTTAAAAATTATGAATAACCTTTTCATTTGTAATTATTTTCTACATCCTGTCAAGTTGCAGACAAGAATTGTATCACCTAACCCAAAAGAAAAAAAATTAATCAAGGAGTCAAAATGTTTGTGTTCGCACTAAGTTAAATGGAGACATTTTGCATTCTGATAAAAACTACACAGTTCTTAACAGGATCGTGCCCCTTATTTTAAATAACGTGGTCTGTTTGGAAAACAAATCACTCTTTTTCTTTAAGATTTTGGGTTTTTTCCTCTGTATGGGCATACTTGCATTTTCTTACAGATTTCTTTCCTCATTAAGCAGTATCTTTCCCGTTTCTATGCCATGGGGACCGTTTTGAGTGGTACAGTATAACTTAATTGTGAGTAAGAAGGTCTAATCTATGTAACAGCTCATGAGTGTTGAGCAATTGGCTACTTTCCACCTGCTCTTGTTAGTTAAAACAACCACAGAAATCATCTTTTTAATGACCATTTTCATCCTCCAAAGTAAACTGAGGTCATTGGAAAGACTCCCATTTAAGTGAAAGGGCTTTGGATCAGGTCCCCTGGCAGTGGCTTGACATGTGCTCTATTTTTTATGCACTGATTGGTTAATGGAAGTACCTCAGAGTAATGTCTAGGACTTGATGCTCTTCACAGCATCAGGCAAGTCACAGTCATCTGTTTAGATATTGAAAACTACCCATCATAGGCTTAGCTACCTATACAAGTGTGTGGAGCCGGATTTTGTGTGACAGATGCTCAGACACAACTGTAATGGGTGACAATATCTGAGGCAGGGAGAGCTGTGTGGAAAAAACGAGGCACTGGGTCATTTTGGTCTAGAGGAGAAATCGTGTGAGGAGAGGCTGTATTCACTTGGTCTGTTCAGCCTGGAGGAAAGGAGACTGAGGGGGGACCTCATAGCAGTTTACTATTTCGTCACAAGAGAAGGAGGAGGAGCAGGTGCTGATCTCTTCTTGCTAGTGACCAATGATAGGATGTTAAGGAATGGCAGGAAGATGTGCCAGGGGAGGTTTAGGCTGGATATTAGGAAGAGGTTCTTCGTCCAGAGGGTGGTGGAGCACTGGAACAGATCCCCAGGGAAGCAGTCATCAAGCCTGACAGTATTCAAGAAGCATTTGGACAATGCCCTTAGACACACAGCGTGAATGTTGGGATTCTCCTATGCAGGGACAGGAGTTGGACTTGATGATCCTTGTGGGTCCCTTCCAGTTCAGGTCATTCTATGATTCTATGAAAGTCTTCACTGAAGCCAGTTAATTTTTGAAATTCATTTGAAGTGCTTGCAAAATTCATTTGTTCAAGGCTAAAAGGCAGAGTTGCCATTATTTTATGAAAGTCTTTATGGTATTTAGTAGTCTTGAGGTTCATTTATCTTGCTGGGCTTTTTCAAAGAACAGAAGAGGAGACATAAATAGAAGTCCATAGAAGCCGAACGGCTGGTATCATGTGTCAGCACTGTGATCAAGCTGAAGGTTTTACAGGGCTGAGTCACTGGTCTGGAGAGATAATGACAAACAAAATATAACAGGGTGTATTAAGCACCAGAAGCTGATTTTCATTTGAATTAACCAGCTTTCGATTGACTTGTTGCCGCCTTTTCAAATACTCAGAGACACACACTAAGGTAGTGGTGACAATGCACATCAAAGTTTTGCACACACACAGCTTATGCAAATCTTGTGAGCTCCACAGAAGCTTGTCTTGTGGAATGAGAATATCAAAGAGAAAAGCAGTGGCAGATCAGGGCTGTAACTTAAAATGACAGGAGTGGCACCGCTGGATCCACTGAAATGAAAGGCCCTTTTAAGCAGCTGGTAACTGACCTGCAAATTTGCTGTTCCAGGAGGTTGTAAAAAGACACCACTTTAAAATTCAATTTCCTATTTTAGGATTGTCCATTCAATTGACAGCTGACAAGGAAAATTTTCATGGCTTTTACTGGGCTTTTATGGGGTCTGTATGCCGTGGAGCTCTGCCTTGGAGGGCTAATTCATAGCAAGGTTCTTATGGCAGAGATAACTCCACAAGGTATGGTACTATCCAAATACTTTGCCAGCAGAGTTCCTATACATAGTAGATGCCAGGCCTGCTAGCACAACAATTTAAAGAATCTCTGACGTTGCTGTACTGCTTGGGAAGAAGATTTCTGAACTTAGAAACAGAAAGACCTATTTGATTGTCCAGATCTTCGTGCTCAGCAGCTGTTTGGCTAGTTCTGCAGAACAGTCTAAATTAATTAGTGATGGAGAATAGTTTCTTTCTTCTGAAACAGAAGGTATTATCCTCTGCCTGATGTAGATTCCAGATTAGATGGAAGTGCAATTTGATGTAGTTAGGCACTTGCAATTTTCCTATACTTAAGCATGTGCTGCGGTTGCATTGCGGGAACAGAAAGAAAGATGGGCATTTGATTTAGATTAAAGTTAGGGCTGGAAAATATATTATGAAGCCAAAACAGTCATTTATTTGATTGGAGTCAGGGCTTTCTCTACTTTTTAGCTCTGTCTTTGTTTGAACTCTGTACAGATGCAGCTTCACTTAAAGAACAGTGTTACTTGCTACAGGCAAAATGCTTTGACAGTAAAACTGGGCTAGGACTATGATGTGTTTGTAAAGTACCTTTCTTTTTATTGTCTAAAAATCACCCTGAAAGCTGAATTGAGCTCAGTTTGTCCATGGTTCTTTGATGCTACATAATAAACCCGATTTAAAGCATCTCTCCAGAGCTCTTGGCTATCTTAGTTAGCTAGGAAAGTATAGTACACCAGTTACCATGCTGTTTACATTCCACTTGAGATCAATAGGAAAAGCTGCTAATGCTTAATTATTAAACTTGAGCTGTAACTATTAATTTAAAAGTATAAACTATGTTTATACTTTGATATTAAGGTTTTTATTCAAGTTAAAATATAAATCAATTTATTACTCTGACAGGAAGTTTCTTCCATTTTCTACTTTAGTATTTCTTTTCTGATCCCAGATTAAATTCTATTTTGCTGCTGTTGTCATTTGTTCTTTTGATTTGCATGGATTTTTCAATGTTTTCTATTTCCATCTTATCTTAGGTAAAATGCAGAAATGGTAGCTAAACAATCTGTTCTAGCAAAGCCTTTACATTATGAAGTCAATCTGTTACCTAAAGAAGAGTTTTGAGGACCTTTCTTTCTTCTTTCACATCTTCACAAAATCACTGTACACAGTTCACTCAGTAACTTTGGGTTTATTTTACCCTAAATCTATAAAACTGTGAGATCCGATCTGAAAGGTGCTGTAGTATCATCAATAATATGTTTTATGTACTATAGATGTTTGTGAAACATAACATTTCAGGATACTGGTGAAGAAGACCATCATCATGACCAAGATCTACCATTTTTATTTTTTATAGTAAAACTTGAATATGTGGGTCTAGTTAAAGCTGGCCATTATTGTACCAAAGCATATAAGCATGGCTAGTACCGCTCCCTCACTGAGTCGTACAATTTAAATGACACCTGGCTCACTCTTGCATACTCAGGAACATTTGAGAAATACAGGCCTTATTCTTCTCTAACAAATTCTCCTCTTAAACTGGAGCAATTCCATTTACTTTAGCACTGGTTCAGATGCAGTCAGAGTTGATGGCATTGGTCCCAGTGTCTGTAACCGGAGCTAGATCAGCCCTGGAAAAAGTCTGCATAAATTTTTATATATTCCTGATTCTGGAGACTGACCTGACTAAAGACAGAAAATATGTCAAGACAGATGTTGACCGTTCAATTTTGAGTTATTGTCTTGTCTTTTTTTTGTGGTTGAGCTCTTCATTTTTACCCATGTAAATTATCTCAGGAAAGCTAAGACACGAAAGCAGTCACAGCCCCATGGGGAGTTGCCATCAACATGAGGTTCCAACTGATTGCTCAAACTTGCATGATTTCAGATGAGTTGCAGGAATCCTTTTTCATCGTTTGTTCCGTAGCAGAGAGATGGGAAGACCGCTGGGCTTTGTGTTAGCCCCAGATACTCTTCACTCTTGTTAAAGAACAGGTGAGGGCAGCTGCTGTGTGTGAAGTTCACAAGAGGCTGGTTGAATGGCACTGAGCTCAGGAAGGCTGTCTACAGGAATCTGGCAAAAGAATCTTTCCCTAGTCAGATTCACTAAGAATTAAGTGAACCACTCAAATATTTCATCCTCAGCCACTTTACTGACATTCCACCATCTTACTCTCCACATGCACACACACACACACAGGGTTGTATAAAACACAATTACATCCCCAAAGTACAGCTCATAGCTACATCAAGGATTGTTTTGTATACATTTTGCCCAACATGACCAAGGAAAGGCATTTGGTTGTCAGCATGGTACCTGTACACAAAACAGTAATTGTCAGAGAAATGAGAAAGATACAAAATTGAAACCAAGATGAGCTATGTTCAGTCTGTTTTGTTGCCTTTCGTTGCAGCTCTAGGTGGGTGGTGGTATGAATTGTAGCTCAGATCTTATTTTTCATCATCTGCAAAGTCAGGAAGAGCTGTTTGTATTATTAGAGGATTGTGTGCCTCTCTTTTGGTTTGGATTTTGCATTGTATGTTTGGATAGCAGCTAGTGTTATCTTTATGGTTTAGAGGAAGTACAAAGGATTTAACCACAGCTTGAAAATGGAGCTGGTGAAGGTACAAGATCCCACTTTAAACTGATCTTGTGAAGATCAGTTCATTCAGGTGAATGTTAAAAAATCAGTATAGAAACTCCATTAAAGAACATTCACCTTTTTGACATAAAGAAGATCTTTAACCTGAAACTGAAAGTGCTGGGATAGAAGAAATATAGGATTATGTATACCCTATTGGAAGAGAGACACTGCCAGAAAATATTACTTGAAAAGGATAGTAGAACATAATATTAATATAAACCAGCTAATTTTGTTAGAGTTGACCAGTCTGGGAAAACCAGGAAGTATTAAGACTTAGGTATTCCATTTGCTGGCACCATGTTCTGAACTTGGCAGCAAAATTTCTCCTTTGCAAAGAGGTTAACACTTCTTTGAAGACAACACCAATAAAATGCTTTTTTATTAATTTTCAATGTTCAAAGACATAGACAGTATCAAATCATATATGTCGACCTCTTAGGACATTGAAGACTGTTAAACATTTTTAAGTAGGTGAGGCATGTACCTACTTCAGTTCACTTTTTCCCAACTTATACCTATAAGGATCTCATTAGCTCTTTTTAGCTATAAAAATTACATTAGCTTTTTGTTTTACAGCATCTTATTGTCGTTACTCCTTAAGTCATTTTCACTCTCTGCCTTCCAGTTACAAGTGAACACAACTTGCAATCTGTTCTCCTAAGTGTATAGGTTGGCCCTTGACACATTTTCTTTGAACCTTAAGCCCATTTAATTTGGATCATTCAAATTTAGAACCTGTTCAGCTTTTCTATTTATATATTCTGTCCTCATCATTATATTTGTCACTTCAATAGTCTTTGAGTCATCTGAGTGTTTAGTCATCCACTACTTATGTAACACTGATGCAAATGTTGTATGATTTCAGGATGACAATTCAATCGTTGAGTTTTACAAGTTTTAACATTTTTTGGCTATTCCCAGTGATGATGATTTTAAGGTCTTTCAGTTAGTTTTCAATCACAGGTATACAATGCTTTTTACCATTGGAAAGTGCTTGTTTCTTTAATAGACAATCATGCAAAATTAAACTAGATGTCTTACTGAACTGTAATGTTTTCAAAACATGAGTAACTGTTTCTTGTGATCCATTTTTCAGAGAAGCAACATGATTGGCCTGAGTTACCATACATTCACTTTCTTTATTTTCCATCAGTTGATTTCCGTGTTATGTTATCCATTATTTCGTCTGTATGAGATGACAGACTGACCAATCTAAGTGACTTGCATCCTTTTCTTTTCTCTTTTTAAATATTTGCAGAGCTTCAACCCTGTTCTAATCTCTTGGTAGCTGGTTCAGTATTAATCAGTGAGTCATATACCTCTTCTGCTAGTTCTTCTCATTTACCGGGTACAAGTTAAATGAGCCTGCAGATTTAAAAATGTTTGTCCTTGAATAGATGCAGTTTAATATAATTCTTGGTTATTAATGGACTGGAAAAACCTTATTTCCTGTGAAATAATTGCATTGCCCTAGTTATTCTCAAAAACCAGAACAAAAATTCTTACTGAACGTTTTAGCCTTTACTATAACATTATTAACAATTTCCCCATCTCCATCAAGTATTATAAATAGCTATATTGTTGCTCTGTTCCCTAGGTTTCAATAGACTTAAAAATGTTCTATTTTCTTTGGGTTTTTTCAAGCCATATATTTTTTCTTCATGTCCTCAGCTTCCTTTATCAATTCTCTGCATGGTCTTAGATTTATATAGATTACTCTCCGTTTCCCTATTGTTCTGGTGGTTTATACATTACTTTTTTTTATTTCTGCTTATTGTTTTATTTTGACACTGAATGAAGAGGTCCTTTGTCAAAGTCTGATCCTCTTTCATCACTGTGGGATCACTAGAAGAATGGCTTCCATTTAGAAGTCGACCACCAATATGACAGATTCTTTAACTGGTCGAAAGCAAGATGAGGTTGTATATCCAGAGGGCTCCATCTGATCTTGGAGCTTGCATCAGTGCACCATGAAACCACACATCAGTCACATAGCATCACTGCCCTTTAGATGCCTGATCCTTTCTTAAATTAAGAATCTTTAATACAGGGAGGGATGAGTTTAATTCCATCTGTTTATTAAATGGCACAAAATGGGCTTTCAGCTTTTATAACCTTTTATCAGTTGCTTTTAGTGAGTTTTTATAGTTGCTATAAGCCCTTGGAAAAGAAAATAATAGCATACTGACACCAAAAGTGCTAGCCTTGCCTTTATTACAGTGGCACAGATGTGCTGCTGTAATCTTCATTTCACGGTTAAGATTGACCTTTGCACACAGATGCTGAAAAGGAATCAATTTTACAGATCTTAATATCTACTGGAAGGAGTTCTCTTCAAGTTCGTGTTTTTATTTCCTCCTAATTAGTGTGAAATAACATAATTTAATTGCAGTTAAGTGAAGACAGAAAGAAATGTTTCTAATAATGGGCTTGCTTTCAGTGTTTTTAAATACCGTACATTTTTGTGGGTAATGTCATAAGAGGAAGCTCAGTTAGGGATGTCGCTGCCACTGAAAAGTATTCCTCAGTTATATTTTACTGTTTCTTTCCCATCCTTTTCTAGCATAAATTATAAGATGGCTTCAAACCCTGATTTGCAGCCAGGTCAGACACTTGTATTGGATATGTGCAGCGATGCATTGTCTAAGGTTTTTTACCTGTAGTTAAAGTTGAGCTGTGTGGTAGATATACATCTTTATAGTGTTAAGTGAAGTGTTGTTGTTAAGTATACTATCTAGGTAATATACTAGATGACCTGCAAAATAAAGAACAAAAGGTCCAATCCACTCTTTCAATCTGTGAGAAGATTTCAACACTACTGTTTATGTTGAAACTTAAAATCTCCAAAAAGACGCAGTTCACTGTGAGATGTCAGCATCTGATGCTCAATAAATAGGTAGTTAAAGGTTGTTGAACATCTGTGTTTAAGTGAAAAACTAAGAGACTTTCCCACCGTCACTAGGTTTTCCTATCTTCAGTTTTATTTGATTTTATCATACTTTAACTTATAAGCCTGTCCTTATTGCCACCAGAAATTTTTGCCTAGGAAGATGATGATAAGAGCTAGTTCTAGTATGGTAGCACATAACACAGCAGCAATATCACACCTTGCTTGCCCCATACAACTGTAGCATCACTTCATTACCCAGAATGACTCTTTAAAAAGCAAATCAGAACAAGGCAGTTAACAGAGATGATGGCTATGCTTGCACTAAGTGTTTCCAACAAAACTCTAATCGGACTATCAGTGGAGCAGAATCTCATTTAATTATGGCAGAAATTATAATGAAATCAAACATCAATAGAGCTTCCTGTGGCTTTAGATTAAAAAAAAAGTCCCACAATCTGAACATAATGATATTCCAAACAGTTTTAATCCAAGTGGTCAGCAACAGTTTATTTATATTAGTGTACCCTCTCCAGTCAAGCTGGGTCACGGGCCACGCCAGGTTGTGAAATATGTGCGTGGGACTATTCTGGGTATCCAGCTGGTCCAAAATATGTGTATTTCTATCCTACTAAACTCTTATGGATGGACACACCCAAACTATCTCATGAGAATGATCTCTGGTCCTCGCTAGCTGAGCTGTACAGAGGAATTCAGAAGCTATTGACTGATCAGAGTCAGAATCAAGGTTTAATTCACTACAGAGAAAAATGCAGCATTTGGAGATGAAGGGAGAAAGAAAGCAGTGTACTATATCCCAGAGCAGGAACTTTGATACGTTCGTATTTGACAATGAAACAAAACTATCAAGGCCTACATGAACATATACCCTAAATAGACTTGTGAGAATAGGGATCTGGATCCCTTTTTCAATGTAGTCTTTCACTTATGCAAAACTTGACTGTTGGAGCTCCTGTTATTTTGTAGTCATCTTGCAGAAGCATGGAGGTGATAGAGAATCATGAGACTTCTTTTCTATTCTGAAGAACAATAGAGTGTGCTTTATCATCTCTGATCCACCCAGAACTGGCTGTCATAAAACTAGATAATCTGCGTTCACACGTGCTCAGTAGGGACCTATTTAGAGCACAGCAGCAAAATTGTCTGCACTGAGTGTATTCCTTCCTTTCCAGCCCTCTCCTACTGCTACCAACGAGGCTGCACATATGGCATCCCTAGAAATCAATTGAACATGCTACAATGCAGGTGTTGCCAGGGTTGACTGGCAATTTCTGTGCAATTGTTCTGCACAGTATTGGGCCAGTAGAAAAAAGCAGCCTGCAATGAGGGAATTAGAGGCTATTAGAAAGTACATATGCATACAGGGACTGATCTAAAATCACACAAATAATCTTAATTCAGTTCTTTGCTCACTTTTGAGTGCTTGACTTGGTGAACTTTTGATTTTCTTTAGCAAATGGTTCTTTCAGGTGTAATTAAATATAAAGATGGTTGTGGGCCTTTAAAGAGAACACTGTGGGTTGTGCTTGCCAGCACTTGCCTTAATCTGTGTGCTGGATTTAGTTCTAACTCCAAGGGAACAGATCATCAGCTTGGGTTAAGTTTTTTATTGAGAGAGCTTGTCACACTGATCTGAACCATTCACTTAGATTTATAGTACCTGAAAGTACTGTGCTGGATTTTGCCTATGGTCTTTGGACAGAAAAAAATTCAGGTGTCATTAATTTTGCTATGTCATTCACTTTAACAGCTTTCCCAGACTGTACATTTGTATCCATTTGCTGAGTTTTTGTACAGGCAAAAAAAAAAAAAAAAGGAATTTTTCCATCTTCATGTGACTGTTGGAACAGTCTGCTCTACATAAACATTTTCAAGTTTATGTAAAGAAAAATCAGAAAATAAATTAAAAGATTCTTGGTCTGCTTTAAACATACTTGTGCATGAAGCAGTTAAAAAAATTAGGAGCTCCTGAATTCATGTGCAGGTTAACTTTTCTTCAGATCTCTTCAAAAAGTCGCCAAGGTGATAGTATTCTGCTTTGGAGCACCCTGGCCCTGATGTACAAAATCTGTAAATTCATACTGAATTTGAAGAACCTCCATCATGCTCTGAACGTTGCTAGATTTACTCAGGCTAAGTAAAGCTCAGTTTAAAGCTGTGCTTTGAACATCCAGGGATTCAGAGACTGTAATTCTGTTAATTTTTCTTACATCAACCAGCACAGCCCAGCTGGGTCTCTGGTGCTATTAGAACATGCATGGTGACTAATAACACTAATGCAGTTTTCAGCTGATTTTAGGATTAAATGGCGAGCAGCACTCTCAAAACATTTACTTATCTTTATAATAAAATCAAGCTCTTGTTCAGAAGGACAGATGAGCAGACAGCCATCTGAGAGATCAGCTCACGCATCAAATTCTACAGCAGTATTTAGATCTTAACCCTTAAACTGGGATACTAGATTTAAACTCCGATCCCATCCCTGTTGTGCTGGTGTGATAGAAGATGACAGATATTGTTTTTGACTTTTAACAGCAAACTGTATTTGTTTTTTAGTCTTTAAGCAAGCTATTATATTAATTTGGGAAGGCAGGTTTTCTGACAGTATCTGGTAGAGATAATTAGGAAGGAAGCATGTGAGCGGTTGTTGATTTACCTATGTAAATTACACCCTTTTTTAATTAAAGGCTCACAGTTTATATGTGTGTAATAAAATGGCATTTGTAAAATTATACTGTCCACAACAGGCTAGCCCAGAATTTTAGTAATTGCAAAGCAAGGTAGGAGGCCCTCTGGTAGGGCTGCCTGTCCTCATTTCTCTAATTGAAGTGAGTACCCCAGTGGGGAAACCATTATTTCTAATATTATATACACAAATTAAAACTCCATTTAGAGGTACAGTGGGACCATCTTATAATTGACTTTGATCTTGAAGAAATATCTCAGTAATATTTATAGTAATACGGTCTCTGCCAGGAAGGGTATCTGGAAGGGAAAATATTTTACTGAGAAAGTCCTGAGCATGTGTAACAGCAGATTAACTAGAGCTATGGGGGCTGGGATAAGCTTCTTCCGTGTGGTAAACTGCCTAAAAGCAGCAAAGTGTTGCTGAAGTCCATCTTTCAGCTTCCTATTCTACTTTCACAATGGTACAGATGGTGAAGGAAATTACAGATTGTATTAAGCAGACAGCTCCTTGGATAAGCCAAACCAACTTTACGTCAATGCTTTTCTGTAGGTTGACATTTAAAAAAATCCTCCTAAAAATACCTATAAAAATATTTAAATATACCTATTTAAAACTGCATTTTCACTTTCCTGTGGGAAATTACAAGCATCCAGCAAGCTACAATTAGCACTTGAGGGGACAGTGATCATCTATTAGCAGTTGGAATGGACAGGGAATCGGTGGAAAGTCTTTGATCCCCAGGGGTAATTAGGAAGACATTGAATAGGAACTGCTGACTCTTTGCATTGAACAAACATTGGGTTTAACTGCTTCATTTTATAACATGTCTTTCTAGTCACTTCCTTGAAGGTTTCAGAGAAATGTGATGCTTCAGCTGGAAGCTTCTTTTTCTTCCTTATTAAGAGCAATTGGGAACTAATTAAAATATAAATTGTTCTAAGAAGGAACTAATACTGTTTGGTAGACCATCTGCTTTTGCCTTGGAAATCTTTGATACAACTCTTCAGTCAGAAGGGGTCAGAATAACTGTTTTGCGTCAAATGCAAGCAAATAAATGCATTCACAGACAGGATTGTAGGTGATTACCACAATGCTTTGCTTTCCTGAGAGGCAGTTCCCACTCTGGTGGCAAAATTTTAAGAGGTAGGAATCTCTTTATCATTTGAATTTCTCCTTTGCAGATGATGATTCTCATTGAGGGAAAGTAGAAAGATGAATTGTCTCTGAAAGAACCACTTCTTGTACTGAGTTCTAGTTGAACATGGCAGAATAGTCAGGCACCAGGGAGGGTCCCAGGTATTACTGGATGTGTTCCATAGCACGTGTCTACACTGAGCTGGCTGTGAAAGCATCTACCTTATACCTTAGGATATTTGTGGTCCTACTCCCCCACACCCCCCCAACACACACACTACAGCTAACTCTCTGTTTTATGATCTAAATTCTTCATCCTAATCCCTTCTCCCAGGGATGGGTGGATATGGATTCTCCAGTTGTGATCATGAAGATTGTGCAGTTCAGCCCAGCTGAGTGTCTGTATCCCAAGTCTGTGACAAAGACTTGTAAACCCATATTTTTCCCATTGAAGGTGGAGAACTGAGTGGTCAGGAAGGGAATTTACTATAGCAAGTATTACTCCAAGTGTCCCTCCTTGTGCCAGGAAGCAGAACCATGGGACCTCCCAGCCACAAGCTGAGAGTCTTCACTTAAGCAACGTGTTAATCAAGTTGCCCTGAGGGCTCCCTTCCTTTGTGTCCTTCTAACTGCACAGCAACCTCCACCCAGCTGAGCTGTGGAGAGCACTGTTTGTAGGGTTCTCTGTTGCTGCTCAGCTGCAGTCCTGTCCTAGTGCACAACCTCGTATTCATTCAGGCAGAAGATGACTTCAGGACTCAAGTTTTTAATTCCTTGAGTAAAAGCTTTAAGTCATGGAAGAAGATCATTTAATCATAGAAAATAATTCTAGATACTAGAAACACAGAGCACTATACAGTTTTCAGTCACAGGGTATCTGAATAGTCCATACAAGAACTGGCCTTGCAGGATTCCCTCTCTCCTTGCCCCACTGTCACTGTCTCAGTGACCTAGGTATGTACATGTAAATGGTGTGAATTCATGATATTTGGATCCCCAGCGAGGTTCCGAGTTTTCACTTCCAGGCCCAAGAACCTGAGCGTTGAATAACTCAAAGTTTCCCATGCCCATAGATAAACAACAGCTTGGATCTATTTGGTCCAGGACTTGACCTTAACAAACAAGGAGAGTGGATACAATATACTGCATCCAGGCTTGCTGCTTTTACCGTCTTCTGACACCAGTAGGGCCACAGTAGAAGCCACTTCGATCCTTGACTCTGGCTGTGTTGATGAGTTCTGCCACGCTGAGACACAGAAGCCTTGTCCAGCACTGAAAAGGAACAGTGGTATAAGAGAAAAACAAACCTGACAAATGTGTTGGTTTCTTTTTTTAATATTTGTTTTACTGTTTGTTGTCCTTAATCTTGCATGCCTCTTCCGTGATTTATTGAACATTGACAAACCAGTGATTATTTCATGCTGCAAGGCTCCTTTTCATAACATTGTATGTCACAAAAATATGATTAATTCTGCAACAGTCAATTCTCCCACTTCTACGGAAATCATATAATTTCAGTGTAGAGAGAAACAGTTATCCAGATAATTACAGTCAAGATTATTCTGGAGACAGAAGTGAAAGCAATACATTTACTTGAGTCAAAATTATCCTTGAGTAATTCAGTGGTGGAATTCAGCTTTTTTTCAATTAGGAGAAAAAGCAAACCTCAGATCTCATTTTAGAGAGAGTGCTATTATAAGTCTGATTGTTGAACCTGAAGGTTAAAGAGGAATATGTAAACACCAGATATCTTATACTTGATTCCACAAGTAAAGGGGAGAGAAAAAACCCAAGCAATATAAATGTCTTTTCAACTGCTGCCTGAGATCCAGGGGTTTTTTTCCTATCCCACTTTTCTCTTAGTTTTCCTTTGCTCCTTTCTAACCTTCTTTTTCTCAGGTTCTCTCATTCTGTATTTTTTTCACTTCCTCCCCTTTCTTTCCCCTTTTTATCCTTATTCGTTATAGTATCAGTGCTTCTCACACCGTCTTGTCTCATTTCCTCCTTTCTCCTATGCCACACTAAAGGTCTCTGGAAAACCATTCTCCTTACCAGGAGAGGTCCTTTGGCTTGTGTTTGCTTTGCTTTTACCTATGCAGTGAGGTACTTGTAGAAACCAGTGGAGTAGTGGAGCCAAACTCCTCTCCAGAGTTAATACAGCTGAGCTGAGGAGCAGCTGCACAGTGGAGCCTGGCTTTTCCAAAGCTTGTGCGTTTTCCTGAGATATATGTGGGTTCAAAATACAGATCATTCTTAATGTGAGAAGACTGACTATTTTTTTTCAAATGAGAAGCCCAAAAGACTTTCTGTCTTTCCTGTATGCCATTTACTCTCTTCTCCTGCTGTAAATCCAGACTGTGCACAAGGCGTATGATGGTAATGTTGGGTTTGTTGAGCTTCCTTTCTAAGAAACTCTTTATTCATGTTCAGGGCAAGATCAGTTGTTAACACTAGAACAGTTGTTGTTTTATTTATTTCTTAGCTTCTCTAAGAGATTTGCCAGGGTGAGGAATCACCAGGCCAGCAACAGAACCTGCAGGACTTAGCTCTGAATGGGCAGGCAAGAAGGAGCAGCAGAGCCTGTGAGCTGCCATGAGAACACATTTAGCAAGGGTTATTGAAGCAGCTGGTGGCTTCAGCCATAGCCTTAATTTCAAACATCATAATTGATTGGTTTGGTTATTTGTTACACTTAGCTTGCTGCTTTGGGCAATGCAACAAGCTAATAAAGGGCCTGCAGAGTGTTTTTCAATTTTTTTGCTGACTAGTGTGGTTTCTGGGGGTCTCGCATGCTTCAGTAAGCATGTCTTGTCTTTTCTTCTCCCTGTGATCTATCACAGTCATCTGACTCTCTCTGCTAACTCCTTTGCTCCATCAGCCCGTCCCAAGAGATGTCAGTTTTGTTGACCATGTGAATTATTAACTTTGTTTGTCCTTTTTCGTTCTAAATGCTTTGTTCTTTGTTCTCTGTTCTGCTGAGTAAGTTGTTTTGACTTCAGTGTTTTGCTGTGTCATAAGCAAGTGGCAATAATACAAACATCCCCAAAAGCTTCTTGAAGCAAACTTGGAAACTGTGTTCTTCTTTATTTGGCTGAAGAGCATCAGCTACTGTTGGTTATGGCCTCCACAGACAGCTACGGGGTAGGAATAATTGCAATACAGAGAGAGAGGTAATGTGGTAAGACCTAAAGAACCATGATCCTAAACACCTGGTTCCACCAATATGAACTTTGATTTATTTGAATGGTTAAATAGCTTGGCTGATGCTAAACTGTAGTTTTGGTTTTCCAAAGTGAATGTGAGCCCAGCAAATTAATAGCCACATCACACTGTTGTAGTTGAAATGCTGAATGTAGCAAAGTAATCAGACCCTGAAAGGACTGGAGTTTGACTTTCTTATTTTCCCCAGCAATAGGGTAGCCAGAGGGTACTTAGGACTGAGGATAAAGTGGTTTGTTCTGCCACAGAAAATTCTGTTACCCGCTCAGCAAGTTTTAGGGTACTTTTTGCTAGCCCTTAGTTACAGTTAAAAGGTTGTGCACGCCAAAACGTGAGCATAATGGGCCAGTGGCCCCAAATGCATTTATTTAATCTGAATTGTTGGTGCTCAAACAGCCCAGAGGGGACACATCCAGGGTTTCCCCTAAGTACTGTTTCCATTCCAAGACAAGGCAGACAAGAGAGTTTTAGTAGCCATGGGAAATATAACCAAGGCTTCTGCAAAGAGCATGTCATGAGGCTTCCTAGGCAGTGAAAGGTACATGGTATAATATGTAGGAAGCCTTCAATATCTGAATATCTACTGGGCATCATGTTGGAGTGAGAGGGAGAAGGACGTGGGGTCTTTTAGAAGGGCATTTGCTCTTTGTGAGCCACATCTTACATCGAGCTGAGCAGAGGGGGGGGGGGAAAGAACCCAGAGGAAATGTCAACAGTGGCTTCAATTGACCAGGAGACTGAAAACATCAGGAATCTCAAATTATTTTTACAGCTTCACTTTGCTTTTAGGAACATTAACACTTCAAAGTGTATGATTGTGCCTCTCATCCATGGTTGCAGGGTTTTTCCCTCATTATGGTCTTTTTTTTTTCCACAAGAAAGAACTTTACATCAATTTAGCACAGAACCGGGTTGATTTGTGCCTCTCCTAAAACCTTTGAACTGCTGTATGCATCAACAGTTTTACACATCCCACTGAGATGCAGAGACCCAAAACATCCACTGCTGTTACTACTTGACATTTTAGCATGAGTATGGCAGTTAGGGGGAGCAAGCAGAAGAATGACTCCTCCACCTGTTTGCCTGTCAGAAAACACTATTGGTATTTGGAAGATAGCAGTGATAAATACTTAATCAGGTGTTTTCCTAATAACATACCTGCTACCCATGTGTGTTTCTAAAGTAAATCAAACCCTTTGTTCTGGTTTCAGGAAGGCTTTTGTTGTTATTGCCTACCTACAGCAGAAGTTCCATGAAGTCTGTTTGCCATATGGGTGGGAATATTTATGGGCTTATATTTTGTGCTTAAAAACATAGAGACAGAAGCTCTTAATAGAGCACTGTTTCAAAGCTTTTGCACTCTGTTTTTTGAATTCTTTTAAAGCCACTTAGTAATCAAAATGTTTTTCAAGTAATTCTCTGTGTTTCTAATATTTTTGCATTTTTGTATGCATAGTGTGCATCGATTTTATTCTTGTAGGTCTTCATGGGAGACCTTATTGCGGCCTTTCAGTACTTAAATGGGGATTTATAAGAAAGATGGAGAGAGACTTTTTACCAGGGCCTGTAGTGACAGGACAAGGGGTAACAGTTTTAAAAGAAAATAGGGTAAATTTAGATTTGTTATAAGGGATTCTTTACTATCAGGGTGCTCAAACACTGACACATGTTGCCCAGAGATGTTGTGTAAGCCCTGTCGCTGGAAGCGTTCAATGTCAGGTTGGCCAGGGCTCTGAGCAACCTGATCTAGTTGAAGATGTCCGTGCCCATGGCGGTAGGGGTTAGACTAGAGGATCTTTAAAGGTCCCCTCCAACCCAAACTATTGTATGATTCTTTGATTCTATCATCTATGTGATGATGGGATCAATGTACACAAAGCTTTTTGCTTTAGGCAAAATCTATTGATCAAAGATAAAAGTCAATGTATTAATGCAAGCCTTTTACTTCTGTGTGATAACACAATACCTATGTTACACATAATTCTGTCATATTTTCTATGTCTGGACATTGTATGACACTTTGCAGACATGTAGGAATCAAAGGTAACACAGAATGGTTGTTTCACTTGCTCAAGGACATGAATAATGTGCAAAAAAGCCATAGCACTTACAGGCTACCAGTTCTGTCATTGCACTGAAGCAGGATATTCCCTTCATAAGACATTTCTTCTCAGGTGTTTTTAAATGCATTTTACATGCCTGAAGAAATGCTCATAGCTCCCCACTAAACCAAAACCAATGCTGCTTTTGCTGCTTTTCTTCACCTTCATTTTCTCCCAACAAGCAATAAATTCCTCTTAAGAAAAGGAAGGGAAACAATGTCTTCTCAGGCAAACAGTGGCCTTTAAATGTGTGCCTAAGCATCTATGTGGCACTTATACTATGATATCCAAAGGGCAGAACAATTCAGATGCTCTAGTGGAAAAGACATCGGCTCAATTCCTGCCTGAACCAGTGATGCCCAGTATAAACTCATGCAAGTCATAGTGATACAAAGACACCTGTTAGATGGAGTTGGGATTAAGCCCTTAGGATCAGCAGTCGTATCCAGGCTGCTAATGTCTAGGATTGACTGAGTTTGGAGGAACGAAAAAAACAATTTCCATTCTGCTATGAACTACGAGCATTCATACGGTTAAACATGGGAACTTGTCCGTGCCACTACCACATAAGGCCCTGAGCTCTGTAACACCTCAGCAGCACCTGGGTAACTCTCCAGTCTATAGAGAGGTCCAGTCTGGATGGCATTTTTGGGCAGGATTCAGTACTGAGCTTAGCACAAAAACTGCTGGTGGAGGGCTGCACGATATACTTGTTACTGCTTGTGAACCTCTGAGCATGGAGTAAGTTAAGTGAATTAACACACAATCACATTTTAGTGTGCAAACAAGTGAACTGAGTTGGTCCTTTAATCTGCTGTAGTTCTCTTTTTCCTTTCTGTGAAGTAGAAATAACAGATTCCTTCCTGATGAGGGTTTATGAGGTTAATAACTATGAAGTGCCCAAGCACTCTGGTGATGAGTGCTATATAAACACAAAGATATTATGCAAACATAGCTATGCCAAATGCTTGATGCAAATTCCTTGCTCCTAGTCTGATTTCCACTCTTCCCTTGCACACTTTCTCTGCCAAGTGTAAGTACACTCCTTTCAGATGAAAATACTGACCACTGTGCCTAAAGTAACCTGGTTGAATTACCAGTTGTGCTCACAACATTCCTTTTTGGTATGTGCACCTCTATAAAAATGTTTAAGTTTTTAACAGATCCTTGGGAGACTTTCATTGCTATGCTTCCTTGCTGTTTGAGAGTTTTGGGGGAGTATTTTCTTTCTTAATAGTTAGGACTTTGTTAAAAAAAACAGTCCCTGCTTACATTTTAAAAGATGAATCTTGCACTTATTGTTTTCTGATGTTGTGGTAGTGCAAAGACAAGCTTATTCGTGTTAGTAAATGATAGATGACATAATTGAAACTGAATTGGGAGAAAACACTGATTTTGCTAAATTGTGTAAATGTGCTGGATTTGGAGAACTACTCTGATTACTTTTTAGTCCTCTTGAAAAGACAGTTCCTGGTGCACAGGTTTAAATAAACTAAACACTTGTCCTTGACAGTGTTTGCCAAGCTCAGTTGTATATTTGTGAATAAAATAAGAACTATATGTAATGGAAATGCTGTTTCTTTACTGGTTTTGTTTATATTAAATGGGTGTGATGTTAGTGACCCTGTACAGTGTCTTGGAGAAATTACAGTGTAAAATATCAAGGCGTTCCCTTAAAAAAGAAATGTCATTCCAAGTGTAGCAAATATCAGATCATTTAGCTGTGTAGACCCTGAAGCTAAACTGGATACTGATTGAGTATGAAATGTTTGTGTTGGGGATGGAAGAACTGATACAGGAAGCCACATTCTTTTGCTTTATATTTCCAAGGGGCAAGCATTAGCTGTGTAAGCATATGATTTTCCATACTCCTCCTACATGTGTTTGCTTTTTAAGTATTCTGTCTTGTTCCTTTACTTCACTTTTCTTTATATAATGCCTTGAAATAGATTTGTGAGTGCACTGGATGACATTGTACGCCCCAGAAGCTTACAGAGAGCTATGTCCTGAT
This sequence comes from Dromococcyx pavoninus, assembly GCA_033558185.1. Classification (NCBI taxonomy): domain Eukaryota; kingdom Metazoa; phylum Chordata; class Aves; order Cuculiformes; family Neomorphidae; genus Dromococcyx; species Dromococcyx pavoninus. Next base: position 258,821 of record JAUMJL010000191.1, on the reverse strand, counting down.
ATCACACAAATCTAAATGATGCTGCTTGTTTTCAAATCTTGAGGATGTATCTTTGATCTGAATAGGAGAAGCTGAGTTGTGCTAAGGAGTGCTCAGTCATAGTCGCTTGCATTCGTGGTGCTGAGCACAAAGGCATCTGTGCAAGGTGGATCTTAAATTGCCATAGATTTTGCTTGGTCTTATTCGGGAATATTTATAAGAGCTCCTGCGTATAATTGGTGGGTAAAAAAAAAAACTAACAAAACCAAAACCAAACCAAAACCCTAAAACAAAAACAAACCAGAAACATAGGAAACAATAAACCAAAAAGAACGAACCTATATCGTTGTTGATACATCAGAAGAAATCAGAGTGCAGTTTCCTGGATTTTATTGGTATGTTGATAAATAATACTCGTATTTCTGTGTTCACCGTATTGTCACCGCAGTCTTGGGATCTTTCTGAAACACTGTACCTGGTTATGCTCTCACACAGGCCATGAGTAAGGAGTGATTCTATTGGAAGAAGTAGACTGAATTGGTACAGGTGATCTAAAATGAGTTTAAGTGGGTGGGAAGACTGACAGTTAGTATGGTAGAAGCAGCAGGGGTTGTCTAATTACATTAATTCCGTTCTTGTCCTAAAGCAATGGCCACTAATAAGGCCGTGGAGCAAGGGTTTAGAAAGTTGCCCTATAGTTCTGAAACTCTCCCAAACAGAAAAAGATGACTTTTCTCATTGCTCACCACAGCCATGCACCTGTTTGGCCTAAACTGGCACCTGCAGCCGATGGAAGGGCAGATGTATGAAATCACGGAAGACACAGCCAGCAGTTGGCCAGTGCCAACGGACGTCTCCTTATATCCTTCGGGGGGCACAGGGTTAGAGTTACCTGACAGGAAAGGCAAAGGAACCAGTGAAGGTACGGTTGGTGTGTGTCCATGTTGTGAGTCTTCTGTCTGCCTCTGAACTCCAGCCATCCAATCTCATGTTCCATTACCTTCAATGCTGCCATCATCAGGTGCTTTTTACTAGTCTTTCACATCTAGAACTAGTAATCATTGATCTTGTTTCCATATGTTTCTAAGTTTCATACCATTCTAATATCGACTAACACGATAAAACTGTGCGCAACCCTCACCACACATCTAAGGAATTCTCAGAATGGAGCCCTCTGTACCATAGCTCACAGGCTACAGAAGGCCGTCATGAAAACCCTGCCTCGAGTGGTTGTTTCCATGGAAAAAAACCTGTGTCTTGAAAATTAAATGACTCCAGGAGCATTGAATCAAGCTTTCTCTACAACAGTACGATGTTTGCATTTGCCTACTGGTACCAAATGTTTTGAGGATCAAAATATTTACTAAGAGCTATTACACTGTGAGTTTTGGCACTACAGAGGTGAACATCTCTTTGCAAAATTAGCCAGATAAAAGGTCTAACCTCCACAAAGTATCTCAGTGTTGACAGCTTGCAATTTTAGCTGAAATGAGAAGCAACTTCTGGTTTGTCAATTCAGCAGGGCTTTATCCAGCAGCTTTATGTCTTACAGTGCTTCATATAGAGGCAGCGCTGCCAAAAGTACCTGTAAGCTCTGAAAAGGAGAGGTGTTTCATCCCTCCCAAGACTCAGCTAGAGAAATGAGAAATTCAAATTTTCAGATAGCTCTTCTACACGAGGCTCAGATTTCCATAAAATTGAATTCATTGGCTATTTCTGGTAGTTCTTTAAGGGAAGAAGTTTTGTTAAAAGATAGGAAATGTGCTACTGTTCTGGCAGCTCACTGAGTTCAAATGTTTTCAGAGTTGTGTAAGCTTTGGCTAAAAGCCTGTGTTTACATGTTTAATATAAATTAATTGTAGTATTTTTTTCTCTAATAGCTTATCTGTTAGTCCAAATAAAGGCCATAATTATATGTGTTTCTTTAAAACAGTGTAGGTACTTGCAACTGATGGCTAACATCAAGTTGTAACAAGGAAAAATAAGCTAAGCATGTTATTCTCAGCAAACTTTACTAGACAGTACAGCAGATATCCCTGCTGTTGTATTCAAAAATACTTCACTGCAGATTCTTTTCTTCTTCCCTCTAACTTGCCATATGTTTCATTTCTGAAACATCTAATTTTGATCTGTTCATTTCCTTTTAAAAGTCCAAATGAAAATAAATGGATACATCCAAAATTGCCAGCTAAATCTAAGACCTCCACTTCTTTACAAGCCATGCTTATGGTGACATCAGTAGAACTTTTGATTGCTGCCAAAAAGCTCTGCTAAAGAAGAAATCTGGGAAATACTCTAGTTATGTTATTAGAAGGCCCCTCAAGTTAGTGCTTTAGACAGATCTTAGGGCATCTGAGGGGTTTAGAGGAGAATATATTGACTTGACTAGAAAACAAGTTAAGACAAGAACTTTCTTGTGGGATTAGCTCTGTCCAAGCCTTAAAATGCAGCTCTCTCCCCATCTGATGACTATACAACTAATTCTGCGCTAGCAATGTTGTATGGCTGATATTCTGAAGCAGAATGTAAGTGATAATTGAAATTTATTAAAAAATTGATTGAAATATATTTGAAAGTCTTCCTGGTCACAAGGTAATAGGCTGGAATGTATTGAAATAGCCTTACAGCTGATCTGGATGAATCATTACTGATGTCCTGCCAATTCCCAGTAACGGTCATTCCTGCTCATTTGTGGCTGTGCTCCAGCACAGCATTTACCTGTGTTTAAGCCCATCCCTGAGTATCAAAGCAGTTAATCACATGCTTACATTTAAGCATGTAATTAACTGAGATTGCAGTCAGAGAAATATAAGTATTTTGACCAGTCAGGGTACCTTGCTGTCAAAAATACAAGCAGATTCAGCAAGGGATGAAATTAAATAGTTCATTGTGATATCCAAATAAATTGGGAATAGTTGCTGCAGCAACTATAAAGTTCAAGACAATGTGTGGAAAGGGCAAAGTAATTGACAGCCCAATTAAGAATTCAGACCTGAAGTTAATTTTAAGGAATCAGATATTCTGACTAAAACATAATTTCTGATTAGAGGCTGAAATGGCTTTCTTATTGTACTTTTGTTATGAAATATTCAGTTCATAGGTCTTGATCTTAGCATAGGCTAAAACTGATAAAACACAGATGGGTTTCGGGGCTGAATTCAGCCCGGTGATGAGAGCCTTTCTTTGGACTGCTCTATCGGGATAAATGTCAGCCGCTGGCAACACGATATAATAGCTCTTAGGATATTGACTCATCAGACCTACAACTATCCAACAAGAGGAGACATAACCTTTGTAATTGTATGTACAAAGTTATTTCTGTGAAATTGTCTTTTGCAATCACAGAAGCATTTTTGTTTGCCTGAACGGGCACTGCGTACAGGCAGAATACATGCTGTGCTCGTTTTCTCATGGCTATCTATCTCTTGCATAGCGGCATCTATCGTATTAAATTCTCACCTTCCCTTATTCACTCCAAGGTACAATCTTTATTAATGAACAGCCATGGTGCATATGAAATACTTTAGGTTTTCATCTGAATTTCTAAGAATGTATAAAACACATCAGTAGTAATCAGAAAAACGTGTCCTTCATTTGAATTGAAACATGTGATGTCTTTAGCGCATTTTGACTGGAATCCTGACTCTTTTCATCTTACAATAATGGAATAAGAAACTTTTCATGGGAACCTTTTCCTTTAATCCTGACAGTGTGAGAGGTAGTTTTTGGTATGCCAAATAAATATTAACAATCCAGTTGATAAAGCAATGCCCTTCGGAATCAAGCTAGTTGATTTTCATTGTGCAATGGTACCCTACCGGCAAAAAGTATTCAGAAAGAATGTCCATTTACCTGAGCTACTTCTGGTTATCTCTACTAATATACACTTTGACTAAAATTAGATTAAAAGCTGATTTTCCTCCTGTCTTTGTTTGAATACAATGAACAAAAATAAATGAGTATTTAATAAAATTACCAGTAGCTTTTTTTCCTATGAACATTTATAATCCCTTTGCTTTCTAGGCTGTGCTGGTATGCACAAAGCCTCTGCCACAAGATAGCACAGAAATGAAGCCATCAAGTCCTGCATCAACAGAGTACTTAAGCAGCTGCTATCTTTGAATGAGGGGTTAGTCTTATTTAAACCAAAAGTTCTGCTAAGAAGTTTTACATAAGTAAAAAATTCTCCATCCTACAAAGAAACATCTTCAAAGACTTCTTTTGTTAACAGTGTTAAAATATGTATGATTTCTGTATGGATTTTACAGAGACAGCTAACAATTTACATTTATTTCTCGTGGAGAATTTATGTTGGGATGTATATAGATAAGGTTAAGTAATTATGAAAATTAATATATAATATTATAGGAAATATTATAATTTGAAACTATCAAATGAAAGGTTGTTCTACCAATCACCTTTTCAAGTAAATTCTGAGACTATTTGTGATGGATGGAAAAATATATTTTTTATTTCCCTGAAAGTTTCTTTCTCATTTTGTTAGAATTGCCCAATCTGTGATACACAGAGTAGTGTGCTTTAATGGCATAGAGATTAGACAAGAAATTTATTTGAATTTCTAAATTAATAATTAATCCTCATTGGTGCTATGATGCCCTCCTTTCTAAAGCCAGAATCTTTCAGGTGACACTACTGCATACTTTTCAACTACAAGTGTGCTAAAATAAAGACTGTTTGCTAAGCAGTTGCCTTCTCCATCACCTTTATGGACTGCAGGTGAAACTCTGGCCACTGCTTAAAACAAAGACCGAAAAGGCAGGATTCTGGGATTTTGTTTTTCATTCTACCCCTCATTCCCTGGGCTTCCTTTACATACAGATTTTTCAAAGTGGCCACCAGTTTTGAGAACTGTCAATATATGCATTTCTAACCTGAAATTTCTCAGATGTGTTTTCCATGGATACTGAGCTCCCTGCTGACTCCCTTGGACATTACAGCATGTACTGATTGCCGTCTGGATACCCAGGCTCTCCAACCTGGTTGTCTCTTTAAGAAACAGGTGCCTCAATTTGCTTTTCTTCTGAAAGAAGATGGATAATCATAAGATACTTTACAGATTCTATTGAAACCTAATTAAAATCTCTCATGTTTCTTAGTAGATATTTCTTAAATGCAGGTTACGATTTCTTTCATTTTTCTCAGTCCTTGTTTTTCTTTATCTTTTTTTGGACTGTTAAATGCTATTACCACTGTCAAGAATTAATTTAATAGAGAAACATTTTCCTTTTCCCACCTAGGCATCATTCATGTTACTGTTCTCCACACTACCATTCCATTCTGTGACACGTCTGCCTCACTATTACTACACTTCTCTTTGCTAATTCAATGATGACTTCTCCATCTGTGAACTTTTACTCATTTAGGATCTAATGTCAGATGATTTATATTTATCTTCAGAATGTAATTACACACTCTCTGATGTTACAATTTAAACAAAAGGACATTTTTCTCCAGGTTGTACTTCCCATGTTCGTATTTTCAAACTAAACAGTTCCTGAAGCCAGGAATAATTTGTGACAGTTTTCTTCCCATAGATCGGCTAGACAAAGTACTGTGAAGACCTCAGGACACTAATAGATTGTTTCTGAAGATCAGTGTCAGAGATACAAGTATGATTGGATTACTTATAGGATCAAAGGCTAATCCAAGATTTTTGTTCCTGTGTTTTGGCAGGAAAGCCCAGTAGTTTCTTTCCAGACGACAGTTTTATAGACTCTGGAGAAATTGATGTTGGCAGACGAGCCACACAGAAGATCCCTCCTGGTATCTTTTGGAGATCTCAGGTGTTCATCGACCACCCAGTGCATCTGAAATTCAATGTGTCATTAGGAAAGGCTGCTCTGGTTGGCATCTATGGCAGAAAAGGCCTCCCACCATCACATACACAGGTAATGGGACCTCATTTCAATTAAATAATAGCCGTCTAAATTGTATGTTTTTATGGCTTATTGCTTTATTTCATCTGTTTCTTTCAAGAATATTTGTTGCATGCTTCCAGGATGTTAAAGGTCATCTATCCAGAGAAAGATAATCAAGTGACAGTTGCAAAATTTACAGACATTGATCTGGTGGGCTGTAAGCACCAGCAGAGCAAACAGTTGCCTAAGGCAGCAAGCTGCCAGAAAAGGAGAAGCGTTTGTGGACTGGTGGTAATTTAGCCTATCATCAGCTGGTTGCTCCTTGCAGCATGAGTTACCACCTCCTCCATCCAGTACCCCTTCTAGCAGCAACCACACTCAAAATATGTCAAAAAAAGCATCGTCTATTAAGCAGTCTCATGTATCTCAGGTCTGTCTCCCTCTTCCAGCCTCTGCCTTTCCTCTCGCAGGGTAAGAGCAGCAAGACCCCTGTTGCTCACTCTCATGGGATCAAAATTCACTTTTGTCTTCTGTGCTGAAATGCCTTGAGCCAAATCTTCACACTATACATGTCAGATTAGACCGAGTTTGGTCAGGGCTCAAAGAAGACACTGGCTTACTTTCAGCAGAAATCAAGATATTATTATTATTCAATAGGACCAAAATGAAAGTGACTGCTGTTCTTGATACACCTTGGCAAAAGCCATGTCAAGAAATCAGTTTCTAAGAAAAGCTCTGAAGAACCATCCCCTTACATAAGGATTTTGCACATTATTTTCCAGACTGTCCTTTTAGCTTTCTAAGCTGTTCTTAACCAGATAGATTAATACATTAGGGCGCAACTCTCATTGGCAATGCAAAGCATCTTACTCCCACTTGCATCAGCAAGTTATCAAAGTATTTCCAGGTTTACATTAATGTAATTTACCCTTGCTCTTGACTATTAACTGAAAAGCCTAGCAACCAACACAACTATTTGAGATTTATAGAAATACCCTGCCTTTATTTTCTTTATGACTAAATATGTTTATTACAATCTTTCTAGGTAGTATGGTATTTTCTACATATTAACACACCTGCAACTTGTTTATGTCAAAGAGGTGTCATAGATCTACATTTACGCTGCCTACTTTTCTGCAGAATTAAAATATTTCAATAAGATCAGCAGGTCATAAATTCAGTGACACACTAGTGCTGTTGTTGCCCATTTTTAATCAGTCTCTTTTTACAGGGAGATTCAAAAATTTAAAACTTGTAACTCCTGTAATATTTAAATAAAAACTCAAGTCATGGTCTCGTAATGCTAACTGTAGATCAGAAGCCTGTATTGATTTTGCTTTTTTTATTAACATTATTAATTTCTGTTATGGAACAAGATTTACTACATGAATAGTTTCAATTGTTTAAATAACAAATGTAAAATGTAACACCTAAACCTTAAGTCTATTGAACTTAAAACGAAATCTCTAAATGTAGCAGGACACTATATGCAACCACGGTAATGTTTTAAACAATTAGGAAACACACACTGACTTCACCATTGCTGCTGATTTTTCTTTAACCTCATTTTTGTTGGGCTATTCTTAGTGATTTGTCAGTGTCAGGACCTTTCCCATTTAAAACAGCATGGCTGTGTGTCAGTTGAAGACTCAGCTGAAAACAGGATGTTGAATGTGGGATGTACCACGTGTTTGTCAATGTTACATGCTGAAGGAAGCAGTGCACTTGCTCAGAATCCTTTTAAGTGCTGCTTTTTGTGTAGCTACTATTTGAGAGCTGCCAAGTATATAAAAAATCATCATCTGGACCCATCATCAAAAATGGCTGGGGGACATTTTTATTCAAACAATAAAAGTCAGGGTACACTAATAGAAACAACTTACAGCCCCCATGCTATTCTGAAGTTTCAGATATTGAATCAATATTGATTTATTACTTGTTAATATTTAATTTAGTTTTTAAATTATTCTTTTTCCTAGATTTATTGTTTTGCAAAACTGCTGTCAATTAAAACTTTGTTCTCCTTCAATATGTTTTTATATGATCTTTAATCTCACCATATTTTATTAGTCCTAGGAGTCATCAAATAGCTAATCTGTTTTCTGTGTTGAAATTGTAAGCTTGTCTCTCCTAGTTAATACATATTACACAAGTCTCATCTTTTCTTTTTCATAATACAGAATATCAGCTACGCCTCGTAAATCTATCCAATGAGTTTTATATTTCCAAATTTTGTAAGGAATTTCATAAACAAGACTTTGGCAAAATTTATGCTTACAGGAGTGATGCAGTCTCCCCTGGAAGAATATAATAAAGGGACTATTATTCTTCCCCAGCCTATCTAGTGGCAGTAGTAAAATTCTAGCTGATAATCAGGTTTTCTTCTCTGTTAGATAACTAGATATTTCTTCTGTTTAGATAATCCATCTTCTGTAGTGTGAGCCTTAACATACTCTATTTATATTGATCCCAAGCCTGTAGACCCTTGGCATATATTCCTGGATTTGATAAAAAGTTAAAAGTCATATTTATCCATGCTAAAAGAACAAACTATGCCAGACTATGTTTGGGAAACTTTCTCTGCCTGTGGTGGTCTGTCTGGTAGTTGAGGTTGGTAACAACCATGGACACAGATTTGTGTAGTCTTAGAAACAGAGCTTTGCAGAAGGCTAAAATAATTTACTGTTAACTAAAGACATTTCTTGTCGTTCTTCTCAACGGATCATAATAAAAGTTATGCAATTTTATTATGATCTATTAGATTTAATCTTCCTAGATCGAATAATTTTAAAAATCTTTTTAGCCTAGGCCAAATTTTGTTAAATCATAAATTTTAGGGATTGGCCATCACAGCTTCTGGGAGGCATTTTTCCATTTGTACAGTTTTAATTGATTATCATGGCATTTTATCTATGATTTCCTTGCTTGCAATAACTCCAATTACATATTAAAAATCTCTGAATGAATTAAAATTCAATGAGGTACAATCTATTTGTGGTTCAATTAATTTTTACAAGTAACTAATACCTTTGTGAAGTCATCAGCATCCACAGCAGCATCTTGAAAATATTTATAAAAAGTTTTACTTTTGGCAGAAAGCCCCAAGTAAGCAGAAGTGGAGTGTAACAAGAGCAGCTCCCTCTTAGCTGGGTGCCTTGAAATTGTTTTCATCTCACTAAGCTTTGAGCATCTACATCTAGTATGTAGCAACAAATAGATGCTTGTAAGGCACAATCCACAGGACTTTTGTTAGGCGTCAACTTTAGGATGAGGCAGATTGAATTCTAGAAGTGTCTTTTCCTTTGACTGCAATCCAGTCGTTCTAGAAAACTAATTCAAGCTGCCATGGAGATGTCAGCACTTGGTGAGATGAGCTTCCAGTGGTGTCTGACATTCCCTTTTAAAAATCTAGTCAATCTGTTCTATCGTGCTCCAAAATGGAAATGGAAATGCATAGGTTTTTCTGTTACTGATTTTACTGTTATCAGTACAGCTGGCCAATGTGTTCCTCAGTCAAACCCAACTGCAATAAGACAATCCCACAGCCAGACAGCACCATGATGTCCTCTGTCACTGCCCTTCTCAGCTGTGTCAGTCACGGCCACGTTGAGACTTGATGAGGAATCAGCCAAGGCAACAGTTCATCTTCAGGGTTGTTCCAAATATCTGGCTCACAAAGTGTCTTTCAAACCAAGCTCCACTAGTGTCTTCTTAAATTTAAAATCACTAAATCATTATATTTTTATATATATATTATATATTTACATTATATTTTTAGATTTTTTTATTTTTATATGGTGTGGTTTTATAAGTTGTGTTTACATTATTTTTTTCAAGACAGAAGCTCTTTTCCTGATGAAGTTAACTTGGGCAGACACCCAAAAGGAATGGCCTTTGCCAGTGTGCCAGATTATGCATTCTCGAATACACTTCAGCACCAAATTTAAGAGTTCTATATATTGAAATACAGAAAAAAAATCAAACCAAGGCTCAAAACTCATTTCATGTAAATAAGTAATTAAAAATACGGTAGTTAAGATTCTCTAGGGACAAATTTTGTTACTTCATGAGCAAAGCTGTATGATATATAGCTTATTTCTAAAAATTTTGTTGGAAACAAACACATTTAATTCTTTTACCTTAACAATGACTGCAGAGGAAAGGACATATCATCCAGCCTTTATCTTGGTTGACTTTGGAGACAATACCAAACAACTTAATAATATCAACAGAAGCACCCAAATTTTGCTACAGTAAAGTCAAAAGGGATAGGAAACCTAAATATTGCTGCCACTCTCAGCCGATACTCAGAACCATTCAGTGCAGCAACATTCACTGCTACAAAAATAAGTGGTTTGTTTCTTTCTGCCTGTTTTTCTCCTTCCTGCCAAAAACTACAAGCTTCTTTCACCAACAGGATGAGAGAGATAAAACCAAATGAAGTCAGGGAATAGAAAAGCTAAGCAGTGCCTCAGCTGCTGGATTCTGTTTACAAGATGTCCTTTCCACCTAAACACATGATAAAAGTCAGATTAGATAAGGTTCACTTAACATTTGTGATGTCTGCTATCTTGTGTCTAACTTGTCCCAGTAATACATTACTGGGCAAAATACAATTAGTGAAGAAAGTCATCAGAAAGTTGTTTGAATAGGGAACTAAAGGTAGTTGCAATACTAGCAGCAAAATCAAAGTAGTTGCTCAGCTGAAATTACCCTGGCAAAAAATAAAAAACATCCTTTGGAGAAAAACTTCCAAAACCCACCCCTGAATAAGACTTCTGTATATTGATTTATCTCTTTTCCACCTTCATCTTCTATAATATTTTAACCACTTTTGCTATTGTTTTAAGATAAACCCCTTGCCAGCTAAGGAAACTACTTCTGCCAAACCTCTACCAGAATTTACTTACAAATACCTCTTATCATTTTCCTTGGTGATCTATAATAATTCTGGCAAAAAAAACCCAGTTAGGCTAAATACATTTTTCTGTCTATTTTACATATTAGCCAAGACACAAAGAAGCTAAAAAATAAGCTTCTTATCATCATACCTTACAGTGCAATTTAGGCATGGTTCCTGGTCCTCATGTTTCCATACCGATGTTGGTACAGAATAATAACACATCAGTAGGGTCAATATGCCCAAAATACATTCTAAATAAAGGTGATTTCTTGATTTGTGTAATTACAGAAAAATACATTTATATACCAGCTGTTTCCAGAATGGTTACTGGCAGGTAGTGCAGCAACATACTTCAGCTACCAGAGAAAATCCTGTTTATGATGTTTCCAGAGACTGAGAGCAAGAGTCTGAGCTCCAGGAAGCCTGAAATACACACAAACATCATTCTTTTTTATGTTTCAGTTTGACTTTGTCGAGCTCCTTGATGGAAGACGTCTACTGACACAGGAGGCAAGAAGCTTAGAAGGACCTCAACGACAACACAGAGCTTTTGTGCCCTTGTCCAGTCATGAGACAGGGTTTATCCAGTATTTAGATTCGGGAATATGGCATCTAGCCTTCTACAATGATGGCAAGGAATCGGAAGTGGTTTCTTTTCTGACTACTGCTATTGGTAAGGACTTCCTTTATTATTCCTAAACTCCTAAATGTGCCTTGAGGCCAGGTATTAACGCACATATTCAAATTGCGTGGTGGCTTTGTGTGGTTTCGGAGAGAATGCTTGTAGGCGACTGTATTTAGCAACAAGCTGGGTACTGTTAGAACCTAAATATCTCATAAGTATTTTGTAGGCTTTTATAGTAACTGTATCCATAACAAGATTCTACCCAGTGCCAAAGATGGATTATAAACTTGAAATTCCCTATTTCGTTTTCTTCCTTTGATCTGTTTTTTTTTTTTGTCTGGTTTGTTGGTTTTTTCCTCTTTCTGGAGCAGAAGTGTAGGACTGATTGAAGAGCACATGGCAACACCATGCAACAGTTTTGTGTGACAGACAGTGCTGCCTTTGAGCACTGCCAAAATTACTCAGGCTGCAGTTCAGGAAGAGTACTGGGGTTAAAACTCCAATAAAGAGCACTGCAAGGCCTGTTAGTAGGAACCACAATAACAGGAATCACTGTTTCTCCTTGCTAACAAAAAGAAGCTGAGATTTCTTAAGAAGAACAAATTAACTAAAGAGGTCTCTCAGTTTCTCTGGCAGTTAAGTGCCCTGTCAGTTCAGCACACAGGCATCGATTTGTTGCTGTCCAAGGAGGAAAGGATGCTGCCTGTGGGCTGCCTGACAGCTTAGGATATGGCAATTCTTTCTCCACCATGCAAATATCTGTTTCTGATTCAATAATGATTTTAAATTTACTGATGTGCTGAAACTGTTCCTACACCCAAATTCATTGGCTTGTACTCATAATTTAAATATTCCTCCGTAAAACTAGCACTCAGCTTTCTTCTAGCCACAGTGATTGTTTAATGGACTTCTTTTCTTTGCTGAAAAAAGCAAACTCCTTCCAAAGCTTCCATTAATCCCTCTCCCAGAAGAGGCATTGGTGTCGAGTCTCAGCTGTCTGCAATTGTAACCTAAAAGCTATGGACTGTAATTTGTCTTGGCATGTTAATTAAAAGTTTAAGTCTTATTAAAGCAAAGTCATTAAGATCCCAATATTCCATTTTAGTGCTAAAGTTTATCTAATGCAGAAGTGGAAACACTGCTGTAATACTCTATGCTAGATTTAAAACCTGGAAATACAATGTTCAATCCTGTTCACAGTTAACCAACACCAGAAAGAAATACATGCTAGCTTATGAAACCGAGATCTTGCTCTGTTGAAAGTAAATTTACTTTCACTTAATTTGCTTTAGCAATTTGAGTTTTTACTTAAACCACCTTCTGCCCAGAGGAATGTCCAGATATTCTTCTGAAAGAGACGTTTTTTCCCTGTCTAAGAATGTCTTTGGTTTAAAATTTCCCCTCACAGGAAAATCAGTAAGGCTGTCACAGCAGCAAACACTATTAAAGCACAGCCACTAGTCGTTCTTTTTTTCAAAGTGATGCTAAGTGTTCTAGCCAGGCTTTCCTCTTGGCCTCATTGCACTAAAAAGAGAGGGAGAGACGGGGAAAACAAAACATTCCTAATTTTTCTTTGAATGGTAGGGGAATGGTGTGTGATGAGAAGCGTCTCAGACTGCCTTTAACACAATCCTGAGGTTTGTTTGTTTGTACGTTCATGATCACATGATAAGCAGAACAGTCCATGATGTATAGGATTTGATATCCCCTGTTGACCTTGGATCATTCTGTGTTTCGGTACAAGGAAGCTTTTTTTGGCTATACAAGAAAGTGTTTTGCGCCATACATAGGAATCACTTTGCCCACTGGCAGCCTTTTATCAACACAAAGCTGTAGTGTACAAGAAAAGCTGTTTGCTTGGGTAAAGCTATGCACTTTGAAACTCACTTGAGATAAATACAAATTTTAGATAGGAAGCTGTGGCTTCTTGGCTAGAATTTAGCCGGAGAAAAGCAGCATTTCTGTAAGTACCCTTAAAAAAAGTAATAGCCTTAACCAATTGGTACCTTTATTCTTAGTTTAATAACTTGTTTTTCTAAAAAAAAATTGAGGCAGGCATTTTGTATAAATGTACTGTAATGTTTCAGAACCTTTCTAGTGTATTCATGAGGTCTGGCAAGACATGGTTGCTAGATTTTAAGTCTATAAATACTATAGTCCTGTAGTGTTATAATTTTTGTCAGTGCCAAATTAAAGAGGATACAGCAACCTGACACAGTGTTTATGAACCAGGGTATAAAATTGCAATGCCAAACAAATAAATCAAGTCACACGTGATGGGAGGCTTAGAACTATCTGTGTGGGGTGAGGAACCTGCAGAGGAATTGTTTTGACTGTCAGAGGCAAGCTGCCATTTAATTTGATTTTTGTGGTAGGAGCACATAGAAAAACCTCCCTTTATTATTGCACTGACATAAGGCTTACAGTAAGAGTGTGTTTGATGCAGGAAGAAGTGGTATTCAGTGATCTGAGAAGAAGACCAGCAGCCTGGAACTCCAGAATTCTGACTGATGTGCTAATTCTGACCCAGCCCAGGCTAATGCTTCAGCTGCTCACCGTGTAAAACTGAGGAAAGTGACATTTCCCCAGAGATGCTGTGAGGCTGATAGAACTGCTGGGAAAATGCATTAAGCATTAATTAATAATCAAGGAAAATAGTAGAAAGCATAACAGTGATCACAATGTTAAGTTTATAAAGCCAGACTGTGCAGTCATTCCTCAAGCAAAACCTCCCCTGTAAGTAAGGACTCACCTGAGTAAAGGACCATAGCTTTTACTTCAGCAATAAGTGTTGAATGGAAAGGGACCTAATTTTCCAAGAATAACTGCTGTGTTCTAACAGACTGAACTTTTCAGAGCCAGTAAAATCACTACAGGTTCTATCTGACAATATCAGCTACAATTACTGTGCAATTCTTCTCTGGAATGGTTTGGCCTGCATTATTCTAGAGAAAAACGGAGAAAAATGTTAAAAAGCATTGGTATTCAACTCTGAAAGCAGACATTTAATTTCATAAATTGTGAGTCTGTCCATCATACAGTCTTGGAATCCAATATAGCTATAACTAAATCCACTCAGGAATATTAGCACTGATTTTGAGGGCAGGAGGTGGCAGTTTAGCCTGTTTTCTAAAAGGATGTGAAATCATCATCACTAAAGAGTGAGGTGGTGTCAAAATGTGTGCCTGTTACATGCCACTGCACGTAACCTGGAGAGAATATGACATCGTAATGCCTGTCAGAACTTAAACTTCTGCACCCTACAGGCAGCTCAGGTGGAGGGGAAATAAGATTATTCCGGGAAAGTTTTCATCTTTTAATAGCATTCCTCTGAAATGCAATGCAAGACATTACAAAGGAATGGACACTGGGATCTCTTAATAATATAAATTATGTTGGTGGCACTTGCTGAAATTTCTAATAGGAACAGCTCTCTGAAAGGCACATTGAGGATTCACCTCTACCTGATAGTGGTGATTTATTCAGAGTAATCTTGTGTAAGCATAGCGAAATAGTAGGCTGAGGAATCAGCTGGAATCAGCACGTCTGAAACAGAGATGTTGGCCAAAATTCTCCTCAGTACAAACAAGGAACATCTGAGAGACTGAAAACAGCACCTACAGAGTCAGAGAGGAAGTGTCTTCCAGCAGCTGTTGGAAGCTCAGGCAAGCCTGGCAGTGCGTGGCCGCTGAGAAATCAAAAGGAAAAGCAAAATCAGCTGTCTGTGAAAGGAGAGTATCTCTGTTTACAAGCATGTCACCCAACAAGCAACAGGAAACACATGTAGAACACCCATGATAGGATGCAAGGTTTCATCTCACTTTTATCTTCTGCGTTGTTCCTCCTGCCCCATGAAGAAAACTACTGTAAGTGCTTCCCTGTATCAAAGTGCAAAGCAGGCTGGCAGTGTTATTTATAAGGGGCTGTCAGCACATACAGCACTTTGCAATATCCATCAAAAGGCAAGCTCCCTTCCTGCAATTGCCTAAAGTATAACCCACCCACATACAGTCCCAAGGACAGCAGTTTACGTACGAGAAGGGTACCCACAGAGGAGCACTTCACAGTAGGACTGAGCTTTGAGAGAAGAAATTACAGAGCACAGAGGCAAGCATGAGACTGGGGACTCCTCTTGTGTGAAAGGTGACAGGAATGGCTCTTCCTTACCACTCTGTGTAAATGCCAGAAGGCCAACCGTATCCTGGACTGTATCAGAAGAAGTATGACCAGCAGGGCAAGGGAACCGCTTCTTCCCCTCTGTTCTGCTCTCATGAGACCTGACCTGGAGTGCTGCATTCAGTTATGGAGTCCTCAGCACAGGAAAGACATAGAACTGTTACAGTGAATCCAGAGGAGGCCTCAAAGATGATCAGAGGGCTGGAGCACCTGTCATATAAGGACAGGCTGAAAGAGTTGGTTTTGTTTAGCCTGGAGAAGAGAAGGCTCCAGGGAGGACCTTATTGCAACATTCCAGTACCTTAAAGGGGGCCTGCAGGAAAGACTGCAGATGGACTCTTTATCAGGGGGTGTGGTGACAGGATGAGGGGGACGGCTTTAAACTGAAAGAGGCGAGATTTAGATCAGGCGTTAGGAAGAAATTTTTTACTGTGAGGATAGTAAGGCACTGGAGCAGGTTGGCCAGAGAAGTTGTGGATGCCCCATCCCTGAAGGTGTTGAAGGCCAAGTTGCATGAGGCTTTTATCAGCTTAGTCCAGTGGAAGGCGTCCCTGCCCAAGGCAGGGGAGTTGGAACTGCATGATCTTTAAGGTCCCTTCCAACCCGAACCGTTCTATAATTATATGATTTTATGCCTTTGTGTTTAGCTTGTTCTTAGAAAAGGGAAAAGGAAGAGCTTGACTAGCTCAGATGTGCTTCCCTTGCTTTTGCTGCCTATGTGTAGGCTGGCTATAACTCTATCAACTTCCATTTCAGCAGGGATGCGTGTGATCCACTCAGTCTCAAAGCCATTCACAGTGTTTACACTTGCTTTGTAAATGTCTAGAAAAGTCTAAATAGGTTTCATGTAAATACTGAGGAGTCAGGATATTGTGCAGACTAACATGGAGTGTGATCCACTCTAGCTTACACTTTCTTTTAGCTCCTTAATGCCTGAGTTACTTTACTTAAAACTCCCCCATGTACGATTAGATCTTCAGGATTCTGAAGGAGGAAAAGTGATTTTAATGTCCCAGCTGCCCTTTTTTGAACTTTTCTGAAGTTAGCCCTTAGGCTGTAACCAGCAAAAGAGGCAGAAAGTTTAGCAAGTACTTTGCTGAATCAAGCCCTTTTGACTGTTAATGGGACTCCAGCTGCTCCATGCAAGTGCTCAGTTAGGACAACAGTTGTTCTCCCCTATTGCAGGAGCACAGTCATCTTAGCCTTTCCCCTGTTTCACGGAGAGACTTCAGAGCGCTTCCACCTTGTGGTAGCCCTCTACAGTTAATCAATTAGTAGCCTGTTCCTTCCCAGACTCACAACACTCTTCTTGCTCTGCACAGGAAAAGAAATGTAGCAGCATATGAGAACATGACAGGGAGGAAAATCACAACTTCACTTTTGGTATTATTGATCTCTCTCCTGCAAAACAACAGCAAATCTTTGCATGGTCCGCAAATAGTTTTTTGCCTTCAGCTCTCTGTGTCCCATTACAAGCTCTTGCTTGACAGACATTCTATCAGATAATCAGGGCCTTTTTTGATTATCTTCTTGTTGCTGCCATCCCTTTTTTGATGCTTTGTTTCCTGCTTTCGGCTCTTACCTGTCTTCTCTGAGTGTGGTAAAGCTTGCAGGTCTCAGTCGGGTAGTATTTAGAAAAGATACAGTCACTCAATTCAGGTGGGAGGTAAAAAGGGCATTTTTGAGTCCGTGCCAAGGAGTACTACATTTTTTTTTTTCCTTGTGACTTTGGTCTTCTGGATGACATTAGGCTGCCAGGTCTGCTTGATTGAAAACTTACGCTTATCCACAGAGCAAGTTCGGGTTACGTTGCAGCATATGCAAGGTGTCCTCCACTAAACAACCGGCCAGCTACTGTACTTAAGGTCATTCAGTGAGAATTGAATTAGTTCATCAGAAGGATGGCAAGAAGACAGCCAAATTCAACCCAGCCTGATAGGATTAGTCTATGCAGAAGAATGGCAAGAAGACAGGAGACTGCCATTTCCATCCTAACCAAATCCATCCCAGACTGACAGGTAGTGTATGACCTCGAGAGACAGAAATCTGGAGTGAACTCCCTCTGTCTGAGCTGCAAGAATTCCCCTCTCCAAGCAGATGTAGTTATGTGCTTGGTGCGATTTTACTTCTTCATCCAGCCTCTGTGTGCATCTAATCTATTTGCTTTATAGGGCTCAATAAAAAGCAAACATAGCCTGAGCCTGGATCTGGAAATGGAAGGAGGGCTGTGCAGAGGTGCAGGTTTTCACATTAGTTTGCACTCTCTGTGCCCAGAGGTTTTGTGTTTGCTATTCTTAGTAAAACAATGATGGTGTTTTCAGATGAATAGTGATACATTCACTTCATCAGCTAGAAGTCAACAATAGCTTTATCAGTGCCACCTTAATTTTACTACCTTTTTCCCAAAAATTAATGTACAGTCTCATTTCCCAGTGAGAAGTGAGTCAGGGGGATGAGAACATCCTAAGTGTTGGAGTTGATCTCCTGGTCTGCCTTTTCAGATGACTCCTACAGATCAGGCATTGCTCCCAGTTCTTACATCCCCTTCACCTTCAGTCAGTAATGTTGGTACGTGATGCTATGGCACGTTGTTCCCTAAATGCTACCTGCAGCTTTCTGCCTGCTTCTTCTGGAGCTGCAGCAGTTCCAAGAAACCTGAAGTCAGACCAGTCGTTTCAAATCTACATGTTATTTGCTGTGACCTTTATTTTCTCTGCAAGTGTCTGAAACAATTCTTTCATAATAACCCTGCTTCCCAAGACATAATGGCAGGAAAAATTATTATTTCCGGATTTTTCTTTTGAAGATATAAGGCATCTCTGATAAAAGGGGAGATTAGGGACACATCTCAAAGATAATTAAATAATAAGAAACCTATAAAGGTCAGATACTTTTTATAAAAACTTCCACAGCTGTTCTTTCCATACAGAGTGTATCTCTTCATTGATGCTCTGTGAGTAAAACTAGCAGTAGAAAATTACAGCGTGTAAAGCCAGCTTTGCTATAAAGCAGAAAGGGAATAATTTATTTAATGTTACACTTGAGCTTTTTCTTGGCTCTCTTTTTTTTATTTAGGTTTGTATATGGACACTCCTCTTTCAATAGATTTTATGATTACTAGTGATAATTTGGGTGGGAAAAATAGACAAGCAGATGCATATTTTCATTTATATTGTTATACAGAAGAAATTAAGCTCTGTTTGTAAAGAATGCTTGGATGCCAGTAAGTGTTCATCTCAGTAGAAGTTAAACATCTGAATGTCTTTAATGATCCAGATTCTGTCTGGTTTTGATCGTGCTTTAAAGTGGTAGAAAAATTAAAATAGACTTCTTTTTTAAAACCTTTCCCTACATCTGTACTTACATGCGCTGGTAGCCTTGAACTTGCTTGTCAGTGTTCTGTTTGCAGGCAGGCAAGTTCTCTTGATCTGACAGAGCTTGTACAAAAGGTTTATTGATGGGAGTAATTACTTTAGTTTTTAAGTCAAGAAAAGGTTTATTTAATACTGAAGTTTAAGACTTTTTCTTTCCTTCTGTTATTTCTGTTCCCTTTCTTCAGTTTTTTTTTGAGAACAGTAGAATTCTGCCTTAATAACATGGCATACAGTGCTGTCTGAGGGTTTCTGGAGAAAAGTGTAAAACAGTGCATATGGTTTTCATTTTTACACTTTTGTATATAGCTTTTTCCATGCACCCCAGACTGCAGGCTAATGTAAGCACAGCTTGGTTTATTCCCGTGTTGCATTACTGAGCTGCTAGAACAGCTCTGTGCGGACTTTTCTTTCCATGAAAGCTCCCCTGCTAAAGCACAGAAATAAGGTTGTGGGAGTTACTTGTCCACTTTGGCAGACAAAAGGAGAACCCTTTCTGAACTAGAATAACAGAATTTTTGAATACATAATTTTCCAAAGGCTGTATTAAATTGTATACACTGGCGTGAAAGACCACAAAAGAGATCAAAAGCCAATGACATCAGCACCTCGGGAGTTACTGGACCAATCTCTCCTTTTCCACAGTGGCCAAGTGGGGTGAGAAGAACATACTCTGTACTGTAACTCCTGGTGTATGTTGACTTTTTAAATTATAACAGCTGTTCTGTGTATTAGATGTATGACTGCTTTCTTTATCTAAGTAAAAGTGCTACAATGGTCTCAGAAAAAGAAATAAATTATGTTAAACTGATTTCTAGAGGGCTTGCTGGAGTCTCTGAAGAGGAATGTGATTTGACCAAGTTCGAGCAGCGAGTCTGCTAGAGGCAGAAATGGAGCCACGAGTTCTGCTTTTTCCCTGGCCCTGATTGAAGACCACTGAGAGTGCAATGCAGTTTCCTGAGCCCAGGCATCCAGCAGCACCTGAGATGCCCCAGGGAACTGAGGGCATTTTCAAAGAGGGAGCAGATCTGACATAAAACCTAGAGAAGGCTCAGGCCATCCTATAACAGTGGCTGGAGACAAGGCATCATACTTGAAAGCATGCACCTAGCACCAGGCCCCTGCCTACCTAATTGAAGCTCAGACATCAGTCATTCCAGTTAGTGCATCCTTATTTATCAGGCTGGATATATTTGCTAGACTTTATGTAAAATGAAGCTTAATCTTTAATATACCCCAAATTATAACATGGTCTAGGTGTCATGGCATTGGTTCAACTAAATGAGATCACGTTTGAGGTCCTCTATGTGTGTGTATGCAAGAATGGTTTGGTTTTTTTTCCCCTAGAATACAGCTTACAACATTATTTAAAATGAAACTCAAGGCCAGCTTTAGCCTTGCCCTGAGCTACAAAAGCAGAAATTGTAATGTACTGAACGTGAAGTAACTTCCCGCTTGCTATTGCAGCTCCAGAAGTTGAACCCTGAAGGCTGAATAATCGTTGTTTCCTGTATTAGTTTGTAACAATTTGTAAGAGCGAGAGGAACAAAAAAAAAAAATCTCTTTGCAATCCCTAGGGCAAATTGGGGATATAAGAGTTTCATTTACAGGAGCAAAATTCAGGTTTAAAAATATTCCAGCTGAAAAAAAGGAAAACCAGGAAGAAAAAACATGTTCACAAGATGTCTTTCTAAATCTCCACAGCCTTGTCATTTGTATGTTACAAGTATGGGATTAAAGTGTTTTTTTACTTAGAGGCTGAGTTGTAGATGGAAGATGAAGGCTTCAGCCCAACAGCCACTCTTTGTTTAAAATCATTCACTGACATTTTTTTCCCAGCTAACTTCCAACCTGTGATCACATTTCAATTGATTTAGAACAGAGGGTTTTTTCAGATGGTCAATGTAGAATTCCTTAAAAACTGCATTTCGTAGACCTCTTCATGCTTTTAGCATTGTTCACATTCTCAGGGAAGAAAACAGTGTTCCCAGTATATCCCAAAGAACAGCAGACATACATTAGTAGGATTTTCTAAAAGTTACCTTCATTCTGATCTCAATGAAGTCAAAAGAAATTATACCATTAACTTAAATGCTAGTATACATAGCCCAGTGCCCAAGTGCTTTCAAAATCCCATTACACCATATGCTTTCAACCATCTGACAGCTTTAGATTATAAGGCATTCTGCACTGGAAAGATTTCTTGAAAAGAAAGCAGTAAGAGAAAGGAATGAATCAGTGAGATAAATCTCTCTCTCAAAGGACAAACCAAATTCAGACCAAATGTAGCATAGGCTTCTGAAATGGTTGGGCTTGTTCTCTTCTTTATTTACTCCCCAAGCTTGGTCCTGTTTGGTCCTTGTTTCTGTAGAGCAGAAGTTCAAAAACAGTGCAGGGAAAAAAAGCTGGTTTTGTAGAATTTCCAGCTGGGGTTGGAGTCGAATGTGCTTGAAATAGTGTGAGAGAGAGTGACATTATTGTGGTGAGAGCTATTTGAGTACCTGGATAGATATCTCAAGCCAGGCCTAAACGCAGAAGTACAGACATCTCAAAGGAAAATATGCTCACATGATGTACTGTCAAATTTGGCAAACTCAACAGCTCTTGATGGTTTCGATAAGCAACCCAATCTGATCCTGAATGCCAAACGTTTTCTGTCTCACCATCACCTTCTAAAATGATCCAATCTCTAAAGTCACTGCTGGCTGGAGCAGGTATTTGCTGTCAGTACACTGGTGGAGATAGAGGGATATCTGCGATTGCTAATGGTTTTTTTTAAAAGTTCTTGCAGAAAAAGAGTAGGTGAGAATAACATGCAATGGGATACTGTGATTATTGTACTTCACTCTGACTTTCCAGAATCAGGAGTGATTTAAGGAGTTGTTTAAAGGACAGCCTGCCTGTTGCCCTTTTCCTAATATAGCATCCTTATACCTGCATGTGAAGGTTAGAGTTCCACTGGGATGTGAGAGCAAAGCAGTGTTATATGCATGGTTTTTTAATTAAAACAGACCTCCCAGCCTTCAAAAACAAAAAAAAAAGAATCAAAATCTGGCACACCATCAAGTGGCATTAGCAGTATCAGCATCACACTAGGCACCCTACAGAAGAGGAAACTGTGAAAGAGCACTCAGAAATAATGACTGAATTTCCATGATGCTGTCAAGTCTTTCACATCTCTGGCTGCCAGGTGTGGATTACTTGAACTAGGAATGTAAAAGCCTTATAAAACGCAAATGAAGCAGCAAAATTGAAATCTCAGCAGGTGAGGGTGTACCATAAGAAGGAATCAGTCTTTTCAGACTTTAGTTGGAGAAGGAAGAGGAGGAACCAGAGAATACCAGACCCAGGATTTCCACATTTCCTTTCTTTCCAGAGCACTCTTTTTTTCTCTTTCTATTTTTTGGCTCCTAATGTCAAGATTGATGTTTTGAGATATGTGAAACCTGTTTTATCCCCTCTCACCTCCACGTCTTCTTTGGCATTGTTATCACAATTACTAGGGTGGGTGACAGTTCTGTAGGCTTAGAATCCTACCTACCTTGCAGTGAAATTCAATCAAGTAGCACCATTTCTTTGAAAAATAAACAAGACTGCAAGTTCTGCGACTGGGAAGTAAATTAAATGTGTTCACAGAGCTTCAGAATCTTCTTTGCCTTTCATGTTATACTGCCTGACTTCCTATTAAAATTATTGCTAACGTAGTCAAGGCAATGACAGGGAACATTTTTGTGAAGAGAGAGGTTATTGCAATGAGCTTGTAGGTGACAGCTTTATCCTGGACAAGCAGCTCTAGGAGAATGAATATGTGGCTTGCCAAGGTTGCTTTGGTGCAGCAGCAGAGAATAAGGTGAAATAGTGTAGTGTCCCTTCACTCTCCCATGGGATGTAAATCGTTGTCGCATGAGAGGGATGCTGTGCACTGCTCATAGCCCTTTTACATTGATGTGTCTCACACAGAGGCTTTCAAGGTCTGATATGAACCATGGAATCTGCTTACTTACTACTGCACCACGTGCACTCCCTCCCTCACAGCAAAGCATCTTCTTTAGCCAGATTAGGCAGAAAACAAGTCAGTAGACAGTCAAGAACAATTTCTTTCTGTGTAAAAATAAATATATTTATTTAATAATCAATTCTACTGTAAATATGTGATTTACCTCCAGTAACTTTTTTAATTTCCATAGTTTTTTAAGCCAATGCATCTGTGTATGCAGAGGGTTGATGTTTATAAGGAAAGGATAGCACCTTTTATTACACCATTCAGTATGTATACTGTATATCCCTGCATTAGTAGATTGGAAGATGTGGCAATCTATTTCAGGCTCAGCAGCTTTGTATAGCTTCTCACCAGCACAGTGCAAAAGATTTTGAGGCCATTTCTTGAGTAAAGGTGGAGTAAACTGCTAGTGGAAGAGGCCAAACAGTGAGGTTACCTAAAAAAACCCTGCTTTTTTTCTTTGCCTCTCACTTCTAATGTTCTCATTGGTAAAATGAGTTTCATTTTCGAACCTTCATTCCAGAAACTGAGATTAGCTTTGATTCATCAAAGTATAGTTCCTTCACTGCAGCGCTATTCCTGCATGTTTCTGACACCAAACACTGCCAGTTCCAGAAGAACTCTTTCAGGTTATTGAAGGAAATAGTTACATTTGAATTCATACAACCACATCGCACTGAATGGCATTTAATCAGTTCTTAGAAAGCAGTCCTGGTGCTTATTAACTCCCAGGAAAGCTGCTGCCTTTAGTTGCCAGCTAGATAACTATTTTTAATTTGCCAATAGATAGTTGCCTCTAAATGCCTAGGGAATGATGATGCTTGGTGGCAAGTACAGGCTATAAAATATTTATCTTTAACACACAATTGTGTTACTGCAGCCTCTAATAGGATTTGGTGTCAGGCAAACATCTGCCTTGGCCTCTGGCCCAAAGATATAGAAACAAGCTATTAAGTTGAATGTTGCATAGTAAATAAATAAGGCAGAAATACTGTTAAAGTAGCTATACTGCTGACCAACAAACATGGTGAATACACAAAAAAGAAGTCCATCAAGAGCCTAACAATTTGTCAGCCTCTTTAATATGTTTATTGTATTTCATCTGGATAAAAGTAATTCAAGTAGGTAATTGTAAGCCAGGCTGGCAGTCCTTTATACAGCTCACCACAGTAGGGCTGGCTTTCATAGGGTTTTTTGTCAACAGCAAAGTGGTCTCCTGAGCAGACCATTAGCCTTGGAGGTTTGTCGCTGTCACATGAGTCAGTTTATGATATGAAGCAATTAATGTAATTGTCTGAACCTCAGATTGCCATCTTAAAAAAATGGGAATGGTAACAATTAGCAATTTCCTATTGAACTCGGTGACATCCTTAAATAAAAGAGAGGGTAGTGTGAAGTCTTATTATGTGTTGTGCGAGTTTATAGGGGGTAAGGAGTGATTGCAGTGAGAAAACAAGCAATGAGATAAAGATTTCACCCAAGTTTTCCTCAAAATCTACCAGCTGTGATATTACTTGTACTGAAAAAAGTCCGCTGAGACAAATGGCACAAATCCCAAAGTGTCTGCAGCAGCTGTAAGTTGACGTGGTGCATGCAATAAAGCTGGTTTGCTCCAGACCATGATCTGTTTCTTTCTCTGCTTTGGTAATTAGCACTTGTGAGAGGGAAGGACCTGAAAGAGTACTTCAGTAAAAAAGAGTTTTGCTCTTGGAGAAGTTTAGGCTTTCACACTTAATGAATATTTTCCCTCTCTCATTTTTATGAATCTATAAGCTCTTATGTACATCCTTCTCTGAATGAGGCGTGCTGAACTAGGGTAGGAAATGCCTACTGCTTTAGACAAGGTGTTTCTGTACCTTTCTCCAAAAGGAAACTGTGGATCTGAAAGCAGTGAGTCTTGTTACGTCATTTACTCCTTTTCTCAGAGATCTGGATGTTCACTATATTTGTTGAGGAAATTACTTGCTTTTTCAGTTGCTGATTAACTTTTGAAGCTGGCAGGACAATTACTCCCATATGCAAGCTTCTGTTTGAAGCCACACTGCCTTAACTTTTGCTGGTGTATTCCCAGTGTGAGCGGTTTTCTTTCTTTTGGTTGTTGGAAGGCGGCATGGGAGCTGCATTTTCAGTGTTCTCTTTGGACATGATAGCAAAACCATTTGAAAGCATCATGCATCTTCCACTGGCTGACCCTCCAATTAATAATCTTTGCCCTTACCAGCTGGTGTCAATCAGATGAGAGATTGGGAAGTCAAGAGAAAGCTGTGGGAGTCAGACTGAGTACAGAGGACATGTATCTCTCTGAAAAAGAGTTGTCCGTGGTCTCACAGTGAACTTTGACAATTAAATAAAACTAAACAGAACATTGTCATAATTCTCTTAAGCAGTTCCCATGGCATTATTCATAAAATGCCATATGGATTTTTGTATATATTGGAAAATATTCTTATAATTACATGTAACAGCTTACAGAATAAGTTGTCAAATGGAGACTAGAGCCTAGATGTAACTGCAGTGACCTGTTTTTATTAATTGGTTGCCAGTTTGTCAACTCAGTAGCACTGTTGACAATAGACATACTTGAAAGACAGAGAAGTGCATTGTACCACTATCTCTCTAAAAGTTAAGAGTTTGATCTCTTCTAAGTCCCATTAGATAATAATTAGGCTAAGTCCTAGCTTCTGCAACAGACGTGCAAATTTATTTGTCCATTTGATTCTTCATTCTTTCTCGGGTTCCCTCATGATAACTCCCTAATTTCATCTGCCAAGTCATTCAACACCTCCTGTTTAATTTCAGAGTTAGATGTCAAAGCAGTGTGCATGAATGTGTGTACACATACCACATGTACATTTTGGAAGGCCAGAAAGCCAAGTCAGCTCTCCAACTGGCATAGTCTACAACAGTTGAAACTAAATTCAGTCCTGGAATGAAGACACAGTGGTTTTGGTGAACTCTTAAGTACATATGACTTGCTAATGCCTGAAATCCTCACACTAAAAAAAAATCCAGTTTGTGATTGTACCTAAATGTGTAAATAGGACCACAGAATTACAGAATTGTTTTGCTTGGAAAAGACCTTTAAGATTGAGTCCAGCCATAAACCCAACACTTCCAAGTTCACCACTAAACCATGTCCCTAAGCGCCACATCTACACGTCTTTTAACTATCTCTAGAGATGGTAACTCCACGACTTCCCTGAGCAGAATTTTACAGTGCCTGACAAGCCTTTCAGTGAAGTAGCATTTCCTAATATCTAGCCCTGGCACAACCTCAGTGCATTTCCTCTTGGCCTATCACTTGCTACCAACACCCACCTCACTACAACCTCCTTTCAGGTAATTGAGGAGAGTAATCAGGTCTTCCCTCAACCTCCTGTTCTGCAGACTAAACAACTCCAGTTCCCTCAGCCACTCCTCATGAGACTTATGCTCCAGGTCCTTCACAAACTTCATTGTCCTTCTTTGCAAACCCTCCAGAAGCTCAATATCTTTCTTGTAGTGCGGGGTCCAATACTGAACACTGGATTCAAGGTGCAGTCTCACCAACACCGAGTACAGGGGGACGATCACTTCCCTGCTCCTGCTGGCCATGCTTGTTACAAGGCAGGATGCTATTGGCTTTCTTGGTCACCTGGACGCACTGCTGACTCATATTCAGCCAGCTGTCAACCAACACTCCCAGACCTTTTTCTGCCCAGCAGCTTTCCAGCCTGACACCCCCAAGCCTATAGCATTGAAGTTGTTGTGGCCCAAGTACAGGACTTGACACTCAGCCTTGTTGAAACCCAAACAGCTGGCCTTGGCCCATCGATCCAGTCTGTCCAGATCTCTCTGTAGAACCTTCCTTTCCTCAAGAAGATCAACACTCCTGCACATCTTGGTATCATCTGCAAACTCACCAAAGGTGCACTTGTCCCATCATCCAGATAATTGACAAAGGTACTAAACAGAACTGGACTCAATATTGAGCCCAGGGGAACACCACTTGTGACCGGCAGCCAACTGGGTTTAACTCCATTCACCACAACTCTCTGGACTCGGCCATCCAGCCAATTTTTTACCCAGCAAAGAGTACATCCATCCAAGCCATCAGCTGCCAGCTTCTCCAGGAGAATGCTGTGGGAAACGATGTCAAAGGCTTTACTGAAGTCTAGGCAGACAATGTCCTCAGGCTTTACCTCATCCACTGAGCGGATCACCTAAGTTCTCAGTGTCGCATACACATCTCTCAGACTTGTTGGTCACAAGCCTGAGGCCCAAGCCTTGTTTATTCTCACGAGATCTGGAGTTCATGAGGAAAAAACATGTTCATTTAATGCTTGCTTTATGGAAATACTTCTTGAGCTGTTTGGAGCAGCTTTGAGACAAAGATGTACCACATGAATCTTCATTGCTTTTCAGAGTTGATTCTCAGTAGTGAAGAACTTTTGGGGGAGTGCAGAGACCTTAATTGCCCTGAGTCACACCAGGCAAGTTTGTATCCTTAACTGCGAAAAAATGTTAAGTGGCAACAGTCACTGGAGGGGAAGAGTTTCTTTTCACTTCATCTCCTCTCTATCAAGCAGGTTATTCCAGGGCAAAAAGTGAGCTAAAGTAAAATGTATATTAGAAAAACAGGGAGCATCAGAGAAAGCAATGAAGTTGGATAAAAGGATTTTTAAGGGCCTACTGTGTTATTAATAGTCTAGGATATTCAGGCCACAGTTAAGAGTTACTGAGGTGCTTCAGGAAAGAAGGTATAATGCATTTCATTCACCAGGGTTCTTATTCCTTTTGTGTTGGCTGGTGTATTGTATGATGCAGTTAGGGCACACTTGCTAAGAAGAGTCTGGAAAATCAGGGACTGAGATAGTGACATATGAAGTGCTATATGTGCATATCACTGCATTTTTGCAAAGTAAAACACCAGATCTGTAGGTAGACCACAAAATATACATGACCTGAGTTACTGTCGGTCACTGTGGATGGGATCTGACCGATTATAGGTGTCTTTGATGACAATATCTACATCTAAACTAGTCCTGGGGGAAAGAAAGCACTATTGGACTAAAAAGTTCATTAAATGGATTCATCCTAAGAGTCAGGAAAGTTTGGTAACCTAAACACAGGTCACTGTGGTCACTCTGAACTTCTGGATCCCATTATATATAGTCAGTATAGTGGGTGAGAGCCATTCATTTTAACCTACAGTAGACAACTAATTAGAATACTAGGTCTTACCTCTCTCATCATAGGCATAAGTGCATCATCACAAGTACATCAGCTGAATCACACAATAAATGTGAAGTATTATTTCCAGTAACAAAGATTACTCTTTAGCTGGTGTGATGCACTGTTACACTTTGGAACAGCTGCCGTGCACGGTGCTACGCTGCTTTGTAGGGTTTGCTTCATTTTTTTTATTATTTTGTACAAATAAACACACCAAGAAAGTTGCATGGATATTTTACTCCTTTAAAAAGAAGCAATTTAGTCCTTTAAAGCAAAAGCTTAAAAAAGCTTTTTAAATGTTTTTAATATACTACAGATATTGTCATAACGTTGGGCGTCTGTCCTGCATCAAACATTGACATAGGAATTCCGATTGACTTCGAAGGTCATGTGTATGGAACCCCTACACAGCGTTGCTACAGCTTGCAGACCTGCCCCAGCGTGGCAGTGCAATGGTGAAGTTTCATGACACATCTTCTTGCTGTGCTGATGCTGAATATCATGGCCCTACTCTTTCTGCTCCCAATTTTCAGGCAGTAGAAAACAGTTCACTTGTTTTTTTCCCTGCTGCATTGTTTTTTTTTAATTCAACCAACTCACTGAAGGGTCTGACGAGTGCCAGAACCAGCACAAGAAGAGGGAGCTTAAAATTGTACCTAGGATGAGAGAATTAGAGGAAAAGGGCAACAAGAGGAGCTGTTAAAACTCTTTGCCCATCTCACTATCTTGTTTCACAGTACTCACACTTTGTATGTTCTTCATATGTGTAAGTAGGTGCCTATGCGTCGATAAATAACTTTTTTTGCTAAATTTCTGCTTTATTTCTTGAAGACAAGAAGGATATAAACATTGTAAAGGCATAGAGAAAAATGTATAAAGCAAAATTATTTTCATTTTCAGTGGTGAAATTAAACTTTGCAAAGTTTTGGAGACTATGTACATACAGGCTAATTTTAATTGTTCATTTACAGGATAGACTTGTGTTTATATTTGAATTAAGTGATATATTGTGTATTTAAATATCAGTATAAAAGCTTAGTTGCTATTTCTTTATTCTAGGAAGCATGGCTGCTGTTTGATTGGAATAGACATGGCAACTCAAGCCCCAAGTGTCAACTACTTGCTGTGATTGTATTTCCATACTCTCTAAAGTGTATATCTGCTTAACTATAGAGCTTAAGTGTTAGAAAAAAAATGATAGCACTTCCTTGTACCTTCCTTGCTGTGTGGAGCTATGTGATCGTGAGATGTCTGACACCAAGACTTAAAACATAAACGCTTGAAGCTAGTTTTATTATTTAGAGCTGCTGTTACCCTTTATGAATGACTGAAGAACACCATGTCCTTTAAAATGTCCTTCAGAAGCTTCTGTTGTTTGGAGAATGCCCATTCAGAAACAGGCTTCCTTTCATTTGTGATTAGAAACTAATCTGTACATCCCTGCTGCAGCTGCTGCTCTTCATTTGCACTGATAGGAAGTTTACCACTAAGCCTTGTGAACCGTCTATGAAAGCACAACCATTATTCACAGGGCTGAGATTTCCACCCCACCCATGATAGATTTATCACCACTTCGCTTTGAGGTTCCAGCTGTCCTGCCATCCAGAGCCCTTCCCAACTCAGAGGTGTTGTCTTGCCTAAAGAAGTATCTGAATCCTATTTTATTTTCCAGAATCCGTGGATAATTGTCCCAGTAATTGCTATGGGAATGGAGACTGCGTGTCCGGGACTTGCCATTGCTTCTTGGGCTTTCTGGGCCCTGACTGTGGCAGAGGTAGGAATTTATACCTGATTAACTCTTCCTAGCTCTCCTTTGGTTAACCTTTTTCTTGTGGAAGTTATATTCATGCCTGTGCCTTTGATAAAATACACCTCACCCATCTGGGGGTGCTGCAATAGAACAGAAATGGGTTGGATGGTGAATTTATTTGTTACTTGTCGTGATTGCTGTGACCTTAGCAACAGCACAACCCCCTGCATATGGACAGGCAAAATGTCACACTGGGAATTTTCTCTCTGGGAGTGACTTTAGAAAACATGACTTTAAAAGGTGGTGTTATTGTTTGTTTAGCAGAGCACTCTATCATTGCATGGCACAACCCTATAGTGATACTTTCTTTTAAGATGCTGATTGTAGAAAACTTAAGTACCTTTTTCTTTGCTGCAGGCCTTGCAAGTCTGCTTAAGCTCTGAATGATTGCTGATGGCCTGGCTGTGGGGAGTGGGGCAGGGTCAGAGTCAGGCTAGGAGTGGAGTAATGGCAGGAAAAACTGGATAATCTGGCCAAAAGTGAAAAAAAATTGGTACTGGGAAGGAGACTGAGCCCAGCAAACAATAAAATACATTTTTTTGCTCAAGTGAAAAGTATTTTTAATAAATAGTTTTGGAATGATTTTCATTTGACCTGAAATTTTTAGGTTATTTAAACATTTAAAAAAGAAACCAAAGTACTTTTAGTAAGAACATATTTGAGACCAAGAAATCAAAATGTTGCATGTGGGAAATGCCAGAATGCTGTGCATCAACATTTTCAAGGTCTTTTTTTTGTCTCAGATAGTCCAACAAATGAAGAGATATAAATTTAGGAGGGGAGTAGTGTGAAAAGTTCGTGCCCACACATGGAGCTTTGCTAAGGCAAAAAGGTCAGACCTTCACCCCAGCCCATTGCTTCTTCAGAAAGCAGGCTGGCTCCTTCCCAATAGAGAGAGATAAACTCCGTCCAAGCCCATGTCCTCTCCCCCTCCAGCTGAGCCTGGGTCATATCCCTGCAGCCCAGCCAAGAGATAAGGATGGCTGCACACCCTGCAGGCAAGGAGCTCTGTGCTGATGCAGTGTGGTCCAGGCTAAAACCCCAGAGGTGTTTCAGAGTTCACAGTCCAGGAAGATGGATGTGACAATCTGCATCCCTAGGAGCTGTTCTGTCACACTTTTTGCTGACTCAGGTTACACTTGGTTTGCATTTCCTTACACTTGGTTTGCATTTCCAAGGTCCTTTTCAAATCCCTAGAGCTGGAGACAAAAGAAGTTTTTTTACATCTCCCACGGTATATTCCTTCTCACAGATCCTACCTTTAGGTAGGGGCAGAAGTTCAGGGTTTGTTCCCCCCAGGGCTCCCTGGAGAGTCAGTGGAGAAGAAGAAGCTCCTTCACTGTGAGAATATTTAAACTTTTGTTCTGGAACCGCATTCAGAGTAGCTTGCCTTCCCTCACAGGTTATCTAGCAAGATTTCTCAGGCACTTCAGTTGAGCCACATGAGTATTTCCCATTTCACTGGAGTGCTTTCTCTGGCTGATAGGAACACCTTTTATCTGAGCCTGTCTTTTGGTTCAGTATCTTCTGGGTTCAGGTCACAGACTACTGTCTGCCTTTGGGAGGACGAATTAATGCCTGGAGTGTCAAAATACTATTAGTGTATGCATCCCACCCAGTGGGCTTGTTAAATGGATCATCTTCCTGTAAGCATGAGATACAGGGGCCCCAGCGTTGGCTTCCTGTTGGTTTTCAGGTGAATCTAAGATGCTGCTTTTGACCTATAAATCCCTCAGAGGGCAGTAACTGCAGCCTGTTAAGGCTACTTCAGTAGCCACATATCAGGCCCTGTACTGAACAATAATCCTCAAGTAAGCAGGTCTCTGCCCACATGAAGATTCTAGGTCGTAGATTTCCTGGGTGTTCCTTTGTTTCAATTCAGCTTTGTTATTCACCACCCAAATGGGTGGGAAATAGTGGAGCAGAAAGCCCTTCTGGTTTTAATAGTGGTTAATTATTAATGCATTATTAACCAATTATTTTAAAGCTAAGTAGATGACAACAAATCACCAGAGATGTATTCACAGGCCTTTTGAAGGCCTACTTGAACATAGGAAATGATGTTTTAAAGTTCTGTGTAAAGTAAACAAACAAATGATCTTACACTGTGATGATAAACTTTATAACAAAGGAACTATGCATTTGGGTTGTTGCTACCATAACCACATTAGGGAATTAATATAATTTTGGCATCTTAGATATTGTTTATTGGAAGCTGAAAGATCAGGCGATGATTATATGTCTTTATATATGGGAAGGAGTTGCCCAAGTAGCAGTGGTGAAAATTCAGAAACTTCTTTCTTTATTCATTATGGTGTGCTACAAAGGAGGTCTTGTTCTTGCCATTGCCTTGACATTTGTAGTAGCACTTTCCAGGATATGCTGAAAATGTTCTCCATAGAGGGCTCTGTAGAGTACTGGCCTTACTGCAGATGGCCAGTAATTTATCTGATCTTGTACTGAGTGATCAGCTGTCTTGTCAGAAAACTTGTAAGTCTTTCTCAGCAACCCCTCACCGGTTAAAGGCAATTATTCTTTCTTCCTGTTGAAAAGAGCTGCAGACTATCCTCTTCCAGTGCCTTGAAAGAAAAGGCTCCTTTACTGAGTATTTGAAATTTGAGATGGGGGAGTGGTGTAGAAAATTCCATCAGCCTAGCTGCAAAGTGAAATTACAGAGTTTGCTGTGAACCATGCACATAACACAGTGTATCATCTTAAACAATTTATGTCCTGTATTGTATTGGCAGATATCTCCTTGCAAATGATGCCCTTGAAATGCACCACTGCAATATGCTTCCTTTACAGTGAACAGCGACCTCCTTAGTGATAATGGTTGCCAAATTCCTTTTTTTTCCTGAACCTCTTTTATCTTGAGCAGGCAAATATAGCTCACTGCTTATCAGACTGACTCAACAGTCAGAGCTGGCAATGCTTTGTATTGAGGTTGGTATAATTCTCTAACACTTTTAACAAACTTAACTGTAACAACATGTGGAAGCAACACGCAATTATGTGATTACTACTTGAATAGGTAGGAAGAGAAGGAGAGGGATGCAACCCTTAACCATGTTAATACCTCTTCCTCTATATATTCTGAGTCAGGAACAAGGCAAAAGAGGTACCTTGTATTCACCACTCACCTAATGCAGAGGACTAGAGTATTCTTTTCATATTTGCCCTACATTAAAATTTTCATGAATTGCCTTTCTGAGGGACAGATGACAGGTGCTCTCAGCAAAGGATGATGTGCAACAGTGGATAGGAGAAGTGTGTGTTGAATGTATTCCCTTGAAGCTCAGTTTCAGCAAAATGAAGAAGAGAGCAGGGCTTATGCAAGAAGTTTCAAGCAACAATAAACAGGCTGTTTCTGAGGGACAGATACCAGCAACTTCCTTGGAAAAATCAGAACAGAGGGTAAAAGGAACAGAAGGTGGCAGATACGGAGAATGGAAAAGGGAGAAGACATCATCAGAGAGGAGCTGAAGGAAGCTCAGAGAGCAGCAATTACCAGAGCTTTGATCATGGAGGCTGGGGTGTGGTCCTTGATGCCCTTCCCTTTCTTGGGAAACCTCCTTCAGTTCATCCCATCCAACTCTGTCTGACATTTTTCAAATTTAGCTCAGAAAATTCTTAATCCTGGGACCCATCATACCACAGCTTGAACTTGTCATCTTCCTCTTCTCCCCTTTATCACTGGGAAGGAATTCTGTATCTGGTTGGCCTTGAGAATCAGCCGACTTTGCTGGAAACAAGAACAATTAAAAGGTCCTTTATAAATTAATACAAAGGTGAGATGATAGACTTGAGGAGCTTAGAAAAACTGGAGGCCAGTTTTGCCTTTTGTCTAATGCAAAGACAGCCAAAAAAAAAAGAGGGGCTGGAGATTCATTGATGGAATGACATGGGCTGAATCAGGGAAATTGTCTCAACATTCTGTGCTGGACTTTGAGCAAAGCAATTGAAACCCATAAAGGTAAGAGTTGCAATAGAAAAAGAGAGAATTGATTCGTGTACAGCTAAGGTCCAGAGCAGAGACAGTGTCAAGGAAAGTGTGAAGCCTGGCAGCGGGTCAGGGATAGTGGTGAGCAGTCTAAGGTCAGTGGTGCTGCTGCTGAAAGAAGAACCAGTACATCGAGAAGTTGAAATACAACAAAAGTCTGAGTTTAGTTAGTGAAAAAAAACATATCAGAGGCACAAAGCAAGGAGGTTCCTAACTCAAGAGCACTGTTTGTTTGTTCTAAACATTTACAGGAACGTACAGTTAACAGCTGGGTGTCATCCATGTAAAAGAACTGGTTAGGGCAAAGAAAAGAATGACATATCCCACTGAAAACTGTGTATGAAGAATATAAATCCTGTGCCAGACTCTTCTTCTCTTTTTTGAAGTGAGGGCCATGTGCAGTTGTGTTTCATTGTGATTTCTGCTACCTTTCCCCAGCATCCTGCCCAGTGCTGTGCAGTGGAAATGGGCAGTACATGAAGGGGAGGTGCTTGTGCCACAGCGGCTGGAAGGGAGCAGAATGTGATGTCCCAACGAACCAGTGCATTGACGTCTCCTGCAATAACCATGGCACGTGCATCATGGGGACCTGTATCTGCAACCCAGGATACAAAGGCGAGAGCTGTGAAGAAGGTATTTGCGAGATAGATTCAATTAGCCTTTTGCTTTGATTGTCGTTATGTGATTACGTGGATGGAGGCAATGCAGAATAGGACTGGCACTTAAAACAGAACAGTAATAGGCACCTTAGAGATACAATAGATGGATGCAACATAAAAATTATATGTTGTAATAACTTGTCATTAGCTATCATATTTGTCCAATAATTGGATGAAAAAACATCAAATGCTTCAGACAGACAAATCTAGTTGAAAGACCAGAACATCTAATCATATGTTCAAATGTTCTTATTAAAGCATCGTTTCCATTTACACATCTAAACGTATAATTACTTTTACAGTGCTTGCTTCTCTGCTGTGCTGTGCGAAGGGATTTCAGTTGCTTGCATACACAAAATGGGGGTGTGTGAGAGAAAGTCTCTGATTTGTGTCAGCTTTAAAAGCTTAAAAGCGCTCAGGACTTGTATTAAATTCTGCTTCAAAATCAGATATTATTTTAATGGCTCTTCGATAGCTTTTTGCTCACATTAGCCCCCAAACATTTTTCATTTACATTTAGATTTGTGGCTCAGAAATACAGTGCCTTTTGGCACTTATCTGTAATCTTTTTTGTGTAGGAAGTCACCTGCCACCATAAACCTTTATCTTCCTGAGTCTGTGACTGCTTCTTATTGCTAAATGAAAAAGAGGGCAGTTCTGTAAGTGTACAAATCATTTGGATAGTTATAAAAATACATCCAAAAGTGCCTGATTTAAAGAATAATGTTCAACACTTCTGAAAACGATTCTGAGAATTCTGTATAGATGACCTGATAAATAGTTATATTTAAATTATGCTTTTTCAAATACATATGTAAGGCCTCTGAATCACCTGATGATAGATTTAAGACATCCATTTGATATGTGTATAAGAATCACAATCATTTGAATTAATTTATGGTTGTTTTCATGTGTACAGGATAAATATTTATCTGAAATGGCTTTATTTTATGAACAATGAAAATAGGCTGAATTGGATTCAGACGTTCAGATGGCATCTAATCTAGCAATTCTTCTGATGCACTAAACGTATTGGAGTGGGACATCTCTGATGTAACATGTCTTCAAGTGTTGGTAAATGTTAGAGATGAAGAGAATATCACTTCTTGAAACAATAAGCCATCACTTGAGAGAGCTTCATTTTGGCTTAAGGAAGCACAATTAAATGAAGCCGTGGGGCATGCAAAACCCAGTGATAGTGACTACTGAAGTATCTTTAAAGCATCTCTGTAGACCTCATATTTACTAGATCACATCTTTACTAGATAAACAGAAATGAAAAGATCCTGATTTTGCCTCCAGCCAGATGTGTTTAATGTGTGTAAGTCAGAGTAAGATTTACCCTTTTCCTAACAAGAACGTTTTTTCCCTGGTCACGTTTAAAGCAGAAAAGCCAGGCACAACTTATTTATTTCATGCTATCACTGTAGTGGGGGATAGTGTCAGTCCCGCTAGGTAAAAGCTTGAAAAAGAATGAAGAACAAAGAGAACGTGATTTTTATTATGAGCTGTTTAGTATTTTTCCAAATACGCATTTGTTTTTCATATTCAAGGCATAATTTGTATTGTGTTGTGAGGGGGAAGTAACTCAGAAATATGCCATGTGGGAAATCTTGAGGACATGTATATATATAAATTTAGACCTAGAAAAAAATTTGATTTATAATATTTTTTAAATTGCTTTTACTTTTTGATTTCTCTTCTAAGAAGGACCATCTGGTATTGATTACTTGTTATTATTTCTCAGTTCTCATAGCTTCACTGCTTAGTCCATGTTTATAATGGGTTTTCATTCCAGGGTTTCTTTTGTCTTTTCTTCCCGCCCTCCCCCGCCCCCCCACCCCCGCTCCCGCCCCAAGAAGTTCAACAATGTTTATCAAACATCAGCCAACAATCTTACTTGAGTTTTTCTTTTCTCCTTCCTTAGTTTATTGGCCCCTATTTCATAAGACATGGGCTAAGCCAGTTAGACATTAAAGAGAAAGGAGCAAATTTAAGCAGTGAAAAATGAGAAGTTAGTCTTTGGGTACTGAATAAGCCTAATAACTTGTGTGACCAATGAAGCATGAAGCATGTTGGGGAGTAGTGTAGAAGAGGCACTAACTTTGCTTGCTGTGTGATTTATCTCCCTCGCAAAAGTTTCAGCACAAGGCTGAACTATAAATGAGGCATTATCCAACCAGGAATTAGACGACTTGGGACATTTTCTAAGCACCAACGTAGATAAATGCAAAACTCTTCTTTTTTTAAAAAAAATTTGCCAAGTCCCTGTCCCGTTCCCCATCTCTACTTTTCCCAGAGCTGAGCAGCTAAATTTGTCAAGCAGAACTCCCTCAAAATATACCATTGTACTCCAAATCCACTGAGCGATTGATTAAGAAGAAAGCAGAAGCCCGTAATCCTGTCCCAGGGCCCTTCCGATGGTGCGGAAAGCCTAAAGAGATACAGCTAGTAAGGCTGAGATTAAAGTCGCCATTGTGTGTGACATTTTCTGAAAGGGCTCATTTCAACATGAAAAATGGCCTTGGGATTATGATAAATGGGGGGTTCTGACATGCACATTCCCCTCCTATAATCGTCTGTGTTTGAGCTGAGATTGCAGATTGTCTGCCTCCTGTGATGGAGCCCCCTCTAAAACTCACCTTTTTCCCAACTGACCTTCAGAGGGAATGATTAATTGCCTGGAGGTAGCCTGGTGTCAGTTAGCCTGTGATCTTTGTTCTCTATGTTCAAACCATCTGCTGAGAACGTACAAGGCTGCTGGTCCGTTTCTTAGTCCTTTTCGTGCTTATTACTGCTGAGAAAGAACAGGGCCAGGGCTCCAAGGGTCTCATGCTAAAATTGGCACCCTAGCTCCCAGCTCACTAGCAGTGAAGGAGATTTATAGACTCATCCTTTCCAACCTCTTACAATTTTTGAGGATTGTTCCAGCTATGAGCAGAGCTCCAGGAATCAAAAAAAAAAACAAAACCCCAGAAAATGCTCTCACATGCCTTGGGATAGTAATTGCTGAGCCATTACTTGTCAGACTGAGAAAGTTTTGAGAATCCAGGGAATTATCAGAGCAGCTGTTGTGTTTCCTTTTAAGGTTTCTGGCTCTTAAACAGGTCATTGGGATTCTTATTAGCTTTTACAGCGGGGAAAAAAAATGTCCTGCAAACCTGCTGTGTGTGCGATGCCTGTGTTCTGCTCTTCTGTGTTAGAGCCAGGAGCTGGACTGCTTTCCCCTTGCTGCTTAGCCAGACTGACACTTGTCACTGATCCCCAGGGCACTGCCACACACGGTTTCAAGAGATGGGAAGAGTTTCTCTAGGCTGTCCTATATGCTTTTATAGATAAATAGGTGATCAACTCCTCTAGTCCTTTTTTTGGAAGGGTGTCTGGTGCATTTCATATTTTTCGATTGTTGAGTGAAATTCCCCCAGGGGCCGAGGAGCTGACAGTTTCCTACACAACACATAACTCAGGGATTGGACAGCACATTGCACATTGCTATACCATGAACCTAACCGAATGGTCTCCAGTCTTGTTGGGAAACTGTCTCTTTGGGGAAGGAAAAAAAACCACATTCAAAAAGAAACATTAAGTGAATAAAAATAAAAACAGAAGAATACCAGCATCAAAAAATATTCGGTTTTGTTTTAATCCTTACTACAGAAAACTGTCTAAGGATATGTTTAACATAAAATTTATGTAAGCATTTGTGCAACCTGTATAGATTTCAGCACATTCTTCAATTTAAGTATGTGTTTTGCTGAATAAGGACATCAACTTCTGCTAAATCTTTATGTAAAATTCTCTCCCAGAAAACTAGAGCTCAGCTTTGAATTCATTAGTAACAGTAATTTAGGTTATTCTAATAGAATAAATGGAGGCATAATATGCATGTAGGAGAATATTGTTCTTATTCTATTCTTAATTAGTCTGTTCTTACTAGCAAAATAATTTATTAGTGTAGGCCTGGACAAAAGAATGGATTTCATCATTAAATTTTTCTAGTTTTCATGTAGGCACTTGAGGCCTCATTACCTTTTTTGGGGACACTATCTTCTTGGATGGAGCATCTGTTATGTGCTCAACGGCACTTTGCTTTCTGGCTGGAGCCTTGAGATGTTATATGTATAAATTTGTCTAGATAGCAGTCTGAAACTCCCATTTCCTTTCCTTGTCTGCTTCCTCTTCCTTCTCACATGTAGTGGACTGTATGGATCCTACCTGCTCAGGACGAGGCGTGTGCGTGCGAGGAGAATGTCACTGTTCAGTTGGCTGGGGAGGAACAAGCTGTGAGACCCCAAGAGCCACTTGTCTGGACCAGTGCTCTGGTCATGGGACCTTCCTCCCGGATACTGGACTCTGCAGCTGCGATCCCAACTGGACTGGACATGATTGCTCAATTGGTAATGGCAACATTGACTTACTGTTGTTTTTTGTTTTATTTAAACATTGTAAAATATTCAAACATAGATGTGCAAAAAGGGCGAACAAATGTATTCCCGTAAAGCACATGTAGGGCATGACTGGAAGCAGAAATTCCATAGCTCAACTACATAAATAATTCTGCTTCCATTGCTGGGCATCGAGTAATATAATAAATAACCCCATTAAAGGTACCTAGGCTTGCTATTGTTCATTATGTTGCTATGAATGTAATTGATGGTCTACATATAACTGCTCGTTCTGGTGTTATTTCTTGATGAATATCAGTAGCCACCAAAGGATCTGTTATGATTTTTAGGAGATGGCTAAATATTCTTTAGGTGGCTGTAAACAAGAAGGAAGAAGTGGCAATCCTTCAGGCCTTATTTCCCTTTGGGTTTGAAGCGCTGTGATTTTCTATGCCCAGCTAGAGCAGGACGAATGTCACATGCAAGTGCTATTAAAAGACTGTAAGCACTGTCCTCTATGAGGTAAAAATAAGCTATCTGAGTAAAAGTATTTAATAGTACAAGCACCCCTACCAAGTAGACAGATTTTTGTGAGTAGTTCTGTGTAAAGTTCTGGGACTGAGACCTTCCCTCATTCCTCAGCTGAACGAACATCTTGCTCAAAATCTTTATCAGGTATCTGAAATGAAGGCTTAAGAAAAACTATTCAGAAGCCTTTTCTTTTCTTCCAAACACAGTTAGCTTTTAGGTGCTACACTGAGAAATGCTTTAGTACATTGAACATGCAGGACCTATGGAACATTAGTCTTTTGGCTTTTGTGCTGTATATTGTGCTCACAAACAAGAGACCGCAGCAATAATAGCTTCTTTACTTTGCACAGTTGGGGTGGAACTAGGCCAAAAATCCAGGGCAGCTCAGTATGGGCAATGAAATGTAATAAATTCTCAGCAAAGCATCAAAAAAACCCCATTAGGACAGTGGATATGGTAGAAAAAATACGTAAACAACATTTTCACTGAGGAATTACTATCATGTGTAAAGGAAATCAGGTTAGCAGCTTGCAAGTATTTTAAGAGAGTAACTTCCAATGATAGGGCAAACTGAATAAACATATGTAAACATATATAAAAGGAAAACCTTTTAAACAATCATCATTTAGGTTAGACTTTAGAAGGTTTGTCATAAAGTAAAATTGACTGAGATGAAGACTAAGCAAAAGAGGTCTTCTGCCTGGGGCTGAAGCTATGTTGATAAAAAGTTTTGCAGATGTAGGGAGGGAAGCTATCCTGCATTATTGGAGGATAAATTTGGTGTCAGACTTTTCCTTTTCCCATGTCAACATCTTCAGTTCCGTGCTCTAGGATATATTTGTAAGGCCACCGTAAGTGGAAAGGCAGTAGTGTATTTCTAATGATTTTGTAGCATAGCTCATAATTGAGTCATTATTCTGAGTTTATATGGAGGTTTGGGGACTTCAGGTATGTATTTGGAGAAATGTTCATTTCTACACAAAAACAGAATTCACTTTCCCTTTGTTAACCCGCAGGGTCATGTACGGATGATTTATAAGCTTTCTTTATACTGCTTTTATAAATCCATCTAGTGCAAACTTTCTTTGGCAGTGTGAAGTTATTTGAGACAAACTTGAACATCATTCCAAGACCTTTTCCCTCACTGAGCTGCTTGTAACATTCAGGTTATTGTGCCTCACAGGTAAAATCACAGCTAAGGTGATTTGTAAACTTCCATTCCTAACTCAGACCTTTCCACTGAATTGATGACTTGATTTGAAAGACAGATTTACTCACAGGATGCGTAGTGCTCTTCTTGCATAATTAAAATAGAGTGAGCAAATGTGCTGGTACATGTAACAACACATTGCCCAGCCCAGTGGGGTGGAAGTCCTGTGGAAGGGGACAAAGGGGCTAGATTTTTATTGTCAAAAAACCCAGTCCCAAACATAAGAGAAGAATTATTAAATGAAAGAATTAAGTACTTGAATAAATCAGCCTCAGCTCAGCAAAGAAGTTAGGACTATGTGAAATCACAGTCGAATCTATAGGACTGTGCTTACGTGGGCTGGTGTCAAGG
Organism: Dromococcyx pavoninus; assembly: GCA_033558185.1. Classification (NCBI taxonomy): domain Eukaryota; kingdom Metazoa; phylum Chordata; class Aves; order Cuculiformes; family Neomorphidae; genus Dromococcyx; species Dromococcyx pavoninus. The sequence continues at coordinate 217,728 of JAUMJL010000191.1, read as the reverse complement.
ACAGCTCCCTTCATAAACCACAGTAAGAAGCAGACCCTCAGAACAGCACAGGCATCTGGAAACCCAGAACAAAATAGGAGGAGGCACGGTGAACAGCCCTTAACACCTTGAAGTGGAGACTAATACGTATCTGAAATGCCGTGTGCTGTATTCCTTTAAAAGGTATCAGTATGGAAGCAGCTTGATGACAGTGTGTGGATTGTCATATGTAGAAAGTGAGACTGTACTGTATTTGAACCTTAGACTCAGTCTTTCACCTAAGTAAGTACAGTTCTCCTCCCTTCAGCAGGAATCTTAGACAAACACAGATTGCTAGAGAGAACCCTTTTTTTCCACAAGATAATACTATTACAGAGGTTTCTGTTTCCTGTTTACATATCTTTTTCATTCCGCTTAGTCTGTGTCTTCATAGACAAGCTTTCCAATTTGGTTTTGTTTAAATGCTCAGCACTGTATTGTAGGAAGAATTCATGATTTGAGGGGTTTTTTTGCTTTATATGTGTGCCCACTAGTATACCTTCAGACAGGGCTGCTGCCATACTGCCACCCTGGAAAAATACTTCTTAAACATGCTTCTCCCTTTCCTGCAAGGAACAGTTGCTTAGGATCTGCTTTCCTTCAGTATGCACTTCTTTTTTGGTAAATTCTCAAAAATAATAAAAAAAATATTTTAGAGAAAGATGCAGAGATAATTCCAGAGATAACCTGTACTGAGCAACAAAAGGGACATTTGGATTTCTCCATGGGAGAGTTAAATCCCTTTGCTTTTGCATCTTAGTACTGTTGTGCAAGTAAATACAAAAAGGTCTTTTATAACCCAGTTCAGCTAAAAAGTCCAAAGCAATGCTTAGTACAAGAAAGATAATTAAGGAGCTACTCATCCTAACCTCTTTTCTCCAGGGACTGCCACCATAGATCCTCTGTATCCCAGGCTTTTGACGTGCTATCTCCCTTCACCTCTTAATGAGCCCTAGCAAACGACATCATTTTCCAAGCAGAGAAACTAATGAAGTCATTAAAGGGCAGCTCTCTTAACCTCTCATTGTCTGAATATAGCAGGAAGAGGGAAATGGCCTGTGCCGCAACGTGAAACAGAACTTAATATGATATAGTCTCACTTTTGACCAATTTAAATTGGACCAAGTATTTCTGGATAATAAAGAGGCATCCAAATGAGTACCATTTGTTGAGTGCCGTGAAATGAATAGGTGAGTCAGGTTGTCTGCATTTAGGGAACGCACTGTTACCCAAAGGGATGCATTGGTACAATCCCAGACCCATCAAAGCAGTATTATACTTGCATGCAAAATTATTTTTAAAGGAATTAAGTTATCTCTTGTTGTCCTTCTCTCTCCCCAGACTTATATCAGTGGTTTTCCCACTGTTCTCTGTTTGGTAGTTGACATCTTGACATGCATGATATACTCAAGAGTCATTGGAAAGTTGATTATACAAAGCAGCAATAGAAATTATGTTCTGAAATGTACTGACTTTTTTCTTAGCAGTTGACAGTGGTTGTTTGTTGACCTGCATGCAGATAAGGATTCCTTCTCCATCGCTGATTCATAAACTTTGTGCACGGTTGACATACGTTGTAAAACCTCAGTGCACTTTAAAAGTACACTGGAGAAAAGCAGTAATAGGAATGGTACTTTGTATAAGGTGGTCCTGAATTGGCAGTGGAGATATAAAATCATGTGCTGTACATTATTTAATGATAAAAGTTGGGAACTGGAAGGGAAGACTCACTAAAGTAAAGGAGTTATGATGTTTTACTTAATATTTTGAAAAGGCTAGGAGCACATGCCTGGGCAGAGACTGAGGCTGAGCTTGCATGTTTGTATCTCAAAGAATTATAGAATCATAGAATCATAGAATGGTTTGGGTTGGAAGGGACCTTAAAGATCATCTAGTTCAACACCCCCCTGCCAAACGCAGGAACCCCTTCCACTAGATCATGTTGCTCAAAGCCTTGTCCAGCCTGGCCTTGAACACTTCCAATGATGGGGCATCCACGACTTCTCAGGGCGACCTGTTCCGTGCCTCACCACCCTAACAGTGTAGAATTTATTCCTTATATCTAATCTAAATCTACCTTCTTTCAGTTTAAAGCCATTGACCCTTGTCCTATCACTACATACCCAAGTTTCATGTAGGCCTCCTTTAGGTAGTGGAAGACTGCTATAAGGTCACCCTTCTTTTCTGTAGGCTGAACAAGCCCAAATCTCTCAGTCTTGCTTCACAGGAGAGTTGCTCCAACCCCCTGGATTGTCTTCACAGTCCTTCTCTGGACTCACTCCAACAGATCAATATCCTTCTTATCTTGGAGGTCCCAGAGTTCAATGCAGTACTCCAGGTGGGATCTCAGCAGGGCAGAGCAGAGGGGTGGAATGACCTCCCTCAACCTGCTGGCCATGCTTCCTTTGGTGCAGCCCAGGTTTCAACTGGCTTTCTGGGCTGACAGTGCCGACTGCCAGCTCATGTTGAGCTTCTCAACAACCAACACCCCAAAATCCTTCCCTTTAGGGCTACTTTCAATTTGTTCTCCATCCAGCCTGTATTTGTGCTTGGGATTGCCCCAACCCATGTGCAGGAATTGTCTCAAAGAAGAGAATGAACTGGCTGGGCTGATCCAAAGCGATACTGAAGTTGATGACAAGGGTTTCATACCCTGAACCTTAAGGTCAACTTGGCATAATTCTAAAGCATTCTAAAGCACACAGTGTTTGTCATTTGGAACAGGAACAGAATTTCACACCATCTACATCTTTAGAATTTCCAGCACTGCAGCACTTGTCCTGGCCAAACTTACTCTGGCTAGAAATGTTCTAAATGGCTTTAGTGGATATAAACAAAATGGGTTTGAATTCATGCCCAGATCCATGCCATCTCTTCCTTCTCTTAGGTTTCCTGTGGCAAAACCCTCTGCAGAGGACTGCAAATTTTACTTAAGTAGAAATCCTTGAAAGAGAGCTTAATAGATTCCTCATTGATCCAGCTGCTTTCTTATTCGGGTACTTCATGTTACTTTAGAGCAGTTTGGATTTCAGCTTTTGAGAGATCTTCAGTTCAGCCAAATAACTGTAGAAGGCTCAGCAGGCAGTGATGATCACAGATTCCTCAGGAAAGAGGCAATTACAGAACTGTGGCATTTAACATAAAAAACAGAAACCCCCCTCTTAACCTGTATGATCGGTTAAAAACAACTTAGGAGGAGCTTCAAACTGCTGTGTAGTGATGACAATACTTGCAGATGTGCCTAGATAAACCTGACCTCCAAGAACAATGGGGAAATGGGGGGGGTATCCATAGGGCTAGCAGAAGACCAAGTGTTTACTGCTCTGAAACATGGCTTTGCTGCTTTTGATGGACTGAGAAGCTGGATTTAAAATAAAACTAGCATGGGGTGTGTATCCATGGCTTTGATAGCAGGGAAGCCATGTTCTTATAAATCATTGAAATTATTGCGTAGCACATTGAATTTGATGTTTACTTTGCAGGAGTCTGGGTCAATTCAAGTCCATTCATAAACAATGGTTAGATTTAAGATTCTGTATCAGCTAATGGTAATGACTGAATTTTTTAGTACCAATTTAGTTCTGTAAATTAACAATTGAGAAACTCTTTGAGATAGCACCCGACAGAGTTCCCCACCACAAAGTCATACAGTTCACTGAAATAGGGTTATTTTCTGTATTCCAATTAGTAGATAAAGAGGCCAAGAAGAATGAACATTTAAAGAGAAAGCTAGAGCAAATGCACCTTTACCTTCTAATGTCTTTTTCATCAAGAATTGTGCAGGAGATTATTGCACACGCACACTGATATACAGACAGACAGAAACACAATTCTCATATATCTTATCAGACAACGTCATGTCCTATTGGTCAAACAGCACCACATATGTGATAAAAATTGATTTCCTGAGCCTTATTTTTGTCAACCTTACAAAACAAAATCTCATGACCAAGGCCACCAAGATAAAAGTCCATCCTTGTAAAATGTTTATATAACTCCTCCTTTAAACCATCATTTTTTTAATTAAGAGGTTAAAATGTCTCTGTAAAAGATGGATATCACACCAGCTGTCACATGATACAGTCTCATGCCTTAATACAGACTAGGACCCCCTTTAATGCCTAAGAAATAATGAATTTGTATTTTTCTTACCTTTAAAACATGGGAAAAACAAGAGGACTAAACTTCAGGAAACAACGCCTGAAATTGATAAAATCCATGTCTTTTATATCTTAGTGGTTTAAGAAAAAGGTACTGTGCACAGCTATATAATTAAATGCCACTTTAAATTATTTTCCTTCAGCTTGTAACTTGCTCATCTCACTACCCTTGCAACATAATTGGAAACATTAGTCTGGGGCAATTGAAATTAGGGGAGCACAGGGTCTTCAAAGGTAGGCTTCAGAAGATACCATCAAAATCTATTCTGGCTCAATACTAAAATTGCAAACCAATTCCTGAAGCCTTTAACAGTCATTGAAGGCCAGGAAATATTTTGTACCAGTAGGGATTTCATCCTCAGCCTTGCAGAACCATAACATGCTGATTTGTGAACTTGTGATCTTCCCCATTATTTGTGTGGAAAGAACTAAGTTTTCTCTCTAAGGTAATAAAGTATGTGCAGCCCAGCACTGTTAGACAAGGCTATCACAGGCTCTACCTTGTAGATGTCTGCTTTGTGAATTGTGAAGTAATAAGTGAATCCAGAGAATCAACAGTGTTAACAAGAACTATCATTGTACAAAACTTAAAAGTTTTTGATGTAGCTGGAATTGTGAGTACAGATTTAGCCTACCCATTGCCAAGATGAACTTATCCTTTAAAGTCTTCTAAGCTTTTTATTAAAAATGCAATAAAAGACTGAAAACAGCCAAAACATTTGAAATAAAAGTATTCAGGAAGGCTTTCATTTTAATGCCCTTTTATTCCCTTTCCCTTTGCTTATTGAAAATGTGTATAAGGAGACCCTGGGGTGGTGGAAAAAAAGGTACTAGTTGAGATGGGCTGTATTTATTTTTGTGGGGAGTCCAGTTCTTCAAAATTCCAAATGTTTTTGTTGTCAGAAGATGAAAAGGATATACTAAAAGGAGGAAGAAAAATCCCAATAAGATAGAAAATACAACTGAATTTTCACATATAGATTCCCACTTGCAATCTGCTAGTTGAGAAATTATCTTAGCACATTTCCCAGGCCAACCAGAGATCCATCAAACTCCTGTGAGGTTCTGGATGTGTTTAGGATCTTACTTTTAATCAGTTCTCTGTTTGCAGCAGTCCGTGCCGTCTTGGTCAGAATGAGTGACCAACGGCGAGATTGAAGGAACTGAAGACTTGTGTTCTGGCTGTCATTTCAAACTTGGCCAAACCCAGTGGAAATAGTGATATCAGTCTGGCTCTGACTATTAGATCACAAAACATTTGGTCTGATTAGGTCATGTCTCAGGCTGTGAATAATGTATATCCAGTGGTGTAACAAGCATTCCCTGCTCTTCACTGACCTTAGGCATACTGCTATGAGTAAAGCTTCTTTCTCTCATATCAGCTGTTCCAGTAACAGTGCCCATTTATGGACTCCCTCAAATGGCAATGGGTAGACTAGTCTATTGCCTGTTTGTTGTCTCCAACAGTTAGGGCTAATTCCTGGTATGATGGGTTTAGTTCAGCAGCATTCCCTAACTCCCAATGTGACCTCAGCAGTCACATCACGAGCTCAAATGTTCTTTTTATTCGGATCAATTATGCTTTGTGTTGTGGACTTTTCTCACTGAAAACAGCAGCGGAGTTCATGTTAGCTTGGCTGATATGAAGAACAGATGTTTCACAGCACCACAACAAGCTGGTAAATTCCATGATTAAAACAGACTACTGTTAAAATAGCATGTTTTGGGGATGGCGAAACAATTAACATGTTTGTTTGTATCACTGAAAACTGAGGAGTCTCAGATAACCACATTTTGGCTTATTCTGTGACTTTGCTTTTGAAAGGAGGAGTCTTAGACTCCTCACAGTTTCTAGATTTAGATCATGCCAGCATGGGGGTTGGTCATAACTTAACCCCTTCTCTACAGTAGAGTATCTGTCGTGGTGTTGCTGCTTTTTTAAACAATATTAAGTCACTTCTTTGACACAGTAAGTATAATCCAGCTGTCGCTGGGGGCAAAACTACTGTCATGCAAGAGTGATGTAAGCTGATTCTTCATGTTCTTCTGGAGATAAAACCAGTTGATGGAGCCAACTTGGAATCTGAAAGATTGTAGGCACTGCATGGAATAGGTCGTGCTGTTAGGAAACAGTGTATGTTTCTTCAGGCTTAGAATTGCCCTGTGCCAGTTGTGCTGCTTCTGAACTGAAGATACGGGATGTCCAATAAGTTTGGCCAATCAGTTTGCAAACAGCTCACAGGAAACGGCGTTGACATCCTCTTAGTTTTGTGAGTGTAGTCTGCTGCTGCTGAATAGTCCCTCTTTAACCATAATGTTGCTGGAGTATCAGTAGAGTGGATTCTTGTCTGTAGTTACACTATGCCTTGATTAGGGAATAATAGGGAAAATAATCTAGGAGTCAGGAAAAGAGAATAACATAAAAAATGAGCAAGCAAAAATAACCTGAGACCAATAATTGTTATGTAGTAGATTGTGGCTACAGAAGGCCAGAAATCCATCATTTAATAATCTGTCTGAAGTGGATACATTGGATTCAGTATAGCCTCTGTGCCCCCTTCCAAGTTGCAAGGTGTTCATTCTCTGAAGAACTATCATCATTACTTGCACTAATGAGCACCTTTCTAATGATCTTGACAGATGAAAGTTTGAAAGGGCATTGGAGAGAGCTTTGCTTCTTTTCCATGAAGGTAATCCTTCCAGACCAGTGTTGAGGCATATGGACAGTACAGCAGGCACAAAATTTTTGGAGCAGTTGCTGCTGCATCGTGTTTGTATGGACAGACAGACATCTAATTCCTGGATATGTCAGCCCATCACATTACATACATGTTCTGTGTCTTATTTTCAAAAATTAAGCAGAAAGATTAATAAGAACAGCATTTCTAAGTTCCCTGGTGAAATGTTGTCTGACAAAAATGGAAATCACGTTGGGACTCCGTGTGTAGTAGTGCCCAGCTCCGAGTAAGGGAATCCCAAGCGAATCTAGCTGGTAGTTACTTCAGCACACACATTTTGAAAGTGCTCTGTTAAATTTATTTTAGACAAAATCAAACTGTACAGAATTGGGAAAGAAATTAGAAGCTTTTAATGGCATTAAGCATGAGCAAAAGGCTTTTCTACTGTCAAATTATCTTCTCCTTATGGACATAAGGGAAATTAAAAGTAGTTCAGAGAAGATTCTTTGTTAGGAACTTCGTTTAATACATTAGGAATTGTTTCTTCTCTGGGAAAATTTAACTCACATCCCAGAAAGCACAGAGATGCAATTAAGCATCACAGAGAAAACATAATCCTGTAGTGGGGTATTTATTTTTATTCAACAAATCTCAGCTCCAAGACTGAAGTCCGTCAGTACCTGGCATTTCATGTCCTGCTATTCAACAGCAAGAGACAGTTTAAAGTAAAGTTCAGAATAATAAATAAAGGGAAGATTGACGTGAGCACAGAAGTAAATCACAGCTATAGAAGAGATGCTTTAGACACAATGTGACTGTCAGTCCCTAGCGTTTAAAGCAAGGATGAAAATAAGGTATAAATTTTGTAGAAACTTGAGGCTGATAAAAAGTAACAGAGCAGTTTAATGGAATTTCATCTCACAGAGTTATGGATTCTCAGACAGGAGCTAGAAGACCTTTATGCAAATATGAAGCAAGCTGAAATTGCTCTTAGAAGGGAGATTGTTTTTTTCAACAGACATCCCAACTGTACCACTGTACATTGTGCAGCTGCACAGACTGGGTAAAAGCTGTGATCCATTAGCAAGGGGATTGCTAATCCTGTTCTTACTATTACTACTTTTACCAAGAACTCCCAAGAGTCTCATTGTACCAGGTGCTGTATGTTTACAGAGTAGGAGGCTCAGTCTCGGAGGACAGACGTATCAGTTGAAGTATGTTATTGTACCAAACTCATTCGCTACTCATTTTAGAGATGGAAGGTGGGTCCTAAGGCAATTATGGGACAAATTTCCTGGATCTGCTCAGCACCAGGTGAGCAGCTACTCTGTGGACTCTTCACCTACAAGATCAGAGCCATCTAGATACCTGATTTGAATCTCCAAAGAGAGATAACGCCTAGAAGAGGATTTGCAGAAGCCTTTCAGTTAAACACAAAGCTGCTTATGCAAGCGGAGAAGAAAATACTGTGAGGAAAATAGGCAAAAGGCCTGAAGTGGGTTCATCTTTTGTGTCCAGTTGACGCCAGAGATGGGTGCTTACTTTTACTAAGGATTCCCAACCAGCACTTTTCCTGGAGATAGACAGCTAAGTCAGCTCAACCACTTAAAGTAAAAAGTCTCTCCTCTTCAGTCACGCATGTGGTTTATACCTGCTTTGTGCATACCCAGTCCTTTCAGCAAGTGCAGTGTTGTCCCCTCTGTGCATGTTGAAAACCCATATTTAGTCTTCCTTCTGCAGAGCCTGGCAAGAATCAGCACTTAGGCCAACTCTGTTATCCTGGTTAGGGTCATGCTATAATGCCAGATGCGTGTTCCCGGTGCAGGCCCTCTGGGATGCTTCAAGTGCAGCAGGTGAAAACTCACATGTCCTGAGTCACATTTTAAAAAAATCACTGAAGGTCAGCGTTCTGTTCCTGATGAGGGATGATAGCGAAGCTGATGAATTCTTTTTAAGTTTCCAGAAATCATCCTTTAATCCTGATTTCCTCATCCTTGAAACGAGAAGAAATAACTGTTACCTTTCAGATATATTCAGTTTCTTGAGTATAGATAAATCCATTGATATTCTTGAGTGGTGTGGACAGTCATCTCAGTATCAGCAGTTTAATTACACTCATAAAAGCAAGCAGTTCTATTTATTGACATAAATAACTATTATCATTACTTATAATATAAATTAGTAATATTTGCATAATTGATGTAAGTTTTAAAAATAAGTAAACAGATTATTTGTATAAAGACATTAAATTGTGCAGACCTTGCTTTAGGAGATGGTCTCTGAAAAAAAAATTAAAAAGGCCTTCAATTAGGGACAGTGACACAAGATTCACAACCGTTCCCCAGTCACGATGGAGTAGGATGGATTTCAGGTGCTTTAACACCATCGATAAGTGGCAAAGAGAGAAAATTCAGATCTCTCCTTTCAGGCTATGTCTTGTTCCATAATTTGAGCCTTTCCTTGTAACTTGTAAAAAGGATGGTTTTAAAAGCTAATGAGCTTCTTTGTCATCTTCAGTTACCAAATCAACATAGATGAGGGTTTCATTACATTGAAAAATATGTTTCATTATGAAGTATGTATTTAGGACTTCACGATGTAAATCATGCCAATCATGAACCTTCTGGTTTTTCCATATCTTTGTATGAGGTGCTCTTCCCAGATTTCCCCCATAACTTGCCTTCTAAGGCAAATGCAGGTTATGAAAACAAGGTTTAGCTCTTCACCAAACACAGCCTTTTTATCATGGTGCAGTGCGTCTCTCCTGTGCTTCTTTTCTGGAAAAAATATGTCATCTGCCTCAGATGAACTAACTTGAAACTGGAAAATCCCAGTTAAGACAGATTTTTAATTATTAAATTTTCTATTAATATGTTGAAGGTCAGTGGAACTGCCCCAGTTTTCAGGAAGCTCTGAGCAATTTCACTTGATCTTATATTTTAGCACTAAATCCATATTTATTAAAGGATTTAGCAGGCAGGTCAGAAGCAGCTAAATCTCTGATTTTGCATCACATGAATGCTAAAGAAAAATTTTCATCTCCATTGCTCTTCTTTAAGCTGGAAAGTTTTAAACTGTTGTCAAGCCAATTTTAGGATTTTGAGGGGCTAGGGGTAAACATGTAAAAATGGATTTGCCATAAACAAAGCACAAACTGACATAATTATCCCTTTCCCAACCCAATTCTTTAATGTAATGTGGAAATAATACGAAATTCTGGATTATGCCACTTCCTGTGTTGGAAGCTCTCGTATCTGTTATATCAATTAAAAAGCATCATGAACAAAGCATTGTGCTGGTGGCTAGTGTTTGATAGGTTTCTTCTGAAACATCAAAGGCGACATAGCAGACTTTTTCTATTCTTAAGGGGACAGATTTGTGTCAGTTTTTAGCAGGATATGGAAAAAAAAAGAAAGAAAGGAGGAATCAGGTACAAGGCTTTTATTTGTACAAGTAATTGCTTTAGTATTCTTACTTCTGTAGTGCTGTTAATGGACTGTGACCTCATTACACCTGGCACAGTGCAAGCACAGAACAAAAAGGATAATCTTGGCCTCAGACGGCTGAGATTCTTAAGCATGAAGTGAACAACAACAGTCAGAGATGTGCTAGTGGAGGCAGAATAAAATTACAACACAGTTTTGGTCAATGCAATATGCAGAACTTAAGGCACATCAGCAGCCACTGTCAAGATTTTGGGTAGGTTTCAAGGTGGATTAGGATTTTTAAGAGAACCTTGAGGAATTCTGAGACAGGCTTTACAGACGGGAGGGAAATCTCTCCCCCAGTCATGAGGGGATAGTGAGGAAAAAAGGCATTTGCCTAAAAACTAGCCGCAGGCAGTCAAGACTAACCTTATAGGCTGGTTCCCAATGGGGGTGAGCAGTGATGGAATAGAGCAGGTCTTGAAACTGAAAATGAGTCATTTCTTTCTGACTATTTGCATGAAAAATAACCAGAATCATGTTAGAATGGCATGCTTTTATAAGGATAGAGTTCATGATGCACCTGAGACCCCTGGGTGAACCACCCAAAACATGACAGTGTCTTGAGTACAGTCTGCTCCAGAAGTTCTCCATGAAGAGGTTTAAGGTGAGTTACCTGTCTTTCCTTCTTGACCCACAGAGGGCATAAGGTGGAGTGAAATTCAGACGGTGGAGGACACCAACCCTAGGCAGTAACATGGAGAAAACACAGATGGTAAAATAGAAATGAGCTCGGTTCCTCACATAAAACCTTTTATCTGTAAATCTATTAATGTCCATCAGTGCCCACTGGTGAGTGCAGCTGTCAGGGAGCAAAATACAGGGTATTACTCGAAGTTCAGGTATTTCCCATTTGAGAGCTGCCCAGCAAGATTAAGTAAAACGCAATGCACTTCTGGGAAAGGAGAAGGAATGGCTAAGCTATTCATACAAACAATGGAAGAGATTAAAGATGAAAGGAAATCTTCGATCACCTTTTGGGAACAGCTGGTGTGAAAATATTTAACAGGCAGATCTTTTATGAACAAGCAGAGTGTTCTAACTAAGCTTAAATAGGCAGAGTCAATATAATGTACCTGGCCAGTGTGTGCATAAAAGCATTCCTTCTCATTTGCTCATGCAGCTCAGATGGTAGCTAATCATGTCCTCTAATTTTAACAACAGAATTGGGAAATGTACCAAAAAAATGGCAGCTTGTAATGCAGTGGCAAATTCTGTGCCTGGAACTGAATGATGAAGAAACGATTCACCTGCTCTTTTCTGTAAATCAGCCTTAGTAGTCTTGAGCTGCCTGAAAAGGCTTGCAGTTAAGTGGAAACTTAATCTGAAATCCATTTTGATCATTTCTTTGAGTATCACCAGAAGGGTAAATGCTACTCTGACTATTTAATCACCCATTAGAAACCTGCAAGTGTTTAAGAGTGCCATGTTATAAAGGGACAGGGCGTACTGCAGGATGGCTGTTGTAAGGCTGTTTCGGCTGTATGGTTCCCATCTATCTTTAAACTGGCAGCTAAATGGAAGATTTAGATTTGAGAGTTCCTGGCTCCTGGTTCCCTGTCAGAAATAATTAAACGACGTTTTAGGGAGACTGTCGTAAGTAGTTTGCTTCACAAGTGTTTTTCACAGCTGAGGGTCTTTATTACGGCTCTTGGGGCCTGGGAATCCAAACCACCTTATATATTCATTATGCATGAATTATACATTCATAACCTGGAGCCTGCAGTCTCTTGCATGTGTGGGTGGTGATATGGCTGGGGTCTCAGATGGGTGGGAGACAAAAAGAAACAAAAATATTCCCAACATTCCCATTCTGGGTTAGCCTAAGATCTGTTTGGTTTAGATCACGCAGTGCATGTTCCTGGCCTGTGTGTGCAGAACTGTTCCTTGGCAGCATGTTGTCTGGGAAATATTTCAGTCAAGATGCAAATGTCCCAGTGGGTTTTCCAACCCTTTTCATAGGAATGACTCCACAGAGATTCTGCCTTTCAGAAAGCACATTTGAACTCCAAAGTTCTTTCATTACAGATTTAAATATATGGGACTAAATGTTTGATAGGGTTTGCAGACATCGGAGACACTGCAGCAAAAGGAGTTCAAGTGGAAACTGTTCCACCCCCCCGAGCTGTATAGTAAGCAGGAGCTAGGTATTGTGCTCATGTCTCTTTTGGAAAATGAGGTGGTTTTTAGATGTGCAAGGCATTGCTATTATTACTATTATAGCTACCACTGTCTGAAGAACTCACTCTGATCCTTGGAGACGAGTCCATTTCTGCATGAGGGGCTGAAGACCTTACTGCTCTAACCTGTACTGCAAAACTTTCCTTCTGGAACTGAAGTGGATGTTCCAGCCCCGTACCAAGAGCATGGCAAAAGTCTCTGAACAGCCCAAGCTTCCTGTTACTGGTGACATTAATTAGCAAAAGACTAAAGGCAGCTTAAGTAAGGCTGAATTTCAGTCAGGTGTGATGTTAATGCAGGCTGAGTAGTTTTGAATATTTTATGTGCACCCAGTGACCTGAAGTAAATGTCTTGAATAATACCAGTTGCCCCTCCACCACAAGCCTTGAGGCCTGAATCCTGTACTTAATATGGTGAGAGACACAAAGAGAGGCACTGGAGGTGGTCTGGTGTCCGAGATACTCATCTTAGGGATACAAAGCCAGGGAAACAGAGAGAAAACGGGCTCTGCAGAGTATCATGGTACCCCTTTCTTGGCTTCCAGCCCAGCCATGCTCAGCATTTCCTCTGTTCACATCTTCTCCACGCTCTCCCCAAAGGGAGCCATGTCACTACTCTGTAAGATCCATAAAATGGTTCTGTCAAGCAGAAGGCTTCAGTCCAAAACATTGGGAAAGTTCGACCCAATTTAGAAGCAGCTAGTAGAAGGCAGAGAGAAGGGGGACGACCTGACAGTCTGAAGTACAGTCTGAATTGCTTCTCTTCCAATTTAGGAGAGTGCAGTCTTGGTTTATGAGATTGAAAATGAGCAGTCAGGTGATGGGCCTGGAGAGGAAGAAATAGATTCATTTCATCTGCAGTGTAACACTGCATCAGTATTTGATTTTATTTTTTTCCTTGAAATCAGCCATATATAGTAGTGGTGATAACAGGCACTTGAACACCTGACTCATGGGCAGCTGCTCTCCATCAAGTCTTAGTTTTTCCAGACGAATACAGTGCAGATGAAAACATGAAGTCTCCTAAATTCATGGCAGAATTATGCATATCTGTGTCCTCATGCACACTGGGGCCCACGGCGGGTGGGAAGGCCAGCACCCCTGAAAAGCTGATGTCCTTTAGCTCTTCTCTTTTTTGGAGGTAAGTACCAAATTGCCCAGCTGTGACTCCATGCTTCCCTTAACTCCAGTAAGACTTGGCAACAAGCACCATCTTATCAATTCCATTTCATGTAGCATGTTGGTACCTCCGAATGCCTGAGATGGGATTTGTAACGGGGTGGTAGGAGAACACAGATGTTAGCAGATGCGAAAGCTCAGTAGAAATAGAAATATTCTGCATTAATTTTAAAGAGAGAAGAAGGGTTTTAATGAATCCCATCCCCAGAATCATGGGTTAACAATCCAGCACTTTGCCAGCACTTAACTTTAGTATCAGTAGTTTATCAGCACATTGTTTCCACACTTAACCAGATTTTAATTAAATGTAACTTTTGTTCTGTCTATTGGAAGAGCCTTCTCCTTCGGATTTTGTGATTACAAAAGCCCGAGGAGGGCAAGAAAATTAAAAAGCAAATAGGAGGATCAATCACAGCAAACTTCTGCAATCCATGTCCGTCTATTTTTTGTAATGTACTTATTAGATTCTTATTGTCAGGAAGGATTAGTGTTATGAGCTCCAGGAATTCTTTTCATTGCCCTGTAAGGCGAGGTAGTGAAGTGTGGCTGCTTTTCTTAACAATAACACTGTGGATTTTCTCCCTTTCTCTTCTCTCTACCCATATCCCCTCCTCTCTCTTCTCTCCTCTCCCACAGAGATTTGTGCAGCGGACTGCGGAGGACACGGCATTTGTGTCGGAGGCACCTGCCGCTGCGAGGAGGGATGGATGGGCACAGCCTGTGATCAGCGAGCGTGTCACCCACGCTGCAATGAGCACGGGACGTGCCGGGATGGCAAGTGTGAATGCAGCCCGGGCTGGAACGGAGAGCACTGCACTATTGGTAGGGATAAAGAAAAAACAACTACTTTTTAAAGAGTAATTGATGATCAAGGAGGAGAAAAGGCGCATGCTTAATTGAATATGTGTGACTTAGTGTAGCATGAGCAACTTTGTTCTTGGATTTCAAGTTCTGACATCATACATTTTCATGTGGGAACAAGACAAAATGTCCTTTCATTTGCTGATGATGTCGCTCTATATATATTTTATTATCTGAAGTACACCTATGTGGTGTTTGATCTGATAGAGACAAGCCATCAAATGTCAGCTAGGAGCTTTTGAAAACATCCCACTTTGCCTCTCTCTAAAGGTCTTTCTTTGGCCTCCAAGACTTCTCCCTACTATGTTGACAGAGTTTTCAGAAACATGCATCTGATTTAAAGCTTTCTTTCCTTTAATTTGCTCCATTATTTGCACTACTAGTTTGCTTGCCAGTATAAAAGATGAAACTGCAATCAGATGACTTCTGGCTGGCATTTAACTTGCTTATCCCTTATCTGCTCTGCTTCCTTTCTAACCATTTCATTTCCTTCTCTCTTTGGTTTTGTATTCTTCATGCACCTGGCACTTATCTTGAGCTCTTGGTGTCATGTCTATTATTATTATTATTATTAATAAGTTGCCACAAATACACCAAAATGATTCAAAGAGGTGCAGTTCTCATGTTAAGCAGTTTGCAGCATCATTAATGAACTGGCTTGGCTTTACATTCCTCCTTCATCTCACTTAACTCCTTGACGCCTTTTCCTTTCTTCCTTTTTTCTATCGTCATGCATTCAACCATTTTAGTCCCCATTCTGTAATCATGCTATAAAATCAGTAGCATTAAAACTACCCAGATGCCATTTACTATACAATAATGAAAAACTAAATTAGTAAATCCAGTTCTGCTCTCAGTAATGCCTGTGCGGACCTGAAAGAATTCAGTTGACTTTAAAAGGGATATTCCAGCGTGAGAATTCTCCTCCAGTCATTTTGCTTTAATCAGCTTCTTTTAGAGATAAGAAAATTTACTTCTATGTTGCTTTCAATATGCCATGATATATGTAAATCACGCTGCATCAAATTTAACCACTAGCAACACCAGGGCAAATGTCATCATAGTTATCTACATATAACTTAGTTCTAAGTAGATAACATTTTTTTTTGCTTAAACACCAAGTAAGTTTGCACACATGAAAACAGACAGGAAATGAAGCCTGATCACAAAATTTTAATTCCAGCATTAGGGTAATGGTACAAACCATATCTGTGGCTCAATTCTACTTATCATTTATTTATGCTAATGTCACCCTACCACATTATAGTCTCCACATGCATCCCCTAATGAAAAATATCTAGCTCTTAAAACTTCCTCTGTCTCATTAGACATTATGTTTTGCTTTCTTTTCTATGTCCCTAGCAGGTTTCATTTCATTTCATGAGAAAGGTACTAAAAAAACCCTCTCTTAAACTAATTTAAAGTGAAAAGAGAGCAGTCCTGTGTTAATTGGAATCCTGTGTTTCTATAATATTATTTTATTGCCTTGTGTTCAAGCACTTTGATTTGGAAAGCAACACAAATTCATGAAGGGGTTTTAAAAAAAGAAAAAATGTTCAGCAAAAGGCCCCAAATCCAGGGCACAATTTTATATGAAACTCATTTATGCACAAAAAAAAAGCCTGATTCATACCCTCAGTGCCATTTTATTAGTTCTGCTGCAAAACGAAAATGCCACTAGTTTGGTATATGATATTTTTTCACACGGCTGATATGCCCAGACTCTTTTTGAACAACAAGCTTTTCTCTTTCATGGTAATTAAATTTATCCCATTATTTGTGGTGGTATTCCTCACTCTAAGTATAAAGAGTGTGTTACTATGGGAAAGGGCAGCACCGCAATGCAGTCAGCGTCGAGATTTTACTGGTGCACACGATCATTTTGTGCAGTGCTACCTTCCTATTGCAGTACTGCCCTGCTTTAGGAATCATTCCTTAATACTTTGAGTGCTGGAGCAATTCTGTTTCTTTTCACTCCACCCCCCCAAATCTTCTTGCATAGTGATTTAGCAACAAATTTGTACATAGTCTCATGCATCTGAAGAAACTGTATTTCCTACAGAATATTTCATTGATAAATGTGTAGAATGTAAAGGAGATTTGGCAAAGTCATAAATATCTAAGAAAATTGAATAGCTTTAGAAGAAGTAATAAGCTAGTTATATTGGCACAGATGAAAGGACATTGACTTGGAATTACATTAAGTATGTGGAAAGCATTCCCCTTGTCCTTGTGTAATTTCCCTGCATGGCAACTTGTTCTGTTGACAGTAATTCCTTATATGTCTGTGTCATGCCTGGTTTGCTTTAGCACTGACAAGCATAAAACCCCATTGCTGAAGTGATGCTTTACCAATATTGCCATGTGTGCAGGTAACATGGTAGAAATGGATGATATAAGTAAAGGACACTTCTTCCATTTGCTTTTGAGCATGTTTGAGAGTAAGAAACCCTTTTTTTTTTGTAGGTCATAGAAGGCTCTCTCTTAGAGTGTTCGAGGCAACTATGCTCCCAGTCAATTAATTTTGTTTGCTCATACAAAGAGTCATGTTACCAAATATAGTAGCTTGATTGCTTACATTCAGAGATTTCATTAGAGGAACCCCAGTTAATTCCCAACCAGGAAATTGATGCAGAACCTTGCATTCATCATCCTAAATCATCAAACTTAGCACATCCAGGTAAAAGAGTAGAACACAAAGTTGATTATCTAACTACAGGAATCCTGAAACCCGGCAGAATGGTTCAATCGATTTACTCTAATTTCTTAGAGAGAAAAAAAACAATCATGACAACAGCCATAGTGCAAGGCTTCTATGGTGGGCTCTCCAGCATATTCTGAATTTGCTCCCAGTTAGAAACACTGCAAGAATTCAACTTTCTTCTATTCTGGCACAAACCACATCCAAGGAACAAGGTGGGTCTTAGGAGCATTGAGTTTAACGAACCATAGAATCTTCCGGTTGGAAAAGACCTTTGAGATCATCGAGTCCAACCGCACCCATCATCTGCTAAACCATGTCCCTCAAAAACTCATCTACCCGGTTTTTAAACACCTCCAGGGATGGTGACTCAACCACCTCTCTGGGCAGCTGTGCCAGTGCCTGACCACCCTTTCAGTAAAGAAATTCTTCCTAATATCCAGTCTGAACCTCCCCGGCACAACTTATGGCCATTTCCCCTTGTCCTGTCACCTGTCACTTGAGAGAAGAGATCAACACTCGCTCTCCCACAGCCACCTTTCAGGCAGCCATAGACAGTGATGAGGTCTCCCCTCAGCCTCCTTTCTCCAAGCTAAACAACCCCAGTTCCCTCAGCCTTTCCTTGTAGGACTTGTTCTCCAGCCCCTTCACCAGCCTCGTTGCCCTTCTCTGGACGCGCTCCAACACCTCAATGTCCTTCTTATACTGAGGGGCCCAGTATAGGTGAAATAAACTCCTTTACTGTGGGCTCTGAAAGGCCAAATTATAACTGGGCTCTGTGGAACTGATTCACAAGTGGCAGCACAGAAAATTTCCTGGCTTTAATAAACAAGGCCAGAAATTTCCCAGGACCATTACACTCTGGCCTCAAATTTGATACAGTTGATGACAGGGCCCCAGGTGCTGTGCGTCCCAGGTCAGAGGGAGACTTCATTGTGCCTACACAGGCCTTGCACTGAGATTGTATCTGATATGTGAACCTCTGTCTATGATATTTTACCAGCAACAGGCCTCAATCCCTTGATTCATCTTCAAGTTGTTTAGAAGAAAATAACGGCAGAGAGGGCTTCCCTGTGTGGCAGAGTGGGGATGTCCGTCATCCTTGACAGCCTGGACACAAGAACAGAGCTGTCCCTGGAGGTTCAGTTGCTGCACCTGAATATCACCAGGTCTCCAGAACACTGAAGGACCAGCATTTAGTTCTCCAAACATGACAGTCTACCTAGTAGGATTTTCAGAACACCCCAGTGTGTAATTTCCAGTGATCTCTGCTTAATTCCTTTTGAAAATCTTGTCCTGACAGGCATGGTGATGTGTGAAATAACAAATGCCTAGACAGACAGGCAGACAGGCTGTCCCACACGGGCTTCTGCTTATGGCGCCATCAGGCTGGGTTTTGTTTTACTTAGCAAAACTCTGATTTTGGGGAAGTCTGCCCCTTTAAGTATGCCTTTCATCAGCCTTCTTGCATAAATAATCACATATGTTCTGAATAGCTGTAATCAATGCCTCTGGGTTTCTGCTGGAGCAGCTGCAGTCCAAACAAGGCACATTACAGGTGGATCCTGGTCTCTTTTCCCCAACACCATCACTTATACCATTTCAGTCCATAAAGCAGCCTGGTCCATGTGCAGCCCAACATAAAATAAACCCGCCGGTGCCTGGTGAAGGTTCTTGCTAAATGCAGCCTAACAGAGCTGTTAGCTCTCTGCAGCACTTGGGCAGAAGCTGCGTGGTTGGGATGGGTATCTTTGGGCAAGAGAAGGCCATGGTTATAGCAGTCAGCAGAAAATAGATGCATGTTTCTTTCTTCTGACATGATTTTGCATTTGACAGTAAATATTAAGCATAGATGAACTTCAAAGACAGCCTTTTTCCCTGCCCGTGTCGCATAAATTTATGCTATCACTGGTTCAGCAATGAATGGCTACTTTGTCCTCTCCTTCAAATTTGTGTGATGTCAGTGTAATTCACTGAGGTTCTCTCCACTTCACCCCACAGGGAAGAGAGATAAAAGAATATTTACAAAATAAAGAAGGAGACTGTGCTTTACCAGGGGGGTTGAACTAGATGATCTCCAGAGTTTGCTTCCAATTCTGACCATTCTGTGACTCTGTGCCAGAAGTATAAGATGGGAATGAGACTACTAGAGGTTAAGAGAAGAAAGGTTCATGCTGCCATGCAATATTCCCATAGAATGTGCCCGTTATTTTTCAAATTACAAGAAAACATTGACACATAACTGACGTATGGTTGGCTTTGGCAGCTGCCTCCACTGCCATCGTCGGCACAATGGCTGCTGCCTGAGTTTACAGATTGGGCTGCTCTGGATGTCAAAATCCAAGAGACACATTCCCAGGCTTTTAGCCACCATGCAAGAGGATGGTGAAACCGTGCTTCCTGTGCTGCTACCACTGCACTGAAGTGTCCCACACTAAGTTAGCTCTGATCCCTTACTTAAAATAGTACTTCAATGGATCCATTAGGCTCACAGGATGGAAAAATAGTTCCTGTGAGGGCTGTGACCTCCTGGGTGCGCAGTCTGCCTGAAGGAATCTGAAACAAAATCCTCTTCAGAAGGGTACCAGGACAGAACTGAGAGGGCAATTGCAGGGAATGGACAAGGGAATAAGGGAAATAACATTTGAGGAGGTAATGAGACAGAGACAAGCCAGACTCAGAGCCTTTTCTTTGTTACTGAAGACCCACTGCAGTTAGGACAGGGAGTGCCGCCTGCTGGCACGTGCAGGGCTGTCCGAGGCAGGGCTCCTGGCTTCTGCTTGTGTCTTTACCACCAACTTTCTGTTTGACCACAGAAAATCAATTAGAAGGTGATTTTCCAAATTAATGTTCCGTGAGAACTGGGCACATGACTGCTCCCAGTACATCTGTAACTTTCTTTTTTTTTCTTTAGCCCTCCTTGGAATGAATATTTTAATACTTATCTGTCTGATAGAGCTGCCATGAGGTTAATTTAATATTTGTAAAGTAATTTGATCTGGGGCTAGAGGATGCTGTATAAATGCAATGTATTGTCATTAAGAAGATCCAGGGAAAAGCCTCTCCCAGTCTGGTAAGGTCACAGAACTGTGCTTCTTTGTGCGGAAAAAAATAAGACAATCAGGTGAAATGGAGCACTTTCAAATGACTCTCTTTTTCCTGATGAAAAGAAAAGCAGTCAGTAAAACAGAGGTAAACTGTTGCAAACGAGCAGAGTGTTACAATATTTTGCCATGTATATTTTTATACATATATATAAACACATAAATATATATATAAAACTTTCCTGTTTCTCTTCCTGATCTTAATGACTGGATGCCTAAACACAGCCTTCTTGAGCTCTTTGACTGAGGAGGGCTGTGCTCCACTCTTTTTTCTCTCCTCATAATCAAAGTTTTTCTTTTCATATCACAGTGAACTCTCCTTTGCCTTTCTAGCACCTGCACAGTCTCGTAGTAAGCCGCAATGCACTTATTCAATCCTACCTTAAATGTCCTGTCTTTTATCTCCCAAGCTCACTATCTGGATAAGGTAGTGAAAGGTATGCTCTTCCTTCCTATTTTTCCTATTGTCTTTGTGTTTCTTTTGAAAAAATGCACCATGAACGTGCTGTGTTGAGGTTGCATCTCTTCCTCATTGTCACCAAAATGCTCCCTAATGCCTGGAAGGGTGAACTTTCCAGTCATTTAGGTAGGAAACACCTCCGTAACTGCTGTGACTTTGTGTTAACATCGTATCAGTGTTCCTACCCTTCCCCTTGTCCCAGCCCTCCCTTCCAAATCATCTCTCATCCTCAACCCTCCTATCCAGGTAAGCAGGTCAGGAGGAAACAAAAGTATCTGTGAATACAGTAGAAGCCATGTACAGTAATGTGTTTTAATTAAATGTCTATGATCCATTTTGTAACAAGCAGGTGAGTGCGCTTTCTGTATGGAGTCTTCATGTTTTCGATCCATGACTGCAATGTCTTATGTGGGAGCTTTAAGTAATGATATATATTTTTTTCTTAATACAAAAATATTATGACCTCAAGGGCTCTGGTTGTATAAATCTGCAAAATCTATTGAAATTAGTGACACCACGACAAAATCCAACTCTATGTTTGTATTTGTAAATGTAAAGCAACGAAGAAAAAAAAGAATTGAACTGTTACAGAATAGAGGTAATCTTCTGTCCTTAAAAAAAAAAATCTCCTCAGTTGTTTATTAATTAGAGCAATAAGCTAAATTAATTTAGGATTTTTAAATAGAAATAAACAGTTCCACAATGCACTTAGCTTTTTAAAAATATTGAAATAGCACACATCTTGTTAAATACAACAATACGACATTAAATGTGACTGAGTTGGGCACACGTATCTTTCTGCCTGGCTGATTTGACACTAGCAGTAACACAGTACTGACACCACACAGCATCATATGGTTGCTGATTAAATAAACCAAAAAATCCCATTGAACAAATGAGTTTCTTCCATAGCATTACCCGCCTTTTCAGGTTGTGAGTAATCAGAAACAGCAGCTGTGAGAGGCTGATGAAGAAGGACAGATATGCCAAAATATTTGTCCGGTGAGTAGGAAAAATGAAGTCTCTGCCGTATAGGGCTCTTGCAGCATGACAAGAAACGTGGTTCCCCTACTGACTTCACTTCTCAGAGGAATTTACAGTCTAATGTTTCTCTCTTGTGTCCATTGAGTATTAAAGGCAGGTTCAGGTACAATTGCAAATGGAGAAAAACTTTGAAAAGACAAATATTAATGATTAGAAAAGTTCACATTTTAAATAAGAAGACTTTTGTCTTCAGTGTAATGCAGCAAGTGGTAACTATCTTTGGACGCCTGTTTATAGATCAGTGCATTGTTCTGTGGCAGTTAATTTTCTCTCATTGCTTAGCATCAATAAAAGATTCTTGACTTTTTTAAATTAGGAGAGAAATTATATTCTTCTTCTTAGATCAAGGAAAGAGGGTCACTTGTGCATTTGTGGACTAATAGTGGTGGCATCCTTAGAACAATATAGGGACCGTGGTTGGGGAGTGCAATCAGAACCTCTTCTTAATGTTCCACATCTCAGTGGTTTGTATTTCAAAACCCCAGGACTCTTCATTTCAATTTGTATTGGAGAAGGTTGGATCAAAAGGTAGCAGATAAGCCCCAAGGAGATAGAAAAGATGATAAATCAATCTGCAGAGCCTGGGTCCAGGGACCTTCAGTATTGATTTGTCCATTCAGTGGCCCATTTTTTTTATTGTCTTCTGTAGTTGTCATTTTTCCTCTGGATAGATTTTTGACTCAACTTATTAAGACTTATTACATTTAGCAAGTATTTAAGTGAGAAACAGGTTAAGCAACATACTAAGAATAAAAAATTGTGTCTTACCACGCATGGTCTCTTTTGGAAAGATTAGCAATACCTCAAACAATAAAAGCACATGTTTTTCACTTGGCTCACTGCATGGTGTGCATTTTTCAAAACTAAATTACTCATGCCCTTTTGGCTTTCTTAATTATTAACATCTTTCTGGTTGAAATCCCTTCCCAGTAATCCTGTGTTGTCAGGGGTGAGCCTGATTTATTGCTGAATCTTTCC
Organism: Dromococcyx pavoninus; assembly: GCA_033558185.1. Taxonomy (NCBI): domain Eukaryota; kingdom Metazoa; phylum Chordata; class Aves; order Cuculiformes; family Neomorphidae; genus Dromococcyx; species Dromococcyx pavoninus. Next base: position 194,880 of record JAUMJL010000191.1, on the reverse strand, counting down.
TACAGCTTTACAATAAACCAGAGAAGTCAGAGAAGATGCAGAATTTTCTCTAATTTGGAGGGCAAGTTTCAAGAGTAAACATCAGCGTGATTAAACCAAGAAGCTCTAACTAGAATTGGAGTGGAGTCTTCTAAACTAAGGCCTAATTAACACTGATAATGCATAAAATGAAAAGAGGTACCTACTGTTGAAGAGCTGCTGATTTTAGAGAGAGCTTTCCCATCCAGAATACCATTGGAGCTGTTGGTACATCAACATCATTGATTTCTATTGTTGGTTATCAATTTTTGGTCTTGAAAAAGAACAGCGTTAATCCTGTAGTGAGGCATACAAACAACTGGTCTGAAATATAAAGATGCTGAACAAGATCTGAATTCAGGTACAGCTGCAAGGTGACTTATTCAGATTGCTCCTGAAGTCTGAGAAGCAATGAGAATGTAAGGCCTGGCCATAGCCAATTTCATCATTTATATAGTTTTAAGTAATAGGAGCTCTGCCAAGTAAGTTTTTAATCTTCATTTTACAGGATGATTAAGAGTTTCTGAGTTCCCACCATCACAAAACATCGTGGTGGTATTTCAAGTGTTTTTCAGGACACTTTACCAGGCTTCTCACGATTTATTTGCAGGGATCAGGTGGCACTTTGCCCCTCCCCTTCAGTTTCACGGAACTTCTGCAGGTCACTTATTGTTTGTTATCTCAAGCTCCAGGTGTTTGCAGCCTCACACATTGCATTCAGCTGTGTCCTACTTGTTTCAAAGCTCAGCCTCTGTTTATTAGGACTTGCTAGATCATCCATCAGTGTTTTCCTGCTGACAATGGAGGAAAGATAATAGCCTTATCTTTTAAGTCCAATTTCAAGTGGCAATGAGGCTTGACTTGAAGAAAATTCCCATTGAACATTGTTTATAATTGGACTAATTAGAGAAGGCCTTAACTGTACAGATCATTACGAGCAGATTATTTTACCAACAATCTTAAAATGGCAGGATAATTTCTTACTCTGTTGACAGTCTCCTTTGACTGTGATACTCTTTTCTTGTCTAGTTCAAAATTAGCCCACTTTTTTATATTACTTCCACGCTCTGTGTTGTCTTTTGCATGGCAGACCTGATATTTTTGCAAATGTCCCACAGCATCATCATCTTTCAGTAACACTGTCATTTGCTTCAGTTGGAAACTCACATAAAGGGGGGGATTTGCCCCCTCAGAAAGCCCTGTTCATGTATTTAATTATCTTAGTCATCCAAATACAGCTAATAAACACAAACAGGAATAAGGGATCATTAGTGACTCTAGCTATGAGAAATCAGAGCTGGAAGATTATGATGGTGTAAGTCTGTGAGGATTAAGCCATCCTGCTGTGTTGATATTCAGAAGCACTTTGGAGACAAGATGATCTTTCTGCTTTATTCCTCAGCATGGGGGAAAGGAAGGGATAAAGTTTATTTGTGTCATCTTTTCATCAAGTGCTTTGAAGTGCACTGTTTCTGGAATGGGGAATACTGTGCGTTCCTGTCTCTGTAGTGTTAGTGATGGCCTTTATGCAAGTCTGTGCAGTGAACCAGTTTAGAAATAGTAGTACTTGCAGGTCCTTTCTCCTAGATACATTGGCCTACACATCCATGTTAGCTTCTAACTTGCTGAAGCCATGACTCTTCTGATAGCTGCTCTTTAATTGTATTGTTTTCTGTTAATGGTTTCCTTCCATTTACTGTTTGCTCTCCTACCAAACCTGTGACACAGGAGAGGTACAATTTAATCCTCACAGCACTGATACTTTTCTTCACTTTGTATCTGAAAACTTTTATGTTTGTGGATCTGTGAAGAAGAATTTATCTCATTAGGAAACAGTTCTCTCTTACTCCTCGGAGGAGATTTATCGCATGTCTTTCCCCTTGTTGGGAGGGGGTAAATTTACTTTCTAGACTTCAAAGATGCCAAAACAATGGAGTTTGATATAACAGGTGGGATTTATCCCACTTTAGATATCTACAGCATAGGTGCTTATATCTCAACTAGTCATGCTGGGTTCCCTTAATACTTAAGGAAGAGGAGCAGACACTTTGGGAAGGTATTATTATCTCGTGTGATCCTCTCTTCTGTCTATCATCTCCCGACTGATGCTTTTCCTTTATCTGTCTGCCTTCTGATGCTTAACTTCATTTCTGTGGGCCCAGATCAAAAGGATTCAGAGGAAATCATGAAAATCCATTCAGATAGTCTGAAGCACATTTCATAAAGACAATGAATTGCACACAGATTTTAAAGACATAAGATTGAAAGGGGTCTCCTCAGTTAGAGTCCAGTTTTCTGCTGTCAAGGACAACCACACTGTGTAAAACTTTGTATAAATTTGCCAAGCTCTATGGATAGATCAGTGAGGCTTCTTCTCCTTAATACTCCTACTGGAAGGCTACTCCAAAACTTTATTCCTTTAATCCTGGCAAATGATTTTTTTTTCCTTTCTAATTTCCAACCAGGATTTATTCATGCTTGGTTTATGTCCATTTGTTCTCATGCCAGCATTATTCTCTTTAGCTTAAACAGCTGTTTTCCCTTATTTCTGTTTATCTGTTTCATGCATTTGTGGGAAACAATCATAGTCTTTTCAGCCTTTGCTGTGCTAGAGTAGGTAAATCAAGCTCTTCTCACTTTTTCAGATGCAGAAGGTGCTCCAATCCTAATTATATCAGCCATTTTCTGCCACTCCAAATCCCCCCTTTCCTAAGCCTGGGAGAGTCGAGCACATGCAGCTCCATTTGAGCTCTTAATTTTTACACTTGTATTACTTTTTCCGTATACTTGTTGGACACTCCTCATGTGAGACATTTGAAGATCATTTGCTTTTGTCAGTCTCAGAGCAAGTGATCAATCACTACAGTACTTTTTCTGTCTAATAATCTTAGATCTTTATTTTTGAGATCCTTGTTCCAAAGACTGAAATGCAAAATGCAATTGAAACAAACAAGCAAAACCCTACAAAATGAAATCCCTCCTTTCCCTCTGAATTTTCATCATGTGAAACCTCATAGGCCTGACTTAAACCATTTCCAGGATTCAGACCTATTCCTATATAGCTTGGAACCAAACTCAGGATACTTTTTGTCTTTATCTTACAGTATAAACTTCTAAATTCTCTGTTCCTCCCAGTGCAGAAAATCAGAGTTTCCTCCCGGAATTAAGCACTACTTGTTGGGTTAAAAACCTAGTGGTATCCAACCCTTCTTATCTTACCCTTCTACAGTCTTCGACTTCTCATCCCTTTTTGGTTCTCACTGCCCTGTGTCCAAGTCCACAGCACCTTTGCAAGGAGTTGCCTGCTCATCCTCTGCAACTGCAGGGTAGATAAGAACTTTATAGGATGGGTTATAAAGAGTCCAAGCAGTAATAACATGAGGTGTGCTCGGTAGTGACGCACCAACCAAGCTCTAATGCAGCAATGCAGAATACGCATAAAGTGAGATTTCTTCAGAGCTTTTTTGTCTAGATGAATTTCAGCTGATTTATAAAGAGGGAGAAAATGTTCTCTGTGTACTGTCAGGATGGTCCAGTCCAAACTGAATTTGTCTGCTCCAAAGTGGGGTTACCATCCTAGCTAAGTAATTTTAGTAGGTTGTTTTAACAAGTAATACACTTCTTCCTCTCTCATTCTCCAGAACAGCTGAATATTTTCAGCTTATACTGAAAGTAAGGGAACAGACACATAAATAAGCTCTAGCATGGAAGAAAATGAGATTAAATGGTTAAAAGTTTAGCACTGTTGTGAATAAGTGAAGGCAGAATATTAAAATGGAGAATTTCAAGTAGCTTTGCCCATAAATAGCTCTTCTGTAGTATATAAATATGAATACATCTTATAAATACCAAAATACACGCACACACAAGCATGCTCACACAGGTGTTATAGGCACACACACACAGGATCCACATTTTAGAAGACTGAAATGCAACAAGTATGTTTGTAAATGGAAAATTTATTTGAGCCTTTTAAAGGACTTTTCCAATGAAAAGTTTATTTAAGATCCTTTTAAAGGACTTTTCCTACCATCTGAGTTCCTTTTTCCATTTGGTCTTTGTAACTCTGTCACTTCTTAGAAAAACAATCTTAGAAAAGTTAAGTTCACCATGAAGCAGGCCTTTAGTTAAAAGGCATTTCTGAATGCCATGTCCCCAGCACAGGACGCACAATAACACGAGGTGCTCTGCCTGCTGAGTCAGCACTTCCTTGGGCAACCTCTCATGCATCATGCAGTAGTCAACCAGATGTTGCAACGACACATACCTATTCACCATCATGTTGTAACCCTTTAGGTCAGGATAAGTCTGTGTTGTTTACACAGTTTCACAAACAAATCTGTCTTGCAAAGCTGAGGGCCTGAAGAAACTCAAAGTGTGGCAGGATTGCACAATACATGCATAAATAGAGAAGACCTTCAAACAGGACTCAGGAAGACTGAATTGTGTTCCTGGTATAATCAGTCCTGCTGAGTGACCTTGACAGTCACTTCAGTCCCTTGTACTTCAGTTTCCTAAGCTGTAAACTGCAGCTTACATTTCTGACTGCTCCTCAGTGAAGATTTTTGAGCTCTGCAGGTATTATAAAAAGCCCCCAGAACTGTATAAGCTAAGCAGCCTCCCTCGCACCGCTGCTTACTGTGGAAATTGCCCTGCTGTTTTCTTGGGGGAGGGAAAAAGTATGGAATTCTCGGTGGAAGGTCATCAGATGAGAGAATCAAACCCTAGTGAGTAGGCTGGGAGTTTGGTGCTCATCCTCCATAAGCTTTATCACCTATAAAAGAAACACCTGCCTCTGTGCTGGGCTCTCTCTGTAGTCAGTGGGGGTAAATGGGTGTTTCCAGAGTGTGCTTCAACTCATCAGTATGGGCATCTATGACCATGGGACAGTCTTTTTTGCTGCTGACTACAGAGAGACTTGAAGATATCTCCATTATAGGTGAATTGTAACTGGATGAGGAAAATCCCACCCAAATCCCACCCAAATTGACTACAGTAAAGAAAGTAGGTGTTCTCCAAATATTTTCTAATGTAAGGAATGCCTTTCCTGTCCAGCCAGCTTTGGCTGCTTACCAATCTGAGGCCTTGGTATTGCTGAAAGCTGCTTTGTCCCACTGGGTATTGGGAGCTTTGACTCCACATGCGGCTTGCTGTTACAAAGCAAATGTTTTGAGAAACTCAGGGGGCAGGGTGGGTTTTATAACTAATGAAGTAGAGAAATATCATTGCCTCTGTGAAGCTCATGGTTCCCTCAGTCCTGCTAGTGACACTGTGCTATGGGGACGTCCTGGGACACGGCAGCCCACTGAGTGGTCACTACCGTCCTGATGGCGAACTGGGGCTTTCACTCCAGGTGGGAAGACACCAAGTGGGATCAGGGAAATAAATTGAAGGCAAAGGGGAAAAGAGCTGTTTAATTAGCCTCTTTCCAGGCTGCATCACTTTATCTTTCCAATGTGTTTGACTGTGTGGCTGTTTGCCTTGCAGAGGGATGCCCTGGATTGTGTAACGGCAATGGCAGATGCACTCTGGACATGAACGGCTGGCACTGTGTCTGCCAGCTGGGCTGGAGAGGAGCGGGCTGTGACACTTCCATGGAGACGGCATGCGGCGATGGGAAAGACAACGACGGAGGTAGGACGTGAGCACATGGAATATGTCAGCCTTCACAGAGCCTGTAAACCATGCACAGTGAACAGTCAGCTGGGCTTGATTCTGCAGGGCAGATATTGGGTTTTGACAGCTGGTGGAGAATAGGCAGCGAAGTCTGCCAGGCTGAGTCAGCCAGAGTGGATTTGAATTCAAATGAAATGGATTTGGACTTGGGATGCCAGGGCTGAAGAGGGAGGTTTGTTTATCCGTAAATCAAGTCCATATACCCGAGAGCAGGCAGAGCCTATACATTTATCCTGTCGCTCCGCACGCGCCGGGTGGCTCAGCAGTGACATGGTGGGACCACCTCAGACAGCAAACACCCCTGACTGTTCGAACTTTGGCCTCACTGCCTGAGGTTTTCATCAAGGCTCTCTGTTAGGTCACTACTGAATTGGGATGGATTTTTTGTAGGAACTTAGAGGTTTTGGTGACTGATCCCCATGCCCACAAGCCATCCAATCCCTCTCAAACCATGTTTTATTGATTACAGTTTCATATGTAATGATGTCAGCCATGTGAATAATAGCCCTGCATAATGCAAACTTAATATTCAGAGTTATCTCATTACAAAGGAAACCCTGGTGCAGTGTGAAGGTTTGAATTAGAGGGCAGGAGATGAGATATTAAATTTAAGGCATAAGGGAGACTGCGTAATTTGTTTTGTTGTCACTCATCAAAAAGCTTTGTAAACCACAAGTCTGGGCCAGGACCCAGACTGTGAAGTGGAGACTGAATTTTGCAAGCCTCTGTTTTATCATATTCACAAGCACAGTACAGTTAAAAAAAATGTATAAAAATAGCCAAGCCAAGACTGTGATTATCTACTTCACAGCAACTGGGATTCTGATTGAATATTTAAAATACTTCTGCACATGTGGCATGGCAATGGACCAAATTATCCCTTTAGAAAAGATGAAAAAGATTGGAGAACCATACAAAGAGTAAAGACCATAAAACAAAGGTCACTTTTTGCCTCACATGAAGCTGAATATCACTGTACTCATCTTTCCTATTTACTGCTGACACAGGGCAGCAATAAAGTTCATCACATCAGATGTGTAAAAATATGTTAAATAGAGCCAAGTATAATCCCAGTTTCCATGGAAAAAATAACAAACAAAAACCTTGTGAAGTTTTGAGAGAGAGAGAGAGAGAGAAGGGAGAAGGGAGAAGTAGTAATCCAGCCTAACATACAAGGTAAAGCACATCTGAATAATGTCAAAAAAAGCATGACAAGACCCTGAGCAGGTTGGTGGAACACCATCTCCTCCTGTCTCCTGGTTCAGGGTGCTAACCTTGTAACTGGGTCACCCTCACCTTGAAACAAGCCGTTTGTGACCTTGCTAGCCTGCAGGACAGTGGATGGAGACAGAAGAGACAAAAGGCATCAACATGTTTACAAGCTAGTGTACATCAGCTGCTGACTTGCATTTGGTGAACTCATGTGGAGCAGTGGTGTGCACAGCTAGAGCATAGCAACTGATTGTTGTAACATATTGCCGTGTGACAGCTTATTCGTGTGTCAGGCCCCACAAATGAGTGTTGACTTTACCCTTGGTATGCTAAAAAAAAATACACCTACGTGGTGTGCATTACAGTTACAGATAATCAATATCATACACAATGGTATTCCTTCAAATTTGCTACTGAGGACTGATTTTGCTGCCAAGGACTTTCCTCAGCTGGAAAGTGGAACAAGTATACATTTATGTTCTCGAGTTGATTTTATACATGTTTGTGCTGTATTTGTGGGCTCAAATCTAGAATTTCAACCTCTGAGATGGAGGGGAATCAGCAGTGGTGAAGGACTTCTACTTTGAAATTTCTTGTTTAGCACAAGGATTTGAATAAGGTTACATGGACTGGCAAAGAAAGGATGATTCTGGACCCGTTTCCTAGTTGTTATGTTGATTCCTATAGCAGGACACCTGGAAACATCTGAAGAACATCCATAGAGTAATTCAGTTTGGAAAGGACCTCCAGCAGTTGTCTAGTTCAACCCCTTGCTCAAAGAATGTTTGATTATATCAGGTTGCTCAGGATTGTGTCCAGTCAACTCTTGAACACCTCTAAGGATGGAGATTCCGCCTCTGTGCGCTATCTGCTCCAGTGTATGACCATCCTTATAGTAACTATTTTTCTCCTAATAGCTCATCATAGTTTTCTGTGTCCAGACTTAATGTCTGATGCCTTTTGTCCAGCACCATCTGAGACATCCTAGAGTACCCAGCTAGCTTCTGGCTTCCCCTTCACAGTAACTTGGATCTGTAGTAGAGCATATCTGGATGTTACATGTGTGACAACTGCCTTTGGATTTCTCAGATGTCCAAAGGCAAGGCAAATGACACCAGGCACCTCTGTTTAGGAAGCTGAATTGAGCCCATATTCAATGCAGGCACTTTGTCACATTATACCTTGGAAAACTGCTGTGCTTTGAAGAGCACTGAAGAGATGAACAGCCTCTTGGAAGAGCATGTACTATGTGTATGAACACTATGGCTTCTCCCTCTTTTTGGGTCATATGACAGTCTGCAGTGATGCATGCTCAAGATTGGCCAAGGGTGGTTTATTTGACTGTTCACAGTGAAGGATTTCAGAAATATTGCTGAATTTCTCTTCATATGCACATGAATCTAGACAATGGAGGTGAGAGTCCTTTCGTGACGCTTTAGAAATCAAACATGTGAGCGAGTCACCGTGGGTACCTCGAGCAGAGAGAAAGAGATTTAGGACATCATCTCTCTGTGCTATGTCAGATATCACCTCGTAGGCGTCTGCTTTCGGATGGTGATGGTTGCCCATCAAGACACTTTCCACTGAGAGCAAAATCTCTCAAAGCTGAGGCACCACGGGGGGCTATTCTCACTACAAGGGAGCTTCAGCCTGCCTAAGCTTGTGGGAAGTGGGTTCCCACGCTGTGGTATCATGTGTCTGCTAATCAAGATCCCTGCGGCCGGAAATTCCTTGGGTTAAGTCAGAATCTTTTTCATCAGATCCCAGCCTAATCATACCCTGAGGGAAACGGGTACCAAATTACAGGGTGTGTTTACCTCTTAAACCTGGAGGCTGTTCAGCTAAACAATAACAGGCTAAGCAGAAGTCACTCAGAGAGACTTGGTGAAATGTAATCTCTTGGTTCAGGTTAGAAAAAAGGTGTCTTGGAGAGCAGTCTCCTCTCCACACACAAGTGTCATTTGTCAAAGCTAGCACTTAGGTTTCACACCCAGTCCACTTTATTTAAACTTGTAAACACAAAACCCATCAACTTAAAAGGATTTGTGGCAAGTAACTGAGAGTAGGTGATCATCCAGTATCAGTCAAGGGAAAACAGTGCAGAGACAGAGCTTTAACAATGTGAGTAAAAGGCTGGGTTTTTGCACATTTGACCTAAGAGGCCACGTGTATTACATCAAATGGAAGGTGTTTCCTGAAAACAAGCTGGGAAGAGCAGTTCTTGCTTCTCTTTGGCAGACCATAACCTCTCTAATTCATGGCTACAAATACTCACAATCTGACAAGTAGTCCTGTCTCATCCCACACTGAGTGCTCTGTCATATGCTTGAAGAGTAAGAAGTTTGAAGGTTTAAAAGATCAATGAAATTACCCTCTGTGACAGGTCTTAGAAGTGGTGTAATGGCATTTGTCAAAGCCTTGAGAAGATGCTGATATTCCATAGGCTAAATATGGGCTCCATTGCATTTGGGACTCCTCTCTTAGAAACAGAGTGTACGGGAAGAATGGAGGGACAGTCTCACAGGTATTCTGTTGGGCAGTAAAGCTGTGTTAAACATCTTTGCTCAGGAGGAAGGAAGCAGGAAAGGCATGGTCCAGTTGGAGTGGGTCCAGGGGAGGTCAAGCATGATCAGAAGAATGGAACACGCTCTCCTGTATGGAAAGGCTGAGAGAGTTGGGGTTGTTCAGCCTAGAAAAAAAGAAGGATCTGGGGAGATCTTATTGCAGGCTTTCAATACTTAAATAGGGCTTACAAGAAAGATGGGGATACACTTATTAGCAGGGCCTGTAGCAATAGGACAAGGGGTAATGGTTTCAAACTGAAAGAGGGTGGATTTAGGCTAGATGGAAGACATAAATTCTGTGAGGGTGGTGAAACACTGGCACAGGTTGCCCAGAGAAGTGGTAGATGTTACATCCCTGGAAACATTGAAGGTTAGGTTGGGTAGGGCTCTGAGCAGCCAGATCTGGTTGAAGATATCTCTACTTACTGCAGCAGAGTTGGACTAGGTGACCTTTGAAGATCCCTTCCAATCCAAACCATTCTATGATTCTATGAAATCATCTAACTGCATGACTCTCACCATATTGAGAGCCAGAGAGCTGACCATTTCACCATTTCATTGTCTGGATACACCCCATTGTCCTGAAACCATGAGAGAATTACAGATATTGAAGTAAGTTGCTCTTTTGGTCTAAATGTTCTGTCTGATCAACGCAGTAACTTCTCTTGTTATTGTTATTGTTTGGGGCTTTTCCAGAGTGGCCAAGTCTTCCAGATAAGGTAAAGCTTGCTGGTCCTCTGGGAAATGGAACTGACCACATCCTTAATTTCCTGCTTTGAACAATTCCAGTTGCTAAACAGCTTCAGAATTCTACTCAGACAAAGTGAATCTGCTTTACTTGTGAAAAGCAAGAGTCTTCATCAGATGAAAAATAAAATGTAGATGTTCCTAATATTACCTAATCCTATATATTAATTAGGGGTTGATATTCGGTTGTCTGCTGGTCTCTGATGCCTCTTCTCAATTAAAACACTTCCAAAGGCTTGTGTTGGTAATTCCTTCCTATAAAAATAATGCTGGTCTGTTTTGAGGTGTACTGCACACTATTACATGGAGTTATACTAACTTCATTTTTCTTACATCACCTGCTCAGTGATCTTCCTTTGAGAGTGAAGAAATGAAACCATGTGTTCTGTTCTGAAACCAAAGCTTCTGCCCCTCAGTTTATGTCATCTCCTTCATGACAGCTACATGCCATGCATTTCACCAGGCACTAACACAGGAGTGCAATGTGCACCTGGCCCTGTCTTGCCTTTGCAAGTTCAGCCTGTGATCCACCAGGTGCTACACAAGAGCTCCCAGGTGAAGCAATCCTTATGCTTTCCTTCCCTCTATTCTCCTGTGCCAGACCAATCAAAAATTGCCTCAGTCTTCAAATCCTGGAGCAGTGAGCAGGTCAGAGCCCCCAGGCTGCTTCACACAGGATTTTTGCCTTTTCTTGCAACCCTGAGTATCAGTTATTGCTGCCACTAGAAACCAACTCTCACTTCAGGAATGATGCAATTCAAGAATGGGTTCTCTAAGGCAAATCAGTGCTATTTGTTTAACTGCCCATTGGTGCAACTCCACAGAGTAATGCTTCATGTCTTGCTTGCCTCATTCAAGGATCAGGTAGTACTTGTAGTAAGGTGGAGACTTGTGTAATGCTTTGGGATAGAAACATTTCAAATTCTTTTGACAAGAGAAATTTTGGCACTGCACACTTGTCTTCTTAAAACCCATCTGTCCACAACATGCCAAATAATGTGTTAAGAGAGCTGACAGGAGCCTGCATTGATCTTTGCAAGTGCGTAGGGTTGCACCTGAAGGTAGCCTCAGGGTTGTAAAGGGAATTGTAAAGAATCCAGGAGAACCCCAGAACGCAAACCTTTGTCTTTGCAAATGTTTGAGCTGCAGAGAAGGTGGTCAGCTGCTTTGAAATATTTTTTTTCCTTGTCACACACTGTTATGAACCTTTACTTCATGCCTGCAAAGCTTTTACAGCACGAGGAGATTGTCTCCTGGGCATGGTGTGGGAGCTGCCTGCTTCCTCAAAACCATAAAAAATGATGCATTAATGTGCTTGCTACGTTTATGAAGGGAAGTGTTGAGATCTGAACAAACCTGGGAAAACAACCATCATAAATTAGCATTTACCATCACAGACATATGCAGTCAAACAACAGGGTCATCCTGGGGGACCACAAAGCGCCGCTAAAAAGATGAGAAAGTCTGCTGTACCTGAAAAGATTGGATAGCTGTTATAATTTTTTACAAACCACCCAGCTTCTCTTCCTCCGTTTTATGATGACTGTTAATCAACCTTTCCTCAAGAAAGGGAACAAAATGACCAGTTCACATTTTCAGATTTCAGCTCTTTGCTGATTCTGTGTTGGACAGTAACACTTGGGTATCACCTGCTGCCCGTTGTTAGCGACAGGGCTATCAGGAGGGCGATGTGAACCCACGCCTTGCGGCATCCAGAAGCAGGTGTTGGTTGTGTGATTACAGAGGACGACGTGCTGTGAACTGACGATCTAGCACTGGCTGTGGGTTGTCTTGACAGGTTGGGTGAGTTCCTAATCCTTTTGACTAGTCCTTAGTGAAATGCCTTTCATTAACATTTTCAGAAAGGAACCATGGAAGTGTCTTCTGTGTTGGAAGAAAATTACCATTGTCTCCTGAAATGAGGGAAGTTACTATTGGGAAGGAGACAGTGCTGTTGTGACAGAAGGTAGCATGAACCATTTGAAAAAAAGATGGGTTTATACATGCATTTCACAAAGCATTTCTGCACCTGAAAGGATGCTTAAGCAGAGTTTGGGCATCAATGATAAAAGGACTAATTCAGAAAAGCTCTGCCAGACCTGCTTTAGCACCTGAGGAAAACTCTTGCCTCCTCTTTCCCCCTAGAAACCCAAAGTTTTGCCCCGAAATGTGCTCAGGGTGCACAAAGTGCATGGCCACTTTCCTCTTGACCAGGATCTGAGAAACACACCTATATCTGAGTTAAATATCTAAGACCACTTTCCAAGCTATGATCAGATGATTACTTGAGTTGCCTTGGATTCAGTCAACAGGATATGTCAGGGTGAACTTTTCAGCAGCAGCTTAACACTTGCAACAGTGCCAGGAAGCAAGAGACCTTGGTGACAAGGTTATCTCAGCTGCTGAGGTGTGAACCAATTGCTCCGACAAAAAATTTATGAGCTTTGAGTCCCTTTTTCTTGGAGGAATAATTTTGTGAGGTGCTTTGGCTCCTGAAGGAGACAGTTTTAGGTATGGTATTGCATGACCATTGATCAGGTGAAGCAACCTATGCTTACAGCCTTGTCTGAATGACAGTCTCTGCTGCTGAGAAGGGCCCTCACGTGCCTTGCTCAGCTTCATGAATTTCACTCCATCGATAGCCTGGTTTCTGTGCTGCTTTGCTGGATATGCAATGTGTAAGTCCCTTTGTTAAAAACCTGCCTGGACAAAGGAACACCACCATGAAGCCAGCTGCATCAGTTGTATTCTCCAGAGCAATGATGAGCTGAGGAATGCTGTGAACTTGTAGATTGTAAACACATTATTATAGCTCTGTTTTGTGCCCAGCTAGTGGTGATTATCATGTGTTTTCTGTCATTTCCTCCTTCCTCTTTTCCTTCTTTTTCTTTTCAGATTTTCTTTTTCTAAAATAGGAATGTAGCTCTGGATTAGAATGGACCTTTTTGCAGAATATTTCTGTAGTACTAGCACTGCAGAACTCTGCTTCTGCGCTGGAGCCCAAGAAGTGCTGTAATTCAAACGTATGATTACTATTACATATGATTATATTATTCTGAACTTGCAAACATGTGCTGAGCACTTAGAGCAAGATGTGAAGGCAATTTCTTTCCCAGGCAGCCAGCAACATGATTTAGCCAAGATACGAGTGAGAACCTTATTCAGGCAAAATCAAAACAGAGCAAGTAGGATAGAAGGAGCAAAGAGAGCATTAATAGCTAACATGTTCACAGGGAGCCGACAGTAACGTTGCTATCGTTCCTTATACTTGTGTTTTGTTTTCCATGATTCCTTACAGTGGGGCCAAAAGCTACGACTCTTTTGTTGAATAAGTAAAAATGCTGTATGTGAAGCACTGGAGTAAAACCTATTAATTCCACAAATCCAGTTGGGTGTTGGTCCTCAGCTCTAGGCATAACATCAGTACTTCTGTAAACTTTCATCTGCACGTCATTCACAGAACAATAACTTGTGTTGTTTACAGAAGTACTGAGCCGTTCCTTTAGCGTCTGTTTCACTGGAGTTTAAACTAGAACTGGAGAGGTAAAATCTGATTTGCTCAAGGGTAAGACTAACATTTTCTTAGCTTTGCCTTTCAGCATTTGAAACCCTCCCCATTCAAACTCTCACAGTAATACATCCAAAAGCATCACAGGACAAGACAGATAGTGTCCCTACAAAAAGTGATAATGTTACCTGGTGAATGCCACAGAAAGGAAAGGGAAAAATAAGAACTAGATGAGGTGAGAGACACAATTATTTGTATAATCAGTGCATTTCATGTTTTCATTTGCAGTGAAAATACTGCTGAAAGACAACAGGATTTTATTGTTATTTTTGTTTGTAGTTTTGCTTTGCCTGGTATAGTTTCTCACAGAGGCTCTTCCTGCTGCAGTCACTGGCAGAAGGTCTCATGATCTTCAGCAAGAGCGATTCTTGAGTTTGTTACATACCATCTCCCAGATTTATCCTAATAAGAGTCCTTACCTCCTCAACAAGGGTGTTTAACTCACCTCCTCCTGACTGTCTGTGTCTGTGACTCCCAATGCGCGTCACGGTCTACAGGATGCTCTCTGCCTACAAACATGTCCCTCTCTACCTGTGGCCTGCTTGTTCCAGGCTGACACTTAACATGCAGCATGCAGCACCTGTCAAAGTCTGCTTAAACACATAATAACACCACTAGCTGAAGGTTATTTGCATTCTGTTGTTGATGTTAGCATGACGGATTTTTGTTGCAGCATCCATAACTGTAGAAATGTTCTATTATTCAATCTCAGCAAGCTAAGACGCTGCCCATTAAATCAGCCAACACAATTGTAGGGCCATGAAAAGTCACAGCTAATTTGAAATTTTATTAGCTCTCAGTTGATCTTGTTTACTGCAGAAGCAGTCTCTCAAAACCAGCCCTTTGCTTCTGTACAAAAATCTAATTCTTGACACCTAGTTGGCACTCTATGGTGGTAGCTGAGAGACCTGGAGGCTAGACCACATCAGGCTTGAAAGAGGAATGAGGCTGCTGTGGGATTTGTGAATGCTTTGCAGCCAGCAAGTGCAGCAGCAGCCCCAGGAGTGCAGGGACAGTACCCCCAGTTGCTGCTGGAGAGTAATTATTCTGTAGGATAGTAGTGGCTGTCAATGTGACAGGTTTTTTTCTGGGAAGGGAATATGTCACCCTCGTCACAGATTAGAAGACAAAAGATCTTCAAATAAGCAGTGGTGTTCAACAGGCACACTGTCAGTTAATGGCTGGTTGCACGCCTTAGTATCTTAATCCATTCCTAGAAAAGGAGTCTTTCAGGGAAGTGTTACACACAGGGAAAACAGTCAGAAACCCCCCTTACTTAATGACTGCCCCTTCCTGCGTGCTCAGGAGGAAGGAACATGTCCCATTTAGCCAGCCACCTGGAAGTTGTGGTGCTTCCCATAACAACTTTGTGTCTATCATAACACACCTGAAACAGATTGAGTTTATTTGTTGGTTTTTTTAAGAGAAAAATTACTTTTGTCTTGGATCCTGCAAGTCCTTGTGGTAAATAGCAGAGAACATGAGGTAGTGATCCTCCAGCCCACTTGAAGCTCTTATTGGCAGAGTAAGCAAACACAGTCCTAAATCCTCCACACTGACCCCAGTAGCTCCAGATTTTCAAAACTTCTGCTTGTTTTGGGTGGCTATATTTTTTGCCTGCTGTTTAAGTATCATGAAGGGCACAATTTTCAGGGAGTGATGAGTCACAATTAGTGTTTGAAAGCCAAGTAATTTTAGGTCATCTTAAGTTTGGCACCCATGTGACTAAGGAAGGCCATTATGATATTGTCTTTTGAAACTCCTTCTGAATAAGGTCAACATTCAAATTTATTGTCATTATCTAAGTTAGCTGCCTGAATTTCTATAGTGAGAGTGTTTGAAGTCATTTAGTAGCAGTTGTTTTAAAGCTTGTGTTAAGCAAGTGTCTTGCTTGTTAGGCCAAAGCCCTACTTCAAGAAGGCACAGATAGCTCCACAGTCTAGTCTCTTCCATGAAGTAATACTTGCATAGAGAACAGGATGAAAATATGTTACATATACAGACCTTTAATGAGAATTGCAGATATTTAATTGGGTTGTACTGGCACTTAAGAACGCTTTGGGACTGTAACAGATGTTTTGTGAACAGAAAATAAAAAGACAGTCTCAGCTGCCCAGGAGTTTACAGTGTAAGGTAGTGTTTGGAAGAGCTCACTAATGGGATTGGTGAATTTGTAGTCTTTAAAATGAGAAAGAGCGTCTTTCTAAAACCAGTATTCCAACTCCATCTGCAAGAAGTGAGTTTGATACAGTAATTCCAAAGTAAAACTGACTGTCTAGTGATGTACGGAGTGCAGATTATCTCATCAAAATGGACTTGGTCCCCCCAAAAAATACTGTTAGCTGAATAATTTTATCCTAAATGGTGGAAAAGGAACATTTTCTGCTGATCCTATTCATTCTCCTTCATGTCTGTCCCTCTCTGAAGGGAATGAGCCAGGAATCACAAGATGAACCCCAGAGGTCCCATCCAGCCTTACTTGGTCTATGATTACATGAGTCTTAGTGAAAGATGCAATCCATCGATCACATTATTTACCACATGTGACAATGGACAATGTCTTGCCAATGGCTCCCTTTATGCAAAGGCAGTCATTTGATTCACCCTTTGGTAACTCTAAGATTGCAAAAGTTATTTATTTAATGGCTTTATGAAAAGGAGGAGTGATTGATGAGTTTTATTTTTGGCAGGACTGCCAAAATACAGGACGCATAAAGCGTCTCAAAGATGTAAAAACTCTTATTACATGTATTTCCATGAGGAACATGAGATGGTTTAAAACTTGGCTCAGTGACAGATCTACGCATTAATTTGTTAATTGAAAGGTGTCCATGACTGAAACTGTTTCTGAAAGGTCCCTTGAAACTGTTTTGTTGTATCCAGTCCTATTCAGAATTTTTATCATTGTCTGAAAAAAGAAGTCTTCAGGTCTCCTAAAGCTTGATGTGGTAAAAACCTACCCAGATCATTTTGACACAGAGGGATCTGACTGGCATCGCTACAAGACCACAGTCAGACAAAATGTGTCTCAATGCATCCAAATGCAAGATAATACCCCTGGGAGCGAAGAAGGCATGTTCTACTTATGGGCTGGGAGATTCTTGAAAAGCAATTACTCAGAACAGGATTTAGAGGTCACTGGAGATAATTGTCTCAACATGAGTTCTCAGTGCAAAGCTGTTGCTAAGACACTACTGTGAACTCTGGCAGTATAAAACCCCAAAAGTTGGGAAGTGGTCTCTCTCTTCTGTACCCAGTATTGCTGCCACAGTTCTGTGCCCAGTGTTGGTGCTCACACATAACAAAAGATGTGAAAATACTGGAAAGAGATCAAAGGATGCCACACACACAAAAAAATCCAGTGCACGGAAAACAAACCTTAAAATGGGAAGTTTAATCTTCCTCAGCTATTCAGAGAAAGGTTTGGAATGGATTTTTGCTCATTTGCACTTGGAGAAGTCATCTGAGCATGCAGGGCAGAAGGATATACTGGTAACCTTGCAGACAAAGGTAAAACAAGTTCCAGTGGCAGAATATTGGAGTTCACTAATTCAGCCTTGAAATAGGATGCAGTTTCCTAGCCGTAATTAAGCATTTTAATAGCTTACCACAGGAAGTTGCAGACTTATTGTAATTGTCTATCTTTGATATACGGGATATTTTTCTAAAGGACAGGCTTTAATCCAGTTCACGGAGTGGGGGGAATTGAACAGCCTTGTGTTAAGAGGTCAGACAAGATGATCATAGAAGCCTCAACCTTAAAGCATATGAATTACTATAATCCTTCTACACAGGACTATCAGCCTTGCATGGAAATCATACAGGAACACGTTTGTTTTCTGGTCTGAAGTGCCATGGTCATGTTACAGCTCTACGTAGATTAAGGGAGCTGCCTCTTTTTTAAACCCAGAGCTGTATAAACATGGCCATAACTGAGAACCTCTGGAGCTACTGGAGTTAGGAGTCCACGCACAGAGCATGCATCTCTGTGCTTTTGCTGCTGCAGAAATGACTGATCCTATATTCACCTCCTTCTGTTACCTCTCTTAGAAAATTTTGCTATAAATTCAAAGGAAAATTTGCCTTTATGCTATGTGGATTTCAGTGGTGTTTTGTATTATGACTTCATATTGTGCTGTGATATCATACCTTGCTGTATTTTCCTTTGCTGCTGGTGCTGGCTTCCCTCATTCATTTTGGCTATTTGGACCATTAAAGCATGACTTTAATTTTGCTCTGATTTTATTTTCTGTTAACCCATGCAGGTCCCTGAATGCCTTGCTCTTCATGGGTAGGGAGCTTCTTCCGAATGCCACTGTATCCTTACTCTTCTGATGGATCCAGTGAGAGATCGCAGGGCATGAGAAGTCGTAGTTGTGTACAATTATATCTCCTTCCAAGTTACTGTAGGGCACCACTTGGATGACTTGTGGGCCATACAATAAAGAAAAGCACAACAATATTCAGATAAAGACATCACTATTTATAATATGGTTTTTAACTTAACTCTTGCTGTTCTCCATGCCTCACACAAAAATGGTCTTTACATTTTCAAAGTTAAAGAAATGCTTTGCCCTGAAACTGCTGTTGATTTTAGAGGGAGCTGAGCAGCTGAATCCCATTTCAGCTCTTGAGGACCTTAAGGGTTTTAAGATGTCAGTGACTAACCTCTGCGGTGTAGTTACCCCCAGCTTATTCCGTACTTGCCAGAAACACATTAGTTGAAAGGCTTATCTGCAGATGAGTCCTCAGCATTCCCACGTGCACAAAACATTGCTGTGTGCATCTGTTTTTGAAGCCTTTATCTACCATTTCCTGCAATGACAACATTTCCTTGCTGTCTTGCAACCTTAGGTCCCCAAACACCTTTCCAATGCCTGGAATAAAGACAGGGTAATGAAGAGGTATGGTACAGCTGGTTTGCTGTCCTCTCAGCAGAGTGTCTATACCTTAGAAAACATTATTAATGTGTCAGAGAAAATGACATCTTGTCGTGCTTGAAACTGTAGTCGATATAATAATAGGGCTGGTTTGTTGTTTCTTTTCTGTTTCTTTTCTTCCTATTAGGTAGCTATAGATAAGCATATTACCAATATGCAAGTCTTTATTCTGTGAACGGTCTCTCAAACTCCACCCGAGTTTTGACCTTCCAGAATCCTACTGCCCTAATCATCTGCAGCAAGTCATTTTTTAAATGGGCAAATAAAATGTAATTAGTTCTTTCTCATTATCGCTAGTCATCAAGAGAAAAGGCAGATGGGTAAGTTTTGTGCCCGAGCTGATAAATTTTTGTGGCAATTTTGCAAAGAGTTATAAAGATGTAGAGCTATCAGAACAGACAGAGGTAAGGATAATGGATGGGATTTTCAAAAGTACTTTTGCTAATCTAATGCTGCTCCCATTATCATTAATGGCAGGTGCAGAGCACTTGTGAAAATGACTCAGTGTGTGTGTGCGTGTCTACATGGAGCAGATATTGCACTATGACCCACATATATACTGAACAGACTTTTTGTGGAGTTTTCTGTGTTTGGGTAACTGCATGATGTTGTCAGTGATGGTTTTTGGCAATAAAATCTTCCAAGAATGCAACAAGTATAACTCAACAGAATCCAAGTCCATGAGGTGTGAGCTACGGTAAGTACTACAGCAGTAATAACAGCACAGATTCTCATCCTTTTTATTTTACAGTAAATCCAAAGTAATGCCAGTAACATTAATGAAAGGACTTCTAATTCACACTGGTAGAACATGGATGAAAATGAAAACTCAGAATTTATACTAATGACAGACTGTCTTGGTTTAATTTACTGTTTCTTTGAAATAAAAAACACATTATCCTGACTATTCCAAATCTCATCTCACTTCAGGAAAGACCTGCCTCTCAGGACAGTCTTGCTATCCAAACACATTCATTTCTTGCCTGTGTGCTGAAATCATCAGTAGGATGCTAGCTGTAAAGGTGGTTTCTCTGATATATAGAGCTCCTAGCAACTACACTGAGACCAACTACTCATTTCACATAGGTCTTTGAACAGCCCTCACCTGGTGACAATTTTCATTCACTATCAAACTGTCTTGCTTGAAGTGATGAGTTGGATATGAATGGCTCCATGTCCCATTACCCCAGAACAAAAACATTCAGTTCTCTTATCTGATTTAAAGATCCATCTCTACTACATGCTAACAACTTTTATTTCTAAATGTGATGCTTCATCAAACCTCTTCTGAGCATATTTTTGTGTTTCCTTTCCTGTCAATGCTTTTTACTAAACTGTTTGCAATGAACAATGGCATCTCAAAATGAAGTGGGGAATGCTGCAATTGCAGTGGGAGGGGAAGTAGTACAGTCAGTGCATCTGAGAACTTGACAGATATGCAAGCCCTCATTTTACTAGAGTACTAGTTTTTCTCATGTGTGTCCACTGCTGTTACTGTTGTTATTATTAATTTAGTGGTGCTGAAAGTACAAGATTTATATCCTGAGAGTCTGAGGTCATCTGTTACTCTGTGTCTGCGTGGAATAAATGTGACAAAAGGCAAAGAAATCAAACCTTCCCAGAAAAATCTCCCTTACTTTCTCATCTACAGAATCTAGCCCAAATCTTTAGTGGGCTGCATGGATAGATCTCTCTGCAGCCATGGCAGATACCGTGGTTTTATTCATTCTTTAGTCCTGCTGAAAGCAACCGTGATACCTTTAGTATAATGCAACGTGCCTGTGATTTGCACAGGGAACCAGACCAGTGTACAAAAGTCATTTGTATATTGACAGGAAAATAAAACATATTTGGGGGCTCTGAGAGACTGAGGTGTGAAATGGCACATCCCAGAATTAACCTCGAAGATGCTTATTTTAGTGTCTAATCTCATGTGTACGTGTGTTTTCATATGTTGCATATTAATGTATATTAATATTACATGTTAATGCATATTTGATGTTCCTTACTGGGGAATTTAGCAGTCAATTCATGTTCTCCTGTTGTATGCACCCTGAAATCTACAACATTGTTCTAAAAATTTCCTTACCCTTTTGCAGATGGCCTGGTGGACTGCATGGACCCAGACTGCTGCTTGCAGCCACTGTGCCACGTCAATGCTCTGTGCCTGGGCTCCCCAGACCCGCTGGATATCATCCAGGAGACACAAGCCCCCATCTCCCAGCAAAGCTTGCATTCATTCTACGATCGGATCAAATTCCTGATTGGCAAGGACAGCACTCACATCATCCCAGGAGACAATCCTTTTGAAGGAGGGTAAGTGAATTTTCACAGTATCACAGTCTCACAGTATCACAAGGTTGGAAAGGACCTCCGAGATCATCGAGTCCAACCTATAACCCAACACTAACACCAACCATCATCTAAACCATGGCACTCAGTGCCTCTTCCAATCTCCCCTTAAACACCTCCAGGGTCAGCGACTCCACCCCCTCCCTGGGCAGCGCATTCCAATGGCCAATCACCCTTTCAGTGAAGAACTTTTTCCTAACATCAAGTCTAAACTTTCCCTGACAAAGCTTGAGTCCATGCCCTCTAGTTCTGTCACTGGTCACCTGAGGGAAGAGACCAACTCCTGCCCGACTACAACCTCCTTTTAGGTAGTTGTAGAGAGCAATGAGGTCTCCCCTGAGCCTCCTCTTCTTTAGACTAAACAGACCCAACTCCCTCAGTCGCTCCTCACAGGGCTTGTGCTCCAGCCCCTTCACCATCTTTGTTGCCCTCCTCTGGACACACTCCAGCATCCTGACATCTTTCCCAAACTGGGGGGCCCAGAACTGTACACAATATTCCAGATGAGGCCTGACCAGTGCCGAGTACAGGGGGACGATAACTTCTCTGGTCCTGCTCACCACACTATTCCTGATGCAGGCCAGAATGCCATTGGCCTTCTTGGCCACCTGGGCACACTGCTGGCTCATGTTGAGCTTCCTGTCAACCAGCACTCCCAGATCCTTTTCTGCCTGACTACTCTCCAGCCACTCTGTCCCCAGTCTGTAGCTCTGCATGGGATTGTTGTGTCCAAAATGAAGTACCCGACATTTGGACTTATTAAACATCATCCCATTAGAACTGGCTCATCTCCCCAGTCTGTCCAGGTCCCTCTGTAGGGATTTTGGTTTTGGTTCAGTAAGAGGTAAGCCATTTGGCCATTTTAAGATACAGAATTGCAGCAAGATGCAGGGAAATAGATATCTGAAGAATTTTGTAGCTAATCTAATTTTGCTGGCTGTTTCCTCATCTGCAATGTCCTGCCAGCCAGTCTCTTTCTTGCCTTTTGTTGTTTCAAGGAGTGAAAGCCGTCCATTGAGCAGGACTCTTCTAGCTCATGTGGCTGACATTTTCCAGAACTGTCTCATAAACAGCAGAAGGTAGACCTTCTTCTAGTGACAGAGTCAAAAGAGAGGGAAACTAGCATGGTATTTACAATCAATAGTGTGATTATTATAGACCTCAAAGAAACTGAAGAAATTCTTAGAGTCTAGAGAGGCTATTAGAGTGATTTCCAACATAAACAATATAGTTCAATAGACATTGGTTTTCACACTGAGATGTTCTTTATCACTGCAATCATCACCAAGAAGCAGAAACTGGCAAAGAAATCTTATTCAGTTCACTTCTGTAACTGCATCTCAGCCATTTGTTTAAGCACGTGCCTGGCTGTCAGGGATGATCAACCCTCTAAAATCGTGTGCTTGTAGCAGGACACCATAATACATACCCTGAAGTGTCAGATTCTTGGATCATTCAGTGTCTGCCCTGAGTGTTGCCTTTCAGAAGTGGTGACCCTGAACCAGGAGGTGGTTCTCAGTGCTTAGGTTTGGACTCCTTTGAATTGCACCCAGTCATTAGCCGCTTGCTTTCAGCTTTTCCACACAGAGCAGTGAATAGGTTGTATACAAGTATAGACCCCTCATGTTTGTGTGGGTATTTATTCCAGCACTTATCTCAGCAGGCTTCTCAGGCTCTTCTGGGTCTGACCTAATGCTCTTCCATGCACGTACATTACCATGCAGATACATTGGGTACCGCCTCCCATGTACAACCCTCCTCTGGTGGTCTACAGTCGGACCTCAGGCATGAACAATTTAGAAGCACACCGCTGTCAGGGAGTTGGCCTGATGTGATAGTTTCCCTGATTTGTCTTACTGCCAAACCCTTGAGAGTCCCAGAAAACTGACAACAACGGTTCAGGTTAAGGACATACACTTATTATGTCATGAACTCTTATACTTCATCAGCATTCTGATGATTGCAGGTTCTGGAAACCGAGCAGTCCAGACTCTGGACTAGATGTTAGCACAGCGAATTTTCTGCTGTCAGTTGTTGTGATTTGTTGCTGTAAAATCAGGCTTTGGAGTATATAATAAAATAGTTTATATTCACGGTTTCATTCTTCTGATACATTTGGTGTTACAATTTCTCAGCTGAGCTCACAGTCAGTAGCCTTTCCACAAAGGACTCTGGTATCAAGTCCATGTGTGTCTGTTCTGATAGGTAGAGAGTGTTGGTAGACAAATGTCAGTCTTTAATGAACTTTTCTGTACAATAAAGAAGTATAGGACTCTTCATACATGTGTGATTAAAAAAAATACAACTTCTCTTTAAAGGTTGCTTGCATTCAGCAGCACACGGGGGGGGGGGGGGGGGCAGTGGTGGAAATAATAGGAATTTCTCACTTACGGGGTGAATTTTTTTCTGGGAGTGCCAGCAGAGAACCAGCAGAAGGACTGTGTCATTTAGAGCCACCAAAACTCCTACAGGAGTTACATGTGTTTCCTAGATCTGATGGTAAGATCTCTATGTAGGAAGGCATTACTAATTATCTGTAGACATCCTGCTAAAGAAAGATTTGGGATTCAAATGGAGTACCTGCTGGCAGAAATGTTTATCTGGCGTATAGATTACGAGAGTGAGGGAATGCAAAGGTTCAAATCAATAGGAAGGGTTTTAATGATTGCTTTTCATTAACTGCAGTGGAACTAATAAATGGGGCTCCTTGTTCAATTTAAGTTAATATGAAGAATTATACAGAGATAGGAAAGATTTATGAGGTTGCCATTCTTAAAATATCAGCATAGGGTGTGTATCACTAAATATGGTCTACAGATATGTCACCACAAGCTGTGATTGTATTGCATCTCTCAAGTTAAGTATCTTGACTCATCACAAGCACAGTTGCATTCAACAGTGAAGAACCTCAACAGAAGGTATATTTTCCTCTATTTTACCCTAAAACACCACTGCAAGCAGTCCAGTCTTATCAGTCTATTGGGTTGCTAAAAATGCCATTACTCTTTGAGGATCTTAAAAGATATTGTGTGTTCCTGTTAGTTCTTAAAGATCCTATAGATCTGGATAAACTCAACCATTGCAAGTGTTTTCTGCTTACTTGGTTTCTCTTTGTAGTTTCAATTGTCTTTTTTCACCACCTAGAAATCTGAACCTTTAAGCAGCTGTCTCTTGTCACTCTGGAAATGGCAGTGCTTCAGCAGTGGCCAGGCAGTGACTGCTCCATGGAGGAGCAGAAGCTGGGACCGGCTGGGACCCAGTTAGTCTGGGCAAATGAGACTGTGTTTGCATGCGTGAATATGCCCTTTCTTCAGTCACATTCTCACTGTTGAATCTCCTCCAGTTGCTTTTACAACAGACAGGTGATAATATCCTTCTTACCCATGGAGCTGCTCAGTGTCTCCGTGAAGATCACAGCAGCAACTGGAGTCCGGATGAACTATTTTCTTCTCTCTTTCCAGCTGTTGTCTCAATAGGAAATGTTTTTGTTCTGATGGAAAGCTGCAGCATCCTGCCTTAGTATAACCCTCTCCTTTCCATTGTGGCAGCTATGATTCATGAAGCTGTCTCCTTCTTGGTATATATCAGGCCTGCAGATTGCTGGGCATGGGAAGTCCTATGTCTTTCTATTACAGTGTCATCATCTTCATGGTGTAGGTTTGGAGTTGGATCCATGATACTTGCTGTGAGCAGTCCCATAAGCAGGCAACACAGAGGTGACGTGGACCTCTGAGTCCTGTGCGACTCATGTCCTGCAGAGACACCTGTGGCACAGGCACACTCATCATTCAGGTCAGGGATTTCACAAACCACAGCTTACTCCTCAGGGCTCTACCAGGTCATGGCTGGCTGTTTATCCCCTCTGGGGAATCACAGCACATTTGCATTCCTGTATGGCCTGTGCAGAAGTGGTAGCAGTGCGGAACAGATGATTGAATATCTATACAATGTATTTCCTGGGCTTCAAAAACACAGCTTAGCTACCCTTTAGAGAGAACAGCAGTGCACATCACCTAATGGATACAAATAAATGAATGCCTCATGACAGCTAGGCTTTGAGTGAATTTATTATTGAATTACATTCCAGCTTTTTAAGAACAAGCTGAGCTGACAAGCTCTCTCAGCACCGCAAAAGAAAAAGAGAGACAATGATAAATTACTCTGATAGATAAAGGTAAAGACCTTGTGTCTTCTAAAATACCAGCAATTATATATTATTCATGTTTGGGAGGAAAAAATAATCATTGCCCATATTGAAATGAGTGTTTATGATGATAAAGCAAGTAGCTAAATTAAATTCTGAATGCACAGAATGTCTTTTCGCATCATTTTGATGAACAGATAACAAGTACTCTTCTGCTACTTGATTGTTCTTGTATTGATTTTGAAACCACTTACTGTTGCTGTTTGCTTTGTATTTCTAAGCCATTCTTAGTTTTCCATCACCGTAAGGAGCAGTGCAAGATGCAGTGGTGTCAAGCTGTTGACTTTCAAGTAGGACACCTGATATATTTGTTCTCTCTTGAGGGGCAGTGTCATAGAACTGCAAGAACAGGTTAAAGTCCTGATCCGCAGAGTCTTTTAAGTTAAATATTGGCATAGGATTAATGTACTTCAGAAAACCATGTGCAGAACTGGCATTTTCTGTAAAGAATATTTGAAAAGAAATCAGGTGATTTTCAAGTAGGTGTGTTTTATACCCTTTCTTTTTGGGGACAGGATGTCATATCTACTTTGTGACAGCAGTATTAACTCATCACAATTACATGGGCAGCTAGGAATAACCAACTGAGTTATAAAGACACATCAGAAAGCAAGCTCTGGTTTTAGCTGCATGAGTAGCCCCTCATTGTCATCAGGTCAGTAGTCTAAGTACAAAAAAAGTAGTACTTTTTCGTGGTTTAAAATTATGATCAGCATTAAATTTGCACATTTTTTTTCACCACTGAGTGGCAAAGTATCTGTAAACATGTCACTCTACCTCCTTGTGAGCCAGGCTGTACAACGTACCTTACTGATTCAACTGGGGAGGGTTACACGTGCACTGCTAGATACTAAGATAGGCAGGTATGCTATAAAGATACAGGTATGCTATAAATCCATTTTTCTATAAATAAGTAAATGGATGGGTTTTATTGTCACAGTTAAACTGTGTCAATCTCAAGCCCCAACAAAACCAAAATTGTGAGCATTGATCATGGCCAAAGAGAAAGTAAGAGAAAAGAAGAGGATCAAAATGGCTTTCAAAATGTTTTGGTAGTCCATTTGGCCCAATTCTGAGCAATTTCAAAGAATATTACAATGATACGTTAGTAACCTTGAAGGAAGACGTTCAAAGCACTTTCTCTTTTCCTTTTGCCTGTTTTTACCTGCATCTGGAGGGCTGCAGATTTTCCCCAGCAGATCTTTCCGACCTTCCTTCACAGTGAAGTTGAAGTGCTCTGTCATTTCAGTACTGTTCCCTCAAGACTGCTGGCATGATTTTGATTCAGCAAATTAAGAAGCACTTCTTCTCTAAATGAAGACAGTTAGAAAAGCCCAAAGTCACCAGGTGTAGATTTCTGCTGATGATTTCTCCCGAGTTGGCTGCTCCAGCCTATGGCTTTGGCCCATCTCCAGCAGGATGCAACAACATTGGGCTGGCAGCGAAATACCGTGGGTTGGATGCACCCACTGAACTGCGGGAGAACGATGCGGGAGTTCGTGGAGCACAGCAGCTCTGTGGGTTAGGACAGCTTTGAAAGATATAAGCTGCATCTGTTTCAAACTGTCATAGGTATCAGACACCATCCAGCACTCCTGAGAGTGAGCACTCATGGCACAGCACAGTACCTACACTGATGAGAACGGGGTCATGTTCTTCCATATTTTAAACCAAGGTAACACAGCACCGCTTCAAACTCTCTCCTTCCCAGAATTACTGTATTCCAAAGGCATCGTTCTGCTTTTGTTGCTTTCTGCTTAAATGAACTACTTATTAGCTACAAAACATAGCTTTTTGAAATACAGAAGAATAAAGAGGAATTTTCAAAGACTTAGTGGGTTTTATTTTGGTAATTATTCCTTTTAAGCACAGGAAAGCATATTTTTAAAACTTACCTTTTCAGTGTACAAGGCATATATATATATGCCTTTTCAATGTTTACCTTTTTCTTTTGATTTTTAAATTATATAGTATGGCATTATTTCTGGTTAAAGTGATTTTTTTAGTTGAGCATGGCATTATTTGCATGTAATAAACTAACACAATATATGAAGGTACTTACTTCCATTTTGTAGAATTTGTACCGTAGGGACTCTCTGAAAGCAAAGTTCCTATCCATTTTTATTTCTTTTCATAACATAGATAGTGTAATCAAAACTAATTAAACTCCCCTTTCACAAGTGGCAGTAGAAGGAAGTCTTTTGTACAGACATTAGAGAAACTAGGGTGCAGTTTTAAATAAATATTAAACAACAATGGATATTTATTACCAAGCACAACCTCAAGTAGGATCTTCCGAGTGTGATATGGGCGTGCTTCCAGGGTCAGGTAAGGCAGCTGATATAAATGGTTCACCGTCCTGTACATGGGATTAAAATTTCTCAGATGATACCTGTGTACCTAGGAGTTCTTGAAGTGTGCAGAAAGCAGAACTCAAGCTTTCAAAACTCCCAAGCAGAAAAACAAAACTCCTAATGAGATAAGTACCTCCAAAATTACACAGGTGCTGATGTGCACATTTGAGTTTAGGATACCAAACTATGATATATAGGCTGATGTATTCTCTTGTAACAGGCACATAGGTATTTGATAAATATTTATACAATATTGAAGGTACTTTCCTCTGAAAAAAAAAGAGAAGCCCACATGCTTATTGGTTTCCATTACTCTTTGATGGACACGTCTGACATGTTAACTATGAGCTGACTCAGTAGCTCCGCTCAATATAATATCACTACAAACAGCACGTCCCGTTCAGTAGAGTGATTTGATTATTTCATTACTGCATAAGGTTTCTTCGAATTAAATACTGTTGTAATGATTCTCATGTGAGACACTGGCATGTTCATTCTGCAAAAAGCCGGAGCTTTCTACCCCAAGCTTTTTGCTGCTTCCCCTCTGCAGTGGTTTGCTGACCCTAGACCAGACTGAAGTGCTTGAGCAACTTTTGGCCAGCTCAATGTAAAATCTCCTTTTCCACTTTAAACTGAGGGGGAAACCGGTGTGAGCTTATCCTGTGGGCTTTGCACTGATAGGGTGAGGTTCTGCTTTACCAGATCAGCTTTGGGGCAGTTGCCTCTAGCTGTAGGATTCTAACAGCTGAGTCTAAGTAAGGTTTTCAACCATTTCAATATATCAGGAAGAGTCTATCCTGTGAATGTGACATTTATTGCTAAACTGGTTAAAATCTCTTTAATAAAAAAGCAGTTTTAAGATCCCAATTATGAACATTTTTATATTTTATTGAATCTTTTTTTACCGATTGCTTTGGATCATTACAAAGCTCTCAGACAGCTTATATGTAGCTAAAGAACTTCTCCTATGATCATCAAAAAGAGACCTCATTTTATAATTAACCTGGAAATAATGTATTTTTAATTCTGTCCTTCTGAGTTTTGCTTTCACGGTGCCTCAAATTAAATGGAAGGAATTGCTTTTATTTTTGGTCTTCAGCAGAGCTGAATATGTGGCCACAGCTTACAAAAATAAATACCAGATGTAAAATACTATACTAGTGCAGAACTGGTAAGTTCTGCACACATTTTTTGTGAAGACTTGTCATGAATACATTATTCATCTCTGAAAGTTATTACGCCATAAAGTCTTTACCTCTCGTAAAAATAATGGTTATAGGATCACTTCTGAAAAATTTTGAAATGAGCATAAATCAGTATTGGGTAGAAAAATTATTTTGCACCCTACGAGCTACTGAACACTTGATTCGGATTTTACAGACCTAAAAAAATAGGATTGTGATTCTGATTCTTTGAGATCTTGTGCAAAGCAAGAGAGTCTTTCTTTGGTTGTACTGAAGCAAAGGAAAGAGTCATCAACTTTTAAAGCATTTCTTAATCAACCACATTCTGAATAAAAGGCTTTTTCACTGCAAATTTGCAGTCCAGCACAGCCCAGGTTTATTGTGCAATGCATTTCCCCTAAAACTCTGTTCTAAAGTACTTTCACTTAAATATTATATTTGGAGGCAGTTTTATAATTTCAGAGACCAGTGTGAGTGTCTTCTCCTCTTCATTTCCTATTTGCTAAGCAGCCTTCCTGTATCCCTTATCCTCCCACCTTCCTATTATAGCTCAACTGAGAAACCTTGGGAAGCGAAAATAGTAAGTCAATGAGGCATAGAGACCCAAGATGTTTTGGGTGGCAGAAGTGGCATCTCTTTCCAACAGTGGCCATATTGCTTGGCAGATCAGAGAGGAAGACTGAGCTTTCTTAAAGAGAAAAAGGATACACATTGTGTTGGTGAATAAGGTTCAGATTTTGGGAGTAGTTTTCAAAGCAATAAGAGCCAGAGTCTTTCAGGAATGGAGCCAGCACGGAACTCATTGGTTTGAGAGCAATGATCATTCAGTTGTGGCTTTGCTAGAAGTTGTAGGTGGTCCTCAAAAGATGTGACAGTTACTAAAGTGTCATGCAGTAAAGGTACCATCTTTTCTTTTTGGGGGAGCTACAACTAACAGTCAGTAATACTGCTAAAAAGGATAATGCTAAAGGAGACTTTTAAGAACTATTACTTCATAAGTTTTCATGGACTAGAATGGAGTCAGATGCATGCAGTGGGGAGCTTGAGAAACTGGACAACAGCAGGTCATAAGACCAAGCCCACTCATGAATAATAAAAAAAGAACATGAAGAAGGCCCACTGTTTTGATACTGGCAGGTTAAACCAGATCTAAAGAGACAACAAGAATAAAATCTACATCTAGAGATGTTTTGATTAATACACTCTTTCCTCTTGGACTTCAAATACCAACTTCATAAGCTAGATTTGTAAAAGTATTCAAGCATTATGTTGCTTTTTGTCCTGTCCTTCTTCAGACAATTTAAGTAACGAGTTTTCATTGAGGCTTTTCATTCAGTTTGCTTTACTGTGTGTTTTGTAGACTAAAAAAAGAAGGTTTCTTGCAAAAGGTTAACAGCTAAAGACCATACCCGTATAAACAATCATCAGTGTCTCCTGACCCTCCAGTAATGGAACCTTATAATTGACTTCACTAAGTGGGTTAAACAAACAGAGCAGATACTGTTTCTCACTGCAAACAGCTTAAAATTGACTTTATTATGCCTGTTCAGAGCTCTCATAATCTTTGCTCTTCATCATACGGTGTTTTTCTCATGGGTCTCCCACTCCATCAGCTGCAGACTGTGTGTGTCAGTGCCACATTAGCAAGTCCCAGTTTGGAACTTGGTCTAATGTCAGCGCATTTAGTCCCTTTTTCAGATTGACACTGGCATTCTGGTGCTTCCCTTACTGGCAAACTTCTTGGATGAGCCTAATTAATGATTTAGAATCACAGAATCACAGAATGGTTTAGATTGGAAGAGACCTTTGAAGTTCATTTAGTCCACCCCCCTGTCATAAGCAGGGATACCTTCAACCAGATCAGGTTGCTCAGAGCCCCATCCAACCTGACCTTGAATGTTTCCAGGGATGGGGTATCTACCACCTCTCTGGGCAACCCGTGCCAGTGTTTCACCACCCTCGTGGCAAAAAAAACCCACCCTTCCTTATATCTATGAATCTCCCCTCTTTTAGTTAAAACCATTACCTCTCATCCTATTGCAACAAGTCCTAAATCCAGCTGGATTTCTATCCTAGCTGCCCAACAGTGCCAAACCCTTTTAGAAACTCACTTGTGCTATCCATGGCAGTGTGGGAGTCTTTCTGGATGACTACTCTTTAATTTTTGTTTCTTCATATAAGTGTGCCTTTCGTGTTTAACACTTCAGCAGGATCTTTTCCATTCTTTTTTTCTGACCTTAATTCCTCAATTCAGACAGCAGTGGAGATCAGCAGGTAGGTTTCAAGTTCAAGCTTTTCCTACAGTTAAACTGAGCTGAAGAAGCCACACAGCGATAGACTCCATTCAAGGGAAGACTATCAGGTTTTTCTGCACAGTTAAGAGGCAAGTGGGCAGGGCTTTTTTTTACAGACAGCTTTTAAGGGAAATACTGCCACAAGCAAAGAACTTCAAGGTCTGTATGTTCTGCTGTTTTCTCCTCTTCTTTTGTCCTTCACCTGTCAGCTCAGATGTTTTCGGTCTGTCTGTGTGTTTGATCATGATGCCCTTAGCTTTTACCTGGCATTCTACCAATTTTCCTGTCTATCATCATCCTAGACTGCCCTGGGGTTGTTTAACACGAGACAGGTGCATTCAACCCCAAATGGACGAGGTACATTTTGTGACATCCTGTGTAATTATGAAGCAAAAAGGTGACAGTAGTTACAGCCATGAGATTGTGTTTGTAACAAATAACTGCATTTACAGGCACTTATCAGCAAGGTGTGTGAGCGTGTCACAGATGAAATGCCATGAAAATGTAAAAATCCCTATGCAGGGGATTAGTGGATTACTACAATTATCCTGCTAATGTCTCTGTAAGGAGGGGATATGCCTCGATTGTTTTGCAGGTGGAGTACAAAGACACATGCAGACTAGCTGACATGACCAGCATCACACAGAAAGTCTGCAGAACTGAGATCACCTAATTTCATTAATAACGCTCTTCCCAACAAGCAATAATTTTCTAGTTTTTCACTCCATGGTGCAGAAGGACAAATCCTCAGCATGTCTGTCTCAATAAAATATGGAGGTGGTTATAAGATTGAAGAGATTAAGAGATCTATAGCGACAAATTAAAATATTTATTATGAATAACTTGGCTGAGGATGTCTTAGCAGTCATGATAACCATCTCCACACATCTGAAAAGGAGAAAGCAAAATGAGTTGT
Organism: Dromococcyx pavoninus; assembly: GCA_033558185.1. Classification (NCBI taxonomy): domain Eukaryota; kingdom Metazoa; phylum Chordata; class Aves; order Cuculiformes; family Neomorphidae; genus Dromococcyx; species Dromococcyx pavoninus. Next base: position 162,851 of record JAUMJL010000191.1, on the reverse strand, counting down.
GGAGGAAATATTTTGAGAAGCTGCAGAAATTCATTGGAGTGAGATTTCCTATGGCGCCTATCATCAGTCAAGGAAAGAATATACATTTTTTTCAGCAAAAATGAGGTTAGGATGGAATTTTTGAAAAATATTTTGCAGAAGCAGTATTTTTGTCTTTCCCAGTGCCAAGCACGGAGACAGCAGAAAATACCTATGAATAAGAAATATTGAAAGGTTAATGTCAAAGTTATGCGACATTGGATCAGAGTCACTATTACAGACAAATCTGTAACGTACTCCCATAATATGAAATGGCTTTTGAAGAATTTACTTTTCTGGCTTCTGTTCTAAAACTGCTTTTGTCTGCTTGGATTTTGATGACAGCTTGTCAAACTTTCTTTATATCTGAGCAAGAGGAAAGTAAAGACATCGGCGCATCCCTGTTTCTTTTGCCACTGTGGCCCAGATCTCCCCAGGAAGACTTAATTTTATTTTTTAAGGAATAAAGAACAACTTCTCAAAGTGCTGGTTGTCTGATACACCATCTGATGTTCTAGATAGCATTTTGATGATGATTTCATCTTTCAGGGGAAGTTTTTACAGAAAAAAAGTAAAAAAGAAAGAAGAAGTCTAGTTAAAAATGGAGAAAAATGCAGACTGCCTTTCATTGTAAAACAAGAATTCATACAGTCTGATGTAAAAGTAATGAAAGAAACATACAAAAAAAAAGAGACAGAAAACAGAGGCAATAGGTGGAATTTGCTAATAATTGAACGGGAAGATGAGGCTCCAGCTATGAGAAATTCAATTTTGTTCAACTGCAGAAAAGACTCTGAACTTGCAGGCCTAGATTGATGGAATAAATCTCCTCTATTAACATGAGAGATAATTTTCTGTAAATATATTGAAAGATATTTTAGCGGAGCTGAGCGTCTTAGCAGTAGCACTTAACCTGTTTGTAGTGTAATTGCATTTAGACCAAGGTCTTGTGAAGGAAATGGCTTGACTAAATTAGCATTAACCAGGTTCCTGAGGGCTCGGTGCATTGTGGGTAGTTGATCTTGCCTCCAGAAAGGACACGCTGACACTAGACAAGCCAGCTGCTTCCAATGCATTGTATTAACTATTTTTCCCAAGTGGGGCAAATTTTGTCACCCAGGGAGGGAGAATATTTCAGACTCTAATCAGGCAGAGTCTATGCTTCAATTTTCCTCCACTTCTCATCCCTCTTATTTATAACTGAATTCAGATTTGTGCATGTTGCTCCAGCATCTTTTTAGCACTCTGGTTTGGAACAGGTGTCGCCTTTGTGGTGACATCTTTCCTCATAGCCTGTAAATAAAGCTTTTGTTATAGTCCTCAGGAGGATGATAGATGCAGCTGAGCTTGCTGACAAGCTGCTTCTCTGAGAAGAGATGCCAGCGTTCTCCAAGTTAGTGAGCACGTAGATGTGCTCACGGAGTAGGATTGTGATGCTGCAAAGCATCGTCTAGAATGGGAACCAAGCCTCTTCCTGGAAGGTGGGAGTTCAAATCCATTTGTTACAACTGCCAAGAAGAGAGGAAAGGGTTTTTTGTTCATATTATGATAGTGCTCGTTATTGAAGAAATAGTTGTCAGTGATATGTAATGGACCAGATGCTTGCTGATATAAAGCACATCCCCCCACTAATATGAACTGGAGATCTAGGCCAATGTGCTTGCAATATTACTTATAAATTTACAACTGCTTGGCCATGCATTTTGTGCAGGACAGACACCTGCAACATGTTGTGAGATTTTTTTTGGTTGCCTTTAACTCTTGGAAAGAAGAAACAAAAGGAAGAAGTATTCTTTTTATGCTCACAGAAATCCATGATCTTGTCTCTCAAGAGTTTTAAAACATTTGGAGTCTCAAGGTTGGCTTGAATATGCTGTCTGTAATTCAGAATACCAAGTCCCTCATGCTCAGGTCTTAGTTTTCAAGCAAGAGTCTGTAGCCATTCCTTGCCTTTCACAAAATGTGCAGCCATTTGATGAGAAGCTGAGAGAAGACAGTTTCAAAGCCTTCCTCAGGTCTCTCTAAAGGATGGAAAAAGAGATGAGGCAGGGTGGGGGATGGAGGGGATCGTGGAAAAATCTGAGAAGAGAGGCCTTGCATCTACTCTTAGCCCAGACGTGTAAGCAGATGTACTCACTTTGTGCAAAATTGCACTACAGTTGGTGACCTGTTGACTTGGGGTGATTCCAAGCACCCAAGCACATTACTTTTAGCATCGTGATCCTTTGAGCTATGCTTTACCTGCCTGTTAGAGAGTGTTGTGCATGATACTGTATGGAAAATTATTTTGAATGTGTTGTGTTTGGGAAGCTAAATGAGACCCTTCAATGGGAGAAGCAATAGAAGTATGAAGACTATTATCAGCTCCAGAGCTGGATTCAAGTCTTTTCCGACATGACTTCTAAAAAGTCAGCAATTATATATCAGAGACAACTCAGTGTCGGAGAACTCATTTTCATTATCTCATTTTCCTTTGGCCTGTTCCAAAATGGTATATAAATCTAGTCACATTTTAAATAGCCAACACATTCTAATAATGCTTTGACAATTTTTGTTAATGTTGATCTCTCCATTTAGATCAGTAGAAGTTTTGTTTAAGACTCCCTGACAAATGGTCTGTTTTCTCTACTATGGAATCTACAAGAAGTGTAGCGCTTATGAAATAGAAACTATCTCATTGCATTCTACAATATCAGATTTTTAGGTGGACTCTAAGAAAATAACTTGATTTTTTTCCATGTTTATGAAATCATCTTTACAAAACATTGCAGCTATCATCCTTTGCCTCAGTGAACGCGTAAAGCGACATTTCTCGGTTGAAGTGGGTAGATAGCATGAGCCATTAGGATGATTTACACTAGCTGAGATCTAGCCCAGCACCTGTAGAAACATTGGCTTTCAATCTCTGCTTTCCAGCAGGACAGCAGTTAGAAAAATCACTCACTGGGTCACGTTAGCACACTGACACCACAATTTGCTGTTGCTACTCAGAAAAATAGTTACCTTCGGCCAAAAATTGGGTTCAGACACTCTCATGGACATGTGATGCTTTGTCTTTATAGGAAGCTCCTAAGGTAGAAATGTAGTAATGACTTAGAGGTCTGGAAACAGACTTTGGAATAAGAACCTAGAAAATCTGTCTTTGGGTTTACTGCAGATTTTCTGACTGACCTTGGACAAATGAAATTCCCTCTGTGCTTTTTTTCCTCTCTCTGTAAAATACGTATCTTGCAGTATTAATCAGTGTTTGTAAAGGTCTTTGAAATCCTTAGATAAAAGAGCATATTACAGAACATTGAGTAACTGGAATAGATGTAGCCTATAAAATAGTGCAATCTACCAGACTTGGAAAGGAAAAGGCAGGAAGAAAAATCCCACCATCGTGTTAGCATGCTGAGTTCTCCAAGCAGTTTGTAGGGAAGCTACCTGAACCTCACAAATTATCTGTTGGGATTTTCCCAAGTGTGGAACACTTGAGTTGTCAAGCCTTGGTCAGGGCGCTTCTGTGGTTTTTGTGCCTTAAATATGACCATGCAGTGCTTGGCAGGTTTCTGTTCTCTTTGATTTTAGAATGTGCTTTGCCTTTAATTAAAGCAATACTGTCAAGACACTGTGAAACTTAGTTGATCACAACAAATTCCAATATGGTGCTGTGAATCCGACGGAAGTCCATAGTTAATGAAGTATACGTGACAGCAGTTGCTTGTCAAGAGTAGGATAAAGGTAAACCTTCATTTAGGTATCAAAAGTTCTTACATAACTCCTGAGAAACTCTTCAAGTGCATCATCAAGTTACACAGCACGGTCCCCAGCTTTCCAGGACATAAGCACCTGGGCTTTCTAATCCTTAGGAATTCCCAGCCACGAAAGTAAAGGAAAAACCTGTATTTATCAAAATACTTACCATCTCTTATCATTTTTCTCCTTCTTACAGACACGCATGTGTGATTCGAGGCCAGGTGATGACAGCGGATGGGACCCCTCTAGTTGGAGTGAACATCAGCTTTGTCAACAATCCGCTTTTTGGATACACAATCAGCAGACAAGATGGCAGGTAGGATGTCTTCACAGGATTTTCAAGCAGCAGTTACAGCATTATGACCATCAACACTGAATAAAACTCCTTCCAAGAGCACATTTATTGTTAATGCATTTTGAAGATGTTGATGCGTTATTGTTAGTTGTTATGGGGCTACATCTGGCTGGTCACCGGTCACCCACAGTGTTCCTCAGGGTTCAGTTCTGGGGCCAGTTCTGTTCTCTGTGTTTATCAATGATCTGGAAGCAGGAGTTCAAACCATCATTAACACGTTTGCTGATGATACCAAACTGGGAGGTGCTGTCTTGAGGGACAGGATGCCTTGCAGCAGGACCTGGATAGGTTGGAGCATTGAGTTATGATTAATGGGATGAAATTTAACTGCTCTAAATGCTGGGTTCTGCGCCTAGGACAGAGAGACATCAAGCACAAGTATAAACTGGGAGAGAGTGGCTTGAGAGCAGTGCTACAGAAAGGGATCTCGTGGTGCAGGTCGACAACAGGCTCGGTATGGGTTGGCAGCGTGCCCTGGCAGTCTGATGCATCCTGGGGTGAATCGAACACTGTCTAAACAGATGGTGAAAAGAGGTGATTATCCCACTGTATTCAGTGTGGCCTCACCTTGAATACTGTGTGTAGCTTTGGGCCCCACAATTTCAGAAGGAAATGGGAGTTCTTGAATGCATCTGGAGAAGGGCAACAAAGCAGCTGAAAGAGCTGGAAGAAATGTCCTACAAGGAACAGCTAAGGACTTTGAGTTTCTTTAGTTGCAGAAAAGGAGGCTGAGGGGTGACCTTATTGCTGTCTTGCTTCACGAGGAGGGGAAGTGGAGAAAGAGGTGCTGAGCTCTTCTCCCTGGTGATAGAACACATGGGAATGATTCAAAGATGCATCAGGGAAGGGTCAAAATGGACATTAGGAAGCATTTATTTACTGAGAGGGTGGTCAAACCCTGGAACAGGATTCCTGGAGATGTGGTTGATGCCCCAAGACTGTCAATGCTTAAGAGATATTTGAACAAAGCCCTTAACAACGTGCTTTAACTTTTGGTCAGCCCTGAATTGGTCAGGCATTTGGACTAGATGATTGTTGTAGGTCCCTTCCAATGAAATTTTCTCTTCTTTTCCTCTTATCTTCTCATTTTTGTTATTTATAATTATTTACTTTGTGATATCACCTAGAATCTTTCGGGAACAACTGGGCAATGTAGTGCCCATGCACTTAAAGAAAAGATGTCTCCTGCTCCCCACAGCTCTATTCTTGCTAATTCATGTTGAAATGATTAGGGAGAAGCCATTAAGATTACTGTTGCGTTAGATGTGAATGCTTAAAATCTGAGCAATCACACTCAACCAAAACAAAAGCATTGCAAATTGGGAATGTCTTTCATCTTATCTTTTGTCTGTCAGTGCTGATTTGCTCCCTTTCTTTTAACAACAAAAATGAGACATAAGCTGCACGTGCTCTATGTACTGACTACTAACCACTAGCACTTGGGAGAGGATTTCACACCTCTCCAATCCACGACTTTCATTAAAGGTTTGACTTGGGTCGGAGAAGCTGATAGAATTATTATGAAAGAGAAGAACACGTGCTAGCAACATGTGCTTAGTGCTGCCTTGCTCATGCTCAGGGGAGTCTGCACCTACTGTAACACTAATGGTGACTAGGAGGCTTGGAAGCCATGACAATAAAATCCAGGTAATAAAGAGACATTTCATGAAAACTAGTGGTCTCCTTTGGAAAAGGATGCCTCTGGAGCTGATGTCTTTGTATTGCCCATAGCTTAGGCATTATGGCAAAAGGGAAAATGTCTTACACATTTATACTATAAGTATCTCTGTGAACCTTACTGAACCTACTCTGCATGAAAGTGAGATACGAACTGCACTCTCAAGATCAAAGTGCTGTGTATAGAACAGCACAAAATCTACATCTATTAGAACAGATGAATATGGCTGCAAATTTCCTGGACAATAATGCCTGCCATAGCCTTTTTTCCATCTGTTTTCTTGTCTTATATACAATACCCAGCTACCGTGTGTAATCTTTCATTTAGATTGCAAGCACCTTGAGAAAGGAACGATCCCTTTGCTTTGCAATTGCATTATACCTGGCTCAGAGGGGCTTTATCTTAAACGTCACCTCTAGGCAGGAAACACACCAGTAAGCAAAACAGGGACACAGCACAGAAGAGAGCATTGTTATCTGAGTGCCAGACCTCTGTAATATTTGAGTAACTATTTCTGGGTGGTGAAAGGCAAATCCCCCCCTGCTATAAACATATTTTCTACTGGCAGCTCAAGCCAGGGACGTTCCTTCCACATCATGTCCTTCCCAGCCTCCACCTGAGCAGAGCAGAAAGTATTGCAGCTGGAGCATCAGTATACTCCACCAGTCTCCGGTGGACTGCTGGTTCCTCAGGGCCAGCTGCCAGCCTCCCAACTTAAATTAGTTTCAAGGAGCTCAGTGCTGCAGTTTGCTGACTCAGCCCCTCATAGTTACTCAGCTCCAAATGATAAAAATGACAGAGATCAGCTGTCCTGGACAAGGGAATCTGTGACCAAATGGCATTCATCCTGAAGCTGGAAATTCTATCAGCAGCTGCTGGTGGTCAGTCTAACCCCAGACTGTGTCCTGTCAGCAATTCTGATTTCACTTTCTTCACCATCCTCTCAATATAGTCTATTTCTGCAGAAACCTTACGCAGGTCTGGGCACAATGAACATTCAACGAAGTGTCCAGTTGCAGTACTGCACTCCTGAATCATAAAAATGCATTCCAAGATTGGATGAGGCATACATACAGATATTTGCTCAAATAAACAGATGCAGGAGTGCTTCTATGTACTCTGGAGATAATAAATTTTCAAGTGAAAACCCTTCTTTGAAAGAACACCAGAATCCAGCGACTTCCTCAGTTGTGAGGTCTTCTAAAAATTACTTTGAAGTCTTTAAGAGCATTCAAACTAAAATTGTCAGGGCATAAAATGATGTCAGACGTCCCTTATTCCTAATCCCAGTTTCATTGCTGATTTAGTGGGTCGCATTAGATGCATCTCTTAACCTTCCTAGGCCAGCCTGTGAAAGGGAGATAACATTTACTTACCTTCCTTACTGATTATTATAGCATTTATTGAATACTATGTGTAAAGCATTTTCAAAATCGTATAAAGAATTATTGCTATATTACAATTTCTATTCTGTATTTTGATGGTTTTCTGTAATTTTCTGAATAGAGCATGACTCTCTTCTCATCAGCTTTTTCACAGTGCATTTCCATGTGTCTGAGTCACTTCATCTTAAGAAGTTGCTGCTTTTAAGTAAGAAGTGGCTTCTCCTGAACTACAGTAGCAGACTGCATGCAATCCCAGTCCATAGCAGTGCGTGGTAATTTAAGGTCATCTGGACCATTCTCAGTGTTGTTCTGGTTTGGAGGAAAAATGGGAGCACACATGTAAGCAGTTACCTTGTTCCAGGGCTTACAAGATAACTGCATAAAACTCACTGGCTTTATCATTTGGCATATTCACCACAGGAATATCTATTCTTGAAACATGCATTCAGTTGCCTTAATATGATTTAGCAAATCGGTTTACTGAGAGCAGGGCAATAAATGTGTTTTTGAAGTAAGGGAGTTTAAAGAAAGAATTGCATCAGTTTAGCTAGAAATTGGTTCATAAGCTGATTTTGCTTCAGGTTTGGGTTTGTGGGGGTTTTTTTTGGCATGAGTAACTTTCCAAATGAGTATCAAAAGTAAAATTTCAGTTTGAACATTACACTTAACTGAATTTTTTAACCCTGTAAGTAGGTTCACTGTATTCCAGGTCTCTGCAAGCAGGTTTCACTGTTACACGACTCAGATACAGCTGCTAATAGTGAAATCCTGATCCTATTTAAGTCACATTATTTAATCTGAACAAAACTGGAAACTCCAAGGCTTGCATCTGCTTGTATCCTAATTGGGACACGGGCTTTTTTCAGATAACAAGGCATGAAGATAAAATGACAGAGCTCAAAACACTCTATTGTATGTGTGATTTCTCTGTAAAGAAAAGTTAATGTGTGGAAAAAAGTATTGGTACTGGATGATAAACTACATTTTTAAATAATGCACTTATTTGATTAAACTAGTAGTTTATAGAGGCTGTAAGGGTGTAGTGTTAATAAAACAGGGGGGAGGTCCATGGTTTTTTTCAGTATGGTGTATCTGCCATCACGTTCAGCAACTTTGGCAATGGACTTTCAGAGCAAAGAGTTGGGAAAGGGTTACACTTTCTGTGTAAGAGCTAGCTTTGTGGATAAATAGAGAATTTCATCCTTTGGCCTGTCTCTCCAGAGTCTTTTAAGAAAAACAGAACAATATGACTGTACAAGTAAGATTTTTTTAGAGTGATAAAAAAGACATTGGAGATCAGCAGCAGAACCAGAAATAAAATTATCTCGTTCCTTCAATCCCAAGATGTTTTTGCTCTTGTTAAATTTAATTTCACTAAGGGAAGCTGGGAGGAAGGTGTTTTCAGTCTGGATTTTTCTTTTTGGTTTTGGCTTTAGCTTTTGTTCAGTTCATCAAGGCAGCTTCAAAGCTGCACTGTGTGACTCTGGAAAAAACAGCTCATGAGCAGCAGCGCCTGCTAAAAAATACTGCGTATCTCTGTATTTTCACAGCTGCTGGAGCCCGACGTGGAGTTGATGCTTTCCTTTCTGCATCCTGTTTTGGGGATGCAGGAGAGTGAAGGATGTTTCCCCTCAGCAGGTTACCATCCCTAACTGAGGCATGATGAAGCCAAAAACTGCTCACGATGGAGTGAAATGGAGGTGTTTCCAAATAAAAACACTTTCCCACTTGACTAAAAACTTGTTGAGCATCATTTGTAATGTTTGTTTCTTTCCTCCTGTTGCCCCTTTCAGTGCCTGGATTCATGCAGAGCAAGCTTCTCCTTCCTAGCTGAAGGGCTTGCCAAATGCTAATTGACTGTTAAAAATGTTCTCATCAAAATACAAATGCTGCACAGCTTTGCTGGCAAGGACCAGCAAGTTACTCATCAGGCTGTTGCAAGCCAAGCTCCATAGGTCTGGGAAGCTGATGCCCCGACTTGAGTGGTAGAATAAACATGTCCTTAGCTTTTTAAAATGCTTTCCACTCCTTTCCGTGGTGTCAATTTAAAATTCTTCCCTGAATAACTTTCTTTTCGTAGTTATATTTACTAAATTGTATTTCAGACTATCAGCCACAAAAGAAAAAAAAAGGTTCTCCTGAATGGTGGCTTGCCAAAGAATTTTTCTTTAGAAATAGTTTGTATCTGTTGTTGCTCCTCTGGGATTTTTGCAGCTGATCTGAAAGCCTCATATTTAATTTAAAAGATAATTTAAAATACTTTTTTTTCTGCTTCTTTCTTACCTTGTAATTACAAGGTGCATCAAGTCTGGCTTTGTACTGTCAAGGTGCTTTCAGATCCTAGTTCTCAGGGCACACAGAGAAGTACTGTAATAACTAAAGCACTTAAATGCTTAAGCACATGGCTCTTCAGAAGATGAGCAGCTCCACTGCCATCCTGCTCAAGTTCCTAAAATTTTTTTGAGACTGTCATACACTTGCACCAAGCATTGAAAGTGAGAAGCAGGGATGAGAAAACTTTCTTTGCCTGAAAGACACATTTGGCATTGCAACTGAATATGTACTGAGAAGAAAACAAAGCAGCAAAATTGAGAGTTCTTCACATTGTGATGAAATCCCTTCCTTTCTCAATTAAGATCTTTTTTTTTTCTTTGAGTCTATATATAGTAGATACATCCTGTGGCACTTCATAAAATCTCCATCTCTGACAAGATGTGAAGTTTAAATACAAAAACTCAATATGTGAAATTTAAATTCAAAACTAAGAAAAAACCCTAAACCCTATCCCAGTATTTTTACATTAAGAGAAGGAATGTTTTCCTTATCACTGTAACATGCCTTGATACAGCTCTGGAGGGCTCTGTTAGCCCAACATAGTATTATCCAACACTAGAGCAGGTAGAAAATCCACTTGGCTGGAGGTAGCATAGGGCCAAGTTGCAGACCACAGGCAGTAAGTTATCTGCCCTTCTCTAAATGATTAAGAGTCAAAAAAGACTATGTGCTGAGTGCAGTGATGCATAGACTGCCTGCGTGGTGTTCATTTCTTCCTCATGCCTCATATAGTAGGCTCAGTCCATGACTGGGCTCCACGTGTTCCCAGGTGGCATTAGGTATTAGTCAGGTTAGCAGTGATGCCAAGGTAATTTATATGGTGGTGTGTCAGAAAAAAATAATTTATTTCATTATGTGAATTGATCTCATCTGTGTCTGCATTAGGATGATAAATACTTTAAAAAAAAAATCAGTCTGTATGGTCCAATAACACTAGAAAAGCCAACAAAGATAAACATTTGTCTCAAAGAAAGGCATGGATATGTTTTTAATATATATGGGGACAACATGCAAAGAAGCTGAGTTTGTACTCCTGCCTCTGCTACTTGCTCTTACTCAACTAAAGCCTCTTTGGGCTGTAGGTTTTATGCTTATGAAATGTTGGTGGTGATATTTCTTGTGATTATTTTTCAGGGGGTCCTTGCTCAGGAATTGTTACGAGCACACAGGATAGTGTAGTGCTTGTAGTAACTTTGTATTCAATCTCTTAAAACAGCTTTGATCTCGTTACCATTGGTGGGATCTCCATTATCCTGCACTTTGAGCGGGCTCCTTTCATCACCCAGGAGCACACGCTGTGGCTGCCGTGGGATCGCTTCTTCGTGATGGAAACCATAGTCATGAGGCATGAAGAGAATGAAATCCCAAGCTGTGACCTCAGTAACTTTGCCCGGCCCAACCCTGTGGTGTCACCATCTCCTCTGACATCTTTTGCAAGTTCCTGCTCGGAGAAAGGTCCCATCGTTCCTGAAATCCAGGTAGGAATCATCTCAGCCGAGGAGAAAATAATCCGTCTCCTTTCTGCCCTTCTTTTGCCTGCTTTGTGCAGCACAAACACAACTGTTCCATGTCTTTCTCTGTTCCCCTGCTTTACTAAAAAGAAGCACTCCCCATTTGTTGCACTGTTTTTCAGATGTTTGCCAGGAGTGCTCAATCAAAAGCTTGTGCTTTGCCAGAAGGTTTCTTTTCCCTTATCCTTGAGAGACGGAGGCAAAGCACTTGTGGCCAACAGCAAAAACCTGCATTGGTTCTGTTTTGCTTTCACCTCTCATCTGCAGGAGGTGGGCTGGGAACCTCATGTGACTCCCAACAGACCTTCCGGCATCCCTTTGGCATCCAATTCCCCCAGCACAAGGATGATGGTCTGCTTACATTGGAATGCTTTTCTTCTCTTCAGGAGCAAATTTCACTCACTTAGCTTTATGCATCTCAGTGGTGGAATGAGGATTGTGAACTTTCTCAGAGTTTGAAGGCTTACCTTTCACTCTGCAAAGCTGCTGAGATGTACAGTCAGCTGACAAGTGTCCAGGCTGTGGAGCACCTGAGTTTTATTGTATTTAAAATGACACTTGGGATCGATGAGGAAAGGAGGAGGCTTACTTTTAATTTCTTCTCCCCTTTTTCCTTTTTTTAAGGAAGTGTGAGTCAGATAAAGTAGTTTAACAATCTGCTATGTTTTCAAAGTATTTTGCCAAGTGGAAATTTGGAGGTTAAACTGAATAATCCAAACAACTGAATTATTCATTTTCCTTATAAATACTTGCTGTGGTGAAATATATGGATGTAGGGGCATTCAAGCTTTCCTTGCTTGGGCATGTTACTGCCTGGGTTTCAGATGCCAGCATTTGGCATGTCCTGGGTATTGCATTTAGTGGCAAATAGTAGTCTGCCAAGGTAGAAATAATAACAACTGTAGCAACAAATTGTATGCTTCCTGCTGGACTCCATTGGGGTTGTGGTAGCATTAACAAGGAAAGAAGTCAATTTATATCTTCTAATTTTAATACACTGGGTACTGAACCAAGCAACAAATAAAGCTAGTGGTCTCTTTACCTTTCCCTCTGGACCATATCCTGTGATACCTTCTCACACTAATTTCCAATTGCAGTCACCAGGTTTGTCCCAGCATAATTACTAATTAACTCCAGTATCTTATAAAGTCCATCAGATTGCAAGTTTTTTATTCCGTTTTCATATCTCTTTTTTTCTAAACCAACAAACACCATGAAAGTAGTGCTCAGTGCTGTCTGAGAAAGAAGCAAATACATGATACAGTGCAACTATAGCCATAACCTCACTCATTATTTGATAAGATACTCATTAGATTGTGTTAATTATATATATTGGACTAAAATATTCTGAAACTCCTTTTCAATAAGAGTGCATGTCTGTCCATTACCTATGAAAGAAGCCAGGGCTATAGATCATAAGCAATGGTTTGATGCAGTTTCTTGACTGTGGGTCACGGGTGGCAAACACAGGGCCCATGGGCTGAATCCAGTCTTCCTCCTTGTTTTATCCACCCCGGCACCTTGTTTCTACCTGGCAGCTCCTTGCCCCTGTGCTCTGCCAGTGCTGGTCATGTGTGCAGCACGTGACACGCAGGAGCAGGCTGACGTGGCCCCTGGTGAAAATGAGTTTGATAGCTCTGCTGTAGTTCATAGAATCATTCCACGGTCTGGATTGCCTTCAAAGGTCACCTAGTCCAAACCCCTGCAATGAGCAGGGCTGTCTTCAGCCAGGTTAAGCTGCTCAGAGCCCTGCCCAGCCTGACCTGGAACACTTCCAGGGATAGGGCACCTACTGTCTCTCTGGGCAACCTCACCACCCTCATCACGCATGGGTTTTGCCATTTGCAGTGTCCTGCTTGTCCTCCAACTGCCAATCCATAATGATCCCGCTATCAGTGTCCTGCATTGTATCTGCCAGCCCACTGTGAATGTCACAGATAACTTAGACATCCCAAGTCACACTTGACACCTGTAGTTAATAGCATCTAATTAAGACGTAAGTGGGATTCATTTTAAGATTATGGCACATAAACAAGGTATTCATGCAATCATCTGGATGTGTGCTAGATGTCCAATCTCCCATTAAAGCTGACATAAATCTAATCAATACCATCAGTGGAGCCTACAGATCAATTAAGCTAACCATCTTGAAGGTATCTGGTTCCCACTGACTATGATTGATGTTTACATGTCTGCCTCACATGCACACACTTATACGTCAATGCCTTAGGTGCCTTCAATTGGAATTTAGTCCCACTCTTAAGTTTACACGGCAAGAACAACCTGTCCCTGCCCATTAGTCATGAAAAGACCAAGAAGGAGGAGGAGAGTTCAAGGGAGACTCATAACTTTTAAGTTCCTAAGTTTAGATAAGATGAATCCCATACGTGATGAGCAGTGTTTTTCTCATGTGCCAAATGACTGAGCTAAAACCTGTAAAAGTGTATTCCTCCTCAAATATTGACAGCTGAAGGTTAACAGAGTTTGTAGTACAGGAGTAAACAAGAGAATCTGATTTTATGGCAAGGTCCTGACTGTACTTCCATTCATAAATTGACTACTTTTCATTGCTATACTGCACATACACACAATAAAAAAAAATAACCTAGCTGTCAAGTTCTGCAGCTGCATCTTATAATATGCAGGACTCAGTAGAGAAACGTTAAATATAAAAGGTGCGAGCACATAGCTGGGAGGAGGTGACAAGTGGATGGCAGGGCTGGGAAAGAGATGATGACAAACAGGCAGACAGGAACCTCATGAGCTCCAACAAATAAATGTAGTGTCCTCTACCTGGATGCATTCAAAACACTAAATAATATTTTTTAAAGTGTTTGGTTGGGGTGCCTAAAGATGGATTTGGTACAATTTAAGATGCTCTAAAGTGTTCTTTCAGGCCTCCAGCTGTAGCTTCAGAAAGGCGGAATCTCAAGAAGGTCCATGTCAGATCTGTCATCCCCTTGCTGAGGTTTTGGATATCATAGAGCATCTCAAAAGCACTAGATGTCTACATTAAGGCCCCTGAATAAAACCCTAAATGCTTTTCTTTCTCAAAATTCCTTTTGGGCATCAAGTTTAAAAAGAAGATTGATTGTTCCTTGCCATATCTGCTGGCAGAGTGATGAGTAGCTGTAAGAGAAGTATGTAACCCAGCACACTGAAACAAGATTTTCTATGTTGCCTCATGCAAAAAGTGAAAGAATTGCTACTAACACAACCATAGATCAACAGCCAGAAGAGTAGGGAACACAGCAGTGAAAACTGCAAAGTTGGGAACATTCCTAGTAAGCCTGAGGAGCCAACTCTTCTGCCTGACCAGCCTGCTATTGGATATTATATTGGTGAGGCTGTGATAGACCCTGAAGAGCACTAGTCTTTCACAAGGACCTCAGACTCAGTGTATGAATTTGTCTGGACCAAACAGCAATTACCAACTCGAAATAAGGGCACGATTCATCTGTCATTACTTTTGGTGTGTTCAGAGTATTTTAAAGCTTATTTGTCCTTTCTTCTCCCATCAGTGTCCTACTGGATTATACTCCTTCCACCAATGCCCTTCATCCAACACTACTTACAAATTACAAATGCATTTTTGGATAACCTGAATTACCATTTGAAGCCAGTCTTCAAGTGGATGCCTTTAAACACAGCCCCTTGTGCTGCTCAGTGTCTTGGTACTGCTGTGCTGACCCTTTCTGTGGTATGGGACACAATAGAGACGTATCATGACAGAGAGAAATAATTGATTCTGACAGGGATTTGAACGAGACATTGCAGATAGTACCTCCATGACAATTATTTCTGCCCAGCTTTTTTCTAAAGAGGTTACATATGAAGACAGATATGATATAAGGGACCACCTTTACCACAGCTTGACTCAGCCAGTCTCTGGTTGAGCCTTGTTGCTGAGTGCATAGAATAATATTTTAAAATCCCTGAGTTTTTCCCTGTTCTGTCATTTTTCAGCCTCCTAAGCACTGAGATACGTAAATTGAAAAAGGCTGCATTAGAGACAGTAAATATTTATGAGCACAGTGGAACAGCACTTTAACTTCTGGATATGTCCGCTTGTCAAGAGCTGCGATGCTCAGGGGCTGTGAGTTATCACTTGAAATAGTGTTGGGCTTTGGATAGTAATGTAGAAAAGGTCTTTTCAGGGGGCAGATTAGAAAATTAATCATTATTTATAACGCTATCCAAAAAAACCTCTTAAGAGACGAGCAACTTGTCACTCCAGGGAAGTTTGGTGCCTCTGCATAGGAAATGATTATAAGAGCCATGTGGCTTATAGGATACCGAGATGGTGATGATCCCCTCCTGATGGGTGAATCTCTTGACCCACCTTCTTTCAAACCTCCATGCCCTTAATATTATAAAAGCTGTTTATTTCTGGGGAATTATTTTCACAGCTCATTTAGTGTCCAGCACACCAAAGCATTTCAGAAGTGGCATAGGAGAATATAACGCCAGTTGTGACCTTCTGACATATCTCATTCACACCAAATTTTCCAGCTCACTGCTAAGATTCTGTCTCCATCTTTCAAACTTTGGCAAAGGTTGTTGGCTTGTACATGCCCTTATTGGGTGCTTACCTAATGATGAATTTTTCTGTAAAGGGACTACTAATTTTTTTTCTCCTGAGACCTAAGAAAGAAATGCCTTTTCTTGTCAGAATTTTGCATGGGAGGATCAGAGTAGTGTCAGGGAGGTACCTTGTACTGCTTTCCAGAAAACTTCCCTGCATTTCTCCAACTGAAAAAAACAAAGATATTTTAAGATCTGGTTGTACTTGAGCAGGTAAATTACATGAAAACCCCATCTTTACTGAGAATTCCCTATTCTCAAAGAAGAACAGGGGAAAAGTTTCCCTGTTGTTTCTCCAATCTTTGGTGAAATTTTGTAGTTGAATGGAAACCTGTCCCAGTCAGTCAGAAATACCTACGTGGCCAGAGGAGAAAATGAAGCAACTGACCTAGAATATAGAGGAATTGGAAAAGGAGGGGAAGGAAGAATGCAAGGGAAGGAAAAGGGATTGATAGTGTAGGTCAGGCCAAGAGCTTCATCACACAGGTAGAGAAGGGAGAGAATTTTAAGCAAGGACCAGGGTAAGCAGGAACAAATGTGAGGTCATAAAATGAAGACCAGGACCCCCACACACACAAAAAAAAAGCTAGAGGTAGATCAGGCAAAGAGGGTCAGAAGTGAGGCTGGAGACGAGCAGTTTCAAAGGAGAGATGGGTAAATCTGGGGAGGGAGGGTAGAAGTAGGATTCACTAAGGACATGGAATGAATGGCAGGGCCAGGGAACATCTGTAAGGATACAGGCCAAGTAGGGCTTTATATTTTACTGGGAAAAATAATGCAGGAGGCAAAACTTAGCAGCCATGGAAACCTACCAAGATAAAAGACAGAAAATGAAAACTAAACTGATGGGCTGAAATAATCTCAGACCCCAGGTTCCTTTCACCATGGGTCCTGGAATTCCTCTTAACAGTGAATTCTATTGTGAACACTAACTTAAATGTGATACTTGGGTCTCCTGTTCTCCCATCTAACAGAAATGGAGAAAGAGCGGCTGATTCCTTGGCTTCCACAAATAACTATAAATTACAAATATTATTTCATACTGATGCCTGCTAGGTGTGCTTTTTAAGACATGTCTACCAGAGCTTTTTAAAGGTGTGTCTGATAAATTACAGCTTCACTACCTTTTCCTGTCTGTTCACTGCTGATTTAACACCTCCTGGATTGCTTTTCCACAGGCTCTACAGGAGGAGATTAACATTTCCGGTAGTAAAATAAAAGTGAGTTACCTGAGCAGTCGCACAGCTGGCTACAAATCAGTCCTGAGGATCAGCATGACCCACCCCACCATCCCCTTCAACCTCATGAAAGTCCACCTCATGGTGGCTGTCGAGGGACGCCTCTTCAGAAAGTGGTTTGCAGCTGCTCCAGACCTCTCCTATTATTTCATCTGGGATAAGACAGACGTCTACAGCCAGAAGGTCTATGGGCTCTCAGAAGCCTTCGGTAAGTGATCCCAGGGCTTGTATCTCTATTTTAGAAGCAGTTAAGTGGTAATGCACAAACCTTGTCCTAGATTGGTATGGTCCAACTGCTAATACATAAAATGGTCATTGCTGGTTCACTGCTGTTTCCTTGTAGAGAGTTTGGCCCAGCTGTTCAGACAGCACTCATTTCCCAAACAGATGACTACTCTGTTCTCTGGCTCATGGCCCAGCACATACATCCTGAGCTGCTACCATCATATTCATACAGAAAGAATGAACTGGGACTAGAGGCATTTGGCTACTTCTGACCCATAGCCAGAACCTGTCAGCACTGCTTTGAAAGTAATCCCTAGAGAGCCCTGATCTCTACTCTTGCTTGTGTCTGACCTTCAGGATTGCTCTAATCTTAGTTTCCCCTTTGTTACCCATTCAAGAACACCATCCAAAACTGGGGAATGTTGGTGTTCTCTCTTGTGCCTTGTGCATTCATTTACATTTGCCAAAGACTGACAGAAGCTGCAAGACAGAGAACAGAATCATAGCAATATAGAATCATAGAATCTTCCCATTGGAAATGACTTCTGAGATCATCGAGTCCAACCGCACCCATCATCTGCTAAACCAAGTCTTTCAAAACCTCATCTACCCATTTTTTAAACACCTTCAGAGATGGTGACTCAACCACCTCCCTGGGCAGCTGCTCCAGTGCCTGACCACCCTTTCAGTAAAGAAATTTGTCCTAATATCCAGTCTGAACCTCCCCTGGTGCAACTTACGGCCATTTCCCCTTGTCCTATCACCTGTCACTTGAGAGAAGAGATCAACACTCGCTCTCCCACAGCCTCCTTTCAGGAGGAACAGGAAGGCTCTGCATACTCAGTGTGCCACATCCCCAGCACTAAACACTGTGGCACGTGCCACCGGCTCTACAGGGGCAGAAGCTGAAGTCTGTAATGGGGCAGGAAGCTCTGCTGTTGAGCTGTGCAGATATACTTCCTTCCTCACCCTGCTGCCATCTCAGACTTCACCCAGCCAGTCCTGTGCAATGGTGCTGGAGGGAAGACTTGTCATAGTTTAGCTCTGGCTCAGCCTGATCAGCAGCTAAACATGAGCACTTGTTGTCCCAGTCCCCACTCTCCACCCAGCAGGGAAAGGGAAATGAGAGGAGACTTCTGGGTTGAGATTTAAAACTAAAACAGCTTTAATGAAACAATAACAACAACAATAATAATAATAATAATAAAAAACTATTAATAATCAAATAATAATATATATATACAAATATATATATATTATATATAAAAATATATATATACAATCCTCCTCCCACCCCTGCAACTAAATCACCACTAATGATGCAGAGCAGACATGGGAAAAAGTCCTGCGCTGGACTCAGCAGCAGGTGGGAGCTGGACTCAGAAACTGGATTCAGGAACACATGCATTCAGGATCAGGGGCAAAAAGACAGATGAGGTCCATATTGGATGCCAGACATCAAAGAAAAAGGCTTGACCCTTGTGATCACTTCGTTTTATACCAAGTATGACATATAGAGAATGGAATGCTCTGTTGGTCAGTTTTGGGTCACTTGTCCTGTCCACTCCTTCCTGCAGGTGTGACCCTTTTACGCTCATTTCACTTGCGGCATTCTGACAACTGGAGGACAGCCTTTGTCTCCATAGGGATAGAAGTAAGCAATGGCCTTTCTGCATACCAATGCACCATGTTATCACTTCTATAGAGAAGTACTGGCTGAAAAGCATGCAGTTACCTTTCAGAAAATGAAGTCACTTAGACAAGGCTGAGCTGAAAAGTTAGAAAACTGATTCTGCTTTAGCTCAAACCAGAACAAGGAGGTACTTTGAGTGTATAGTGAGCACAGGTGATGCAGGTCTGCAGTGCTTGCTTCCCATCTGATCAGCAACCAGAGGACATTCAGCTGCAGGTCTTTGACAGAGTCTAGACTAAAACTTTCAGGCTGCCAAAAAAAAGGTTATCAAGAAAATCAGAGATCCCATATTAGCAAACAAAGCTTTTGTTGATGGAAGGATGGTTTGCTGATTCCTCATAGCCCAACTGAAGATAAGTCTCTTTAGAGGAGCTGTAGGGTGCCTTGTTTTCTAGGAGAAAGAATGGATGCCTTCCTCTGACTCAGGCTTACCTGCCTTGAGCAAGCTGAATGATACAACTTGTGGAGCCTTACCCAGTTTGGAGTCCACACTGAGAAACATGTCCTGGTATCATATCCTAAAAGTCTGTGCTTACGTGCTCTTTAAGATGCTGTATTAGCAGTGGGTCCTGGAGTGTTTCATGATGCAGCTCTGCAGCCCCAGAGTACTCAAGCAGGTCTGAGGACATCAGCATTCAGGCTTTCAATGACTCCTATCTCTAGAATGGTGGAAAATATCAAGCCTTCATTTCCTAAATTACATCTTCCTTTGATACTGTCTGATTCTGCAAAAGACTATATTTGATGGGGAATCCTGAGTTCACTCCGTGCTCAGCACTTTTCAAGGAGGCTGGGAAAGTTGTAAGATCAGACCTTTATTTTCATCTAATTAAAAAAATGAGCTGTGTAATTGCTTTTCATTTGTGTAGAATTTGCAGTTCTGCTCTGCTTCAGCTGTTAGTGCTGAAAAGATCAGTGAAACCCATGGCAGGGGGGTTGGAACTGATTGATCTTTAAGGTCCCCTCCAACCTAATCCATTCTATGATTCTATGATTCTTCTGAGAAAATCATAAAGCGGTCATTATTCTGTCAAAAGCATGATTTTTTTCTTCTACTGACATTATTTGACTCTTAAGCAACTCCAGGGTGTTCAACAGAGTTACTCCTGAAAGGCTCTGATTAGACATCATGGCAAGCGAACCCTTCTGACTTTAACAATAACTGCAAGTCAACCTAGTCTAAGACCGCTGTCTCTGAGAGAATCACTGTCCCATGCCCCATTTTTTATCAAGAAAGACCATGATTTTTAGCAAGTTCCTCACATGCAGTCTTTGATCAAAGGTAGTGGATAGGAGTAAAATGCTCCCATTTAGGAATCCAGCAGTACCTTTTGCTCTTAAATACCCATTGTTTTAAAATGTCTTTAAAACAGCGCCTTTTAAATATTTAGCACATTTGCCCAACATCTACAACTGCATTGACCTTTTTAAATGCAAGATGGCCTTTAAAGAGAAAAATATTAGCACTCTGCATTATAATGATGTCATCTGCAATCACAGAATCACAGAATTGTTTAGGTTGGAAAAGACCTTTAAGACCACCAACTCCAACCATAAGCCTAACACACAAATTGAAATGAAACTACCCCTGCTCAGCTGAAACTCTGTGTGCGCTGACTGTGCCTGTCTGGGTTACTAATCTGGGGGGGTCTTTTGTTTCTCTGTAATTCATAGTTTCGGTAGGTTATGAGTATGAATCCTGTCCTGACTTGATCCTGTGGGAGAAGAGGACAGCTGTACTTCAGGGTTATGAAATTGATGCTTCTAAACTTGGAGGATGGTCCCTGGATAAACATCATGCCCTCAACATACAAAGTGGTAGGTTGTCTTTAATATCTAACAGGAATAATGTAGTTTGAAAGGCCCTAAAAATTCAACAAAAGGAAAGAAACCCAACCAACATATGTACTCTCTCTCTCATGTATTTTACTAACAAATTATTTCTAGCAACCTACATTTCGGAGCAATTTAGTGTGTATAAATGCAAACAAAATTGGCCATCATGACAGATTTGAATGTGGACATGTCTACCTCCTAGTGTCTTAGTAGAAGTGTATTAGCAAGGAAAATATTCCTAAAATAAAAAGGAGAATCTATTCAGGTTGGATTTTGCCATTGAACATAAATCCACCGAGATACCTCCTCCAATGTTTGAGTGCACTTGCAGAAATAAGAGGCTTCATGGGTCATAGAGGAAAATGGAAGGTCCCAGAGTCCTTCAAAACTGCAGCAGGGAGGCTTGAAAGCTGATTGGAACACATTCAGAAGATGGGAGCACTCCGTCTCCTGTCCCTCTGGATAATAACAGTGATATGGGAGCAAACTTCTAATTCAGCCCACATCACCACTGAAAACACCACACTTAATGGAACATAAACAGATGAAACATTTCTCTAGAGAATACACCGCAGTCCCTTATCTTTCCTTGAGCTCTGTAATTTCTTTTTACCTGGTAGACTGTGAATTACAGAGCAAGGAGGGACAGAAAAGGGAGCTGAAAATTCATGAGAGGCTGAAAAGTGTATTTCATTCAAAGGTAAAGACAGTCTTGTTCTCCCTACGTACTTCTGTTCTGCAGGAACTGTAATGGGTCTTTAAAACTACTTACTTCAGATAAGGGGCTCCTCATCTGAAACCATCACAAACCAATACTATGAAAGATGATAAACTTCCTTGCTACTTGACAAATTCCCCAACTGACATCCAGCATTGCCAGTTTGTGCTCCCTTTAGTCTTAGTTTCCCTATGTCTCTTCAATTTCTTCATTACCGTTTTCTCTCTCTAGGAATCTTGCATAAAGGAAATGGGGAAAACCAGTTTATTTCCCAGCAGCCGCCTGTAATCGGAAGCATTATGGGCAACGGCCGCAGACGTAGCATTTCTTGTCCAAGCTGCAATGGCCTTGCAGATGGGAACAAACTCCTAGCTCCTGTTGCCCTAACATGTGGGTCTGATGGAAGTCTTTATGTCGGAGATTTCAACTACATCCGAAGGATCTTTCCCTCTGGCAATGTCACCAACATCCTGGAGCTGAGGTACACTGGGCTGAATGTGGCTGTTATAGTTACGCCCTTAAATTCTGCTAAAATCTTATGTACCCAAAAGGAAAATGAGCAAAACTCTTAAAAAATAAATAAATAACAAAACAGGACAAAGTGCTGACCAGATTTGCCTCTTTTGCAGCTCTGCTGACTTTGTTATACCCCAGAGAAACAAAGACCTAACAAGTTCTTCCAGAATTGAATCACACACCAAAAAATATTGACACGTTTCTGTGCTGTTAAATCAAATTGTGTTGATGACTGCCTTTCAGCGTAGTTAGAAACCAGTGGGAATTCTTAAAATTAACAATCAGCCTCAGAGATAGTGTAAACTTGGAAGGACACAGCACTGATGATGATATATAGAGGTTAATCAGGACAGATGGCCGTTCCTAATTAAGACAGGATGATCACCTAGGTAGTCATAGACTGTTTTTCTTCTAGTTGTTTATTGGGGACAAACGTATCAGCCCCTCAGTTTCCAACTGAACAGCAGTGTCAGGGTGAACATATAGATGAATCATCCTAAAGTAAGTGAAATGTTTCCATTTACCCCAAATAACAAAGGAAAAAAAGTATATATCAGCAGAAATAGAGAGGATAGGGAAGGAATGTACATTAAAAACATGCAAGGGGAGGGAAAAGTATAGGTTTGTCATAAGTTCTGAGGAAATGAAATAGACGGTGACTGAATAAAAATTTCAAATTGACCTCACTGGGGATATCTTTCCTATCTAAAATTTCCACGAGAAATACAATTACCCACTTCAAAGCACCAGAGCTTAATTCTGGACTCTGTGGCCAGATGAGACTCACTCCAGGAAAGTCAGTAGTGTTAAACCAGTGTTTGTGAATGAGGCTTCTGTACTTGGAGGACCTGACCTGAAGTACTGAGAGGTCTCTACGAGGTTAGCATGGTAGGAAGGTTCCCATTCCCATTTATCTCTTAAGATTTGGCCTGAAAGTGAGAATCTTCCAGAAAGGAAGGACTTCCCAGCTCTGATCAGATTTAATGTCCTGGCTGCTGGGGCAAAATTAAGGCTCCATTTCTCCAAGGACTGCCGGCTTACTAGAGCAGCGGGATCCTGTACGGCATTGCTTTGTATTCTCATTTACTCCACTAGGCCACATGTAAAAATGAAAGAGCTGATCTGCAGCAAAACTGGTGCAAGATCCCATTAGTCCCTTATTTAAAAACCCACCACAATCATTAGACCTTGGTGAACCTTCATGGTTCTCGTTAGACATGGAGAACCATCGTCGTAGATGATGGTGTATGAGAGAAAAGATTCAGGCAGCCATAACCAGGCTGGTACTTACAGAAGAGGCATCTTGGAAATCAGGAGAAGTCATTGAATTAGGAGGCCCACAACGAGATGTTTACAGTCACATCCCAGAGGGCTGGGGTACCTTTTAAGTAAACAGGCAAGAACTTGATTCTTGGTTTTCTGTTACATGATATATGAGAACATAATAGCTCACATTTGTAAGGTAGGAAGCTGGGATAAATCTTCAGCACGGGTCCATGCTAAAGAATATAATATTCTTCCCATGCCAGAAAGTTATTTTAATGACCAAAGGTGAGATTTCCAGAAGAGCCTAGGTGATTCGGGGCCCAAATCCCACCACAACTGAGTGGGATTAATATCTCATTCCCAGAAGTACAATTTTGAAAACCCAATCTCTGTTTCATTGTCAGTGGAAATACCAGACCCAGCGGAGGTTTTGCAGAGTATTTCCTGATTGGAAAAGAGAAAATTGGAAGCCTTAACAGAGTGGCCTTGCTGGCTTTTGTGTAGAGCCACAGAGTTAAATTTACTCCAGAGTTAAATCTGCTGAAACGATTGCCGCTTCATCTGTGCAAACACTTAGGTTACTGGATCTAATAAACATTTCTTCACTCTGGTGTGCTGTAAAGTAAGCAGGTTCAGATGCCATCTGACTAAAAGCTATGAAGAAAAGCTATTGCTTTTGGACTAAATGGAGTTTGCTTGTGTCTTCTCAAATCAGCATCTCCTTGGAGATTAACACCCTCACTATTTGGCTTTTGGGTTTTGTTTGGGGGGTGCTTTGGTTTGAGCGTAGTGTTCTGTTGCAGAGAGGAAAACAAATGCATTGTGGGTTGCTGATAACTGCAGCTGGGTATGTAACTAGACCCGTTAAAAATGTCCAGCTCAATGTAATTTCAGTCCTCTGGGCTGGAGTTCATGAGGTTACAGCAATGAACTGCCACCCGTAACTGCGCAACTGTTAAGTTACTTTTGTAAATCACAAGGTATTGCTTTTACTGAGGGTGAAAAAAACCTGTAAAGATATCTGCATCTACACATATTTAGCTCAGTACTGCTCAGAATTATAAAGTCTGCCTGGTCCTGTCTCTTGCATGAGTGAGTAACTCCAAGAAGGTGAGATCACGCTTCCTTTGTTATATGCAGTGGTACATAAGTGAGCTCACTGCCAAGTAATATCCAATATAAAATATATCAGTGTCATTCCAGCTAAGTCTTTATTTATTATTGCATTGTACGATATAGTTACTGTCAAGTTTTCAATCTGCTAATAATGCATCGGACTGAGCTGCTAACGCCTCATTCTTTCTTCTATTCCCTGCTTTCCTGTCTTCTGTCAGAAATAAAGATTTCAGACATAGGTAAGCCAACCGGTGGAGAATTCGTATGCTGCTCCCTGTCTTGTTGCATGTTTTTACACAGTGAGCCACAAGTGCCATTTCCAGATGATTCAATAGCAAATGAAGCTGGCGCGATTAAAACTGGCGTAGGCAATCAGTCATCAGAACTGGGAGCCATTAATCACAGAGCACAGTCACACAGACTTATGCATGAGCTGTTACAGATGCAGACAAGGGAAGTACACACACAAGAAGGAGGGTGGCAAGAGGAGGAGGGTGAAAGGAAAAATAGATGGGAATTAACCAGGAAAGCAAAATGGGGACAGCCTCAGGATACTGATCACTGGAATAGCTAGGTTGGAATCGTAATTCTTATATGGTAAAATTACTTTCTTTTGATCTGGGGGGAGTTTGACAGGCATAATGAAGGACCAGATGTACACCACTCACTTAGTGTGTTTGTAACTCTCTGTCACTCTGAGCTCTTCGTAGAGAGCCTTCACAGTATGTGAAAGTATGTCAGGCTCAGAGAGAAAGTAGTGCAAGTCAGAACCTTGGCCAGGAAATGTAATAAAAAAGAGAAAACAAGAAAACAAGATGAAAGAGAGACTCCTAAATTGGAGATTTGTCACTAAAAATATTTATCATTTGGGTTCTCTGGAGTTTCAGTGAGTTTGATCCAATCAGTTGCATTCAGGAAGATGTCACTATCTATGTTTGCAAGGACTTCTCTGGCTCTGACAAGTTTCCCATCCTCCGTCCTGGTTGCTTTCTAAATTAGAAGCTTAGACTGTGGAGTAGAGATTCTTTTTTTGTTTGGTTTTCTTTTTGCATTTGGGTTTGGGGATTTTTTTTTTTTGCTGCATGTTTTTTATTTACTGTTTCTTTGATAGGGGCTAGGCTAAAGCAGAAATGATCATTTTTTTCTGTATGCCTGCAAATGCAATAGGGTAGAGAAACAGGTTTTTTGTCTTATTGCCAAAACATTAATGAAAGGCTGAGCTTCCACAGTATAATGGACTGACCCAAAGCTTCTGTTCACAGTGCTGGGAGGTTAGTACACAAGACCTCTGCACTGACTGTCTTCATTAGGCTGAGTTCCAGCCCCCCAGCTCCACTTTCACATCATTTGAAGGCAATAGAAAAACTCATTTCTGCTTGTAACAGCCAGGTTGTATCCTTAATGCCCTAGAAATACACAGCCACTAAAGTGCACCTGCTTTGACAGGAAAGGGCAGCAGCTGAATATCTGTTATAAGAGGAGTTTTTATATATGAAGGCAATAACTGAGTGAAGATATATGGACTGGCCACGAATGCTGCAGATGCCACCAGAGCCTTACAAAGTTGGCAGGGCTTCAGCCTTTAGACAGCTCCTAAAATCTAACAAATTAAATGAAAGGAAGCCAAGACATGCCTGCTTCAATGTAGAACAAAGGGGATCAGTGTAGTGAGGAAAGAGGTGAGGAGTCTAGATCAAATATGCCCATCTGTGACTAAGTTAAGGGAGTCACCCCTGTGAGTTAGCAGCTGTTCTGTGTCTTTTGCCATAATACTTCATGCTAGGAAGCCTCTTCATTCCCAAGGGAATGAGGAAATGGGGGGGGGGTTGTAGTCTTAGCTACAACTCCAGTGCTCTGAGTTCCAGAAGATCCTAAGCTTGAGACCATTGACAGGCAACAGTTGCAAAGGGTAAGATCCACGGGACTGAATCTCAGTGGGTTTGAAAAGCTGCAATCCATATGCCAAAGCTTCCTCACCTCAGGGGAAAGAATTCGTGTCCCCTGCATACTCTGTGGTGAGCTTTATCTCTGAAGGTTCTGGAGCTACCAACTAAGTAGCTTGGCTCCACAGCACAGCGTAGGTAGCCAGGGTCTAACTCTGCAACAGCCATATGGCTGTGTGTCAACACGAAGATGTTAGCTAAGCCAAAAAGCATCACCAAGGTGTGATGCCTCCCAAGTTTACACCCTGCTGTCATTTAATAATAGATTAGTGGGAACTTACTCCAGTATCTCTCTGTAAGAACCTGTCTTGATGGGCTTATAATAATTTGCCATTAATTATCATTATCTTTTCTCTGCAGGAACATGCAGGGCAGTGAGGCATTCCTGTCTTGCAAATATGCAAAAAGTGGCTACACTTAAATACGTCCTTCCTTTCTTGTTTTCATTCATACCTTAGAGAGACAAATATACAATTAGTGGCATAGAGAGATATGTCAGCAAACTGCCCTAGAATTGGATCAAAAGTCCTTTGCAGTCCCTGGGTTGGCTTATGGCATTGCTATGAAGTTTTATTATCCAGCCTGTGGCACTAGAAGAGCTTTGGGCATCGCACACAAACTGAAAGCACTAAAAGGCCAAGTGTAAATTCAGCTCACTGCACTGTGTGGCCACCTTATGTATTAATCTATTGAATGTCACCTAGGGAAAAAATAGACCAGTACCTCACAGAAGCTATAATAAAATCCTGTGTTTGTGAGCTGCAGGGTGCTTAGAATGGAGCCATGGAAACACAACCTCGATGAACAAAAGCCACTCGGCTGCAGGAATTCAGTATTTCTTTAGTCACCAGCAAATGCATGTGGCCAGCAAGACTCAGAGGGGAAGAGGGGAACTGGCACAGAAGTTTTTACAGAGGTGGTTCCATGTGCTTAAACAGAGATGTCAGATTCAAAGCCCCAGAGGTTTACTCAGATAAGCTGTTGTGGGTAACTAACTTTGGTGTTGTGACTGTTCCTGTCAGTGGACCACAGTGCGAACCAGAGCCATACTGTTCCCCTTAACAGAAGCTGTCCTTTTGAGGAGGTGGCAGATGCCTTTGGGAAACTAAGATGCAGTTAATCTTGGAAGAAAAATGTTGAAAATCAGACGATTCATACCCAAAAGGTTGCTATTTCTCTCCACTGCCTATAAAGGGAGTTAAGGCAGCTGGTTGAGATGTTCGCTCCCACATTGTAACCATCTAAAACTTGTTAAGATGAATCCCCTGGCTTTGAACAGAGCCAGTGAAAAGGTGCAGTCTGCTGTGCTGCCACAGTATAGGTAACCTGGCTTAAACCAGGGACCATCTTCCTTTTCTTATATTTATTCCTTAAATGCTCTGGAACAGGACATTCCTTCCTCAGGCTCCCTCAAAACGCGGGCTCCGGACCCAAGGGGATAATAACTTGTGCTTAAAGCCTGTGCATCTGGTTAGTACAACAGATGAAATCTGGAGGAGTCCCACCTCTTTGCTTACTCACCCAACTTCTATCACTCTCCTTCCTCACACGTGTGTGTAAGGAATCATGTAAGCATAAGCACTTTAAAATGGAGTTTGAATCTCCAAACATATCTGCAGAGCACCTCAAATGGTGCTGGCACTATCCTGTCCAAATAATAAGAATGAAAAAAGAAAGAGGACAATGGCAAAAAGGCAGGTGTGTGGGAGAGCCTGTAGGCAACTTCAAACAACTGAGGTCACTGTGGAATTGGAAGATTTCCCTGTGTTTTTCCAGTATCACAAGTGTACAAGGAAGCCGTATCACCTTCATTTCTCTTTGGCCTGCAGAACTTCTGCTGATGAAGCTGTCCTCATTTCCAGTGACTACACCATTATGCCCATTAATACTCACTAAAGTGTCTTGGCTAGGACCAGCCCACCCCATCCCTTTGGTTTGTTGCTTCAGGGAATTAAAATATCAAAGCAGAGCTCAGGGTTTCTTCTAGAAAAACTTCATAGCAAAGGGGATGCTCTGAACGGGAAATCAGCTCTTCACCCGTAGCCCTTTTGTAGTGGTGGCAATGTCAATATGGGGGATAAATATTCTGAGACTACAAATACTGTAACTGATTAAGTTCTCTGAGAAGTAAAAAGTCATGTCTTTTGTTTTGGTCTGTTATCTAACTAAGCAATGAGACAAGATGAAAGGGAAAAAAAATCTTCTCTGCTTCGCCCCAGGCAAATTTATTTCAGTTGGTGTTCAGTTCAGTGCAATTTGTCACTTGGATTTGCCTATTGATTGTGGCTTTAAATAAAAAGCAAAGCCTCAGTGTTCCTGGTTTCAGTGCTCATGCATTATCACACACGAAGGGAAGCATTTTAGTAAGGTATGTTTGTTTAGCATCTCTGAAGGATCTCAAAAAGTGTTAAACAAAATCTTCAGTGTATAATGCTATGTGATTCGTGCAAGGGCAGAGCGTGACACCTTCCTGGTACAGTGATGAAAACTGTTGGCAGAGGCCAGGGCAGTAAATTCCAGCTTGATAATTTTTTAGTTTTAAGTTTCTATTTTACTTTCCCTGCTCCAAAGCATCCCAGGTTAAATACTCCATTGCCTAAGCCATCCCAGAGGCCCTACCACTCCCTAAAGCCCTATGCATGGAGTGGGGTGTAGGAGACCATGATAGGCTGTGCTTAAGAATTCTAGCCAATAAAAATGATTCAACACTTTCACTTCCTATGGCTCACAGAGAGCCATACAGCAAAAAACATGTTGTTTGTATTGGGGCTGCCCATACCATTAATAACATTAGATATAGAAAGGCAATTGTATGTCTTAAGAGAGTTTCACTGCCAGCTCACCAGGTGAAATCCAGAACAGGTTTTAAGAGACTCAAGATTAATCAACAGAAGTTTCAACCTCTACCTCTTGTAAAGCACATTTGGTCCTACAGGTGTGTGTGCCTCTGTATCATTCAGCCATGCAGAGGATTAAAAGTTTGACCAGTTAGATCTCATGCTTTAATCATTGTGAAATTTGAACTCACCCCTTCTTTTCTGCGCCATCTATATTCAGGACCTCACTAATAAAACTAAACTTGGGTTGCAACAGCTACTCAAAGTATTACCTTCATATGATAGTTTTTGCTTAGTAGATATAGGTACAAAGTACCATTCAGCTTTTCTGCTGGATGAACGTTTTGCCTTTACCTGGTTCTCTGATCTATGGTTGAAAGAAACCAGCATTGGTTTCAGTGTCCTTTCTACACAGAAGCTGGGATTAGAAAATAATTTAATGTCTTTCTCTTCTACAGAGGTCTGTAACCAATAATAAAATCCACCACAGTGAGGCTATGAAATCCAAAAATAAATTACAATGATGGTGCTGGGAGAGGGAAGCAGGAACTACCAGTTCTGGTACCGTTTTTCTTCAACTTTGGGAAAGTCATTTGCCTTTGCCCATCTGCAAATGGCCTGCTGTAAGACTCAGTGAAAGCTATCTGTGCTTTCCAGGCAAAGATGATAAAGAATTGCAAAGTGCCATTAAAAATGCCCTCCTCTTGTCCCCCTCCAATGCAACACAGAGATTACGAACAGCTCAACAGCTGACTGACATTCAGCTGGGCTTTTTTAGGACAGTCAGCAGAAAATGCAAAGCCCTGATCAAAATGGATGGTGGATTCCCACTGGGAACTTCTTCCACCAGGGCTGAAGCCACTTGCTTCGTGTGAGTGACGTGCAGGTAAATGAAATAATACCTTAGCAGCCTGCTGTCATTGGAAAGGAATACAGATGGAGACTGAACTGTCAGGCTGGAGCTGCCTTGAAGGTCAGAGCGTTTTATTTAGCAAGAATCAGTGTCATTTGGGGAGATGAAATCTGTTCAGACCTTAATAGGATAAATCACAAGGGATATTCCAGGATAAAGCATAAAAGGCTTTTTTTTCCCTAAAATATTAACTAATTTGAATGAAGAAGCAACTTACAGCTTTTTAAAGCAGAGAATAATTCAGAAGGTTTTATGTGTCTGAAGAGGGGTTAATTTTCCTAACATAAAGGTTGAAGGAGAGAGGAAATTTCTCATTATGAGGGCTAGAGTCAACTGTGATAGACACATAGGTTTCTAACCAGCTTTTCCTGGAAGATTTCCACTAATTGCAAAATAGTGAACCATGGCCCATATGTCTATTATGAATTCTTGGGACCTGATAAGTTTGGACAGCTTGAAGGTGTTCTGGAGAAAAGTGGAGATTTTTTCATACTTGTTCTAATTACTGCTTAGCCTTTCTTAGAAGGAAGGAGACCTGTGTTCAGGCAAGAGGTTTTACAAATTTAATCTGTTGGTTTCAGGCTTAGAAGAGATGCAGCTCAATACACATTAGTAGTAAACACTTAAATTTAATAAAGAAGTTGGTAAGTTTCCTGTCTAAATTAAACTATAGATAGATAGAATCCTTGAAAGAATTTTTTTAAGTTGTGTCTGAACCTATTTGGTTGGTTTTTTCCTGGCCAGTACCATGGAATGCTTTCCATTAAGTCAATGCTAGTTTATTCATTTCTTCAGTCTTGGGCTCATTTAGTGCTGCACTCATGGAGCTAAAAAAATTATCTTTCTGTTTGCTCAC
Source organism: Dromococcyx pavoninus (assembly GCA_033558185.1). Classification (NCBI taxonomy): domain Eukaryota; kingdom Metazoa; phylum Chordata; class Aves; order Cuculiformes; family Neomorphidae; genus Dromococcyx; species Dromococcyx pavoninus. The sequence goes on along the minus strand of JAUMJL010000191.1, from coordinate 132,091 downwards.
ACATTTTCTCAGCCACCTTTTCTTGTTTTAAAGGAAGCAGTGAGTGAATGGGGTTTAACAGGGGACTGATGTTCAGGTTCCTCAACCGTCCTCCTAGTTCATGTTTTACTTAGGAGAAACATGGTTCTTCAAGGACTGTTTTGTTTCTCTTTTCATTGAGGTCCAGCTGAATTCAGTGGCAGGATTTCCTCTAATCTCCACAAGGACAGGACAGGACTCTTAAGTTTGCTGGAGTCAGCAAGAGCACCAGATGCAGTGATCTTCAAGAGTGTATATATATATACATATATATATATATATATATATATATATTCAAGTGCTGCTTCTTGGGGGTTTGCTTTTGGGTTTTGGTCCTGGAGATTTTCTTTGGAGGGCAGATTTTATTTTACTTTTTTGCTTTGTTTTCTGCACCTAGTGTACTGCACTTTCCCTTCACTTTCTGGCACAGCACTAACACCAGTTTCAGGACTATGACTATATGGAGCAAATTAAGCAGTCTCAGAGTTGAAACTCAGTCTCTAGTAGTTCCTGGCATGTTTTTATCTCAGACCAGCAAGCTCTTTCCTTTGGTAGCTGTTCTTCATGCCAGAGGACACCCCAGGCACAATGACTGGTAACAGATATAGCTCAGGATCCTGTGCTGTAACACACTGTGTACTAACATTGTCAGATATGGCACTGCTTCACTTTCCCAGTCTGTCTGCCCTGTGTATTTTTATTCTCTAAAGTGCTTGCATTGCCTGTTGACTTAAGGAAGCAAATAATCTGAAAAATAATAACATCCTACCCTTGTTTTTCAGCCACAGCCCAGCTCATAAGTATTACTTGACCACAGACCCAATCACCGGCTCCATCTACCTCTCCGACACCAACAGCCGACGTATCTATAAAATCAAGTCAACCACTTCAGTGAAAGACATTGTGAAGAATTCAGAGGTCTTGGCTGGAACTGGAGATCAGTGCCTCCCGTTCGATGATACCCGGTGTGGAGATGGAGGCAAAGGCACTGATGCTACTCTTACAAATCCCAGGGGTGAGACTGCTGCTTCTCCACAGACTTTTTTGAAGGAGTCTGTTTCAAAGGGGCTTGTTTAGGCATGCTGGAGACTGCTCTCCTCTCCAGTTCAGAAAATGCCCTCAGATTTCACATGCCTTCCTCAGTCACCCCAAAAACACATCCTAAGGCTTCTCACTCTGGAAATACGTGGGTATTTCTCACCCTCAGCCAGTTCTGGGTCTTTTTAGTGAGGTGGCTAGGAGGAGTCCCAGACCAGAGGGGTGTAGTGATGGGCATACCAAAGGGCAATGGAATATAAACACCGATCAGTTTTATACCCATTTAGCCACTTCTCCTTACCAAATAACTGTGGTCCTTCCCAATCTGGTCTGGATTCACTTACATTCCATTCACTGAGGCTTTCTTAACATTAAAAAAAACCAAAATGCTCTATAAGCATTGCTATATACATAAATTAGTAACAAAACCAGCACACAGCCCAGAGATATATAAATGAAGGCTTACGCATCAACGTTATGTATCATAGCCTCCCGTTTAAATCCTATAGGGAGGTGGATACTAATTTTGATATGGGAATAGTCTAATTCAACATGACTTCACCTGGCTCCTGATTAGCTTACTTAAATGTGATAAAAACACAGTCAAATCAGAATAAAAGCATCACACAGTCTTCATGACTGTGAACTAAATTGTTCAAAACAGGTTTAGCCAAACATATGCAGTCCTGTGTGGAGCCAAGACTTCAGTCTGGCAGTCTCAAGGTAACAAGCTCTGCATATGGAGGATGTCACTCCTTCCAGCTGTCCACAGCTTCTTATAAAAATTACACAGAGGGTATAGGGAAGAGGTGGAAGATACTGTTGGTGTGCACATCTTCTGCAGTGTTTGTGAAGAGAGCCAAGAAGAACCCCCATGTAGGAAAGCTTTAAGAAATGTGGCATTTTTACCTCTTGTATATCATCATGTCCAGCTGTTAGGATTGTGAGGAGTTATTTACATGTTCTTGGCTTCAGCATCAAGGTACTGCAGATTTCCTTTTTCCTTCCATCTGGGAGTGGTAGCTCCCTCCTTCCTCACCACAGCAATTTCCAAGCTTATCCCAACCTCTTTGTAAAGCAGCCTCTCAGCAAAACCCAGATATCTTTTAATAAGTTATTTTACAAAGATGAAGACAGCTGAGCTCTTGTTTCTCTTCTTGACTAGACTTCTCAGGAAGTTATTTTTCTTGACATAAAAATGACATTGTTGTAACTGAATCCAAGAAACCCAAACTGATCTAGTGGCTTTTTGTGTCAGCTCTAGTTGTGATTTTTTTTTGTGACACATTGGCTAGTTGTTTCCTGGCAGGATGCAGAAAAATATACCTTGGGAGACCTATTTTTTGCCCAAAAGCACTGGACGCCAAACTGTTACACTCATGCTATTCAAAGGGCCCAGTATGGTTTCCAAGCACTCCAGACTCCCATGAGGCGACCATTATGTTGGAATGAAGTATTGCTGGAGGCACAGAGATAGAAACGGAACAACTACCTCTGGTCAGGTTGCAGTGTAGAAATTGTCTCTCTGAAATGTGACAGCTGAGTGAAAAGAAAAGTGACTTGGGTAGAGAGATTCAAGCAGTCCAGCAGATGAGTCATGAGATCAGGGAATTCAGAGATCTGTAATCCAAATTTCTACACTACTTCGATGTTTCATCAGTGCAAAAAACCCACAACCCACAACTTCTGTTGGACCTCTGTTCTCTCTTGTACAAGATAAGAGGAATATTATTAATTTTCCTACATGGGTGGATTTTGCAAGGTTTAGAAGATTTATGTTTCTGCTTTGCTATGGGAAACAGAGCTCTTGAGTTCAAAGCTTTCAGCACTGAAATCCTTCTTGTTGGCAATTCAAGCTCTCAGGAGGCCTCTCTTCACCTCAATCATATAATGGCAAAGTGAATACATTCATTCCTCACAGCTCCAAAATTTCATGAAACAGAAGTAAATTGAGGGTGAAAGAGGAAATGACACGAAGCAAAATGTCAACAAGAAAATAATAATCCAGAGAGCCCACACTGCAAATAGAAAGTTGGTAAACACTGTTCCCTGGTCTGGTTCTAACCTGAGTTTGCAGAAGCTGCTGAGACAATAGCTTTGGCAGGTGTGACTCACTTCCCATTCACCTCAGTAAATGATTAATGCTGACAATGTAATGTCAGCATTGTTTATGCCTTTATGGTGGTTCACCCTAGCAGAAAAATCCAGCAAATACTCTTCTGCGGTGTGCTTGCATTTCACAGTAGTTCGAGGTTTGATGCTTAGGAATATATTTTAGTGGTGGACTTGGCAGTACTAAGTTAACAGTTCGATTTGGTGATCTTAAAGGTCTTTTCTCACCTAAACAATTCTATGATTCTGTAGAACAAAAATTATTTATTGTAAAAGTAACCATTAGTCCTCAGGTTACCCTCTGCTTCCTTGTCTTGGCAGGGGATTAAACACCCATAAATGAATGGTTGGAAGAAATTTGAAAACAATTCTGAGCTATAGAGACATCAGCTGGCCAGGGAAGAACATGGAAAGTTCAGTTCTTCAAGAATCAGCACTCTTCTTGGGACTCTGCTTTTTAAGGCTAAAGCTATTTTGTTGGCTGAAAATAATTACTTCATGCAAAGTAGCATTTGTGTATTTTAAGGACATCTTTGATTGTTTTGTTCCTTTGTAAGGAAATGAGGTCTTGCCTCCACTTTCATGGTGTTTTAATTAGCTGATATTTGCAGCTTGCTGAAAAATACTGGGGGAATACACTCCTGGCAGATGAAAACCAGCAATTCATAAAGACTGGAGAATCAATTGTGAGGCATCAATATCTACCTTTTAGCCTCTTGGACCACTTAAGCATCTGGTCCAAGTAAATTTTTTGGCTCTCTTCTCAGAAGAAACAGGTGCCCTGAAGGTAGTTTTTCTGTGCCACTGCATGTGTCCAAGGTAGGATGAACCACATTCTGGGAGTGCTGTTCTCCTGCTGGAGAGTATAGCCTGAAGGATGAGGTCCCCACCCCAGCTAACACCATTCAGAATGGTTCTCCACTTTCTGAACATCAGCCTTTTCCCCACGGTTGGTCACTTCCTCCAGTTCCCACCTCACCTCTTATGAGTTCAGAGTGGGTAATTTCACAGAATCGTGGAACCATGGGGTGCTTGAGTTTGGAAGGGATCTTCAAAGACTATCTAGTCCAGCCTCCCTGATGTGGACAGAGACATCTTTCACTAGATCAGGTTGGTCAAAGCCCATCCAACCTGACCCTGAATATTTCCAGGGATGGGGCATCCACAGCCTGTTCCAGTCTCTCACCACTCTTGTCACAAAAAATATTTTCCTTCCATCCAATCTAAATCTACCCTGTTTCAGTTCAAAAACTTTGTCCCTTGTCCTATCCACACATTTCTCTGAAGTACCTTCTGGATAGAGGTTCCTGTGTCTCCTCACTGAAAGAGAGAGAACTCCATTTAGATGATCAGATTAGACAAGACATTAGGAGGGACAAAATCCACCCCAGGAATTTGACCTGTCTTTGGCTTCTTTGATAAAAGTGGGCTATAAAAATACAGATGATCAGCAGATGCAGCATTTGTGGCAGTTGTTTGATCAGAGTATTTATCACAGCTATTAGGAACCAATCTGATACTTCCAATTCATTTGCCACAGAGCACAGCAAAGCTTTCAGATGCTAATGAATTTCAATATATCCTTGCAAATTAAAGTGTTACCACTTTCTAATTATCATCTGCTAATAATGATCCTCTTCTACAAGCAATCTAAAGAAAAATTAAAACTCCAGCTTGTCAGAACATTTGTTTTCATCTGAGTACTCACCAGTGGTTCTCCTCGGGAAAATGTTGTGGCAGAGAAATTACCAAGGAGCCTGCAATTAAAAGAGATTGCAGTGACAAGTCTGACACAATAGGAAGAAGGTTCAGAAGGGACGTGGTGGGGAGGGGACATGTCATTCGTTTAGCACCACAAAAACAATGCAAAATGAAGTAATTAATTTAGGGACAGATTGCTTCCTTCACTGTGTCCTGCTGAATGTGTAAACAAAATCTCCGTTGTTCACTAAACGTTCATGAGTTCAACAGAATTTAAAGAAACTCAACTCTTCACTGACATGCAGAATTGTTTTCTCATTTCACCACAATCTGTTAACATTTTTGTAGTCAAATGGTAATGTAAGGGCCATTCAGGGAAGACCAGAAGCTGATTGAACAGAATATCTTGTTTCATACTCTGACCAGAAAAGACACGTAGGGAAAGAGGAAATGATAGAGTGGTCTTTCCCAGCTAACACTCCAGATTATTGTCATCAACATTTAGGGGGCTTTCTGGAGAGGATGTGCCTGAGCTTAGATGCCACCATCAGTTGGTCTAGAAACCTCCCTGAAAACCTAGGTTTGTCATTCGGGACACCTTGTGCCAGTAATTTCTGCAATTTGTTTAGCCACAGCATTAAAAAGTGTAGTCTTTTTGAGGCCAGATCATTATTTCCTGTTCTTCTCTCTGTGCCTTTCCTAATCTGTTTCTATTTTCTAGCTCCTTTCTTGACCACTTCAGAGCACAAAGCTGATCTTTGTAGAACAGTTTTCACAGGAATTCCAAAATCTTTTTCCTATGAGCTATTTTACAGCTTGTCTTGCATATGGGTAGTTAGGCTTACTCCTTCCCCTATGGATTCCTCGGTACTTATTGAAAATGATTTTCATCTGCCATTTTATCACTGTCATTCAGCATCCAGCCAGAGAAGAAAGCTCCAAATTTGGACTCCTTTAGCACCTACTTTTTTGCTTAAAAGGTTTTTTCCCTGCCTATTTTTTTTTCCTAAGTAGAGCTACATGGGCGATGCAGTCACTTTTAGCACCTCGTCTTCTAGAACAAACCCACCCTGTCCCAGTGTCTATTTGCAGTATAACATTGAGCTGTCACATCCTCACACTACAAGGTCCTGACATTTCAAGCAAATGTCATCCAGTCAGAACTTTCTATCAGCACAACTCAGTGGTGTGATGCACTTGGTGCTACAAGTCCTTGTTTCTTATGAGATCTCCCGCTATCCAAGAGGCACTAGCATGATTTTATAACATATGTATTTCATATCTCGGAGCTTAAAGTTTGGATCTGCAACACTACCTGGGTAGTGGCAGCAGATGTTTTCTCTCAGTAAATGTGAGATTGAACTTCGAGCTGTGTGCTGAAAATCTTTAATTCCCTTATGTTCCTATGGAAACATGAGAGAAACCATCTGTCAAAGAAGCCAAGGCCTTTGGCTTTACATGCATAACATGTGAATTACCCATTTCTGTGCCCATTTGCAGGAGCCAACTCTCAGCACTGGCTTTGTGCCATTATCAGAAAGGAAACACAGAAAGGTCCAAACTAACCTTTGCAAGCTGCTGCAAAGAAACTGTGAGATACTTCTTTCCCTTTCCACAGAAGTCATCCATCCAAAGACACTTTGTGGGAGAGCAGGGCTCCTCTCTGTAATTAGATTTGATTCCAAGACAATCAGCTAAATTCAGGAAGGAACTGGAGCGGTTTCTGTGTGAGGGGCACGTGCAAATGGGAATTTACAGCTTTGTCATGTACCAGTGGGAATTTAGGGCTTTGAGAGACTGAAAACTCTGTTACCCTGCAGAACATCCTAGGAAATGCAAGGCAATTGAGATTGCTTAGCCTCTGTGAAAGAGGGATAAGCAGAGAAGTGCTCTGTGATAAGAACACATGCCATTGCCTTGGAGCAGGATGATAAGTGGTAACTTTGCTATCCCACTTTAACTTATTCAGGTGTGCAAGCTCTTTGTCTAAGCTGGAATGTAAAATAAAGTTGTGTTCTATCAACTGATCAGAGCTTGCTTGAGAGCCAAGGTACGTACGGGTTATTATTACTGTAGCTGGTTAATCAGACCAGCCATCAGACCTCAGCACTGAACACTGAGCACCTGTCAGCACACACTGCTGATAAGTCCAATCCAATACATATGGAACTAGCTAGGAGAGAAAATTCTGCCTCATTTAAAATCACATTATCCAGCCTGCCACCCTTCGCTGCCTTTTGGCCTGTCACACAGGCTAATGGACAGGCGCCCTGAAGAATACTTGTTGTGAACCGAGGAATGGCTGAAAGTCTCTTGAGTTTGACAAAAGCCAATTAAGATCAACTCAAGTTTCTATCGTCCCTCCTCCGAAAAAACATGTCTACCATGCGACTTAAAGAGCTCAGTTGTGTTCCTGATTGTCAAGGACACCAACAAACATTAAAGAACTTGCCATTCGGCAGGCAAGATAATTAGAGGAGCAGTAACCTTCAACAGCAGGTGCCAGGGAGGGGTGACATGTGCCAATATCGTGGATGCCTCATTGAACAGAGCACCAACTGGGGCACAATGCTGACACATCTCATGGCAGGTAAAGACAACTTCCAGGAAACCATGTATACCAGTGAGATATTGATGCTTACACTGCCAGACTCCTCTGCAGCTTTTGACAAAGTGCTAGGATACAACTGATGTGTTTGTATTATACAGGGAGAATAAATGGTCACCACTGCTACGGCTTCTCCTGTAGCATTCACGTGTGCAACAAGTCCTATCTTGGCATGAATTAAATATAAGTGTTGTAATGTGGGACTGTAAGCAATCTTTTGGGTCATTTAGTCCTGTCATCCATAATCTCAGCAATCCTGTCATATAAACCTCTCCGAAATTAACGAACTTCATCTTAAAAGCAGCAAGTAATTTTTTTCTTCACTGCCCTAGAGGCTATTCTGAAACCTCACTGCCCTGATGGTCAAATACCCAATCCAGGTCAAAATTATGCCCTTCAGACAGGGAGATGTTGTGAAAAGCTAAGGAAAATGCCAGGTTTACCTCTTAGCAAAAGTGCACAGCTCCCATTCAACTCAGTGATCTGAAACAGAAGTTCCCTGACTCCTAATTGACTTTGAATCAATGGTTTGCAACCCCGTCTGAATCCCTTCCTTTACCTCAGCTAAACAGAGAAGCTTGTTCTTTTTCTCAGATGACTGAGTCCTGAGGTTTTCCTGCCATTATTTGCAAGCTAGATTATCCTCTGTGGATTTCTGTATGACCAAATAAGATATGTTTTTCCACGTATCACCCACCTCCATGGCTTCCAGCCCATGCAATAGTTACAGTGCTGGCTGAAGGCCATGTTTTTAGTTGCCAAAGCAAGCAGGGGATTAGTCTCTGCTAAATGACAAATCTAAAATTTTTGATCTGTGAACTGCTGCATCTGTACTTCACAGCATAGCTCACAGTGGATGAAGACTGAGGGTAAATGTTTCAAACAAAGGGATCTGGCTGTAAAATAACATTTTGGAGAAATACAAGATCTGATCGCTTCTCAGAAACATTCCCATGCTTTCTATCTGAAACAGATTTTCCATCATTTCTGTCACCATGATGACAGCCAAAAAACATTGTAGTGAGGATTCATTTCACTAACTTGATCTGTCTGCAGTGTAAATGTTTCCTTTCGAGTGACTTTCTGTAGTATCTTTTTTGTAGCTGGGGGTGGAGAAAGGTGTTTCTAGAAGGATTTCTGTGATCCCCTATAGATGTTATGGAGATATGGATTGCACCCTAGAAGCAGATATTTCTCTCCACTCACTGGAAGAGCTCCAGATACTTGCCTGGGTGCACAATGCCGATGCCTGCTTTTTGCCAAGTGATTGCTGCCCTGCTAGTGAAAGAAACCAGATAAGAAGATCCTAATAATCAAATATTCATATATTCCAAGCAAATTTCCACTTGCATAGAAAAGGATGTTACAAGCTTCTGCATTCTTTTACTGTTCCTTTACATTCTTTGAGTGTCTAGAAGATGCTCAAATATGCTGAGCAGCATTCTGCCACTATAGGATGGATGAGATGGATTACTCTATTAGTATCTGTGGAGTTATTTTTTAATTTATACTAGCATAAAAGAGAGGTGAATAGGGCCCTTAACTTCTTATTCCTGCTTTAGTCATGGACTTCCTCTGTGACCTTGTGAAAATTGCTTTATCTGGTATTTTCCTGATATGTAATGTTAAGATGATCACACTTGCAGACTGCTATGAGGTCTAATTAGTAAGTGTAAAGCACCATGAAATCCTCTGATGGAAGATGCAGAGTATAGCAAGCTTGGGATAAAGAGGATTAAAGGAGGTTGTGCTAACATAACAAATACTTGAAAAATTATGCTTAAGGGGAAGGGAAATGGCACATAACTGCAGGTGAGGAAATGAGAATCAGCAGTCTGTAACTGTTGTCGGCAGACCTCAAATCCAGTGGCAGAAGTATGTCTACAAAGGAGAGTTCAACAATGAAACAGTGTTCAGAAATAGGTGAAATACTCTAGATTAGTAGGATTATCCTGGGAAAAACCCTTCCACATTTATCCATCTGGAGTTTGGCTGTCCTGATGGATCTTTTGCGACCTTTTTCATCCCCATTTCTGAAGATTCACCAGTGTAACATTTTCATGTGCATAGCTTAATATTGATACCATGAGCAATAACTCAATGTTTCTGAACATAGAAGACGTAGTTTTTAGTAAATCTCTTCCTTTCAGCAGTTCACTGAATGCCATGCCCTTTTCCAGAAGGGAGCAGGGTTTTCTAAGTTGCATCACGTGCAGTTGGAAGTGCCTTTGGTGAAATGGTGCCAGTTCAAAGCTCCTGGTAACCAGGATTCCCACATGTCCAACTCTCATCTCATCTTTTTTTAATTCCATAAAATATATCACTCCCAACAAAACCAGCAGTCTTACTCTTTCACGAGCATCAAACCAGACACTGTCTTCCATTCATCTCATAACTGCCAGGCTGCCATTCCTTTCTGACTGTCTTACTTTTTCCTTCCCCAGGCATCACCGTGGACAAGTTTGGGCTGATTTACTTTGTGGATGGCACTATGATCAGGCGGATTGATCAGAATGGGATCATCTCAACTGTATTGGGTTCCAATGATTTGACATCTGCTCGGCCTCTCAGCTGTGACTCTGTCATGGACATTTCTCAGGTAAGACTAGAAGCCTATGCCTTCGCTCTGTCTGCAAGTCTGTGTGCCTCCCCAGGTTTGATGAAGAGGTCAGGGCTCAAGGAGAATTAGATCTCTATATATTTTTAGGTATGAAAAGATCTCTGTCAAAAAAGAAAGATCCTATAAAGACTGAAGGAAAGACCTAACTAACCTAACCCAGAGATCTCTGGGGAGAGATTTTAAAGATGTCGCAGCCACAGAAGGCTTCTTTCCAAGCTCCTGATCAGCTGGGAAACACAGATTCCTGGGAAAACAGGTTTCATTAGGTTGATTTATCAAGAGACTAGTTACTTTAAACTAGTTAGTTTAAAGGCAAGGCAGCAGTATTCATTTCAGTAGGGCTATTTGTCGTGCTCTGTTATAACAACTTAGCTAACCATGGGTTTTTTCTTTGCTTCCCCCCATCCTAATTTGGCCCAGCATAATTTTAGTCTTGAATCAAATTAACATCTAGGAAATACTGATTGGAGGCTGTGGTGCCAAAATTAGCAACAGCAGGAAAACAAGAATCTTGAATTGCATCAAATTGCAAATTGGTTGCAGCTACCATCATACTGGGCTTAAGTCCTGCTGCTTAAAGGTGGAGAGAATGAAGAAAAAAATCTCAGTTTGATGAGTGTTTTACTTCTGGATGGCGCAGAAGAGAAAACTGTTACAGCCCAGCACTCAGTTTTCAGGAGCACTGGCCAACCTGTCAAATTGTGCCAGTTTAGAAATAGTGTCCTTTGAAACCTTTGTGCCACTTGTTGTTTGCCTGGCTACAGGAATGTTTCCCTCTTCTATGAAAATATACAGCATAGCTGGAGGGCTAAGTACTGTTATTCAGCCACAATAGATGTCAATGGGGTTTCCTTTTGGTAACTACCTAGATAATTTCCATGCTCCCATATGGAATCTGTTCTTCTTGGTTCTCCCTCTAATTTGAAAAGATTATTCCTGCTTCTTTGCAACTAGTTCCCACTGTCAGCAATTTATGAACAAGCTGAAATTATGAGTTTAAAAGCTCTCATGACTTCTATAGAAGGAAATTTTGGTGTTTAAAGGCCATCTTGTAGTACGTTTTTCGTCTTGCAAGCATAGTTTTTTTATCTATTTGGATTTCAGGGGCAGTTAGCACAAGAACATTGTGGATTCCAGCTTAAAAAATGATTTTCTCACAGGTTTTGGAGCTTACATGTATACCAATGTCATATTTAAACACTTATGAGATGATCTAAAATGTATGGGCTGAAGACTCTTTCTTTGCTTTCGTAAAATGATGGGAGCCATTCTTAGATTAACTTGTACTGGGATGGACAGATCAACCAGTACTGTTCTAGGGAGTCACACTGAAGACAAGTTTAATTTACAAAAAAACAACAAAACAAACCCAAAAATGAAACCAGGCAAAGAAAACCCGGCTTGGGGAGTAGCTTCTCATCATTTACAATGGCTAAAAGGGTCTTTTCTGTTAGGTCCCTGAGGCTTCCTGAGACATGAGGACATGAAATATTTAGCTGCCAATGTTGATAAGGAATGGTTTTTAAGAAATTGAAAATTCCCTTGTCAGTTCAAAATAAACTCTGCTCTTGATGCTAATTTGAGGCTGTGGAACTTAAAGACCACTGGAAGGGATGGGGGCATGCATTATTAAAGAGAAAACCACAGGATATAATGTTTTACTACAGGAAGGGTTAAAATAGGCCAGGAGCTGAGAAAAGGAAGGCAATTTTGCAAACAGACAACCAGACAGGTAGAGCTCAGCACGGTGCTTAGCCATGAAAATAAGCTTCACAAGCTCAGCCATTAAAAGGCACAATGAATGAAATACTTTGCGTCTAATAGTATTTAAAAAAAAAGAAAAAGGAATTTAATTATGAATAAAAGCATGAAAAGTAAAGTGTGACTGTGGCAGAGACGTTCAGCTATAGCCTTTAAAAATAGAAATCTCCTGTGTGCCTCGAGACCTTACATGGTTTCTTCTTAGTTTTGATTTTGAATAAAACGACAGTGAGAGACGCTTTGCTGGCCTTGAGCCTGCTGGCATCTACTCCTCCTTCTTCCAATAAGGTTGCCACCTTATAGATGTAAAATATCTTCCCCCAAACTTAGTCAATTCAGGCAAATGAGAAACAGCAGCAACTGAGATGGATGGTGAGAGAGGAAGTTTAGTGGCAAAGAAACAGGGAGATCCTGAAACTACAGCCTTGAGTGTGCCCATATCCCAGACCTCTCATTCACAGCACATCATGTTGTTGGGTAGAGAGAAAAAAACCCCCACAAATACAGGGAGAATGGCACAAACTGGCCAGCTCCTCAGTTTACCATGAGCTATCAAGTCCATCTGCTGGAGTTGCCTGGCTGACTGAAAGGAAGTATAGAACCAGAACAGCTATTCTTTCTAACTAATTGAAAATCTGTTTAAAAGCCTGGCTGGAGGTGACCAAGAACATTCTTCACATTTTTTTGTTTCAAGTCACCCTTCACACATTTGCTATGGGGAAGATGTACCATTAGGAAAACTTTTAAGTATTGATTAGTTCCCATCAGCACAAGGCTGACCTTTTTTCCTACATAAACCTGAAGTCAAATAAAATAATCAAAAAAATGCACACCTTACTGTTCTTTATTAAAAAATAATTCTGTTGGTAAATGTTTCTTAGGTTTGGCAGCTAAAAGAATAGACTCACTTGAAAACAGTGCATTGCAGAAGCAGAGCTAGAAGTAGAGACCACCTAATGCTCACTCACTTGTGGTGTTACCTGTCACTTTTTCAGTTTATGTGTGCATATGGATTATCAGTGTAGAACTGTGATGTGCAGGTATTACTTGAACCCATTCTTCCATTACACTAAAAAAAATGTGGAAACCACTGTGAAGACACAAGTACTTTATTCCATGAATTGAAATTGCCTGAATTTCTTACGTGTTGCTGTTTTGCATTTTTGCAGCATCGAGCAGAAAATTGGTGGTTATAACTTAGACATTCACACATGCTGACACAGCTTCCCTTTTTACTGTCTATCCCTCCTTGTCATTTACCCAGAGGAGCTCAGCCACTTGTCTGGAAAATCCTTTAGTAAGAGGATCATTGTTGTGTTTGACCAATTTCATAGTACTTCAAGTGAAATACCCAGTCCCAGGTCTCTGCTATCAGGTCCACGCTCTATCAGTTCAGAGCATAGCATGGTTTGGAGAGGGGAAACCCCCTGAGAATCTCTGGATCTTCTTGTTTACTTCTGCATTCCCTGATGGGGAATGGAGCCCTGATGCCCCTTCCCGTAGCCCCAGACAGCTCACATGAAGGTGAGAGGCAAAGAGAAGCCATGACGCGGAGAAAAATCTGAGGAGGGTCTCTTTCCCTCTGTCCATCACCCCGCTGCCATAGAGAGTGTGGGTGTCCACGTGCATCTACTTCATGTGACAGGGAGCTAAGCCTCCTCTCACACACCAGGGTTGTGTCCTCTGCCTGCCATACCAAGCAGTAATAATTAGGTGTTTCTTTTACGCTTTCTCCCTTTAATCCATTTTGGAACATCCTGATTGTGATTGATTTACAGCAATCATGCAGTGAAAAAGCCCTTGTTATAATAATTCCCCTGTGTTGTTTTGCCATTAAGGTTCGTCTGGAGTGGCCCACCGATCTTGCAGTCAATCCGATGGATAATTCACTATATGTGCTCGACAACAACGTCGTGTTACAGATATCCGAGAACCACCAAGTGCGTATTGTGGCAGGGAGACCCATGCATTGCCAGGTGCCAGGCATGGATCACTTCCTCCTTAGCAAGGTGGCAATCCACGCCACCCTGGAGTCCGCTACCGCCCTCGCTGTCTCACATAATGGGGTCCTGTATATTGCTGAGACCGATGAGAAGAAGATCAACCGCATCAGGCAGGTCACCACCAACGGGGAGATTTCTCTTGTTGCTGGTGCTCCGAGCAGCTGTGACTGCAAGAATGATGCTAACTGTGACTGCTTCTCGGGCGACGATGGCTATGCCAAAGATGCCAAACTCAACGCGCCGTCTTCCCTTGCAGTGTGTGCAGATGGGGAGCTCTATGTCGCTGATCTTGGAAATATCCGAATCCGCTTTATTCGGAAAAATAAACCATTCCTCAACACGCAAAATCTGTATGAGTTATCCTCACCCATAGACCAGGAACTCTACTTATTTGACACCAGTGGTAAGCACCTTTATACTCAGAGCCTTACCACTGGAGATTATCTTTACAATTTTACTTATTCTGGAGATGGAGATATAACCCTGATCACTGACAATAATGGCAACTTAGTCAATATCAGAAGAGATTCCACGGGGATGCCCCTTTGGTTGGTAGTACCTGATGGCCAAGTCTACTGGGTAACAATTGGTACCAACAGTGCGCTCAAGAGTGTAACAACACAGGGGCATGAAGTGGCCATGATGACGTACCACGGCAATTCTGGTCTCCTTGCCACCAAAAGCAATGAAAATGGCTGGACAACATTTTATGAGTGAGTATATTATGAATATTGTGCTTCTGACTTCATCTGTATTCTCTCAGCTGTGCAAGGTGTAGTTCCCTGAGCAGAATTATTGTCAAAGTAAAATGGCCAGAACTGAGAATATTAGAACTCATTCAAACACTTCATACTAGAAATAATGTGGCAGAGTTTGAATAAGCTCCCGCTACCAAGTCAAGAGCCAGGCAGTTTCTGCTGAGTTTTTCTTAATCACCTAAGCAATGTGGACACCTGCTTCTCCTTAACCGTAGTCAAGACTAGGCATTTAGGCTGCATGTCAGAGAATTTTGCTTGGTTTTGAAAACCTTGGAAGTGTGAAAGTTCTGTCAGATCATCTTTTTCGCAGCTTTTCACCTATTTCCTACGCTGCGATGTCTTTTGAGCTGGTTTGAAGTGGCTGATGTAGAATGACTACTGGCAATGACTAATGACAACTTGCTCAGGAAACAGTTCTGTAATTAACGGGCTGCTCGGTTTCTGCTGTTGTGATTGGCCTCACTGAGCTTTAAAAATAGTCTCGGAACTGTTCGAGACCATTGTTACCCGAAAGAAATTCTTTTAGCACGGGGAAGACAGGATGCATTGAAAAACCCAGAGATGGCAGTGACTTGAAGATTTGTACTTTTGTATTACTGTTAGCAATAAATACCGTGAAAACAACACACTTCTGATATCAAATAGGAAAAAGATAAATAAGTGAATGGAATGCATCTTGAAGGATGGTCTGAAAATTCATCCTGGTGTTGAGAACCCTTTCCTCTCCCTCTTCCTTACTTGCATTTTTACTTTCAAGTCTAGCCTCTCTGAAACACTCCTGTTAGTGCATGATTTCCCATATGGTTTCAGTGGTTACATGGAAGTGTTCACCTACCAAAACAATAGACTCATTGTAAGAGTCCAATTTGGCTAGAATAGACAGCTCCTGAAATTACAAAGAAAAAACACTGTAAAAAAAGAGTCTCAGGGAAGGAAATCTGGCTAAAGCTGCATATTCGTGCATTAGACATGCAGTTGCTTCAGTTCTTTCTTTAAAATATGCCAGGCCCAGTTTCAAATTTCTTCGTTTAATGGCTTCTGCCTCAAAAAGAATGGATGGAAACTCTGCGATGAATCTTTTGAAAGGTTATTTGCATTCCATCAATGTTCTGCTTGCAATTACTATAGCAATATTCCTCTGTGAATCAAAGTTAATACCCTTCCATGTCTTACATTGAATTTGCTTGAGGGAGGCTTTAGGGGGGAATGATAGGGTGTTTTTCTCTACAAGAGTGGAAGCCTACTGTATTGTAGACCATTGTGCTAAATCAATGAGATATTTTCTTTTTGTGAACAACGCAGTAGTTCCTGTGCTTGAAAACAGATATAGGCATGGACAGTGAAGCAAAATAAATATTGCAGCTAATAATGTTCAGATTTATACCTCAAACATATTCTTTTATTTAAAAGTGTGACTGAAAATATAAAGGAGATAAAATGAGACAGAAACTAGAATCCAGCCTGGTCTGTGGATTTATTTATAACAGTGATCCATTATTTCTTGCTATCCAACAAAATAGAGCGTGTGTGAAAGCCATCATTCTGGTCCTTGTATGCACTTCAGAAGAGTCATAAGAAAGCTTTTTAGAGCTAAATGGAAGGCAGTATTCTCCAGTGGCTGGACTATGGAAATCTTGGCTAGAGCAAGTCAGCACTATATGATAGCAAAGCATCACTGAAAATAGAATTGAGAATGTGTCTTTAGAGATATCTCTTCCAAACCTGTAATCAGTTATCTCTATTTAACTGTTCATGACACATTCTGATGCAACTTTATAGAACTACAGGGTAAAAGTCTGTATCTGAATTAGTTACCTCAGCCTCCCTTTATAGGCAACAGAGAGAAACAGGCACTTTCAAGGTAAGTTTCAGAAGAGTTATGTCAGGTTATCTGCTTTAGGATGAGATAAGTTATATTCTTAAAGTTTCTCTCTGTAAAGGTAGTCCAGAACTATTAGCTCAGATACAGATATTTACAGTGTGAATGCCTACAGTTTGGTCAAATGGATCCTATCAAAGTCATCTAGGTTATTCATAAACATCGCTAAGTGAAAACAATGTATTTACCTATCTTATTGTTAGAAAGCTTTTTTCATAGGCTCAGTCTAAATCTTCCTTCCTTGAATCGGAGACTGTCTCTCTTTATCCTACCCTACCTTATCCTGTCCTATCTGATTCTATCCTAACTTGTCCACTGGAGACCTGGGAAGTAGATTGTCTACTATTTGTCCAAGCTATCAAAAGTATGTATCAAATGGCTCAAGAACTTGCTCTGTGATAGCTCTCAAAAGGTAATCAGCAATAGGGAATCATCCAATGGGATTGTTCTGGGCGAACTGGCAGGGATTGATTCTACCTAAGTTTTGCATGCATGATATGGAAAAAAAAAGTCAGAACAGATAAAATGAGAGGATTCGTAAATAGAGGTGAGGTACTCAGATTGCTTGATAAAGTAAGGTTTCATTTAAACAAAATACAATCTTATAATGTCTTAGGCCGGGTTGCACATGTTACAGGACACATCTAAAGAACTGGGCTGAGCATTGACTTTCAGAGGTTGTAGTGAGCAAAGCATCAAGTCGTCCTGTGTGATCACATGATTCCATGATTCCATGGAAAATCTGTCTAACGTGTTGTTTGGGTGGACAGAAAAAATTAATACATTTGCTCATCCCACCCTACTTCTAGTGGGTAGTAGGAAACTGATTTTGTCCCTGTAACAGCATTGATGAGACTAATACTGTCAGTTCTGATGTTTGGAGTTTATGGACAGTGAAAATTGAAGGCTGTACAGAAAAACACTACAAATTTCATTTGTAGAGACCAAGTGCTTTATGATGGAGAACTAAGAAGATTTAACTATTTATCTTAATGTGGAGAAGCCTGCAAAGCGTCCAGCTCAGAGCATGTCAGCAGAAAACTGTCACCTACAGAAGGACTCAACATAGCAGAGAAAGGCTTGAGAAGTGAAAGGAATTGGAAAGCAAAGCTAGACAAATTCAAGTTGCCAGGAAGGTGTGGGGTTTTTAGGGCTGAGATTACGTAACCCGTAGAGCTATCGAGCTTGAGAAGCAGTATATTTCCATTTCTTCATCTCTTTGATCGTGACTCTGGATGCCTTTCAGATATATTTTCACCAGATATGAGTCAAACACAAAATGCAGGGATGAGTGCAGGCATGCCAGTATAAAATCTTAAGTTCTTCTATATCCCAGAAGCCAAAGAAGATGATGTAAACCAAATCAGCCTGCAATACCTTCAGGTTGTGGGCTTCTGTATCAGAACATTAGGATATTTACTTTGAGGAAGTTTAAGTGATATAGAGAAATCCTGCAATCATGAGTAGCTGGAATAGCTCTCTGAATAGTTTTCAGTCCTGGCTTAGGGTGATGGTGGAGCTCATATTTCTGGTTTGCCCATGGCCAAGGAAATAAAGACGTCAAATCTGACTCTGAGGAAAAGCTGCTTGTTTGTCACAGCACACAGTAGTTGTTTATGGGTCAAGGCAGGCTGAACACTACTGTTTAAAAAGCTAAGAGTGAATGTAATTCAGCTGGCACCACTGGCCCCATGAAGAACATCCCTATAAGATTTACCTTTACCTAACTGTCTACAGAGACCATAAACCAGACACTCAATATAAAAAAAATGGTGTTGCAAGAGTGGCCACACTACATGTGTATATGCCCAGCATCTCTTGTTCTCCTTCAGTTGTTGCTCTTACTGGGACTATTCTTAGTCTTTATCATAAGGCTGCCAAGAGCTGTGACATATTGGCATGTTGGTATTTCTGGTGAGGAGAGAAGGAGGCAGGATATGTTGACACAGTATTGGAGGTCTATCTCCAGGGCGCCCTAGGGAGTCCAAGTCCTCCAAGTGTTCAGGCTGTGCTGGCACATTGTCTATTCATTTCTGCAGGGGAAGGAAACGGGTCTTGTCTTCAGGTGGTGGCATTCTTGCTCACAGCACTTCCTTCTACACATCCTACACCAAAGCCTGCAGTAACAATTCTGCTTTATTGGCTTCAGCACTGTCTGTATTTCATTATATATGTGTAGTCTCCCATTATTTTGAGAGTGAAATTTAGTTCGCTGCAGTAATTAGCCTGTCCCCAGAGGCCTATCCAGGACTTTTTGAGGGTTTTAGCATTATATAGACCTTCTCTTCCTCTACAGAGAGCTTGACATTCATTGTCACTTAATGCAATGCAACTCAGTTTGTCCATTAACTGGATTAAAGACTTATTTTCCCATTGAACCTGTGACAGTGATAATCAGCAGCAAAGGAAGTTGATCTGGCAATTCCACCAGGGGAACAACTTCTTGCACAACTCCTCAAGTCAAAGACAAAGGATGCTGTGTGACTACTTGCTTCTTTGTTGTTGCCACTTTTTCACTTGACCTGAAAAAATTACTACCAGTCTTTAGAAAGTTTCTTAGCAGTGGCTACTTCAGAATCCAGAAATTCTTAATGTGTTTGTTTAAATAAAGACTACAGCAGTTATCTCAATTAGCTCATTGAAAAGGTATCACTGTACATTAATTCAGTTTCTCTCTGAACCGAAGACAAACTTGTATTCTTTAGTCCAGATGAGGCTCTTTTGCTTAGGTCCATTGTGTGCCCAATTAGTTTTGAAGGTCACCTCCTACCATACAGAATTAAATACTTACACATCACTGCAGCCAAGCCCAGAAATTCAAAACTTTTTCATGGACTGCCCAAGAAGTGCCTTACAGCTGCCTGGAGGGAAAAGGGTCTCGTGGAGCCAGATCTTCAGATGGGCAATAAGGGGAGCTTTGACACATAATGTGGGTCGGTGTTTTACAGAGAACCAAACTCTGCCAAACCTCACACACTGTAATGGATGGAAGGTAGGAGCCAGCTGAACTGAGCATGCAGGAGGACCTTGAGTGGCTTCCCAGCGACCACCAGGACTCAGCAGAGGTTCCACCCCAGCACCAGCAGTGTTTGGTACCCCAGCCAATGCCCTGGTCTGGATGACTGGAGTACCAGAACTAGGCATCATGGTCAGCATTTACCCAACTGTGAGATGCAGACTCAGTTTACCTTGTTGGTGGTGTAAAGGCTTTGCAATTTTTCTCTCAGTTAATAAATGAGATGAATAGCATTTATTGGCTTTAGAGTAGTAGCCACCTTTTCACTTGGAGAGAAGCTTTCTTACTGCATTAATAACATCCCTTTATCACCTGATGATATCTCAGGTCATACACTGAGTTTTATGGGATTTGGTGGTGCCCTTGGTTTAGAGTAGTTGTGAGGGACCCTTTCTGCTCCAGCAGAATATGAGAAACACAACCCACCATTGGCTTTTGCTCTCTCTCCTCTTTTAGCAAGATTTCTTTGCTCTGCAATTTCTTCATGATAAAATAATCAGATTCTCATTGTTGTTCCTTCTGAAGACGTTACAGTGAAACTCCAGTAAGTGTCATGATAAAATAGTACTTGTCCAGTACTCTCACTGAGTTGTAAGATCATGTTTTGAGCCATTAGCCTGGCCTAAAATGAATGCCTGGTTTCACAATTTAATTGAGAACCAGTGGAATTGTGAGTATCATAAAAGAGAGAGAGATCTTCCTCTTCTCATTTGGGCAGTCAGAAAATTCTGCAGGCAATGGCTGCAACCTGGCCTTGTGTCATTAGGGAGAGAACTTGTCTTCATACATATTTGAGTAGTATTGGTTTGTCTGTTATAGATTTATTTTTAATGTCGTGTTTAATGTTGTTTGAAAAATGGTGGAGAGGCGAGCTTGTTCAGAGGCAGCGGGTGCATGTCTGTATAATTGCATGCAAAACATAACTTGCAAAGTACATTAGGACACTTTGGCACTAAAGGCAATATTATTATAGTGATTTTTTTCCAATCTATTTGACTTGTAGTTTTAAAAGGCTGATAAAATGTGAAAAAAGCTAAAACGAGGAAACCCAAAGACTCAGGCAAGGAATTGACTTCTGAACAGACGATACTTAGGATGCTCTCTTTAATTCCCAAGGCCCAGGTCCCTACACAATGGTAATGTGATAAATGAAAGCTCTGAATGTTTACAAGCTAACAATTAGGCCTCATAAGCACCAAATGCCATTTTAATTCTGTGCATTGAACCTTAGCTAAATATGTTTCCAATTGGGAATGGATGGCAACAGCTTCCTTTGCTGGCCTAATAATTGTCACTGTAATTGTAAGCGCTGAGCCTTTGCAGCAGGTTTGAATGGGAGGCAGCAGCTAGGTTAGCAGGTGATGAAATCATTGTTAGGGGCAGCTGCTGTGTGTGCTCCCATGTTTCAGTATTTCCTTAATTCTGGTGCTTTCAGGGCATTTGGAGAACACAGAAGTCTCAGGCTGTGATGAAAACTAGCCCACTTCTAAATCCTGAGACTGTGGAAACAGGCCTAGGCAGCTTAGCTGCAGAATGAGGTGACTAGAAGAGATTTATCTTACTGCAAATATCAGGGCACACCTGCAGGTACATAAGAGCCAGTCACTTGGCCTTCCTTTCCAAGCTAAGGATGTGCCCTGGAAGGGCCTTTATAGGGCTGAAAGCAGAGGTAGAAAGAACTGTCTCGTTTAACTCATTAAGTACATTATCTGTTTGGGATGTGGAAGCCTTCAAGCTGATGCATCCTGGGAGACTGTGGGTATGTGATAGGTATCAGGTAGGTGCTGTATGATCTAAATCAAAGGAATCCAGTCCTCAGCAAAACAGAAAAGAGAAAATAAACTGCCAAGAGGAAAAAAGCTGGCTTTCTGCACCTTCTTTTGCATTGCCACCACAGAGCTAAAAGGAGGATTTGTCTGGACGTGAGTATTTTACACTTCATCTGCCACCAATTAAAAATAATAATAAAAATGGAACAGTCTAATTGTGCTACCTTCTCACATTTCTTCAGTTGTAAAGCATGACCTCCTTGCAGCTGCAAATAGGTGAGCTGTCACCCCCCGAAGTGAGTGCTTGCAAGGTCCCCACCTCGCTTCTGGGCAGATGTGCAGCAGCTCTTGCAAATGCAAAAAACACAGATGGTCCAGGTTACTTCTGATGGAGGCTGATGGGGTGAGTAAGGAGGTGCCAAAAGTCTAATGTATACGTGCAGACAACTTAAGCCAATTCCAACTCACCATTCCAGACTGTTCTGGCCCAAAACGAGCCTGGCTTCTCAGGATCCAAAGTCCCAGATGGAAGTCCTTGCCCTGGTGAAACTGGCCCCTGTAGTAAGATTTGTACAGCTGTAAAAATGAAACTGTGTAAATGATGCATATTGTACTTAGTCATTTTGACTTGAAAAGAAAAATGTGTGCATAGAGGTCTAGACATCATCAAACTCTTTTATGGTCTTTTTTGCTTGCTATTTTAACCCATTTTGCACAGGTAGGTGTTATTAGCATATTTGCAAATATTGCATGTTTGCCCAGCAGAGAGCTGGAGGACCATTTGTGAGAGTGCTGAGAGTCAGATGTCCAGGAGTCAAGCTTAAGGAGCTGGGTGTCTGCTGGTGCTTGGCACTGTTAAACTGAGTATCCACAGGTTTTTAGGCTTTCTTTGGAGCACATAAATAGGGTTTGCCTGGAGTGTAGGTTTGGTGCTAACTCCTAGCATGGTACTGAGTGTCTTTCAATTAGGATAAACCATATGATTCACAGGACATTTACTCAGCACTTAAATGAAGGAGCAGCCACGTCCTTCACGCGAACAAACTCTCTGCCCCCCCATCTTGGCATTTGATCTCCATCTTTCCTTAATCCACGGACTTGCATCCTTTCATACTCACATTTGTATTACACCAAACTCACCCCTTGACTTCAGTGCAGCACATCTAGATTTGTACCATTATTTTTAGGAGGTGAATCAGGCTCAATTTCAGGATCAGCTCATTTTTTAAAAATTTATGTAGAGCAATATAAATAAGTTCCTTACAGTTGCTAATACCACCAAGACAGAGAAGCCAAATTCAAATCCATCTTCCTTAAATTTCAGAGATCTGAGTCTATCCTAATGGTTCAAAAGGGTTTATATATAGGACTATTTATATCATGGTGCAAAGAATTTGGGGTCTTACACCACACACTTGTAGTGATAACAATGTTTTCTCTCCTCAAAGTGGAGACTAAATCATATCCCTTTTGTCCTGTCTCAGCAGATGGGTTTAATATATGGTCTGTGTTGTTTTCATTTTAAGACTCACATACTGCTTTAGGAAGAGATGTGCAGGTGACTCTGCAGAAAGCATAATCAAAACACATACCTCGGTGTGAATGGGACAGCTACAAATATGGAGCAAAGCATTTGGCACTCAGAGCGCTTTAGTTCTGGCTCTTGCAAGGAGATTGGGTTCAGATCTGCAAGCTGCTTGGAAAAGCTTTAACTGTTCTCTGCCAGACTCCTGCAATGCAGTCCTGAATTCATCCCATTCTTTTATTTTCTTTCTTCTTTTCCATTTCACAAGTGGGTGATTGATTGCCAAGGTCTTGGAGGGAAAGGGCAAGGCTGCTACGTCCTACATGCTCGGATAATCCCCTGACTGATAAGCTGACACTGTGAAGGACCAAATGCTTTCTTCTACCTTCCTACCTCCCCCTCTGCCCAGTGGACAAGAAAAGTCTCCTGTGATGGTATCTCCAAACCCAAGTGCTGGAGAGACTTGCACTGAACTCACCCACTTAGTCACTATACACTAAATACTAAGCATGGGCAAAAATCACCTTTTCTACTTCCTTTCCTCATGCTAAGCCACTGCTAGTGTACTGTCAAAAGCGAAGTACCAGCCCTGTGTGCAAATCTGTATAGTGCAGACCTAGTCCACTGGCTGCTCCTGGGTGTCTCATGCATTCCAGCTCAAGAGTCCTTTCTTTCGTTTTCCTTTTTTCCTTTTTCTTTTCCTTTTCCTATTTCTTTGCTTTTTTCCCCCTTTCCCTTTCCTTTTTTTCCCTTTCCATTTTTCTTTTTTCCCTTTCCATTTTTCTTTTTTCCCTTTCCCTTTCTCTTTTTTTCCCTTTCCCTTTCTTTAATTTCCTTTGTTTGATTTGGGGTTTTTTTTGTTATTAGATGGATCTGTGGTCTTATTCCTCAGCTCAGAGTAATCCTGAAGAGGAGGATCAAGAGCTTCTCAACCATCCTCTCCCTCCAAGGTCTCATCAACTGTATCCAGACCCTCTCTAACACATTTCTCTCACGTATTCTCAAAAGCACTGGGGAATGGGGTTCCCAGTGCTCCATCTGTTCCTCTGCTTGGAGCAACCGTGAGCCTCAACAATGTTCTCCAGCTTCTGACCTGAATTTTCCTTGTTCTCGTTCAAGCTGGTTACTTTTTGTGGCATCCTCAATAGACAAGCTGAATGATTAATTATAATCCTCTTCAGAACAACAGTTGTCAGGGTGCCATCTTCCCATTTCCTTGTTTTCCTTCTTCTAAATCAACTAATTTCTTTTGGCTTGCCTCTTAGATCATATTTTCTAGGCTTATTACCCTTATTGTATTGTTTACATTACTTTGTCATTCTGAGGAGCAGTCACCTTCAGTGGACACCGTGCTCTATCAAAGGCTTACCACTGGGTACTGCTGGAGAACAAGTCCTCTGCCCACCCACCATTCACTTTGCATCCCCAAGTGATGTGTTTTCTTGATGTGATCTTCTTATATATCATATAAATCATTCTTAAATTATATGTGGGCAGGACTTGAAAAAAGTAAAACATTTATCACTGATTGCTTTTGCTGGAATTTTTTTACTGTTTCTCCCTGACTATTTATCTGTTCTCTGAAGGTTCATCTCATCAGAAAGTCCAACAGCTTTGCAGAGATAAGACAGTAGAGCTTCCTGCTGCTCTCCAATTTAGTCTACAATAGGTTCACTGGAAAGTTCCCTTGCCAACCCACTGGTTTTAGCTCAATCTGTGACCCAAGGGCACTACTTTTGCAATGCCACAATTGGGAGACAAGGTGGTGTGTTTGTGAACTCAGGAGGCATCTAGGCACAAGGGTGTACTTCTCCTTTTTACTGAGAAATAACCCCTCGGCTTGTTAACTGCTGTAGGACCTGCATGTACATAGCTTATTTCATCTGAGTCCTGGTACACAGGTGTCCACATCACAGAATCCTTCCCAGATGGTGCTTACATTGACTCCCTCTCTAGAGAAGCCAAGAGCACAGTAGGGGTGAAAACTAAGCTGGTTTTTTACACTTTTAAATCGGTCCTTCCAGATGGTCCTACGAACAGTAAAAGGTAGACATGGGCATCTCAGCTGTGCTGAGGGCTCTACACCATGTTCAGAAAGGACAGTTCTCTACCTGATGCAGTCAGTCTGGCAGGTGATAAGTACTGAGAAAACGTTGTTAAAATACAAGCTAATACTTATTTAGTCATTTTCTGTTCTTTGCTTGATTTTCTTCGGCTAAAAGCTGTGATTTTCTTCTCACGAAGCCAAAAAAGTCAAGACAGTCTGACAGGCTGACAATGTGCTTTTCTCTGTGAAAAACCTTGGTGAAGACTTCAAGACTTAGTTTCTGCTTTGTAGGATGATTCCTGTATCCCAGTCCTCTGTGGATGCTGTTGACTCTACTTCACCTACCCTTTCAGGTACGACGGCTTTGGGCGCCTAACCAACGTGACCTTCCCTACTGGCCAAGTGAGCAGCTTCCGCAGCGATACCGACAGCTCCGTGCATGTCCAGGTGGAAACCTCCAGCAAGGATGATGTTACAATAACAACCAATTTGTCGGCATCGGGAGCCTTCTACACCCTGCTCCAAGGTGAGTTGGGTCACTGTCCCTCTCCCAGCTAAGCTGCACACAATGGATTATCTATCAGGAAACAGGAATTGTCTTGATAATCCCATCACCAAAAATCACCTGTATCCTCAGCACCCTAGAGCTCCCCACATGCTGTTATGGATGCACATTCACACCTACTTAGCCACATTCCCTAGCCCCCAGGTTTCTCTGCAGCTGTTTTCTGCTTCATTCTCAGCCAGTCTCCTTGCCATGCAGCCCTCATGCAGAACGGTCCTGTATCATCATTACCATTACTGTTATAACAAAAAGGGTTGCATAAATCTAGCTGCACTTCCAGCTGACCCCTTTGCTTTGCTCTCTTAATGGCTTCTAACTTAACAGTTACTCTCCTCCTGAAACAGGCTTCCAGCTGGTTGCTGGAGATCTCTCTGATTCTTTGTTCACTGGCTGTTCAAAAATTCACAAGACAGCATACAGAAAAATGACCATTCCTGTCCCAAAAAGGTCTGCATTTGAGCTAAAGGGCTGGTAAGGAGAAGCACAAAAGAGGAAGGGAGGGTTGGGCAGCCAGGGTAGCATTGCTGGGACCAGTTTGTGGCTGTTGGAAATGAGCACAGTTCTGCCAGTAATGGTGAGGTGAGGAAGTGGAGACATGATGAGGTGGAGGAAAAGGGATGAAGTGAGAAAGAAAAGAGGAATAAATAGCAGGGAAACACTGTGCTGACATACTGGAAGGGGAAGAAGCTGTAGTGCACAAACCTTGCCAACCTGGATGTCCAAGTTCTGAAGGTTGAAGCCTCCTTAGGGTCAGGGTGGGCTATTGCTCCTCTTCCCTGGGGCTTGGAGAAAGAGAAGGGACTTTCAAATTCTTTGCATTCTTCACTACTTTTTCCCTCTTAATCTGTGCCTGTTGGCAATGGAGTGTCAAACATCATTTCCCCTTGTGAGGAACAAAGTGCTCCAAATGAGACCAACATGTTCCAGAGTCACATTTTTTCCCATATCTCAGGGACACACATTTCCCTCCCTCTCCCTATAGAGAAAGTGCCTGCTATGCCTGAACACTGCCTTTCCTAAATATAAAGAGGGTGGCTGAGAGGGTGCCAGCCCCTTCAAGCCATGCTCACTATTCCTGTAGACCACGGGTGGTAAACACAAGCCCTATGGGCCGAATCCAGCCCTCAACCTTGTTTTATCCAGCCCAGCACCTTGTTTCTCCCTGGTGGCAGCGCCGAGCTCCTTGTCCCTGTGCTCCTGCCAGCGCTGGTCACGTGTGCAGCGTGTGACGCCCGTTACGCTGCAGGAGCAGGAGAACAGCAGGAGCCATGAGTTTGACACCCAGGCTGTAGACAATGACTTTCTTATTCTTTACTTCAGCCTGCATAGCAGATCCAACCTACCCTGCCTCATCCTATCCACTCACATTAAAACATCTGGCAACTGCACAGACACGAGGTTGGCTTCATCTCAAGAGCCTAATTAAGCAATAGAGCCTGCTGTTGGGGGCCCCTTTTAGTGAGATGATTGACTGTGATGTGATTTATACACCCAGAGCTGCAGGCACAGTTACATAATGGTACCAACGTCAATTATCTCATTGTACGGCCCTCCAGCACAGCGGCATTCTTGCCGTTAGGACATGCAGTGTTATAAACAGCATAACCATCTTGAGAAGTATAAAATTACAAAAACTGTTTGGGTCTTGAGAAATTTGTCCTAAAATGAAGCTCTGGATAACGTTGCAGCAGAGGTGGCCGGCAGCCTGCTGGGGTTGGCTTTCCCGTAAGGGTTAGGGACCGTGAATTCCCAAACTGAGGTATCTGTTTATGGCAGCACTGCACAAACTGAAACAAGGGCCACTGGAATTTCCCAGAAATGTATTGAGCACAGTTGAAATGTTACTTGCCTTCCAAGTGCCTCTACAGTGGGTGGAGCTAGAACTACTGTCAAGCTCTGTGACTCCCATGGCTACTCCATTGTTCTCCAGGGAGAATGCATATTACAGATGCCCTTTTCATGAGAGGTGCTCATGAATTTCCTTCTGGACTCACAGGTCTGGATAGTTTTCACAAATCCTTGTGAACTTTTCAAGAAACCTGTATCACATTGTGAACAGGTGAGATCTGAGAAGGCATTTCCAAAAGTTGTGAGTTTCTATAAGATGGATTTAGGAGCCTGTACAGCTAACAGGCACCGCAGGTCTGCTGCAAAAGTTTGTCCTTTGGACTAATGACAAAGTGAGCATTTGTTCAAGGTCAAAATAGGTCACAAAAGCCAAAGCAGCATAAAATACAGCATCCGATAGCCCCTGGATTTCGTGGAGCCCTTGAGAAATATCTTCCAAAGCCAAGGAAGAGTATTCTCTTGGGAAAATGTTGGAAACTCCCCGCACATACAACACTGCTGGTGACAATCCACCATAACATCTCCACGGAGCTTGTGACACAAAGGGAACATCATCTGTCTAGAGAGCTTCAAGCTTTCCCCTGCTTCCTAGTGAAGGATGAAAGAGAGAGTGATATATTAACTATGCAGAGGTATTTCACTGATGTGATTTAAAGTGGATCTCCTACCACTGTCCCACCAGACCAAGCATCTAAGAACAAAAGTGTGAAAAACAGCTGACTCTTCTTTGCTCCATTTGGAGAATCAAGTATGGATCGGGTTTAATCCTGCTGAGGTCTGTTTCAGAAGAACATCAACTTAAGTATTCAACTAAAATACTTGGATCTACACTGCAGGTCACTGCTGTATGTTTATAGCGGCAAAATCCAGTGCCACAGTAGTTTCACACCATCACTGCTGTGTATGGTTGTGGTCCCGCTGAGATCAGTGTGGCAAGACTCCAGCTGGCTACAACAGGAGCAGGATCAGACTCACAATAAAGAAGACCAACTGATGTCAGCTTTCCTTTCTAATTATATCAAATTGTGCTCTTGACTGATCTGTTTCATCCAGACAAGAGATGATAATTTTGCTGTGACCTCGTTTCCTGCTGAGCTATAGCAGAGCAACTAGTGAACCAAACCCAACTTGCCTTAGAAAGGAAAAACAATTGACATGAATTTTTAATGGGTGTTTTTATTCACAATTAGGTACTTACGGCAGCCTGGGAGACAAAAATGGTAATATTTTCCAGCTTTTGGCTTTTGAGGAGCTTCAGATAAGGCAATCTTTGTATAAGTCATTTTTTCACAGAGCAAGTCGCATGCTTTCTTACTCTTCATGAGCTCCACTCTGCAGAGAGCAATGCCAGCTGGAGACTTAAAGGACAGCGTTTCAGCTTGCCTAGTTCCTGAAGGATGTGGAAGGGATATTGTTCATCTCTTCCACTCCTGAATTCCCAAATCTTGGCCTCAAAATCTGCTGATCTTTCAGAAGCTGGTGGAGGAGGCCACATGTACAGAGCTGCGTGGGAGCTTAGTGCCTCCGCTTTCTCTCCAAACATGAGGACTTTGCTTCCCCCTTGAAAGCTTTTCCAAGAAAAAGGGGTTGGCTGTTGTTTGGGGAACTGGTTAGCATTAAGTCGCTGTACAATTTCCTGTCACTTGTGAGATGATGAATAAGCTGGGGAAAGTAGATGGCCTCACTTTTTCATATATTGTAGTGAAATTGAGATCTTTAGCGTATAAAAGTGTGGAAAGTTTTCAGTTGGATTTTAAAGCAAATATCCTCTAGTGTTTTAGCCTAGAAGAAGAGCTTTAAACCACATCCTTTGCTAGGGTATTGTACGACTCTTCCACTGGTGCTTTTTTTAAGCTGTGTAAGACTTTCCTGCAAGAAGTTGAGGTGCAGAACCTCATCAGAATGAAAAAGAGATTGTCCATCCTTACTTTCACTGATGAAACCAATGTTTTGCTCACTGTGAGCGGAACAGGTGAGTTACAGAGTGCATTTGGTTGCAACCATCAGAAATGCTGATAAAGGCTGGGTGAGGGAGCAAACAAAAGGCAGGAGCTGTGTGGGCAGCCATTTGAAAACATCTCTTTTCTGTTTTCAGACCAAGTCCGAAACAGCTACTACATTGGAGCCGATGGCTCTCTCAGACTGATACTCGCTAACGGCATGGAGGTGGCCCTGCAAACGGAGCCACATCTGCTGGCTGGCACTGTCAACCCCACAGTGGGGAAGAGGAACGTCACCCTGCCCATCGACAATGGCCTCAATCTCGTGGAGTGGAGGCAGAGGAAGGAGCAAGCAAGAGGGCAAGTCACTGTCTTTGGACGTCGGCTGAGGGTAAGATAGAAGCATGAGCACTTTTGGACTCCACTTTCCATCTCAGCACTTTCCAGTCTCATGACAGAAAGAGACAGAGCGGATTTGTATCATCTGCAATAGGGTTGAGGCTGCAGGACAGAGAACTCACTGTTCATCCTCAGTGACACAACATTTATGGCTTGAATATATTCTTATGTCTCCTTATGTGCTGATGTTATTTTAGCCATCACAGGTAGTACTGCTGATTTACCTATGAGTCCTCTGTAACACTGGGAATGTGTGACCTCTCATCAGACACCACTGGTTCAACCATCAAGTCAAGCTGTTTAAGCAAGCGAGGGGCAATCATAACTATAAAATACTGCACCGATTAGTATAGGTATTTTCTACCTGTGCTGCTGGCAGTAATAGACCTGGGCACCAAAAGCTTTGTAAGCATATGAAGACAGGCTGAGAGAGTTGGTGTTGTATAGTCTAGAAAAGAGAAGGCTCTGGGAAGACCTTACAGCAGCCTTCTGGTACTTGAAAGGGGACCTACGGGAAAGCTGGGAAGGACTCTTTGTCAGGGAGTGCGGGGATAGGATGAGAGGTAATGGTTTTGAGCTGAAAAAGGGGAGACAGGTTAGATATTAGGAGGAAATTTTTTACTGTGAGATTGGTGAGACACTGGCACAGGTTGCCCACAGTTGTGGGTGCCCCCTCCCTGAAAGAGTTCAAGGCCAAGTCCGATGAGGCTTTGAGTGACCTTATCTAGGGGGAGGTGTCCCTGCCCATGGCAGGGGTGTAGAGCATGATGGTCTTTAAGGTTCCTTCTAACGCAAACCATTCTGTGATTCTATGTTTATTGTTCACTGGGCAGCCTCAGAAAAATCCCTATATTCTTGGTACTTGCTAATGTGTCGAACTTGTTGAAGAGCTGGGCTCACAGGGTGTTGCATCGTAATTGTTGTTGTTCCCCGAAGTGAAGTGTTATAAACAGCTCCAGCCTGATGGTACTCTCTCCTCCAGGAGTGTGCAGTCCTTTCTGTGCTTGAGACTGACGTGTTTTGAAAACATTGCTCCACGCAATGCACCACAGACTTGTCAGGGCTTTTTAAAGATCCTGCTCAATAAGCCTGCAATTCCTCTGCTAACTGCTGGCAAGTCTGGTAACTTGTAATAGCGAGTCCTGCACAATCACCCTGTACCTTGCTAGCCTCAGAGTCACAAGCTGATGAGTGATTCCTGGGAAGCTGCTCAGCAGCTTCAGACCCTGGCAAATTCAGACCCTCTGAGAAAAATGCTTAGTGCTGTATGATGCCACGACAGCAAAAGGACTGCAGCCATTTATTTCCACCTGAGCTTTGCAGTAAATATTAACGCTCTAGTTTCACCAGTCCTTGCTCTTCATGCTACCCTATTCCCTGCAGCACGACCCCTGCCTCCTTGGTGTGATTTCTCCCATCTGTTCTTCCTCACGCTTGTCAAGTGTTGCTCTTCACCCTTTCCAGTTCAACCTCTGCTCTTTTCCCCTTGCATCAGTAACCTTATGTTTTGTTATAAGGAGAAAAACTACAAAGAGTAATGAAAGCTGAAGCTGCTCCTTGGAAACTGCTGCATCTCTGCAGATCACTTGGCATCAGCCTTCTTGTTTGGTTTGTCTCGAGTATTTTATTTTATCTTAATAAATAACAAAGTTACTGGACAGGTCTTCTTTTGAATGGAGAGAGCCTTCTGAAATCTGCAGCTGTGTCACAGCTATTTGGTGTTCAAAGCAATTTCCACTCATTTAGCCGTGGCTCAGCTGCCCGTGTCAGTTTTATCTTCCAAAATTCTCACAGTAGATTCAAACGCAGAATGTGTCTTTTTTTTTATATTATACTGCAGTTGGAAAAACACTTGCAAAATGAGTTTTCAGGCTGGTTACTTGGGTCCCCATAAATCTGCCAGCATTTATTCACATTTTGAGTCTATCAGGATCCTTCTAGTGAAGCAAAAGAGAATCTTACACAGTTGAAGGACTCAGTTACGGTTCTATTCACAGTTCAAAGTAGCTGAGGGTGTGCAAGAAGTTTTAAGCTGCCTGTTTGCACCTGCATGGCAACATCTGCACCCCTAAGACATAAACCTGCAAGGTGCTAATTGCCTCCCTGGGGATTGCCCGGCATTTAACATATTCTGTGCATCATGTTCTCCTCTTCCCTCACCAGTAATTGCTGCTTTCCCTGGCAAGGGAGAGCATAGGGAAGTTAAGTTCAATGTGGTTTTGTTCATTTTGAGAAATGTTATCATTTTCTGCCATATGTGACTAAATCACCACTTTCCTTCTCTCCTCACCCCACTGCTCACATAAGAGAGCAGCAAAGACTTGATGCTCCATGGGGAAGGAGTATGCCCAAAAAGGCTGCAGCATCACTCCATGAAACCTTTGAGACAAGGAGAACAGGATCTGGCCGTTGTAAAAGAGGGAGTTCACCTGAAACCAACACCCTTTCTGCTGCCATCACTGGGATCCACATTTTATGTATTGTGGCCCTTCCTCCCATGGTTCCAGGGTGTTCCTGGGGACTGATGATCTGCTGCCATGTACTCAACAAGCTCCTAGCATGATGAGGCCAATTTCTCATCTGGCTCCTCGACCCTAGTTAATAGCACAATGCACATATTTCTTTATTGTAGGGATAAGGCACATAACAGCATTTCTACATAGATGAAGGAAAATGGGCCATCCGTGATACCTTTTCCCCAGTAACATCATTGCTGACCTGGCTCTGCACTTGGCCAGCCAGCAGCAAAGCAGCACAAACATGTTAAAGCAGCCCACTTCCCTTCTCCTGTGCCACAGACCCCATGGAAGGTTGTGATGTTCTGGTCCACCCACCCAGGAGTGAGGTACCTCTGCAAATTGGCTGGCTACAAATTCAACCCATCACTGGCCAACAGCAACACAGACTCTGCAGCGAGAGTGTTAGGTAAACTCTGCTCCAAGTAGCAGAGCTCTTTCCTTTTTTTTAAACAAACTTGATTTTACAGTAAAGAAGGATGCAAAATAATCTCTGACAGAGCAGCAGATAGGATAGTCAAAAGAGACAGAGCTGCTGGCTCAGCTCTTTTGGTTTTTAACTGTAGAAATTCCTGTTGTAAATCACTTTGTTTTTCCCAAGGCCTTGGCAATGGGTTACTAGTGGCATCAAGATTTAGTGTCTCAGACATTCCCCAAAACCAATGTGACCGGAGAGGTCTCCCAGCATGTGCTGGTAACCATTCCTCATTGACTAACGAGGACAGTCCAGCATCATCTGTGCAATTTCTGCGAGGTGTGGAGGTCTGGATATGATCACACCAATGGTTTTAGTAATTTGCTGGAGAAACAGCTTTGTAGGGAACTGTATTATCACATGGATGTTGTTGGCTCCCAGGGATATCAGCGCATGGGGTTTAATTATAATTTAAGCTAAAGGAGCTCCGTAAGAATCAAAGGAGAAATCAGAGATGGTGGCATGTTTATGCTCTTGCTTTTCCAAAGCAAGCCGAGGGATTGAATACTGTGGAACATGAGTTTGGGGTCAAACTTAGTCTCTCATACATTGCAGAGGGGAGGTCAAATCCACAGTTAAATTTACCTTGTCTCAGTCATGTGCTGATCACAAGCCTTGTCAAACACTCTGAGGGGCAAAAGCTTTTTGCAGGAGGTTTTCAGACCCTGTTCCATGATAAGGACTCCTGGATGTGGGATCACACCTTATTTAGCTGCTTGTCATAAAACACGGTTATTGGACTGAAGCCTGTAGCCTTGTCAGTGCCTCTGCTGAAAATTCACTTCTGTTCAAGGCATGCCCTTGGACAAGGATGAAGAAGATTTAGCCCCTGTTGGGAGGCTGTGTGGCAGGGTAGGGTTCACTTTGCTCATCACCTTGAGGGGCGGCTGTTGGCACCGTAGCACTTCTCAGAGAGAAGAGAGATTACACCGAGTGAACAGCAGAAAAAGAATCATAAAAAAAAATCATGAAAAGGGAGACTGGTTCCAACTAGTCTTGCAGGAATTTCTTGCCAGAGCATGGGGAGGATGGAATGAATTAGGGCACCAGTAATGGGATGCAGAGGTTTGGACTGAGCTTAAGAGCTAGCCTGGGACCTGTTATTTGGCCCTTCCAGCACAGTGGATGGCACTGCTGCTGGCGTATGGATCAGGGAGGCCACTTCCAGCCTGGATTACTGTCCCAGCCTTGGAAGAGTTTTTTTTCAGCTCTCTTGGCAGAGATCCGGAGCAGAAGAAGCTGCAGATGCTGGGCGGAGCTGCTCTGTGAATAGATGGAAGGCAGAGATGTTATTCCTTCCTGCTTTGCTTTTTTTTTTCCACAAGCAATTGCCACTTCTGTTTCTCTATTTATAGCAGCAAGCACCTATGAGATATCAGATTGCTCTGTTAGTTACATGTGTGCATCTGTACTTAGCATTTTTAATTACTTCCCAGCTTGCCTGTTACAGTGGGCTGTTGGCTGATTTCCTTTTTCTCCCATTGCCCATTTACATCCAATTTTACACATGGAGCAATACACAAATGAAGAATTATCTACCTTTCCACAGCGTTTCTTTCTGCAAGTCATACCCACCTTTTACCATTGTTATTCAAAAGCTGAAAAATAATTTTTGCACTGGCCTGCTCTTATATCATTTTCATGCTTTCATAATGGCACCAAGCCCTTCTCTCTCTGCTGGCCATGCACACCCACAGCTCACTTCCACGTTTTATTATTTGTGCTTTTTCCTGTTCTGACCCCAGTTCCTGAGATGCCTTCTTTTGACTTCTGAGTTTGCAGTGTCCCTTTTCTCCAAGTGTCAGTACAGACATCTGTCCATGCAGCAACGAAGCACAGCAGGAGTCCTGCCTTTCCCTCTCCCATTCCTCCACGGCTGAGGAACCCCTTTTTCATTGGCTCTACCACACCCTTTCTCTATTTTTTCATACTGTTTTGTTCTCAGGTAGTCCCACATGCCTCAAAATATCGTGGGAATTTAATCACACATCCTAAAGGAATGGCCAAGATCAAAGCTGGACCAGGGCTGAAAACAGCACTCAGGTCAGGAGTGCCAGCTTTACCTGGAGCAGAATAAGGCAGTGTGTTTAATTTGGTCTGAAGACCTTGCAACAAGCAGCAAACCCTAGTTTATTGACTACATCTGAAGGGTTGCAAAGGGAACTGAAATCCAAGTCAGCTGTTTGGGGTTTGAAATTCATCTGAGAAGAATCTGCACCTTTCTAGAAAAGAGCAGTTTAGCAGCTGAAAGAGGTTTGAAAGTGGTGGAATGGAGAAAGAGCTGTGTTCCTCCAAGCTCATACTGGGAATGTGGGGTTTTCATCTTTGCCAAGTTCTTTCCTATTGTGATGATGTGGCTTTGTAAGTCTCCTTGCACATGCGACCAAACATGAATTGTATTATCAGGTCCTTTTTGTATTGCTGTGTGCTAGAGTCCCTGAATCAAAATGTATTCCTGCTCCTACCTTTGAAGTAGATACCTTTGATCTTTGGAAATGCAGAGGCAGTGCAGGTAACAGAAGTGTAATTATGCAGCACTGAATAACCCTAGGACAATGAAGCTGAAACTCCAGCTCTCACAGAAAAGTTCCTGCCCTGTGTAACATCTACAATGGTCAAAGCCTGTATTTCATCTCAGGTGAAAGGCTTAACCTCCAGTGCAAGTAGCATATTCAGTAAATTCAGAGAAAAGCTCCACTTTCTGCTATGTTGAGACAAAATCTGGTTATTTTTCTACAAGTATTATTTTTTGATGTGCATGGAAGCAAAAGACTATATAGCCCAGGTTTGAGAAGGTTTGAGAAGGAGAGTAACTTGCAAAAAGAAGGAGAGTAGTTTGCAAAAAAATCCTGCAACAAGTTGTTATTACATCTCTTCTGTACATCTGTTATCACTCTAATAGGCCTAAGTCTAGGTTTGGGATATGGGCAGTATTCCTTCACCATGGTGATTCTGGTTTTCTCTCTCTCTGCTCACTGAAGTCAACAGAAGCAATGTTAGGACAACTCTTTGCCTTGAAACTCTTGTCCAGGGGCAATCAACAGCTGGATACTCAACAGTGTGGTCTAAAGAGGTATTTGGTGAAACAAGGCTAATCTTTGTAGCTTAAACTGTTTCCAGCCTCCTAATTCTCCCTCTTTTTCCTGTAGGTTCACAACAGGAATCTGCTGTCCCTCGATTTTGATCGTGTGACAAGGACAGAGAAAATCTATGATGACCACCGCAAGTTCACACTCCGCATCCTCTATGACCAGGCAGGGAGGCCCAGTCTCTGGTCGCCCAGCAGCAGATTGAACGGGGTCAACGTCACCTATTCCCCAGGAGGACACATCGCAGGAATACAGCGCGGCACAATGTCAGAAAGGATGGAATATGATCAGTCTGGCAGAATTACATCCAGGATCTTTGCTGATGGCAAATCATGGAGCTACACTTACTTGGAGAAGGTAGGAATCCTCTAATCACTCGGTGATGGTGCATTTGGTGCAAATGGGCTCTATTCCTTCGACTTCAGCACAGCTGCGTTACTTCACATCAGCTGATTTATGGTCCAATACTGCTCTTTGGTGTATCCTTCCTACACCAAGGTGCACATAGTAACTTTCACATCAAACAAACAATGAGCAGTTGAAAACAGGCAGAGAAGTTCCCCTGAGGGCAGTATTCTTTCCCAGTCACACTGAGAGCACATCATAATGCTGTGAAGCTTTGGCATTTTACTTTTTAAGCACAACATTCCTTTCCTGAGCTAGCTGCACTATAAAATATCATCAGGTAATGTCAGAGGAGTGAACAGTAGGAATTTCCAGTAGGATTTTTCCATTTGAAAACAACTGCAGTCTGACATCCCACCTTTTTCAAGCGGCCCATTCTTTCTTCATAGGAAATATGTGTAATCAATAAGTGTGAGGCATGAATCCAGCCAGGCTGTTGTAGCACACTTTGCAGTGTTTCCTATAGCCTGCACTCCTAACTTAAATTCCTCTGGCTATTACCATTCATCATTACAATGCCCAGTATTCTATAGATCCATACGGTGCGTACCAGGGTTTTGCATAAAGCTTATCCCTAGAACAGTTTAAGGAAACTACAGTAACATAGCTTTTAAAAAGCAAAAAAGTATTGATTTGCCTCTTGTATTATACAATCTGCATGGATGGTTTATTACACACACAAAAATTTGCCAGAACAAATAAGCATGCAGGTAGAAGTTTGCAGTAAGAAAGTAATGGAAGATACAGAAACACAATGGATTAATTGGGTGTTGGAAGATGTCTGGGGGTACCTTTTCAAGCATTGTTTAAGTTGCTCTACCAGTTTTATTAATTTAATCTGTAAAAGCCGTTGGCGCAGAGAATTTGGGTAGAGGCAGCCGGTATTGATTCAAACAGCTGAGCAATCTGAACTTAGACCGTCCTCACTGCATTAACTGCTTATTCCCCTGACCCACTCCTACTTGGTGACCTACTTGTACCATGAAGTTCCATACTTCTCACCATTTAATCCTATAGGTGCAGAGATTTACCTCACCTGCTCTTTGGATTGGGGAACTTTCTAGATTTTGTGAGAGCTGAGTTTAATTTTGCCTGAAAACTACGAATATAATCTATGCTTTTCTCCTTCCTATTCAGTCCATGGTGCTGCTCCTTCACAGCCAGAGACAGTATATCTTTGAGTTTGATAAGAACGACCGATTGTCATCCGTGACCATGCCCAACGTTGCCCGTCAGACTTTGGAAACCATTCGTTCCATTGGTTACTACAGGAACATCTACCGCCCACCTGAAGGCAATGCCTCAGTAATTCAGGATTTCACAGAGGATGAGCAGCTTCTCCACACTTTGTACTTGGGGACGGGGAGACGTGTTGTCTACAAATATGGAAAATTATCCAAGTTAGCTGAGATGCTCTATGATACCACAAAGATCAGTTTCACCTATGATGAAACTGCTGGCATGCTGAAGACCATAAACTTGCAGAATGAAGGTTTCACTTGTACAATCAGATACAGGCAGATAGGACCCCTCATTGACAGACAGATTTTCCGCTTCACCGAGGAAGGCATGGTGAATGCACGCTTTGACTATAATTATGACAACAGCTTTCGGGTGACCAGCATGCAAGCAGTCATCAACGAGACGCCTTTACCCATTGATCTCTACAGGTACGATGATGTGTCAGGCAAAACCGAGCAGTTTGGGAAATTCGGAGTCATTTACTACGATATCAACCAGATTATCACTACTGCTGTCATGACTCACACTAAACATTTTGATGCCTATGGCAGGATGAAGGAGGTCCAGTATGAGATATTCCGGTCTCTCATGTACTGGATGACTGTGCAGTATGACAACATGGGGAGAGTGGTTAAGAAAGAGCTGAAGGTTGGCCCTTATGCAAACACTACTAGGTACTCGTATGAGTATGACGCCGATGGCCAGCTGCAGACAGTGTCTATCAATGACAAACCACTGTGGCGTTACAGCTACGACCTAAATGGAAACCTCCATTTGTTGAGTCCAGGGAATAGTGCCCGCCTTACACCGCTCAGGTACGACCTCAGGGACAGGATTACGAGACTGGGGGATGTGCAGTACAAGATGGATGAAGATGGTTTCCTGAAGCAAAGAGGCAATGATATTTTTGAGTATAATTCAGCTGGCCTGCTCATCAAAGCCTATAACAAAGCTAGTGGATGGAGTGTGAAATACCGCTATGATGGCCTAGGAAGGAGAGTCTCTAGCAAAACCAGCCATGGTCATCACTTGCAGTTCTTCTACGCAGACCTGACCAACCCAACCAAGGTCACCCATTTATACAACCATTCGAGCTCCGAGATCACCTCCCTGTACTATGACCTCCAAGGCCACCTCTTTGCAATGGAGCTCAGCAGCGGTGATGAGTTCTACATAGCCTGCGATAACATTGGCACTCCTTTGGCTGTCTTCAGTGGGACTGGCTTAATGATTAAGCAGATACTGTACACAGCATATGGAGAGATCTATATGGACACCAATCCCAACTTCCAGATCATCATCGGCTACCACGGAGGACTATATGACCCCTTCACAAAGCTTATCCACATGGGACGGAGAGACTATGATGTGCTAGCGGGTCGGTGGACAAGTCCAGACCATGATATGTGGAAGCATCTGAGTAGCAATAACATAATGCCTTTCAACCTGTATATGTTCAAAAACAACAATCCCATTAGCAACTCTCAGGATATCAAATGTTACATGACAGGTAAGACATTTAAATTAATTAACATATTCACGAGTCAGTAGGTTTCTTGTCTCTCAGTGTCCTGGTCACCATGAGGATTTGCAGAATTTAGTAGAATGGACACAGGGGATTCTTTGCCTTTTGACCCAATATGGTCAAGGTATGTTTAATTCATTAGCATAGGTGGAGACTGTACTTCCCAAACATGTTTCCTTTTCTATTCCTTGGTGTTTGTTCTCTTTATTTTTATGCCAGTTTTTCATTCCCTCAGATATCCCAAGTTTAGCTACCAATTAGTCCTGGCAACATTTCTCTTTGTAGAGGGGCAGCTGTTTACACAGTTTTGCCTAGAAATTTATCTGCATCTAAACAAAATGACATTCAGATTTGTTGTAGCAGAATGGCAACGGCAACTTAAACCTTTTATTACAGCCAGACGTTTCAGAGCACATGACACTAACCATGTAGTTCAAAGTTAATCTACCCCACAGAATTTACAGTTTACACTAGAAGTCAGTAAAAGCAGGTGCATTAGACTTAAAAGGCCAGATTTTAGGGCATACCTATCCCACAGCTTGACATAACCTCTGAACTGCTTTCCTGGGGACTTGTGAAATGGCCGCGACATGAGCTTTATTGTATGTTTTTTTATACAGAAAATGATTCTGTAGGTTATGTGTCCTTCCTGTATTTGTACTTTGTGCAATACCAGTAACAATGCTTGAGAGGCTTGTTTTGCTGGGGCATTTTTCTGTATGCTTCCCATTGGAAAACCAGGTGGCACAAATCAGAAATCAAATACATACATATAAGGAGACATAATTAATTTTAAATGCTACTGCTGCATCCATCACAACTTTCCCATATGCAACAATATTTGCCTTTGCCTAAGTTATTAGATTAGCTTAATAGCAAAAAAATGTTACAAGATAAAAATCCTGTGTTGTTCTGCTCCACTTGTTTTCATAGCCATTAGGATTCATGCTTTCAGGTTCTTCTGCAATAATCGTAAGGATTAGAATGTTGGGGGGTTTTTTAGTGAGAAGCTGTTTTCTCCAAAGCTGAGAAGATGATGCCATGAGGGAAGTAAAAATGCCAAAAGATGCGGTCTAAAACCGTGTGTGTTGGCCTCACTCTGATAATTCAGGCTGGCAGGGAATACTCTGAGATAACTTCTCAGAGATAACTTCTCAGAAAATGATCATTTGTCAGAACAGAATTTGTTTATGGAGAGGGTTGAGCTTGAGAGATTTCTCAGCAGAAATGTTAAATGATAAATTCCAAAACAGCCTAAGAGGCAAATTCCTTTTTGGTTTAGAATCTTTTCATGTTAAGTGTAAACTAATGATTGAAAACTACAAAACAAAAATTAAAAAGTCAAAAACAAAATGAAAGATCTTATTTTGAAATTTTCTTGAATCTATCTATTTTTGCCCAGTTGCTTCATGACATATTAACAGATTTTTATTTTCCTGCTCAAGTTAAGACAGGACAGATTTACTGGTCCTGTCTTGAAACAGGCAAACATCTTCCCACCCAGCTCTGATAATAACGTCAAGATGTCCATATCTGATACTTTAATATTTTATATGCACCAAATAGCTTTTTCCATGGTCTTAAAAGTTCTATTTTTGATCTTTCAAGAAAACAGAGCCCACATACTTTTTTTTTTTAAGTTTCTCCTCTCCCAGAGCATGGAAGAAACAGGTCACATAATGGGATGAGTGCTGTGCTGCTAGGCTGATGCTCTGGCATTTCTTTCTGCTGAAGTTTTATGGCACCTCGTGGGCAGGACCTACAATTAGCCACAAGCAAATCTGCCCAGATTTGGGCACAGGCGACCGCTCTCTGTCCCTCCCTCCCCACCCCAGGACTATCCTTAGGGGAGCTCAGCACCCAGGATATGGGCAAATGTAACACATTTTGGTCTCCAACAACAAGGTTTCTGAGCTGGCAGGTACAAACTGGAGGCATGTGGAGGGGAGAGCAGGAGAAGCAGGTATTTACCTTTTGAGAGGCCCATTGTTAAACATGAATATTTTAGCAATTGTACACTTCATGACACAGAGCTTTGCTACCAGCTTCAGCAATCCTGATGGATTGAACTGACATTTCCATTACATGTGTCTGCATTAAGCACTCTTTTTCTTTGCCCTCAAATGAATTTACTGTGAAATGTGTTGGCAGGGTTACTGTAGCTGAAAAAAACCTCTGTGATGTGAAATGTACTTTTCTGTCGAGAAAGTTGTCACTGCCTCTTGGCAAATTAATATTTTCCCCTCTGCTTGCTCAGCTCCACAACTTCCTGTCATGTTTTGGGTTTTTTTTTTTTTGTTCTGGGTGTTCCAACACCTCTTCCCAAAAAGAATAAATTCCTGTTTGCAAATGTTTTGAAAGTCAGTTTTCTGAGAAGTAGCAAATAAAGACTGTCTTTCCAGATATGTTTCATATTTTTCAGCTGTTCAGCATCCCTGCTCTGTATTCTTTTTAACATTTGTGAAATGCTTAGAAAATGGTTCCTGCACCAATCCCAACCTTCAGTGTTTTACTTTGTTCTCCTGACCACCTGGTCAACAATAGTACATCAAAGGTCTTCATTTCAGATGAGGAGGACTTGAAAGCAGGCTGCCTTAGTGCTAAGCAAAAAAGTAATCAAATGAGCCTTTTAATTTCTTTCCATCCCCCAGACTTGTCTGTTTCAAAAACACTCCAAAAACAATCTGTACATTGAGTGAACAGAAGTGTTTTTATTACAGAAATCCTCCCCCTTCTACATGGATTGTTGCAAGGGCTTTTTGGACATCTGCCCAATCTCAACATTTTGGCCTGTAAGAAAACAAGCAACAGATAGTATGTTTGTTTGGCTCTTGGTTCTCCAGTCATCTGGAAGTGTCTTATTTTCTGCTTGCATCCATAATTTATTTTCTGATCAGCTCTTCAAAACACTCCCTTAGTCTCATGGGAAACGGGGAAAAAATATTCAAAGATACATATTTGAATATTTAAATTGGTCCCTTTTTCAGATTGTTTCAACAATGTTTATTGAGCTCAGCAAAATGAAAATCAAGCCCCTTACACATCCATCTTGAAACAAAGCAATCACCAACACAATCCCAATTACATCCAAAACACTTAAGTCCCCTGGGAGCTGATATTAGTTAAACTTTACTTTCATACCTTTTTTTTTCCTTGCAATTTCTATTTGTGTGCCAAATGAACACCATATTGCTTGAGGATTGTAGCAGGTGTGTCCTTCTCTAGAGTTC
This sequence comes from Dromococcyx pavoninus, assembly GCA_033558185.1. Lineage (NCBI taxonomy): Eukaryota > Metazoa > Chordata > Aves > Cuculiformes > Neomorphidae > Dromococcyx > Dromococcyx pavoninus. The sequence goes on along the minus strand of JAUMJL010000191.1, from coordinate 90,002 downwards.
AGTGAAGGCAGACAAGGTGACATCATCAAATGCTCTGAAGTTAAGGGGGACGTGATGCTGATCCCAAGCAGATCAAGGGGTTAGCCAGCCTCATCATTATTTCCTCCAGTGGATTAACATTCAGCTGCTTTTCCTAATAGCTGTGCAACCAAAATCAGGGAAGACTTTGCAGTCTGTATGGCCAAGTAAATGCAGGAATGATGTCCCAGATGGCTGGGATTTTCGTCATATCCCCTTTAGTGCCAGTGGTCCCCCTTTTGCACAGGACAATAGTTTATCACTTGTAGCCAGCAGTTTTCTCACCATCCATGGACTTCTATGGGGTTTGTGAAAGGTACTCAAGCAAAGTAGTCTTGTATCTGTGCACGTTTTTGCACTATAATGTACCTTGCAGGTAGTGTGGAGGTTCATTTTAAATGCAAGTATAAAAGATAATGTGACTTTGCGCTGGTTAAATACTCAAACTACACCTTCTTATGAAAAATGCAAAGAAACTCAGAACTGAGGTGAAAATGCCATAGAAAAATCAGAGGTTATGTCTAAAGCCTCTTCTGTGAGCACCTGCCAAACGACCGTGCTGTTCATCCCGAATACCCCTGGTATTCTGGCTCACATAGCTCTAAATTTTGTCTTCTTTTGCAAGCCCTTTGAGAGTCCTTAGGGAGAGGAGTACTGTGACTGAGGTGTTCAGAGCTGACTGTAGGACTGGAGAGCACCTCCTGTTCAGTTGGAGCATCTCTGCCTCATTAGTGTATTGTTGTTCCTGTGCTTCTCCTGCAACACCTTAGAGCAGCACCTGGTGCCTGCTGACAAAGGGCAGGCACTGAATTGGTTTTGATTTGAGCCATTTGCTTACTGCTAAAGTTTCTGTTTCATAACTGGAAAAGTGCAGAATTGGACTATGGTTTGAGGTGGAAACTCCAGCTTTGGCACGTGATTCTTTCAAGGACCGTTAATGTTTGTGTTCTTCACATGAAGCAGACAGTCATCATTTTGGCCAGGCTGCTATAGTGCCAGGCACCATAGGGTCCTCCTCTGTGCCTCCTCAGCAGCCCAGCTTGAGAGATCAGATAATCTGATACATGCTTCTTTTCCTTTCCAGATGTCAACAGCTGGCTGCTCACTTTTGGGTTCCAGCTACACAACGTTATCCCCGGCTACCCGAAGCCAGACATGGATGCAATGGAGCCGTCCTATGAGCTAATCCACACACAGATGAAAACTCAAGAGTGGGACAACAGCAAGGTAATTCCTGCAGCTCCGTGCTGTATCTCACACCTTGATCAGCAACCTGTCTAGTTGCAATCTTTATTAAAAAGCCTCAATCAGCTTGCTCGCCCAGATATGCTGGGAGATTAAGAGCAAGTCAGTCACCATTATAGTAATGAAATAATCACATCTTAAGTTCCTTACTTCTTTAGTAATTTTTCCTGTGATGATTTCTGGTGAGTGCTCAATGAAATGGTGTGCTACTCTTTCTCCCACAAGAGATTGCATTACAATGTAGTCCTGACCTTTGCACCAAGGATTCTTGGAAACAACAACAAATAAAAGGCTAATCTTGATACAGAATCATTTTCTACATTGTTTTTTCCTGGAAACATATTCAGTCTGGTTTAAAGTGTCTTAAACGAGTCCCAGTACTTCCCTAGGAAACTGTTCTGCATTGCAGTAGGTTTCACCAAAAAAGTTTTAGCTGATAGTTAATTTTCATTTTACCTGACTGGGTTTAATCCCAAGCCACCATGTCCTGCTTTTAGAAACAAGCCTGCATCACAAGTAATTTTGGTAGATGCTAGCACAAAATTCAGTGATGAAGGTGGCAAGAAAAAAGCTTTTACAGCCCAATCATTTCCCCCTCTCTTCCTGTTAAGAGTTATTCAGCAGCACTGTTAAATGTTAGCACACTGGATTAGAATCCAAGAGCTGTGGGTTACTCCCAGCCCTACTGTTTATCAGTTATATGACCTTGAAAAAGTAATTTACCTCTCAGGATACTCTTTCATCTCCTCGCCTGATTTTATTCTGGGGTTGCTTTCATCTGTCCATTCCGAATCTTCTTTAGTCTGAATTCCTACTTGCTATTACTGTATATTCAAACATCACGAGAGAAGGGAGGCACCAATTTGTTTGGAAAGATCAGGATATGCTCTTAACTTTTCTACTAATAAAATCATAAGGTAGGAAATGGAACTGATCCCAGCTGCCCTCCTAGCCTCTTCATCTATGAGTTCACTGAATTCTCGCTGTCCTGCAGCAGATTTTTTCAGGTCCTGTACACATATTAAACCAGGAGGTAAAATACAGTGTCACATTCCTCCAACCATAAAAGGTATCAGAGGTATGAACAAGGTACTGTGGATTAATAAAATAGTCATGTGTCAACCCAGCCTTGGTACTCAGCCTCATAGCTATGATGAAGACAAGCTACAATGTACCAGTCTCAACTTCATTGAGAGATTTATGTTAAGGCACACCACTTTCTAAATGAGGGGGGCCAAAAGCACTACACCTTTTGCTACCTTGGCTGAGTTGATGCTTGAAAGCCATTACACCACAGTAACTTGGTGGTGTCAGAGGCTCCTTTTTTTGTTTCTGTCTTCCACGGATTAAACAATAAAATGCTAAGAGAGATTATTTCTATAATGAGAAATAGCCTCAGGAGTTTTCCTCCTCTCTGATGTGATACAGTCTCCCCAGGTAGAGCTGTACAGGAGAGGGCAAACAGGGAAGGCTCATTCAGAGACCTCACAAAAGACATTTTTTCTAAATTGCTTTGTGCAGTAGATAATAACTCTCAGAGAACCACAACAGAAATTATTATTAATATTAGTAGTAGTAGTAGTGGTGGTGGTGGTAATGTTATTATTATTATTATATCATTCTCTTATCATTAGTTCATTTTTATTATTTGGTTTTTTGAATAGTCAAGTAACTTGAGTGACAGCTCGAGATGAAGACTGACGCTTGCTCATCCAGGCAGCTGAGCCGAAAACAGAACCAAGGAGCCCTCGGTTCCATCCACCCATTTTACTTGAAGCTGCCTGAATGAGCAATAAGAAGAAAAGAAAAGAAAATATGCATTTCCCCTTTAGGTTTTTAAAACAATAAGCTGCAGTGAGGACTGTGCAGGGATCTGCTTGGTTAAAGAAGGCTTTATGCAGCTGCCATGCTTCCGGATGAGTCACTTTACACTCAGGTGTTGAAAAGAGAATTAAACCATTGCAGGTTGCTTCATATTTTTCCCACGTGTTATGACAGCAACAAAATATGAGCATTTTTATTTTAGTCTACAGTTACAGGATCATGCTGTGATAGCAAGTGGCTCTCAAATGCTATAGAGCAGGATTCCCTTCCTTTCTGTCACATCCAGCATATTGTAAGCACATATTTGCATGAAATAAATACATTCACATGCAATACCTGAACATATGATCCACTTCTAAGCCTATCCATGCATTCAAAACACTGATATTTCACTGTAGTTATGTTCATTCCTAACCCTTCCAGCCACACATACACACCCCAGGACACAACCCAGCCCTCCTTCCTACAGGTTGTCTCTGTATTACTGACGAAGCATATGGAAGAAAAGATAAACCTTTGAAAATTTCACATAGCATATGACAGAATTAAACGAAGTTAAATGGAAGCACAGGAAATATTTTCAGATAATTAAACAGATCAGACTGTGTAATGATCTTCCAGACCATATGAAGAAAGCTCCAGATCTTTTGCCATTTAAAACTAGCCTGGACAAGGCACTAGACAATGTCTATCCTGCTTGCAGTCCAGGGATATTCACTGAATGTTGTACCACAGCTTTCTTATCTCCATGTCTCCTAATCCCTGGTTTCTCTGGGTCACATCTCTCCTTACGAAAGACGAAAGTAAATTTCAGTTAATCCACTGGCTTCACTGAGCAAAGCAGTGGCCCAGCAGATTGAGTCAGTCCTTTTATCAGAGAGGAATGAATAACAGGAGCACAACAGCAAAATTACTAACTTCACATAAATGGCTGCTTCGTATCTCTTCTGAGTGCATAACCAGAGGGCCCTAGCATCCTCTTCCAAAACATTGTTGGTACTTGCCTTACAGGGCTGGAAGATGGGAGAGATAATTCTGACTTTAAGCATCCACCAGCTCAGAGAGACCCAGCATGTCATAAACCTTGCACTAACCCCCTGCAGCTCTGGAGTGACATTTAAAATCCAATACTCTGTTGTGCAGTTCTTCACCCCCCTCCTCCCTGCCACCGTGAGGCTGTCACTAAATTGTTTGTTGAACAAGTTCAGTGTTATTGGCCACCAGGGGCCTCTGAGTGACCTCTGGCATATTGTGGAGCTGCTGCACCTGAATCCAATTTTTCTTCCCCTCCCCACCTTTCCCTTTTGTCTTGTTGAACTGTCAGGTGATTGCTGGAGCCAGAACAACTCTATTTGCAGGGAGGGGTGTTTTGGATTCAGCACTTATGTTGATAACTACACGATACTATTAACTATGCTTCTCTTCATCCCATGAATGCTGCACCTCCAGGAAGGGTCCTGTTGTCTGCAGTGCCCATTACAGGCTGTGCTAGAGGAACGACTTTTGGCATCCCTTATGGAGCAGCATTTTGAAGCCAAAGGCTGCTCTGGGCTGCTCAGCCAGTGAGTGAGCTGCAGGGCTGTGCTCTCTGGCAGGGCTTCTCCCAAGGACAATCTGTTTGAGGGACTGGCTCTGCCAGTGTTCTTCATTCAGGGAGGGCATCCTCAAATGGCAGATGCATCGTCCTGGGCTTGGGCCATCGTGCTGTCTCTATGTCTGTCCATCAGGCCCTGGTTACATTTTGCAAAAGTAGTGGCCAGTTATCACTGTATCTGATGTAGGGAAGGGAGCTGAAGTCTCGAAAACATTAAGCTCTTGAAGCTTTATGAAAACAGCTGAGCAAGAGAAGGTGGTGAATCCTCTTATTTCCCTATAGATGGAACTCTGCTTGATGAGCTCATCCTTGTTATCCACTCACAGCTGTGTACACTGGCAGAGTGAAGAAGAGCCCTGTCCCCAAGCATGAGAGTTAGCACTTGTGTTTTGCTCATTGCTAAAGAATTAGCGTTTACAGCACTAGACTTGCTGGCCAATTGCTCACCTCCGTTGTCCCACTTGTATTTGTGGTTGGCAGGTTGCTAAGCAGCTGTGTTGCCTCTCAGCCAACCAGAGTGTGCTGCAGCTGTGTTGAGGGGTGGGTACCTGATAGGCTGTTGTGGTTGATGGGCTTCTCCTGCGCCTCTACCAGCTGGCGACTGATGGGGATCCAAATGGTTACTCATCTTCAGGTGATGGACAAGTGGAATGCGGGGAAGAGGCTGATTTCTGAAGCATGGTTTTGTTTACAGAGAGCTACAGGGTAAACAGGAATGAGTTAAATGATCATAGAATGATTTGGGTTGGAAGGGAGCTTAAAAATCACTAGTCCACCCCTCCTGTCATGGGGAAGAGACACTTTTCACTAGATAGGTAATTCAGAGCCTCATCCAACTTGGGCTCGAACACCTCCAGGGATGGGGCATCCACAACTTCTCTGGACACTCTGACAGTGCCTCACCACCCTCACAGTAAAAAATTTCTTCCAACATCTGATCTAAATCTCCCACTTATCCTATCCCTGTGCTCCGTGATAAAGAATCCCTCCCCAGCTTTCCTGTTGGCCCCCTTTAAGTACTGGAAGGCTGCTATAAAGAATCCCCAGGGCCAATGAAGAATATTTCAGAGAAGTCATGACTTCCAAGCCTTTTGGAAGAAGTGGCTTTCTGCATTGTAAGCCATATGGTGGTAAGAGAAACACCTATCTGTGTATAATGGCACAAGGATATAGAAAAACTCGAAAACATGTTGGTGTCTTTCACATCTTGGATCCTTGATGGGAAATTAAAGCTTTCAGTCTCACACTGGAAGGCGGTATTTAAAAACAACAGATGATAGTATCTGGCTATGGTATTTCAAATCCTCAAGAGGTGCAGGAAAATGCAAGAGGCTATTCAGAGATCTCTGTAATGTGCCGCTCTCTTGAGCTCTGAGCAGCAGCGAACAAATGCTGAAGGTCGTTCTCTTCTCTCCAATGGGTTGTTACTAGATAAAGTGAAATGTCACCTAAGGACATCTGATTAAAAAAGACTCTGAGGAAAAACAAACCCAGTGTATTTGTCACGTGTAGCATCAAATATTAAAATAAAATAACTATGAATTCCTTTCTTCTGTGAAATTTGTTTTATACAATAGATATCTTGGTTTACAGATGCTAAAAGCAACAACATTTTTTTAGAGAATACCACACACCACTGCAGCCTTGGCTGGAAATCTTCTGTTTCTCTTCCTTGCCAGTTCATTGAAATGAGTTCTAAGATGAAACAGAAATGGTAATTTCAAAGTCAGGGATACACTGCCTGTTTGAACTGCACATAATCTGTTTGCCTCCACCCCTTTTATGTTCACAGCAGAGCATACAAACTAATGTCCTCTGGTTTGCCTTAATTTGTTGGGTTGTTTTTTCTCTGTTGGATGTGTTTGCTTTTGCTTTTTCAAAGGGCTGTTCCCAAATACCTTTTTTTATCAAAGAGTGTACTTGAAAAGTCATTTCAAAGTCATCCTGGGCTCATTTTCAAGATAACAGAGATGAGTTTAGTTATGGTAATAGTTATGTGATGATGATGCTCAGCATTACAGCTTTGCATGCACCTTATCTCCTGCTTCTCTATACAACAAAAGCTGGGGAGAGTACAGAAGGCCTGTAACGCATCACCACTGGAAAGCCCTTTGTATTTGGTTTTGTTCTTGATTAAGATATCTAAATGTAGGTCTCTGTTTATTGTGAACATGGTATCCAAGCTTCCATCTTGACCAGCAGAGACCTAAAATGAACTGAGTTGCTGGTGCCATTCGAGATACCCTAGAGTTTCCTGGACTTCCACATGTCTACAGCATGGATTACCTGCACTCTTATAGAGCAAAAACTGGTGGCCCAGAAGGGCTCTTACAGCGTCAAAAATTATGTTCAACACCACGCATTTGGGTGACTTGTCAGTAGAGCCCAAAGGACAGTTCAGATGATCAGCTGCTAGGAGCTAGGATTGAATTCAAGACATGTAGATGTGTGCTGGGTGTGTACACCCACTGTAATCTGTCTGCATTTAAACGATACAGTGGAACTCAAAGACCAGTTATAGAGTCATAGACTGATAGAATGGTTGGAGTTGGAAGGGACTGTAAAGATCATCTAGTTCCAGCCCCCTCTCCAACCAGACCCCAAACCTCCCACTAGACCAGGCTAGTCAAGGCCCCATCCAACCTGACCTTGAACAGCTGCTAGGCATTAATTTTAGACCAACCTGAACACACTGTAGGCCCCATTGACTGTGCAAAGTTGAGGGTTGATTCAGTTGTCCATACAGGGGCTATGTAAGCAAAGTGGCCTCCAGGTGCTACTCCAGAAAGGCAAATATCTCCCACACCTTCTTTGGTTTTTCACTGCCTTGTGCAGATGCTGAAGGCATTCTGAGGCATCTGTGTATGGGCAACTGGAAAAGTCCTGCAGTCAACACTGACTACAATGTGCATGAGAAGCAGGTGTGTAGAAGGCTGAGACAGCCATAGATCGACAGGTAGCTTCTCAGTTTCTTTGTCAAAAAGGTGGTTCCAGCCCTAATTTCATGAACCTTACACCTGCACTGTCTCTAAGCAGGCATGACTGAAGGTCAGGAGATTCCCAGTTCTGTGGCTTTTGTTAGCAATTTTTATCTCTGCTTTCCTAATATAGAGGAGATGTCCTGGATGCAGACTGAGAGGATCCACAAGCCAGGTGTCTCTGGACAGGAAGTGACAGTGCCATTACTGTTAGGTCACATGTCATCCCTTAAACCTCTGAGTCCTGACAGTAGCAGAGTGGGTGCTGCTTATTTTCTTTCTAAACAATATCCAGATACACACCAGAGCTGTGGAAATTGTATGACTTCATATAATAAATATCATGAAGGCAGTATGTAACTAGATCAAGGAGAAGTTCAGTATTATATTACTGGGTCATAAAGGGTAACAAAACATAAACTTTTTAAATAAGAGTTTTCTTTTATAATGGGAAATTACTAATCTGAAATTCAAAACTATAGAGAATCTGGCCATAAAATGGAAAATTGAGTTACCTCAAGCTAGAGGGTTGCAGGTACTGGGCTATGGTGCTTGAGGAAGGTAGATCATGGCATAGCTGTTGCCTGTGATACCTGCTGCAGCACACCATGTGCCTACCAGGGTACAATCCTTCCTGAATTAAAGACAAGCCCAAGGACATCATCCACCCTTAAACTGTGTTGTACAACTCTTGTCCTCTCACAAGCCTCCCTAATCCCATTTCTTAGTATGTCTTTAAAGCTAAGTAAAGAAATTCAAAGACAAATCCCTGGCCTTGAGGCTAGGTAGAATTGACCTGGAGAGTTATGAAACATGTCTTGGAAAAAGCAGTTGGAGGAGTCCAAAACCAAAGCAGCAGTTAAAAGAAAAATTAATTAATGTGAGTGATAAGTCGTGCAATACAACATTTCACTCTCTTTAGCAGCGTTTACTTTTAAAATTATATTATTTGTAAAATATTTGGTTTATATTTAGCATTATAAATATATGATTATGAACTGTATGTCCCACTTGTCCAAAGGACAGTAGATTGTATCAATCACAGTGTCTATCTAGCAGCATCAGCAGGTTTTCAGAGCTCATTGCAAACTCTCTTTTCATTTGGGATTGGAAGAAAAGGCAAGGGAGTAGTGTCCAACGCCACTGGTTTGCTGGGGCAACCTAATTTGCAGGCATTCACAAGGGATCTATATGTAATAATTTGCTCAGAATTAAAAAGGTGAGTTTCTGCAGCTCATCAAGAATAAGGCAATGGAGACAAAATAGAATGAGAATGGGGGAGATTTTTGATAGGAATAATTCTCCCATATCCAGTGCTGTCTAACCTCCAGGAGCTTCCTTCCTCAAGGTGATAATCAGTACATGGTGCAATTAATTCCAGGTACCCCTTATCACTCAACTGCTGGTAAACATGGTGATGTATATATAGATGGTGATATATAAATGACCACTGGACATAGCAGTGTAGCACAGAAGACCTGATTTACATGCTTGAATGAAGGAGCTCACACCAGTGATTCAACGTGGATAATGAGAAATGCTTTTTCCTATAACTTGTAAATTTACTGAGGCGAGTTGGAAGAGCAACGTGGTGTGCTTGGGTCACTGGGAATGATCACCTGGAGTCAATCTGTATGAGATGCACCTGAGAAGAATACTGCCCATTTAAACCTCTCTGAAGAGGAAACAGCTAACCAGGGCTCTGCAGTATATGCTTATTTAGAACAGTTTTTCATGGAGGTGAGAGACCTAATTGCTCCATGTTGGTCATCAGTGACATCTACATTAATTACATCCATTTTTTTGCATAATTAGAGCACTTGTGCAGTTGGCAGGGGAACTAGCCTCCGCTCCCTGTCAGTCTGTTAATTATATTCCTCGCTAGGCTGTGTGCAAGATCCCCCACTGGCAGTACAGTGAGAAATAGAAAGAGCTCCTCTTTCATAGGTGACCGCTTACTGCTCCAACTACTATGCAGTTAATCAAAAGGGGAAAAGGAGGAGCTACTCCAGCCCTCTTGGCACTTTGAATAGAAATCAGTCTGGGTCTTAGGCCTTTTAATGCTTTACAGCCCAAAACATGGTCTTGAACTTGTGTACCTGTGTTACCTTACGGTTTTCTCCTTTATAGATCAAAACTGCTCAAAACCTCTGAGTGAGTTACGATGCTAAATCCTTTATTTTATTTGAGACTCTTCCCTGGAAATGGCCATCATGGAAATTAAGGTTTATTTCTCTTCCCTTGCAATGTTACAAGTCTTAGTTGACAGGTCCGTGCTGAAACGCTTGCATTGTCTGAATTGTCTTCTCACACGCAGGGAAGGATGTGAGCCTTTAGCTTGTGGGTGCTTTAAGGCAATATACTTCCTGGATGTTAAATTTCCTCAAAATAATTGGAGTGCAGCAAACTTTTCTTTGTAACCTATTTTTAATCCTGGATGTCATTACATTATTGAACTGAGCCATTGGCAGTGCCAGGAGAGTTTTGTCATAGCATCCTCTTCCTTTGTGAAATTTGAGCAAATAATTGTTCCTGAGCAGGGGCCTGTAAGAAGCCTGTGCTGCCATGAACTGATGAGAGCCTTTCCAAAGACATTTTGCAGTAATGATGAGCTGCTGACTCGTCGTATGCTTGCTCCATTATGTGCTAACAGCAAAAGTGACTTTGTATTGTACCTGACTGCAAATGATCCAGGCTGTTGTCTCTCAGCAGTTTTGCTTCAGTACAAGCCACAGCTCGAGCATCAGGTGTGGTTGGCCCGTGAGCCTGGTGCATTGTAAAGGTTTGCAGGAAAAAGGAGTCAGATTTAGGGCCTTCCTTGAGTTTTGAACAACCTGCTTTGACCAGGTTGAAATGGGATGCAGAGGGGTTATGGCCAATTTGAGTGTCATAGCTGTGATACGGGGCTTTTAAATGTAGCACAAGAAGTTTAAAAGTAAATTTAAAATAGAGAGAACTTTTTTACAAATATTTCCACAGTTTTTCACAGAATATCTGAAAGGGTTTTTATAAACCATCGTGGCCACAAGATGAATGATTCTTATGTGCAGATGAAGAACGCTAAAGTATAAAATAATTGCATGTCCACAGTAGACCCTCACACTACTGGGACCAAAAATCCTTTTCTACCCCTACATCCTTCAGTTTGTGAGATTAAATACAGTTCAGTTTATTGGAAGAAGGAGCATTAGGGACAATAATCTGACGACACGCCTCTTCCATTAATAAAAGGATCATAACTCTGAAAACAGGTGATAAGGGGAAAAAAAAAAGTTCCTCTTTAGATGTTTCCAGGATGTTCTGCTGAGTCTGCAGCACGCTAATAATGCCTTCAGGTCATCAGGCTTCTCTTTCTAATAATCTTTCTCTTCTTTCTCTTCCTGCTCAGTCAATTTTGGGGGTCCAGTGTGAAGTGCAGAAGCAGCTGAAGGCCTTTGTCACTCTTGAGCGCTTTGAAAGGATCTACAGCTCCAGCATCGCTGGGTGCCAGCAGGTCAAGAAGAACAAGAACTTCGCCTCAGGAGGCTCTATCTTCGGCAAAGGCGTCAAGTTCGCCATGAAGGATGGGCGTGTGGCCACCGACATTATCAGTGTGGCCAACGAGGATGGGCGGAGGATTGCAGCCATCCTGAACAATGCCCATTACCTGGAGAACTTGCACTTCACCATCGATGGGGTGGACACTCACTATTTCATTAAGCAAGGGCCATCCGAGGGTGATCTATCCATCTTGGGCCTCAGTGGTGGGCGGAGGACCCTGGAGAACGGCGTGAACGTGACGGTGTCCCAAATCAACACAGTGCTAAATGGAAGGACTAGACGTTACACAGACATCCAGCTGCAGTATGGCGCGCTGTGTCTAAACACTCGCTACGGGACTACCTTGGACGAGGAGAAGGCTCGCGTCCTGGAGCTGGCCCGACAACGCGCTGTTGCCCAGGCTTGGTCTCGGGAACAGCAGAGACTGCGAGATGGGGAGGAGGGTGTTCGCTCGTGGACAGAAGGGGAGAAGCAACAAGTGCTAAACACGGGCCGGGTACAGGGCTACGACGGCTATTTTGTGATCTCAGTGGAGCAGTACCCGGAACTATCAGACAGCGCCAACAACATCCACTTCATGAGACAGAGCGAAATGGGCAGAAGGTGACAGAGAGGGTCGATGCGGTGACTTCTTGCCAAAGACAGCTACTCTTTTGTGGCCACTTACCTGACTGTGTTGTACTCAATCCTTTTTCTAAACTGAACAAGACGGGGGGAGGGAAATAGAAAGAGAAGGAATAATACGGTTGCTCTATAAGTCATGCAACATACTTTTTTTTTCCCCTCTTTAATTTGGCCTTCACACGTTTTTTGCAATGAGCAGAAGGTATGTTTTGCCGTAGTGTGATCACAGTGAAATTTGCTGTCTCTTGTCCCTTTTTTTTTGTTTCGTTTTCTTTCCCCCTGTTTGTGAGGAATTTGAAGTGGGGAGTCGTCAACGTACATCCTTAGGTGTGAAGTGCGAAATGGGTGTCTGTGCTCACTTGTGTCATCCTAACCCTTTCTGGTTTGGGGCAGGGACAGATAGCCTTCCACCTGAAACACGGGGAGCCAACGGCATGCCGGAGAGCTCTTCCTGGGCTGAAAGGAGATGGAAGACAACACTGATTCCGATACTTTGAAAGCAACCATGCGAATCATGTGCCTCAAAAGAGAACTTACAAGTAGTTTTCAAGTTTCACTTGGGACATAAAGTGTTTTTTGGGGGGGCTCCTGCTGAGCAGAAGTAGATTATAGAGGCAAAGGAGCCGATTATATTAACTTGCAAGATGATTCTCTTCCTTCCTGAACTGGAATAAAAGAAAAGAAAAAAACCCAGTCTTTTTTCATTATGAAAGTAGATACTTTTGGGGGTTTTTTTGTGTGTGCTCAAATCCTGGTTTTAGTTAAAAAAACCTAGCATAAGCCAAGAAAGGGACTCCTGCTCTATTGAGAAGAGCTAAAATAAATCCTCTCTCTCGTACATAGAGCTTTTCTATAGGTGGATTTAATGCACCCATGTTGTACATTTGCTAATGGCATAACTTCATTAAATGTATAGTGTTTCAGTACACAAGGCTACGTGTTTAACAGTCCACTGTGCTGTATCTGATAAAACCAGTTAATTTTTAGGAAGCTGATTTGAATTTAAAAGTAGTTATAGTATCCCAGTGACATACCACTGAAAATTAGAGCAAGCCAAACCCTGATTTTCCTGATTCTGGAGCTTGTATTTATTGGCTGGGAAATGCAGTTTTGAGTAGCATGCTGGCAAGTCTTTTATGACTATGGCAGATAAATGTCTCCCGGGGACTTTGGCAGCAGGGATTTTAAAATGTTTAATAAGTAGCAACAGCTTGTGCATGGTGGGACAAGAAGGGGAATATTGAAATCAAGCCTCTCACAGTTTCTTACATGAGCTCGAATTTAGCAGAGAGCCCAGTTGACTGTTAGCAGTGAAGAGGGGGGAGGTTGAGTAGAAATGCCCACTACAGAGGGGACGAAGTGCAAACTGCTGACAAAGTTACTCGACATGCTAATGTAATTTGTATTCACATGACCTCTGTGCTCTGGTATTTGTAAGAGTCCTTGAAATTCAAGGGAACAAGGCGATGAGCTTAGCATCCTCTTCCCTGCCTGAAACAGTCCTGTGGTAGCAAGCACCACTCCTGCAGGCAGAGGGGTTACCCTACCTCTCACTGGAGCTCCAGCTAGGGGTGGCCAACCCTGTTCCCAAATAGATATCTCTATCACACCTGCACATATCGTGGCTCTAAGGGCTCTCACCATGTCTCTCTAAGAACATCTTAGTCACAATTTTTTTTTTTTATTCCATCCACTTTGATTTTTGCTTCCTGGTTCTGCAGAGAGATAACCCAAGAAGTGCAGATCCATGCCAAGGCAGTTTCGTTGCTCAGAGCCCTACAATGCACCCATGCCCTCAGAGACAGCACCCCTGTACTCATGCTGTCACCACTGTCAACCTCCTGCACAGCCTGATACTTATCTGCAGGCGTCAGCCCCCAAGATAAAGCAGGGGTGTATGTTGAACATACACTCCTCAAGCAGCAAAGTGCTGGCAGCCCCACTGCTGCCACAGTTTCCCTGTAGATGCCGGCTGCCAGCTCTGACTGCCTTGTTTGTCTCTTCTGGGTACTTGCTAGGAGGAAGGTGATGGGATGGAAGTTCCCTCAGTAGACTGTTCCTCCTCCAATTCCCAATCCCTAATACCTTTGCCTTAGGGTCAGCCCTGGCTTTGGCCAGTGTTTTGGTGGCTGTAGAGCCCCACATTGAACCTGTGCTGTGGCCACTCGCCGATATAGTCCTGATTTGCTGGTGGTCCCTCCCTCCTGCTTGCAGCAAGGGTGATGTTGCTGGTACTGTAACCCAGTGCTGTACTTTGATCCACCTCTTGCAGCATGTAACCTCTATTACTTTGGCAGGATGATGGTTGAAAGGTCATGGCATTATCTCCTGCATTTTTGATATCAAACTCTCAGCAAGCCTCAGTTGCACTGAGGATATGCTGGTGGGGAGTAGGGACAGCATAAACCAAACCAGCGGTTATCACCTACTCGAAGGAGGCAGCACACTCTACCCAGGACTATCTACACCAGGGACAAATCCTTTCCAGATTCTCAACCTTGTGATTGCTTTGAGTGCCTAAAGCAGCACACATGGAGCTAAAAAGACCTGTGGGAAGCTAGGTCAAAAGGCATCAACCCCCAACGAAGACCTGCAGTGCAGAGAAAGTTTGATGTGCATCCCACTTACACTGCTCCCATCCAAAGAGCTCCAAAAAGAAGTGGTGCTTCTATATCCATCCCTATCCATATGTTACAACACCAAGAAGAACAGTGTAAGAGTAAACGGGCCACCTTTCCACACAGCCAAGGAAAGGGATTCGAGTGTGAACTATTCCTACTGGAACTCTGCCAGCCTGAGATGGCACCTCGACAGCCTTACACAGACTCTTCAGGTTATTACATGAGCTAATGACTTTGAGGAGTTCACCCATTTTTCCAAGAGTCTCACAGTCCCACCACACACAAATGGCATGCCTAGACCCGGGAGCCATCCCACTTTGAGCCATGATGAAGGCAGCTCTGGTTGCATTTCTCAGCATCCTCAAGCGGCAGTGGGATTTGACTGTGCCCATCTGCCTGCAGGGTCCATGGGGGGTCTTCTCCTGGACCTGCACTGTGCATGGAAACTATGGACATTATGTTAAAAAAGGGGGGAAAAAATATGTAAATTATATATATGTATGTATTGCTTCTCTCTTTATCAAAACTAAAAACTTGAAAGGGATGGCTGCCTAGTGTTGGGGTCAAACCTGTTCAAAGACAGATACTACTGTTCCTGAATCCTCAGCCTCTATGAAAGCTTTCCACTTTAACTAGATGACAAAACTAGAAACAACCATTTTTAGCGCTAACCCCTAGATTTACCCTTTTGTTAGTGAAAAATCTTTTTTTCCACAAGATCTCAAATATATTTCCATGGAAGCTGCAGGAATGAGCTGTGAACCCAAAGAGTTATGTCCTCCTCAAGGAACTGTACTCCACTATCCACAAGCATTTCCACTCAACTGATGGTCCCATAGCCTCTTCCCAGCCCTTGCATTGCCCCATTTACCTCCCCGTGGGGTCGTGCCATGGCTGCCCAACCCTTTTACTTTGCTCAAGGGCAGCAGGGGTAGCAAATCCTTTCTCCTCTAACACTGGGAGTTCCTGGGTGGAAATCCCACGGCTCTAACCTCAATATGCCATTACTCTAAGACACTCTTTCAAAAGCCAGTTGCTTGCCAGGCCATCTCCAAGGGAAAATGTCACTTTGGCCTAGTATGCTTTTATGGCTTGACTTCGAGAAGTCACTATTTTCTTGACTCCCAAAAAGAGGACTCACTCCTCCACCAAAAACGGTTTCCCTTCAACATGCAGAGGCACAGCTTAAATTACTTCAGACTTCTGGGCTTGTCTTCAGTCCAAAGGATGGTTGGAAGGATCATGGCCGAGGCTCACAGTTCAGAGGAGGAAATCCAGCAGTCTGCGAGTGGTGAGTAAGGACCAGCTCAATAGCTGTTGCTGGTACCAAAACACGCTCCAGCAGCGATGGACCAACTTGCTGTGGTATCCAGATGTCAGTCAGTGCCATGAGGGCTCTGCAGCTAAGAAACATCCTGCGTGCTCAGCCCGAGGGAAGAGGAGCAGGACTAATTTGGCATTGCGAGAAATGCCACAATGTTTATTTCCTCTAGCGCTTTTCTTTTTTTTCCAACTGAAGATTGGAGCTTGGAAAAATCATTAAGCAGCAGTGACCAGAGGGAATCATGCAGCCCATCATATCTTTGTCATCACAGCTATTGATCAGAGCCACAGCCACAATGAAAATGGGCCAACAACTCTAAACAATACCAGGCGAGAGCCAATGAGACAAAGGTTAAAAGCCCCAATGCCTGATTCGGGTTTAAAAGACACAGATGATTGGGAGCAGGCCCTGAGACAACATTTGACTGTAACTTGGAAAATGAGGGATTTCTCTAATATATCTGTAGTTGCCTTATCGAGCATAGGGATCAGTGTGAGATTCTGCTCAGTCTATTATACCGACAGCGTAACCAGAATAAATCAAAATTGTTTTAAAAAAAAAAATCTAATAAAGTACTTTTTCAGCTGTGACTTGTAAGTGTCACCGTGATGGATGGCAGGGCAATCCATTATGCAAAGACAAGGCTCTTAACATGAAATTTTAGAATTCAATTTTACGATTTACAGAGAGGGCCCCCCTCATATTTACGGCACAGCAGTCTGTTTTGATTCAATCTCTGCGTAATTGAAACCAGGGCCAAGGATCTCGGTTAGCCCTATGGCTGCTTTTTAAATGGAGGGGAGAAATAAGGGCCTATCACGTAAATAATGGAGCTGAGAAGATTACTTTGCTTGTTAAATCTTATTTACTTTATCTTCTCACTCTGGCAGCACTGCTGAACCTGAGAAATATGGATGCTGTGCCTCCATGCTGGGGCTGGGGTTTAATGGGATAAAGTCTGACTCCCATTTGGCCAGCAGCATCCTCCATCCTGTAGCAAGTATGTCCTGGGGAATTTTTTGCTCCTGTTCTTACAATCCCCCACAGGACACTAAGTTTTTCGTCATCTTTTTTTATTGTAATCACTCTTTTTATTATGATCACGAAATAATTAGATCTTTGAATGCTCCCATTGCGCTGAAGAATTCTTGTATGTTTGGTAGAAAACAAACAGTAAAAGAGGTTTTTCTGTGGTTGGTTTGGTTTTTTTTCATCTCTAGAGTATATTTAAATAACATTACTTGCAGCTCTAGGTCAAACTTCAAGCAGACACCATAGGGACATGTAACTCCCGTTCAGGTACCTGTCTTGCTCCTGTTTGAAAGGCCATTGTATGTCCCAGGTGCCGTTCGCCATGGTGGTTTTCCACCCTCTGCTACCCAAACTGAAAACAACCCCCTCGCCCAAGAGAAAGTTTGTGTATCTTGCCTGCTTTCCTTTAATTAATATAAAACTTTGTGTTCCTGACAAAGTATTACATGGGTCAACTGTTAACTCCCATCCCAGAGGTCAATGCTTTCTGAGCAGGAGAGCATAGAAAACCAGAAGGGAAAATTAACTAAATATATATGTATATACACATACATATTTTTTTCCCCCTCAGAGCTGGAAGCCATTCAAGGAAACAATAAACTTTCGAAAAAGAAAATTAAAACTTTTGGACAGTTCGTGGATGCTGTTGAAATAACCACTCAAAAAATCACACTTCTCTATTTAAAACAAAAAAATGTTTATTTTGTGTGAGGACTTCTAATGCAGCTCCAGCCGAGAAGAGGACTTTGTGTCAAAGCTGCATCTGTAAGCCCAGCACTGGAGACTCTTGTCATTACCCTGTGTAATAATTTTCCTGAAGTCTGGAACTAATTTTTTGAGAAATTTTTTTTCTCGACACTTTGTGTTTCTAATACTGTATTCTTGACTGTGTAAATAAAACCAGGCTGTAAATAACTGCAGATGTAGATACCTTCTAGACAAAAAGCGAACAGACAGAAGTGACCGTGTGTAGCCTTCGGTGACAAATAAAAGAATATTTTGTGTTTAAATAGTTTTCTTCCTTTTGTGAAAATTTTGAATTTTTTCACCTCAGCTGCTTGGTCATTACATGAGAGATGGACCTGGTGCAGGAGTTGACCAAAAAGTCTCCCAGCTCCTCAAATTTGTGCCTTCAGGAATATTACCCAAAACCTATACGGGGTGCAGGTTTGTAGGTGCACTTGTGGTTTGCTGATCCATGGTGTAATGCCACAGATTTGAAGCATCCCTGAGGCACTGGGGAAGACCCCATCCCAGCAGAAAAGTAAGCAAACTGGGAAAACTAAATTGTGCATAAGAAAAATCAAGTTATCACGCCCCCCAAAAAAAGTAAAATCAAGATATCATTATATTTTGTGATATGTTCACCGGAGATGTGCATCCAGAGTTCATCCAGAGGGAGAAGCAAAACCACCGCAGCATTTGCCACAGTGATCCAGGGGAACCCTTGTGTGGTGCTTGATGCTGTCTGGTTCAGCCAGGCTGGTGGCTTGTTCTGATGCTTCATGAAAGGGTCAAGCATAACTTGAGAAAACATGGCTAAATGTGCACTGAGGAAAATATTCTTGCACGGTCCTTGGGGACAACCTGAAGGGAAGGTGAGCATAGAGCTGGATGGTAGTCACTGGAGGAGGAGCAGGGATTCCCTGCGTGGTCACTCAGATTTACTGCCGCCTGACCAGGATTCTGCTCTCCAAAACCCAGGTGAAACTGGGTTCTTTAGGACAAAAAATAGAGTTAAACATTTCTGGGTGCAATTCACCTCTGAAGGTAGATGTCTGTAATAGGACAAATAAATGCCACCTCTCTTTCTCCTTTGGCACTGAAGAAAGCCAGAGAGACAAGTTGACATCTCTTTGTATGTGTGCCTTGAGTTAGAGGACAGGAATTCTATGGCTGATAGATATTACAGTTCAACTTGATGATCTTAATGATCTCTTCCAACCGGAATGATTCTATAATTCTGTGATTCTATCATTTGTGTGTATGAGGTTTCCTTAAGGTTTCTACCCATTTATGTCCACTTCTGGTGGGATATTATCTTCTCCACCAGCAACACATGCTATGTTTCAGGGCCAAGTTTCTCATCGCTCAGTTTTACGAGCCACCAGACCTGATGCAGCTTCTCCAGCCATCCCACAAAGCTAATGTCCCCCTGACACCAACTAAGCCCCATCTTTGCTTTCCCTTTTCTACTCCAAGCACAATAAATTCCTCCAGTCTCATGGCACAAAGTCTACCTTCCAGCCACTGGATATTTTTAATGTTTCTGTCCCCGTTTGACCACTTTCCTTCAGCGTGAGCGTGTCACTTGCCTAGTATGGCAGGGGCTTGCTCCCATGCTCGTGGGAGATTTTTAACTCCAAGGAAGGCATTGGGGTCTTCTTCTTTGCAATAGAAAGTGCTTGTTGAGACAATTGCACGGCGACTTTGACATCCTCCATCGAGCCTCTCTTTTCCTCTGGGTCTGATTTGCAACCTTTGCCGTGAGGCAGATGCATTAGTCTGCATTGGGCTGTTACTCATCTGCACTTTCTTGGGGTGTGCTTAGCCAGGGAATTCAGATCACCCTGTGACAGTGACCTGCCCTCACCGATAGCTGCTGTCCATCACTCGTCGAGCCACCTGCAATTTATCATCAGAAAAGACTCTGCTTTAAATCATGGATAACTATATTGAAAAGCATTGGACCAAAGAATAATCCCCAAGGGTAGCCAAGGAAACAGCAACATTTTATGTTGTCGGTGAACCAGGTTTGGCTCTGCCTCATGTGGTCATACCAGATAAGACCAATGTTTTAATCAAAATATTACGGGTAGTAAATCTAGTGCTTTCGGGGAGAAGCGGCCTGCCATGCCAGTTCAATAGGCCAGAGCAGATTTATCACATCATGTTTTTAATAGAGGCCATAGATGGAGGCCTCTGGCTTATCTTTCAGAAGACTGCAAGGAAACTCTCCTTGCTTTTAAGATGGGAACACAGAAAAATTTGTCCCCTTCTGCATTCCTCATAGAAAGCAATTAAAGCCTAAAGCATGGACCATATCTCATATGTAATTAGAAAGTACTGAAAAGAAAGAATGGTGATTGTATTTGGATGGCAGAAGCAGAGACATAGAGAACACAAGCTATGTGTCTTCAGGTGGGTCATCCCATAGGTGCAAGCACACTAGTCTGATGTTGGTGAAACTGGTGGCCCTTCCCAGGGCCAAAACCAGGGCCGCTGCCTGGTGTAACACTTCACACAGCCCAGGTGAAATATTGGCCCTTCCAGGACTTATTAGTTTGGGTGATGTGTTTCTTGAGATGGTGAATGCACCCATGCAGACATGAAATGTGACAGCCTAGGTAGGTAAATAGTAGCTGCAACACTCTTCCATCCTTCCTCTGCACAGCCTGGATGGGGCAACGCTATGATTGCAGGCTGGGGAAAGTTCAGGATTGCAATCTGATGCTCCCAGCGCCTTCAGTTGTCCTCCAGAAAGATGTAGGTTCAAGACACTGCTCCAACCACTAGTCCACTACATAAACCACAAGCCCTAGCACATTATTATCCTCCAGCATACTGTTTGTAAAAACATGAGCCTTCCTAATCCCTGACAGCACATCCTTGTTGATATTTACTTGGTGAAGGATGGAGAGAAATACAGGAATACGGCAAGCACTGCATCCTTGCAGTTAATGATCCAGCATTCTTAGGCTTAAAACCAGCTCATCTCCCACTCTCTCAATTAACTAAAACAAAACCAAGCCAAAACACGGCTCTGAGTTTGGTCTTTGGCCCACAGCATTGCTTAGGTTGCTCAAGCATTTCTGAGTCCACCTCTTCAGTCACAGAGCAGAGTTTTATAACCTCAAGTTCAGAAAACGTTTTCTTACCCCAGGGTTTCTTGGGCAGAGGAAGTCAGCAGCCAGATCATTAGAGCAAGCTTGTTCAGCAAAACCAGTCCTACAAGTGAGATGCTGAAAGCCAGCGGGACTGCGAGACAGCTTTGATTTCTGCCTCCAAGAGCAGAAGATAAGAGGACTCCATTAGCTTGTCATTATGCTGTTATTTTCCATCTGGAAGGTACTCCTGTCCTCCAGCAGTTTTACATAACCAGACCTCATCATCCACCATCAATCTGAGCTCCAAAACCCTCAAGGCCCAAACTGAAGCTGGAGTGTGACAAGCCTGGCAGAAAAGCATCCTTAACAAGCAGGACTGCTCATCAGTGGTGCGGAGATAATCAAAGCAGAGGGTTAATAAGCCACGGCAGGTCACAGGTTGGTGCAACGTTGTGCAAATAAACCCTACGATGTAGCCAGAAAGATATTCGTGAAATCGCTTCTACAAATCTTCCTCCGTGTAATCTGTGGTCCCAGATTTTAATGAAAAAATGTACTAAAACTGATTTGCAAAAGAAGCATATAAGGAATTAGGGCATTGCAGTTGTTTGCACTAACTGCACTTCATACCTGTGTTTCCTATGCATAGAATCAAAGAATCATCTGGTTGGAAAAGAACTCTGAGATCATCAAATCCAGCTGTACCTGTTCCCTTACTAAACCATGTCCCTAAGAAACTCATCTGCCCACCTTTTAAATACCTCCTGGGATGGCCACTCAACCACTTCCCTGGGCAGCTGTGACAACCCTTTTAGTGAAGACATTTTTCCTCATGTCTAATCTGAACCTCCGCGGCACAACTTGTGGCCATTTCCTCTCATCCTATCATCTGTCACTTGGGAGAAGAGACCAGCACCCACCTCACCACAACCTTCTTTCAGGAAGTTGTAGAGAGTGATGAGGTCTCCCCTTGGCCTTCTCTTCCCTAGGCTAAACAACCCAAGTTCCCTCAGCTGCTCCTCGTAGGACTTGCTCCCCAATCTTTTCACCAGCCTTGTTGCCCTTCTCTAGATGCGCACCAGCACCTCAATGTCCTTCTTGTAGTGAGGGTTCAGAGCTGAACACAGTGCTCAAGGTGCAGCCTCACCAGTGCTGAGTACAGGGGTACAATCACCTCCCTGGTCCTGCTGGCCACGCTGTTCCTGATGCAGGCCAAGATGCCATTTGGCCTCTTGCCCACCTGGGCACACTGCTGGCTCATGTTCAGCCAGTTGTCAGTAAACACCCCCAGGTCCTTCTCCACCAGGCAGCTCTCCAGCAAGTCTTCCCCGAGCCTGTAGCGCTCCATGGAGTTGCTGTTTCCCAAGTGCGGGACGTGGTATTTGGCCTTGTTGAATGTCGTATTGTTGGTCTTAGTCCATCAATCCAGCCTGTCCAGATACCTCTGCAGAGCCTCCCTTCCTTCAAGCAGATCAACACTGTCACCCAGCTTGGTGTCATCTGCAAACTTGCTAAGGGTGCACTCGATCCTTTCATCCAGATCATTGATAAATATATTGAACAGAACTGGACCCAGCACTGAACCCCGGGGAACACCACTCGTGACTCGTTTCCAACTGCATTTAACTCCATTTACCACCACCCTCTGAGCCCAGCCATCCAGCCAGGTTTTAACCCAGCAGAGGGTGTACCTGTCCAGGCCAATGGCAGCCAGTTTCTCAAGCAGAATACTGTGAGAAACGGTGTCAAAGTCTTTAGCAAAATCCAAGTACACCACATCCACAGCCTTCCCTTGTCCATTAACTGGGTAACCTTGTCACAGGAGATCAGGTTGCTCTGGCAGGACCTGCCTTTCATAAACCCATGTTGATTGGGCCTGATCACCTGATTGTCCTGCACGTGCTGTGTGATAGCACTCAAGAAAATCTGCTCCATGACCTTCCCCAGCACTGAGTTTCAGACTACTAGGCCTGTAGTTCTCTGGATCCTCCCTCCAACCATTTTTGTAAATGGGCGTAACATTTGCCAGTCTCCAGTCAAGTGGCACTTCCTCAGTCAGCCAGGACTGCTGGTAGATGAGGGAAAGGGGTTTGGAGAGGGCCTCTGCCAGCTCTCTTATCTCTACGGGTAAGAATATGGACTAAAATATGGACAAGAAAACTTCGAGCTACAGAAAATACTACTTCCATTTTGCAAGAGGGTCAGGTAAGGCACTGAGGTTAAATGTTTGGCCTGAGATCACGTTTGGGGATAAATGATGAAAAAGGCATGACTCAAAGGCCCTGTGCCACCTGCTTACTTCTATCACTTCTTCTGGACTAAGTTTTCTTCTCATTGTATCTCATTACCTGCCATCTGAACCATGCCATTTTTAATTACAGCTGCTCCCACACCCCCATAATAAATTAGTGTTTAAAAGGGACTGATTCCAAACTGCAAGGATCAAAGAGCATTTGGGAATGGCACTGCCACTCACTGTTGGTCTGGCCAAGTCTCTTATCACTGGGGGTTAGAAGGCTTCCAGCAAACCAAAAACCCAGGGTTTGCTGCATTTCATAATTGACCCTAGTCTTTGAGGAAGAACTGGCTGGTTTTGGTTTCCTTTGTTTAATTTCTCTGTAGGGTGGAGATTGTTTATGAACAGGAGCATAATGTTCATCAGCAGCAATAATCTGGAGTTTCTAAGGTCCCTTCCAACCTAAACCAAACTATGACTCTATGATTCAGAAAATGCTTGAATGACTTGCTTATTAGATGTCCAAACCAAACACATGGTAGTCCACATCAGCATGTGACCATGAAGCAGCCACAGACAAGCTCATAGCAGGAGGCACTGGAGCAAAGAGGTCACTAAGAGTCAGTCAAGAGTTACCTGTTTCTATATCTAAAAAACTTCTGTATTTATAGTGTCCGGTACAAGTATTCCTGGGGAAAGAAGAAAGAACATCAAACTGTGACAATAGTCAAGGAGCAGGTCCCATGGGTGGCCTAAGGGTACAACTGCCTTGAGCATCTCACCAACTTGCTGCTGAGACCTTCAGGGCCAACAACTGGCTGGTACCAAGACACAGAAGGGATTTTACCTGTAGATACAATCCCTATATTCTGATGTTATCTGATAGATTTCAGTGATGTCTGGGTTTTGCTTTAGGGGCCTAAAATAGCAACTGTAAGAAGTGAGACCCCTTGAAAGTGTCTTTTCTGTCATTCTGGACATGTTCTGCACCAGTGTCCTCTTCCATTCACAGTGTATGTCCTTGCTTGTGCCAGTTCTGCTTTGAGGTGAATGTTTAGGACAAGAGAATACTGCACACTGGCATTGCTCTGCCTCTTATCCATACCCATATGCTGCCCCCTCCAGTGCTCGCACACCTCTGGGAAGTCACACCAGGAAAAACTACCTCCAGCATTTAGGGAGACAGCACTAAGGAAAGTCACCTGCATGCCCACAGCTTTGGGAAACTGAGGACTTCACACCTACTTGGTAGGCAGGCACATCGAGCTGCTTGGGCTCGGTGGGCTTCTCACTGCCCACAACTGAAAAGGAGTTGTATATTCACATAGAAATATATGTGTGTATAAATAGAAATGTGTGGATGTTTAAGAGGAGCAGCCACAAGATAAATATTCAGGTATTTATAAATGTTTAGGAGACTCTTCCACCCCTTCCTGGTTTCCCCTCAAAACTCACAAAGACACATACACACACAGCCCTCATCCCCACTCTCCTCCCTGCAGGTGCACTTCTAGCAAGCAAAGCACCGTGTGATTACTCAGTGCCCTACATCCCCAGGTCTTGTCATCTGGCAGCGTTTCTAAACACAGCTTTCTTCCTCACAGCAACTCTGTGGGGACCTTGAGAAACAAGTGCAGCAAACACACCCTGGCACTTCAAAGTTGGAGGGCTGAAGACTCTTGAAATGCACTTCTCTTCTTGTGTTTTTTTTTTATATTCCCCTCACGTGTCTAACAACACCATTTGTGCTGGTACACGCTCTGGCTCTGGCCACAAACCTGTACAAGAGAGTGATCCAGGTCCAAGGATGTTTTTAGTATTTTCTATGATCAAGGAGGGAAAAGCAGACTCCTCAATGAAAGCTTTTGGGAAGGCATGAAAAGCAGTCCTGTTTTTATATTTTGCAACCTAAAACTACTTAAATGTGGCCAAATTCTTCCTCCTAAATGTAAGTTTCTAGCTGAAACACGTACAGGAAGAGCCCACTGCCACACACTCCTCTACAACCAACAGAGAACAAGTGTTTGAGGTCTTAGCTGGGCTAGTGGCTGGCTCTGTCTTCTGTACTTCCTTCTGTCCATGGGACCGTCTTCCTCGGGCAGGCACTTCAGATAAGCGTATGACGTGGCTCCACAGTAAAACAAAGTCAACTGGATCTGTTGGAGAAAACCCAACCCAACCTTTGAACTCAGACATTTCCTCTTTGTCTCTCATCTTCCCCTCCTGGAATAAGAAATTAAATGCTCCCAAGACCCACCGAAACACTCAGTGAGGATCTCACTTCCTACACTGGCCAAAAGGATAAAATTGCAAACCTGAAAATGTCTTCTATGAAGGTCCTCATTCAGGAACAGGCTGAAGTGTCCATTTCAGCTGCCACTGCAATGAGCATCAGAGCCCCACTAGTACTTGCTCATACAGTTTTATCTCACTCGTTCCTACCTAGGTCTCTTCTCCACTTCTGACTGCTGCCTACCTCCTCCCCCTCATCCCAGTGCCTGTGATCTTCCAGCACCCCATTAACACTCATTTCACATCTCTCTGTGGATTTCTCAAAGACAGGAGCCCATGAAGTAACATGCTGTCCCCTTATTTAGACATAATTCTTTGCTTTCCTTTTCTTTCTTTCCTTCCTTCTTCCTCATGTTTTCAGACCTCGTTCTTATTTGTTTTGTTTCTTTTCACAGTCTCCAGTGGATTTACACCTTTCTGGGCACACAGTGGACTGGGGTCTAACTGTAACATCAGTGGACTCATTAGGGTACGTGGTCTTACAGTCAGAATCAGCACTTGAATTGGTCACAACGGCTGCACTCAAAACACCCTCAGAAAGGCAGACTTGCAGCACAGTCAGTATTGCTTTTAGGTTGTTACTGTGCAAGCTGCTGTCCAAATCCCTTAACTGATGAAATGTTAATGTTTGGTAATTTCTAAGACTTAACAGTAGAAGAAAGAGGCTAGGCTAGGTGACCTTCCGTGTCTACGCTAATGAGCTAAATTTTAGCCTCTTGGTGCAGTTGTTGCTTTACTGAAAGAAAAAAAAACAGGAGAAAAGAGGTCAGGTAGAGTTGGAAGAGAGAATTTGGACTGCTTTTGGCTGAACAATGACAAAAATCTCACTCTAAACTTTTTTTGTACAGAATGATTGAGTCATATTTTTTTTAAAAATTCTTCTTTTACCATAAGTCAATCTTTGTAACCAAAAGGCTGTTATAGGACAAGGTTTTCTTTAAATATCACTTAAAAATGCAAAAAGAACCCCACCCCACTTTGACAAGCTTATTCTTGGTCCGCATACTATGGTTGCTATCTGTCTGCTTTGGCCTCTTACCTGCAAAAGGTGGTTGACGGAGTGCACTGGCTCTTGTAGGTCCACCTTCAGGACCAACTCCGCTCCTGGCCTTGGTTCATCACCATCCACCATGTGCACTGAAGCTGGAAGACTTTCTGTGGTATTTCTGATTGCCAAGTCTGGCTCAATGCCTCCACTCTCTTTACACAATGACGTGCATTTTGACAACATAGAACAAATGTGGAGCCCCAGCAGGCTTCACTTCGGTCCACACCTATGGTTTTACCTTGGTGTTGTCTCCTAACTTCACTTCCTCAGTGCTTTGTGGGTTCTTCACACTGTGCCTCTAGACTTAACAGTGGATGTGACGGACTAAGAAATGGACAACTACTCACACCAGCACAGAAGGTTTGTGCTCCATGACAAGACCAAATGGAGAGACCGTGCACCACTGTGCAGCATCCAACCATGACTGGGATCCTAAGGCCCTGCTGCAATTCCAAAGACAACAGGAACTACTCCATTTCAGCTAGGAATCTCTCCTCAGCAGTAAATTGTATACAAATCATTTGTTGGGGCATGAAAACACCCCCCTTCACCCCAACATTTCTTCCCAGCATTTGGAAGTGGCCTAAAATAGCAGGTTTTTAAGTAATGTTTGCCCCTTTCGTAACTTCTTCACTTAAAAGAAAACCTTTAAGTGTTTGTCAGTCCAACTTTTGGTATTTGCTATGCCAATGGATCGAAGTGCCCTGATAATAAAAAAGAAATTAAATCAAAACACACAAAGGCTCTGTACAAATCTCCTTTCTGAAAATAATTTAAATGCAAACAACGACATAGCTGAAGCCTTCAGAAAATATCCAGTACTGCAATTATTAGAAATAGATACTACATAGTGTGTACTTTTTCTTTTAACATGAGTTTATTTTGGCACGATCTCTGCATTTTCAGTTGTCGGGAAGGAGAAAAAAATCCTTCCCAGAGCCGTTCAAGATAAGCCAAGGTTCCCTATCTCTTTTGACTGGTAACACCAATAAAACTTCTTCCAGTACTATTTCCCCATCTTCCTTTGGTCTCTTCTTATTAGCCTTATCACTTTAGTGCCTCCTTTGATATAAAATCCTTTTGTGTTATGCAACGATAAATCAAAATAAAGTGCACTGCTGAGTGGTTTTATTGTTATTAAAAGGTCAGCTGTAAGAGGGTCGCATCCTGTCACATATCCTAAAGAATTCACAGGATGTGCATTTAAAAATGAGGCACTCTGCTTCTTGAATATGTTCAAACACTGCTACAACATCCCTTAAGTTGAGCTTTGGGATGGATCTTGCAAAACACTGTGATCCAGGCAGGGGCTCAAAGGTTGCAAGAAACACATCCTTGTCCTTTGCAGGGTGCTGTGAACATTGTTCCTCACTAATGGGAACACTGAATTAGTAACAAGGTCTTCTCTTCAGGAAAGCATTGTCTCTCCAAGTCCTTGAAAGTGATAAGGGTCAATTACGCAGAGCAGGAGTCTTCCTTATCCCCACCAGAGCTCTCTGCTGCCCTGCCCTGCTGCCTTGGCAGCAAACGGGTGCTGGAGATTGCTCTGGAAGGGTTGTTTTAGGGGCAATAAAACCTTCTGCAGACGCCTTATCACTGTCTCTCTCACATGGCTTTCACATCTGAAATGTGCTCAGAGCATTTATTAAAGGCCTGCCAATAAGCTCTTTCTGAAAGTGTTTTTATGATACATCACTGCACTTTTTCCCATCACTTGCGTGAGTTCAACAGCCTGATCCTGCAGCAGCTCACTTGGTTAGCATGATGCCCAGGAGCAGCTTCCCTGGAGTTTCAGATTTTACTCTGCTCTGTACTGCAGGAGCACTAATCCAAAGCGCTGCCAGGGCAGAGCAGAAAACATCAGGCAGCAGTTGAAGACAAAAAGAAAAGGAAGGAAAAAAAATGTAACCCATTTTATTTAGTTTCTTATTCCTTCTTCACCCTCCTGTTCCTTCTCAGCAAACCCACCTGGACTGGGGACCACACAAGAGGCGATGCAGAATGGAATATGAAAAATGTGTGATGAAACACTTCCTCTTAGTGGAAACTGGCAGAAAATGGGTTGGGTTTCTCCTACTGCATTTGGAACTTGCACATTTTGCTAGAAAATTAGCAAAGAATTAAGTTGTCTGTGAGAGTAAATCTTCCTTTTTTACTCAGCTCAATTCATTCACTGAGGTCATTTAAGAAAAAAAATCCAGGAAATTTTTCTCTTGGTTTGAATGGAAGAGCACATTAGAAATCAATAACCAGAAGTAAACACAGTGACAGAATTAACTGCTAGAGGACAGGCAGTAACAGGCAAGTCAAAATCCCCAAATCCCTGAGCATACTGAAGAGTGTGGCACAGACTCAGACCTCCAGCCCTACTGTTCTGGGAAGCAAGAGGTAATTCACCCACTTTGCTCCTCCAGGCAATGCTCTATCCCTTTTCCAAACAGGCAGCACACCAGCTGCCAGATGCTTGCAAATCCAGCAGATCTCCTGCCTTGCACCAGCCCCCATAATCTGCCCAATTTTCAACAATTTTGCTTCATTTTCCTGCCCTCTGCCACCAGACGTGGTGCACAGAGCTTCAGGAGTTCAGTTTGCTGCAGAGACGTCGACATGGATCTCCAAAGGGCTACGACATCATGTGCAAGCAAAGCAAGCAATGGAAGAAGGAATTAGCAGTAAGGTGGTGTATGCCTTGTCCCCACCGGTCATATATTAGCTAAGCACCCGGGCTGTTTGCACAAAACAAATACATCACATGGTATTTGCTCAAAAATGGCTTGGGTGAGCTATTAACACTTCATTAATACGTGATGAAAGGCAAATTTAGAGAGCTCCCCAAAGTGACTGAGAACTCGGAGGGGCCCATAAATGAAATGATAATGTAGTGTAAATAAGGCTGCCTAATACAAAGACAGGGAATTAGCCTATGATCTAATAAAAGCAGCTAGATAATACCAGAAACGAGCTCTCTAACTTCCCCCCACCTTCCCTAGTTTTGTGCAAAGATTATAAATTGCAAGAACAAAATTTTCCACCATCATTAAAAAAAAAAAGAGGAGCTGAAATGCAAGGTTTGTATAGATTCATCAAATCTTCTCACTTTTGATTTTAGTGTCTTTTTTTTCCCCCCAGAGCTGTTTCTGGGAAAAAAAAAGGGGGGGGGAGGGATGCAGAAAATGAGCCAGTATATAGAGGACATAGTTCTGGCATTTCAAAAATTGGTTTTGATATGTTTCTCTGGACTATTTTGAAACTGTATCAGCCCTTATCTCACTAAGTATTTTACAGCTCTTTCCCCTGAACTCCCTAGAGGAGCACCCATGTTGCTCATTAACTCACTCAGACAGAATTAGCTTACACAATATTGTCTGACTTTGGCCAATGACACCAAACAAATTTTAGGCAGAGTGGACAGTGAGGACAGAAGTCCATTAACGATAATATCTTTCCAACTATTGAAGAGGCCATTAATGTTTGTGCTTATTTTTAGTATATTCAAAAAGGTCTGAATGAATCCACTCTCATCCCTGTAAGTACCACTCTGTCCATTTTCAGGCATTTATTTTGCATCAGGATCTTGTTCCAGCCTGAGGTCACTGTGCCACCTGCCATCCAGGAGGACAGATAAAGTTTTATGGATGCTCATCATAGATTCATAGAATCGTTCGGTTGCAAAAGACCTTTGAGATCATTGAGTCCAAATGTACCTGTCCACTATTAAACCACATCCGCCAGCACTTCATCTACCTGTCTTTTAAACACCTCCAGGGAAGGCAACTCAACCACTTCCCTGGGCAGCTGTGGCAGTGCCTGACAACCCTTTCAGTGAAGAAATTTTTCCTCATGTCTAATCTGATCCTCCCCTGGCACAACTTGAGGCCACTTCCTCTTGTCCAATCATCTGTCACTTGGGAGAAGAGACCAACACTCACCTTGCCGCAGCCTCCTTTCAGGCAGTTGTGGACAGTTATAAGGTCTCCCCTAAGCTTCCTCTTCTCTAGGCTAAACAACCAAAGTTCCCTCAGCCAATCCTCACAGGACTTGTTCTCCAGCTCCTTTACCAGCCTTGTTGCCCTTCTCTGGACGCTCTCCAGTCCCTCAATGTCCTTCTTGTAGTGAGGGGCCCAGAACTGAGCACAGGACTCGAGGTGTGGCCTCACCAGTGCCGAGTACAGGGGTAAAATCACTGCCCTGGTCCTGCTGGCCGCACTGATTTTGATACAGACCAAGATACCATTGGCTTTCTTGGCCACCTGGGCACACTGCTGGCTCATATTCAGCCAGTTGTCAACCAACACCCCCAGGTCCTTCTCTGCCAGGCCGCTCTCCAGCCACTCTTCCCCAAGCCTGTAACACTGCATGTTGTGTCCCAAGTGCAGGACTCAGCACTTGGCGTTGTTGAACGTCATCCTGTTGGTTTCAGCCCATCAATCCAGCCTGTCCAGATCCCTCTGCAGAGTCTCCCTACCCTCAAGCAGCTTGACACTTCCACCCAGCTTAGTGTCATCTGTGAAATTACTAAGGCTATATTTGAGCCCCTCATCCAGATCATCAATAAAGATATTGAACAGGACTGGATGCAAAACAGAGCCCTGGGGAACACCACTTGTACCGGACTCCAACTGGATTTAATTCCATTTACCAGCCAGCTAGTTTTTCATTCAGCAGAGGGTGTGCCCGTCCAGGCCAATGGCAGCCAGTTTCTCAACCAGAATACTGTGAGAAACGGTGTCAAAGGCTTTACAAAAGTCCAGGTACACTATGTCCACAAACTTTCCCTCATGCACTAGGCAGGTTACCTAGTCATAGAGATCAGGTTTGTCAAGCAGAACCTGCTTTTCATAAACTCATGTTGACTGCTTGAACTCAGATATTTCACTGATTCTTTTCAGACTTGTAACACAAAGTAGACATAGTTCCTTCTTCAGCAGAAGTGATCAAAGGAGGTGTCCATCCTGTCCACCATTAGCCTCCTGAAGTATCACAATCCATTCAACTAACTGTACTACTTTCCTCTTATAGTCAATCAAGACCAATCGGGCCACGATCCTTCTCATCCTAAGACAGATGGCTACATTAAGGCAGATGCCTCACACTCTAGAATTGACTATTTTTCTCTGCTGGCTATAAAGGGAGATGAAGCTGAGCTCAGATGGTAGTTGCTGTTGGCTGCCGTGAGTTTCACCCTCAGTGACAGCTCCTGGAGGTGAACGTGGGCCATGTGCACTTATCCCACCCAAGTGAACAGACTGGTGCTGTGGCCTCATGGAAGGCATCTGCGTGGAAGGAAAAGCTTGAATTATTCTTCAGCAGTATATCTGTTCCCTAAAAATAGCTGTTAGCAAGAAGCTGGGAGAGATTTTCTTGGATGCTCTGTGAAGGGTCAGGGAAGCACGGAAACTTACATGTCTTTGGGGGGAAAAGAAATTCTTGGCTTTCCAAGGGGATATTAATGACTAGCAGATGGTTAAGAGACTAGGAAAAAAGATGGGTAGTTCTAGGATATCATGAAATGGCAGGACATCAGGCTACCCATTGAATCAAATTATTAGTTATTTCTCTTTTGGTGAATGGGATTCACCAGCACTGCTCTGTTCAGGCCAAGACAAATAGGTTTATATCCCTGCACTAGTCAAGCCCCTGACTGCTACTCATGTGAGTCTTTGCTGGTCAGATCAGTGGGCCCATTTGTCCCACCACCACGCTCCCTTAGGTGATTTTTCACTAGAAATGCAGTATGAAGTATGTTTTTCATTACTTCTGGCCCTTTGTACACTCATTCCACGTCCCTCTGAGGGCTGGTTAATGTGAGAATGGTAGATACCGCTTATTTCCAAACACAAGATGTAATACTGGAGGGGTTTTTTTTAACTTTCCATGAACGAGTTTGGTTATCCTTATTATTGCTATTGGCACATAGATCAACAGTTATCAATAGCCATATTCATAGCACTTGTCTCAATCTTCTGGGTGGCAAGTCCTAGCAACGGCTGCCTGCTCTTTATTAAGTCAAAGTCAGATTTATTTCAGTTGATAGATGCCTGGTTATTTGGCACAAAACATGAATTTTATTCCCACGGATGCAGAATTGCGTTGAAATATATGTTAGTCGAAAATCGAGTTACCTTCACATAAATGCAAATGTCTACTCCTTTTAAGATGAACAGCAGCTCTTCACATCCTCATCTGAATTGAGACCATTCATTTCGTAGACCCCAGAGAAAAACAAAGAATGACCAAAAAAAAAAGGGTCCAGAATCATGTCCAAAGCTTAGCAAGGCAATTAGCTGACTAGCAAACTTCTTTCCTGTACCCATGCAAATCCAACCAAGGAAGTGCAGTCTTCCAAAGTGTTGGAAAGGAGGAAGACAGCATTGCAGAATCCCTGCTTGGAGGTAGTCCATGCTAAACACATAGCTTGTACGCAAAGAACTGCAGGAATGCCACTGCAGTTTAACACCAACCAGCAGTTCATGTTTTCATCCATTTTCTGTGCACACGCTGCAGGGTTTATAAATCTCCACTTTACATCCAGAATATTCCTGGAAAACAGATTGCTTCTGACAAGGGCTTCTTTTTTATTATTTTATTTTTGAAATATAGATTTTTTTTTTTAATACAACATGCTTCCATTGTGTTATATATTGCAGATGACAAACTTCCCAGCTGGTAATTTCCAATCATTTATAGCACTGTCGTGAGAGTCCGTGTTTTTATATCAAACCATATATCTGAAATACGTTGGAAAATATAAAATTATATGAAAGTGATAATAAATACATCTCAACAGACAGACACACACATGAGGAAACTTTCAGATTTTCTTCTGTGCCGTGTTATGTCTTTTATCTCTTTTCCACATATCACTCTCTGAAGCTCTTGCTGGGAGTTTGCCACTGTGAAGCCAGCAACAGGGAACAACCTGTGCAGAACAGCCTCTGTTAGGTTACAGAAGCTATTCTGTCTTCAGCTCAGAAAACCTCAAGCTTTCATGAAACAAGTCATAAAAAATTCTTCTCTGATCTTCAGTTGACATTGTCCAGGAAAAAGTAATATACCAAACATGTTCTGGTTAGAGAGGCAGCAAGTAGAAGAATTGGAGCACAAGATGATTTTGGAGCATCTTTAGCAGCTGGGGTAAATTAAATGTGCCCTCATGGGCAAGATTTGTGACTCACTGATGAACCTGTGGTTGGGTTATGCATCTTCTGATGGCAATCTTGTTTTGTAAAGTGTCATCATTAGATGGCTGTATTACCAGCTCTTAAAATAAGTGCAACCAGGACTGTCTGAGAGGCAACTTCACCAGCGAGGTACATGCTTGCAGAAAGGAAAGGGAGAAGCATCTTGCTGAAAGTTGTTCATTGTACACGTAGGTGCCAAGTCATGTAGCATTCATCTCTTCTGTGACCCTCAGACCCCTCACAGACAATAAGAAGCATGTCCTTAAGGTAAGGGAAGATTTAATATTCCCACAGGAAACCAAAACATTGAGAGATCAAGTGATTGAATCAAGGTCATATAGAAAAAGCTGTATCAGAACATGGCAACTGAACGTAAAATTCTTGCAGTTTCACACACTGATTGGAAAATATTCCACCCCTCAAAATAAGGTGGGGTGGCAGATGAGAGAGAGAGGTCCTCCTAAACTCCCTGGGAAAAGCAGCATAGTCCCAAGATCCCACTGCATCTCCGGTTTTGTAAAGGGCACTTGCCTGTGACAGAGATGGTTTGGAGATGAACCCATTGGACACATCAAAGTGATCCTCACTATCCTTTCAGCACGGTGTTGTCCACTTTATGGATTGGCCACAGTCAAGTATCACCGGTAAATGAGCATCACAGAAACGGCACCCAAACAAACAGACTAAATTAGCAACTAAGAACCTACGGGATTCCTTCCACTTCCAATCTGTCAACAAGATAGGAATCATCCTCCATTGCAGGAGGTGTGACAGTCTAATCTTAGCTCTTAACTAAGGCATTCACACTGCAAAAGGCAACAGGACAGTTGGAAAATAACTCTGTGCATCACAGAGTGGAGTGGCTGCTCTGGGTCAGTGGCATTGCCCTCAGAAGAATACATCAATGTCACCATGGGGCACCCGCTGCTCCCCAACATCCAGCACTTGTTTCATAGAATCATAGAATCATTAAGGTTGGAGAAGACCTCTAAGATCATCGAGTTCAACCATCAGCCCAACACCAACATGTCTACTAAACCGTGACCCAGTGTCATGTCTACATGCTTTTTGAACACCTCTACCACCCTGGGTGCCTGTTCCAGTGTTTGACCACTCGGTAAAGAAAATTTTTCTAATATCCAATCTAAACCTCTCCTGGTGCAACTTGAGACCATTTCCTCTTGCCCAATCACTTACTACTTGGGAAAAGAGACCAACACTCCCCTAGCCACAACCTCCTTCAGCTAATTGTGAAGAGCAATAAGGTCTCCCCTCAGCCTCCTCTTCCCTAGGCTAAAAAACCACAGTTCCCTCAGCTGCTCCTCGTAGGACTTGTTCTCCAGCCCCTTCGCCAGCCTTGTTGCCCTTCTCTGGATGTGCTCCAACACTTCAGTGTCCTTCTTGTAGTGAGACGCCCATAACTGAGCACAGGACTCGAGGTGTGGCCTCACCAGTGCCGAGAACAGGGGGACAATCACTTCCTTGGTCCTGCTGGCCACACTGTTTCTGATACAGGCCAAGATGCCATTGACCCTCTTGGCCGCCTGGGCACACTGGTGGCTCATATTCAGCTGGTTGTCAATCAACACCCTCAGGTCCTTCTCCTTCAGGTAACTCTCCAGCCACTCTTCCCCAAGCCTGTAACGCTGCATGGGGTTGTTGAGACTGAAGTGCGGGACCCGACACTTGGCCTTTTTGAATCTCATATGATTAGCTTTGGCTCATTGACCCAGTCTGTCCATATCCCTCTGCAGTGCCTTCCTACCTTTAAGCAGATCGACACTCCAACCCAACTTGGTGTCATTTGCAAACCTACTGAGGGAGCACTCAGTCTTCTCGTCCACATAATTGATAAAGATATTGAACAGAACTGGCCCTAACACTGAGGCCTGGGGAACACTGCTTGTGACTGGCCACCTACTGGATTCAACTTTGTTTGCCATAACTCTCTGCACTTGGCCATCCAGCCAGATTTTTACCCAGTGAAATGTACACCTGTCTAAGCCATTGGCCACCACCTTCTATAGGAGAATGCTGTGGGAGACAGCATGAAAGGTTTTGCTGAAAACCAGGAAGATAACATTCACAACTTTTCCCTCATCCACTAGGCAGGTTACCTGGTCATAGACAGAGACCAGGTTGGTCAAGCAGGACCTGCCCTTCATGAACCCGTGCTGGCTGGGCCTGATCCAAGCGTTTCCTCCACCTGCTGCTACCCCACCCATGAAAATGTCCTAGCTGAGTTTCTTTTCCCCTACATTTTTCTCTCTTTTTTTTGAATGCTGCAAAGCATTCACAGCAGGAGTGATCAGTCTCTGCTTGGGGTGGGAAATATTTCCAGATGCTCTTGGAAGTACTTTTATTTCACAGCATGCTCACTGTTACAGTTAAACAGGGAGAAGAGAAAAGCACCTCCGTTCCATGAGTGGTTTTGTGGGATGGAAAAACTATCCAGAAGCCAGGGCAATGAGAAAATCTAACAGAGCTTCACTGTTTTCTTGAAGTTTACCCTGTTCCATCTGTTCAAATTCCTCTGCCATCAGTTGTCACTGCCTCTTCCTCTCCCACTGTCCATGGAGGAAAAAAAACATTCCAGTATAAAGTCCCAAAGAGTCATTATTGTGTGGTTCATTTTAATTCCACCCTGAAAGACATGAAACAGAAGGGAGAGGGTTTATAATCATGTATTATGCATTTGCCAACAAACTCTTTTTACAAAGAGACGCGGACAGAAAGATCTTCCAGTCACTGGAAAATTTTAGGGGTTTTCACGTGAGCAACCTGACACATGCAAATACAAGAACACCATAGGCCTTTGGTCAATGAGGAGATCACAAGTCAGGTACCCAAAACTAGAAATAGCCCCAAAAAGTTTGGAAAATCCTGGCTATAGGTTTGAAAAAATGCCTTCAAACTACAGAAGTAGTTGTTTCATGTTAAGTAGGAGAGCTACCAGAGATGCAGAAACTTTTTGAGTGGCTTTTCTAAAACAGTCAAATTTTGCTCCCTTTTTATGGAGCTGGCTTAGGGTTTAGAAAGTGCTTTCAGCAGCTACTGAGGTTGGGCAGCAGCAGGAGGTGCCATCAGCCACTGCAGCATGCACAGAACCCTACAACCCATGAGCAGCCTGTGACCTCATTAAGGCATAAAGGGACAAGTTTTTCTCTAAATTACTGCCTAATATACAGGTCAAAGCCTTCCATACAGCAACCTAAGATAATTTAGGGAAGGACTGGCTCTCTCAAGAGGTTTTTCCCTTTCTTTTTGTTACAACAGCTACTACACAGGTCAGGTCCTGAACTGTGTTCAGGATTATTCATGGCAGCCATCATCTGCTGAATTCCTTGCAGCCCACAGTGTGCCAGTGACATAGGCACAGGTGTCACAAACAGTTTAAGGAGAAGCAGCCTGGAATCACAAGGGTTCAGAGGTAACTGCGTTGCTGCAGGATCCTTAATCCCAAGTCTGTCATGCATGGGCTTTTTCTCCAGCTCCTGCCTTTGGAGTCACACTGTCAAGTGGGCATCACAACTTGGAGATGTTGGTCAAAAAACAAGAATTTCCTAACCTTGAGGGAGATTTAAACATACTCGAAAGATGAGAGGAAAACGTTTTGCATCCACATACGTAGACAAGCCAATAATGTTTCTGATTTCCGTGACAGCCTACATGACTAGAGATGGCAGGGTCACAACTGATTCCATGAAAAGTCAGCATCACATCTTCTCCTTCCCTGGAAAATGATCTCCTCATACACTTTTTGCTTAATGCATTAACCCATGAAGTACAGCCACAGTCTTTCCCTGAACAGATGTCATCAGCACCCATGAGAGTTTGGAAGCTGGCTTGTAATAACTTTCCATACAGCTTAAATCCAAATCATTTGGGCTTTTCCAAAAAGTGCCATAATGAATCATGTGCTTTTACTGCAATACAGTTGTGGATGAAAGTATGATCCTGTAGGAAATTATTGCTTGGAAGTAAAACAGACATTATGGTTGTAAGAGTATGCTAATATAAAATAAACCATATATGTTGATAAAAAATAAACCGTATACTATTACTATTGTTTGGTTATTGGCACACAGAGAAAAAGTCCAGTGTAAGAAAAGCACAGGTGATCATGGTAATACCTACACAGATGCTGCCCTTGGGCCATATCCCAGTCTCAACTCCGTTGGTAGCAAGCCAAGGCAACTTAATGAATTTGATTGAATTTACTGTATGCAACATAACAAAAAAAAGGCCCATCAAATCTTTTCTAAGCATAAGTGTGTGTGTATGTGCATTTTAGATGGCTTGATAAATACACAGCTATCTGGATTTGGAAGTAATCTTATCCTGTGTGTAACCAACATGCTGGAAAAAATTACTATAAGGACAGCAAGAATAATTCTTCTTAGTCATAAATCAAAGCTCTTTAGGAGGGAAAGATGCATCATGGAATTTTTTTTATTCTTCTTACCAGAAAGTCTTACATGCATGGCCACATTAAAAGATGTTTTTCAAATGAAAGCTGAAAATAGTTTCAGAAAATAAGAGAGCAGAAAGCTGGGGCTTGGTTTGATACTAAGGAAATATAGGCTGAAGGAGAATATTACCAGCTGTGATTCATCTGATGCAAGAGAATTTGCTTTCAAAAAATAAGCTCAGTACAGCGGAAGGGTCAAAATTGAACCTGGGATTTAGGATTATGTTATCTGCTGTCCTGCAACATGGTGGCAGGGAGAAAAGTCTCTCTGATAGTGCTGATAGTGGGAATTGGTGACTGAGGATTAAGCAACAGCATAGATAGCAACCAACTTTCTTCTGTTGGCCTTTCATAGATTGAAAAAAATAAAAGATGCCTACCCACATGAAGCAAACATAAGCTCTATGCCCTGTTGATAAGGTGCCAGGTAGGAGACAGATAACTACCAAAAAGGTTGCATTATTATTTAAACCAAGGGTGAAGGAATGGCTGAAGACTTCTAAAAGAGATGTGGTTTGGAGAAAAGTTTCAAAAGCCAAGGAAATGTAGATCTGAAGAACAGGGTAAAGATGTGCCCCAACCCTCTCAGCTTAGGCCGTCCAGGAGGTCCCTCTCAAATCAAGGACACTCCTCAAAGAGGGAGATAAGGTTTGAGTTGTGTTGGAGACCTGGTTGTGGTGGGTAGGTGTGCTACTGTTGGTGTTACCTCCACCAGCTGCTCACCTGCCAGGACAGCAGAGCTGCCCAGAGTTCATCTGGCCAGCCAAGAGATGTTGATAGCACAGGTTTTCATGGCAAAGCCAAATGGGTGGCATCTGCTCCAGTGCAGGAGATGGCCTGGCCCTCGTGTTGTTCAGCCATCTCTGTGCATGCAGTGCCATCTCCTCTGGTGCATCAGAGCCCTCAGACACAAACCGTGTCCCTCTGAGGATCCACAGGCTTGAAATCTGCTCTGAATCAAACTGTTGCCTAGGCACTTGTCCACAGAGCAGAAGGTGTGAAGAGGAAAGACTCTGCTTTGCAGTTTGGTACAATTCAGCCCAAACACCTCTCTCAAGCTCAGAAAACACACAAATCAGACAAGAAATGGAAAGAAAAGTAAAGAAAGTGCTGAAACCTAGCAGTACAACAAGCGAACGTTACGCTGCTTTGAGTGTCAGGAAGTAGACAAAGGTCCTTTCCAACCTCGGTTACTCTACAAATTAGGGTTATAACAATGCTTTGGCTTTTATATGACTCCTTTCACCAACAAACCAGCGTTACACTTCTTTCCAAAAGCTAAGCTGCACCACATCAAGACCATTTTGTGCATTTTAATAACTGCTGAAAGAGCATACGGCTCTGCTGGGCGGAAGCAGCAAATCCAAATCACACACATGAGTGACACAGACCCAATGGAAGAGCTCAGCTCTTGCAACATCCAAACCCATGCCATAACTTCACTCATTAAATGCTGCTCCCTCCCCAGTTGCAATCCCAGGCATGACTGTGCACTGTAGGCGCATGTGCTTCTTATCAAGCCTTGCTCTTATCACAGTCAGTCAAAAAAATCCCAGCCAGATTCCATGATGGCAGACAGATGCATAGCCACTCCCAGCATCTTGCTCTGCCTCATGCGCTGTCTACCACATCACCACTTATATTGGATCCAGCATCATCCTTGCTGCTGATGAGATGCAAAGCAGATGCAACACAGCCAGTTCTCCCTGTGCCAGCTGGAGGAGGTGAGCTTTCATGTATTGCAACATGCTCGATTCAAATAGGTGCCATCAATCAAATCTAATGCCAGAAGTTCAAAACACCTCTTGTGACACAGGAATCATTTGGGCCTTGAATTTATCCTCAGTGCCGCATAACACCACCCATTACCTTTACAGCAGTAGGTAGGGATTTCTAGTTTGAGCAAGAATTTGCTTTATCAGATGCAACCACATTCAAGAGTAACAGGATAAGAAAGCTGACATCCATCTACCCCTTGTGCTCTGTGCCAACTCTAAATTCATGTATCATCTGCCCTCCCACACCAAGGCCAACAAGAAGGTGTGTGCTGGCCATCAGAGCCAAAAAAAAAAATTAGTTTGGGGCATGTGTTCAAAAAGTCAAGTGGAAGAAAGAAGGCAGCGGGCTCTTCCAAGGAAAGGCAACAGGAGGTACATGGGACCAATGTAAGTTGGAGAACAGGGCTGGCACTGGTTCCTGGATTAGTGGTAGGATCACAGGGAGGTAGTGCATGAAGGCCTGCTCCAAGTGAGGAACATGACATGCACAGAATAAATGGGAAACAGGCACGGGAGACAACAGGGAACTTGAGGGGCAGATTTTTTCTGCTTTCAATGGGGCTGCAATGCAGAGGAGGGGCTGGGCCTGGGCCAGGTCTCTGCAGCCTTTGGTGCTTGTGGTAAATGTCACTGACAACCTGCATAACTAAGCTGTGTGACAGGATTGAAGGCCTGCTGGGAAGTCACTGGGTTTTCTAATTCTTCTGGCACTGAAATGTAGCAGAGCAAAGCTGAGCTGCAAGAAGACAGCATAGGCCACTGTGATGCTCAGTCACAACAAGAGTCAGAGGTGGTGTGCTCAGAACTGTGGCAGCACTCTGCACATCTAGCCAGCAGGCACAGGACCTTATGGAGGAGCATCACTTAGGTTGAGATCAGCAGGAATTTGCACAAAGAAAGTGAAGTGGCTGCATTGGATTGGTCAACTAGGTGAAGCTGGATGAAGTTTTCCGAGAGGAGGTGGTAGAGCGGAGTAGAGCACACAGGGAGTGTTTTCAGTGTTGTTTATAAGGATTTGACCATTTGTGTGGAGGCAGAATTTCTGTTCCTGTTCAGTCCCATGCTGTCATGTGTCTTCTCCGAACTATTCACCCATACATCATCCGCTTTAAGCATCAGCTACTTCAGCTGCTTCACTGCTGGATCCAGCTGTGCTGGGTAAAAGCTTGTATGCTTTCCAAAACTTGGCTTGGCTGACCTAGACTGTGAAGTGATAGAAAGGGATTTATGATTAGTTAA
Organism: Dromococcyx pavoninus; assembly: GCA_033558185.1. Classification (NCBI taxonomy): domain Eukaryota; kingdom Metazoa; phylum Chordata; class Aves; order Cuculiformes; family Neomorphidae; genus Dromococcyx; species Dromococcyx pavoninus. The sequence continues at coordinate 49,130 of JAUMJL010000191.1, read as the reverse complement.
GTGCACATGTCTGTTCTGGGGTGCCCAGGAATAGAATGATGATGTAGGTGACTTTGGAGCACTAAGCTAAGAGCCAGCACATCCCTCTGTATTGTTTCTTCTGTGCCATCCTGCGAGCCAGCCATCCAGTGCAACACAGAAAACCATAAGTGATACCTCTGGCTCAGCTGGATGTCAATGCAAAACAAGACAAATACCCACATGCCTATTTATTTATTGTGTTACCTGAATTTCTGAACACACACCACACACACACAAGCTATAATGCAGGGCACACAATATCTATAATTCACCGACAGCTATTGATCCATGAGGCTATCAACAAACCAGAGGGATACATACGTCTTATTCAATGTACAAATATTTGCCCATGATAGCATTGGCAGCAAGAAGACCCAGATAAATTTTGTGAGCAACACAGTACTCTAAATAAGACATCAAGACTCTTTCTACACAACCTTGAACTGAATTACTGAGAACAAAGTATTTTCTCTGTAAATTACTTGATGCAATAATTCATATATAAAGAAAAAAAGAAATCCAGTCTTTGAGAGCAATAAAGGCCCAATCCTTTCCTCGGGGATGTCCCTAGATAGAGTTCTTCAGAGCATCAGGAGAGCTGTTCTGCTGCTAAGCAACAGGCAGGCTCCCAAGTGGCTGATGATTTTACCAAACAGATGAGCGCCAAAGGTAAAATATGGGCAAACGCAGCAGTAGATTTCTTCACCCCTATTTTTTTTTCAAATCCCAGAAAGTTCATTCAGATTTGACAGTCAGCAGGTGTTGTTTCAGATTTTTATCCACATCCCCAGGCAAGTGGAAACAGAAATCCAATGTATTCATTCCCATGCCATTAACACCTAGAGCTTCTTCACGCTCTGGGAATGAGATGTCTCTTCGCATGTGAAGTCCAAAATTAGAGGGCAGCCTTGCCAGTTTGCTTGGTGCTGGCATGCTTTTAGGAAGCTTTTAAGTCTTTATGGCAAGCTAGATTTTCCTTTCCTTGTCAGCTGATTTTTTCTACACACACAGGCACAGCCTTCTATATGGAGGCAGAAGGAACTGTGATGAAACTGCAACAAAACAAGTCATCTGTGAGTGTGCATTCACACATGCATCTGTATGTCTCCTTTGCAGCCATCTCACATGACAAGGAAGAAGGTTTTAATGCAGGAGATAAGGCACCATGATAAACTATACAAGTCTGTATGCACTTTTCCACTCCAAAGTGCAGGTGAAATGCAACCTTCCAGAGAGCACTACAAAATCAATATTCATCTAGAGCCATATCGCAGAAAACTCACTCTCTGTGAATGTAAAATATCCACAAGGAGCATAAAATATTCTTTGAGCATAAAATCAAGTACAGGCCGAACATCCAAACTTCCGTTAGTACCTTTTTGAAACAGGATCTTTCCAGACTCCTTTGGGAAGTGAAGGTGTAAGTTTAGGAAATATGTGTGTATAATTTAGAGAAAAGCCCACACTTTTGGATATCAGTTCCAACAAATGGGTAACGTGGGGACTTGAACCAAAGCTAGCGGTTGTGCTGTGGTTCCTTCACGACAGCGGTAGCCACATCTCCACATTTCCTCTGCTGCTTGGCTTACAGTCATTGCAATGCAAGAGCTCCATTTCCTTGAGGTTGGATAATATTTTTCATCCAACTGCAGAATCCACCTGAATCACAAAAAACACTCTCTCTCTAGACACTTTCTTCAAGTTAGACAAGATTCTTCTCCTGTGATGGCTTAAACAAATGCTCAAGAGTGCTAACAGTATGAGATAAATGCTAAGCTTGATTCCTGACTATCTTATTGACCACAGAGTCTGTCTCTGCCTTAGCCTTGTCTTACCATGGATGTGGTACCATTGGACACTATGGATGTGAGAGAAATGGTGGATACCTTCTAAGGGCCTAAACTAAAACTTCTATTGAAATAGCAAAAAAATGCCATTGCATGTTGGCTTTCAGTGCTGTGCTATACCCAACACAAAATTCCTTCTTTGGCTATCATCAGTTGAGGAGAAGAGAATCCATCACAGATTCTTGGTCATGTGACCTTCCATTGTATGAGGCAAAAGTTCATTATCATACATAAAAGAAAGCATCTTACCAGGAAGTCAAAAGCAGTTTATCATGATCTCAGAGTTCCCACATGCAATAATGAAACAGAAAATTGAACATTCATTGTTCATCTGTAAAAAGTGCACAACGCAACAACCAGACACCTTCTGAACCAGGACAGAAATTGTCCCCTAAGCACAAGGCTCATCGCATGTCGAACTCTGCAGCCTCATCTTTTCTCAAACAAAGAATAAGCGTCAGCTCTTCAAAATGAAAGCATTGTGATAATGCTCCCATCTCAGACTGTGATAACTTGAAAAAAAAGGCTCAAAGAAACACTTAATGAGATTTTGCCGTACCTGAAGTCACAGCCAATAGCAAGAAGATTTGATTTTTGTAATTCAGAGAGTCTGACAGGAAGGCAGTCAGGTCTTCTGCATGACTCAAGATTCAGATCCCAAACATCTCAAACCCATATTGAGCTTCCTGCCTGACAGTCCAGGTCTGGAAGAAGTGCCACTTGCTGGTGAAATTTCTGTTGCGTTCTCTTTGTTCAAATTTATTAGTCTGAACGAATAACAATCTATAGGGCTACTCAGACAGACTGTTGATATCTTTGCATTCAGCAGCAGTTTCTTCTGACTCCGAAAGAAATGCTGGACTTGATTCTCTCTGCTCAACTCTTCTGGCTAAGAATAGTTCCTCTACCGTACATGGGATATTTTCTTCATACTGAGTCTCATCTAACCCAAAATATTACTGGACTTCTCTAAATGGGATTTGCAAAACTTCTTCATAAGACGGCTCTTTGGATTCTCTCCTCCCATTTAACTGCTTAGCTCCTACAGTCCTTGCATTTTTTCTTTTTATTATTTTCCTGGAGGTAACTTTGATGTAATCTCTGCTGAGCTTTCGTAGTTTTTCAGAAAGTGACACTGAATGACTTGAGACACCTAGAAACAGCCTTGTAAACTCACATCATTGCACAGTCCATCTCTCAAAAATAAGTGGGACACAGTAAAATTTAATCTGTAAAACTTGCTGTCCTCAGTTGGATTTTTGCATGAACGAGGGACTTGGTGTGATTCGGTAAATGGTCTTCGACAACACCAAAGTCAACCTGAAAAACACCGCTCTATTTCTGAACCTGTAATTGCACATCCCTAATAAGCCCACCACCACCTGGCCACACAAGAGGTATGCAGAGGACCAGATGATGCCTAGCAATCATATTTCCTGCTTACCCAGAGGCAACGAGAAAGACAACCAAGAAGGAGGTAAAGACCCAGACAATAATATTCTTCATGAGGCATCTAAACTAGTTCATTTCCCAGGGTAGAAAACCTTACCTATTTGTATTGCTACGGGAAAGAAAGGAACTGAGATAGTTTTGAGCTGCAAGGGGAATAGCTGGTAAATCAGGGGCAATGAAAGGTTTTGCTTTGCAAAGGAGTGGTTACATCTCACCTAGAGAACTGTGCATGTGATCCGTGACCTGGTCTCAGGTACGTCGTTACCCTGAAGGGACAGAGCTTTCGAGACCGACACAAACCATTTGGAAATTCTTGGGTATTGCTATGAGAGAGAGGAAAGGAAATGTGAGTTTATTTTCACTACAAGAGGCAGTTGGGAGGCAGTGATCTAATTGCCACCTTTGGAAATTATGAAAAGGCTTGAAATTCCTCCTAACAAACTGCTGCATGCTTGGAAAACATTGCAAGCTAGAAGCATGTGATGTTAATGGTGGTGTTGGTTCCAGTGGAATGGTAATAAACATGTGGACCATATTACCAAGGAGATCTAAGCCCAGCAAAAAAAATTAAAGATGTGGATGAGATCAAGAGGGAACAGGTGAAAAAACCCGCCATGTTGGGACACCAGCAGTTCTCCTTTCTCCAGGGAGGGGTTGAACAGCCTTACATAAATGTTTTTCTCAGCCTTTCAAGGGCGTTTCAGAGCTTTCCTGCCAGCTTGAATTTTAAGCATGATTTGTAACGGTGCTTTCCTCACCACATGTAAGGGAAGAAAAGCGCTTGCCAGTGGATTTTGCATCTAGTGCCAGATGAAGAGTGGCTCTTTGCAGGCTGAGGCTAGAGCTGCCCAGAAGAAGATCTGAAGACCACATTAGACCCTGCTGACTCTGACATAGCATTGGAAATTTGACTCAAGAAATGAAAGGCTAACCCGCTCTTTAGATGTCTGCTTCACAGAGGAGAGCACCACCCAACACAACACACAGGATTACAGACAGCTCTCCAGGGAACCAAGCAATCAAAAAGAGCTTATTCTGCACCAGAACATCTGGGAATTTGGAGAGCAGAGGATAGATGAAGGGAAAAGTAGCTGGTGGAGAAACATCTCCCTGGGAGCCTGGATCAACAGTGGAGTCTGACATGGAGCTCCTGGGACATTCCACTATGCAATTTAATTCAAGCAGGATCCCCTGGGAGAAGAGCTGGGATCAGTATCATGGGATGCACGTGAAATGCATCTCTCCAACAGCGTCAGTGCCTGCTGCAGGGGACTGAGCCCCGTGCTGCTGCTGGCTGGCTTGCCTCCAGAAACCAGTTGGCCAAATCAGAGCCTGCTAACAGCCTGCTGACATGGGAATAAGAAACTAATGAGGCCTTAACTCCTGGATAACTACAGGCCAGGGTTTGGCTCAGAGCGCAGCTTGGAGCCTGGCCAGGCTACATGGGAAATCACCACCCGCATTTGGAGGAGAGGGAGGAGGGTAGTGACCACACTGTACTGTGAGATTGCTCCATTTAATGGTGCCAGCTATAGGCATTGAGGCATCAGCATCGCTCTCTTGAGTGTCTCTCTACTGTGCCTGCATTAAAACTGCAAGCCCAGTAGTGACGTCTCATATATTTTCCCTACATTTCTCTCTATTTTTGTCAATTTACAGCACAGCAATGAAATAGCAGCACTCTTTATTTCAAAAGAGGCGAGAGAAGAGCAGTTACTATAGAAAGGTCCTTCGAGCCTCTTGCCAAAGTCCCACTTTTGCATAGAAAGCAAAGCAAAAGGCCCGATTTTGCCCATGAAGCAGCACCTGGCTTGTTCTGCTGAGCACAAGGGAAGAGTCCGCTGTATCTTTGCCATTAATCACATTTTAATGAGAGTGGATTGAAATTCCAGGCACACATTAATAATGAATGGATGAATTAACTCTGAGGAACCATCCAATGATGCTTTCACTGGGCTGTGATGCCTACAGGTTAACATCACCTTAGGTTACTTTCTGGATATGTACACAGAAAATTTTTAACTGAAACACTTGCTCCAAGACCCAAATCTGCAAAGGGACTTACATGCCTGCAATTCAGTTGAACTGTAATTCTGAAAGTAACAAAATACAGCAACTCACAAAAAACACACCAGGCATCTTAATAGTCACAGGCACCAGAGTCATTGTCGCAAACATCCTTCGATGCCTAAATTCTTACCAGCAAGTTTCCCCAGAGACATGTTGCCCCTTGTCAATGTTAGCATTTGTAATAGTACCCACAAACAGGGCTTTATTTTGCCTAAATCTTCAGAAAGGTCTGTTATGGACAAGGTGGGGAGAGAAGTTCCAACCCAGCTGAAGAAAAGATGAACTCTCACCTTTTCAACATAGGCAGGTGTCTATAGTGTTCATATGGGTCTCAAGAGAGCTTCATTTTCAAAACAAGCAATGTAGGGGATCTAATGTCTCCTATCTGCTATGAATGATTCCAGGCTTCAGGCAGTCAGAGCAGACATGAAGTGTTTGTTGTCAGGACAAGCATCAGAAATCCCCTAAAACCCATCAGCCTCATTCCCTGTAAGTGTGACCCACCACTAACACAACACAGTTTAACAAACCTTGGCTTCTCTGTCTGGAGATTCCCAGCCTATTTTCCCCCATGGCAGCCAAACAGTGGCTGTTAAAGCTGATAAAGTCAGTTTGGCTGGATCTGTAAGCATCACAGCATGGGATGTTTCCTCCATTTGGCATAAGGATGCTTGTTCCTGTCAGGATTTTAGAAACATCCTTTGCAAAGCTCAGAACTCGTCTTCTGTTTGATTTAAGTGCCGGGATTTTCCAGTGCAGAGTTATTAAAGAGGTTTGTTATGCAGCAAAAAAAAAGGGTACTTACAATCTTGGAGACAGGGGGTTTTTGTGGACTTCAGTCACACTTAAGTTCCTTAAGAGCTGGTTGACCAAGACAGCCTCCCAAAAAATCTGCTACATTGAAGTGGTTTGGTCAAATCCACCTCTTCCTTCTCCCCAAGCCTGTTGACCACATATCCCTGTAAACAGAGAGAGAATGTTTGGGAGGCTGATGCAGGAGTTGGCTATGACCTATTTCACACCAGCATTTCATCTCTGTGTCTCCACCAGCCCACAGGCACCACTGCAATGCAGCTCCTCTCCCAACACAAGACCACAATCCGTCACAATATGATTTCTTCATGCTTCATTGCATTTTATGGAGGCTTCTCTGTGTTTTGCCACTTCTCCTCATCAAGGTGCTCCCTAGAGCCAAGGTCCTTCCCCAAGTACCCTCATCCTTTCCCATTCAGTAGAATGCCATGCAGGAGACATCTCCACTCTGCAGATATATTTCCTATCATATAAGACCCAAAACCCACACATCCACCCCTTAGAGCAGATGCAAAACCAGAGGCATCTTATTTCTTACACCATGCTGCTAACTCTCTTCAATATCCTCCAATTTTAAGGACAAAACCTCCCTTACACCAAATGGACCCATCACTGCTGGTTCAGACATGTCAGTCAGAAACAGTTCTCTCCTCCAACTCACAGCATAGCTGGAACAAGAAGAGACCAGACTGCTTCTCCATCTTGTTTTCCCTTTATTATGAGCTTGTCTTTTGGGTCTCTCCACCTTCATCCTAATATCCTCAATCCCTTTCTCCCCACCAGATTTTTTTTTCCCCAGCAACCTGTCGACATCCTTCTTGAACTTATTTATAGTCTTATTTATAGCATGGCTTCAGCCACCTCATTTGTTAACCTATTCCATACATTTATTCCCCTTCGTGTGAAACAGGGTTGTGAGAGCCCTCCTTTATTTCTGGGACTTCTTACTTTCAGATAGTGGCCTCAGCTGCCCTTGCCCTCGCGTGGGACTTGCTTTTTGCTCCAGCAAACAAAAGAAGGTCTCAGAAATGGCCCAGGGTGATGAGAGAGATGTGCCAGCTCTGTGCCAGTCTTGTATGAGCCCTAACAAAGATAGATCCCAAGAAGAAACCTGGTATATGCCACGCATCAGGTTTTTCTCCTAAGAGCATCCTGATGGGATAAAAGTGGAACAGTTCACGTGTATCCAGAGGAATACAGAGACTGGAAAGCAACTCTCACTGAGGATTTATCCTGTTTTTTTCCTTCACTGAGTTCCCAGCATTTTTTGCAGACTCTGTTCTTAACTTTTCTTCTGTCAGCTCATTTCTGGGCCTGCTGTGATCCAACCTCCTAACTCACTTTGGAGCCATTGCTGTTTCTGATGTCCCACAGGTGACCAACACGCTCTCTTCCACTCCAAACCTCAGAGAGCAGCTTCCCAAAAGCAGCCACGTTTGGCTGGCATTTCCCAGCAGCAAGTGCCTGAACCTCCAGGTCCATTCTAGGTGGACGATGACAAACCTCCAGGCACCATCACCCAAATGGCTGGCAGCAATTCATGCAACAACTCAGGCCATTATTTTAAGGAAGAAATTTTTTAATGTTGAGGGTGGTGAAACACTGTCACAGGTTGCCCAGAGAGGCTGCAGAAGTCCCAGCCCTGGAAACATTCGAAGTCATGTTGGGTGGGGAATTTTGTGGTTCTATGATTTGCGTAGCTCCCCATTTCACTTAACTTGTCAACAGAGATGGTTGCTAAACCTCTCCTATTTCTTCTTCATGGTTGGAGGGTTGCTGACTGTGTTGAGAGGTTAGTTTGCACACGAGACCTCATTAAAGGGCCACCATGGAGGCAAATCTGGTTTTCCATTTTCCACATTGTCTGCAAGCCCAGCTGCAGCCAGGCAGAGCTCTGCTCTGCAGAGTGGTCCCCTATGTGCCATAAATGTGTGAAATAAGGGCTTTCCTGGTGGATTGTTGTTGATTGCAGCCAAGAGCACAATCCCAGGGTGTAACATCAGAGGCACAACAGGTCCATGTTCAGCATCAGGGCAGCTTTAGGGGCAGGTAAGCTAAGATAGCGTTCAATCTCTCTGTATTGACTTCTGCTTTTCATCATCTGTTATCTCCTTTGCCTGGCTAGCAGCAATAACTTATCCTAAAAATCCCTAGCCAGAGTCTGCCAGTGTCTGCTTTCCTTTTTAGTGGCTTTTTCCAGCCCTCTGCGTGGGGGACTTTGGTTTTCCCCCTTCTGACTTGGAAGGAATACGGTGGAATATTTCCTAGCACCTGCTTGATGTTTGCATTCCTCAAGTCCTAAAGACACCCTGTTGTAAACCCCAGCATCTCCCAGGTCTCTCCTCCCCTAACTGCTCCAGCAGCTTCCCTCTTTTTTCATCATGCCAGCTTTTGTTCCATTCATTGCACAACTGTGAAAGACCCTGCGCTTTTCCAGCCTCATAGCATCCCTTCCCCATCGATTTCAGAGGTCTTCAGAGCAGACTTTTTGCAATCCTCTGCTTCTCTTCTCTCATTTTCCAAAGAGAAAGGTTTTTGATGGTGAACTCCGTAATCATGGTGTTTCTTACACAAAGTGAAGCAATAAACAACAGTCCTCCCCAAAAAATAAACCATAAAAGTCGCTTTTGCTCACCAGAAAGCATCAAAACAGGCTCATGTTCCATCTTCTTTCTTCTTCACCCCTTTTTCAGGTCAGCTTTAGACAGGAAAAAACCTCAGGCTGACAGTGATATCTCTAAGGCAATTCAAGAATGTCCCTTGGGAAGCAGCAGGAGTCTCATTATTTTATATTCTCCCAGACAGTATACTAAATTTGGGGAAAAGCCTGCCCTGGCCTTAGTAATAAGAAAGGAAACTTCCCAAATTGCTCTCTGGAGCAGTCGGATTCCTGTTTCATTACCTCGGTGTGAGCAGTCCCAGGCGTCTTTTTGAATCCCTGTTGATCAACAGGGGCAAGGCTCAGCATGTCTCTGACCAAAAAGCTTGTTCAATATTATGAGCAAGCCTTAATATGAGCACAGGGAAGGGAAAATACACACTCTGCAAATTCACTTCACCCTTTCTGTTGTAAAACATGCTGGATTTTAATGATTTCTATTTACCAGGAACTTCAGATTAGCTTTAAAGCATTTAGCAGTAATTTATTTTCTTTTTTTTTTTTCAATGTGAAACAACAAAAAACCCACAACCCTGCAGGCTTTAAGTCAGAAAGTAGACAAGATTGCTAGGTCTCATTTTTCTAGAAAATCGTTGTGCCAGCAAGGCAAGAAAGAGATTGTTCAGATACAAAGAGGGGGGGAAAAATCAAATCCAAATATATCTGCAGATAAATATTTTATGCTCTTTACAAATGGCTGGGGGGGGGGGGAGAAGGGGGGAATAAGCAAACAGCCGAGAGCCCTGCGCTGTGCGAGGCTGCCACCTCCTGGGGTGGGTAGCCCCAATGCCAGGGCATCCACCAGAGAATTGGTTGGATTTCATATTTTAATGTCAGAAATAATCATCTCACAGGGAAGGCAAAGGCAAACTGATGCCTCCACCTCCAGCTTTTGTGGAGATCAGAGAGGTTTTCTAAGAGGTTTGGAATTTAGGTGCACAGGTGGAGAGCAGAGAAGGCAGATGTGCCCATTGGCACTTGAAGAAGCGATGCGGATAACAAGGACATGTTGCATTTTGTTGGGAAAGCTACACTTCTCTCCCTGTATTGGAGCTGCTGCTTTCTTATCACAACAATGTTCCCCCCCCCTTACAGCTCCACCAGGCCATTTCAGTGACACCTGCTTTGGCCCTTCCACCAGAGCCTCCTGATGGCACCACAGAAATGGATATGGAGAGTATGGCAGATTTTGTCGGGTGAGCAATGGTTTATGGGAGGGAAGGGACAAGAGGCAATGCCCTATTATCTGTTAAGACTACATAGCTCATGGTGTCCTTTGGGCACCTTGGTTCCACCTACATGAGTCAGAACATCTCTCTGCTGTAGGGGGAGGCTGGCTGCAGTCATTGCTTACAGGGATGGAACCAGTCTGGGGCCTCTTGCCATGGTCTTGTGCAGCACATAAGCTTTGGATCTGGGGATGGCACCGTTACCCTTGGCAGGGCGTAACCAGAATGCTGATCTGTTCTACTATCATAAATGCATCCGTTTAGTGCAAGAGCAGAACCTCTCTGCTCTGTTCACAGGCAAACACTAAAGGGTGAAGACCTTGCCTTCACCTTGGAAATGGAGAATACCCATATTCAAGACCAGAAGAGGAACATTTGGTCAACTACTCCTCTCCCCCCATACGTTACAAACACATCTCCTTCCCACACATTGTCTCTCTTAAAATGGATTGCTCTAATTAGAGCAAAGCATTTAGTCCTAAGTGGGTTGTTTAGTTTGGAGAAGAGGAGGCTGAGGGAGAGACCTCATCGCTGTCTGTGGCTGCCTGAAAGGAGGCTGTGGCAGAGCGAGTGTTGCTCTCTTCTCTCAAGTGACAGGTGACAGGACAAGGGCAAATGGCCATGAGGTGCGCCAGGGGAGGTTCAGACTGGATATTAGGAAGAATTTCTTTACCAAAAGAGTGGTCAGGCACTGGAACAGCTGCCCAGGGACGTGTTGAGTCACCATCCCTGGAGGTGTTTAAAAACCAGGTAGATGAGCTTTTGAGGGACGTGGTTTAGTAGATGATGGGTGCGGTTGGACTCGATGATCTCAAAGGTCTTTTCCAACCAGAAGATTCTATGGTTCTAAGTGTGCTACAGGTGGAGAACAGGCTGTGTAATAGTGCTGAAAGCCTGTGTTAGGAGGTCAAAAGTAATTGGATCCCTTACTGCAAAGAACAGAAATACTCATAGAACCCAAATTTCCTAATAAAGTGGGAAAAGTCTGACTTGCTCACTTGTAGGCTGCTGGCTGCTGTCAGTTTCTCTTGGACATCCACAACCTGAATGGGATGCTGCAAGGAGTCAACCTGGAAGCAGTAGAGTGAAATGTACCACCGCCCCCCCATCCTGCAAATAAGTTTCTGTCTTGTTTCAAGGAGTTTTACTTACCAAGAGCAGATTCCCGTAATCACTCTGAGATTGCAAGCAGCTATCTGGATTTCAGGGAGAAGAATTAAAAACAAATTAGAGGTAATGAGCTCTTAAATTGCTTCTGAATCCACTGTGTGGCTGAGAGTTTTGGTGGATTTGGATAATCAAATCAAGCAGATTCCAGGGCATGTAGAAGGGTGTTATGGAGTTTAAGGATATATTCAAGCTTTCCATTGAATATTGTGTGTTGAAACTGCCCTTTCTCACTAAAAAGAGTAGTGAGAAACTCATTCAAAACCACAGACAAGAACCAGACTCAGTCTGAAGAAATGTTGTTACTCCCATATAAATTTTGCCAGCACAGCATTAATTGACTTCTGTTATTAGTTACTTCTATTCTTCTAGAATAGTTATTTATAGTTATTCTTCTATTATTAGCTACCCCAGATGTAAATGGTTGCAGAGGATCTCCAGGAACAGAGAAAAGGCGATGGGAACTAAGGGGCTCTTCAGTTCTCTCCATCCTTTTCTGCATAGTAGCCCTATGGGTTGTCAAGGCTTATGAGAATGAGTTATAAGACTTAGGATAAATTTTAAGAGGGGGAAAATGTGCTACACATTCTCATAGCACAGAAGGGGTGCTGAGGCATGGGGCTGTATTTGATCGTTCAGCATGAATACCCTGCAGTAAAACCACACAAGTTCAGTTCTGAATGTCAAAGGACAAGGTGGTGTGGCACGTCTTGCTTGTTAGCAGATGGCTAAAGCTTATCTGTATAAAGTCATTTACTAATCAAAATCAACATTTTATGTGTTTTGGAAGGTGAAAGCAGCAGAAATCAGTATTTAGAAGCAAGACAGGATGAACCCTAAGCCACTTAGGACAAACTTGTTTGCAATGCAGTACTAATCCCTTCCTAGCCTGTCTTCATTAACCTCATGTACACTGTACCTGTGCAACTGATAACACAACAGTGTTTGGGAAGCAGATTTCAGACTATCCCTCCTCCCCCATCAAGGGAGCCCATCCAACAACATTTTAAAGCAGGTCTTGTATCTCATTGGAAGTTTTTTTTACCCTAAACTTTTAGGGAAATAAATCAAGTCACCCCCTTGGTAAACGTGGTCTTTGCCAACATCTCCAGTGGTCACCTCTGTGTGGTGGCTGGAACATCCCACTCTTGGCTGAGCCCTGTCCTTGTGAACAGCAGTCACCCTCTTCAACTTTCCCAGGTCACCCTTGATTGCAGCTCCAGGTGGACACTTCTATGAGTGGATTTACCCTCCTGAAAAAAGTCTCATGAGTAGAAGATCCAGGACAGAACTGGGAGTGGGGAGATGCCTCATGTCTTCAAGCTTCCTAGAGAGGTGTCCAAGCCTGTAAATGTTTAAGAGGCATTTGGACAATACCCTTAATAACGTGCTTTAACTTTTGGTCAGCCCTGAAATGGTCAGGACTAGATGATTGTTGTAGGTTCGTTCCCTATTCTATTCTATTCTATTCTATTCTATTCTATTCTATTCTATTCTATTCTACTCTATTCTATTCTATTCTATTTGTGGAGCATTGACTCTGGTTGCATATCAGGTGCCCACTGAAACCATACTATGGCTCCCCCTCCTCAACTGGAACAGGGGAGAGAAAATATAACAAAACGCTCTTGCGTTGAGATAAGGACAGGAAGACCACCTACCACCTACCACCACAGGCAAAACAGACTCAACATGGGGAAAGTCAATTTAATTTATTGCAAATCAAATCAGAGTAAGATAATGAGAAATAATAACAAACCTTAAAACACCTTTCCCCCCCTTCCTTTCTTCTTCCCAGGCTCAGCTTTACTCCCAAATTCTCCTCCTCCTGAGTAGTGCAGGGAGACAGGGAATGTGGGTTGTGGTCAGTTCATCACACATTGTTTCTGCTGCTTCTTCCTCCTCAGGGAGAGCACTCCTCACACACTTGCCCTGCTCCAACATGGAGCCCCTCTCATGGGAGACAGTCCTCTTATGAGCTTCTCTAATGTGAGTCCTTCCCACCAGCAGTAGTTCTTCACGAACTACTCATGGGTCCCTTCCATCAGATGCAGTCCTTCAGGAACACACTGCTCCAGCGTGAGTACCCTGCGAGGTCACAAGTCCTGCCAGCAAACCTGCTCTTGGATAATCTCCTTCCTCCATGGGGCCACAGGTCATAAACCTACTCCAGCAGTGTCACAGCCTCCTTCAGGCTTCCACCTGCTCTGACGAGGGATCCTCCATGGGCTGCAGGTGGATATCTGCTTCACTATTAACTTCCGTGGTCTGCAGGGAAACAGACTGCATCACAATGGTCTTCTCCATGGACTGCAGGGGAATCTCTGCTACAGTGTCTGGAGCAATTCCTCCCCCTCCTTCTTCACTAACCTTTGGCATCTGCAGGGTTGTTCCTCTCACATACTCTCACTCTTCTCTCCAGCTGCAGTTTCACTGGTTTGGTGGTTTAGGGGTTTTCTTTTTCCCCTTCTTAAATCTATCCCAGAGGCGCTACAACCATCATTGATGGGCTTGACCTTGGCAAGCAGTGGGTCCATCTTGGAGTCCGCTGGCATTGGCTCTATCAGACAAGGAGGAAGCTTCTAGTATCTTCTCACAGAAGCCACCCCTATAATCCTCCCTACTACCAAAACCTTGCCACACAACTCCAGGGCACTATTCCATGTCACTCTGCAGCGCCCAAGGGTGCCTGGATATACGGGTCCAAGGTGACCCCTGGGGCAAGCAAATGGAATAATGAGCCCACAGCAGCCCTTGGTTTGCTGGTCCCCTTTGCCCAGATGGGGTGAGATCAGACATGCCACTAACAGTTTCTCACATGAAAAGGAGAGCTGCAATATCCCTTTACAGTTCCACCAGTCTCCGCCTTTCATTAAAAAAAAACAACTGCAATTTTCAGGCTTTCTTTTAATGGAGAACCAGAAATAGCATAAAATAATGTATTTTGCCTTACATGTGAAAAAAATTGTGAAAACCCCACCTGACTCAAGCCCCTCCGACCTGCCTTGACAAGCACTCACAACTGATTTAACCTATCTTGTTACAACAAAGAAGAACAACATGATTTGGCCATCAACCTACTCCGAGTGGTACCTCGGAGCCCTGTTGGGCCAAACATGCTCCTAACAGCTGTGACTCAATTTCTGCTGCAGACTGCTAGGTTGGAATCACCATCCTAAGGAAAACACATACAAGGCTGCCTTAGCCATGCTGGAACAGAGAAAAGCAGATTACCTCCAGGACTTAATCTTCTTACTTCCTATTTTCCTCTCTTAAAACTAATATCTTCCCACTCATTGGAATGGGGGAAGCAGGGCTTTACACTCTGTGGAGCCTGGGCAAGGATTTTGTGCATCCAGTCCTCTGGCAGATGTATGGCATTTTCCCTGTGTGGGCCAAGATTAATATAAAGCAGTTAACTAGCAACATACGTCTACATCTTTTTATTCCACTGCCATTTAATCTCTCTTATCCACTGACCATGCAAGTCTCCCATAATGATTGCAGAATAATTATGTGATTATTCCAGCCCTCTAAATTACAGCTGCAGCTTGGACCTTAGCAATTGTAGGTGACACAGAAAAGCTGACTTTCTCAACTGTTAGTTAATTACAATTAGACAAAAGAAAAGGAATAAAAAAACCCAGACAATAATAATAATAATAAAACAACCTGCCAGAAAATGCAACTTCTGTTGAGAATTTTCACACCAATCTTTCTCATCGCAAGAGTAGGAGCCATTAATAAGATGGCAATTCATGTTAATTTGTCAGCACCTAAGCCCAAGAGCCTTAATAAAACTAGCTAAAAGTAAATTTATGATAAACAAAGGCAATTATGTTGTTGCTGTTATTACAGTGGCCTTTCAAATCCTGTTGTGCTGGGTATTACTGTCTAACCAGCTTGGGAAACAAGGAGGAGGATGGGGCAGGCAGCAGGAGGTCTCGCAGGTAAAGGACAATGTTAAATGGAGACTGCGGGTCCTCATCAGACTTTCTCCTGTAACTCCTGTGCACCCAGCAAACCACAAGACTTAGTAAAGAACAAAATCTGCAGAAAAAAAGCTTTTACAAAGTTAAGGACGGACTGTAATCAGAAGAACTTGCAGTCCCTCTCCTTGCTCTTCGGACGTTTTCTTGAGTGTGGCTTCCCTCCGGTGTCAGTGTCTTTCTGATGCCGTTGAGCCAAGGCTGAGATCTCTCCTTGGGAAGGGAGGGGAACAATGTTCTTAAGCCAGCAGGAGGTAAAGAGGTGGAAAACCACCCCCAAAGGTCACAGGGCCTTATTTTTTTGCCTTTTTTTTTTAATTGCAGCTGGAATTTCTGATGAGAGTTCCCAATGTGCAAGTGTTTCCCAATTGGGGAAAAAATGGCAAAAACATTAGACATCTGCAGGGGGAGAAGGGTATTGTTTCATTAATTGTTGCATGAATACACAATTTCCATGAATGTTCTTCCTGAAACATCAGAATCTGATGAGTTTCAGCCAGCTCTGTTGCAGGCTGAAGTGTCCTGATCTTCCCTTCCCCTGCACATTGATGTCCCCAGCCTGGGAGAAATAAAGTGGGGCAGAAAGCTGGAAAGGGCAAGAATGAAAACTCAAGAAGAAGGAAGGTATCTTCCCCAAGAACTACATTAAGATGCTACAGATGAGCTGTATCAGAATTTGAGAAGGTGGAATTTTAATCCTACAATGATTTAAAATCCACTAAAATCAGAGAGACCACCCAGGACCCCAGATAACATCTGGACCCTAATGCAGAACCACACACTCCTGCGCCTGGGTTGAGCTGGGCAAATAACAAGTCAGAACCTCTATGGATGTAAATCCTCATCTCCTGCAGGATTTGATCTGGCATTTGTCTGGCCTCTGTTTTCTTCCTTTCCATTGATGCTCATCGCCCTTTGCCTCAGCATTACTGAATGCAGGTCCTCCATCACACTTAAATGTATGTGCTGGGCTCATTGCGCTGTCTACGCTCCTGGGTTCTTTAAGGGCTCACAAAGGGACAATGAACTGGAAGCACGGCCCAACCTGAAAGTGTAATTGATGGCATCAGCAAATTCAGAGTCACGTTTGGGACTCAAACACTGTAAGAGGCCATTTTAAGAAAGAAATAGTATTGGGTCAAATGCTTTATGGTGGTAACAAGCAGAGCCCAGCAGAATAGCAAACATGTCTATATGTACAAAGACCCATGGGTTGTTTAGATTTTCCCCACTGCGACTCAGAGACAATGTTATGGTTTTGCAATGTGACATCACAGGATGATAAAAATAAAAAGGCAAGGAGAAAAAAACCTGGTGATGAATTATAAAATAAATTGGCTTTCCAGCAACCCCATAAAGGGAGAAGAATATCCTCCATTTCCAGAGGGAAGATGGAGAATGGCAAAGACGCACTTTACAATCCATTCTGCTAGTAGAGACTAGGGGTCTGCTGACATTAATTTTGCACATTCCCTTTTCTTCCCTCCAAAGAAAATCTAGCAAACCACTATAATTTAAGAAATGATAGCCCAACAGGCTTTCACTGCAGGTAACCTTCATCAAACATTAGCTCCTTGGCTGTACTGCAGAGCAGTCAGTATTCAGTCTGGTTTAGAAGATCCTCATTTTATTCTTTGCTGTTTATGATCAGGATATTTCATCTATTTTTACAAAACCTTCTGTCAAACTTCCTATTCAAGTGGAAATAGCAGGAGTTCCCAGTAATATTTGGGAAATACTCGTTAAAGTTCAGAAGGACTTTGCTATTGTCACCGTGTTTTAAAAAGAGTTTAGAACTGATTTCACTAAGCCACACTTCAAAAAATATAGGAGAGGAAAAGCTTCAGCTATTCCTCTAATCTGGATTTGTTTTCTCTGTAATAATTTGTGAAGTGTTTATGTCTCAATTCGTGTTAAAGACAAGCAACCACAGCAGCTAATGATTTCATGTATACACCACATTTGAACTATAGAGTTCAAGGTCCTGAGGAAATGGAGAAACACCAAAGCGATCCAACCAGCCAAAGATAATATGACTCACTGGTGCAAATGGGAACGAAAAGCAATCTTCCAGTTTGCCAAGACTCCTGTGAGCTATTGGCAGATTCTGTGCTGGAGGTTACAGGCAAAGGAGAGTGCTACATATTCACGCGATGACCAAGTGGTTCAGAAAAGCTCTTGGCCTTATAATAGGATGAGAAGGGAGCACCTCTAAAAATTTACCTATGCCAGGGAATTAAACATTCCCAGGACTGTTGCCAAGCCCTGCTTGTATCTACAGTCTGGGAGGATGCCATGTCCCTTTTATAGCCATGACACAGTGTTGGAAGTGTTCATCCAAACTGTATGTAACACAGCTTCTGTTCTGCCTCAGTCCAAATCTGGGTGCCTCGATGGCTTTATAGATGCCTGGTTTTTGGATGTTTTGTACCTGGAGCTAATTCCACTTCTTCTGACTTCACTTGGTAAAGAATGACTGCACCAGCTGAAACACAGAAAGCGAGGAGATGATAGCAAGAATCCAGAATCACCTCAAATAGATCACTTGGTTGTGGTCTCTGCTTATAAAGACAGTGATCCACAAAAGAGAAATGTTTGCTGAAGCAGAGCCTGCTCTTGCCAGGAGCTCCCTCTGTGCGGGGCTAAAGACTAGTCCACGTTTTCTTTCAGGCCAGATGACGATGCCCTCAAATCTCATGTGACAACCTCAGTGAGAGGTGCTGAGACCACTAGCCCTGGGACAATGGACAATGACAGTCATGAGTCCAAATGCAAAACCATCTGAAAGAGGAACCAAATGTGAGTCTCCCTCCTTCAGGAGGGGTGCCCAAAGCACTGCATGCAGAGCGGAAATAGGGAACCTCCACTCCTCCAGCCCTGCTCAGTGCAGAGCAAAAAAAGCACAAGCCAGATATACAAGGCCCACATCATCACTCAACCCCAGCTCATGTTCACTACCCTTAATGCCATGGAGATTCAGGCCAGAGACAGATGTCAGGGGAACTTTAAGTAGCAAAAAATGTTTATGAAGAATACAGCCACCTGCAGAAAGAGAAGTAACCAAGCGGGATAGGAGGAGGATCTCCTTTTTGCATCCAGTTACCTGAAGGGCTATTACATCCTTCAGTAAACACAGCCCATGTTATTTTAAGCACTTCCAGAAAATTACACCTGCATCTAAGTTATTTGTTTAATTGAGCCCAAGTGGTGTAGCCATTGCCCTAAAGGTAGGGCCAAGGGTGCTGCCAGGATCTTCTTTATCCTTCTCTGCTCAGCTCATGCTGGTCTGTTTGAAAGATTACTGAGACATATATTCTCAGCAAAGAACCTATTTCAGAAGTTCTTACTTCCAATCAGTTGTACAGTTCAGTTAGTAGCATCATATGGCTTTATTTTGTTTGGGAGTTATGGCAAAATGGCTTATGGATATTTATTTTGTAGAGTAGCACTTGCATGTTGATGGACTGAATATGATAGTGCTAAAGCTGGATAATCAATGTACATCTAATGGCACATGGAGTGTGCTAAATGTCCAATTAGTGAACAAAGGTAAGAAGATGCATAGGATACGTGGCCTCTGTCCTTGACTGATGTGTGTATTTTTGCAGTTAAAAAGCACATGCACATTGCTGAAAGGTGAGTAACAAGGAGGTGAATATCTGAGCAATCCACCACCTACAGCTGTAGATAAGTGAAGATCCACAGATTTCAGAAATGCTGAGCTCACCCAGCTGGGCTGAAGAGGACTTCTCTCACTGAACAAGATATTATCCTATTTTAAGCACTCATAATTTGTGCCTTGTGGCTCTGATCTTGCATTTATCAATAAGTGCTCCTTACCCCATGTTATGTCTGGCTCCAGCACAAATTCTTGGGAAATCTTCTTGTCACCATGCATGAAGCCATGGTAGCAAGATGTGCAAGGGGACACTTTTGGAGCAGCATATTTCTGTCCACTGATTGTAAAGGTAAGCTAGAACCAGTAACACTTCCACTCTAGCACCTAAAGCGGGTTTACATGACTTGCAGCCAGAGGGCAGGAAGTTAGAGGCCACATCCTGCTCTGTCACCAGCCTGGAATACACAAAGGGGAGGTTTTGTGCAGTGGCTTTGATGGAGGAAAAACTGAGGCATTGACCAGGAAGACAGCCTGATGCCGATCTTGCAGCTGAAAAGTCAATTTATAGTTATTTATATGACTCCAGATCCTCACAGCTGCTTTTCAGGCATCTTTGGCCACTATCACCTTGTTTATTGTTCTGGAAATAGTCAATATTCTCATAACACAAGTCCCTGTTTTTCAGCAGCAAATTAGCTCACACTGCATTTTGTATTACAGTACTTGGGTAAAAAAACCACATTCGGCTCCACTGTAACTGTTTTAGCAGCACTCAGTAAGTCTCTCAGGAGCTCCCAGAAGCACGGTGTGTGCTGGCTGCTCTTCTAAGAGGTCCATTCATCTCTGTCCTTCTGCTCATTCCTTTACACCTCTGCAATGTTCTCACTTTTTTCTTTACTTTTAGGGCTATTTCTGTGGGTTTCATAACCTTATTCCCTTTACTCAGAATAGCTTACAAGTGCACTCTGATTCTTCCACAAATTTTCCTCAGGACTTTGTGTCCCTAATCCTCTGCAACTAACTAAACCTCTGAAGTACCAATGTGCACACCAACTGCAGGGTCTTGATGCTCTGGGTTCTTCTCACCTGACTTTGGGGTCCACAATGAAGACATTTACCTTTGGAAGTGTCCTCCACCAGGTCTTCTGCATGGTTTTTGACAGAGATGAACTAGAATCCATGAGCATCTACAAACTGTTTGAAGCCTTGTCCACTGAACCATCAGGTTCTTATTCCTTGTCATTATTGCTGGGATCCTGTGTCTGGCAAACATCAGACTAAGATGAGCGATGATGAGTTTGGTGTTATATTTTCCACTAAAGCAATCCTAGGACAGAGTAAATAAGCCAAATCTAAGAGACAGTCACTGTTTTACCATGTGGACCATGGCTTCAACAAGTCCTCATTTATTAGCACAAGTTCATGTCTGCACTGCATTTTTCAGCAGATGTCAGAATTTTCAGTACATCCACATTGTATTTATGGGCCTGAATAGCTAATTTTAGGCTCTTCATTAGGCTTTTTTAGGTATGCCTACTTAGCTTCCCTGTGTTTTTCTGCAGAATTTCAAAGAATACAGCACCTCTGGAACTGGTGTGGTTATCTTCAGATAGATGGCTATGAATTGCCAACAATGCTTCAGTTGTAATTAGCAGTATTGGTTAGATCTGATTCCCTGGCCAGTGCACAGTCACAATCCTGATGACTTCCAGTGATGTCTCACCCTCTGCTGCAGCTTCTGCAAATTTGTTCCAGGTTGGTTGTGAAAACTGGATAATTCTGTTTGGTCAAACATGCATGTATTATACTGTTCCCCGTATCAGTTTCAAGTACAACTTCATTAGATGCTCTCAGGAGTACATCTGCTATCAATAGTTGCTTCCTTGGTTTATTCTCTACTTCAAAATTCTCTACTGCAGCTGTTATTGGAACTGCAACCTCTGTATTATCTGAGAGGTATCAGTCAGCTCCTTTTGTGCTGTGGATATAAGGTTTCCAGAGTCAGTTTTTTGCCACAACCTGTCATCTGTGAATTAATACACAAAATTTTTCAAATGAAGCCCAAATACCAGACATGCTTGCACAGCAGCATTCCAGTAAGTCCAAATGCATAAGAATTTTCACCAAATCCCAATGTTAGCAAAAGAAATGCCTTATCAGGGAGACTAAAGGTCTAGCTGGATCATAATCTTTTTAACTCCAAATTTTTTGCACTAGCAATATTTTGTTACAGGCATTTCATCTCTTGACCTCCTTGCTGTGGGAAGAAATAAGTTCTTGTACGTATCGGGAACCTGACTCCTTTTAATTTAATTTTAAATGGTGAAATAGTTCATATTATTCTAATGTAACAATTCCTGCACTGGAAATCACAATTAGTTATTCCCTATTTAGCTGTTCCTTGTTACTCATGATTTTATTGACTTCTGTCACCTTCATAGTTGTTCATACAGAAACCATGCCATATCTTTCATTATCCTCCCTGCTCTTCTTTCTGCCTTTTCCACTGTTAAATCAGTTTTGAGACAAGGGAACAGAAATGCACACAGTATTTCAGAAGGTTTTGCACAACAGCATGATGATACTTTCTAGTTTGATCTGTGTTGTTTTCCTAACTGTTCCTAAGATCCAACTCGTGTATTGAGGCAGTGCTTCCTCTCGAAATTTTTATCACCACTTCAGCCCTGAGAGGTTACAGCCAGCTCAGAGCCTGTTGCTGTTTATGTACAATTAGGACTGGTTTTTTCTGCGTGCATCATTTTACAATTGCACATTTTTGGCAACAATATTGTACCACGCAAGCCAGAGAGACCCCCTTGAGACACACATGAGACTCAGTACAAGAGGAGCTGCAAAAACCTCTTCGCTCTTCAGCCACTGTGATGTGCAATGAAATACTGCAATATGAAAACATTTCCTGATACCATCAATATTCAGCTGAATCTGCCTCCACTGGGATCCAGCAGGGAGAGGCTGGTAAGCCTCAGCAGTCCCATGTTTTTACTTTGAAAAATCCTGTAGTGTGAGATTACAACCTAAAAGGAAAAATCTGCAGAGGGAGATCTACGTGTGAACATCACAGAACATCTCCCGTTTGTGTCTTCAGCAACAAGTGCCTGTAGAAAAGGGAACCATGCTCTCTCTATCCTCCCACCTCCTCTCTCTGCTTCTCGTGCAGCTCACTGCTGCTGGCACTTTAGTCCTTTCTCTTACGTCCCTTTTTCTCCTTGCTGTAACCTACACTTAGCTCCTAATGCTTTCCATCACTTTGCGACAAATCGCTCTTCGGTTTTTTAGTTCATGATTGCAGCAGAAAATTTGAGCAAAAACTTAGATTC
The DNA here is from genome assembly GCA_033558185.1 of Dromococcyx pavoninus. Lineage (NCBI taxonomy): Eukaryota > Metazoa > Chordata > Aves > Cuculiformes > Neomorphidae > Dromococcyx > Dromococcyx pavoninus. Next base: position 26,926 of record JAUMJL010000191.1, on the reverse strand, counting down.
CAAATATCCATTCATTTATTTGTGAAACATTACCTTGAAAATTCAAATAAACAAATCTGCAGTGATACCTTATTGAAACCAATCTTTACCAATTTCTTTTATAATAAACAATATACCCTTTATCATTTTCTATTACATTTAAAAAATGATGGAACTATTTATTTCAATACTTTACTTCCCAGTAATGACAAATACACCTCACATATACAATAGTGCAGCATACTAAAGTGCTTGTATATGCTTTTTTATAAATACTGATAAAATAGGTAGGAAATTACAAGTTTGAAAATAAAAAAAACATCAATACTGTTGACTTGCAAAAAAAAAGAAGGGTTATATCCTCTCATGCAAATGGAGAAGAAAAATCTTCATCATTCAGGAGGAAAGCTTGGGAAAAATGGCACCATTTTATATATATATTCAGGATTCAGGATAATGTAGGTAACAAAGCATTGTGAAGCATCAGTAGCAAAACCTAAAAATCTGTGGAAATCATTGCTATTAATATTATACTTTTTGATACACACTGACAGAATTGGGAATATTTATTAGTAAAAGACAGAAGTGCAGTGGCAGTAATATCATAATAGTTACTCTAAAAATTTCCAGGTTTTATTCTGAAGGTTATTTTTCACGTAAAGTGTTTTTTTCTGCATTTCTCCATAATTTCATGTTTTCTACATTAGACTTCAAGGAAAAGAAAGGCAGGTAGATGAGAAACTGCAAAATCCAGGCTTTTCACATGTTTTTCCACCTCTGTTGGGAATATAGTGCAGTGCTGGAACATCAGTCCTGGCTCCTTGGCTTCTTCAGTCCTGGCTTTCCAAGGACAATCTTCCTCACAGAAGTTTTGCTGCTTTTATGCCTAGAGTGCCCATTTGGCTTTGCCAGCTCTGCGTCTGCTTTGGCTTCAGCCATGGATGCAATGGCACACCCACAGATGTGTTTAGGTAATGTCAGACATGAGAGATATGATTTCACTTATGTAATTTTAACCATCAAAATCAGACAAGTGGATATAATTACCTACTTGGGTATGTTCTTCCACAGCAAGCAGAGAAGAATCATTTAAAGGAGGGATTGGATTCTTAAATACCCACAGAGCTCTCTTCTGCCAAGCTAAATCAAGAGTTTCCTGGTGAATCAGTTGAAAGCTTCTCACTTAGCTTTCACCAGCATAGCACAGAGATAACCTTTCAGCATAGAAGCAAATTCAGAAGAGCCAAAGTGTTCAGCTAGCTCAGGATGAGCTAAGCAATGCTGTCTAGTAACATCATCTGCAGTTCGGCATCAGTTTCACACTGCTGAAGGCTGAAGCATACACTGTGGAGAGGTCTGAGGCTGTCATCACATAAACCACACCAGCCACCAAGTAGACAGAAAGGATTTACTGGCCCAGAATGGTGGCCACAGATGACATACACCTTAATACTGTAGAAAAAAAAATACTCATCTCTCCATGCTGTTGTCTTAATGTAACAAAAAGCTATTTAAAGCAGTTTCACTTTAACAGCACAGTTAATTTATCATCGTAAGTCAACTGTGCAAGGTTTCATGACACAGTCAGCGATTTCAAACTTACTTGAAGTAGTTCCTCAAAATAATTTATGAAGTCAACTGATTTTTGACCATATATCCTCTAGATCTCCTTTTTTTTTTATTAACATATCTTAAATTAAATATACAATTAATTACAGATAAAACCATGGCTCTTTGTAACTGGTTTATTGCAATCAAATTAAAATGTCATATATCATTTGACTGCCTTAAAAAGGACTTGAAAAGCTTTCAATTATCTTTATGTTTTCTTAAAACTCATTAAAAAGTATTCCCTCTGCACTCTAAGGTACAACATCGTTACTTGATGTTCTCTTACAAAGATTAAGTGCCTTTCAGGAAAACATGCTTCAGTCAACACCAGATTTTGAGCTCAAAAGAGGAGGAACAGAGTGGAATTCACCAGTCTGCTATACATCCAGTCACATTTAATGGTCTCTTTCACTTTAAAATCTACAAATATAAAATCACCCCTTTGTTTTCCCCTCCCTTCTCCAAATCAGTAGTTAAAAGATGGCAATCCACACAAGTTAAATCTTGTACTTTAATTAGTAGTCTTATGTTTACATAGGAACCAAGTGGTTCAATTTGATCGTGCAGTAATTAAAGTATTTCCAGATGTGTTCAGTGATCCTACTCTGTTTTTACAGCCTCCAGTTGTCATCTATTTTCCTTTGGCAGCTATATTAGACAGAAAAGTTAATAATTTTTTTTTTAAATTGTCTTTTTTGAATAAGAATTATTCCCGGCTGTCAGGGCTGATGTGACCAGTATTTTGATAATGAAAGCTTTGATCCAGCAAAGCACTTCAAGATGACCCCAACTTCCAATATTTGAATCACTCTCTATTTACCAAAATCTCCAAAACCCAAAAAACCAGAGCAGAGAATGCCACAGATAATGTGAACCACATTGTGGAATTAAAAATGGAGGAAAAAAATTTTCCACTAAAACCTAGTAAAGAAAAATTTCTGATTTTCCTTTTAATATTGTACTGGTTTTCCCTTTTTTTTCCCTTAACAGGCTATGTACTACAAATGTTTATCATGTTTGTGTTTTACATCACTTCGTGGATACCGAGGACTGTTGACTTTCAGACTTACTTTGCAGATGAAACAGAAATAATGGCATTATCAGCGCATAAGTAAAATGTTCTTAGCACCTGAAAAAAAAAAAGTATAAAGTGAAAATCTAATCTCTACCCTGGCAACGCCTGAGTGCTCCTGCCCATCCCAGCAGGAAAATTACCAATTGAGCAAGTGGCAAAGATGATAGAAGAGGTTTCTCATGCAGAGCGATGCACTGTAAGCAAGGGAGCACAGCTGTAAAATCGTTAGGATGAATAAATTTGTGCACAACGCAAAAAAGAAACCCTAGAAACTCTAAAAAGCTTAGTGGCAGCTAACAACTTGACAACCCTTTTTCTTTTCCTGATTGGTTTTGATAGGCCCTAATTAAAGTCCTATCTGGTAACTTCCCATGAAATCAGAAGACCTTAAGAGAGACATCTTGAGTGTTTTCAGGCTTCTGAGCCGTTCCCCTGCACACACCTACCTCCACCCACTCAGGAGATTAAATATAACACTCTGGGCAAGATGAAATGCGGTGCTCCTACAGTTTTATTTGATTTATTAAAAGGAGAGAAGTAACCAAGTGGGAGAAAAATAGGTCAAACATTCTAGATCCTTGTGAAAAGCTAAAAGCACCGCTCCTGAATTTTCACGCTTCTTTCAGTTTGGTGCCATGTGTTTTCAAGCAGACATCAAGGCACAGGATGAGACTGGAGCTGAGGGAGAAAGTCTGCGTGGCTTCATGATGCTCATGAGTGGAGGGAAAAGCAAAAACGTGACTTCTGAATTTCTCTTCTGTGAAGTTTTGTAAAACACATTCCCATGGGGAACACTTTCTCCTGGGCATTAAAAGGTATGTAGGGAACTACTGAACAAGAACAAGTTATTTCCATTCTCCTCTGCCTCTCCTTTCAGCTCCACCACTCTTTTTTTGTCACTATGTCCCTTAATTCCACTTCTCTCCATTAAAACGTCCAGCTGTCTCATAAACCTTTCTATGCTCTTTGCTTCAGTGGCCTTATTGGTTTTATTACTCCATCTCTTAACATGTGCTGGTCCTCTAAGGAGTATGTCCTTTTTCTTCTAGGAACAGGCCTTGCTGTTATCATTCCTGGGATGTCCTGCAAGTAATATTGTCTCTAATTGACAACCAGTGGAAAATAGCTGAGGACCATGAATAGCTACCCATGACTGACTGCACTATGTTCAAGTCAATTTTCATGCCTGGGAAAAAGAAGCAATGACATCTGGTTGTTAGACACTGAAGACAAGCCAGAAAGTAAGTTCAAATGGAAATACAGAGTGATTTTCCCAGGGCTTTTGTGGAAAATTACATATCTAGGTATAGGACAGTTTTACCACAACTCGGATTCTTTAAATCATTAATTGGTGTGTATTTGTGACTTCAGGAAGGTCACCAAAAATACATATGAAAAATCAAATACTGCAAAAATTATCATAAATCCCCTTGTGGCACCATAGGTCTGGATTCAAGCTAGTCCTCTTGGATCTGGGTCCCTGGAGAAAGTGTACAGCCTTATCACCTCATGTTTCCTCCAGATGTAGTGCTCTGCATTCAGCCTCCACACCTGTCCTCAGCACCCCCACTGAGTCTATAATGCCCTTACAATCAGCAAGTGAAAGATAAAAAATAACATTTGACCTAGGAATAGTTCAGCCAGGTCATGTCACTTTCAGAAAACACTAGAGATCTACAGTCTTCTCAAAAGAATGGAAGGGTTTAGAGGGTGCTGTCCCCCTGTGCCAGACCTTGTTGCCATTTCAGAAGTCAACCAGTGTTTGTGTCTTTAGATTAGTTTTCTTGTATATGACAAAGGATAAACCTCTTTCCAGAGCCCTGTATCCTCTCACACCTAGTCACTGGCTGATTTTCTCAACGTGTCTCATTACGAAGCACATCCCGTCCTTCTTAGAGTAAAGGAGAAAAAAGTCCTCAAATTTATAGAATCATAGAATCTTCCGGTTGGAAAAGATCTTTGAGATCATCGAGTCCAACCGCACCCATCATCTGCTAAACCATGTCCCTCAAAAACTCATCTACCCGGTTTTTAAACACCTCCAGGGATGGCGACTCAACCACCTCCCTGGGCAGCTGTGTCACTGCCTGACCATCATTTCAGTAAAGAAATTCTTCCTAATATCCAGTCTGAACCTCCTCTGGCGCAACTTATGGCCATTTCCCCTTGTCCTGTCACCTGTCAACACTCGCTCTCCCACAGCCTCCTTTCAGGCAGCCGTAGACAGCAATGAGGTCTCTCCTCAGCCTCCTCCAAGATAAAAAACCACAGTTCCCTCAGCCTTTCCTCACAGGACCTGTTCTCCAACGCCTTCACCAGCCTCATTGCCCTTCTCTGGACATGCTCCAACACCTCAATGTCCTTCTTGTACTGAGGGGCCCAGAACTGAGCACATCACTCGAGGTGTGGCCTCACCAGTGCCGAGTACAGGGGGACAATCTCTTCCCTGGTCCTGCTGGCCACGCTGTTTCTGATACAGGCCAAGATGCCATTGGCCCTCTTGGCCACCTGGGCACACTGCTGGCTCATGTTCAGCCATTTGTCAACCAACACCCCAGGTCCTTCTCCTCCAGGCAGCTTTCCAGCCACTCTTCCCCAAGCCTGTAACGCTGCAGGGGGTTGTTGAGTCCCAACTACAGGACAACACAGGACAGCCTGTCACACCGTCAAGCAACGAACTTAACTGCCTTTGAAACATGGCAGATTAAATTGATTTTTCGAAATAAAAAGGCTTTCACCACATTCTAATCATTTTAATTCAAGAGACAGCACTTTTACCAGGTATACTCTTATTATCTGTTAAACTGGACTAATGGCCATATGGGCATTTCTTTTCTATAAATTTGATATTGGGCCATTCATATGCACTCCCATAACAAGATCCCAGCCAGTATTATGCTCATTCAGGAGGTCATCACAAAAAGATTATCTTCACTTTCTTGGGAACAATACAAACTAAAACCTGTGTCCGTTTTAGTTTGGCACATGAACATCAAGAAAACTATGAATTAGGCAGGCTAAACCCAGAGACCCATCCAGCTGCAAAGAGTAATAGTTCTTGATTTCATTCATAGCCCAAGGAAGAGCATTTTCTGCCATCTTTCTCAGATGATGCCAGGGCCATGCACATTTATATCCATGATTTCTCTGTGATGATCTCTCAGGGATGTGGCAGACTCGTTCTTTGATTAGGGCACTAACTGGGTGGCATCACTCTGACTTTGCAGTGGACGACGTGTAAGTATAAAATCAACAGATAATACAAAAGAGATATTTTGCTCCCTAGCAGAAACTATAAATTGAAATTACAGTGCTATCTGTAAGTCAACATAGGAAATGAGGTTCATAACAACACAGATACATTCAGATTGGTCACATGTATATCTTTCTAAGAGATGTGCTACACACTCAAGCAAAAATTATGAATTCGACATACACCTTAATGGTTGATGTTCTTTGTTCTTTGTTATGCAGAAGGTGGGACTATATAATCATAGTGGTGTCTTTAAAATCTATAAATACAGATCTCCCCTTGTGATTAAATCGTCACGCACCTCCATCAGGGAAGGGAGTTATTGTCTCCCCTTTATGGAGTGGGAAATTAGGCACAGCTTTACACCAATCATAATTATCTTCTCCACTTATGGGTTCATAATGGCTCACTGCGTGGAAAAACTCCGCTGTGCCAATAATTCATGAAAATGGCCATGACTCATTTTTAACCTATCCCCATGACAAAATAGCCCAAAATGTGTAGCTGTAGATGTGCCCTTTGAGATGTCAGTGGGAAGGCTCCAGAGATGGGGAGAGAAAGACAGATACACTCCAAGGGTGTTTCCAGGGGGCCAGAGAAAGCAAAAGGGTGGTTCTGCTCGTGGACCCTCCACTGGGCTCTGAAGGATGTAGGAGACAGGCTCTCCTCTGAAGGAAAGGTAGGTCCTGGGCTACAAGTCTCTCAGGCCTTCAGTCCAAGGCATGCTGAGAGTAGCTGTCTGAACATAAGATGTCTCTCATCACCAGAGGGAATTGCAAAGGGATTTTGTGCTTCACAGAGCCACTTCTAAAGAGGGGAATGCTACCTGTATAATTTGGATTTCATATGCCAGACCTATGCAGAGACTCTGGATTCTCATCAGAAATGTCTCATAGAAAGAAAGCCTGCAGGGAAGGGCTATTTTACTTGCTTTTGAATTTTAATAGCAGGTTATTTTGCACTGTGACCAGGCGCCTGGAAAGCATCTGGATTCTCTAGAGAAAAAGATCCCTGAGAGATGTGCTACTTTTTTTTCTAGTGTAATGTTCTGTATGGGGATTGTGGTCTATAAAAGTCAACACGTTCTATTCCAGGAATGACCAAAAGTCATTGTAACTGCATTTAACTTTACTCACGTTGAGTGACATTTGCAACTGTAGTCCATTTATTGTGGGGCAGACATGATTATCAGCGTGTTACGGCAAAAAGAAAAGCAGAGAGTTGGTATGGGACATGAGGACTTGGGATATCTGGAATGGAGGCATTGAGTTTCTGTGTCACAATTGCCATTGAGAGGACTTCAGAAAGGAAGAGAAGAAATCTAGGGAATTACAGTAGAAGAGCTGGAGGGACTGGGTATTTTCTAACCCTCTTGATCTGAAAAGCCTTAAATGGGCACCTATATGGGGGTAAGAACAAATACCCTGACAACCCTGCTCCCATTTCCTTTTGCTAAGGGAAATATGGTTAACCTGCAGAGTGAATGTCTCTCTTCTTCTGTGGAGGATCTCAGTGTTGCTGTTGGAGGATTAGAATCAGAAGGAACCCAGAGTTGCTTTCAGCTCTGCACAGCTCTGCCTATGTGCAGGTGTCTACATCAGCCATGAGTAAGAGTTCCTGCTGAAGTACGTGAAGTCAGGGCATTCATGGAGTCAGGAGAGCCAGTGACCCATGCAGATGAAGGTGTCTGCTTCCAAACAAGCTGAATTGCTCCCCAGGGAGATATATTGACTAGCAGGTTTATTTAGCTGCCCATGCATATATGTTCAGCGCATTTGAGATGCTCTGGTGTCCTAGTTGACCTCCAGTTGCTCATCCAAGAGTGTATGAGTCCTACAGATTCTATGGAAGGCCTATTACCCTCTATTCAGAAGCCCTGACTACTCTGCAGCCTCTTCATTGCACCGAGTGCTTCCATTTATTTAATGCAATGAGGCTTAGGCCTTCACTGATTTAGTGCAAAACATCTAGAGGTGAGCATCTAGTCTAAGCCAGCCTCCTGGATTTCCTCCATCATCGCTGGAAGTACTATTTCCTTTTCCCCACCAACAACCTCAAAGCATCAATCCTCATAGGACAGGCCTATCTAAGGGTAAACTTGAGTCTTTAACAATAGTAAAGCTTTTTGGTCTCCACTAAACAGCCATATCTAATTAATCCACATTACCCCCATAGGGGAAAAATTATGGGACAAGAAGTGGGAGCACAAAAAGATTAAGTATAATGCTTCAATCCACCTGAAAAATTATGATCAGGCTCAGGACTCGATCTCTAGACCACTTGAGTTCAGGCCAGTTCCTAAGTCAACCTTAGCTTCAAGCCTTTTGCCTAGTGGTACAGGAAAAACTGCACTGCTTCTGGGTTTATGTGAGTTTTGCTGCTAGCTAGAGGACTGCAGCCTCCAGGGTTGTCTAAATATCTTTTTGCCAAAACTGAATTGTAATGTGGCTTATACAGTTTTGCTTGATTTACTTTGTTCCTTTGATGTGCAAGGATTTAGTGACATGCTTAGCAATACGGTAGCATGAGACACATTGCATAAAATCAAGTCACTGCTGGGCAGATGCTTCCAGATTCAAAAGCTTGATTGGTACCACGGACACGTAGCTGCCTAACTGCAGGCTGTTTCACCTGAGAGTTAGCCTGTGGGGGCTTCTCAGGACCCCTTTTAGTTCCAAAACTGCAGTAACAAGGCTTAGAAATCATTCTTTGAACCTCAAGGTGAATGTTTTACAGATCAGTAGCTGATCTGTAACATTCAGGCTGTACCAGTGTCTCTAAAGGTCTGCTTTCAGCTCTGATTCATCAGCAAGAGTCACCCTTCTCCCCTCCCTTCACCACTCTGCCAGCTGTGGACATGGTCAGGTTGACCTAGATACTTGTCACCTTCAGGCTGGATTTTACCTTGATCCACAGTTTTTAAACCAGGACATGAAACAGATGGACAGATCCTAGCTGATTCACATAGGAACTGCTTCATGCTCTGAGACATGTCAAGCAATGTTCAAGGTCCTTTGCTTGTGATGGGCCAACTCCAAAACACAAACAGGCTTTCCCTGTGACCCATCACTCACCACTCAAGCCACGTCTCCTAGGGACAGAGCAGACCCCAAATCTGAAGATGAGGCATGTGACATCAGGGAAAAAGAGTAGTTGGTGACTTCAGTAAGAATGAGGCATCTGCATGGCTATTTATGAAAATTCTGCCTACCTATAGCTGCAAAAACTTAAATATGTTTCTCAGTCTGTCTATGCCATCCCTTCCTCTCCTCTCCTCTCCTCTCCTCTCCTCTCCTCTCCTCTCCTCTCCTCTCCTCTCCTCTCCTCTCCTCTCCTCTCCTCTCCTCTCCTCTCCTCTCCTCTCCTCTCCTCTCCTCTCCTCTCCTCTCCTCTCCTCTCCTCTCCTCTCCTCTCCTCTCCTCTCCTCTCCTCTCCTCTCCTCTCCTCCCCTCCTCTCTCCTCCCCTCCCCTCCCCTCCCCTCCCCTCCCCTCCCCTCCCCTCCCCTCCCCTCCCCTCCCCTCCCCTCCTCCTCCTCTCCTCTCCTCTCCTCTCCTCTCCTCTCCTCTCCTCTCCTCTCCTCTCCTCTCCTCTCCTCTCCTCTCCTCTCCTCTCCTCTCCTCTCCCCTCCTCTCCTCTCCCCTCCTCTCCTCTCCTCTCCCCTCCTCTCCTCTCCTCTCCTCTCCTCTCCTCTCCTCTCCTCTCCTCTCCTCTCCTCTCCTCTCCTCTCCTCTCCTCTCCTCTCCTCTCCTCTCCTCTCCTCTCCTCTCCTCTCATTCAGCTGTGGGCTGGAGACCCAGTGATCAGAAATGAAAATGTTGGTTGTTTTGGTTTTCCATCACAATGCACTACAACAGCTCTTTAGGGCTGCATGATTCAAGCCAGTAGGAGTAGAGGGCCAAGGATTGATCATGAAGGGCTAGAGGCATCTGAAGATTATTTTGCTGCCTTTGAGAATAAAAATCATACTGCAGGGAAACCAAAGGCAACAACCACAATCTCTACAGGAAACAACGTGGGAGTTTCTTCTAGTCAGTGACAAGAAGCTTGAAATACATTTTCTGGTTTTGCAGTATCTGAAAGATTGAAATGGTCTTGGTATCTCCTTTGCCCTGGTTTTGACAAGGACAAAATCCTGGACCATGCCCAAGAGCTGCAGGCACTGAAGATTGCTGTTGGGGATTTAGGTTTGAGAATTTTATAATGAAAATCTTCCTTGTGAAATATTGTCCCAGAATCTCCTATGAAACTACGAATAAATCACACAGAATGTCTCCTAAAGTGTCCTGGCCTCTCCTAAGAACATAGATCATATCCTCCCCACAGTATACCTTTGTACAGATGTGAGACCTGGTGCAGTTAATCATCAGACAAGGTCCATGCATTCATGCAGAGCTCTTTGCTAGACCAAAGCCTGAACCAGCCCCCTTCATAGCATCCCAGGTACAGAAACCACTCTAGTCTTTTCTTCCTTGTTATCTGCACCTGGTAAAGGTATTCCTGATAACAAAATAATTTATAATTAAATAATTCTTTTTTTAAAAAAATCCCCCATTACAACCCTTATCTAACTCTCCCAATTATCTGGTCTATATTCCACTGAGAAGAAGTAATTACAACATGCACTAAAATCCATCCATCCATCCATTCATCCTGCCTAAAGGATTTACACTCATATTTAGGTGCCAGTTCCCAACTATCACAGAAATCCTTCCCCCCAGGAGCCACCACTTCCTTGGGTGTTGTATAGGAACAAGTTATACAGGGCTGGAGGCTGTTCCAGTTTCCAGCTGTGATTGTCTGTATCTGTGAGCACTCCTGTTGAATTAATTGAGGCAGATAGTGTCCATCTCTGGAGAGCACAAGCCTAGTTTAAAACAAAATGCCTTCAGTAGGTGTAAGAGAAATTTTTAAAAATAGGATGGGGACAATAGAGGTGATAAGGCAGGAAAACAGATTTGAGAGGTTCCACACAAAAGGTGTCAGTTTTTACTTAAGCAGAGTATTTTTACATAACCTGCCAGACAAATGTAGATAGAGAGTTATTAAAAGTTGTCAGGATGATTTGGGGCACTCAGCAGGCTGTGCCAGTCATTAACTGCCTGATACAGAAAAGGCACCCATCCTGGGTTCAGAGCAGTCCTTGTTATGTTACGAGACCTTTGCTGTCATCTAGCGACGAAAAGGAAGAAGTAGCGGGGGAAAAAAAAAAGGATGAAAGAAATGTCAGCACAGGTTGCGATGGGGGAAGCAGAAAATGCTGTATTTTGAACACCTGGAACTCACTAGCAGCTGTATGCACAGAGCCAACTGAGATGGTTTTTAAGATATTCCACCCCTGAAGTGCAGGATTGCTGTAGTTCCTCAAGCATTGCCTACAGTATCACAGTATCACAGTATGACAAGGTTGGAAAGGACCTCTGAGATCATCAAGTCCAACCTATAACCCAACACTAACACCAACCATCATCTAAACCATGGCACTCAGTGCCACATCCAATCTCCCCTTAAACACCTCCAGGGTCGGCGACTCCACCCCCTCCCTGGGCAACGCATTCCAATGGCCAATCACCCTTTCAGTAAAGAACTTCTTCCTCACATCAAGCCTAAACTTTCCCTGATGAAGCTTGAGTCCATGCCCTCTAGTTCTGTCACTGGTCACCTGAGAGAAGAGACCAACCCCTGCCCGACTACAACCTCCTTTCAGGTAGCTGTAGAGAGCAATGAGGTCTCCCCTGAGCCTCCTCTTCTTTAGACTAAACAGCCCCAACTCGCTCAGTCGCTCCTCATAGGGCTTATGCTCCAGCCCCTTTACCATCTTCGTTGCCCTCCTCTGAACACATTCCAGTATCCTGACATCTTTCCCAAACTGGGGGGCCCAGAACTGTACACAATATTCCAGATGAGGCCTGACCAGTGCCGAGTACAGGGGGACAATAACTTCTCTGGTCCTGCTCACCACACTATTCCTGATGCAGGCCAGAAGGCCATTGGCCTTCTTGGCCACCTGGGCACACTGCTGGCTCATGTTGAGCTTCCTGTCAACCAGCACTCCCAGGTCCTTTTCTGCCTGACTACTCTCCAGCCACTCTGTCCCCAGTCTGTAGCTCTGCATGAGATTGTTGTGTCCAAAATGAAGTACCCGACATTTGGACTTATTAAACATCATCCCATTGGAATCAGCCCATCTCTCCAGTCTGTCCAGGTCCCTCTGCAGGGCCATCCTACCCTCTAACAGATCAACCCTTCTTCCCAGCTTGGTATCATCTGCAAACTTGCTGATGATGGACTCAATCCCCTCATCCAGATCATCCATAAAGATATTAAACAGGACCGGACCCAACACCGATCCCTGGGGGACACCACTGGTGACCGGCCGCCAACTGGATGAGACACCATTCACCACCACTCTCTGGGCTCGGCCATCCAGCCAATATCTAACCCAGCACAGAGTGCTCCCATCTAAGCCACAGTCTGCCAGCTTCTCTAGGAGTCTACTGTGGGGGACAGTGTCAAAGGCCTTGCTAGAGTCCAGGTATACCACATCCACAGCCTTCCTCTCATCCACCAGGCGAGTCACATGGTCATAAAAGGAGATCAGGTTGGTCAGGCAGGACCTGCCCCTCCTAAACCCATGCTGGCTGGGCCTGATCTCCTGACCGTTCTGCAGGTGCCGCATGATTTCACCCAGGATTATCTGCTCCATGATTTTACCTGGGACCGAGGTCAGGCTGACAGGTCTGTAATTACCTGGATCATCCTTACGGCCCTTCTTGTGGCAGCACATCTCAAACGGGTTTCTCTCTCCTAACCGTGAAGGCTTCACCATCTGAGTTTGCCATCACAGGCACTCCTGTGAGCATGCATGTAGGCTATTTTAGATGTCCATTTCAAAATGGGAGGAGGTTGGACTAGGTAACATTTAAAAGCCCCTTTCAACTCAAACTATTCTGTGATTCTATGATCTTGCTTACTAGAGGAACTTATTTGTCTCCCTCTGCTATAAAGGGAGTGAGGACAACAGCTTAGACGTAGACATGGCAGTGCTCTAGAGTTAGGTGAGATGGCTGCTGTCCCTTATAGCTACTGTGAGGTGACACTTGCCAGGAGAACAGGCCAGAATTTCTCCTGAAACCTTGTTATCCCTATTCTCATTTTTACTGATTTTGCAGAAGAAAAAGTTAAACTGGCCATCCACAGAGCATCTGACCACAAGACAGTTTTTTCCTTCAGATGGAGCAAGGAGCTCCTCCAGCCTTTCAGTGACAAGTCCTGTATGGGTACATTTCCCTTATGGGGACATGTGGGAGGCAGCAGAGCATCACTGGCAGCTGGGAGAGATTGAAGGTAGCAGAAACTATCCGGAGTGAAATGAGGCATGAGAGGAAACAAGAGCTGATGGTGCATGCACAGAACGAGACATCAGAAGGTCAGAGTTCAAATCCCATGCATGACCTTGACCTTTTGTGTGATTTAGGGCAAATTGTTTCATCAGTGCAGCCCAGTAGCCCATCAGGATACTGGTTTCCCATGGGAAATCTCTAAAGGCATTAAAGCTTGATGGCATAAAACATAAACGTGATGCTAGGCACAGTAGCCTGCAGATATTTCCATTTCAAAGAGAATTCGTGTTTCACTGACAAAGAGCTGGTTTCTTCTCACTACTTTTTAAGTACTGTGGGTGCAAAGCGGTTAGAAGTTTCCTCTTGTCAGCTGGGCTGAAGCAACTGAATCTGAATTTTAACTTTGCCTTCCCCCTCCCTGGTATTCTTCAGCCATGCTGCAAAAGTGGGTATGAAACACTACCAACCCTGTTCCGCTCTGCTGGTAAAAGGCCCTCAGTTCCTTACGTATCCTTATGAATCACTTCATTAGGTTCACAGACCTGCCAAAGGATATTTCAGAGATTTCCTTTTAAGTCTTGAAAATAAAATATTAAGCACAATCAATCATTTCTTATGACAGCCTCTTTGTTCATGAACTATATCCATTCATTAGAAACCATCTATTTAAAGGCAGCAGTGCATGGGAGAGAAGTAGGTATTTAAAAAGAAAAGCAACCACTTCTTGTTCCTAGTCCCAAAGCATGGTCTAATTTTCTTTGTTTTCTTGCTAGAGTCACTTATTTGAGGCACAGTCACGCCTTGAATAAGGCAGGAGCATTATGGACACCCAACAAGGTCCAGCCTCTAGGGCATTATGCTAAATCAAAGACTCGGCTTTCACAGTAGGTAATTTTTCACTCACATGATCAGCAAGCAAAGCTTAACAACACGTGCTGAAACAATTGAGAAATACCTTTCTGCACCTGCCAAGGTCCCGATGCGAGTTCTGAAAGGATGAGTCCATGCCAAGAGCTTAAACCTCAGGGGGTTTAAGAACACGAAGCTCCTCAAGACTGGCCAATGCTGGGGACCGCGTAGGGCATCAGCAGTGACACAGGTTCATGCATCCGAAGAAATTCCTTTTGCTATCTCAAAAAGCAGCAGAAAATCAGTTGCCATCTCTGTATTTTCAGGACAAGTGTGATATTTCTGAGCAGGATTAGAGGATCTTATGTTGTCCTGCTGGTAAAGGCAAGTAAAGGGTGAGGGAAGGGCCAAGGTCTCACCTTGCCCGTTACGTTCCTCTGCAGTAAAGAGCCACAACATCTCTTCACCAAGAAGGGTTTTCTTACAGAAAAGAAATGCTGCAATAGTCGGCAATGCACTCCACATCACCTTTGAAGGGGCTGCAGGGCTCCCTAACCCAAAATGGTTCATGTCTACACGGAGAAGTGGAAAGATGTAGTACGTGGTAAACAAAGGCATCATTTCACTGCGGTGCATAGTACAGGCAGCTCACCTCAGGTAAATATGCCACAGAGGAACAATAAAAAGATCTCCGGTTCCTTGAAGCAGAGGCTGTCATGGAAACCCTGGCAGCAAGTGGAACTGTTTAAGGGGATCATATAGGAGCGACAGATAAAAGGGTATCTTTTCTTGGGAGGTGGTAGGATTCAGAGATTAAACATGCTGAGGAAGGGTGAAGTTTGGGCTCAGGAACTCCAACAAGTTGTCCATCCAGCCTGGGACATGTCACAGTCTTTCACTGCCTTTCCTGCAAACTGGAGTGGACTTTCCTGATAGACCTGGTGAAAGGGTATAAGCCCTTCAGGACTATAAACATCTCTGTGTGTTCGTTCTTAGGCTACCATGGGGGCTCTCTGTAACCACGAAAAGGTGGATTGTTGTGGACATCCACCATGAAGCTGGCAGCAAAGCCTGAAGAAAAAGCAGTGGAAGGGCTCTGTGCTCACCATCTTCCCCCTGAAATGTGGTCCAGAAGTCCATGGCCAGTACTGCACTCTCCCCAGAACAGCATCCCTCGGTGCTGAAGGCTCCATACTCTCCATTTGATCTGAATAAACACCAGACCACTTTTTCCAAACCTGTTTCTACCTCCTCCTTATTGAAAGATCGCAAACCAGGATGCTCGTTTTCCTCTGCCAACTCACCAATGTGCAACACCCTCCTCCTGGCATTCAGTGCTGCGGTTTATGTCTTAATTGGCATCCCCCAAACCACTCCAGCATAAGGGCAGACAACCTGATAAATGCAAGAAGCTGCCCTCCCTTTGGTGCCTTTTCCATCGCACTTCCCCTTCCAGGCTGCCTGAGCTGTTTTATCTCTTTCTCAAAACGAAAGCACTGCCGAGTCCCCAAACCTCACAGCAGCAGGGCGCTGGAGATAAGGCATGGAAAAATATTTCACTCGCAAGGAAACTATGCTCATCTCGCGCTAACGTCCCCATCCTCTGGAATCCAAGGCAATAATTACAGCAATTTGTAGATAATTATTTGTTAATTAAAAACAGGCTTGCTGGGTACAGTTACCAATTTCCTCCGCTGGCTGCATAGGTTTGTGCAAGGAGACACTGGGGAATTGCTGCTTTCGTAAAATCATTTGCTTGTTCAGTTTGGAAAAAAAGACTCCAGTGGGTAGCCCCCCCCTTCCCCCCACATCCTGGCAAGTCTGATTCATTCTCCTAAGACAACCCAGAGAGATCCGTGCCTGGCTTTCCCTTAGTGGTTTTCAATGAAGGTCACTGCTGCATCCCCTGACTGCAGCCCATTTCCACAGTTAATTTAATGATGCCACGCTCGTGCATACTCATTTCCAACGTTTGAGTTAGTAGCTCCTAAAGGAGGAGTCATGACCCCAAGCTGAGGTCATGAGTCTGAGAAGCTCACCTCCACCCCATGTTTATATTAACAGAAAAAAAACTAACAAGTTTTAGATGGAGTTACAGCTGGGAGCAAACCAAAGTTTCTGGTTTAAATAGTGCCATTGAGGACAATTATTCTGCCATGGGTTGGGCAATCTCTAGCTCTTGGTAGCTTCCCAGGAATAGTTTCCATGATAGATATGAGAAAAAGTAATGACAAGATTTCAGATGTCCCCCATTAAACAGTGCATCCATGAGGAATGAGTCTGGGGAAGCTGCCCTTCATGACATGCCAGGATTTTGGATCTTAAGAGTCCTCTCTTTTTTTTCTCCTGTGGAGCACACCTTCTCCTGGGCCCACCAACATTCACCAGCCCACCAATCTGTTCCAGGGCCCTCCATAGTTCCAAAGCCAGGAGGAATTATATAGCCTTGGAAGCAACAAAGCCATATTGCTTCTGATCTGTTGCTACATTCAACTGCTCTAGGTGGTCACTTCAGATGTCCCTTCTTCCGTGGCACTGAGGAAACAGCTAATGGAGATCTGTGAGTTGGCTGTGTGGGTTGTACACCTAAATAGTACCTGCAGAACCAGTATAAATCCTCACAGAAAGGTCAGCCAATGGTGAAGTAAAGTAAAAAGAGAAAATGAGCAGCCTCCTCTTTCTCCTGGCTGTAGCAGAGTTGCTCGGAACCACAGTGACAAGGATGGGACCACAGAATAATGATCATTTTGTCATTATGTGCCCAGAAGCAGATTGTTCCCATCCCCCTTAGCAAAACAGTGGCGTCAATGAGAGCAAACCAGTGATAATGGGGAGGGGAAACAAATTAGACTGTCAATATCCTCTTCATGGAAATAATCTCACAGGTTGTTGGTCACGCAGGGCCAGCTTCGTCCCTCTAATTTTCTCCTGTACGTGGGCTTTCGTGTTCCTCACATCACCTTAGCGGCTCAGTGCCTGCACCATGTGCAGAGGAATCACAATTAAGCAAAGTGGTTGGATGTCATGATATAAGAGACTACATCTCTGCTTCAGCAGCACAGAAAACTAGCAAAGAGCTGAGATTAAACACCGGGTTAATTAGTACATTTAATTAGCTCTCAGCTATTAAATCCTTTCAGACCCTTAGATAAATCGCTCAACAATACAAAACATTATTTAGAAATGCTATTATTTATTCCCCTCTTTTCTCCCCAGGTGTGTGCAAGGCTGGGGAGCTCTAGCTTTCCTTCTGCAGCTTCCTGCAGGAGCAGAGTCTATCCTAGCCTCAACGGTCCAATGCCATTCCCTGAGATTACTCTTGAATTTCCAAGTCTGACAATTTGCAAATTCACGGTTCTGAGAGGAGAAAAATGGGTTACTGTGGGCAACACTAGGGGGAAAGGGAATGGTTTGGGGAAGAGCAGGGAGCAACAGCTCCTCTTAACTGTGAGAGACAGAAACAGCTTCACAAAGGTTTGCTGTGGACTTAAGTCATCCAGCAGTGTGTCCCTTTCCATGCTGCCTTCCTCTGCAGCTACAACAGACAAGCAGGGCCGCCCCATATGAAAACAAAATCAGAAAGAAATGGGTGGAGGAACTTCTCACGCAGATTCAGAGCATTGCCAGGCAACATGCCAGATAGATTGAGGAACAAGAAAAGCTCCTCCAGACTCCTGCTTGCAGCCTGATCCATTCACCCCCTGAATGATTTTCTTGTGGTTTCTGCATTCATCTTCACAGTCCGTGGATGCATCTCTGCTCTGTAGTCCTGGAGCAGCTGACAGCCTGCTCCATCTCCCCGCCATCTCCAAGTGCATAGTGGTCCCCAACACATAGAACTGCTAAGATTCATGGGTCAGCTGAGCTTCAGAGAACCCATGGCAGCCCTGCCAGAGGCTGTTCTGGTATGGAATTTATTTATGGTAGGAGAATCCAGTTTCTGAGATTACTGTGGAGACCTACGTAAAGCATTATAACTTGGATAATGTGGGCTGAACAACATAGGTGCATCAAGCTCAGGCTCTGGGCAGGCTGGAAAACTAATTCCTATAGAGCCAAATCTGCATGCCGTTCTTATAGGTCACTAGGAAATGGATGTTTTGGTCTAAGGAAGGGAGTTTAAGCATTTTCAGCACCAAGCCTTCTCTTTCCTAGTTAATAGCAGTTGTGATGGTGGGCAGGAAATTCAGGTCCTCCTGATGCTGATGACCTAAACCCAAAGGGCTAGAATTAATAGGAGCAAAGGGCTACATTTGATATGGTTTGCTTAAGGGAGTTTGCTTAGGAAAAAAATAACAGTATAGGATTAAGCTGATACCATGAAAGATATCACGCAACAATGATTTACCGTTCCGTGTTTGTGATTCTAACAATCTTTAATTCTTAGAATGGAGAAAGTAAAGCCTGGGATAAGATGCTGTTTCTCAGCAAAATAACATTTTGAGAAAAAGAATGCAGCTTTCTGGAACATAATGTTCTCTCTTTTTTTTTCCTCTGTGCAGTTGCAAAATAAAGGTTTTTAATCCATCCATAAATAAGTATGAATGTACTTGCTACTAGAGTCTACAAAATATGTCAGCAAGAAAGCAATGTGGAGACATTTGGGAATGAAGTAGCTAATTTGATACTCATAAGAAACCATAACCATAGTCTAGGACTGTACATCAGAGGACGGAGCTGACCTTTCAGCAGCTGATGGTAGTTCTAAAATGGCTTCTCATTGCTGAAAGCCCAATCTAACATCAGTTAAAATAAATTAAAAGCTATCACTGGTTTCTGTGGATATTGAATTAGACCATATAAAACCCATTTGAATGCTGGGAAACCAAGGAAATGATCATGGTAAATTTAAATTCAAGTGAAGCTTTACAGGCTTTAAAACATCTCTCTGCAGCCCCATTAAGAATGGATTTCTACTTATCTCATGAATAATTCACCTTTCTTTTTCTTCTGATAGATGACGAGTACCACCACAATGAAGCCTAAGCCTAGCACAAAGCCCAGCATTCCAGTCACCTTCTCGATGACAGTAGATCTAGAGCATGTTTCTGTTGGAAGAACAGTCCAGACAGTAAATGCCCAGGCTAGACACTGCTTTCTCTCAGAATATCTCTTCTAGTTTCCTGCTGTCCTCATAGAGCTAGAAGCAACTCTCCTAAAGACATTCCCAATCTCCTCATTTCCAGTCATTTAACCTGGGCCATGGTGACGAGCATTAGCAGGCTGACATGCTCCACCTGGCAAGCATACATATCCCCTCGCTTAGGCCTGACTTCCAAAGAAACCAGGATCTATAAAGACTAATGTCCATTTAGAAAGAATTCCTTGTACACAACTTTGTCCACCTTCTCCTGTCCATTTTTTGAACTACTTGATCTTCATTTCAGAAGGATAAAACTTTTTTGCAGAACAAAGCAGATAGCTGGGATAGCCCCACTGCTCTGTTTGCACAGGAGAATTTTTCACTCTGTGTTTAACTGAAAAAGAGAGAGAGAGATGGAGAGTGCTGGCCAGTCCTCCTCAGGAGTTATTCCTAGCAACAGGATCCATGGACATCATACAGACTTTTTCCCCAAACCCATTTGTCAACACATCCCCTTGGTCCAGACCCACTGCCTTCAACATGACCTCCATTACAGGTCTCCCAGCCACATTCACCTTTAATCCTCCTTCTTTCTTCCCTCAGTGAAGGACCATCACAGAAGATGAATTCTGCTTCTATCAGAAACATCTAGTAGGATCATTTCATGTCTTCTACCACCTCTCTCCAGGAACTAGCAGGAGAGGAGACGTATTTGTTAGGCTTGCGAGTCCTGTCCTGTACTTTTCTGCAAGGCTCTTGCAAGTAATTTCCTTGAGTCTCAGACACATAATAAAGTTGTTAACAGCTCTGGTCCATGGCACTTACTGTCCTCACGCCCCACTGAACTCAGTTCCCACCACCCACTGAGGTCCCCTAACATTCAGTTGCTGCCAAACAGGGAGGTAACAGAGAGGGGTAAATGTCGCCCCAGGCTGGGAAAGCCAGGTTTCCTCATGTCAGTCTCCTCCTGCCTCCTCTCCAAAGACCCACTTCTCCTGTCTATCCCACTCTGAGTCCTTCTCCAGTTATAGCAGCAGTATTTCCCCCTTAAAGTCCACAGGTAAATAAGCCACTTCAGCCCAGTATTCAGCAACTGCCCAGCTGAGCTCTGTATAAGCCATATAGAAACCTACCTCACTGTCTTAGGAACAGAACTCCTGCTGGTACCAGATGACCCTGTCCAGGTACCTCACCTGCTGAACGCCATTTGTGCAGTCACACTCCTGGTTTTGCTGCAGCGGGAAATGCTTCAGGTGGAGAAACATGGGACAACTTCAGGTGGACATCTTGCTGCTGTTCTCCCTTGTCTCTGAATATCCAGTAACTCTGCTCATCTGTATGAAACGCCACATTGCTCCTCATCCCTATCAACACAGCCAGAACCACAAATCAGGTTTTGAACCCAGGAATCCCCAGAGAGGCCACTGTTGCTCAGATGGAGAAAAAAAAAAGGTTGAAAAGAAAGCTAGACTGCTAACAACCACATCTCAGGTGAAAGTATGATCTTCTCAGCAAAGCTCTGAGTGGAAGAACTTGATGAAGTTTCCAAACATTGTGGGGATTGGACAGCTGTTCACTGCAGATCCACTCAGTACCAGAATTAGGCAACATCACTGGTAACCAGGCAGGAAAGAGTTCAGTGTCTTCTTTCACTAGAATATTTTCTGGAGGGAGGCATGATAAGCAGACACCACAAATGAGCGCTGGCAGAGAAGAACAGTCAACAAAGTAGCTCACTTACTGCTGTGCAACTCCCAGGGCTCTATCCTTGGGGTGCTGTCTCTAGGCTGGCTCCTTCTTGGGACCCAGGGGTGCTCTCAGAGTACAGCCCAGAGCTGTATTCTCAGCAGAGCAAGCTTAGCACATCTCTGAGCATTGTGTTTACTCAGCCACCAACCTGGCCAAAGAGTGGCACCACGAAGTTGGTCCTATTGAGAAACATAAAGTCAGGCAGGCCAAGCCATGTGTTATCCTCTGACAGAAAGACAGAGTTTCCCCTTTCTTCATCTACGGAGAAACATAAAGAAAAAAGTGAAGGACATGGTAACAAGCAGGTTTTGCATCTGCTTTAGTTTTGGTTTCAGCCAAGGGTTCAGAAAAAGCAAACCACTTGGAAGTTGAGACAGAAAGAATGAAATACCTGAACTAGTGGTTTTCTTAGGGAAAATCAACTTTATTTATTGGAAGGAATGTGTTACATATTGTATCTCATTTCATTGGAAAGTTACTGCTGTGAAACAAGGAAATACAAATTCTTTACTTTGGAACAAAGACAAATGTGATTCATTTCAGGTTACCAAGATGTTACTGAAAAAAAAGGGCCATCATTTTCTAATCACAGCATTCCCATTCCTACATCTAAGACACAGCAAGATGTTTACTATCTTGTGCATCTAAGTTTCAAACTAAGTCCTTTAACGACACCAAAGGGCATCCACTGACACAGTGAGGAGACTTCATAACCGTGGGGATGTGTCAGATCGAAGAACTGCATATTGTCCACAGGTTAACAAGGATTTGTCTGCCTTGCTTTTCTTCCTTTTGGGAGGACATTCTCATGCCCTGCGTGCATAGTCCTTTAGCTGCCCAGAAGGCACTATACCAAGCTTCAATTAAAAAGTACAAGTTGATCTCCTGGCAAAGTATTCAAAAGGATGCTGGAATTTCTGGACATGCTCAGCACTACAGATCATAGGTTCATGAACAGTGGACACCACTGCTCATAAGAGCCCTCACCAAAAGAGCCCTCAAAATCAGAAAGAGATGCCACTGGTGGGAAATACAACTTCAGGGCTCACAAAAGGAGAGATGGAAAAGATTTCCACATGCCCATCCCTGTGGAGAGATCTTTTCTGCAATATCTCCAATCTTGAACTACACAGACAAACCAGGTTCGTGTCATTCGACACCATACAGATGGGGGTTATCTGGGAGGAGGCAAAATTTGATTTCTTATTTCATACCACTCCCATTGTGTTCCTTGCCTTTATTAGGAGTCCTACTTGCTGGCCAGATCTGGAGAATCTGAAGCTAAGAACCTCAGAATCAGAAGCAAAGAAGGACAGCTTCACATCAAAAGCAAAACAGCATGGAGCTCTTCCTCCTCCACCCACTAGAAAGGGTGAAGTGAAAGAACAGAAAGATGTAGAGGGCATGGGTGAGGCAGCTCCTTGTGGAGATAGTCAGGAGCTAAATCATCAGGCCAAAACATCCACAAAGGAGCAGCGTTGATCTGCTTGAAAGAAGGGAGGCACTGCAAAGAGATCTGGACAGGCTGGATCAACGGGCTGAGACCAACGGGATGAGATTTAACAAGACCAAATCCTGAGTCCTGCACTTGGGACACAACAACCCCCTGCAGCGCTACAGGCTTGGGGAAGAGTGGCTGGAGAGCTGCCTGGAGGAGAAGGACCTGGGGGTGTTGGTTGACAACTGGCTGAATATGAGCCAGCAGTGTGCCCAAGTGGCCAAGAAGGCCAATGGCATCTTGGCCTGTATCGGAAACAGTGTGGCCAGCAGGACCAGGGAGGTGATTGCGCCCCTGTGCTCGGCACTGGTGAGGCCACACCTCAAATACTGTGTTCAGCTCTGGGACCCTCACTACAAGAAGGACATTGAGGTGTTGGAGCACATCCAGAGAAGGGCAACAAGGCTGGTGAAGGGGCTGGAGAGCAAGTCCTACAAGGAAAGGCTGAGGGAGCTGCAGTTGTTTAACTTGGAGAAGAGGAGGCAGAGGAAAGACCTCATCACTGTCTACGGCTGCCTGAAAGGTGGCTGTGGCAGAGCGAGTGTTGCTCTCTTCTCACAAGTGACAGGTGACAGGACAAGGGGAAATGGCCATAAGTTGCACCAGGGGAGGTTCAGACTGGATATTAGGAAGAATTTCTTTACCGAAAGGGTGGTCAGGCACTGGCACAGCTGCCCAGAGAGGTGGTTGAGTCACCATCCCTGGAAGTGTTTAAAAAATGGGTAGATGAGTTTTTGAGGGACATGGTTTAGTGGATGATGGGTGCGGTTGGACTCGATGATCTCAAAGATCTTTTTCAACCGGAAGAGTCTATGATTCTATGAAAATACACACTCAGACACTATCATGTCTTTGCAGACAACCAAGCTGGCTCCAAAACCAATTCATGCACTAGAGAGGGAACAAAGCTATGAGTTAGCTTTGGCACTGCATGGACCCAATATGGACCTAACTGAAACAACCTGAGACCCAGAGTCATCACTAGGACTATGGTTCATTATACTGACACTGCCAAACTGCTGGCCAGTGAGTGAAAAGAGGATGGTCAGTTCTGCCGGGAACAAACTGATGTTTGTTGGAGAGCTCTGGGAATACAGTAAACCCTGTCTGTCCCCCTGCCCTCTTAAAAAAAATTGCTGGAGACTGTCCCTGTCAGCACATGAACACTGTCTGCAGTCCAGGAGCGTGGAACAGCTCACAGTCACTTAAGTGGCATCAGCCCCAGGAGAGGAATTCACCAAGAGGGGGTATAGAACAGGCCAGGCAGGGTGTGTGGAGCAGCAGCTGATGTAGAGCTGAACTCCAAGGGCAGAAAAGCCACCTGAGAGACCGTCAGCTTTGCACTCAGCTAGTGTTTCAATCTTACTTTCTTTTGGGGACTGACAGACCAAATTCATGCCCTCTCCAGAGATACCATTAGGTCTTTAGAATGAAGGACATTCAGCAGATGGGAAAAGTTCAAGTCCAGTTCTAGAAATCTGAAGCCAGACTTTCCTTCCAAAGACCCACAGCTAGCTCTGGACCAGACTGCTCTGAGGGGAAGGACCTTACCCATTTCCTGGCGTACTTAGACACTGCCATTAGTGTTACTCCGTAATTATGCCACAAATAAGTTGTTTATTTGGCCTGGAGAGGGATCTATGAGTTAAATAACCCTGGAAAATAAGTATTCTGGGAAGTATAGGTCAAACAAGAGAGGAATAACCTATAGCTGAGAGTAGTAATAAATGCACCATCTGTGACTGGGCAGAGAGAACATGTAACGTGCGCTGAACAGTCATTACACATTCATTAAATTCTCACATTAAGTCATGAGTTCCCTGAACAATAAAGTCCTAATTTCTTACCACTTTACATCCTGTATCTCTGCCTGACACTGCAGCAGTACCAGTTCCTTCCTGCATTGTGATTCTCTAAGAAACCACATCACAACACTGTGCCAACACACAACAAAGCTCAATGCTGGCCCTTACAGGAGGGAATGGTGATTGGCATTAAAACCAAAATAATTTTGCTTTCTGAGGAGCATAAAGACATGCATCCTGTCCTTCCTCTGAATGTCTTTCTCATTCACCCAGTTATGCTCATGCCCCTGCACTATAGCTCTAATTCCTTGGGACGACCTTTCAAGGCAGCTTGGAGCTCAGGTTTAGACTGAGCACCATAGGTGGGAACATGGGCTTACTGGGAGCAAAGGCAGAGGTGAAGGAATGCCCTAGCAAGCAGCATGGGGACCTTGAGGACAAGAAAATTTTCATCCACTGACAAAAAGCACCATAGGGGAAACTCAAAGCCAGGCATCTACAAAGCTTTCCTCTTCTCTTTCTCACAAGCCCAGCTTGTTTCTTTTAAATGAGGTCTCTGGCCAGCAACTCTTTTGTTACCTGAGACATTGCAGCAAGGAAGGGATTTGCCTTCCTACAAGAATTGTTGCTACGAAAGCTGCCTCCCAGCACCTCCTGGCCCTGGGGCATCACCCTGCTGCTGTCTCTTGTTTCACCCACTGTACTCCGACAACCAATGCACAAGGTAGAGACAACCTCTGACACAAACACAGCGGAGATGTTCAGCCACTACCTTCCCATGGCATGACTGCGCAGGAAAGGGACACACATGGACCAGGCAAAGGGCAGAGTGGATCGTGAAATCCAGACTGTATGGGGAAACAGTACAGGCTTTACCCCTTTTTCATAAAATCATAAAATGCTTTGGATTGGAAGGCACTTTTAAAGGTCACACAGTCCAACCTCCCTGCAGTGAGCAGGAACATCTTGCACTACATCAGGCCGCCCAAAGCCCTGTCTAACCTGATCGTGAACATTTCCAGGGATGTGGAATCCACAAATTCCCTGGGCAACTTTTTCCAGTGCTCGCCACCCTCATTGTGAGAAAATGTTTTACTAAAATCTAATCTAAATCTACCATTTTCAATTTAAAAACAACACCTCTCATCCTATCACTACAGGTCCTACTAAAAAGTCCGTCCCCACCTTTCCTACATACTCCCTTTAAGTACTGAAAGGCTGCTATAAGGTCTCCCCAGAGCCTTCTCTTCTCTTGTCTGGCTGAACAATCCCAACTCTCTCAGCCTGTCTTCATAGGAGAGCTGCTCCAGCCCTCTGGTCATTTATGTAGTCCTCCTCTGGATTCACTCCAACAGGTCCATATCTTTCCTGTGCTGAGGACCCCAGCACTGGATGCAGTACTCCAAGTGGGGTCTCACCAGAGTGCAGAGGAGCGGCAGAATCACCTCCCTTGACTTGCTGGCCATGGTGCTTTTGATGTAGCCCAGGATGTGGCTGGCCTTCTGGGGTGTGAGTGCACTCTGCTGGCTCATGTCCAGCTTGCCATTCACCAGTACCTCGAAGTGCTTCTAACAGGGCTGGAGACAGTCACCTGTAGGACAGCTGTTTCTCACCCACCTCTCCAAGGGGCTGCAAGGGGCACAGGGTCATGAGGCTGAAAAAAAGGACAGGAGAAGGGCCATGTTCCCCAAGGAGGGCTTGCAGAGCAAAACACAGTTCCTGATTAGGAAAAGCACAAGCTGACACAGGGCTCATTCTCCACTCCAGAGACCGTAGAATCACATAATTGTTTGTTTGGGTTGGAAGGGACTTTAAAGCCCATCTGGTTCCAACCCCCGTGCCATGGGCAGGGACACCTCCCACCAGACTAGGTCGTTTAAGGTCCTAGCCAGCCTGGCCTTGAACACTTTCAGGAAGGGCACATCCACAACTTCCCTGGGCAACTTGTGCCAGTGCCTCTCCACCCTCATCACATAAGAATTTCTTCCTCATGTCTAATCCAAATCTTCCCCCTTCCAATTTAAAGATGTTCCCCCTCATTCTATCACTACTTGCCCTTGTAAACAGTCCCTTCCCAGCTTTCCTGTAGCCACTTCAGATGCTGGAAGGCCACTATGAGGTCTTCCCAGAGACTTCTCTTCTCCAGGCTGAGCAACCCCAACTCTCTCAGCCTGTCCTCAGAGCAGAGGTGCTTCAGCCCTCTGATTATCTTTGTGGCACTCCTCTGTACCTGTTCCAACAGTTTCGCATCCTTCTTACGTTGGGGATTCCAGAACTGGACACAACACTGTAAGGAATGGGAACTGGAAAGAGGCAGATTTAGATTAGGCATTAGGAAGAAATTTTTCACAATAAGGGTGATGAGACACTGGCATAGGTTGGCCAGAGAAGCTGTGGATGCCCCCTCCCTGGCAGTGTTCAAGGCCAGGTTGGATGGGACTTTGAGCAGCCTGGTCTTGTGGGAAGACACCTTGCCCATGGCAGGGGGGTTGGAGGTGGATGATCTTTAAGGTACCTTCCAACCCAAACAAACCATTCTATGATCCTACTCCAAGTAGGAGTCTTGTCGCCCCTCGATGCCCTGCTTGGCACCAAAACCCCACCCCGCCGCCGCCCTCCCTCCACGCCTCGGGCCACGAACTACGTTTCCCTGAGGCCTTTGCGCTCGAGGGCGGAAGGGGGA